>CM024574.1:17335921-18567171 GCA_014182395.1 Eucalyptus sp. ANBG9806169 | reverse complement strand
AAAAATGAATGAAGTTTATTAAAAGGAGTTGAATTCTCTTAGGGTAATTAAGACCTCCGGCTCATCTCGAACCAGCCTCGCACTCTTTGCCATCTGACACATTAGTTAATTGGTCTTCTTCATCGTTCCGTCTTCAAACGATAAAATGGTTGAACATTATCACCAAGAAAGCTAGTCATTACCCAAACATGCTGCATACCTCCATTTTGATTCACCAAGTCCTCTCAGAAGTACGAAAACTCATTCTCATCGTACCTTCTGCTTCCACGCACTCTGTTGCTAAGATACCAACTGGCTTCCTTATCCTTTGTTTTTAACTGCCTTTTCATCTTAACTGATCGTCCAGGATCAGGTCAAGAGCACCAAACCATGAAGAAATTTTCACCAAAAGAACAGCAAGAACTGGAGTAGGAAAAAGGGACTAATGTAGAAGTGGCGAATTCATTTCTCTGCCTCAAGAGCACAAGAATTTCAAATGGAAGATTGATAACTAAGCAGTTGACGATCTGCTATGACGAAGGCATTTGGAGACCAGTAAAACTAATGGAGAAATGACAGCTTTCCAGAAAGCCACATTAACTTTTGACAGCAAATGATCTTCATAAAGAGAAAAGGCACCAAAAACAAGTAGAACAGAAAGAAAGATAGCACCGCAAACTACAAGGGCAGAGAGAGATCGCAGAGTACCGAACACAATGAAATAAGAAACTACAACGCATTTCAGTGACTTTAAACAGAGAATGACACTTTGATACACCTTCTAAGTGATTTGGGATCACCTTCTACTTCGACCCATCAAAGTAACTTAATTGGCATATCCGGTTAAATCAGTTCTTTGCAACTCATCATAGAATACTAACAGGATAACATTGCTCTCTAAAGTAACAGAGTAAAATTAACAGAGTACCACCATGACTGATCCAATATAATGGAGTGAAGTGACATACCAACCTTCTCGAAGAGCTGCAGTAGACAAATTGAGTACCAGGAGGAATCATCTTAAGCCCCCCAAAAGTGCTAATTATAAACACAACCAATGAAAAATTAACCGTGCTAATTCCCGATTCGCAAAACCAACAAACTTCAGCCAGTTGGCCCAGTTCTACCGCATTAGACCATGACAAGAGCTCTAAACCAAAGAGCTATGTGATGATGTAAAAGGCAGACTCAACCAAAATGCCTGCAATGAGCTCGAGCTAATATACAAGTGAGCTTGACGCGACCTGAGTACCGATGCCAAGGAGAGTGTACTGAGGAACGTCAAGAAGAAGCAGCATGATGACGAGCTCTAGAGCTCTGAAATCCATTGTTGCGAAATGAAATTGAGTGGATCCTCTTTCCTTTATGTCTGGCTTCCCCAACAACTCCTCAAACTGCCTCTTTGTTATCCTTAATCTTCACCTCTTTCCTTGTGGCTGCCGACTTCACTGCTTTGCTCAATCGGTGCCGCCTGCTCTTTCAATAAGCTCCTCTGTCTCCTCCACGTCTACAGCCACCCCAGCATCTCTGCTGCTCTCTGGCACCAAGATCAGCCCATCCGGCCAGTCGTTGCCACCCCACTACATAGGAGACTCGCACCTGATGCAATTCCTCATTTGATTGTCATTCTCTTTCTGCTTTTTCTTTTTTTAATTTTGATGGCTGTGAAGTGAAGAAAGAGAACAAGATTTTTTCCATTGATGTGAAGGGAAGAAAGTAGGCGGGAAAAAGAAATTGCGAGCTACAATGATTACAACTCTCCAATGCAGACATTTTGATGATGAAAGGCATGCAGTTGATTTGAGAAGCATTATAAGATTGTGACTAATGAAGAACAGCAGTTCATCCACAATACAGTGATTTAAGTCCTCCAAAGTTCCCCAACCAAAATCAAAACCCTGAACGTATCGCCACCAAATCCTACCAAGTCTAACCGTCGGTTGTTGCCTATTTCTTTGCTGTCTCGGCCCGCCGGTAAGACTCCATGAAGAGGATCGCCTGTTTCTCCGACAAGGCCAGCGATTTCTCCATCTTCACGGGATCCATCAATCCCCATTCCGATTTTTATGAACTCGAGTAGCATTAGATCAAACACGCGGCACCCATTATCATTCCAAAAGTAATAGCATTCCACTCTAAACGCGTCGGTTCTATCTTTCTCTTTGTTCTCATTTGACTTGGATAGTAGACAAAACGCCAAAACAAATGTTAGACTACGTTCGCAAGTTAAAGGTAAAAATAAAATAAAATAAAAAAACTTCGAAAGGAGATCGAAACTGACAAATGAGAGAATCAATTGGAATCAGTTCTATGTAAGGCTCACAAAATATTTTGCAAAAAATGAATAATTTACAAAATATCTTCTTAAAAATGATCGCTTAACTTTCTTACAATAATGAATAAATGAAAAACATTTTCATAATCCCAGAAAATATTTGGACACAAATGATTGGCGATGATGAAAGTACTTTTTTCTATTTACTATTTATTTTAAGCAATATAAGTCATTATTTTTAGGGCATTGGTACCATCCAGACTATACTCTCAATGCAAGAACAGTGTTCGTTACGTTATTTTCAAACTTCAATATGGTTCTTTCGGATCCACAACTTATCTAATCCCTTAAGGTTCAGTTATTTATCTTCCCTAAAACAAAGGAAGCTTAAATTTGATGAGATAAAAGCTGATTCTGTTGCCACGGCCGAAATGGCTTGAGCCACGACAAATAGGCCTATAATTATCAGTATTCTTAGAGGCTTATAATTTACTTTGACTTCCAATTTTCCTATTCTTCAATCTCCTGTGCCTTCACTTCCCAACAATGTATTGATCTAATATAATCTATCATTTTAGCTCGAGATATCTCGCCATCAATTTCGAGAGCCTACAATCGGGTGTCTGAATCGTGCTAAACCTAAACTTCAAAATCCAAGAATCAAGATCAAGTTTGTGTTCCTTTCTTAATCGCATGTGTCTGTCTAAGGCACAAGAAATGCAGTTCTACCGACATTTCCAGTTCGTTGAACTCAAATGACAGTCAACCGCTGAGCCTAACTCTTGTAATTTCAGCACAAACACATATAGTTAAACTTCATTTTACAAATACATAAGAACAAAGTAAAGAATTGATTATAAACACTAATCAGAGATAAAAAAAAAAATTAACACAATACCTCTGAATTTCTCTCTCGTAAATGGAAACGCTTGTGTCCGCAAAATTACGAGAGTGCCCCTTTAAAACCTGACTTTGGCTTTTCTTGGGACAAATCGGGACTTGGGTTGATGAAAAATCATAAGGCTGGAAGAAAAAATTTAATTTTAGGAATATACTACCAAAAATTTCAGCCTAGCACATAATTTCAAAGAAATACATCCATGATAAAATTTATTAGAATCTAAGGAAAATGGGATAAATGCAACCTGAATGTACTGATTTATGATTTTGTGTCGTGAAAATTGATTTAGGATAAATATATCATGAGAATACTAATTTGAAATTTTTTGTGTCGTGAAAATTGATTTAGGATAAATATATCATGAGAATACTAATCTGAAATTTTTTGTGGCGCTAAAATTAATTTGGATGTGGCACAAGTATATTAATTTAGGATTTTTTTTTTTTTTTGTAGTGTAACCCTTAATATTATCCCCAATTTCATTAATTATAAATTTCTCAAGAAAGCAAATTTCAAATCTAATTTGTGAAACTTCAATATATATTTAAGGGAAAAAGCAACAAGAAGCCTTAAACTATGCATGCTATGGCACATTTACACTAAACATTTTTGTGATACGAAAAACCCTAAATTTATACTCCATAAAACCTCAAACTTATAATTATTTTTATGACATAAAAAACTCTAAATTTGTGTATCATAAGGGTAAAAGTTTGGGATCTTTGGTATCACAAGAAAAGGTTTTAGAATAAATTTATCGCATGGATACAAATTTAGAATTTTTCATATCACAAAAAAATAAAAATAAGTGTGTCACAGTGAGTATAATTTAAGATTATTAATGATTTTGTCTCCATGTACAAATATTTCTTGTAAGCATAAAAACACCTCGACATGATATGAATTTATCAATTAACCATTCTAAAATTCTCATTAACAAGCATTTCATTTGTAGAAAAGAAAGTACTCTAGAAGAATTACTTTCACTACGGATGTTGAGAATATCATCATCTATCACTGCAGAATCCACTCTCTCTCCCTCTCTCTCTCTCTCTCTCTCTCTCTGCTGCAACTGCCAACAGTCAATCAGGTAAAGATGACGACTTTGCGCAGAAATTCAAAGATCTCTCCTTTCGATCTGGAGTTCTCTTGGTCTTGAATTCCCGGATCACGCATTCGTTGAAGAAGAATCTGCTTCACCCATCTTCTCTGCCGCAGGGAAGAAGAAGAAGGAAGAGAAGACAACCCGAGAGGAATGGTCCGATCATAAGTGAATTAGAAATAAATGGAGCTCTCCCTCATATGAGAACATTTCTTGCATTTTTTTAATCCATTTCAACCTTTCCCTCCATTTCGAGTGTGGAAATAGTGTGGCCTGTTTTTGTAACTATTTATTTTATAATAGGGTGTTCCATGAGCTTTGAGTCTATTCATCCTTTGAGTTATAAAAAGCTATACATTGCCTATGATTATAGACGTATCGAGTTTTCTAATAGATCTGCATCATTGTAGATTTGTGAGGACGCGAGTCTACTATTTTTTCTTATTTTATTTATAACGTTTCATATTTATTTTTTAGAAAAAAATTCCAACTTCTTTTCAATTCTACCTTTTTTGTCATTTAATTTTGCAACAAGAACGTGGCGGCACTGCCACACTATATTTTCATCCGCTCAACACATTCACTTTCACTCGCAAAGGAGACATGATTTGGAATTCACTATTAGAAAAAGATATGTACAGAAAATGGGATCCACACTACAATGTATCAATCTCCATGATCAGCCTATGCTTCATGAGCGCACCAGCAACCATCGACAGAGTATTTACAATTCAGCATATCATCATTTTTAGCTAATTTCAGAGAGTCAAGTTTATCTGCCTTAGAGTACCGGAAGCCTACCAAGACCGTGACATTCGGGAATGGACTCAAAAGTGGATATCAATTTAGATCTACTTAACCTATCCAACTGGTACGATGAATCATTCAAGCGACAAAACGATGTCGTCAGATTCAAAGCCGTATTCAGACTAATACGGCTCAGGCATTTCACCAGATATTTAATGTGCATTCGATGAAATGGCACAGTCCAGCAACGAGAGAGTGAGAATCACGACCCAATCAGCACGAGATCATCGAGACCGAATCGCAGTTGTTAGTAATATAATCTTGGACGTGAACAATTTTCATTAGCAAACAACAAAGCTCTCGGTCTCTATTTCACACGTGCGACACTCAAAACAGAATAGAGAGCTTTTATCTCAATGAGGAGCGATCATCGGTCACACTATCGGTTGTTCAACTAACCAGAGGGAGTCTTGGACGGCGTCGGTAGCGACGATCGGAGCTGGTGGATCCAACCGGCTTTTTTGGCTCCAATTCCTATGCGTTTTGAGGTCGCATGGCTCTCTCTCTCCCCATTTGCGCGACGACGTCGTCAATTCTCTCACGAGAGCTCATGATCATCACCTGCGTCCGGACGGCATCCGGTCGCCTCTTGCTCGCTCCTCACACACCTCCCACCATCTCCGCTTTTCCTCGGAGGATTTTCCAGTTTACTTGGTCGGCTCTGGGTTTTGATTGATCTCCAAGGAGAATTGAAGGCTTCCGTGAAAGAAGACGATGGACACCAGGTCTGGCTCATACCGTTTTAGAGAACAACGCTTCCAAGGCCAACTTGCATTTTGATTCGGTAAGTTACATCACATGGGGATAGGTATTAATTCAACCGGGCGATTTTTCCAATTCAAAGACTGCTTGGCATATCATCCAGTTCAATCTCGCTGTTCTAAGAACACACATAGAACTTTAAATCAAACTTATATGAGTCGAGTACTCTCCATCTTTTTCATTTCTCCTGGTAGTCGCCGTAACTCACATCCACAGCAAGAAGGAAAGGATTGCCCAGCCATCCTTTTTAAGAAATGAAGGACCAAGCCTTCACCCAAAATTAGTGATTTTTTAAAAATATTTATTCCACACACCCGCACGCACTATATATATATAGCATTTCAGTTTAGAATATTTCCGGATTAGAGAGGCTAAAAAATATCCAATGCTTGATCTAACTTTTTAAAAGAGCGTGCCAAATAAGAATATCTACTTATATGCTTAAAATGCTATAAATAAATAAATAAATAAAACAAACAAACAAACCATGTCACGGTGTAGCTTCTTCTCGGCAAATCATGTCATGCATTTTTTTAAATATGGAAGTGGTGGAAATTGCATACCTCGATAAATCGCTAATTCAAGTCACGTAACTTCATCTCATATTTCCTCCGTCCCTTAATGGAGGCTGAGTGCACTTGGGCTGAAAAACTTGTTCAGACAACAATTACGTAAATGCCCTTCAAGACTCGATTTTAAGAGCATAGTTCAAATTGATTGGACAATTTCCCTTTGATGTACACAAATTATATTCTTAACTAAAGATGTCAAAGTTTTTAAGGCCATTAGCATGTAGTACACCTCCTAAGCATCCACAACAAACTATTCTTAAGCTTTGTTTATTTTATAAAAGAAAAAAAAATGAATGATTTGGAATAAGAATTAATCGGTTGTATTGCTTGAAATAATTAATCAATGAAACATGCTTTCATTTTTTACGACGGTTTATACCCAAAAAATTTTGTGGATGATGAAAATTTTTCACTAAAATGTTTAGAGAAGATTAAGGCTCCCTTTCTTGCTAGAAGAGAAAATCATTTTGTCCCAATAAAAATTTATTATTTTCAGTCCATGGAAAATGTTTTCGGTAGATCGGATTAGTTTTCCCCCATCCAAACACTAAAAGTCAAAAAATAAATTCCCAAAAATAATTTTCTTTCAAACAAACAACAATAAAACCACAGCAAAATAAGAAACAACGCACTAGATCAGAAAAATGAGAGTAGAGATCACTACAGCGGTGTCTCACCACAGCAACCATTCGGTGCATTGCTTCAATGATACATGATAAAGTTATAGCAAAATTCATCAGGGAGTGAGCATTTCTTACTTTATAATTAAGGTGTTTTTCTGTAGAATTAGGGTCCATCGATCCATGTTAAGAATCTGACCCAAAAAGAAAGGAAAAAAAAAAAAAAAACTCCATGTTAAGAAAGACACAGACCCAATATGGATATAAACACATTTTTCACATGTGATGCGATGTCACTAGTAAAAGTGTTTCGTGGTCTATACAATCAAGTAATGAAACTACCGCATAAACTTAGGGCTGCCCTTGACCTGCTCGGTTTAAACTCCGGGACAAGGGCACCGCATCGCGAGGCATATGCTGAAATTGTACTAAAAGGCCAAATTGGCTTTCCGGCATATCAATACCGACAAAACTTGGTAAAGTATTGCTGGAAGGAGGAAACTGGACCAGGTACAGAACCTTGAGGATTTTATTGCATTTTTTCAAATGCTTAGAGCTTGATGAACTTTAGGGCAAACATTATAATTTTTTCCCTAATTTTCTCATATTTTTTTATTTTGAATATCACCTCATCATCGACACTCGAGTGTTTATTAAAAAAAAAAACTACGGTTGAATTAGAAATAAAAGTAAAAGAGAGAGGTATGATGTTCAGATGCTTTTGTCTTAAGAATCTTTTGTAAAATCGACACCATCATCAAACTCGCCACCCTCAAAAGTGGTAGGCCCTGAATTTCAGCCTTGTTTGCTGTCGCACATCACGTTCTGCCATGTGCTACCACGTTTCAAATTCACTGACCCCAACAACTTTTGGTTAGCTCTCATGTAAACATCTTGGGAACTGGTTTGGAACACTTCAAAACAGTGCTAAATCTTTTATATATAAAGACCCTTGCTACTCTCTTTTAGTTCTCACTCCCATAGCTAGCCTCTCTCTCAGACTCTTCGTCTCTTTGACTTTCCCCAGCAGTGCCCTTGATCTCTCTAATCCTGGAGTCTTTGCCCATGCCGTCTCGTCTCATCTCATCTCTCTCTTGATCTTGCTGACACCATTTCATCTCCTGTCCTCCTCTCTTGATCTGGCCGGTTGGGGCCTCGCCTTTGTTGGTCGGTCGTCGATCAGCCCACCATTAGCCAGGTTCGTTCTTTCTTATAGCGACTAACCATAGAGCTTTTCTGAAAAGGAATAGATTGATGAAACAAATAATGTTTAGGGAAACTATCGACGTCTTTTATTTGGATTTAAAAATATGACTTATATGGTGTAATGATTTACATATTTAGGATATTTAGCCTTCTTCAAATTGGACATATAAGAAGATGTAACACATCCCAATTTCCAATTCTAAATGGAATTCACAAGAGAAGATTAGCCAACTTTAAGAGCCGTTCTACCGTTCCGCATATTAAAATCTAAAGTCGAAAAGCATCCTCATCAGCTTGCTTTTTTGTTATCCCACTGCACATCGTACTTCTATACCAATCTGCAATTTCTTTTTTGCACACAAAGGTTTCATACTACTTCATCCACAATTTATACTTCATAATCTTTTCTTCAGTTTTTTATTCGAACAAAAGCGGAAATTCATTAACATAAATTTTTTTTACCATGTGAAGTTAGATTTTAAGTTGCCCCCGCAGCTATGATAATTTTCCGTCTTCTCAAGATCCAAGTTCTATTAATCTTAATACTCCGGTATTTACTACAAAACAACTGGGGCATGCATGTGAACCGGCTCTGTATTAAAAGAAAAGCATGTGAACGTGCACTGTTTTCTAAGGAAAGCATGTGGACGTGCACTGTTTTCAAAGGAAAGCATTCGATGAAACTAGGAAAATGGGCATCATAAAAAAAAAGGCGGGCTCATTTGTTCTTTTGCCCCCTTGGGAGATTTTCATTTACAGCTGCTGAGAAAAAAAAATTTTAATTTTCACTTTCTAGACCCGTGGGCGGCTTAAATACTGTTTGTCAATTCCTATATTTTCTTTTATTAAACAGGGTCGGTGGTAATTACTTTTTTAAAGTAAAACTTACTCGTCCCATGAATAGATCACAAACTTCATGTAAATTTTTGGTCTTACAAATTAAGATTTACTGTTACATTGCAAAAAGCATCAATTTTTTTTTTCAAACTTGTCCTTTTTAAAAAAAAAAATACATGGGACGATAAGAATCAATATAGATAGGTTACCTTTTATGTAAAAAATTATTAATAATGTAAATAGGTGAGTACTTATTTATATATTGGAAGTCGAATATCTTGTAAAAAGTTACCGATCACATGAAAAATTACTCGCTACGTACATACTAAGAGTCACATGATTTCTTTTGAAAATCCTAGCAGAGCAAGGGACGGTTAGAAAGAAATGGAATTAAATATAATTGAATCGGGATCCATAGAAATTATGAACATGCAACTAACATGGAAGGGGGAGTGACCAAATACAACAACTAATTGTGATTATAAGTGAATAAGAACATGCAACACCTGCTATCCTTATTAAAGATCTCAAGCATCTTGCCAAATGTTTCGTGAAATATTTAGTATCGTGTTAAGACTCGTGCTATTACTCATAAATTTGGACCTGATTTCAAATGATCGCCATTTTATGTACTTTTTCTTCGTGCGGAGTAGGTCATTTATTGAAACACATTTATCTTACTTGTTGGATGTGATTTAGAAGAACTTGAGTTCAACACTAATAAGAAAAGGGGCTTGGTAAAGAGTTCAAAAGAGATTGTGCACAAATTGACAGGGACGCTAGACCTTAAGACTCAATATCTTCATTTGTCTTGTTCTCTGACACGTACGGTCTTGCAAAGTACAGCATTTTATCACCGAGCATAAGCTGATCTTGTCCACTGAACACTAGAGAGTGGGCATCCATCGGGGCATTCCCTATGCTGCTGCCCTTATCGAGACAGCTATAATAACTTTCTAAGCTGCAATGAGATGGTTTCCGGGCTTGACCAGATTGTGGTGGATGTAGTGTAGCCGTCGTAAGTGGATTTTGATTCTCATTTGTCGGCCAATGAAGTGAACCGAATCAAACCGATTTTAAGATGGTTCAAGGACTGGTTCAGTCCCTGGTAAAAGTCCTGGGAGCCGGCCTTGACCAATTCAATTCTTGATTTTATACCTTGAACCGGTCAGTCTCTACCTGAAAACCAGCTTTGCAAGGTTAATTCTCGAGCAGAACTGGTTTTCATGCAAAACCAATCCTGAATCTTTTTTATTTAAACTCCACTTCTTTTCTTTTCTAGTTCTCACACTCAAATTTGGCCTCTCTCTCTCTCTTTATTTGGATTTATAGATATGACTTATACGGTGTAAACGTGGCCCTCGGTGTTTACATATTAGGCGTTCTCCAAAATGGGCACATAAAAACACATAAAATGTCCCCAGCTTCTAATTCTAAATAGAATTAAAAAAAGAAGATTAGCCAACTTTAAGAGCTGTTTTACCATTGCACATATTAAAATTAAAAGTTAAAAAACATCCTCATCAGCTTGCTTTTATGAGCCCGCCGCAAATTGGTACTTCAATACCAATGTATAATTTCTTTCACAAAATGTTTCAAACTACTTCATTCACACGATACTTCATAATCTGTTATTTTCCTTTTACTTATTTATTTGGGCAAATGCAAAGATTCACGAACATACATTCATTTACCATGTGAAAAGTGAGATTTGAAGTTGCCCAGGCAGCTATAATAGCATTCTGTCTTCTCAAGATCGAAATCCCGTTAACTTTAATACTTTGATGTCACTACTAAACAACGAAACCATAGAGATGCGCATCATTAGAAAAAAGCAGAGATTCATGAACATAAAGTTTTTTGCCAAGTGAAGTTAGATGCCAAAGTTGCCCAGACAGCTATAATACTTTTCTATCTTCTCAAGAGCCAGACCCAATTGATTTTAGTACTTGACGTTATTACTCGATAATTGGGGCATGCATGTGAACGTACATCGATTTCTAAGGAAAGCATGTGAACGTGCATGGTTTTCTTAGGAAAGAATGTGATGAAACTATTAAAATGGGCATCATTAGAAAATGATGGGAGCATTAAAATTTATGAAAAAGAAATGACATCCATAAAATGCCTAAATATATGATTTCACGTTGCATAAATGGACAAGTTTTGGTATTGCCTAGTATAGGAAGAGATCTTTCACGAAATTTATTTAGAGAATAGGAAAAAATAAGGAACGAATGAAAATGTATAGAAGTATTTATTCAGAGAAAGCAATTAAATTTGAGAGATTCGCAAGGAGAGTGAACTTTCCTAATCTAATTGGAATGTTTTAATAATATTAATAGTGTCCCATAACAACATGGAGAAGAGTTTCAAGTTGAAAGGTATAGTTTTCATATCAAGGTGATAACAAATTGATCATGCTACCCACGCATACAGAACGGAAAGAATCTCTATACTAATGTATATTGCGTGTGTATGTCCATATGCCCTAATTTATAACAGTCTGCACCTCACGTAAGTTTTGATAGCAACTTTGTCATACATCAATTCCATCCCAAGAATTTAGAGAACGATTGGCTATCCTTTGAAAATAAATTAAAGAACGAAGCCTCGAACTAAAAATAGTAATTTCAAGCAAAAATGTTGACAAAGCAAAACCTTTCATTGAATGATAATTATAACAAAATCTAGTAAATCATCAGTTGACCAAAATTTAGAAATTCTTTAACCCTCTCCGAATCGCTGTAACGTGATTAATGCAATTTTTGAAAATTCGGGAGTCTCTATCCAATGAAAGCCGAGTTGTGGGGTGGTTTATGAAACTGTTGGGAGATAATCCTTAAAAAAATAGATGAAAAAGCCGAGCTTCTTTTGAAAGGATTGATTCTTGGGGAAAGTCAATTTCATCTGGAATTTTGCACCAATAACTACACCTAGATTTAATTCTTAATAACAGCTTACAATTAGGCATGATTTAGACAAACCAATCGCAGACCTTGGTGGGTCCCATATGCATTATTGATTTTCTTTTCTTGCATGGATGATGAGAATTCCTATCTTCAATAACACGAGTCGGTCAAAGAAGTTGAAAATTAGATTTGTCGACATTTTGATTTGCCAGTCTTACATGTCAACCTAAACTTCTTGTACAGATTTTGAGAAGCCTATAGCCTTGGAACGATATCTTCTGATCGATAGAGAGACAAAGAAAAAGGAACACCGAGAACAAAAATGGCAGAAGCTCTCATTTCTAGCATTGCGGGAGAGATCGTTGCTAGTCTAGCTCCTCAAGCAATAGAAAATATTGGAAAGTTATGGGGCGACAAGCATGAACTCGAGGCACTTAGGGAAACAGTCTCCACACTTCAAGCTGTACTGGATGATGCAGAGGAGCGATGCTCCCAGAGTCGCGAAATCAAAGATTGGGTTGATAGACTGAAGGGCGCTTTTTATGACGCACTGGACGTGCTTGAAGAATACAATGTAGAAGCTACGCGACAAGGACTGAGAGGCCACAAAAAAATGTTCAAGGAGGTAAGGAAATTTTTCTCTAGTTCAAACCAGGTTGCTTTTATATTGAAGATGAGTTACGAAGTAAGAGTAGTGAAGAGAAGAATAGAAACCATTGAGGCTAACAGGAAATTCGACTTGAACACGCTCCCCAAGAGAGAGTGGAGGAAGAGAGAAGAGACACATTCCTTTGCATGTGAGGGGGATATTATAGGGAGAGATGATGATAAGGAGACTGTTAAGAAATTTTTATTGGATTCAGACGTGAAAGAGAATGTTTCCATCCTTCCAATAGTTGGTATTGGTGGGCTTGGAAAAACAACTTTTGCTCGACTTGTATATAATGATAAGATGGTTAGTGAACATTTTGAATTGAAAATGTGGGTATGTGTCTCTGAGGACTTTGACATGAAAAAATTAGTGAAAGATATCTTAGCTTGTGTGACGGAGGAACTAAATCATGATGGGATTGAACAGTTACAAAATAAACTGAGGCAAAGAATTGATGGAAGGAGATATCTTTTAGTTTTAGATGATTATTGGGATGTAGAACTAGAAACATGGCTCGAATTGAAAAAATTATTGGTGGGAGGTGCTAGAGGAAGCAAGATCCTTATAACTACACGTCTTCATTCGGTTGCGGATATCACCTGCACAACTTCGCCTCATCTTCTCGGGGGATTATCTGAAATGGAGTCTGTCGATTTATTAATGCAAATGGCTTTTCCAAAAGGAGAGCAGACACAAGATCCTGACTTGCGACCTATTGGCGAAGAGATAGCTAGAAGGTGCTCTGGTGTTCCATTGGTTGTTCGAACTGTTGGGAGCTTACTATTTTCTAAGAAAACAAAAGTCGAATGGTTACATTTCAAAGATTATAAGCTCCCAGAAGCATCTCGAAGTGAAGAAGAAATAATGTCGGTTCTTAGGCTAAGTTACAACAATCTTCCTTCACATTTAAAACGATGTTTTGCATTTTGTTCATTGTTTCCCAAAGATCATGAGATAGATATGCAGACTTTGGTCGATCTTTGGGTGGCAGAAGGATTTATCAAGCCATCAAATACAAGTGAGCCTTTAGAAGACATTGCCCATGAATATTTCATGAATCTACTTTGGAGTAACTTCTTTCAAGATTTTAGAAAAAATCCATTCACGGAAAGGGAGACTTGCAAGATGCATGATTTGATGCATGATCTAGCTTGCTTGGTTGCAGGGAATGAGTGTTGTGTGGTAGGGAATGACACAAACTCTATAGATGCAAGAGCTCGTCATATATCTATGGCCCCTATGGGTGACCTTCCCCTTCCATTCCCACGCTTGGAAGCAAGTCGCTTGAGAACATTAATTTTTTTTAATAAAGGTATGAGAAAAGAAGTATATTTACGCCAACTCATGCAAAGTTTCAAAAGGTTGCACGTCTTGGATCTACGGAGCACATATGTTGAGAAGCTGCCAAGGTCCATCTGTGAGTTGAAGTATCTCACGTATCTCGATCTCTCTTGCAACTATACACTCAAAAGGCTTCCTAACTCCATTACGAGATTGCAAAGTTTGCAAACACTTAATCTCTACGGCTGCGGTGCCCTCGAAGAGTTGCCAGGTGATATAAAGAAGTTAGTCAGCCTTCGGAATCTAGACGTACGTCGTTGTACTAAACTTAGTTATTTGCCACGTGGAATAGGGGAAATCAGTTCTTTGCATAGGCTAACGAACTTCATTTTGCCCAAAGATAAAGCTCGTGCTAAGAATTATTGCGAACTTGGGGAGCTGAAGGGGCTTAATAACATCCGGGGAGAACTTTTAATTCAAAATTTGGGATACGTAACAAATGCGGAAGTCATATGCGAGGATGAGATATTGATGGGAAAGCATTCTCTGGAATCTTTGGTACTTAGTCGGGGCAGTTGGGACGATTTCAATACTGATGATGTAGTAATAGATGAAGTGTTGTTTGATAGACTGAAGCCACCCTCAACTCTGCAAAGGTTGAGTATATGGGGATATAAAGGTGAGAGCTTTCCCAAGTGGATGATGGATAGCCTTGTATCTTTCTTGCCACATTTAGTTGACGTATCGTTCAATGATTGCGAAAGATGTGAACGTCTCCCCCCACTGGACCAACTACCTCGCCTCAAGTCTTTGCATATTTCTCTTATGCCTGAGTTGGAATATATTGAGTCGGACCAATCATCCCCTTCACCGGCATCATTTCCTAGTCTATCGAAATTGGAGATCGCTGTTTGTGAAAAATTAAAAGCCATGCCACTAACTCCTCATCTTGAGGAGTTAGTTCTGAATAAAGCCAACGGAGCGTTGTTGATAAATCAGACGATGCTTGGCCTTAATAAGTTGAAGAGACTGGATGTCTCGTTTACAAAATTTCCAGAATGTTTGCCTGAGGAGGGTTTCCAAAGTCTCACTTCCCTTGAATCTCTTAAGATCAATTATTGTGATCAGTTGACTTCCCTCGGGCGAGGTATGCGACATCTATCGAGCCTCGTGGATCTCTCTATCGAGTATTGTGAGGAGCTGGATATATCCAAAGACGAAAGCGGCAACGTCTTGGATTTCCATGGATGCCTTCACAGTCTCCGCTTCGTGGAAATCTGTCAACTTCCCAAATTGACATCTCTCCCACGGTGGCTTCTTCAGGCCCGCAATATCGAGGGTCTCAGAATTTGGAGATGCTGCAATTTGAAGGATATATCAGAGCAAATCGAGGCCCTTCAATCACTTCAAAAACTCTCAATCATCGGGTCCTTCTCGTTGACATCATTCCCTGAAGCAATGCGAAGGCTCACATCCCTTGCTCATTTGTATATCAGAAATTGCGGAGAATTGGAGGAGAGTTGCAAAAGACAAGCAGGCGAGGACTGGGACAAGATCGCTCATATCCCGAACATACAATTTGGATCGCTGATCTAGCCCTAATTTTCTTCACTGAAGGTATGTGGGACCTTGTTTCCCAGATTTCTGCATTTTTTATTTTCGGATATCGTGTTTCCATACTCGATTTGATTTGGGGAGGGACATGAAAAAAATCGCTGAAAGCTTTGGGCGCATCGCTTCATTCCGAAGAGCACGAGAAAAAATGAGGAAAAATTCATACTTCGTCTCATCCAGCGATTGATTTCCCAAGGGTATATTTCTGCTCGAGGGGAGGACAGCGAAGGCGATCTTTAGCATTTGACCACGATCGACGCTCTCGATTTGCTGTTCAGCCATTCTGCAGGGGTTCTCAGGTAAAATCCTTTTGCCAATCTTGAGCACCGCCTTAAGCAATTCGAGTAAATGTTTTGAAATTAAAAGAGGTCATATTTGTGACTTCTCCATTTTGATCTCAGCAACGTTGTCCTGCACATTTTGTTTGGTTGACAATTGATATGTTCTTCGTCTCTTGTCGACAAACGTCTGCGAAAGAAATGTGTGCTGTGTGAGGCTGAATGAATGAATGAAGCGGTAGTCATTGTTGTCGTTTCTCTTGATGACTAGATGACTAAATCAATCGCTACCAATGTGAAGTCTTATGTTGTGGACCTCGTGTGGAATCGGTTTCTCTTGCATCCACTCTCATCTTAGATTTTTCTTGTTCTGTGACTTCAATTGGCCATACTGATGATTGTTGTGTTTGGTAGTCTTGCTTTGCCATGGTGATATCTGATGGATATTTTCGCCAAAGCCGTTGGCGAGGGCAATTTACGATAGTGCGAAGTTTGTGAGAGAAGAAAGTACTTCAATGCGATTGCCTTTTGATTGCAAGAGGAAAGAATTAGGTGCCCCGTCAATATTCGCAAGTTGATCATCCATTAGATCTAAGGAAATATCATAATAACATGTTTGATGATTGATCCTTGCTGGGGTGGAATTTCATTAATCTCTTAAACTGTGGCACTCTGCAATCTACTTCCTTCAACTCTGTAACTGCCCTCGGTTTTTTGCTTGTTCGCAAGCTCGCTTTTGGGAATGAGGCGTGAGAATAACCTTGAAATGGTTCCGAAATGCGAAGCATAGTTATGCCACTGTTTTTAGTTTATCTTTTAAAGGAAATTTGTGGTAGTGTCCTTAGGGAAATTGATAAGACTCACTATTTATGCCTCAAAATGTAAGCCGTCCTTCTTGAAACTAGTCTCCAAAAAGCGGTTTTCAACTTTTTGGTTACGGCACTTGCTAAGGAGACCCCTTTCTTTGAAGTACTCAGTCTATTCTTTTTATCTTTTCAAAACTAAAACTCTCATGCATACCAGAAGGCCAAGTCATAGAGATAGAGCTCGTTGTTTAAACTATCTTCCATGAGATTAAGCTCATAGGGCTTTTGTTTCAGTAGATATGTCTATTTCTTACACTGCTTTATTTTTCAGGCTAGACAGAAATGGTGTGAATTTTGGCACTGAGGACACAATGCCAAATGAGGATCACAAAGAACTCACTGACCACTAGTTAGATCATCTGAACGGGTGGATGAAACGAGAAAGGGCGTTTCAATTGGTTTACGGAGTATTATTGTTTGTCTTCGGGTTATTTCCAATTCATTTACATCAGCTGGTAAACTGATCCCAACAACCAAGCACGTCAGGGTTGTTGAAATTCAGTAACCCAAAGGTTATCGATGACATTTCATGGTGGGAGATCCAAAAACATGAGTTATATATCTTGAATTAGAAAGTTTTGAAATGGACAAGTTCATATTTTGGGCTAAATGTTCACATTATGTATTGGATTGAGCAAGAAAACACCATATTGCAGATAAATGTTCAATGGCCATTCGGTTGGCCTATCGGAGGATATTGAGGTTCCCAGGTGAGAAATTTTTTCCCAACGAATTTCCCTATATATTGATAAATAATAGGCTTTGAGTTGATGACAAAAAGATAGTATTGTGATGCGAGGTTTTGTCTTCATTTAGGGGCCTTATTATTGTGGTGTTGGGGCTGATAAGTCATCTGACTAAGATATATCCGATGCTCGCTACAAGGCTTGCTTATATGCTGGTATCAACATTAATAGCACCAATGGAGTGGTGATCTGGGGCAGGTAATACCTTACCTCCAGCTTGCTTGTCATTTCAAAAAGGAAAACAGAAAAAAAAAAAAAAAAAAAAAAAAAAAAAAAAAAAAAAAGCACAGAGCTGTTGCTATCAACACTGGCTTCTATCTTGCAGTGAGAACACCAAGTCAAACGAAGCATGGGAATTGAAGCAGGAAATCATCTCTAGTGTTCAAGATACCTTCTTTAGGTGAAATTTCAATTACTTGCTCAAGAAAATAGCGAAATTTCATTAACAGCAAACAAAATAAGTGCATACAAACATGTTCTGAGGTATTTAAATACTTGATTGTTTATCTTTTTATACAACAGAGAATAACCAAGCAAGCTTGTGTTGTCCTCATGTGAGATCGAAAGCCAATAGAGGTAGCTGACTTCACTATCACCATTTACACATTATTATACCCCAAAGTTGATAAAAGCATTCTCTTCCTTCTCAGGGTGACTGCAACGGTGCAGGATGCCATACAGGTTCAAACCATAGAAATAACATGGACTTGGTTAAGAATTTTTGTTCAGTGAAGGACCTTTTAGAGTGCGTTCTTCGACTTTTCTGCAATACAAAAAGCATGAGAGAAGAGGGAGGCTTTGAAGCGATAAAGAAGCAATTCTGAATCTCTCACTTTGCCATGAGGAGCACATTAGCGCCTATAGAGAAGATTGATGGGAAAGCATGAAACAGTCAACACCGACACATTGTCTTCGGTAATGCTCAGAAGAAGCATACCAACTACTAGTCAAATTTAAAGATTGCCCTGGTAATGAACTCATATTTCATTATGATGCCTGAATTACTTGCATTGTTATGTAGGGAGTTGCCAATTGTGGTTGCTCAATCTGTGTGGGCCATGACAATGAGAAGCAAGGAAAAGGTACCATAACAATGACCATACCAGTTCCCTTCTGTGCTCTATCTGAAAATCATTTGGAGATGCTCAACTTTATCAAATGATTCCAGAAACACTATCACGAAAAAATAATACATATAAGTATTCTTTATCCTTTTTGGTCTCAATCGATTCCATGATTGCAACTATGCACAAGGAATTTCGACTTTTTAACAATCATAATGCATTCCCACAGTCTTGCTTCCTAAGCTGAAGTAAGGACTTTGGACATCTTGGTTCTTTTAGTGCATCAAAAACTTTCTGAAATGCTTCACTATTTCTAAATATCGATCAAACGTACAAATTTCACCTTCCTTGCTCAGTTAGTTAACGGCTTAAAATGATATACAGGTTACTTGGAAGATAGGTGTCCTGCCTCAAACAAGAACCCATACGCCGTGACCTCATTACTTGCTGAAACTACAATTTTGTTGGAGCCCCCCATGAAGGCTGAAGCTCTTGTTGCTGAGAAGCAAGCATTGAAGGTCTAAAATTCGAACTGCTGGCTAAGAATGGCCAACTGCCTTGATTAAATCAATGGAGATTAAATCAATGGAGACCTCCAGGCTGAGATACTATTGAACTCCTTTTTCCTTCAGATTTAGGTCATTGATAGAAGATCCTCATGAAAATAAGCCTTCCCAGAGGAAGAGAAAATTAGGTGTCCAAGCTCAGACGTGATCTCCATTACATTGGTTTCATCTTGCATTTGCGAGTAGTTTCACCGTTATGGGCATTTGAGTTCACCTATTTGCATTTAGTGTCACGGATGATTTCTTGTCTTTGTATTCTCAGTTACTTCGACATGTCAGCTTAATTCATCCAAATTTTGAGTGTCCTCATAAGCTCAAGTCATTCAATTTGGCATGTCAACCTTTCTTTTGAATAAAGGCTATTTGACTTCTCATTCACTAAACATGAGATTCATGAGTCAGTTTCATCTCTTCCAATTTCTTATTAAGAGAACTTTAGGAAGAAGGTCGCCCGAGTTTGTCCGTGCAACTTGGCAAATTCATTTTATTTGCAAGGCGAAGAAATGTTTCTCATTTACATGGAAAGTGCAGTACAAACATTGAAATGCAATTTGGCAGTACCTACCATTTTGCTTCTACAAAACTGAAAGTTACCCTGGGCCTTTTTCTTTTCATCTCCTCACACCGATCCAAACGTCTTATTCGACAATAAAACAAATATTAAAAAATGATATTGATGCTAATTTATAAATCACGTTGTATCTAGCAGATAGCAAAATTCAAGAAGCAAGATAGGTGTTTCTCTAGACATATGGATGAGATTCAACAGTAGAGGCACATCGTAGAGTGGCCGTCGTCGCGGTGGCTTAATTCAGTGCACTCGAATGTAGTTCTTCGGATGGAATTGAGTTCGGCCCTGGTTAGGCTATGTGCTGGGCAGGGTTAAACGGGGCCTAGCTCATCTAGATACCACTCCTTAACGCAACGACACAACTGATATCGACCTCCACTGCGTTCCGATCTCCATAGCCGCCCCGCCTCTCCCTCTCTTCCTCCCTCCTCCATACCCATCGATGAGATGACAACAATCGCGAGAGCCTGTGGCGCCAAAACAGGTCTCTTACACCAAGGATGTCGGTGCTATATTTTGACCAAACAATTTAAATTCAAATGATCCATCCAAGTCCTCCCAGACCACCCAGCTTCAAATGATTCAGTGTTTATGTCCACTGACCCTCAAGCATTCAAAATCAATGTTGCTCATCTGTTCCTGTACATGGAGGTGTCCATCTAATAGCAAGAACTGGCTTAGTTTCAAGGCGACCATGTTCAGACGATAACAAGGAAGAGACAGAGTAGCTCATTGCAGATCAACCGCAGTTTATACAGAACTGGGACCGACTCCAAGCACTGGGTAACCCCACACATTGATCTGGTGTCTAAGCCCAGGAATACACATTAAACCGACAATAAAGAAAAACCAGACACATATAAAGTTAAGAGCCATGCATTAAGGTCGAACGTAGGACTTAAAAGAGTGACCAGCAACCAAAAAACAACCATCTTGCACTTGATGTTCATGAAGCCCAACTCCAACAAAAACGTACAAAGCATTTCTAGAGCATAGCCTAATCCATGATATTTAAAATTCGAAGAGAGCAACAGGATCTCCAAAAGGACACTGTTTATCGTTCACTTTGATACTTGGAAGTGCACTTTGCAAAGAACCACCACTGGCATACCACCATCTTGACTGCAAGCCCCGTAATTCTTACTCAGAAGGCTCTCAGCGTGGGCTGCACAGGAAATGCACAAAGAAACTACTTCGATGAACAGAAAATATGCTAAAACTGTAGATACTAGCACTATGCCACCATAAACCAGATAAATCCCCTAGCTATTGGTTAGTAGTAAATGGGACTGATGAATTTCAACAACATAATGAGGGAACATGCTTCATTCATGCAAATTCAAAGTATTAATACTTTCTCTCGTAAGAAAATTTGAAGTACTTTACCATCTTTATCAATTCTCTTGCCAATGGAACATCATATGGGTGTCACAGCAAAAGCAATCACCTGATAAATATCAATTGCTATAGGTACAGCACCTAAAGTTGAGTAAAATATCAAAAAATACCGCATCATATGCACCTGGAGGAATTCTCACAGATCTATCTCAACAAAACAACCTATGCCATTTATGGTCGACCACTAAATTTGCAACATAAAAATAATTACCAAGTTCATGCCAACCTAATCGCCAAGGTCATATTCCGAAAACAGAAAATTGACTTTGATGAAAGGAAAAATTATTTGACAATCAGCCGGCACATAGAAGAGATGCATTGTTCCAGACCAAGACTAGAAAAATAACAGATTAAAGGAGAAATTATTTGACAATTGCATGAAGCGCAAGGAAGAGATGCGTTGTTTCCGACCAAGACTAGAAAAACAACAGCTATACCTGTAAGACTGTGAACGAGACCTTGAAGGACTGCGAATATTGCCCCTTGGACTCTGAGACCTGCTTGCTGGATAACCCCTCTCCTGAATGGGACTTCGACTATCTTCCCTTGGACTTGGAGACCTCTTACTAGACCGCTTAATCTTGTGCTCCTGAGGATATGGAGAATGTGGTACAGACCCAGATCGCATTGGAGACTGGTATTGATCCTTTGCCCCACGGCTCCTGGTTCAAGGAATCGGTATATCCATTGAGATGGGAAATAATAAAAATGGAACATAAAGATTCCCTTACATAAAACAGAACACGATCTAGGGTAACAAAAGATCTCACAAGGAAACATTACTCGGCTTGAAGCATGAATTTTACGAAAAAAGAAAAAAATACCATCAGCAAAAGCTAATAAAAAGTACCAAGAAAATCTGTTTTGCAAGTAAAAAAATTACCCTCAACTTACAAAATCATATAAGCATCAACATGATGGCATCACTATCTAACTGATTGAAGATGACCGTTACCTGCACCTTAATAAGAGTTCCGTACAAATTACCAACTTGGGCCCAAATACTGGAATTAGTCTCATTAACGATGTACCGGTACGTCAGCGTCCAACAACTGCATGGCTCTCTTTGGCCCAACTTTCTAAAACCTCAAACTATCTTTGACAATGTCATCATATCTCTACACCGGTATTGCTTCCCTTGATTGAGGATGATTTCTTTCTTTGGCCATAAAAAAGCTCTAGTTCTTTTCTTAACTGGATGGTATATGCAAAACAAAATAAAGCTTCAAAACCTTTTCATTAATAACTATGTTAGATCACACAGAGAAAACAAATAGTGAAAAAAAGGTACTTTAGTGATTTAATCATCTGCTGACAGTGCTTTACTAATCAGTTCAGTTGCAACTGCAGGCCACCAGACCTAGTAAGCAAAAGCCCATGCTTTGACAGTAATTGGCGAAGGTGGGATAATAACATTAGAAAAGCTTTGACAGAATGGTAAGGGAGTTGTCCATCTCTCTCTTTTGTCTTTTAACTTTATTTACCCATAGGTCTTTAAAATCTTCCTGTTCACTTTAATATCTGCATAAACAAGGCCACAAGCAGATACTGTTCAATACCACAGAAATGATGCTGCACTGCATCAATCACCCCAAATCGATAAAAACCACCATAGTATGAACATAATAGGATAGAGATGCATCAGATTACTAATACCAAAAGGAACAAGGCCAGCAAAAAAATAAAATTCTCATATACAGCAATCTGCCATGCTAAAGTCAGCAAAGTTTTCCTTTCAATTGTACATGGCCACTCTTTTTCACTCATAAGCATAATGTGATTGGTCCACAACTAAACCATTCCAAGAAAAATGGCTGGCTAGGACGATCGGTCACCTTTGCCACTCATTTAGCCAGTCCTAGATATTTTAACAAAAGGCTACTATTTCAATAAATTAAATTTGAATAGTTCGCCATGGTCTATATCCAGAATAGACGAACAGCTTCCTATCTATAAGCACAAATGTCCAAGGGAAATAAACAACAAAATGTTTACCTATATTGACAAGAAATGAATGAAGAATGCATAGCTTTCTGTTCAAAATTTAGCTAGAGTGAAAATCCCATACCACGATTACTACAAACATACAGGGCTTACAAAACACATAAAGCTATAAAAAGAGTGTGAAATTCTACTACTTTAATGCATTGGGCAATATCATCCACTAAAGTTCACCAAGGATGAGAATCGACAGATAACTCAAACTACTTTTTATATAGCAAAGATTGAACTGAAATAACTTGATCTAGATTTCACATACCAAAAAGATCAAAACTACAATGTACAAAGCATTATTAGTTGAAAATACATATAGACAGTATAAATATCACGCTATACTTGACATAAAAGTGAAAGAATGCCACTACGAGTTCTGTATATTCTTCCCAGGCCAATAAGGCACCCTTAGTACTGTAAGTTCCTAATATGCTCAACTACAGTGTACTTATCATCCTAAAAGAGGAACAGAAAAGTATAAAACCAGTAACAATGCAATTAAATCCACTCGGAAAAAAATGCCAAACCTTGAGTCATGCCTATCCGGTGTTGGTGACCTTGAGTAAGCTGTACGAAAATACAAAAACAGAATAAGATTCTCCAAACTCACAAGGACGTCCATCATGACAGACTGCTCCATTCGTTGTACAGCCCAAAGGGAGAGAAAGGAACAAATCAGAATGGCCATGAAGTCAAAATTACTGACAATGATTGTGGTGTCTTGGAGACCTTGATGTACTTCTCCTTCTTTCCCTGTGTCGCCCACTTCATTTTAAAATGGGCGGAAAAAGAGTTTACCAAAAAAACCTGTCATGAATCGATGGAAACAAATGCCATAAAGACAACCTAGTGAAATGGAGAATGTGACAAATTGTACCTCACACGCTCAGTCACACGCATCTCGTGAGGAGTTTTTCTGTTCTCCTCAGCAAAAACAATTCTTATCTCACGTCCTCCAATAACAGTATGATTCATTTGCTGCTTAGCCTCAGCTGCATCTTCCGCATATCGGAACTTCACAAATCCAAAGCCACGAGGCTCCCTGTTAATGCAATATACAATCACTAAAGTCACTAAATTACATCCCCCGTGATTGTCGGAGATGAGATATAAAAAGATCAACACGTAATGGTTCTCCTCTCTTCGATTTTTGCCTATTTCTGAAATCCCAGTAGCTTAATACCAAAAAAGAAAGTAGTATACAGTTAATTAGTTTGTATCAGAAAACAGCCAAACAACAAGCCTCTCAAAAATGGCACCCACGTTGTAAACACAGGTAAGGGAAACCTGTAAAACAATGGCAATATGGCACGCTCACAAATGCAGATGTCTTGTGACAAGTACCATCCAAAAAAGGTGACAGCAAATTGATTTTATGTAAGCCTGGAATTGTAGAACCAATCATTCTCTCAAAAGTTCTTTACATCATCTGTTCCTTCAATCATATGCAGCTGGGCAGCTCAATGTATTCCAAATTAGTATTCCCATGGGAGGGATGGAGGAGGAGGAGAATCAATTAAAACAGCAATTCTTCCTCCGACCAGAAACCAACACTAAAAACAGGTTTCTTCACTAACCATATGTCAAACAGAAAAAACAGTAGCTGTAAAATGAATAGCCCGGCATGCAAATTTTAAAACAAGAAGTCGAGTTTTAGAAATGTGAAACAAGGATGATATATGCTACCTTACACAATCTGCAGAAGCAATGTGGGACAAAGCCAAGATTATCATGGTATCGATGCATAATCTAACTTTATACTCCTGAACGGTGAAATTTTAAGTCCACGACTATACAACTAAGAGTTACTAATTTGCTCGTCAATCAATTGGGTGCTTCCAAAACACAGTTCTTGCCAGACTCAGTTTTCCGACCGACCGACCACCATCAGCCACAAACCTTCACTGAACAATAGACAGTTCGCACCATGTGAACCCCACATACCCTGTGTAATAATTCTTAGGAAGGTAGACATCCTTCACAGGACCGAACCGCTCAAATGGCACCCTGAGATCTTCCGCCCTGCAACCATAACAGCCATAATTAGACAAAACTCAGCCGCGACGACGCGAACAACGCCAAACCCACACTGCCAAGAGCCACCGACAGCAAATCCAAGTCGAGCTCCGACGCCCAAATAGAAGAGGCAATCGGGCAAAAACATCAACACAACACTCGTCGCTCGTACACCGTACGCTTCAACGTCACTTCCACCAAGCAAAACGAAGCAAGTACGAGAATCTACAACCCAACTCCAACATCCAACAGAGCAAAGCCAAAAACACTGAAGACAAGGGGGGGAAGGAAGACCTCGTATCGAGGGGGAGATTGCGGAGGAGGAGGCCAGAAGGAGCGGGGGAACGGCGGTCGCGGTAAGCGCGGCGGTCGCGGGGGTCGCGGGGGTCGTCGTCGTAGCCGTGGCGCGGCTTGCGGGCGCGAGGCGGGGAGCGGCTGCGGCGGCGGGGCTGAAGCTCCGGCTCCTGCTCCGGTACCTCGCCATGGCTGGCACTCCGATCGGGGGCTGCTTCCGGTCGACAATCTCCGGCGAGAGAAACCCTAACCCTAACTGGAAGGAAGGGGGGGGGGGGGCGCTGTGGCTTTTTTGTGGTGCGTTTTTGGAGGGAGAAAAGAAAGGAAAGGAGCGCCTCTTTCCTTTTCTGGTCTTCTGCTTTCTTGGGGTCTTTCTAGGGCCTACTCGGCGAGGGCATTTTAGGCATACTCTAGATTGGCATTCTGACCAAAAAAAAAAGATTGGCTTTTTTTTTGCATTTAATTAAAATCTCACATTAGGCATATTTTGATTTTATTTTAATAATTGAAGCGACGGGAAATAGAGGGAAGAACATGCCACGGGAGGGTGACCACTTATGCCCCTAGCATTAAACTCAGGGGATAAAGGCAGGCCCACGCTTAAAATAATATAGTGATTGAGAACATCTTCGTAAGAATAACGAACCTATGAAAGTCCTTAAAAGGCCTACAGGAAACAGAGGAAAAAACCCTCCAGAAGAGGGTGACACCTTATGCCCCTTTTGCAAAGTGATTAGGCTCGATCCTATGGTGGGAGTGAGTTAGCTAATTGCCACC
Organism: Eucalyptus sp. ANBG9806169; assembly: GCA_014182395.1. Classification (NCBI taxonomy): domain Eukaryota; kingdom Viridiplantae; phylum Streptophyta; class Magnoliopsida; order Myrtales; family Myrtaceae; genus Eucalyptus; species Eucalyptus sp. ANBG9806169. The sequence goes on along the minus strand of CM024574.1, from coordinate 18,541,080 downwards.
GGCCTTTATTTGAGGTATCCCACGGACTTAAATTGGAGGGATAGAGGAAACTCCAATGCCTCGAAAAGTATAATGGCTAGGGATCTCCCTGTAAGACTTTGAATCTAAGCAAATTCTAAAAAACACTTCTTCCTAGTTCAATCTAGACCTTGGAACTTTCAAGATGTAAAACTCCTAGAAAATATTCCCTCCTCGTAGGGAAAACAAATATACAAAGGGCAGATAGAGGTTATTGGGCATACGGGTACCGGCACATTAAAATAAGGGACACAATCCTATTAATTCTTAGATTATCAAGTGGCTCAAAAAATTTCGACAAGTTATTTTCTTTGCTTATTTTGAAAAAGCACAAAATTGTTATTTTTGTTGTTTTGAATTTCTAATATTATAATTCAAGTATTATTTATATTGAAATATAATTTTAATTTTGTTAATTTAAGAAGTTTGTCGTTCGAGAGAAATAATTTTTCTATTATGAATAGTAGAAATCCTATTTCTCTTTATCATACCTTTCCTATGGAATAATTTTATCCATTCTATATTTTCTTTATATCAAACTTGATCATGTCTTGAGCAGGCAACAAACGTAAGATAAGATAAATTTTATCTTGATTACTAAACGCAGCCTAAAGAAAACAACTCAAGTTGTATTAATCTCGAACTTCGCTAGTTAAATAAAAGTCGAACTCATAATTTGGTTGTCCATTCAAGTTGAGCTTGAGTGGAGAAACTAATACTCGATCAAAGCTCGAGTCCTGTTTTAAACACCAATGCATGAGTCCAATCAAGCTCCAACTCGGCACTTAATCGGCTTGAGTCGGCTCAATTACGTCCCTAGTTGGTATAATATAATAATTAATTTGAAATGAAGCAAGTATGATGCATTCAAATACTGCCCAGCTTCAATATTATTTTTATTGACCATAAAGTTGAAAGTTAATGTTTTGTGATTTCAATATTTCTCATACAGATGAAAAAGATGGAATCAAAAGTACATGCTCACAAATTTCAAACTTAAAGAAATTCTTCATTTTCATGTACTAAGTACTTTATTTTAAAATAAATTGAAAATATTTCTGAAAACCAAACTAATCTTGAACTTCCGGATGCCATCTCCAGACATTTCTCTCAGAATTCAATTAACTGGGTGTTGAAGGTCCCATTTGCATCTTAGACGACGTGTAAAAACCATAAATTTCACAAAAAGAAGAAACCTAGCAGAAGAAAATGGTCTCCCCGGCTCAACAGCCCTAACAATTTATTTGATGCTCAACAAGGTTGGCATCTTCGTCACTATGTAGTCATCGACAAGATTAGTAACCCAAATCTCCTCTCCTTGAGTTATTATTGTAGCATAATTTACTCAACATTAGCAATGAGTCCTGTCACTGTGGACACACGTCATGACATTTGGTATGTGAAAGCGATTGTTAGATGCTCTGGATAGTGATTTCATACCCAAAATCATATGTACCAATGGAAGTTTCCATTATCCTTAGAATGATTAATTTACTATCCTAAAGACATCAAATCCTAATGCTTCTTTCCACACTTCCAAAAACGTCATACGGCACACACTTCAAATTGACACACTTCAAAAGGATTTGAATGAATGATCGAGACTTAATTTTCCATGATCTAATAGTTGCCAATCTCCAAGAATCAAATCCTCCACGATCCGTATGATCATGGGGATTCACTCCCAATGTTTCCGAATAAGGTCCATCTCGAAGGCTCCCCCTTGTCTGAGCTAATTATGCCATAGAATGGTAAAAGCAAGTTCCTTTTCCCATCCAACTACACAACACAAAGTAGTGACTACTATAGAATAATGAGAATTGTCCTCAAAATCCCATTATCAATACCACATCAAATTAACTACTGGGAGTTCGCCCCAGTGACCACTCTTCCATCTTGGAAGTGGGAGGTTAGGGGTTCAAATTCCCACCTTCTCAGGGAGGATTGGGGTGGGGACGATTTCATTTCAAGAGTGAGTTTCGACTCCCACGTCCTACAATGAGACAGGGCAAAAGTCTGAGAGTGAGTGTTAGAGTAGAATTAGCGTAGAACCGACCAAAAAAAAAAAAATACCACATCAAATTAATGCTCTCTCCTAGAATTACTCTCCATATTGAGTCTGCGAAATTCTAAAGGGCCCAATTAGCCATTATCCAAAAGAACTTCATGGGCTTAGGCACCGATGGACATCCATCGACGGCGCCGGTTTTGATGCATGAATCCGACGGCCCCTCGATTTAGCTGGCGGTGGACATCAAGCATCTCGGGCTTGCACGTTGCCGAGAAAGTAGTCCCCAAATTTCACCCGGTGGAAGACCGATGCTTAAGAACCAAGTTAGTATGAAGCTGGAGAGAGAAACCCTAACCCTAGCCGAAAGGAAGGGGGGCTGTGGCTTTTTGTGGTGCGTTTCCAAAGTTTTGGAGCGAGAAAGGAAAGGAGCGCCTTTTTCCTCCTCCTAGTTTTCTGCTTTCTTGAGGTCTTTCTAGGCCCTACTCGGCGAGGGCATTTTCAGCATTCTCTAAATTGACTTTTATATATATATATATTTAATTCAAATCTTATAGAAGGCATACTTTGATTTCATTTTAATAATTGAAGCGCCAGAAACAAAGTGAGGTACACACAAGGGGAGGGTGACCGCTTATGCCCCTATTGCAAAATGATGGGGCTCACTCCTATGGGGGAATGAGTTGACTGATTGCTGCCGGCTTCTATTTGAGATGTCCCCTCTCAAAAAATATAGTGATTGAGAACCTCTCCATAAGAATAACAAACCTAAGTAGGTCCTCAAAAGGCCTATGGGGAAACTAAGGGAAAAACCCTCCAGAGGAGGGTGACCCCTTATGCCTTTGTCGCAAAGTGATGAGGCTCACTCCTATGGTGGGAGTGAGCCAGCCGATTGCTATCGGCCTTTATTTGAGGTGCCTTGTGGAGTTAAATTCAGGGGATAGAGGCAGCTTTCACGCCTCAAAAAATATAGTGGCTAGGATCTTCCCATAAGATTTTGAATCTAAGCAAATCCTTAAAAATACTTCATCTTGATTTAATATGGATCTCGAGACTTCCAAGATATAAAACTCCTAGAGGGCATTCCCTCCTCCTAGGAAAAACAAATATACAGAGGAGAAATAGAGGTTATTGGACATGTGGGCACTGGTACGTTAAAATAAGAAATGCAGTCCTATTTTAGTACTTGACAATAGGGATTAAATGAGATCCAGTTACTCAACACCGGAGAGTAGGTCGACTTTGACTTGATAATTAGTCGAAATCAACTCTCATGATTTCTAGTTGAGCTCAAGCCTAAGCCACTCGAGCTTGTTTCACCACCACTCGTAATTTGACGGGATGGATCGAGCTTCTTCTTCTTCTTCTTTTAAAAAATATGTAATGGTTATTAAAATATACTATTTATATAAAATAAGGCCAATTTGGTCATCCATATTTCTAACAAGAAAATTCAGGGATTTTACTATATCGTATTCACAGTTTCGTAATTGCATTAATAAAGTTAGATATATCCATATCATATAATGTACATAGTTTAGTATAAATGGTGTATTAGTATAAATGAACAAAAAAATTTACAAAAAGAAGCGATAAAAATCTCTCGCGACCCTTATTAACTTTATTTTAATTTTTTTTACTTTAGTTCTTTATTTCTCTCTTCCCCTTCAATCATTCATAGTAATTTGTACTAATATACTTAAATTACTAAAATGCCTAAAATATATAATAAAATGTTGATACTTATATATTGAATTTAAAATATAAAATAGAATTAAATTTGAATATATTCTTTGTTATTTTGAATTTCTTATATTAGAATTCAAATATTATTTATATTAAATTTAAAATTAAATTTTGTTAATTTAAGAAGTTTGTCATTCAAGAAAAATAACTTTTTTATTATAGATGTTAGAAATCCTATTTATCTTTATCCCACCTTCCCAATGAAATAATTTTTACAAATCTATATCTCTCTTATATCAAACTTTATCTTATTTTAAGTAAGCACCAAACACAGAATAAGATAAATTTTATCTTATCTTAAAATTTATTCTGACAACCAAATGCTACATAAAAGAAAACAACTCAAGGCGTACTAATCTCAAACTTCGTGCTCCAGTTAAATAAAACTCGAATTCATAATCTAGTTTTCTCTTCAAGTTCAGCTTAAGTGCAGAAATTTATACTCGATCAAAGCTCGAGCCGTGTTTTAAACACCAATACGTGAGTCCAATCAAGCTCCAACTCGGCACTTAATCGACTCGAGTCAACTCAATTTTGTCCCTAATTGGTATTAAATAATAATTAAATCGAAATGAGGCAAGTATGATGCATTCAAATACTGCCCAGCTTCAATATTATTTTTCTTGACCATAAATTTGAAAGCTAATGTTTTGTGATTTCAATAGTTCTCATACAGATGAAAAAGGATCAAGATGCCATCTCTTCTACAACTTCGATGGAATCAAAAGGACGTGCTCACGAATTCCAACTTAAAGAAATTCTTCATTTTCATGTACTAATTTTTTTTTTTTAAAGAAATTGAAAATATTTCTGAAAACCAAACTAATCCTGAACTTCCGTAGATTGTTCCATGCCACATACAAACATTTCTCTCAAAATTCAATTAATTGGGTTTTGAAGGCCACATTTGCATCTTAGATGATAAGTAAAAACTATAAATTTCACAAAAAAATAAATCAATCAAAATTAGGGGATATGAATAGGGGAAGGACCACCACCTCGCCTAATCCATATGGGAGTCGCCACCCCCGGCCAAAGCTCGAGAGATGTCGCAAGTCACAGCTCTAACTGCCTATTTGATGCTCAACGAGGTTGGCATCTTTGTCACTATGTAGTGATCAACGAGATTAGCAACCCAAATCTCCTTTCTCTAAGTTTTTTGTTATTATTATTATTATTATTATTATTTTGCTTTTATAGCATAATTTACTCAACATTAGCAATGAGTCCAGTCATCATGGACACACATCATGACATTTGGTATGTGAAAGTGATTGTCAGATGCTCTGGACAGTGATTTCAAACCCAAAATCACTTGTCCTAATGGGAGTTTCCATAATCCTTTGCATGACTAATTCACTGTCTTAAAAGACACCACATCCGAATACTTTTTTTCCAACATTTGTATAAAGACGCGGTACAACACAAACACTTTAAAAGGTTTTGAATGGAGGGTCGAGATTTAATTTTCTATGATCTAATGGTCGCCAATCTTGATGAAATCCTTCACGATATGTATGACCATGGGGATTACTCCCGATGTTTCCGAATAAGATCCACCTTGAAGACTCGCCTTTGTCCAAGCTAATTATGCCATGAAATGATAAAAGCAAGTTCCTTTTCCCATCCATGTACACAACACAAATTAGTGACTACTGTAGAATAATAAGAATCGTCCTCAAGATCCCATTGTCTATACCACATCAAATTAAATGCGAACGGCAAGAACTTCGGTCGTGCGAAATTGCGAATGCTCTCTCCTACAATTACTCTCTATATTGGGTCTGAGAAACCCTAAAGGGCCCAATTAGCCATGATAAAAAAGAACTCCATGGGCTTAAGCACCAATGGACATCCACCGACGGCGCCGGTTTTGATGCATGAATCCGACGGTCCCTCAGTTTAGCCGATGGCGGACATCAAGCGTCTAGGACTTGCACGCCACCAAGAAAAGGTAGTCCCCAAATTTCGCCCGACGGCAGACCTTCCGATGCTCAAGACGCAAGTTAGTATGAAGCTGGAGAGAGAGAGAGAGAGAGAGAGTGAGTGAGTAGGCCTGTGGAGTTGAGGAGGAAATAGACGGGCCACTTGTGGACCTTAGGCTTGTGGCCCATGGACCCTAGCAAAGGCGTACTCAATATGGGCTTTTCTTGAGAGCCCATGTCGATTGTGGGCTTTTCCATAAGAAGCAAGCTTCAATTAAGGGTGCGTTCAATTTAGTTTTGCAAATGACTTTGGGTGTAAAGCAAATGCTGAAAGTCAAAACTATTTGGAGAAATGCAAATTGTGTTTGGTTAAAACCTCTTTGTAAATAGACTTTGAGTTGAACGTGTGTTTGATAAAAAAAATACTAAATTTTAAAAAATGACCAAACCCCTCATTGGTCTGGCGAAAGGCTATGGAAGCCGATGAGCCAAATCTTGCATCGATGACCGTTAGTCAAGGTCGCCCAATGTAGGGCGACCTCCGGCAAGGGTCACGTGACCCAAGCGACTGCTGTGAGACGCAAGCGACAGTTGCCTAGGTCGCACGCCGCCTAGCTCATGCAACCTAGCCAAGGGCTATCGAAGGTCGTCCGACCGACAACTACCGACACCAAATTTGGCTCATCAGCAACCATAACCCTTCGTTGGACCAGCAAAGGGTTTGGTCCTTTTCAAATTTAAAACAAAAATAATAATAATAATAATGAAGGACAAAATTGGAATTTTAAAAAATTGATGAGGGTAGTTTTGGAAAAAAAAAGAGTTTCAGCATTTGATTAGATATTGAAAGTCCAAAATTAGTTTTTACTAACATTGAGCTTTTAGCATTCTCAATACTGACTTTGAAGTGAAAGATTCTTCAAAATAGTTGCCAAATGGTCCAATATTTTCCCAAAGAGATTTGGAAGTTGAAAGTCCATTGAAAATGCTGAACCAAATATACTCTAAATGGTTTACAACAACTTAAGGTTTAAAAATATGCACACTCGTGTCGCCTCAAGGGGCTTGCAAAGCTGACTAGTTATGAGCTCGAATATTCGAGTCAAGTTAAGTCGAGTGAAGCTGAGCGGGGAATTATGTTGCCCCACCCCGAATCGATTTGAGCCCCTAGCGTTTCATGCCAAGGAAATCGAAACCGACTCCGACCACTGACGTGAACATACGGAGGTTCATGGGTGAGAACAAAAAGCTGTCGATTCGCATGATACCTCTCGAAAGATCAACATCGAACTTGGGCAGTTCCCATCAGATCTTCTAGCTTTTATCTTGGCACCGTGAAGTCAGATCTTTTTGGTTGGCCAAACGTGGGAAAGTGACCGATACGAATTGTTGAAGTACACCCTCGGTGGTCCAAAAAAATTTATTGAGCTAAATAATTCCTAATTATCAAACGATTGGAAGCAAAAAAGCTAGGGCAAATTTCCATGGCTCAGCTAAATCAAGAGACGAGTGCAACCGAAATTATAAGACAGCGAATGTTCCGGGACTTGTGATATACGCACGTGATTGGCTGATCTCCCTTCGAATAAGTCATTTTTCTTTAACAAAAATATGAGCACAGAGACTCGGCTATCTGGAGACTCGTGAATGCTCTACAAGTCATATGAGCCTGACCCAATTTACAATTTCAAATCTCTATCCGAAGCCCGAAAGCCGCGAAACTAGCTTGCAGTAAGCCCGTACAAATTGGAAAAGGATTAAAATTGCAGCGTTTGATTGGGTCCCTTATAAAGTATTTCCGTTCATTTATGATTAGGAACTTGTTACGTGGGTTCATATTATGTTGAGCAAAAGTCGTGCCCAAGTTGTGTGGAATGACATGCTCGGAATCATGACCACGCCACGTAATTGCCTGGGTCAAATAATTCAAATCATGACTTATTTTACTAATTTTTTTATTATTATATGTATTTTTTGACATTTTCCACAATTTTTGCCTATTGTCAACGCCAACCCTAATAGTCCTTTTTTTTTCTCTATTCCCGTCGGCATCATTACGGGGGAGCATTAATTTAATTCGACGGATGGTCCAATTTCAAATCATGGATAAGATGAGTCATTTAAGAATTAAAATTATAATGCCAGGACACGTCAAAGTGTTGCCATTCATCGATCCAGGAGGGTCACCCTTTTCCATATACGACAAAATTCATAAAAAAAACAAAGGAGAATATTCGATTGAGGTATAAACCATCGTGACCCATTCAGTGACCTCATACTTTTCAATATGATGTGAGATGAAAAAAGGAATACATATTTTCGAGCTAAAAAGGTTGTAGGATTTTCAATAAAAAGATAATTCTTTATTATCAACGTACAAAAACTCTATTATATATGATTCATTCAGATAATGGCACCTGCATCGCTCATTTAACTAGTATTTCTGGAGCACCTCTTAATTATATAGAAAAATAACACAAATGATTCTTAAAATTTCATAAAATATATAATATGATTTTTAAACTTTTAATTCGTCCAATATGGTCAATGTATAATGTTGAACAACATTGACTATTTTCATTAACATGACTATATTAAACGAATTTAAAGTTCAGAGACCACATTACATATTAAGTTAAAGTATAAAAATCATTTATATCGTCATCTCTAATTATACTTATTGAAATGATATGTTAATTTCGGTGCACCAATTATGCAAGACAAGAGACATATGCTATTGTAAAAAAGACGAACTTTGATTATTTGAAATTATTTCTTAAATTAAAAGATTTATCCGGGAAATGCTTTATTAAAGATATTAATTTACGAGGGTAAGGAGATAAATGACGAATCGCCTCTTGGGGAAAACAAAAGAGGGCCAACTGCTGCCTCCAATGATTTCGCATAAAATGTCATCATGCTGCACAGAGCATCTCCTGACGCGGTCCGAAGCATCTCCCCCCGCCTCCCCCACGCGCGCAGGGCCTAGCGTTTGCCACGTGGCGGCGAGGGGGCGGGCGCGTGGGACGTTGGCGCGTGAGGGATCTCGCTGCTAGAGCGCACGCATCACCCGCTGATGTCGTCATTATTTTGTTATACTTCTGGGGACGACAACGTCGTCGCCGCTTCGCACATGGCCAGGCCCACGCGCCCCTCTGCGCAGCTTGGCGTCGCCATTCTCTCCTCCCTTTTTTTTTTTTTTTTTTTTTTTTTGGGATAGGATATCACATTTGGAAAATATTCAAGAAAAAAATATGAATTTATATATATATATATATAATTTTTTGTAAAATCGAGCAAAAGTTTGAAAGTCAATCTAAGGATGTGTGATGGGAGGTGCAGCGTACCGTATTGGCCTAATATTCTGCAAAACCTTCAATTTCAACTCTTGTTTCAAATCTACCTTTTTGTCTCATAAAAAATCTCTACTTTTAGGTTTAATTCCAATTCTATCATCAATTTTTTTTTATCTCATAAAAATTTCAACTTTAGGTTTTGTCCCAATTTTACCCTCAAGTCTTTATTTTATTCTAAAATTTTTACAATCTCATAAAAAACCACAAAATTTTACTTGAGTTATACACCCACCCCCATTTAACCCTTCGTCCAAAATTTTTTGTTAACAACCGAAAAATGGAAAACTCTAAGCACAAGATGTTTGAGCATCTTGAGTGCGACCTCTTCGACCATGAGAGATGGAATTTCCAAGCACCGGAGGTCAAAGACCGAGCTGATAAAGAGTTAATAGAGGTAGATTTGAGACTCAACTAAAAGTTGATTAGTTTTTATGAGAAAAAAATTGGGGAAAAATTGAAACCGAATCTAAAATTGGGATTTTTTTACGAGACAAAAAAAAAAGCTTATGGAAAAATTAGTATTGGAATTAAAATCAGGGTTTGTTATGAAACAAAGAGAAATTAAGATAAAATTGGGACTGTACCTAAAGTTTGAGGTTTTTTGTTGGACAAATAAAAGTTTAGGGTAGAGTTGGACATGAACTTAAAGTTAGAGGTATTTTATTCGATAAAAACAAGTTTAGAGAAAAATTGCACATGAACGTAAAGCTAGAGGCTTTTTACAAAACAAAAGGTAGATTGAGGGAAGAGTTTTTTTTTTTTTTTATCGAAAGAAAATATCATTCATTTATCATAATCAAACATGAATGGAACATCAAAGACAACAAAGTTTGGCTTCTGGCTCTAAGTGCACTCTCATTCCAAAAAGTCAAATTTGGTACAATATAAAAAACAATCGACACCTGATCACTGGAGCCATCAATGATGGGCATATGCCGAGATATTTCCCTCTAGAAACTATGACTTGCAATGTGCGTTTAGGTTATGCATCCTCAATACCATCGCCATACAAAGATGACAACAACAATAACCTATTGAACCACCAAAGATTGAACGCTTCTAAGAAACCCCCATATCTAGATTTAGATCGAGAGAGAAAAACTCCCAAATTTAGACCTACACATAAATCGGTATACTTGTGAGAACTACCATGAAAAACCTAAAACTGGTATATTTGCGACAGATTTAACCAAAACTAAAACTCCGAACTCATACACTCGTAAGAAATACCCTTCATTAGTTTCCTTTTAATTTTACCTTCAAATTGTAGAATTGAATAATACGTGATGATTGATAGGTATATCAATTTAGGGTTTTACCCTCTATCATACCCTGATACATTTTTTTCTCGCTTTTTGTATAGATACATCATCCAACACAAACATTTCAAAAGGTTTCCAATGAACGATCGATATTCAATTTTCTATGATCTAACATTCGGTAATCTCCGAGGATCAAATCCTCCACGATATGTATGACGGTAGGGAGTCACTCCCATGTTTCCGAACAAGGTCCATCTTGAAGGCTTGCCCTTGTCCAAGCTAATTATCTCTTAGGATAATAAAGCAGGTTCGTTTTCCCATCAACATACAAAACACAATTAGTGACTACTTTAGAACATTGAGAATTGTCCTCAAAATCCCAAACGTCCAAACCACATCAAATTAAATGCAAACGGCAAGAACTTCTGTATTGGGTCTGAGAAATCCCAAAGGGCCCAATCAGTCATGATCAAAGGAACTCCATGGCCTTAGGCACCGGTGGACATCCCCGGACATCGCCGGCATTGAGGCGCGAATCCGGCGGGCCCTTGGTTTAGCCGGCAGCGGACATCGAGCGTCTCTGACGGTTCGAAGACCTTCCGATGCTCAAGACCCAAGTTGGTATGAAGCTAGAGAAAGAGTGTAGTGGTGCAGAGTTTTAGAGGAAATAGAGGGGCCACTAGTTTAGGCTGCTGAATATGGGCTTTTTTTAGAGCCCATGTTGATTGTGGGCTTTTTCAAAAGCACTGGGCCCGATCCATATACCTTTTATCAGCAAGCTTCAATTAATGGATTTAATAGCAAGTCGCGGTTCAAAAATACGCGCACGCGTGTCAGCTCGAGGGACTTGCAGCAGACTAGGATTAACAATCGTGCGTGCATCGTACGTGTTCAAATGCATATTTTATACGACCAAAAACTCATCCCAAAATAATAAACGTTAGATTATTTAAATAATAAATTATGCACATATAATAATTTAAGTTTCTAGAATAAATGACAGCGATTTTACATATGTCAAATTTTAAAAAATCGGTAATAATCTTACAGTCGACAGTGGTCACATAATATCAGAGTTAGGGGGTTTCCAGAATTTCACATGATATAAACGTTAGGAGTTCTTGAGTTCAAATTTCATTCAAACCTTGAAAATTCGAGTCGAGTCGGGTACAAAGTTATGTTGACCTGGCTCGAATTGATTCGAGCTCCGGCCCGGGCACTTGAAATGCACTCTTTTTTTCTTTTTTTTTTGTCCCGCGGAAAGAAATCCGATTCTGACCACTGACGTGAACCTGCGGAGGATCGTGGGTGGGAACAAAAAGACCGGTCGATTCGCATAATGCCTCCCCCCCCAAAATCGACATCGAACTAGGGCAGTTCACATCTGCTTTTTTAGCTTTATCTTGGCACCGTGAAGTCAGATCTCTTTGGTTGGCCAAACGTTGGAAAATGACCGATTATAATTATTGGGATACACTCTCGACGGTCCAAAATTTATTGCGTTAAATAATTCCAGATTGTCGAATGATTGGAAGCCAAAAAGCTAGGGCGAAATTCCATGGCTCCGCTAAAAGAAGAAATGAGCGCAACAGAAATTAAAGGACGGCCAACGTTTTGGGGCTTGTGATACATATGCGTAATTGGTCGATCCCGCCTTCGAATAAGTCCTTTTCTTTGACAGGAGTGCGAGTACGGAGACTTGACTTTCCGGAAATCTCGTAAATACTTTCCAATCAATTTGAAAATTAGCCGACGACTGGAAAATCCGTGTCGCCCTTGGAAATTGCCCTTGGATGAGCTAATCGTTGCGTTCTAAGACCGGCCAATTGTGTATTCTCTTTTATGCCCCTCGGATCTCTGCTTGATCTCCAAAAGCCTCACTCTTAACCCCGTACGAATTGAAAAAGGATTAAAATCAGGACATTTGATTGGGTCTAGTGATCATATATCATGTTTACCTGTCGAGAGTGTCAATAGCTCATCCCTTATAAAGTCTTTTCATTTGTGATCGGAAACTTGTTACGTGAGTTCATATATTATCGAATGCTCCTATTAGAAAAGTAATGCCCAAGTCGTTTCGAATGACATGCCCGGAATCATGACTTAAATTGCCTGGGTCAAATAATTCGAATCATGACATTTTTCTACTACTACTACTAATAATGATAATAATTATTATTTTTTGACATTTTCCTTGCTTTCCAATTTTGCGTATTGTCCCCACCTACCCTAATTAGTCCTTTTTTTTTCTTTTTCAATCAAGCATCATTGTCCTGTCCCGCCAGCATCATTACGTGGTTAGAATAGTAGTTAACTAAAGGATTAATTTAATTCAGCGGATAGTCCAATTTCAAATCATGGATAAGGTGTGTAATTAATAAAATATAAAATATAATGCCATGACACGTCAAAGTGTTGCCATTCCCTCGATCTACGAGGGTCGCCCTTTTCCATATACGACAAGATTCGTAAAAAAGCCACGAGAATATTCGATCGAGGTATAAACCATCGATACACGTTTGGCGTGGTCAAACTTTCGAGCTAAAAGATAATACATATTTTCGAGCTAAAAGATTTGTAGAATTTTTAATAAAAAGATTGTTTATTATTATTTATTATTATTTGTCGGTCCTACGCTAATTCTACTATAACACTCACTTTCAGACTTTTGTCCTGCCTCCTTACAAGGCGTGGGAGTCGAAATCCACTCCTGAAATGAAATCGTCTCCACCCCAATTCCTCCTAAGAATGTGGGGATTTGAACCTCCAACTTCTCACTTCCAAGATGGAATGATGGCCACTGGGATGAACCCCCAGTGGATGATCGTTTTTTATTATTGACATGCAAAAAACTTTATATCGAAATAAATGAGTACTGGACGATTACATCTGATTCATTTAGATAATTAAAATCACATGTGAATTTATCATAAATTAAGTTTTTAACTATGAAAATCTCCAAACTAATACATCTATGACAAATTTACCATAAAAAATCCCAAATTGTTGTGATAAATTTACCATAAATTAATTTGTTTTACCTCCAAAAACCAAAAAATATATATATTCTCCGTTAAATTGAATTAATACCACAAAGAATTACATAAATTGTATAATTGTGATAGACAGAGAATAAAATTTCAAATCGTACACTAGTTAACTATTACGTGTCATCTAACTTAATGATTTGACATAAAATATAACATAAATTAACATATGGTAAATTTATCATAAATGTATTAGTTTTGGGTAAGTTTGTCAAAAGTGTACGAATTTGGTTGGTGATTAAAAAATTAGTTTGGGGTAAATTCATCATAACTGTACAAGTTGATATTAACCCTTTATTATAACCGTGTTTGTGTAGAACAAATTTCACATACGGGCTTTGTATTTCAAGAACACCTATTAATTATATTTAATGAATAATATTTTAATTTTATTGCAATAATTATGCAAGTTGAGAAAGAAGCAGGATTTTAAGAATCGGTAACTTTCATTATTTGAATATTTTCCAAGTGCCTAGGGACGCTTAGTAACACAATCTTTTAAACACAGTCACCTTTATGTGTGCAAAATATGAAAAAGGTTGCAATGGAGGAAAGTAAAACGTGATGTGAGTCATGAAATAAATTTAGGTGACCGTTGGATAAGGCAGATAGGTTAAATTCAAAACTTAAATAGAAGACATTTATTCGAATTGTTAGTATCTTATTACCAATAATAGTTATTTATTTATTTTCATTTGCTAGTACTTCACAAAATTTCAAAGCGAAAATTTGATTTTTTTTTTCTTTGGGGTTTGATTAATGGGCAAATGTCACAAAAAATCCAAAATTATGTCAATCATAATAGAAACGCTCTTAATTTTTTTTGTTGTATCACTAAAAATTTTAAACTTTCCTACCATAACATGAAAATCCCCAACCTTTTTTGTGTCATGAAAAAACCCAATATTGTACATATGTGGCACGTATATTTTTTATTATAGTTTCATTTAAAATATATTTGTCACATTGGTATAAGTTCTGGATTTTTTATAACAATTTTTTTTTTTATTTGTTGCGATGGGTAAGTTTGAAATTCTTATGACGTTTTAATTTCATCAAAAATAAATGATTTGAAAAATATCTTTGAATAAATAATTACTTGCATATCTTATGAAAATAAATAAATAAATAAATATTTTCATAATCCACAAAAAATATCTAAATATAAATTGTTGTCAATAATGGAAATATTTTCTATTATATCGAGCCATGGAAGCAATTATCTTTTAAAAATATTTTTCAAATAATTCAATTTGAAAGAAACAAATGAAGCCTTAACTACACAAATGATAATCGAGATGTTTTGCATCGCAGTATACATAATCATTGATTTTTTTAGAGACGTTGTAGTTTCAGAAGAGGGTTTCGACTCCCACGATGCAAGGCGTAGCGAAAGTCGAAAGTGAGCGTTAGAATAAGAATAGAATAGGACCGAAAAAGAAAAAAACACCATCGATTTAATATATTTATTTATTTGCGTGGGTAAGGACATAAGGACATAACGACGAATCACCTCTCGTTGATGGCTCCCGGGTGAAAAAAAACAAAAGGCGCGGGGGCAGCCGCTGCCTCCAATGATTTCGCGTCAAATGTCCTCATAATGCACACCTGCCGAAGCATCCCCCATCCTCACCCACGCGCACTCCCCCTGCACGAGCCGGACCTTGCCACGTGGCCGCGAGAGAGCGGGCGCGTGGGGACGAAGGCGCGTGAGGAGTCCGGCTCCCGGAGCGCGCGCATCGCCCGCTGATGTCGTCATTATTTGGAAATACGTTCTGGGGACAGCAACCTCGTCGCCGCTTTGCACGTGGCCACACGTCCCCCCACGTGCAGCCTCGCGGTCCGATTCTATCTTTCTGCCGCCTCACATTTTTCGTGTGCTGCAAATAATTTCGTTTTGTTCCTTTTTCTTTTTCGTGCGCGCTCGGACGGGATCGAAATGACGTTTGGAAAATATTCAAGGAAAAAAATGTGAATTTATATATATATATATATATATTTTTTTTTTCTGTAAAATAAAGCTGAAGTTTAAAGTCAATCAGTGATCATTGAGTTTATATGAAGGAAGACTAGATCTCAAGCATGCTTCATGCGTATGCAAAGTCGCTTTCATCATTTCCTGTGATTTAAAAAATTCGTGATGTTGAGAAAATACTGAAATATTTAAATATTAAGCTATGCTTTTATTTAATATTTATTAGTTGGTGTGATCCCGCAAAATCTCTTATAACATATAGAAAATGAGGTTATAAGTTTAAATCTTTTAGGCTTTTAGCGGTCTCGCGAATTCTTTTTATGAACGACCAAATTATAGATTTTTCACATTAAATTGAAGTTTCAAAATAACAGTAGTTCCACAAAATCTTTCATTAACAAACAAAAATTGAGCAATGTATATTATGGTGGGTAATTACTTAGTGCCAAAAGACATTCAAGAAGTGAGAGTCGGCAACGTAATATGTTAGTGCCAAAAAGTGGTGGGTAATTACAATTTTGTGGATTCTCAGGACGCAAATAATAATCATTTTTTGGCTAAAAATTGATTTTCTATTTCTATCCCTCGGATGAGTTTTTGAATAAAAATATGTGTTTGATAACGATACAAATTTTCTATACATTTGTTTGATAACAATACAAAAAATTATCCCTCTCAAATTGTTGATGATTGGAAGCGGTTGACAGGCGAGCGGCATGCAACCGACTAGTAGCGAGGTGAGCGATAAAAGTTTTATTTCTCATTTTTTCCAGAAATAGAAAAGTAAAAAATTTCACCGTTTGATTTTTATTCCAAACCCATTAACAGAGCAAAAATTTATTTCAAAAATAGAAAAATTAAAATGTTTTACTAAATAGATTTTTATTGCATACCTATTATAGGGAACTAAAAAGTAGAAAAACATAATGGTCATCATGCGCGTCTAAATAATCAAAGTATATCAGTGGATACGTGAAGCCAATAAACATGGATGGTCATCTTTTTCTTTTCTTTTTTTGAATTAGTGGTTAAGTCGCATCTGGTTCATTATGAATATTTGGAAGGTGATCAAAGTGTAAAAATATAATAATAGATTTCAGCAAAAGCAATAAATAGTAGGAAAAATCAAGAATATTTTTGTAATTGTGAAGTTGGCACTAAATTCAAACGCTTGCTTCACAATTAATACGGCTTGATACTGAAATCCTCCCTAACGCCATAAATATTGCCCATTTCTCTCTCTCTCTCTTTCTTTATGGGCAAAAATCCCACCTGTGGTTTGAGAATAAAGCAAATAGAGAAACATAATTTTTTATAGCAAAAAATCACACCCGAAGAGATTCATTCGATGAACATCGTACAACTGTCTCTCATGCCATGCAACCACTCCGACCAAACTTCGGTTTTTCTTCAACGGAAAGTTAATTTTGCTTTCCAGACAATTTATATTTTGATTTCTTTTTTCTGCAGATGGGAAGTTGGACCAAACCGGACGGTGAGCCACCCACCAAATTGACATCGACTCAAAAGGGTCAAAGCTTCTTCTTGAAGCCAACGAAGCTTTTTTTTTTACAAATTTTCGATGGGTAAAAAAGAAATGGAAAAAATAAAAAAGGGATTAGGAGAACCTGCCGGTGCATTGTTATCACGAGAGTCCCACGGTCACTATATCATGATTCACCGCTAAGTTGGCCCAAATCTAAAAAATGGCGAGAGATTCCCTTACAGATAAGATTTGAATTTATGATCTGTGAAATACCGTGTGACTCTTTTATTTTTTGAGATAGTGTTCTTGATAGTATGTCCATAAAACTCTTGACGTAGCTACTATGTTCTGTTATATAATAGGTTTATTCAATTATTGTCGTTAAACACGTTAAACGTGCTCCTAGAAAATATTTGTTTGCAAGTGTTCTTAAAGTTAGAGCACTAGTAAAAAATTACAAGTAAAAAGATTTGACTTTCAAGTACCGGCATTGGTCGAGAATTAATACCGCATCCCAATTTCCCTCCCTAAACAATTTTTTTTTTCGCCAACAAGGTAAAAGAGAGAGTTCCACTTGCAAGTTGCAAGTCAATCATGGTGCAATGTCTACCCTCGTGCAGCCCTAGAAATAGCCCTCCAAATAAGTATTTTCCACGTGGGCATTTAGGTCGATGCCCACTTTAAAAATTAAAAAGTATTCACTTTTGACCCATTATACCCACTAGATTTTTTATTTTTTTTTAGCATCATTATAATTTATACCCACTAGATAAAAGGCAAAAAAATAATCACCACCCTTTTTCACTTTTCAGCAGGGCAACAGATTAAATAAAGAAAGGACAAAACTTTTCATTTCATTTGCCTAATTTTTTCAATAAGTAATAAAAAATAGAAAAATAAGAAATAAAAAAAAAAAAAAAAAGGAAAAAGACTGACCGGATCCAACTACCAACCATCACCCCAAAGTCTATTGCGTGCTGGCCAGCATCATTCGGTCATCGGACAAGCCCCCGAAATCCATGGAGCCGCCGCCGTCCCCCTCCTCCTCCCCCACCCCCTCGCCACCATGGACCTCCACGCGCCGCCGCTCCTCGACGGCGCCGCCGCCGACTGCGTCTGGGACTTCGGCGACCTCCTCGATTTCACCGCCGACGACGCCCTGATCAGCCCCTGGGACGAGCCCCCGCGCTCGACAACCCGGCCTCCGCCCACTCCGACCCAGATCCCGACCCCCTCCCGAGGACCCCCGCCGGCGGCGCCGCACCGCCGGCGGCGACCCGGGTCCGGAAGCGGGACCCCGGCTGGTCTGCTCCAACTTCCTGGCGGGGCGCGTGCCGTGCGCGTGCCCCGAGCTCGACGCGAAGATGGCGGAGGCGGAGGAGGAGGAGGCGGCGGCGGAGGGGCTGCACACGAAGAAGCGGGCCCGGGCGCCGAAGAGGGCGGGCACGGGCACGGGCACGGGCACGGGCCAGGGGATCGCCCGGTGCCAGGTCCCGAGCTGCAAGGCTGACATCCGGGAGCTCAAGGGGTACCACCGGCGGCACCGGGTTTGCCTCCGGTGCGCCAACGCGTCAGCCGTGCTCTTGGACGGGGATAGGAAGAGATACTGCCAGCAGTGTGGCAAGTAAGCATGCTTTAATTCGCAGTTGGTGCGGGGTTCGGGTTTTAGATTTTCGAATGATGATTTGAGATTCTAGGACTGTTAGGTTTCTACAATTGGTTTGGTTAGGAATTCGTGATGATTATTGAGTCGGTCAGGGTTGAAGTGAAGTTAAGTAGGAAGCCGTTTGTGCTCAATTGGAGACTGGTTGAATTCTCGGGAGCTAGTAACTCCGCTATTTAAATTCTAATTGAGACCCATTCAAGATGTAAGTGATGCGAATTTAAACAAACGAATGTCATCCACGTTGCGTATTAGCCAATAGGCAATGAGGATGCCGTCGCAGAGTTGGGGTGGCATTGTTGTGGTGCTCTTGGGTTTTGTCATGTGGCGTGGTGATATACCTTGCGTTGGCTAAAGGGTACTGCTATTCCATATTATGGGATTGCTATAATGGTTTAAAGCTCTTGCTTGGTGTGCTTCCAAGTTGGTGTTGCCGGATACCGTGGGTTCTCGAAATCATTGATGTGCAGTTTACTTGTGCTGGTTAGGATAATTAGTGTGTTACTTTTACGAGAGGATTCTGCGGAATGTATAAAGGAGATATCGAGGTTGTGAAACTTTGAAATAACATAAAGTTTGAGAAGCTAGGTGGATGCATCCAGTGGCTAAGTGTTCCGTTATAGTAATGGTAGCCGTTTTGAAGCTCCAAAAAGAATGCTTGATGGTTATTACTGCATTCGTCTGCTGCACAAGCTTGTTTTCTGATAGGTTTAATGGCATTTGTAATATATCAGGCATCTTTGAATACCGCTTAGATCCTAGTTTCCTGATCGCCGAACCCCATTTCTAGGTTCTTTTGGAGTTAATCTTGTTCGGTCAGTTGCCATATCACTGAAATTTTGGTAATCTTGTCGCAACAGCTTCTTCTTCTTCCAATCTGCTTTTTGTCTATTTTCTTCTCATCGTCCTAACTTGGTCAGTTGATGACACATGTTCCTACAGTATTATATGTTATGGATATTAAAGTTAGGTCGAGTTTTCGGTTGCCTTTCATTTACTTAAGCCAATTTCTTATTAGAAGGCATTACTCCTTTCCTTTACATGACTGTGTGTGCAGTTTAACTTGGATAAACTCATTGTGGAAGTATCTGATAACTGAATGACTTAAGGAAAATGGCTAGAGTATCACATGGCCAAGTGTTGTGTTATGAGCTCAATCGACATAGCTGAAAGGCACCTTTTTTAACCTCTCTTCGAGGGGGCAGATGATAATATGCAGCAATAAGAAAGTCTACAACTAGTGTTTATATTTTCCACAAGCAATTACATCCTCATATGTGAAGAATGAATTGATATACTAGCACTGATATTGTATGCCTTTCTTGTTGACATGATATGCAGTTTTTTTTTTTTTTTTAATATGAGTTTTGGATTTAAATTGCCACCTTCTGCTGTTCTCTGGTATAAATTACTGAAGATATTAAGCATGAAACTTAGAGGAAGTTTTTAGTTTCTAGTTTGGAAGTTATTTGACCATTGGACTTTCGTCTGGTTGCATAATTGTCTTAATGAGGAATGGTTTATGGTATTATGGGATTATATTATTGCTAATTGCCTCATAATGTGGTTTCCTTTTGCAGGTTTCACTTCTTGTCAGACTTTGATGAAGGTAAAAGAAGTTGTCGAAGAAAACTAGAGCGCCACAACAACAGAAGGCGAAGAAAGCCTGCTGATTCTGGCGGTGGACTAGTAAAAGAATCTCAACAAGATATTCATTCTGAAGACATTGGCTGTGATGATGAAGATGGGAAAGGTACAGACCATAACAGTTCAGAGAATATTTTTCTTGATTAAGTTTCCTAACTAGCTAATCCGGTTGCTCATGTAATGTAACAGATACCTTATGTTTGAGTGGCCAGTCTGTTGAAAAGGAAGCCTCGTTAGAGCCTGAAGATGGAGGAGCATCTCCACTAGGATCTGCTCCTGAGTGTCAGATAATTCCAACAGATAGCATTGCGTCTGCTGTAGTTTCTCGGGAAAGCCAAATGGAAAGTAGGAAGGATAATTCGAAATTTGCGCTTTCTCCTTCTTGTGGTGACAATAGGAGTGCATACTCATCTGTGGTGGGTTTAAGCTGGATGGTGTACTTGCTTTGTTTTCCCCCATTTTTTTTTCTAGTGTTTGTGTGTGGATTCTTGGTTGAGTTATACTAATTCATTTAATTTTTCTTTAGTGCCCAACAGGTCGAATTTCATTCAAGCTTTATGATTGGAATCCAGCAGAGTTTCCTAGACGTCTTCGCCACCAAGTAATTTATACTTGTACTTAATCATCTTAACATCTTCTTAGCACAGGTAGAATTGAATGGCTTACGGTTGGTTCAATGCATATTCAGATATTCCACTGGTTGGCGAGCATGCCGGTGGAGTTGGAGGGTTATATCCGCCCTGGATGTGTTATTTTGACAGTGTTTATCGCCATGCCCAAGTTTATGTGGGGAAAGGTAGCGTATACAAAATACAAATTTTTGTACGGTGATTGTTTTTTGTATTAACTAATTTAGTTTTGGCTTTACTGTTAAAGCAATTGTTGTTTGTTTAAGCCTTATAACTAGTGGGTTTGGGATTTCTTTTTATGTGTTCAGGTGTTGATACTCATGTTGATTGTTATTTGTATTAACTAAGTTAGTTTTGGCTTTACTGTTAAAGCAATTGTTGTTTGTTTAAGCCCTATAACTAGTGGGTTTGGGATTTCTTTTTTTGTGTTCAGGTGTTGATACTCATGTTTATTTCCTGGCCAAAAATATATGGATTTTCTGTGAAGTTTTAGTGAGCATTACAATTACCATTTCTGTTGCATTTCTTTCTTGTCAAACCAATATTGTTTGGTCTGGCACTGGAAATGGTGAAGTAGATATAATCTGGCTCCTTTTTTTTTTCATTACAAGTTCTTCCATTTTGTTATGTATTAGTTAGATTGCTATGGGTTTTACTGATCTCAGGAAGTTGCTAAGCTTGAATGCAGTGAGATTGCTACATCAGTTTCTGCTCTTAGTTTCTTCTTTTGCTCATCTTGACTTGGGTGTATGGTTTCTTGACTTAAACATCTTGTGGCTTCAAGCAGTTATATGAAGATCCAATATCATATATAAATGACTTCGTCCTTCAACCTGGAAGATTGCTGTCTGGAAGAGGCACTATGTATATCTTTCTAAATGACATGGTTTTCCATCTTAAGGAAGGTAAATTGATTCCCTTGAGCCCTCATTGTCAAGCCTGCTTTGTGCACCATCAATACTCTCAATACTTTGACTGTTAATCCAATTGTCCAGCCTGGGATGCATGAATTACCCCGTTCATAGTACTTCCATCTAGTTTTCTGGTCTGAATATTCAGTGGTGGGTGCAGTTCGCAAAAAGAAGTGGGCTGCTTACATAGAAAATGTCATATTCTGTTTTTGCATGATGCTTTACTTGCCTACGAAGCTGAGAATTGATCATCTCTTAGCTGAGTGATAGTTTTTTGTTGTCAGCAAAAATCATATAATTGCACCAACTGGTCTGTGTATATATTGGAAAGAGCTAAAATTCATGTGCAACAGTTTCTTACTAAGCATGAATTTGATGTTGGGGATTCTTATAAATGCCACTGTTACGGAGATATTCTTCAAGAACATTACTGTAATTTGATAGTTTGACCACAGTGTCCTGCATATGGATCTGCTTATTATCCCAGCAAAATAAAGTTTCTGGGATGTTTCTTTTAGATTAGCGAGCATGCTAGTCAAATACCTTGATCAGTTGGTTCTTTATTAGTGGCTGGTGTCTGTTTCTTGTATTATACGAACTCTCCATATTGAATGGAGCCTCTCAGCTTTACTGTTATCTTGGAAAATTAACATGGTATTCATAGTGGTCCATGATGAAAATGTGTTTTCTCCATGTTCAAGGGATCCCATGCCTTCTCTTGCAATAGATTATGTATAGATTCATTTCTATCCTCTGTGTGGCTTATTATATGATTTAAAGAAGCTCTTGTGGACTCTCTAGAATTGTCTTGGAGTCGTGTCTCCTTTTCAATCCTTATGATATATTCCTGTTGTCTGTAGATGAAACTTCTGTTACGAAGGTTGAGGGGGGGTTTCGGACACCAAGGCTTCATTATGTTAATCCTATGGTTTTTGAGGCTGGCAAGCCCATAGACTTAGTTGCTTGTGGAAGTGATTTGCTGCAACCCCATTTTCGGTATGGCAAAGTATCTTGATATATCTACTTTTCTTTGTTCCATTTTTAAGTACTCTTGTATGTGAGAGAGAGAGAGAGAAAGAGAGAGAAGCGAAGGAGTACCCTTAATTTTTCTCACCTCCTCATCCTTCTATAGACTACTAGATTCTTGAGTTCCGGAGTCCATCACAAAGTGCGTCCAGAGAATTGAAGAAGTACTGCTAGTTCTTCTCACCTTCTCATTCTTGTATTGTCTACGAAATTCTCGAGTCCCAGAATCCACTTACAACGTGTGCCGTTAAGTATCTTTTACCAATCAAATTGGAGAGACTCAGCCTGTATGAGTTTTATTAACAGAAGTGCTGTAACAGCATAACTGTAATTATAACTATGAAATATATGTTTATGAGAGAGATTCTTGTGCTGCAGGTTTCTCATATCTTTTGCTGGCAAATATTTGACATGTGATAATGGTGCTGCATCTTCCTATTGTGGAAGTGAAAGGGGCATCAACTATAATTCTGGTCATCAGCTGTATAAGATGCATATTCCTTGTACTGAGCTCAATCAGTTTGGTCCTGCATTTATTGAGGTCTGTACCAGCATTTATTTAGGAATTTGTTTTTGTTCAGAACATTGTCATGTAGGTTCACCTT
The DNA here is from genome assembly GCA_014182395.1 of Eucalyptus sp. ANBG9806169. Taxonomy (NCBI): domain Eukaryota; kingdom Viridiplantae; phylum Streptophyta; class Magnoliopsida; order Myrtales; family Myrtaceae; genus Eucalyptus; species Eucalyptus sp. ANBG9806169. The sequence goes on along the minus strand of CM024574.1, from coordinate 18,517,776 downwards.
TTCCCTTTTGGGCGACAAGGAAACGGTAATTGTCTTTCCAATTATTTAAATACCTTCTTTGGTATTTTGGTTGGCCTCCACATACATGATATCCTTTTCATGCTGTTTGCGAATATGCACAGTGGTAGCTTATTAGAATACTCAATTGATGAACTGGAGAGATGCTTATAACAACTTTCTAGCATGATGATGGTGGCTAACAAATATTAGCTCTGACCACTTTTTGTTATGTCTATATCTTCTGTAGGTTGAGAACCAGTCTGGCTTGTCGAACTTCATTCCTGTTCTCATCGGTAACAAGGAAGTTTGTTCCGAGATGAGGATGTTACAGCAGAGAGTAGATAAATCTCTCTTAAATGAGGGGCCTCGAATTTTGGACATCGGTAATGTCCCAGATTCATGTGGGGCTTTCTCACAGAGACAAGCCACACTTTCTGAGTTCATCCTGGATATCGCATGGCTGCTGAAAGAACCTGCTTCTGAAAATCTTCACCACCGTTTTTCTGTGTTGGAGATTAAAAGATTCAGCTCTTTGTTGAGCTTTTTGATGCAACATGATTCAAGCACCATTTTGGAGAAAATATTGCAAAGACTGGACTTTCTTATGGAGAATATCGAATTAACCAGTGAAATTAGTAGTGGCAATAATGATGCTGATATTAGATCATTTAATACCCAAATAGATCAAGCAAGAGAATTTCTTGGGAAACATCAGTCATCCAAGAGGGCGGTGCTGCATTCAGAACACTCCAGGCGAAAAGAGGAATGTTCCCATCAAGGTTTCTCTCAGAATGACGTGCTTTCAGCTGTGACCAACGCTAATCAGGTGAGGGTTCTTTCACTCTACAAGCCAGAGTCTTTTCTTTGAGGATTATGTGTGGTCTCTTGCGGTTTGGCATTGCAAGGGCTTGTAAATTCCGGTCATATAGCAGCTTGTGAGAGTGTGTCATGTGGCATAGTTCTGCTAGTTTGCTGCCCACCATCGAGGTACTTCTAGAGGACCAATAAAAGATTTTTGCCATGGTTTCAATCATTTTTTTTGCCTTTGGACATCAAAGTGAACTTTCAAGTGAGATTGCCTATTCAAACACAGTGATTACCTCATTTTCTGCCAGTTTAATCTTTTGCACTTGTCAATTGCATGGTTTAATATGAGGAGTCCCATTTTTTCAACCAATCCATACATCCTTGTTGATGCTTGTCTGATTTTGCAGGATATGGAGAAGGGGGAGAGCTACAGGGTAGAATTGATGACAGGTTACAATTACTCACATAAAAATGAGGCAGCTCCACTTTTGGATGTGGAGTTGGTCATGAATGGGAACCTGCTCAAGGAAAAGCCCCGGAGTCGAATCCTCCTCAACTCTGTTTTGAAATCTCGTCCTACTCTATTCGCAGTCGCAACTGTCGCTGTTTGTTTTGGAGTGTGTGCTGTCCTCCTCCATCCTAATAAGGTTGGTGAATTTGCAGTTTCTATTCACAGAAGCCTCTTCGACCGATCATAGGGGAAATTGCTCAAGATCTCGATCTCACTGTATGTACATAGTGTACTCAATGACCCTGACGTTCTCTCATCGGATCAAGCTACCAGTCTTTTCTCATTATTGGGAGCTTTGATGGTGGGAGATAGCTCATCGGGTGCATTGTCACTCAAACACAACCTTTGGATTATAGATGTGACGAAGGTTATTGCTTGGTGGAGATTGTAATTTTGGCAGGGGCTCACCTGATTAGCAGATATCGGGAACCGCTTAGTTTGCGCTCAGCAGATATTGCTCGGCTGTTTGTTGTGACAACTGAGAGATTTAACCCCGTTTAATGACTCCACTGGACGTTCAACCGTGCATTGGCAGCAATCAGGTCAGGAATGTGCAGTCCTTGTACCTTATTCCTTTTCTTCCAAATTCAAATGTGAGGCAATCTCTTCTAAAAACACAATGTGGCTATCTGCAAACATTCCTGACTTCGAGAAGAATCGAAAAATGTACGTGCTTTGTAATTTCTGAAATGGGAATAGTGTTGGCAGGGGGGTTCGCTTTCTCCCTTGTACTGGTATCAGAAAAGGCAGTGAGGCTTTGGGTTGGTGTCATGGTCGTTGTTGATAGTCTTCCACTTAAAAGGAGGAAAGACGTCAAATTGTGATGTAGCTTCTTACTTTTGTTGTTTATTCTTTTGATGCTTTTTCTGTCCTATAAATGGCTTGAACCAGCGTTGCTTCTTCGGGTTAGCGCCAAATGCTTCGACTTCGGTTATTCCATGGACATATGAAATGCAGGCTAAAACCCAATGAACGGTTTTGGGTCGGGCATGGAATTGTTTATAATTTCGCCGTCTGCCGAGGAATTTGCCGTCTAAATTCGTGTTTGTTTCGTGTAATGTAAGCATGAAGGCTCCAAAAAAGCTTGTTTCGTAGTGTTCTCTTGTCCTAGAAGGAGTTGTCCACGTCCTGTTCAGTTTCTGTTTGACGAACAGAACGTACGAGGAGGCTTCGGGAAAGCTGAAGGGAGCGTTTCTGGCTTCGAATTATGGCTCAAATCGGACATCTTATCATGAATTTAGAACTCCTATTGTGCTAGATGGTTGGTAAATTGATCAAAATAATGGTCGGTAAATTGGTGCGAGAGTCGACAATTTTAGAATACCGGCTAACGTACACAAATAAATGTCTATAAGCTACGTGAAACGGATTTCAAGTTATTACAAGAAGTTCGAAATTTGCAAACAATCAAAATACCAGTACTTATTAGAGTTTCTCCACAGTTTACTTCGATTCTTTGTTTTTATTAAATTTGGTAGCGTATGTAGGCGCACATTTTTCTTATTTTCATTTTTGTTTTTAAGCACTCGTACTTTCATGATATATAAGTACCAGCACATAGATTTATCATATATTTTGTTCGGACTTTTAAAATTCGAGTAATTTTTTGGGTTTCAGCCAAAGCTTTTGATGTTCTATGGGTCCATACGAATAAACCTTGAGGTTACGTATGGTAACCAGTATAAAAATTAGGACAGGATGACATTTATACCATCTTGTGTTTGGTTTTTACCTAAAATATGTAAAATCATATATAAATGGGATATAATCTAGATAAAACTACCTTATGGGAAATGTGGAATAAATGTGGATAGAATTTTTAATATTCATATTATAAAAGTTATTTTTTAATCAAATTAAATAATAATAACATACATATATATATATAATATTAGAATTCTAATATTAAAAATAAAATTCAAAATAACAAAAAAAAATGTTTTCATTTATTCCAACGTTTGTTTATATATTTGAATTTCTTTCTACGCTATAATATATATTTTGTATGTGTGGTATCTATATTATTACATTTATTAGGTATAATAGAATAGTTTATTATTTGATATAATTTTATTAACGAGTGATAGAAGGGAATGATAAAATAATAAAAAAGAAGGGATACTAATATAAAAATAAATAAATAAAAATGAAGTAGAAGAATCTAGATTTTAAATTAACAAATTTAAACTTGAAAAACATCCTTTCACTTCTTAAAGAATGAGGGGCCTTGAAATTTGTGTAAAAAAAAAGAAGAAGGAAAAAGAACACACCCTCTGTATCTCTGGTTTACTTGAAGTTCCATGAATCGTTCGTAAATTTTTTAGTTTACGCCAAAGCTCCATGAAAATGGCGAGAGAACCAAAACTTCTTCTCCTTCATAACTCTTTGGTTCATGTAAAAAAGTTTATGAAAAAAATCAAAAAATCGAAATTCCTTCTCTTCCATAACTTTATGGTTCGTGTTGAAGTTTTACAAAATGGTGAGATTGTCAAAGTATTATGCTTTTCGCAATCGCAAAAATGAATGATCATGTTTTTTTCTTTTTTACTAGATTTGGTTGTGAATTATGAGAGATTTTTACAATTTCCGTTTGTATATTTTCAATTTCATTACTTATATGTTGTAAATATCAAATAATGGCGGAAAGGACATAAAAACATTCAGCTTTACTAATGTGATCCATCAAATTATGGATAAAATATAAGAAAATCCTTGAATTTTATATCTTACTATGATTAGAAATCCAGATAATCAAACACAATATAAGAGTTTTGCGACCCAAAAAAATTTAGGAGCTTTATTTAATCAACTGTCATTGTACACAACATAAGAGTTTTGTGACCTAAAAAAATTTAGGAGCTTTATTTAATCAATAACCAGTGTAAAAGTTCTTATAAATTTACTATTGGATGGACGACACGTAAATGAATTTAATCAGATAACTATTTTTAAGAATGTGTCGCATCTATCTAACGAGGAATATGCAATTTTTTTTTTTTAAAAACTGACAACGTATCTAATAATAAGCAAGAAATTGTACCGGCAAAGCCTCATATTTTGGAAGCCGAAGCCCCGAAAGACCGGACCGGACCGGACCGGATCGAGAGAAAACCCTGATAGGAATAAAGCTATCTCGATAACCAAACACCCTCCGACCTTTTAGCCAACTTCACCCGCCGTCTGAGAGGAGAGAGACTAAAACCCTTCGTCTCCACCACCGGGCGGCACCGCCGAGCAGCAGCAAGAAGAAGAAGAAGAAGAAGAAGCAGAAGCGGAAGGGGGAGAAGCAGCAGAAGGAGAAGGAGGAAGAAGGAGAAGAATAAGAAGAAGATGGCGTATCAAGGAGGGGACCTGAAGTCGACCTCCATCAATGGGGTGAAGATGTACACGGTGTCCTCCCAGCAGCGCTCCCTCGCCACCTGGCTCGCTCCCAAGAAGCTCCGCGCGCTTCGCAAGGACAAGAGTATGATGCCCCACCTCGCCTTCCCTTCCCTCTTGATTTTCTTGGCTTTTCCCTTCTGGGGTTTCGCCCGCTTTGTGTTGGCGCGAGTTACTTCGATCGTGCTTGTGATGGGTCGGCGGGCCACCCAAGAGGGTGATCGTAATGAGGCTTGAATTGGTGGAATTTGAGTAGCATGGTATAGGATGAATGATTGGGCTGGAGGCCAGCTCGGCTGAATTCTTGGTGGTGTGACTTCGCTTCGTTTGTGTGGTCAGATTATATGCAGAGGGTGGAGTTGATACAGGACTTGAGGTTTGAAACCGCGACGACGAGGATTAAAGCGACCCCTGACGGGGAGTTTCTTATTGCGTCAGGTTATCTCGCTGTTCCTTTCTTTAATTACTTGTGCAAGGGAAGAAATTTGGAAGATTGTAATAGGTATGAGATTTCTCCGATGTATGACTGCCAAACAGGTATATATCCACCTCAGATGAAAGTATATGAGCTAAGGGAATTGGGTTTGAAGTTTGAAAGACACCTGGATTCAGAGATAATTGATTTCGAGGTGCTTTTCGCCATCCAATCATATGCTAACTCTTGAACTGGTGAATTGTTGCGTTTTTTGTGATATCCCTCCCTCCCTCCCTCCTCTCTCTCTCTCTCTCTCTCTCTCTCTCTCTATGGATACTTTGCAACCGGCTTTTATGAGTGACATAGTTCCAGAAATTCAATTTCTGCATGTTGTGCATTCTGAAGTACTTTTTGGGAAGTCTGCCATCCTTTATCGGATTGCAACTGTGCAGTTTCATAGTCAATAATCTGTTTGGTCTCTTTCTGTTGATTGTTTCAAGTCAACAAAGAGTCAAGAAAATGCTACTGCAAATTCCGTTCTGCGAACTTGAATTAGTAAAATTTGAACAATATCAATTATCACGTCCCTTTCTCATGTTGAAGCTGTGATTAAATCTCATAGTTTCATTTGTGGTATTTGGATTTTCACCTTGAGTTCCCAGAAGAATGATGAAATTATGGATCCAAGAAAACTAATGTATGGTTAAATTCTCTGCTAAAACGTGATTTAGTTCTCTGAGTTGTAAGGGTTTATTGGTTCTATACTTGCATGACTAGAAGGATAAGAAGGATGATAGCATCTTAGCCATCTGCATGGCAATAGTTTGTAAAGTTGAAATTATTTCTACTTTGCTCTGTGGAATTTAATGTTCGAAGTTTTTTGGGATGTTAAGTGGTGGATGTATTGTCTGAACCAGTTCTCATGTTGTGCAAATATTGTGCTATATTGGCTAGGTTTTGGGTGATGACTACTCTAAGCTTGCCTTCCTATGTGCGGATCGTTCTGTCATTTTACATGCTAAGTATGGAAAGCATCACACCCTACGGATTCCTAGGTACTTCTTCAGTTCTTTACTGGTACATATGGTTTATAGTTTCTGAGAATTCTTATTGGATGATTATGCTTACATGGTCCAATTGTTATTTTTGTAGCATACATTATGATTCCATGTTTTAAGTCTTATGCCTTACAATTAGTGCAAAGAATGTCATTGCAAACTGGATGTTATTTACATTTTGCTAGGCTCCTCCCTTAACTTGGACGGACTTGGATCAAACACAGACTTTTCCCCCGAGTCTTGTTTCAACATTTTCAATGTTTTCCTTCTCTAATTTTTTAACTTTAGAATGCTGATGTCCCTTTGGTTTGGAAGGGGACATCATAATCTATCTTGCCGCTTTTGATGTCTTGCCGTTTCCACGAGATATGTCATCTTCTGTATTTAGCATTTTTGCAAAGTACTTATTGATGTAATTGATTGGAACTACTTACTTTCTGAAGATATCACACCAGAAAGCTCCCTATTTTTTTTTTAATGTCATCCTGACTTGAACACTTTGCCTTTATGGAAATTGTTCCTTCCTCCATGTAAAAAACAGATAACGTTTGATCTGTGCCACATCTGGAGAATTTCCATCACAAGTTGTTTCCCTTGTATGTTCCATGTAGGAGAGTTTTTTGAGATGAGTTGCATTTTTGGAGTTTGGAGAATATCTATACCATTTAGGCTTTACTGTTGATGCATTGACGTTCTGTTTTTCGTGAACCATTTTGATTAAAGTCATTTTTCTGTGTCTTATTTGCAGGATGGGAAGGGATATGGCATATGATTGCTGGTCATGTGACTTGCTATGCGCTGCATCTTCTCCTGATTTGTACAGAATAAATTTAGAACAGGTTCTTGTGTAATTCTTCTTGCACTGTGATGAGTTATTGAGTTCTTTTTCTCTGTATTGTTTACAGTTGCTTGTTGTCCAACTGTAGTTTGAGAGACGGGAAGTTTTTATTTTTCAACTACAGATCTTGGCCAATTCTACGCTTAAATGATATAACTTTGAGCTTGCATGAGTTTGTGTGTGGGACCTTAGTGTGGAAGAAAGGGAATTCGATGCATTTTTCAGCTTTTCAGAGTTCTACTAAAACTTGGAAAATTGTCTTCTACTCACAAGTCATGATATCTTATTATATTTGCCATATTCATTGGTGCTCAGTGAGAGGGATCCATTTTGTCCTTGCAATGATAAATCTCTAGGATAATTGATTTAACCTTTCCTTTTCCTGGCAACTGTTTTTTCTTGTACTTTAGATGAATACATGGGAAATATTCTTCTCATGGGGGGCAATATTTTTCCTGTATGATAATTTAAATGTCTCGTTTTTTCCTTGCAGGGACGATTTCTCTCCTCTCTTAGCACTCAATCGCCAGCACTGAATGTAGTTTCTCGAAGGTTGATATAGTAAAATGTATCTTAAATTCAATATTTCCATGTACTTATTGAATTTATACTTGGTGCAATTTGCTGTGGATTCACAAGGATGTTTTCATTTTCAGCAAGCTTCATGGGCTTGTTGCGTGTGGTGGTGAAGATGGTGCTCTCGAATGTTTTGACTTGAGGATGAGATCTTCTGTTGGTAGGATAAATGCAGTTGCACCTACTGGAGACATTGACTCAGTAAGCCTGCTGTTCAGTTCTTAAATTCTTATCTAGAAATTTTCAACATGGAGCTGAAAATGAAACATGGATGTGTGTGGGGGAGTCTTTTCTTAGTGCCAAATTTATGCATAAGCACTTGCATCATTGTGTTTTCATCTCATGGAGAGGGGAAGTTTTCTCATGTACTTGCCTGACTTGTAGGAGGTCACTGCTGTGGAATTTGATGGAGATGGTGGCTATTTGATGGCTGTTGGAAGTAGCGCAGGCAAGGTATGATGCCATTCTTACAATATGTGGTCAAGCAGGCCTTTCCTCAGTTCCCCTTTTCGAAGCACTTGCTACTGTATTTTTGAAGTCATCTGTGGTGCTCAAGCTCATACATATTTTTCTCGAGGAACTTCTGTTATTACATTAGACATTAAGCACCGCAAAGAACATGCTTGTATTGCACACTGTACTTTTCATAAAGTTTGTGTATTTGGTCATTGTCAAGAAACAGGATTGTTCTCGAGTGTAGTTAATGAGATTGAGACAGCTTCGGATGGTTTGAAGGGTGATTGTAGATTTCTTTTCAGAGGCCTTTTATCCTGTAGATGGTTGAGTTACCAGATACACATTTCAAACAAGTAGAGCTGATCTTGCTTACTTGATAGTGGGAAATCTTATAAGAACGGACCAATGATTGTTTGACCTTATGAAAGACTCCAAGGGGTTGGATGAGAGAGTCATAGTGAGGGTTATTTTGCTGGTGTTTACAGCATATAGGCATCAAATATATATAATGGTGTACTGAGGATCAAAGTAAAAAGGGTCAATCCAGTCTGATTATCAAATCATGTTCAGTAAAGGTCTATGATCACACTAATGTTCACTTTCTGCTAGAGAATTTTGGTATGGAGATTTGTTAGTGATGGACATTTTGTGAATTCCTGAGTTGGCAACATCCACCTTATTGTGGGCCATACTTCAATTATATTGAGAGGCCAAAACTTTTATCTACTGAAATAGCAATCTAATATCTTACTTGTGATGCAGGTTATGATATATGATTTGCGTTCCTCACTTCCCATACGAGTAAAGGATCACATGTGAGATTTCTCTTGGTTATTCAAATTATCAAGTTGTGTCCCTTTTTTTGTTTTGCCTCAGTTTGAAATGATCATGTTTTTTGAATTTTCTCGATAACAAAAACAAAAGGTTATGTTCTTATGCAGGTATGGTAGTGCAATATTGGATATTAAATGGCATCGTACTCTGAATTCTGAAAACCCAAAGCTGATTTCCACTGATAACCATGTTGTCAGGATTTGGGACCCAGAGACGGTATGAGTTGTATCAATGAGAAGCTCTGCTTCTTATTTTTTCCTTTCCATACTTTCTTTGTATATGGTGCAAATCATTCAGGGTAAAAATTGGTGCTATTATTTCAATGCTGTTGTTGTTTTGTATTCAGCCTGGTTAACTTAAGCCCTATAGGAGGAAGATGCCTAGATTGACCAATGAGTACATGTTTTCTCTATTTTTGCCTTTCCTAGTCTAGTAAGACTGAAATTTTATAATTAGAGTTTCTTATACAAAATGAATGCTACTTGTTCTTTTCCTTTGTCGTCACTATTTCTATGTTCAAGTGGTTTCTTTGGTATCTTTCCAACAGCAATGCAAAATTTAGCATGTTAACTTTTACCTGGTTCTTTAGATCATTTTGTTTAAAATGTCAATTCTTGAGTCTTGTCGCTGTTAGAGAAAGAATTTTCAGAATTTGTTATTTGTCAATACTCCCTGTTGCAAGTTCATTTAGATTTTTAACTGGTTTCTGCTGGATTTCAGGGTGATGGCATGACCAGTATTGAACCGACTGCCGGAGCAATAAATGACATTTGTGTGTTCAGGGACAGTGGACTGATGTTACTGGCCTTGGATTGCAGCCAAATACCCTCTTACTTCGTACCTGCTCTTGGACCTGCTCCTAAGTGGTGTGCTTATCTTGAAAGCTTGACGGTCTGGTTCTAAAGTGTTATTTGCTTCTATTTTATTCTGTCCTTGGTGAGTACTATGGTTTCATTGAAGATTTTCCTTTTATAGGAGGAGCTTGAGGAGGGAGGCCAAACAACCATATATGACGACTTCAAATTTGTAACAAAAGAGGACCTTGAAAAGTTGAATTTGACAAATTTGATTGGCACAAACCTTCTAAGAGCTTATATGCATGGGTTCTTTATTGATCACCGTCTTCACAAGAGAGTGAGTTCATCTCCTCTTTACATCAATTGAATAGATCTGATGCATTGTTACTCTGATTTCATGCTTGAAAATGCTTTATTATGCTGCAACTTTTCTTTTGGTCATTTTCCATAGATCTTGCATAAAGGGAGAAATGTTCTCAACATTTGTTTGAGTGAAGTTCTGCTTCCCGTGCCATTTTAGCTTGACACAATCATGTGGCTCTCTGTTTGCACGGGAACGTGCATATATAGGCACTCGTCCACTTATGTGTACGCGTAGTCACTTAAGGTTTATCCAGAAATTTTTGCAAAATTACTCCCTTTCGAGTTTATATGTGCACAAAAAATTATTCTGAAGAATTCAGCCTTATTTATAATCAGATGGTTTTATATTTTAGAGAATTTGGTTGGGAAAGAAAATGAAATATTGATTATGCTGCTTTTAGATTTTTATTCTCGTTAAACAATTATGTTTTTGTATCTGGTGTAGAGGATGCTTGCCTTTTTATTGTCAATGATGTGATGTCAGGATATTTTACTTTATGCATGTAATATTGCAGTCTGTATTGCCTCCAGTTACGCATTATGGGAGGAAAAAAACCCTACTTCCTAAGATTTTAAATTTCCTTGCATGTGATTGCGTATATCTGGACTTTTTGAGTAATGAGCAAGTCATTATTAATGATAGAGATCTTTTAGAGAAATATCAATACAACTCTTCTCTCAATATATTTTTGAAACTGCAGGCAAAGGCATTAGCGGATCCTTTTGCATATGATACATATATAGAGCAGAGAAAGAAAGAGAAATTGGAAGCTGAACGTGCATCTCGGATCACGGTTAGTAAATGCAAGATTTCCTTGCTTCTTTGCATATGATCTCTGTAGCTACATAGCCTCATCTTAACTTTGCATAAATGGGGATTACACAGCAGATTTGGCTCCAGGAGTTGTTGGTAGCTTTTGAAGTGTAATTGGTTTGACATGGGCAAATGCTTCCTAGTCGGCCATTACCTTTGAGTAGTAATCATTTAATCTAATTGATTATTGTTTTCTCTTGCAGATTAAAAGAAAATTACCTAAAGTTAACAGGGTTCTTGCTGCTCGTCTCCTTGAGAATGATGAAGCTGAAAACGAGAATAAAGAAAGTGATGACAATGAGCCCAAGAAAAAATCAAAGAAGAAGAAAGGACTCGATGGTGAAGTTCTTAAAGATGAAAGATTTTCAGCTATGTTTGAAAATAAGGTAAAGAAAAACCTCACATGCCATAGTGTGCTAGAATGTTTTGCTGGTCCTGAGGTTCTTGCTGTATATTCCCACTCCGGCACCCAATTTGCTTGGGTAGATTTTGCATGGTCTGATGCTGATGATGAACCAATTACTCTTCAGAGAATAAGTAGTGTTCATATGCACTTGTACTTATTTCAACATGTGTGTGGATATACATATATACGTTTGGAAGTTGCCAATGGCTTGGTGTAGAAGGTGCAAAATCGTAGGATTTTAGGTTTTAAAACTTCTGGTTAGGTTTCAAAACTGCTTATTGAAATTTGATATACTTTTGCTTGTTGTCCACAGGACTATCAAATTGATGAACAATCACAAGAGTACATTTCCTTACATCCAATGTCTTCTACGAAGCAACCATCATTGGTTGAGGAGCATTTTGAGCCTGTCGATGTGGAGGATGACGATGGTTCAGATTATTCTGATGCCTCTGCTGAGTCTCAGACATCAGAGGAAGAGCCTGATTTTGATAAGGATAGAAGCAAAAAGAAGTCTCATGTTCCAAGGTAAATTTTGTCCATAGCCAATTATAGTTGGATGTGGTGGACAGTGCATATTACGTTGCAGAAAATGGGAGGAATCAGTGTTTCCTTTTTACCCGGTGTGGATGTCCTATGGATATTTGTGGCATGCATGTATGTTCTTAAATTGGCAGGCTAAAAAAAAACACTGGAAGTGAACGGGGTGGACTCATTGGATTGGGTGTTGGGACACACGAGATTTTCTTTCTTTTTTTTTGTTTCTCTTTTTATGGCTAATATTTTCCTCTGATGAACTGTAGATTATATGAAGTTAAGGACGAGCGTCATGCAGAGGCGTTCTTCAACCGCGTGTCGCTAGCAAAGGAGGACTCTCTTCCTTTGGGAGAGAGGGCAGCGGCTCTCCAACGCAATCAGCGCACTCCTGGTGCTCCAAATGATGTCAAATTGGGAGCAGGAGGGTCCAGAGAAATATCCTTCATTTCCAGAAGCTCAGCCAAGTATGTCGAAGACGAGGAAGACAGAGATCCCCGGCGTGAAAAGAGGAGGGGAATTCAATCACTGGGGTTGAAGTCGGATCAACGAGGCTTCCCCGGCAGAGGGAGAGGAAACCGTGGGAGAGGAAGCCGCGGGAGAGGAAGAAGAGGTCGCCGGTAACTGATACAGCAGTCTCTCTTTGTATCCCTTTTTTTGTTTCTTCTTTTTGTATTATGTAGCATTCTAAATTAGTTGACGAGGCGCACGCGAGGACTGGTTATTGAAATTGCGGTGCCTATTCTTTTTGACTCAATGGATAGAGGAGTTAAATCTTCTTCCCCAGTTTAGGAGCATTGTAAGGAAATACAATTTTCATGTAAGAGTAGTGGCTGGTTCCAAGAGAACTTAAATTTGTCAAATGCAATTTTTGTTATATGGTAACACTAAAGTGCAATTTCTGGAAGTCCAGGCATGTGAAAGGTTATTCCATCATGGGTATGGATAATACTTGTCATATTCGTGATGAACATAGTATATATACTAAACTGAATTTGGAATATTGAGGGTAGTAAGAAATTACAGGATATGGATTCGTTATGTTCTTACGTTGTCATCGTATTATTTAATGTACAGGTAGTCTTGGAATGTTTAATAAAGTGAGACAAAATCCAACGTTGACTTAAATATAGATATAGGTAGATACTATACTCATAAAATAATTCCTCCGAGCCTATGCGTGGTATGGCGACTGATGCGCGTGAATTAAGGTGATAACCTCGTTCTGGGCTCGTGTTTGCGTGTGCGGGGCCTGCGCACTTGACAAGTCACTGTTTTTCTTTTTCCTTTTCTTTTACCAAAAGAAGAAAAGAAAGGAAATCTGAAGATATAAATGACCTTCCCAATAGTTTAGTCCGAGTCATTTATCTTATTATAAACTAATTGAAGCGTGTGTATTAAAGGTTATATATATATATATATATATGTTATATGTATGTAAGGATGGTATCCTCGTAGTTGAATCGAATTGAATGACTCATTAAGCAAAAAGAATTAATTGCACTCAATTCAGACAGAAAATAAATAAAAAAAATCCATCAAGTCGGAGACCGGGGGGGAGAGGATGATGAGAAGTTTACCAAAATAATGGAATGAAAGCCCACTAACAAACTCAATACATGGATATGCCTATTCTAATATGTGGTTCGTGTTATAAAGTCCGGTCTAGAAGCATAAGCTGATAGGTGAAAAAAAGATCACATGTATATAAAAAGCGTATAAATCTCATAATCAAATAATGTAGTACGTTTTTAAAACCTCTTCTTATGTGCAAGTTAGGCTATGAGTGGCATGTGAAATTTGAATAATTATGGTGTATGCACAAGCGAAAATGACAAAACTTGGCTCTAAAATCATGTGAAAAAAGTCCAATCAAAATGTTAAGGTGGTAAATAGAGGTATGATGTCATATCTAAGTAACAGTTTGTTAGGACTAGAATTAGCACCTAGAGGGGGTGAATAGGTGATTAAAGCAATTTCAATAATTTATCCAACACAGTTTATATGGCATACGTTTAACCAAATAAATCAAGAAAAAAGGCATAGAAAAATGTATTGGTCGTGCATGGTCAGCAACAGAAGTGAGCACAGGAAGCTTAGCCACACAAAACCCACGAGTCCTGCACACACTAGAGATACACGCGTGCACGCCAGGTGAAGCCTTAGACAATACATCCATAAATTATATTTTGTCCAAAAGAGATGAACTTGTTGATGTCACAGTGCCTTAATCAACCCTATTATTCGCGGAGAAGATAAAGAAATCAGTCATCTTGCTCCAATATATTATGTGACCAATCTTTAGCTGAGTTCAGTAATGGGAGTTTATATATAAACAAGTCATGGTCATCCCACCTTCTTATCGATCTAAATTTTCAAAAACCAAAGAGTAATACATACCGATGTTGTCTTTTCCTCCTAGTGTCTGGCCCTCAGAAGATTCCACAAGCCATGAACAGTGGAGCCACATGCACAGAGATGCCTACACTTGCTATTCACCACCTCTCCTTCGTTTTCCCTTCTCATCACCACCTACGCCGTCTCCTCCGGCGGAGCTAGCGCTCGATCCTCTCGATATCCCATTTGGAGGGGCCGAAGGCGAAGAAGCAACGATGGTCAAGAAGCTGAACCACAACGCCAGCGAGCGTGATCGGCGGAAGAAGATGAATGGTTTGTACTCCACGCTCCGTTCGCTGCTTCCAGCCGCTGATCGAATGGTAATTATACTAATGCTATTAGTCCCATGTCTACGAGGGAGTTTTCAAAAGCTTTTGTTTTATTCCTTTCTTTGGATAAACTTTGCCGAAATTAAAAAGAGTGATGGAGAGAATAGTAAAACATTAGTAGCTAGTGGACATTGTGTAATCATACATAACCCTAGTTTCTTTTCTCTAAATCCATTTTTTTGCTGTTGTCTAAATTCATGTTTTTGATCTTCTTTCCTGACAATTCAGATCTTTTAGGCTTCAAGCGGATCCTTTGACCTAATACCAGTCTATTTTTCGACTTTATTATCTCTTTTATCTAGAAAAGAACACTAGAAGTGGCCCAATTTTCATACGACTCTCAAATTTTAGAACTTTTTTGAGTGGTCATTTTAATGCCACTTTGGTAAAACAACGATCACATCAGTATTATTACTGATTTGGGATGTCAGAAATTTGACGTGACAATATTCTAACATTTTTTACGACCAACGTGGCTCACCGGTATAGCGGGTCAGCAGCACAGGACTGTCCTGAATTCAACCTTTTCTTTAAACCCTAACCTCACAACCAAGAATTTGGGGGCGTAGCTGAAACAGGGAATGGTGGTTTGCTACTTCATTTGTGTGATTTTATTTCACCGGTATTGAAATTTAAACACTAGAAATTTGATGATGGATAGTTAAAAAGGCCAGCGTTGAGAGTAAACCAGGAGCCCTGATGAAGGGTTTGGATTTTGGGAAAATGAATTACAGTGAAGAACACGTTCAAATTAAGAGGACAAGGGACAACTATATTGGTGGTGGTGATGACAGTGGCGAGGGACATGACCACGAGGCGAATGATGGGAAAGGAGATAAAGTTGGGGGAGAAGAGGACGGCGACGTTGCCCTTCCGGATGCCCATGGTGGAGAGGTGGGAGGCGAGGGAGTTGACGAAACGCCAGAGGTTGGTAAAGGGGACGAGGAGGCTAGAGGAGGCGTCAAAATGAAGGCCATAGAGCCGCGGTGGGAATGGGAGGAGACGAAGGCGGTGACGTTGAGGAAGGGGAGTAGAATGGGCTTGCGCTTGCTGTTAGAAGGGGGAGTTGGAGCTGGATAAATCGTTTATGAGGTCGATTTGGGGTGGGTGGGCGACCATTGGAAATGAATCGTGACATGATGAGAGCTTAAGCTTGGCACACAATCCCTCCCTCCCCACGCCCTTCTCTCTCTGAGATTGGTCTTCTGTAGGATTAGAGAAAGAAGAGAGAATGAAAGAGAATGAGTTTTAAGTGCCAGATTATTGTCCACTTGGATTTTCCTTTTTATAAGAAAGCCAAGTAAACATTCAAATTTATACAAAAAAAAAAAGTCACGTTTTATTGAAATTTGTCACTAGAGATACTTAAGTGATTATTTTTCCATTGATATGGTATTAAAGTGATTGCTCGAAAAGTACAAAAGTAACTACACTTCTAATATCCTTTTCCATTGGCAATAGTGGATTCAACTTCAAGTCAGTGCATACTCAATTTATCTCAACATTTAGGTACTAGAAAAATTAGAGAAAATCGCCCCGAAAATTTGGTTTTAACAGAGTTTGATCTCATTCCTTTTCCTTCAGAAAAGGTTAAGTGTCCCGACAACGGTGTCCCGAGCGCTGAAATACATACCGGAACTGCAACAGCAAGTGGAGAAACTCACTCAAGAGAAGGAAAAGCTGTTATCAAGAATTAATGCTTCCCGAGATGGAGATTATTACACTGGTCACCAAGAAATTAGCAGAGGGAAAGGTTCACTTCAAATTTTGGTGCCATCCATCTCCACGACTCGTTTGAGTGAGAGTGAGGTTGCAATTCAAATAGGCACCAGAGAGGTCATGACTCATAAGACTGTCGATATCTCTGAGGTCTTGCTCGCCTTGGATTATCTGGGATTTCCTGTAATAAGCTCTTCCACCTTCGAGTCATGCGGAGGAATGAAAACAACCTTCTACAATCTACACGTTCAGGTGCTTTACCATCGTTAATGACCCATTTATTTTCTTTGATTTGATTTAAACTTACAGAATTCTCCATGACATGGTATAGCGTATAGATGTATTAATGACATGCATGGTGATAACTTGAATTTTGAAGGTTGAGAGAAGCAGGGGGGTGGAGTGCGGGGATTTGAAGGAGAAGCTGTCAGCATTATTTGATCATCGGAAAAGAAGCCATGTAAACTTCCTGAGGCACCTTGGGAACACGATAATGTAAAAATAGTTTCTCCATTAGTTTTGAACATAATGTCAAAAGAAAGCTGCAACAAATTAATATCAATGAAGCCTTTCAACTAGTTTTTTTTTTTTAATCATGCATTTCTACACATCCTGCATGTACTCCGAGAATGTCTTCGAGCATTTTCTTTTTGCTTGTTTCGAAGAGCTTTAGATGATATTGAGTGCAGACTCTACTACTTATCTTACCTTAACCACTGTATAAATGAAAAGAACTTACTCTTTCAGTCCGTTCCACACCCCCCCCAAAAAAAAGAAGAAGAAGACAAACGAGGGCCTAATTGCATAATATGTAATTACATTTCATAAATATCTAGTAATGCCTAGTGTTTAGGATGATGAAGGTAACTACAAACAGGTGTTTGAAAGAAGCAAAGATATACTCTCCAGGCATCTAGATTTCCTTTACCCTATGAAGGAATAAATCCAAATTTTTATTGTTAACTTGTGTTTATATATTCGTAGAACTATTGCGCAAATTTACAAGAAGATGTTGGACATTCGTAGAGTATCTTCTTTTTTTAATGCTACTTCAGACACATAGCGACCCTTTATTGCGGTAAATGAAAAAAATAAGATCCAGACAAACAATGATATCCATATGGGCAGGATGACTTCTTGAGTATTATATAATATTTATCTATAAATTCACTTTCAAGTGAAAGTGACATTTGTCTCACTTTTTGACCTCCATAATTACTCTTGCGAGAATAACATCCAGCTATCGAATAACCAGCCCGACTCTAGAGTGATCAGGGATTGAGATGGTTAGCTAATACGACAAGGGATATGCTCACCACGTAAGAAAATTACCCTAGGATAAATGGCATTTAACTCCCCACTTAGTGGATTCCACCAAGAAGTACATAGTGTACTCTAATCCAAGCGATTAAATTCATCAATAATACATTCTAACCCTCAGGAAGGCCCTATGATGGCAAGTTCACAGACACAAGTTTCCAATCTGCGTGTCACAATGGCTCATTATACATGCATCTAGACTTTAAGAGGTGTAATAATTGGATAGACACTATAATGTATAGTAAGTTTGTCATGCGTTGATCCAGTGGAACTCGCAACTATGGGAGTTTTCTATTGCTATATTTAATCAAGCTAAGGACATTACCCAATCCCTCTAACCTATATAATAACTTCAATCGTCGCCGGAGAGGAAATTGTTGGAAAAACATGTGTTGACATGGCAGAAGATGAAAACCCTAAGAATTGCTCAACTAAAAACATAGAAATAAAAGAGTTGATTTGATGATGAAATGTTTGAAAAATTGGAAAGAGGTTCCACCAGCAACTATGAAGTAAAAGATTTAGTTCAATCTGAACGTGTGTTATCTCTGAAGATATGTGGTTTGGACTCATACTGCAAATTAAGCCAATCACTCTCAAGCAGTGATGTTCATACAAATACTCCGCACTGTTGTATAATTAGGGGAATAGTATTGGGCGGAGGTTGTGTCCTTGTAGAAGTCTTATCTACTGAACATTGAGGCATCTATTATGTTCAGGACATTCTATTTTGTCATGTTTGTCTAACCTCAGTATAACGGACGAATATTATGTATTTGTACGCAAAAATATGTAAAAAAATGAACATAATGATTTTTCCATTCATATACAATCATCTTTCCAATTTTCTAACCTACAAAATGCTACCATTCAAAACTAATGAATCCAACGAAGCATTTCAATTGGAGAAGTTAAGAATAATGATGCAAAATACATTTTGATATACGTCTTATATATGTGTATTCATGCAATAAACATGCAATAGTGTCCTCAAGAGATAATCTATATCTCTCAAGATTGCATGGAAATGGTTTTAGTACTATAAGAATTTTAGGATTTTGTCTCTCAATTCCCTTAAAGTCTTGTCTTGCATTCCAAATGCGGAACATTGGGCAAATAGATGGCTAGTTTTGCAAATTTATTTGTTTTGATACTAATGTTTATGCAGATGGTTTCAAAGTAACAATGAATTCGAGGACTAAGTCCATCCTATGAAGGTGAGTTCATAAACACAAGTTTCCAATCCGTGCCTTGCAATGGACTTATTATACATGTATCTAGAATTCAACAGGCGTGATAATTGGATGGACACTATAATGTATAGTAGCTTTGTCACGGCTAGGTCCAATGGAGCTCGCAGTTGTAGGAGTTTTTGTTCCTATATTTAATGAAGCTTTTTTCTAGCCAGCGTAACAACTTTATTTGTCGCCAGAGAGAAAATTATTGAAAAAATATGTGTTGACTTTGCAGAAGATGAAAATTCTTAAGATTGCTCAACTAAGAACATAGAAATGAAAGAATTGATGCTTGATGATGAAATATTTAAGAAATTGGAAAGAGGTTCCACCAACAATTGTAAAGTAAAAGATTTTGTTCTAGCAGAAGATACGTTATCTTTGAAGATATATGGCCTGGACTAATATCACAAATTAAACCAATCACTCTCAAGCAGTAATGCTCATATAACTAGGGTAATAGTACTTGAGGCAGGCTGTGTCCTTGTAGAAGATCTCGTCCACTGAGCATTGAGGGATCTATTCTCTTTTATATTGATGTTCAAGACACCATGTTTCTTTATGTCTGGCTAACCTCAGTCTAACGCATGAATACTATGTCTTTGCATGTAGAATTATGTAAAAAAAATGAACATGATGATTTGTCCATTCAAATGCACTCATCTTTCCTATTTCCTAATGTATAAAATGCTACTATTCAAAACTAATGAATAGAATGAAGCATTTTAATTGGAGAAATTAAGAATAATGATGCGAAAGAGAGGAATATGGAATATGTGTATATATCAATACATGTGTAATATACGTGCAATATACGTGTATTCTTGCAATATATATGCATTAGTGTCCTCAAGAGATAAATTATATCTCTCAAGATTGCATGGAAATGCTTTTGGCACTGTAAGAATTTTAGGATTTTGTGTCTCTAAATTCCTCTAAAGTCTTGCATTCTAAGTGTGGAACATTGGGTAAATAAATGGTTGGTTTTGCAGATTTATTTGTTTTGCTACTAACGTTTATATGGATTGTTTCAAAGTGACGAGGACTAAGCCCATCCTATGATGGCCAATTCATAAACACAAGTTTTCAATTCATGGCTTATTATGACTCATTATACATGCATCTAGACTTCAAGAGGTGTGATAATTGGATGGACCACTTTAACGTATAGTAACTTTTTCACGAATAGGTCTAGTGGAGCTCGCAGTTGTAGGAGTTTTTATTATATTTAATGAAGTTTTGAATATTCTTAGATACCCTCTAGCTTGTGTAACAACTTTATTTGCCGCTAGAGAGGAAACTATTGCAAAAATATGTGTTGACTTTGCAGAAGATGAAAACCCTTAGAATTGCTCAACTAAGAACATAGAAATGAAAGAGTTGATGCTTGATGATGAAATGTCTAAGAAATTGGAAAGAGGTTCCACCAGCAACAGTAAAGCAAAAGATTTTGTTCTAGCAGAAGGTACGTTATCTCTAAAGATATATAGCTTGGACTCATACCACAAATTCGACCAATCACTCTCAAGTAGTAATGTTCATATAAATACTCTGCACTATTGTATAACTAGGGTAATAGTACTTGGGGGAATGTGTCCTTGTTGAAGATCTCGTCCACTGAACATTGAGCCGTCTATTCTCTATTCTATTGATGTTCAGGACATTATGTTTCTTTATGTCCGGCTAGCCTCAATCTAACCCACGAATACTATGTATTTGCATGCAAAAATATGTAAAAAATGAACATTGATGATTTGTCCATCTTTCTTATTTCTTAACTTATAAATGCTACTATTCAAAAGTAACGAATAGAATAAAGCATTTCAATTGGAGAAGTTAGGAAAATGATGCGAAAGAAAGGGATATGGAACTCGTGTAAATTTCGATATACGAGCAATATATGTTTATTTTTGAAATATACATGCAATAGTGTTCACAAGAGATAATTTGTATCTCTTAAGATTGCATGGGAATGCTTTTGGTACTATAAAATTTTTAGGGTTTTGTGTGTTTGAATCACCCTAAAGTCTTATCTTGTATTGCTAATGCATAAAATTGGGTAAATAGATAGTTGGTTTTGTAGATTTGTTTGTTTTGTTACTAACTTTTATGTGGATGGTTTCAAAGTAACAACAAATTTGAGGACTAAGTTCATCCTATTATGGCGAATTCATAAACACAAGTTTCCAATTTGTGCCTTACAATGACTCATTATACTTGCATATAGAATCCAAGAGGTATGATAATTAGATGGACACTATATATAGTAACTTTGTAATGGACAAGTGCAGGGGAGCTCGCAATTGCAGTAGTTTTTGTTCCTATATTCAATGAAGCTTTGAACATCATTACATATCTTCTGGTCTGTGTAACAACTTTATTTGTCATCGGAGAAGAAACTACTAAAAAAATGTCACGCCTCGATCCTCGGGCACGCACCCATCCCTCACTTGGTTGATTAAATAGCGACGTCTTAGGATGCATCGCCGACCCATTTATTTTAATACGCATGCAGAAGCAGATAAAATCCCCATATAATAAAACAATGGGATAGGAAAGTAGGACCATAAATCTTTCACAAAAGATCTTTTTATAAACACATAGGTTTATACACAAAAGCCTACAAAAAGGAATCGGCTTTCAACAAAAGAGAAATGTCCTAGGACTAACTAGTTGAACAAGCTCGCCGATTCTCCGGGCTTTACCTTCTGAACTTCAGGCCTCGGGTCCCCCACCGCTGACAACTAGGGGCCTGAAAATGGTTATACAATAACTAGTGAAATGATGTTTCAGCAAGTTCAACCCTCCTAAGACCCGATTAGGAAGCAAATACATCCTAAGGGCTACCTAAGCACAACATGGGTTAGAGGACTTACCTTGGCCTCAATCTCTTCCTGCAAATCAGTATATTTCAAATATACACGAACACATCAATTCACCCAATCAGATCGAACTATCGATCAATCGACTTAGTCGATTACATGTTACCACGATCTTCCCTTGGTCAGTACATTCAATACTATCTCTAAAGTCCTATCAAATCAGGACTGCTTACCCAAAGCTGAAAATAAATAGTATAGCTTGCCCAAAGCTGATAGATTAGGGCCCCCAAGCTATCATAGTATACTATATATGCTCGCCCAAAGCTGATAATATGTGCTCACCCAAAGTTGATAATATGGTATACTATATATGCTCGCCCAAAACTGATAATATGTGCTCACCCAAAGTTGATAATTTTAGGGCCCCCTGGCCAAAATAGTATACCACTTTCACCATACAACCAATTCATTCATTTTTATCATATCCGATAAAAATAACCATGTATGAGTACATGGTCGGCCTTAGCCAAAATACAGTATTTTCACCCTTGAAAATCCCACCATTTATATGATCCACCAAAATATTTTTTTGGCGTTGTAAACCGACGCTCGGTTAATTTCCAATCAATTACTGAAATTAAACCAATTTAGGAATAAAATCCTAAAATCACCATTAAATCAATTCAACACAAATTAGAGCTCAAATAAATAAACAGATTGCACCACAATAGCTAGCATAAAATTCCAGTCACTGGCTTTCCCGGTTTAATTTTCGAAAAATAATTAAATAATTAAATCATTACGAAAAATATTAAATAAATGCCAATAAATCCAATTTAGGCCCGTAATGCTTAATTGGATGCCGAAATGGACCTGGAAAAGTTCCAAGATTTGTTAAATAAATAATAGAGCGTGTCTACTCGCTAAGTGCACTAACTAACTACCTAACATGCATCGGTAGATAATTAAATTAACCAATCTAATCTAATATATCAACCTAAACCATGCTTAATTAATCTAATCAACCCCTAAGCATCATTAGTCTACTAAGCGAGGATTAGTGAGTTAAACTCACTTGTTTGGCAAGCCAGTCGGTTCAAATCAACGGGAACGCAACGGGGAACAACTTCCTTCAAAGCGAGCCTAGCAACTGAGGTCCGAAACCACCTCAAAACGGGCCCAAAGGTTACTAGAAAACCCACCAACAAGTTCTCTGTTTGCTGCTACAAAAGAGAGGAAACAAGGTTGGTTGAGGCAAACAAGGACCGAGATGGGCTGAGGGAGTCCTAGCGGCCAATGGCATGGACTTACGGAGGTCAGAGGCGGACATCCGACTAGCGCTTGGCTGCTCTGGTTGTCCTTCTGCTTGGCTGGAGTTCGCACAGCAAGAGGAGAGGGGGAGAAAGGAGTGCCAGCTAGACTTGGATGGAGAGAGGAAAGAGATAAGGGGGACAAGGGGTCCACTTGGCTCAATTTTCTCTTCCATGGTCTCCCTTGACCATTCTCAGCCACTAGCACCTCCTTGGCCCTCATTCAGCCACCAATGCCTTCACTTTGCAACCTTGAAATGGTCCAAAAGCATAGGAAAGGGGGGAGCTACGAATTTGCTTGATTTTCCTTCCAATTGAACACTTGTTCTTACTTGGTTCAACACAAACCGGCCTCAATAAAATCAACCGACATCTCAACAATCATCTTGGCATTTTTCCTCACCAGCACAACTCACTTGATTATCAAATTTGCGATAAAAAACGGTCCCTGGCTTTTTCTGGACAAAAACGACCCTAGGATGACTTTTTCCCAAAAAGTTGGTTTGTAGAAAAATCTTCTGAGATTGAGTTGACACTCCTAGAATTAATTGTGACATGACAGAACTTTCAATTTCTGAAATCGGATTTAAATTCGCAGTTAATTTCAATCTGGTGCGTTTTTAGCATGACCTAGGCTACCGGGTAGGTTTCAGAAATTTTTAGTGCAAATGACCCGTGGTCGATTTTCTTCGAGCCACAATGAACCCACTCAACACATCGGCGACTCCCGGTTGTCGTGAAAATCTCGAGGATTCAAATACGGACATAGGGTACCAAAACGATAGAAAAATCAGTCCAGTGCCCGCCAACGAGAATTTTCCAATTTAGTGGTGTCACCCACAATTAGCTACACATCTCAGTCGAACCGACCTATCTCTAATCTCAAATCGATTTTTAATTGTGCCGTAATGGCCTCTAAAGACGAGTACGGTCGAGAAACCGATTCCTGGTCGAATTCTCAAGTCTATTGCATTAAAATTCCTTAATGGTTTCATTGGATAGTCTAGTTATTTCGAGAGTGATCAGCTCTAAGAACATCCCTATAAGCGCGTCAATAAAATGCCCAATTTATTCAATAGAAAACATGATTGAAAATTTGGGATGTCACATAAAATATGTATTGACTTTACAAAAGATGAAAATTGAAACGAATCGACTCCAAGTTGCAGGGTTATCATTGCGACGTACAAGGCGCGTTATTGTCCCATTTCTTTTATCTTTTGTTACAAGCATGCGGAAGCATGCATTTATCAAGCACCCATACACAACAACAATCAACTAGGAAAAACACTTCACAAACACACCACTTCTTATGTTACATCAATATAATTTACAAGCCCTTTTTATGGGCCTCTCCTTTTTACATCATCCTCATATACGTGTAGACCAAGGAAATTCTTATCTCCTCTAGTGTGACTACAGCTCCCAAAACTGGTTGCAGCTTTAATGTCTACAAGTATAAAAGACAAGGAGTGAGAAAAAGAGTCAATAAGTAAAAACCTCTAATTCTCTATTAAGATGACATCTCGTCAACAAATCTAGCATGTACAGTGCTCATATTACAATATCAATGGTAGATCAATAGCAATATTACTGTTTCACCTCGACTATATGTATGTGTCCCTTTGCCATAACTTCCATGCATGCTTACCTTCAGTTTATCCATGAGCAGACCAAGTCACATAGTAATAAATATACCGACATGCATAAAATGTTCATTAACATACATCCTAACTCAACTGGGGCATCACAGCTCAACCAAGACATCTAGTTTCAATCTAGACATCCAGCTTAACCAAGGCATTTTGGTGCTAGGTCATCCAAGGCATCCGAGCTCAACCTAGATATCCTTGCTCGATTAGGGCGTCCCGTCCTCACAAGTGAGATATCGCTGCCAATGCTATGTGACGACGGTCTTCTTCTTTAATTTAGTGATCACATATCATGTGTCATACAAGCCTTTTTATTATCTTCTATCTTAACCGACACATACAAGGCCCAAAGGCGTGCTCATACAAATACGCGTCATGTATTACGATATTGCAACTACATAATATGCCGAGCACGACTCAAGACACATGGCCCGAACCAACCCGTCTAGACGCCGACCTTCCATCAAGCAAGGCTCAAATCAATACGCCTTAATATCAATCCATGGTCAAGCAAGGTTCGGTCCGTCATGTCTTGACATTGATCTGAGACCAAGTGACACATGTTCGTGTCCCAAGCATGAATCAATCAACACATGAGCAAACCATACAAAATGGACTCGAGACATGTAAACGACTACTCACGGATAAGTATATAACTAAACTTGACGATGTAGCATATCGCCACAAGGGTTAGGAATTCTACTTACTACACTTCAAGGATGGTGACATGAGAGCAAGCGGTGCAGCAAGAAAAACCTCACATGCTATGGTGTGCTAAAATGTTTTGCTGGTCCTGAGGCTCTTGCTCTATTTTCCCACTCTGGCACCCAATTTGCTTTGTAGATTTTGCATGGTCTGATGCTGATGATGAGCCGATTACTCTTTGGAGAATAAGTAGTGTACATATGCACTTGTACTTATTTCAACATGTGTGTGGATATACATATATACTTGTGGAAGTTGCCAATGGCTTGGTGTAGTGTTGTCGTCTTATAGTTGCATAATCCTAGGATGTTAGGTTTTAAAACTTCTGTTTAAATTTCAAAATTGCTTATTGAAATTCGATATACTTTTGATTGTTGACAGGACTATCAAATTGATGAACAATCACAAGAGTACGTTTCCTTACATCCAATGTCTTCCAAGAAGCAACCATCATTGGTTGAGGAGCATTTTGAGCCCGTTGATGTGGAGGATGATGATGGTTCAGATTATTCTGATGCCTCTGCTGAGTCTCAGACATCAGAGGAAGAGCCTGCTTTTGATAAGGATAGAACCAAAAAGAAGTCTCATGTTCCAAGGTAAATTTTCTCCATAGCCAATTGTGGTTGATGCGGTGGACGGTGCCGATTATGTTGCAGAAAATTGGGAGGAATTAATGTTTCCTCTTTACCCGGTGCGGGTATCCTATGGATTTTTGTGGCATGCAAGTATGTTCTTAAATCTGCAGGCTAAAGAAAACACTGGAAGTGAACTGGGTAGACTCATTAAATTGACTGTTGGGGATACATGAGTTTTTTTTAATGGCTAATATTTTCCTTTGATAAATTGTAGATTATATGAAGTTAAGGACGAGCGTCATGCAGAGGCGTTCTTCAACCGTGTGTCACTAGCAAAGGAGGACTCTCTTCCATTGGGAGAGAGGGTGGCGGCTCTCCAACATGACCAGCGCACTCCTGGTGCTCCAAATGATGTCAAATTGGGACCAGGAGGGTCCAGAGAAATATCCTTCATTTCCAGGAGCTCAGCCAAGTATGTTAAAGACGAGGAGGACAGGGATCCCCGGCGTGAAAGGAGGAGGGGAATTCAATCACTAGGGTTGAAGTCGGATAAACGAGGCTTCCCTGGCAGAGGGAGAGGAAACCGCGGGAGAGGAAGAAGAGGTCGCCGGTAACTGATACAGTGGTCTCTCTTTGTATCCCTGTTTTGTTTTTTCTTTTTGTATTATGTAGCATTCTAAATTAGTTGATGAGGCATACACGATGACTGGTTATTGAAATGGCAGTGCCTATTCTTTTTGACTCATTGGATTGGGGATTACTCTAGATCCGGATGCTCTGGGAGTTATATCTTCTCCTGTTTGGGGGCGTTGTAAGGCAATACAATTTCATGTGAGAGTGTAGCGGCCGGCTCCAAGAGAACTTAAATTTCTCAAATGCATTCGTTTTTTTTTTTTTTTTTTTGGTAAAAGAAAATGCATTCGTTTTTGGTTACGCTCAAATGCAATTTTTGTTTTATGGTTAAACTAAAGTGCACTTTCTGTGAAGTCCTGACATCTAAAAGGTTAGTCCATCGTGGGTATGAATAATACTTGTCATTTTCATGATGAACATAGTATATATACTAGATTAAATTTGGACTATTGAGGGTAGTGAGAAATTACAGGATATAGATTCATTATGTTCTTACGTTGTCATCATATTATTTAATGTAAAGATACTCTTGGAATGCTTAATAAAGGGAGAAAAAAAATTCAATGTTGACTTAAATATAGATATAATAGATGCTATGCTCATAAAATAATTCCTCGGAGATGCGTGGTGTGGCAAGTGATGCGCGTGACTTATGGTGATAACCTCGTTTTGGGCACGTGTTTTGGTGTGCAGGGCGTGCGCACTTTACAAGTCACTGTTTTTTTTTTGTCCTTTTCTTTTACCAAAAGAAGAAAAAAGGAAAGCTGAAATATATAATGCACGATTACATCTAATTAGGCATTATATCAATGATCGTTCAATAGTTTAGTCCAAGTCAGGTATCTTATTATAAAATAATTGAACCGCGTGCATTGAGGATTATACATACATACATACATACATACATATATAAATATGACTCATTAAACAAAAATGAAACATTAAACAAAAACGATTAATTGCGCTCAATCAAGACAGAAAATAAAACATCCATCAAGTCAGAAAGAGAGAGAGAGAGAGTACAAGAAATAATTTACCAAAATAATGGAATGACAGCGCACTAACAAAGTAAACACATGCATATGCCTATGCTAATATGTGGTTCATGTTATAAAGTCCAATTCTAGAAGTATAAATTGATAAGTGAAAAAAAGATCATATATATAAAATGAGCATATAAACCTCATTATCAAGTTATGTAGGACATTTTTAAAACCTCCTCTCACGTGCAAGTTGGGTTAGGAGTGGCATGTGAAATTTGAATAACAAGGGTTTATGCACAATAAAAAATGACAGAACCTAACTCTAAAATAATTTGAAAAAAGTCCAACCCAAAATATTAAGGTGATAAATGGAGGTGTGATTTTATATCTAAATATTTTGACAGTTCATATGACATACGTTTAACCAAATAAATCAAGAAAAAGGGGCTTCTTTCATCTCTCAATAATGTACAAATAGTAGAAACATGTATTGGGCGCTCGTGCGTGGTCGGTAACAGAAGTGAGCACAAGAAGCTTAGCCACACAAAACCCACGAGTCCTGCACACGCTAGAGACACACGTGCACGCCAGGTGAAGCTTTAGACAAGACATCCATACTTAAATTTTGTCCAAAAGAGATGAACTTGTTGACGTCACGGGCCTTAATCAACCCTATTATTCTAGAGAAGATAAAGAAATCAGTCATCTTGCTCCGATATATTATGCGATCAATCTTTAGCTGAGGTCGTCAGGGGGAGTTTATATATAGTCATGGTCATCTCACCTTCTTATAGAACTAAAGTTTTCAACAACCTTAGAAAGAGCAATACATACTGATGTTGTCTTTTTTTCCAAGTGGTTGGCCCTTAGAGGATTCCACAAGCCAAGAACAAGAGAATTACATGCACAGAGATGCCTACACTTGCTATTCACCACCTCTTGTCCATTTTCCCTTCTTATCACCTCCTACACCGTCTCCTCTGGCGGAGCAAGCGTTCGAACCTCTCGGTATCCCATTTGGAGTGGTGAAAGGCGAAGAAGCAACGATGGTCAAGAAGCTGAACCACAACGCCAGAGAGCGTGATCGGCGGAAGAAGATGAACAGTTTGTACTCCACGCTCCGCTCACTACTTCCGGCTGCTGATCAAATGGTAATTATACTAATGCTATTATCCTATATCTTTGAGGGAGTTTTAAATAGCTTTTGTTTTATTGCCGTTCTTTGGATACACTTTGCCAAAGTTAAAAAGAGTGATGGAGAGAATAGTAAAACATTAGTAGCTAGTGGACGTTGTGTAATCATATATAAACCTAGTTTCTTTTCTCCAAATCCTTTTTTATGTTTGTATAAATGCATGTTATTGATCTTCTTTCCTGACAATTAGGATCTTTTAATACCAGCCTATTGTTTGACTTCAGTATCTCTTTTATCTAGAAAAGAATACTAGAAGTACCCCAACTTTCATACGACTCTCAAATTTTAGAATTTTTTGAGCGGTCATTCCAATGCCACTTTGGTAAAACAACAATCACATAAGTGTTATCGCTGATTTGGGATACCAGAAATTTGACGTGACAATATTTTAACATTTTTTATGACCAACGTGGCTCGTCGGTATAGTGAGTCTGCAGCACATGACTGCCCTGAATTCAACCTTTTCTCCAAACCCTAACCTCACAACCAAGAATTTGGGGCAAAATTAGTAGCTGAAACATGCAATGGAGGTTTGCTACTTCGTATGTGTGATTTTGTTTCATTGGTATTGAAATTTATACACTAGAATTTGGAGGATGGATAGTAACAAAGGCCAGCGTTGAGAGTAAACCAGGAGCCCCGATGAAGGTTTTGGATTTTGGGAAAAAGAATTACAGTGAAGAACACGTTCAAATTAAGAGAACAAGGGACAACTAATCGGTTGTGGTGATGACAGTGGTGAGGAACATGACCGCGAGGCAAATGATGGGAAAGGAGATAAAGTTGGGGGACAGGAGGACGGCGACGTTGCCCTTCCGGATGCCCATGGTGGAGAGGTGGGAGGCGAGGGAGTTGACGAAGCGCCAGAGGTTGGTAAAGGGGACGAGGAGGCTAGAGGAGGCGTCAAAATGAAGGCCATAGAGCCGCCGTGGGAATGGGAGGAGGAGATGAAGGCGGTGACGTTGAGGGAGGGGTTTGTGGGGGGAGTAGAATGGGCTTGCGCTTGCTGTTAGAAGGGGGAGTTGGAGCTGGATAAATCGTTTATGAGGTCGATTTGGGGTGGGTGGGCCACCATTTGGAAATGAATCGTGACATGACGAGAGCTTAAGCTTGACACAAAATCCCTCCCTCCCCACCCCCTTCTCCCTTCTCTCTCTGAGATTGGTCTACTGTAGGATTAAAAGCCAAGTAAACATTAAAATTTATACAAAAAAAAAAGTCACGTTTTGTCGAAATTTGTCATTAGATATACTTAAGTGATTATTTTTCCATTGATGTGGTATTAAAGTGATTGCTCGAAAAGTACAAAAGTAACTACACTTCTAATATCCTTTTTCCATTTTTGTCAATAACTGATTCAACTTCAAGTCACCGCATGCTCAATTTATCTCAACATTTAGGTACTAGAAAAATTAGAGAAAATCGCCCCGAAAACTTGGTTTTAACAGAGTTTGATGTCATTCCTTTTCCTTCAGAAAAAGTTAAGTGTCCCGACAACGGTGTCCCGAGCGCTGAAATACATACCGGAACTGCAACAGCAAGTGGAGAAACTCACTCAAGAGAAGGAAAAGCTGTTATCAAGAATTAATGCTTCCCGAGATGGAGATTATTACACTGGTCACCAAGAAATTAGCAGAGGGAAAGGTTCACTTCAAATTTTGGTGCCATCCATCTCCACGACTCGTTTGAGTGAGAGTGAGGTTGCAATTCAAATAGGCACCAGAAAGGTCATGACTCATAAGACTGTCGATTTCTCTGAGGTCTTGCTCGCCTTGGATTATCTGGGATTTCCTGTAATAAGCTCTTCCACCTTCGAGTCATGCGGAGGAATGAAAACAACCTTCTACAATCTACACGTTCAGGTGCTTTACCATCGTTAATGACCCATGTATTTTCTTTGATTTGATTTAAACTTACAGAATTCTCCATGACATGGTATAGCGTATAGATGTATTAATGACATGCATGGTGATAACTTGAATTTTGAAGGTTGAGAGAAGCAGGGGTGTGAAGTGCGGGGATTTGAAGGAGAAGCTGTCAGCATTATTTGATCATCGGAGGAGAAGCCATGTAAACTTCCTGAGGCAACTTGGGAACCAGATAATGTAAAAATAGTTTCTCCATTAGTTTTGAACTTAATGTCAAAAGAAAGCTGCAACAAATTAATATCAATGAAGTCTTTCAACTAGTAAACTAGCTTTATATATCATGCCTCTCTACACATCCTGCATGTACTCCGAGAATGTCTTCGAGCATTTTCTTTTTGCCTGGTTCGAAGAGCTTTAGATGATATTGAGTGCAGACTCTACTACTTATTTTAATCAGTGTATAAATGAAAAGAACTTACTCTTTCAGTCCTAGCAACATATGTCAAAGCTAATTGAGCGCATTTAAAACATGGCGATGGTGAGATTTACCACCCCCCTCCACACAAAAAAAAAAAAAAGGACAAACGAGGGCCTTATTGCATAATATGTAATTACATTTCATAAATATCTAGTAATGCTTAGTGTTTAGGATGATGAAGGTAACTACAAAAAGGTCTTTGAAAGAAGCAAAGATATACTCTCCAGGCATCTAGATTTCCTTTACCCTATGAAGGAATAAATCCAAATTTTTATTGTTAACTTGAGTTTATATATTCGTAGAACTATTGCGCAAATTTACAAGAAGATGTTGGACATTCGTAGAGTATCTTCTTTTATAATGGTACTTCAGACACATAGGGCCTGTTTGTTAATGTTCTTTTTTTCTGTTTATAAACAAAATTTCTGTTTTTTTTGTTCCAGGGAATAAAAAAAGAACAGAAATGCGTTTGTTTGCGTTTTTGTTCCAAATCTATTTTTTTGTTCTCAGGAACATATTTGGAACAGAAACAAGAAACAAGGTTTTTCTTGTTTCTGGAACAATTTTTAAGAACAAATTTTCTCCCTCCTCTCTTTTTCTTCTCTTTTTTTTCCTTCTTTTCTTTTTCTTTGGCCGGTCGCCGGCCTCGGCCATGGCCAGCGACGGCCGTCAAGGGCCGGCGACACTCGGGCTCACCGGATGCGGGCGAGCCCGAGCTCGCCTAGCCAAGGCGAGACCGCCGGCCCTCGTCGGCGACCGGCCAAAAGAAGAAAAAAAGAAAAAGAAATAAAAATATTAAAAATTAAAAGAAAAAAAAAAAAGAACACAAATTTACTAAACGTGTTTCTGTTCATTTTTTTATTCCCGAAACAAGTTTACCAAACACGTTTTTTTGTTCAAAACTTGTTTCCCGAAATAGAAACACTTTTTTCTATTTTTGTTCCCTAGAACAATTTTTAAACAGAAATGTTACCAAACGCGCCCATAGCGACCCTTTATTGCAGTAAATGAAAAAAATAAGATCCAGACAAACAATGATATCCATACGGGCAGGATGATTTCTTGAGTAATATATAATATTTATCTATAAATTCAAGTGAAAAAGTGTCATTTGTCTCACTTTTTGACCTCCATAATTACTCTTGCGAGAATAACATCCAGCTATCGAATAACCAGCCCGACTCTAGAGTGATCAGGGATTGAGATGGTTAACTTATACGACAAGGGACATGCTCATCACGTAAGAAAATTACCCTAGGATAAATGGCATTTAACTCCCCACTTAGTGGATTCCACCAAGAAGTACATAGTGTAGAAATACTCTAATCCAAGCGCTTAAATTCATCAATAATACATTCTAACCCTCAAGGAGGCCCTATGATGGCAAGTTCACAGACACAAGTTTCCAATCTGCGCATCACAATGGCTCATTATACATGCATCTAGACTTTAAGAGGTGTAATAATTGGATAGACACTATAATGTATAGTAACTTTGTCATGCGTTGATCCAATGGAACTCGCAACTTAGGAGTTTTCTATTGCTATATTTAATCAAGCTATGTACGTTACCCAATCCCTCTAACCTATATAATAACTTCAATCATCGCTGGAGAGGAAATTGTTGGAAAAACATGTGTTGACATGGCAGAAGATGAAAACCCTAAGAATTGCTCAACTAAAAACATAGAATTGTTCAATCGTCGCTGGAGAGGAAATT
This sequence comes from Eucalyptus sp. ANBG9806169, assembly GCA_014182395.1. Classification (NCBI taxonomy): domain Eukaryota; kingdom Viridiplantae; phylum Streptophyta; class Magnoliopsida; order Myrtales; family Myrtaceae; genus Eucalyptus; species Eucalyptus sp. ANBG9806169. The sequence goes on along the minus strand of CM024574.1, from coordinate 18,485,049 downwards.
ATTGGTCTTTTTAATTAGTCATGAAATAGCATACTCTCTTGGCCTTTTTCCTACTTGGTCTAAACCCCTGCAGATGATGCGTTCTAGTATACCGACTGCAATTCACCGAAAATTGAGATTGCCAAGCTTCTAGAATGAATTAATACACATGTTCTGATGCCAAGATCTCCCACAGCTTTATTCTTTACTAAAAATTCAATCATTATCTTACTATTTGCATTTTACATCAAGGAAACATGCTATGTGATAGAAACCAATGACAGAAACCTAATATGCAATTCAGGCAGACCTGAGTGGAAACACTAAAAGGAAAAAAAATATATATATGTCCATAAGACTGGCCAAAGCCAAGCATTAGAAATTTAAGACGCTCTTCTTCACAAGAGGGACGCAATTAGGAAATAAATGAATAAAATTGCATATATGCAACCACGAGAATACATAAACCAACAAGGTAAAACAACATTTACTTTTGATTTATATATGTTTTCCCACGTTGACCTTGTAAATAATACCGCGCAAGCAATGAATATCTCCTACTGAGATCAGGTATTCACCAAAAAATCAATGATGACATCCACCGTGCGAATAAAATTGCCAATATACAACCCCAGGGACACATAAACCAACAACAACATAGTTCTAACCTTTATTTCTGATTCATATATTTTTTTTCCGCATTGAACTTGTAAAAGATGATACTACACAAGCAATGAATATCTCCTATTGAGATCAGGTATTCACAAAGCATAATCGTGAAAAGATATTGATCGCTTTAACCATGGAAACATTATTGATCGAATCTCACTTCGGATAAACATTAACTCATCCTCACAAAAACAGGGTATGAAAAGAAACAGTGACAAAGTGATGAAATTTGTGGTAAAACAAAAGTAGGGCACACTGTAAAGCAGGATTTCATGGAAAAAGAGTTGCCTTTTCATGAGCCACAATTGACTACACGTATAAAAGCTAAACCAAGAAGGAAATCACAAACCTTGTAAATCGTGCGAATATCAATGCATAGAGAGACGAAATCTTGCGAGAAAGCAAAATTGCCATGGCTCCTCACCGGAGATGGTTCTTGAATTCCCCGGATTAGAGCTACCAAGAAAAAAGACGTGTTTTTTGTGGGAGGAGTTGTTCATGTGAGAGAAGGAGAAAGACTAGGATAGTGTAGGTTTTTTTTTTTTAATAATAGATCAAAAAGAAAAATCCTATTCGGGTCTATCCCTCCCCCTCCCCCTCGGATTTTTTTATCCGGGTTATATCCCCTCTATATTCGACCTTATCATATCCTAGCTGGCTATCAAACACGAAAAAGGATAAAACATATCCTATCCGGGCTTTTATCCAGTTGACCAAACTCAGAATTAGACTTCAAGAGGTGTGATACTGTAACGTATAGTAACTTTGTCATAGGGAGGTTTAGTGGAATCGGTAGCTATAAGCGATTCTATTATTATATTTAATCAAGTTTAGAACATTACCACATACCCTCTAACTTGTATAACAACTTCATTACTAGAGAGAAAACTGTTAGAAAAACATATCCAAACTTGGCTAAAGATGAAAACCCTAAGAAATGCTCAACTAAGAACATATAAATGAAATAGTTGATGCCTAATGATGGAATGCTTAGAAATTGGAAAAAGGTTCTACCAATAACTATAAATTAATAGATTTAGTTCCGGCAAAAAGTGTGTTATCTCTTGAGATATATACAGCTTAGATTTATTTCACAAACTATACAGATACTCCGCACTGTTGTACAACTATGGGAAAAGTACTTGGGGAACGCTATGTCCTTATAGTAGATCCTGTCTTCTGAACATCGAGGTATCTACTCTCTATTATATCAATGTTTAAAACATTATATTTTGTAATGTCTAGCCAACCTCGGTCTAACACATAAACACTATGTATTTGTATGCATATATATGTCAAATAATGAAGAAATTGATCTGTGCATTCATATACACTCATCTATCCAATTTCTTAGCCTATAAAATGCTACTATTTAAATTGACGAATAGAACGAAGCATTTCAATTAGAGAAGTTAAAAATAATGCAGAAGAGAGGAATGTGAAATTTGTGTATACTTTGAGGTATGTGCAATATATGTACAATCTCGCAATATTAACTTGCAATATGCATACAATGTCACAATCTTAACTTACAATATACGTGCAATAGCACCTCAAGAGATGATTTGAATCTCTAAGATTGCATGCAAATGCTTTTGGTACCATAACATTTTAAGGATTTTGTGTCTTAAATTCCCCCAATGTCATATCGTGCGTTCCTAATAAAGAATATTTGGTGAATAGATAATTGGTTTTGTAATTTTTTTGTACTAACTTTTATGGGGATGAAATCTAAATAACAATAAATTTGAGGACATAGCTTATTTTATGATAACAAGTTCATGAACGCCCAACTCATAATTGGCGAATTCGTAGGTTCAATTCCTATTGGATGCACGCCAATGGGACCCTACAATAAGTCTATTGGAATTGGCTTTGTATCAATGGAATCTTATCATCCATACATAACGAATTGATGTGGTATATTCATATCATAACATATGAATAAACAATAAGAACTCCAATTCTTATTAAGACTCGAACAAGTATCCAATCCACACCTTACAATGATTCATTATAAATGCAATTAATTGGATGAACAATATATATATAGAAATTTTGTCATAGGCAGATCTAATGGAGCTCGCAGCTACGTGAGTTTTTACTGATATAGGAAATTAAATTTTGAACACAATCAAATACCTTATGACCTGTGTAATAGCTTCATTTGTCATTGGAGAGAAAAATGTTAAAAAATCATGTGTTGACCTGGCAGAAGATGAAAACCTTAAGAATGACTTAGCTTAGAACATAAAATGAAAGAGTTGATGCTTGATGATGAAATGCTTAAGAAATTTAAAAGAGTTTCCACCAACAATGTATGAAGTAAAAGATTTAGTTCCAGTAGAAAATATGTTATCTTTGAAGATATGTGGCCTAGACTTATTTCACAAACGAAGGCAATCATCATAAATTAGGAATGCTTATTAAGAAAAAAAAAAACCTCAGGTAAAAAAAGAATGAGAAAAAAAATGAGCTCCGTATGAGATTGGCTCCATATACTCCATCAAAAGTCGAAGTTAATTTTCATAATAAAGTAGAAGTTAACACCCTATCCCCTTCCCCTACAAGTAGATACTCGAAAACAAATACATATATTGATAATTTTAAGCCATGTGCTCCATTCTAATCTCACGTTGTTAGTTTTATTAATTAACAATAAGACTTGGCATGATATTAGGTCTCTAACGATTATACTTTTAGTTAACCAGATTATACAGCAACGACATGCAATTCTCCTCCAATAATAAATAACAAAGCAAATAAAGCCAAATTGAGCAAGGAAAGGCAACATAGCCCTTCCGCATCTCCTACACTCATAATTGGCGAGATCGTTGATTTGTTGCAAACATTGCCTCTAATATTTGGTGCCGAAACCCTCTTGATTTTTATGGGCGTAAAATCTATAAGTGACTTGACTATGTCATTTGTTAAACTTTTAAAAATCTCTTCGCTTTTATTGGTGTAAAGTTTTATTTATTCAATATAACATATGAAAAACAAAACATGCATAATACCTTTCATAGGTTTCAAATTCTTAGGGTCTCTTCGTGAAGGGACATGATAGAGTTAGAATTGTATCCAACACCTATAAACCCCTTTGGCCTTAGCTATATGCAACAAAGCACCAAGCTACATCCCAAATAGATATTGTGAAGTTTGCATGTTTAAAGTGCTACTAACCCGATAGTAAGAAAGGGAAAGGATTAACTTGCTTAAGCCACTTTAGGATGAGACCCTAATAATTAGAAAGCTGTGGAAGGTATTATGTATATTTTGTCTTTCATATGTTATATCGAACAAATAGAAATTTACACAAATAAAAGCCAAGAGATTTTTAACAGTTTAGAAAGTTTAACAAATGATATAATCAAGTCACTTATAGATTTTACACACATAAAAACCAAGAGGGTTGCAGCACCAAATATTAGAGGCAATGTTTGCAACAAACCAACGATCTCGTCAATTGTGAGTGCAACAAATGTGGAAAGGCTATGTTTCCTTGCTTAATTTGGCTTTATTTGCTTTGTTATTGATTTTTGGAGGAGAATTGCGTGTAGTTTCTGTAAAATCTGGTTAACTAAAAATACAGTCATTAGAGACCTAACATCATGCCAAGTCTTATTGTTAATTAGTGAAACAAAAAACACAAGATTAGAACGGAGCACATGGCTTAAAATTACCAAGATCTATATTTGTTTTTAAGTATCTATTTGTAGGGGAAAGGGGAAAGGGTGCTAACTTCTACTTTATTCTGAAATTTAAAAGAGAAAATGTCAAAAGATGATTAAAAGACTCGTTCGACTTTTGATGGAGTACATGGAGCCAATATTACTTTAGAGTTAATGTACGGAGCTCATTTTGTTTCTTATTCTATTTCTACCTGAGGTTTTTCTTATGAGCCCTGATTTATGGTGATTATCTTAGTTTGTGAAATGAGTCCAAGTCATATATCTTCAAAGATAACGTATGTTTTGCTGTAACTAAATCTTTTACTTCTAGTTGCTGGTCAAAACTCTTTCAAATTTTCTAAGTATTTCATCGTCAAGCATCAACTCTTTCAGTTTTATGTTTTAAGCTAAGTCATTCTTAAGTTTTTCATCTTTTCTCAAGTCAGCACATGATTTTCTAACATTTTCCTCTCCGACAACATATGAAGTTGTTATATAGGAGAGAAGGTATGTGATAATGTTCAAAAATTGATTTCCTATATTAATAAAAACTTATATAGTTGTGAGCTCCACTGGATCTGCCTATGACAAAATTACTATATGTATATTATCCATCCAATAATCACACCTTTTGAAGTCTAAATGCATGTATAATGAGTCATTGTAAGGTGTGAATAGGATACTTGTGTTCGTGAACTCGTCATCATAGAATAAGCTAAGTCCTTAAATTCCTTGTTATTTAGAAACCATCCACATAAAAGTTTGTATTAAAAAAATTTGCAAAATCAGTCATCTATTTACCAAATATTCCACATTAGGAATGCAAGATATGACACTAGGGGAATTAAGACAAAATCCTAAAACTATTCTAATTAATTTGCAATTGTTGCTTGTTTGGATAGGGCTCTTCCATACTAACTCCTCAAGAATGTACTTGAAATTAAGATTCGTAAGGGCTCATGCTACTCTTCTTTCTTTTGCAATGTAATATGCTTTTCGAGGTTTCAAGGATACCAAAACTCTTCTTTATGCCACTGTTATGAGAGATAATATTCTTACTCTTTTTCAAAAGTTATGCTTGCAATTGTTATGTCAAATCTACATTTAAGTGATTATCATTTACTTTAAACAATGTTATTCTTTTTTAAGAACTTAAAAGTACGGAAAAATAGGTTCACAATGTAAAAATAACATATTTCTTAAAGTTAGGATGCACGTGTGACTTGTGTTACAAAAATCTCACATCGGAGTATTGTTTTTTTTTTAGGTAAGATGCATCGGAGTATTGTTGCGATGTAAAATAGTTTTACTTGACCCATAACTCATTAACTTAAAGTAAAATTGCGAACCCAATTTGGTATATTTAAGTTCACTCTAAACTAGTAATGATTTGCATTATCTTAACACTATTTTAATTGATTGCAATTGTTGCTTGTTTGGATAGGGTTCTCCCGTACAAATTCCTACAAGAACATACTTGAAATTAAGATTGTAAGGGCTCCTACTATTCTTCTTTCTTTTATAATGCAATGTGCATTTCGAGGTTTTAAGGATACCGAAACTCTTCTTTATGCCAATGTTATGAAAGACAATATTCTTACTATTTCTCAAAAGTTATGTTCAATTGTTGTGTCAAATCCACATTGGAGTGATTATCATTTACTTTAGAAAACATTATTTGTCTTAAGAAAGGGGAAATTGGTTCACAATTGCATTTTGAACAAAAGGAAAATAAGGGGAAGATCAATATGATTTGTTTATGAATGGAATGTGGAAATTATGATTAGCAATCTTTGCTTCGGCGATTTTTCAAATCATAATAAATGTGGAAGCAAATTCTCGATCAGAGAAATCAGGTGAATAAAAAAAGCAAGGAGTTTGATAAAATGGAAGGAATCAAAACATTCGAGGAAAAATCAAACCGATTGCAAGATTTTGCTCCAATTTGCAGACCATAAATTGAGGCAACGAACAAAGAAAGCTAAAAAATTGCCATGGAAGATGGTGCTCGGAACCATTATAAAAGGAGACCAAATTTTGTGAAAAAGGAGAGGAGAGCGAAGCTCACAAGGGGAAAAAAATGGTGAGAAAACATAGAGAAGTTCAATAGACAATCTCTCAGAGAGATGGGGGGAGAGGCACACACCCTCAAGGATCTCGGACGATGGTGTAGTCTTCTTGACGATGCCCCATGTTCATCATGGTTCATCGATATTGACGACAAGCATAAAGCTAAGTCGAGCTTCTTCTTCTTTTTTAAGTTTGATTGTGTGCAATTCCAATTTGCTATTCGCACTAAGGTGATTTTATTTTTTCTTGCCTAGATTAAACTCCTACATCTCCGACGATAATTCCAGTAGCGAGACATCGAAGTGGCCAACGTACCTAAGCGCGATTGCCATCCGGTGATTTCACTGTGATAAAACCGGGTTGTTTCTCTCCCTATTAAAGTTGTTCACCCCATATTTTCACCTAATTTACTTTGTTTCGATGTTGTGGTCACAGGCAATTCAATGCCGAACAAAAGGCCACACAATTCCATATTCCACCATAATTGACAAGAGAGAGACGACAAGAGAAGGGGGGTGTCCACTCAAAAAGTTCTCGGAGGAGACTAGCAAATGATCAAATCAAGAACTAGCCATATGCCCACTAACGCTGCTGCAATTCCCCTCCTTTAGTTTTATTTTTATTTCTTTATTTTGCTTATTTTATGTTATATTATTGTTTTTTAAATTTTGTTATTATTGTTTAAGTTAGAATATGGTTTGTCAATGTTAATATTTGTGCATTTTGTATGCATTATCCGTAGGGATTTTGTCCGAAATTAATGTAATTATTAATTTGATCCGAGAGACATCGGATCATTTTTTTATTATATTAATTTTTGGGCTTTTTGGTGAAATTTTAATTGTTAAATCACAATAATTATTTAAGTTGGTCCGTAGGACTTCGGATCAGATTTGTAATTGTTTTGATCTCCTTGTTGTGATAATTAGGTTAGAATAACCGTTAATTTGACTTGTGAGACAATAGGTTATTTTTTCGATTATTTTAATCCTTTCTTGCTTTATTTTGTTGATAGTTTAGATTTAATATTTATTTAATAATTAATTATTTAAAAAAAAAAAATCAAAATTCTGCCCGAGCATATAGGTTTAGTAAATCGAGACATGTGGGATTAGGTTTATGAAATTTTCGTCATCTAGTGATTATTGCTAAGTTCATTGCTCGTCGTTAGAACTAGGTCATTTGATTAAATTGCATATTTAATTGTTGCATTTCTTTAATTTCGAATTTCATGGAAAATACAAAAAATTAGAATAAATTCATTTCATGCTTTAAGATGGACTGCATGCTTATTCATGTTATATAGTTTAGGTCATATTGCCACGTCATTTCATGTTAAATTAGTAGCATGCATTGCACGACTTTCATTAAATAAAGTGAAAACAAAAAATTGAGTGATTGCTTATTAATTAGAAATCATATCTAGGATTATTGATATGAATTTTGACCTAACAACGCAGTTGCTTTCATTGCTTTGAGGTAAGTCCTGTATTTTATTCGCTTTCTCGGGTGTTAAATTGGTGGTTTGTGCACTCGCATGATCGCCTCACACATTAGAAAAATGAATTAAAATCAAATCAAGCTGCCTGCAAAACATTTTTGAAAATTAAAAAGAAATGGTACCGAAAGGGCACTAGGATAGTCTAGTGTAACAAAGTCCCCGTACCCTTAGTCTCTAGTTCGTAGGAGTAAAATAAATCTCCCTTTATTTTACTTAGGTGTCTAATCGACCTATCCTAAACCGATTAGTGGCGACTCCTAGATAGTATTTTGCATGTTTAAAAAGTTTAGACTCAAGTCGCGATTTGGTATGGGCTTGGGAGAGCCCGAGCTAAGTTTAAAAAAACTTAGCAGTCCATCAACCTAGTTTTAGGCGGTGAACCCGAAAAAATATGGTCGCGACAACAATGTATACATAACACATTTCTTAATGTTAGGACGCATGAATCGAAGAATTATTGTATTGTAGAGTAATTAATATATCCTACTTTGCCCATAACTCATTGGTAAAAAAATATTGTGAAAGTATATTTAAGATTACTCTAAGCTAGTAATGATCTGTATTACCTTGACACAATTTTAACTAATTGCAATTATTGTTTATTTGGATAAGGTTTTTTCCATACTATGGATAGGGTTCTTTCTTACTAACCCCCTACAAGAACGTACTTGAAATTAAGATCTATAGCGGCTCTTGTTATTCTTCTCTTTTTGCAATGCAACGCGTGTTTTGAGGTTTCAAGGTTACCAAAACTCTTCTTTATGCAACTTTTATGAGAGAAAATATTCTTACTTTTTCTTAAAAGTTATGTTTCCAATTATTGTGTCTAATCTACATTTGAGTGATTATCATTTACTTTAGACAACATTATTTTTATTAAGAACTTAAAAAGTATGGAGAAATGGATTCACAATTTATACATAACATATTGTTTTAATATTAGGATGCTTAGAAAAAATCCCACATCAAAGAATTGTTGTGGTGTAGAATACTTAATATATCCTACTTGACCCATAATTCATTGGCTTAAAGTAACATTGTGAACCCAATCTAGTATGTTTAAGGTTACCCTAAGCTAGTAATGATCTGCATTGCCTTGACACTATTTTAACAAATTGTAATTGTTGCTTGTTTGGATAGGGTTCTTCCGTACTAACTCCTATAAAAATGCTTGAAATTAAGATCCGTAGGGGCTCCTGTTATTCTTCTTTCTTTTGTAATATTCTTACTTTTTCTCAAAAATTATGTTTCCAATTATTGTGTCAAATCTACATTTTGAGTAATTATCATTTACTTTAGACAACATTATTTTTCTTAAGAACTTAAAAATATGGAGAAATGGGTCCACAATTTATACATGGCATATTTTTTAATTTAGAATGTACGTTTGATTTGTGTTAGAAAAATCCTACATCAAAGAGTTGTTGTGATGTAGTGTAGTTAATATATCCTACTTGGCCATAACTTATTGGCTTAAAGTAATATTGTGAACCAAATTTGGTATATTTAAGATCACTCTAATCCAGTAATGATCTGCATTGTCTTGACACTATTTAAATAAATTGCAATTGTTGCTTGATTTGATAGCATTTCTCCGTACTATGGATAAGGTTCTTCCATACTAACCCCTGCAGGAACGTACTTGAAATTAAGGTCCATATGGGCTCCTACGATACTTCTTTCCTTTGTAATGCAATGCGTATTTAAAGATTTCAACCAGAATTCTTTTTTTATACCACTATTATAAGAGATAATATTTTTACCATTTTTCAAAAGTTATGTTTCCAATTGTTGCGTCAAATCTACATTTGAGTGATTATCATTTATTTTAGACAACATTATTTTTCTTAATAACTTAAAAAGTATGGAGAAATGGGTTCACAATGTATACATAATATATTTCTTAATGTTAGGATGCATGTGTGATTTGTGTTAGAAAAATCAGACATTAAAGAATTATTGTGATGTAGAGTAGTTAATATATTTTACTTGGTCCATAACTTGTTGACTTAAAATAACATTGTAGAGTAGATATTGGGCTTTTGTTCTTTACTTCCAACAATAACAAATGAGTGCTACAATAGTGACTAGCCAAATTTTGTTCCGTTGACGTGTCTATAGCAACAAAAAGGTTTCACCGCTAGCTCATCTATGTGTACAAATGATATTCATTGCCTTGCATTATAAGGACACTACTTGTTTCTTTAGAGACAATAAAGACTACAAATTGAAAGATTGGACATCACTGAGTATCAAAGAGCATATAACATATTGAATATATCTTTTGTGTCGCTCACCTATTTCCATGAAGGAAAGAGATAACAAACAAAAATGCCGTATGATGACTAACAATAATTGCCACTAAAAGTCCCAAGAACCGTTGAAGTAGGCATATGTTGCGACCTTCCCCGAACAGTGCATTACTTAAGGGTTGGCTAATGGATTATTAAGCTGAGACTCAACTTGGTCACTGTTTCTTTTCATTGTCTCCCAAACCCTTACCAATTCGCGACTTAAGCTTCGAATTATTAACATGCAACATTGTTTTTAGTGGGTCAGTTAGAATCCCAAGTTAAGTATCAAGAGAATTACTCATTCCTACAAACCAAAAAAATATAGATTTTGGGACTTGAATACCCTAGATTATTCTAACGTTGTTTTGGTACATTTTCTTTCTTATTCAAAAACATTTGAAAGGCAGCTTGTATTGATTTTAACCATACACTAACATGAGGTGATCATATGGGTGCGAATGTAACAACCAATAATCAAAGCGGTAAATAAATTGCAAGGAAAAGTAGAATTACCTACCTCAAAGCAACGTAAGTATCTGCAATGTTAATTGAAAAAACACACATTCAACCTAAATATGGTTTCTAATTAGCACGCAATTCAACTCATTTGTTTTAGGATTTTCTTTTATTTAAATGAAAGCTAATGCTAACATGTGATGCAATTACTTTAAATGCAATAACGTTTAAAGTATGTCTATCATAACGTGACATGCAATTGAATTAAATGAACCTAGCATGCAATTCTTAAATGACGTGTAGTTTATGAACCTAATTCTATGTGACATGCACATGACATTTTTTGTATTTTTTTTATTAAAATTTGTAACTAAAAAATAATGAAAATGAATTACCTAGATTAAGATACTATTCAACTCAATTTAAGAATTAACTATGCCAAATCCTAATTTAAATTGGAAGATTATCTTAACTAGGTATAGCCTATCCTAAGGAGAAGGACACTATCGGTGCCAAAATTTGTGTATGATCATTTTAGTGCCAATTTGTTTTTTTCGAATTACTTAAGCACCACTTATAAAAAAAATGATTACTTAAGTGTCAACTTTGATCAGGGTTACTAGAAATTTGGCGTGTGCATATTTGATTAATTTCTCAATCTTACGTGGCTCGCCGATATGCTCAATCAGTATATAACCCCTAAATGACGTCGCACAACATATTAAAAAGTGATCACTTCAGTGCCGATTATTATTAAAAAAAATGATCACTTTAGTGCTAGTTATTATTAAACAGTAATCATTTTAGTGTCAATCATTGTTAAAAGATGATAACTTCAATGTCAATCTTAATGAAAAAAATGATCACTTCTGTGCCAAAAAAAAAAATGCCATCTCAAATAAAATTTTAAATTAAAAAAAAAAAACCATGTAATTTCTTTGGTCGGAATTTCTCATCAATAAAGTTTTTTCTCCAATTTGGTCGTTAAGTGAATCGGTGAAAACTTTCCGTACTACTTTTAACACTTTTAGTGTTATTCTCCCCCGATCGTAACATGCAATCTTATTAATAATGCAATGTTATCTACAAAGATCTACCCCTTAATCTTATCCATTACCTAATCTAAGCACGCAAGTCTATTTAGAAGATTTTCTAAAATCTACATTAATCCAGTCTAATATTTTTTTATATTTTCTTTAGATAAGAAAATTATCAAATCGAATCAAACATGGCAAAGATAGAATCAAATCAAATAAATACAGTATTCGCATCCAATCCACTCAAATTTGGAAACTGATAAATTGACGAATTGTATAGCTCGAGCATGAGATCAGATTGCCAACGTTAATGATTAGGAAATTATTCTAGTTCGAATGATACCCCAAATCTTAGAGATATGAATGTTGGATAACAATAATTCAAAATAGGTAATAAAATCAAATACTCAAATATTGGATCGGACAATTACCTATTCGAATTTTGAGTTCCCAAACTTGGACCGCGTACGATGGCCGGCGGTGAACTTAGTGTGGCTGACGGTGGTTGGTTGCTCGCAATGAGGGACTCCTCGATGTCCACCTCGGCAAGGTTGCTTGCTATAATTGATGTTGACCTAGAACAAGCCGACGGTGTGGACTTGTAGCGCTCGCGAGGAGGCAACCGCCGCATGCGGTTGCTCTCGGAGATCGACGGGGTCACGGAGCTAAGCAGCCGCAGCAGTTGTTGCATATCACCGTAGACCTGCAAAGAATGGATCGAGCTCGGCAAGGAGATGATTCACGGCGGCTCAGGGGGGCTGTGTTGTGGACGGCCGGGCGTCGGGATGTCCAGAACCGAACGGGAATCCGAGCTGCGTTTGACGTTCAGTAAACCTGCAGGAAAAGAAAAGAAGGAACAATTTGCTACGAATTGCCAAGGATTCCCAAGCTGCTGACGATGGTGTGAAGAAGAGATACCACGGTGCAAGAGCGGCAGTGAAATCACAATGGTGTGATCTTTTGAACGAGCAAACCCCTTTCAGTCTTCTCGCGAATAAAGAATCACACCGCTTTCTGGCGAGCCCCCGGTTCGACGTGGAATCCCCGACGCGACAGCAGCGGGAGAGCGTCCGCCGTCCTCTACACCGCCGGCGCATGTTCGAAGTCGAGAAAAGGAAAACCAAAGAGAGCAGAGAGTCAAGCAACGTCGATACGATACGCGGGGCGAACCGAGCGCTGATTGAACCGACAGAAAGGACGAAAAACGAAAGCCGGAGATGGCGTGAGTGCGTACTGAGGGAGCTCGATCGGAGTACCTGAGGATGAGATCGGAGATGAGAGAGACTGGTGTCGGTTTTGCCGAGCAAGAACGCCATGGAAGATGCTCTCCGAAATGCAGAAACTGAAAGAGGAAGGGAGTCGTGCTGGGACTACCATCTGAGTTGAAGCCGTGCTTTTCCAATCTGCTCTATGACCGGCTTTGTCGCCGCACGGCGTCGTTCTTCCGCAGAGAAGAAGAAACGTGGCTACGAAAAACGCGGGTGGAGCAGAGATCCGCCGCGCGTGGCGGGGCAGTTTGTACGAGGAAAAACCGTCGCTTGGTTCAGCCCCGGAACAGGAGATTTTTTTCCCTAAGCTTGAAACAGGAAGATATGCATTATCTTTAACGGGAAATCTTTTAGTATCTCTTCAAAACCGCAATCTTATCGAGTAAAATTGCTCTTTGGGGTTGCTCCCGAAATAAATCAATTTTCCAGCGTGGCATCATATATGAATTTTGGTTTATCCAAAGGAATAAGGGCTTGGCCACGTTGTTACCTCATGAACTCATTTCAATTTATTAAATTCAAAGTCATTCAATTAAGTCCATCCGCGGCCAATCCAATATATAAAAATGTTCCTCATAATTTACGTGTAAATTAATTAATATTTTTGACATGGGATCGGAGTCGATCCCTAATTTTTTTTATCCAATAAATGACTAATTAATTCGTCGAAATTTAGATGTCACCGGTGTATAGAGTCTTTGCCAAACACATAAGCTTTACCATGCGCATAGAGCAATGGTGACGGATCCTAATAGGTCCGTAAAACCCTACTAGATTAATCCAACGTTTTTTGTCGATTGTTAGTTATCTTGTGGGTAGACTTCATGATTGGATATAATGACGTATGTCCGTAGGCAAAAAGAGATCTATGCCAATAAATTGTTCTGTCAAGACAACTTGCCCTGTCTATCAAACAATGTCGTGCCAATTTGGTTTCTATAGTATTTCATTTGTGTTTTTTTTTTTCTCTTTTGCTCCTGTATCCAAATTTCTCATTGTTTCATTATCTTTGCAATTTTTACGCCCCTAAATAAAATTATTCTTGTCATCCAAACAATTGATCTTTGTAAGAAACGTAGTGAAAGTGCATAAAATGCATCCGACAAAAGAAGCAAATTCACGCTTTCTTTTTTGTTTTTTGCCTTATAAATAAAAGGATAGTAATGGGCGACTGAGGTTAGCGACATTCTCTAAGCATTACTATAAAGATTCCATTAAGTGTGATGGATTCCTGATTAAATAGGTTCCATAGCTGAAATCTAGTGTTAAGATATGAAATCTTCTTGATATCTTTTTGAATTTCAAATTAGCTTATTTAAAGGGATTACCAACTATAGATTAGTTGGCATTCCTTGATCTCTGCTCTGCCAAATATTGTATATTTTCATCTCTTTATAAACATGTACAATCTGTAAATGAAAAGTAATGAAAATCACTCACAAATATTGAGCTATTATATGGTATCAGAGCCTTATACTCCTAAAAGCTTTTTGATACGGACATTCTGCATTTCTTTCAGCAACCTACTGCATCCTCCAGCCATGGCAGGACCTCAAATTCTGGTTCAAATTCGATCAGGACAGCCGCACCTAACAGCCCGATTTCAATCTCGGCAGCCGTCCAATTGCCATTCAAGCTTTCCACTGCCAATTATCCTCTTGGTGCTCAAGTTCAGGCGTTGCTCATTGGTTATGATTTAATGGGATTCGTTGATGGGACTTTCGTCCGTCTGCTTCTCACCATTTCAACTGGAAATCAAACGGTGCCAAATCCAGCCGCAACAACCTGGATTCGCCAGGATTAGCTCTTGCTTCATGCAATTTTTGCATCCGTATCCAAACCGTGATTCCTCTCATTGCATCTTGCGATTCATCGCACGTTGCCTTGGACAAAACTCATGAATCTATATGCAAATAAATCTACATGTAACAAACACCCAAAATTTTACTCCTTCCAGCTCACACGAAACCCAACTTCCCACTATCAACAATGAACAAAACATTAGAACCCGTATATCCACCTACACAAACTCACAAAATGACCACTAGATCCCAAAATAATATTTTCACGCCCAAACAAATCAACCACATCACCACTAGACATCCACTTCCACTGACTTTAGAACCAATGGGAATTACACAAGTTATGTGTGGCGTGAAGCAATGTCAGCTAAGATCAATGCCCTTATTTGTAATGGGACTTGGAAACTAATACATTTTGATCCATATTTGAATGTTGTAGGTTGCAAATGGCCTTATCGGATAAAAAGACGTCCGCACAATAATATTGAGAGGTACAAGGTGTTAAGGCTAGTACTATTACCTAGAGGGGGGTGAATAGGTGTAGATAAAATTTTTCGCAAGACTTAGAGAATTAGTTTTTCATTTGATAATGAAAGACTTAAAAAGTAACTCAAATTGAGCAAGTAAACAAACGATATAAGAAAGTAAGAAGTTCAAGGAGGAGAAAATAAGAATACAAGATTTATAGTGGTTCGATTTAGATCAAGCATACGTCCACTCTCCGCACTGACAGCATGTTGACTGGATTCCACTATAAATCAAAAGAAATGTTACAGCTTGTGATCTCAACTATCACAATGACGAGTCTCTACCGAACTCTCACACAGTCTCACTAAGAGTATCTCTCTTTTGTATACAACCTTTAGCTCGATGAATGAAAAAGCGAGAGACTAGAAAGCTTCAAACTTTGGAATTCTCTTTCAAGCACACTCTCGAACAACTTGAGAGTCTTCCTTATATACTCCTCCATGCCTCTACAACCGTTGGCACTTTCCAAAGGAGTTCTTCCAATCTACCCGTTGGACAGAATCAATCAAGAAGATCTCGAGTCATTTAAGGAATGTGATGATAGCCCATCAATCATGTTCGCCCATACAATCAGAATCTTGAGTTTCCATAAGTAGAACGTTCCAAGTTTGTTCGTCTTTCAAAGATCTTCGTATTGGAGTAGATCCCAATAAGAATAATCAATCAAGCAAATATGAAATCCAGCTATAAGGTCTTCCAGTAATTATACGAATCGAAACCTTAAAGATAATCCTGCATTTGGATACTAATTCTGCATTTGGATAAGTCTTCATTCTTCAGTCTGGAACTGTCAGAAGGAATAGACTTTGAGACTAAAATCTGGCAGTCTTCAGACTTTAACAATAAAGTCTTGAAATCTTCAGATAGACTTTGGAAAGGTTTTGTCAACTTCAAAACAATAAATAAGCTTTCTCTAACACAAGGCACATCTTGTGGCCAAAAGTTTTCACCAATGATCGGGCCTTGATTACACCAATACATTTAGCCCAGTCATTAAATCAAATACAATCCGGGTCATCTTATTGTTGACTCTAATGCGTGAATGGACATTGAGATAGGACGTCAACAAAGCCTTCCTCCAATGAACTCTCTAGGATGAGGTCTACATGTCACAACCACCTCGTTTTAAAAACCCAGAAAAACCAACGCACATTTGCAAGTTCTGCAAAACCATATACGGATTGAAGCAAGCTCCGCAAGCTTGGTACAATGAGCTAGGTTCATTCCTTCTTGTAAATTCATTTGTCAATTCAAAGAATGACAATTCATCGTTGATTTACTCTCATGGTGGCATTCAAGCCTATTTTCCAGTGTACTACGTAGATGACCTCATTATCATAGGAAGTGACCAGAATTTTGTTTTGGACTTCATCACCGCTCTCTCTAGTCGGTTTTCAATTAAAGACTCAGGGCCACTGAATTTTTTATTTTTTATTTTATAAAATTGAAGTAATTCCTACAAAGACCGGCTTACTTCTTTCTCAACATAAATACATAAGAGAGCTATTTGAATGCTTTAAAATGGGAGACACAAAAGAGGTAGGGACACCATTTGCCACAGGTCAAGTCTCTTTCGGTCCATGACAAAGAACACCATTGGTGCACTTCAATGCCTCAACATTACTCACCCGAACCTTGGTTTTGCAATAAACAAGCTTATCTCAATTCCTGCATAAGCCGACCACAACCCACTGGATGACCACAAAACGGCACTTGCGCTATATCTAAAGGGAACATTATTCCATGGGTTGCACTTGAGACGCAACACAAAACCCGTACTTCATACCTAATCCAACGCAGATTAGGCAGGAAACATTGATGATCGCATATCTACTTTAGGCTTTGTCATTTATATTGGGGCAAATCCTATCTCTTGGAGTTCTCGGAAACAACGATTAGTTGCACAATCATCTACCGAAGCAAAATACCGAGCCATTGCTAAGGCCTCATCGGAACTCATTTGGGTAAAATTTTTGCTTCAAAGAACTTGGCATTTGCATGGACATGGCACCAAGCTTGTATTGCGACAACATAGGCACTGCCTATGTTTGTGCAAATCCCATCTTCAATTTTCAAACGAAACACATTGAGATAGATTGCCATTTCATTCGGGAATTTCTTAAAGTTGGCAAGATGCAAGTCTCCCATATTTTCACCTGTGATCAACTTGGCGACATTCTCACAAAACTGTTGTCACGGCCGCGGAAAATAAATTACGAGACAAGATGGCATTTCCAATGGAACGTCCATCTTGTGGGGGTATGTTAAGACATGAAATCTTTTCTATGGGGGCCTTCACCAAAACTGTGGCTGCCTTTATTTCTTTAATTTAGTTTTTTAAATTATTTTAATTAATATTTATATTTAAAAATAATTTTGGGGGCTTATAGTGCCACGTGGACAATTTAAAAAAAAAAATTGCCACGTCAGTAAAAAAAAGTTGCTAAAAAATGCCCCGTCAACACTTTAGTTGGAGTTCTCATTGTTGGCACTTAAATATTTCATTCCTCTCCGATTTTGGCACTTAAGTATGATTTTTGAAACTTTTGGTATTTGAGGCCATGTTTAATAACCATCTCCAAAATAACCGATTCTATTATTTTGTTCCTCGGAACAAAAAAAGAATAAAAATCCATTTGGTAAAAGTTTTGCTCCCAGGAATAATAATATATATTTTTTGTTCCCAAAAATATATTTCGATGCAATTAAGAAGTAGAAAGAGTTGTTTTTGTTCCCGAGAATAATTTTAAGAATCAAGCCTAACTTTTTTATGCTTTCTTTTCTCCTTCTCTTTTCTTCTTCTTCTTACTTCCAATCCCAGTTGGTCACCAGTTGCTGCCGCCGTCGACGGTGGCCAGCGACCAAGCGAACAAGGTGAGCTCCAGCGAGCTCACCGAGGCTCACCTAGCCACGACAAGCCTCAACCTTACCAAATTTGGGCGAGGTCGAGTCTCGCTGAGGCTTGCCATTGCCAAGCAACACCTTGCCCTGGCCCGGCGAGTCTCTAGAGAGTTCGCCGGACCTTCACCGGCCACGGCGGCTAACGACAAGCTATAAAGAAGGAGGAAGAAGAAGAAAAAAGGGAAAATAAAAAATAAAAATAAAAATTAATAGAAATAAAAAAAATTAAGAATTCTACCAAATACATTTCTATCCCGAAAATAAAAATTTTATGTAGTTACCAAACATGTTCTTTTGTTCATAAATTGTTCCCGATAACAAAATCAGAAAAAATCATTTTTGATAAAAAAAATTATTTTCGAGAATAGAATAATTACCAAACATAGCCTAAATGTTTTCTATGCAAAATTTTGGCTGTTACGATGTACTTTGTCTAAGTTAATTTGGAGTAAATGTGGTACGATAGGCATAATTTAAGTTTTCTTTTTTCGGGCTTTATTCCGTGCAGGAGGTGGATCTCCAGACAAATCTTAAATAGGGGGTTTTTTTCACGTGTGGCTTGAGACGGATTCTCCAGCGAACGCCGTCTGCGTACCAAATTTGGACGATCGAGTAGCGCACCGCGTAACCATGGACCGATACCGTCTGCCCCCGTTTCCGTCAGCAGCACCGGCTCGGACTGCAGACACGTGTCGCGTGTGCCGCCTCGGGATCCGGCTGTCGGATCTCCTTTTTGCCGAAACCGAGACCAACAGTGCAAGAAGGAGAAGGAGCTGAGCATGACGCACTTCTTCCATAGTTCTTACGTCTTCGCATACGCACTTCTCTGCGGACATATAATAAAACCCTTCATCTGAATCCTCCGGGAGACTCCAATCGTACCCCTGTTCGGTTTCTTTCTCCAACCCTCCTGCAGGAGGTTCTCTCTCGGCTTTTACCGGGTGAGTGATGATGTTCTGCTCTGATTCTGTGCCGGTCGCTTTGTTTTCTTCGCGCCCTGAATCATGGGTTGTTCTTGGTCGACCTAAACCTCCCTGGTTTCGATGTTGCTGAGGTCCTAACGTTGAAACATTTGGAGGGTCGTACCGAAATTCCTCTCCCGTTTCTTCAGGGGATTAAAGACCGAACCTTTTAGGATTGTTTGATTGGTGGGCGTTGAGTTATGGGGCTTGAAACTTGACAAATTGCGGAATTTTTGACATTTTCTTGGTTGATTGTGATTGAAAGGAGATGGGATGTTGGACACATTGTATTCCCCGTCCCCGACCTTGTTCCAAGGCGATAATGGTTCTCATGACGGTTTGTTCTTTTGATGGCCAGCTTGAGAGAGCTTATTAGGATTGCACTGATGGCGTCGGTTGACATATTCATGAGTAACTTAGTGTTCATGAAGTTTAGTAATCTCTCTTGAGCTCTATTAACGGGGTTGTTGTGGGAGTTTGGCGTCTTGATTCTGATGAGGTGCAGAACTGGCAATTAAGTCTGACTTTGTTTTGTCATCTGCAGGATTTGCCTCGTTGAATATTGGGTCAAGTCTCACTGTTGTACATTCTCCACCGTGGAGGATATTTTTGTCAACAGATTCTTGAATGCAATTACAGGCAAACTAATGCACAACAGCTGGGTTTCGGTTTAGGTTTGCAATGTCTCGGCTTGCCAAGGGTAAACGAGTTTGCAAGGAGGAGACTTCTGTTACCCATTCCCATGGAGTTCGAGGAGGCAGAAACTCAGGTTACTTAGACCATGATATCGCTCAGTTGACGAAGCTCAGATCCGAGCCCAATGAACATTTGAGAAAGGCTACGGTGGGCGGATTGAAAATGCCTGTCTCTACCCTGAGAATGTTGGCTGCTCGAGAGAGCAATTATTCAGGGAGAGGGAGGTTCTCCTTGTCTGATAGCTGTCATGTGTTGAGTAGATGTTTGCCTATTTATGGCCCTCAAAAGGTGGATGAGATGCAATCCCGTGCATATGTTTCTCAGTTTTCTGTTGATGGTTCACTGTTTGTGGCGGGCTATCAGGTAATCATTAGCTTCCTGATGGCATTTGGAAAATTAAATGCCACATTATGAGTTCACTTTGTGGTCTTGTCCAATTAAGTTTATAAGCAAACTCGTTTCTATGTGATGATGTTTTACTGTTAATCCATAGCTTGTTACCATTACAGGGGAGCCATATTAGGATATACAACGTGGATAAGGGCTGGAAGGTTCAGAAGAACATACTGGCAAAAAGTTTGAGTTGGACGATTACCGACACTTCTCTTTCTCCTGATCAACGTTATCTCGTAAGTTTGTAAAGGTTTTCCGACAAGGAAGCACATCATCACATTAGATGAGGTTTCTTTGATTTGATCTCCATGTCATTTGAATTTTTTTTTTGGACAACAACTGATGTCCCTCCTAACCTTTAAACATTCATATATCGTGCACTTTTCTTTTCAATGTAGGATTATCTTTCTATGAAGGAAGTACATTTTTTAAGTTTCATGGAGTCATATATATATATATATCTTTTTAGTTTCTTCTTTTGATGGAACTTCTGTTTAGACTTCCATGAAATAAGCCAATGGTTTCTTTGTGAAGCAGCTCAGCCAGGTCTCTGTTTTGCAGGTCTATTCTAGTATGTCATCTCTTGTCCACATTGTTAATATTGAATCTGCTGCAACAGAGTCACTTGCGAATGTCACGGTATGTCTGTGACTGTGATCTGGAAATCTTGAAATCTTTTTCCCAAATTTCAAACTACAAAGGAGTATATTGTGCATTGCAGAATTTTGTGGACTGTTTTGCAAAATGTTTAATGGAATTCTGTTATTATATATCTATACAAACAATTTAGTTCAGATGGAACTATTATGCAAGATGATAATTGGGAATCCTTAAACTGGCGAAATAATATTGTGCTCGATGATGTTCCTGTCGTGTGTCAAGATTTTTTTGGGAATAAATCAGATAGGAATTTTGCTTTTGAATTGGAACCTTCTGTTAGATTACCTCTAGAGTAAATAGGACGGGAATTTCTCTTTGAAATGGGATCATTCAGTTAGATCATGTCTCATAATTTTAAATGCAAATTAGATGACGCAAGATATAAGACAGTCTCACATTGATTTATAGCAGTTCAATCAGTGCGTGACATAATACATCATATAGAAGCATGGGAACTTCGTCTAAAGAATTCAGTTTAACTTTATCCTTAGGTTGGGACTTGAAAGGTGAAGTACTTTTCAACCTCATTGGTTGCTTTGTTGCTTTCTCATTACGTAGCAAGCTATCCATATCTGATAGATAAAACTACTCTTTTCATGCTGCAAGTCCTCTCTATGCAGGAAATACATGATGGCTTGGATTTTTCTTCTGATAACAATGACGACAATGAAGGATTTTCTATCTTCTCCGTGAAGTTCTCAACTGATGGGCGAGAGCTTGTTGCTGCAAGTAGTGATGGGGCAATATATGTCTATGATCTTGCAGCAAACAAGGTTGGCCTTCAAATTCCAGCTCATGAGGTATGCCAACTTTTCAATGGATGTAGTGCTTTCATTTAATCAGAACAATTGGGCATGAGTTTGATATGCTAAAAGTTAAATATTTGAACTGAATGAATCGAAACACTCACGTGCATTTTTTTCCCTTTTATTTATTTATTTTTTTGGTTTGGGTCTGGCTCTCACTAGACCCCTTCTTTCACATGCGGAATTCTTGTTTAATTAGATTTTATATTTGTCGTGTCGAAGAGTAGAGGTACTCTTTTTTCTTTTTTTCTCCATGACTAGCTTCGCTTAATTAGCATGGTAATTTTCGTTCCTTTATTCTCGACTTTGGCTATTTATCTTATTCACACTTACATAGCTTGAATTTTGGGCAGCATGAAATTTCAAGCTTTGGCTATCATCCTAAAATGTTCTGTTTCTGATCCTTATGTCATAGTCCTTTCTATATCAAAGTTTCCTTTAAAGTAAATTCAGGTTCCAACTGTTCCCCAGTTTTTCAGTTGAACTTCCACTTTACCCAGTTGCTTATAGATCTGGGCATTTTAGAAATTTTCTTTCATCAAAGGCCAGTTGATTAAGCTTATTATGGTAGCTCACTAGGATAAGCGCTAAAGTCAAGATAAAAACTGATCATGCTTATTAGGAGAATGTTTCCAGGTAATGTTCTAGCATGAAGTGAAAAAGACTTACTGAAAAGGATGATGAAGAGTGAGATTGATGCCATCAATTTAACAAGGTTGATCTGAGTCTTCAAGAATTTGAATTTTAACTAACTTTTGCTGGTGTTTTTCCTTTGGTGGACATTCTTATATGTCTCTGTATTCTTCATATATCCCTGCTGTTCTGGCTGCATGACTACAAGACATAAGATGCTAAAAGCTACTGTCTTATACTTAACATTGTTAGCATAATGCAGGTTGATGTTAACACTGTATGCTTTGCGGATGAAAGTGGCAATGTTATTTATTCTGGAAGTGATGATAATCTCTGTAAGGTAATTATGATTACCTTCTTTTGGAGGAAGCGAGTGAACTTGACTAATACTTTTTGTGACTACTTTGTCTTTTTCTGGTGAGGGTGGGGGATGCAATGTGACGACTCTGTTGACAGAAACCCCAATTTCTTAGTTTGGCTGATGACTTTTCTCCAAAAAAGCTTGGCATGAAGAAGGGAGCCGTCCATGGTTTTGGAAATGATGTTTTTGGCTCAGTCAAGGGTCTAGCTTGCTAATCAAATCAAGAAACTAAATTTGATTATCACTTAAGTGGTTTGGTCTTGAATTGGTATTTTTGTCTCCATTTTTCTAGATGATTATATGTAAATATTAGGCACCTATAGGTACTTTGTTAGTGAATTTGAAGGGAACGTGTTACAACCATCTGTTTCCCATTGGAGAATTGAATATCTAATTACTCAAAAAAAAATTGAGTTGTGCAGCTTTACTGTATCTCTCCCTTGAAGATGAGACAAACCTTTCCTCTTTGTTGGTTGACTGGACTATTTAACATGCGTAGATAATTAGGAGAAAGCTATTAGGAGAAAGCTATTCTCTGTGAACGAAATGTAAAACTTTGTGAAAAACGTACTATTTCACCCTGTCATATTGCAGGTATGCACTTCTGATTATCATAATCAACAGTTTTGTTTGGCATAACATTTGCTGTTAAAGTTGTCGATGGAAATCGTATGGAAATAAGTCAGATTCATTGTAATTTATATGTTAGCAAAAGTGAACTCTTGGTGTTTGCATTCTGCTTTCTAAGTGAATGAATTCTCTTTAGGTCTGGGACCGTCGTTGTCTTTCTACAACAGGACAAGCAGCTGGAGTTTTGACAGGACATCTAGAAGGCATTACATTTATTGATAGTCGTGGAGATGGACGCTACCTCATTTCAAATGGAAAGGATCAGTCTACCAAACTATGGGATATACGAAAGATGACTTCAAATAGTCCAGCAGTGTAGGTTTTATTATGTCTTTTCATTCTTGATGGTCCCTCCCTCCCTCCCTCCCTCCTCTCTCTCTCTCTCTCTCTCTCTCTCTCTCTCTCTCTCTCACACGCATGCACACATTATTGGCCGGTCTCACCGGTGGTTTTTAAAGACATTGGGTCTCTTCTCGCATAGAATTTTTCGCAAGTGATTATTCACATATTTGTCACACTAGAAGTTGAATTTGTTCCTTGGATAGTTGATTCTCAAGTATAGTTTTCTCTTATGATATGGCAGCCCCAGGCGAAGAGACTTTGATTGGGATTACAGGTGGATGGACTACCCAGAGGAAGATAGAAACTTGAAGCATCCCCACGATCAGTCAGTGGCTACATATAAAGGTCACTCAGTGTTGTATACTCTGATACGCTGTTACTTCTCCCCTGCATATAGGTAATGCACTAAAGGAGGCCTCTTCTTTATGGCAAAATCTCTGTGAATCCTCCCTCTGTTCATGTTGGTTCTCAAGTAACAAATGTCTATACTAGTTGCTAAAGGGGCCCATTTCACAAAGCTGACACTGATTGATGAGAATCTCCTGCTGATATTGTATTGTTCACTAATTGTTCTTTTCCTTCATTGCAGCACTGGTCAGAAGTATATCTACACTGGATCTGGTGACTGTATAGTTTATATATATGATCTGGTACCACCCTCCCTTACTACCTTATGGATTATATCTTCATTCATTTAAATTTTCATGTTGCACTGGATCTGATGAGAATCTCCTGTAGAAAGGTAATTTTAAGAGTAGGTAACAACTACCATGAGCAAAGAAATTGTGTTTGCTCATTGGTTCTGAAAGATATGAGGATTTGAGTAAATTTTCACGTGGCATGTCAAAGGCTGTGAGAAATCAACTGAATGGAGTAATTTGATTACAGGCCTCAAAAGAAGAGCAGTCATTTGAGTTTTCAACTAGCTCAGTTTTGTAACAGATTTGGACTTTTGATGTTTGTCAACTACTCTAGGGAGTAACTAGGTCACGAACCTTTCAACTGGAAAAAAAAAACCAAAAAAAAAAAACACTAGGTCATGAATCTAAAATCTGTATTTGGTTATTTTCTCCTGATTTGAACTATTTAAGGATATCTCTCATAATGATTGGTGGGAATTGTGTAAGACCTCAAGTGGGGAGTTCCCTTTTCACTATCCTTGTGTTACCTCGAGTAATTTGATTGCTTCATCTAGGTGAGTGGTCATCAAGTTGCCAGACTCGATCATCATAACCAGCCTGTGAGGGATTGCAGTTGGCATCCATTTTACCCCTTGATGGTCACCTCTTCATGGGACGGTGTGATTGCCAAGTGGGAATTCCCAGGGGACGGGAAGGAAAAATCATCGTCTAGGCCAAGGCGGAGAAGCAGGAGGGCAATGTTTTACTAGAGCAGGTCACAGCCTTAAATGTCCCGGTTTTTTATCATCTTTTGCTCATTGTTTATACTCAAATTAACATGGGAGGTGTCCAGAATGGATACACATTACTGAGATTTCTTCTTCAGTTCATCCCCTTGCTGTATATAAAGCTCAGAACTATTTCTTGTCATTGCTTCAGCAGCAGTGAGATGGGTTTAACAATTAAGTAAATCCAAATAAGAGTTGTCTTTGTAATCGGCTGCTTCCCTCGGCCAAATGTGGGGAAAGTCTAGGGCATCAAATAGAACCAGTTCTCCATGGCCGGTACTGAGTGGTCACTCTGTTGTTTGGCGATGAACAATTTTCATTTGTTGTGTTTCTTTTGTTTGATTATCTATCTATATGCTTCTGCTTGCGATGTTTATTCTTGCGATGTTTATTCTCATTGATGTGTTCTTGTCAATTGTAGAATATGCAAACTAGTCATTCCAACAGTTGCATTGCCATTTTGAATGTTTTAAATATTTATTATCATTAGCGTGTGGTGCTCCAGATTGTAGATGAGAATGTGGGTTGATTCTTTAGGGATGACAAAGCCATCAACCGGGAAAGAGGCCAATAGGCTGCGTGACCTCACTGGTAACAGCTAACAGCGGCAACCCAAAAAATGGGCTCATATTTCTGTCGACAATTAGCATTTTTCTTGTTTTGGCGGATGATCGATTGCATACACATAGATACGAAAGTGCTAGCAGCTAGTTCTTGTACATCAGTTGAATAATTTGACACGGCATAATCTCTCTGAAGATTGAGTTTTCGCAAGGCTACAATCGTATCGCCATCTAGGTGAAGAGCTCGTTCTGGAAAAGGATGGTGATGTCTTGATTGAGAGAAAGATCTTAAGGTTAGCACCACTTTTGTGCCAGATTTTCTCTCATGTTGATCCACAAAATGCTGTGTCAACTAAATTAAACGACGATGTTGTGTACTTTGGTGTCCCAGTTGATTTACTTATCGCACAAAGCCATAAGGAAATCGTACTCGGTAATTCATTTCTAGATGCTAAACGTGCAGGGTGAAGATTGTGCTGGAATTTTCTCTAATGTCATGTTCTGCATTAGGAAGATCTTGTGCTCTTCTTTTGAACACCAAATCCGTGGTGTAATAAGGCCACCTCCACTGCCCATCAGCTTAAGAAAGTACAGAATTAAATCCCAGATATAGCCAAAAACGCTAAGACTACACAGAAATATGTTCCTGTTTTAGGAGATCCTACAAACACATAGAAGAGAGAGACGTCTTTCTCAGTGGAGACCACCCAGAGACATGGTTTACTTATTGAGCTTATGGTCCCAAGAAAACTCGCAAAATCGGTTAACGGATTCTCTAAGGCACAGCAGGGGTACGTCGACGTTCTTTCTAAATCCTTAGAAACTCGTGATTTCCGTCGCCGGGATGGAACCGCCGGCCGCCACGATTTGCTGCTCCAGCTGCAGTAAACAAGAACATACGTCTCGACAGATTAAGCAGTGAGCAAGAACCAAAAAGTTGCTGCGGATCCAAGTTGGCTGCGAATTCAGATGAATTCAAGGGCAGATATACTCACGGTGAACAGAGTTTCAAACTTGTTTTTCGCAAGGTAGAACTCTTGCTTCACTTGCTGCAGACATCTCATGCACCTGCCACACACAGCATGAAAATCGGGTTCAGAAACATTCATGATCCTTCCCAAATTTTTATGTCCAATTCTAATGTCCTGTGAATCTTCTTGAAACGACGAAACATGAAACTCCGAAACACGAGATCCACCCAACTCACCCTTCGAGGTTTTGTTCTTCGCAGAAGCTGCGGAACACGACGCAGGCATTTTTAACTCTCTGTGCACCTATGCTGCAAATTTAGAAGAACCAATAAGATCGTATGTTCTGAACAAAGCGAGTTTCCGGTCTCTGTCTGAATTGAAAATAGTGGGATTGAGTATTTGTTCTTTTTATTTTTCTCAAGGAAATTCTGACGCACCTGGAGCTGCTGCCCTTCAACTGGTGAACATGGGCATCAACTTTTTTAAAGTCCACATTTTGCTGCTCTCTGTGCAGGGACGACAAAACCAGAAGTAAAATCAGAGAAATCCCATGGCCAAAGGCCAAAACAAGTAATAAACCAACAACAATAGTCTCCCCAAATCAGGTAAAATCAAGAAATTTTTCATTACATAGCCGACGTCAGATCATTGAGCAGCTTCTCAGAATCCTGAAAGAAGAGGGACACGACTTCCACGACAAAATCAGGGTTGCTCTCATCCTGCAGCTGTTGGAGCTGCAAAAACTGACCGTCCAAGAAACCCTTCCTCTCAACCAAAAACAGAACAATTTTGCCGAAGTCAAGATCAACACGAACGGACAAAACCCAGCAAAAAAATTAAGGAAATACAGACGCACATAAATTTTACAGGTCTGAACTTTTTACCTCCGAGAACAATGAATTGGTGAACTCCACCAACCTCCTCTGCATCTGACCCACCTCCATGCCTGTTGTTTCCCTGCCTGTTCGAAGACTGGAGCGCGGATGGTGACCAATGAGCTTGTGGCTTTGAATTGGCAGAGCTTAGGGGTGGGCAGAATAAACCGCTAGATCAGATCAGATCAGAGAAGCTATAAATGCTAAAGAAGAACCTCTGAAAGTGATTTTCAGTGGCTTGATGTGGTCTTAAAGAAATAAATACAAAATTGACTCGCTTTATAATGTGGGAAATGCTCTGCCCACTTAACTAACATCTTCTGGATTGGTGGTCTTTTGTGATAGAATCAAGAGTCCTTCCTTACATCCACTCCCAAGTAACCTCTTGCTTTTTTATTTTCAAAGAAAAGAGTTAATGTTCAATGAATCTACTGCCTAGACACGACCAACAAGAGTAACCGAGAGCAATCCAGTTACCTTTTCATGTTCTGATCGAACACTTTCCATATTCGATTATTCTCAAAAGAGAAGATTCTTCTTTTTATTAATTTCAAATGAGAACGTATGATGATGACTTAGAGAATCACAAATATTACTTATCAGGAATTACCGCCGACATAAATACTTTTTTCTCTCTCTTATTTTCTTTGGTAGTGTGATTTAATTAGATTGTTGCAAAATCAATTTGTTGCAGATCAATGCTTCCAATGTGCTAAATTGAATTTGATGTGTATTAATCGCGTGTTGCGTGAGGACTCAATGGCCTTTTCGAGAAGTCAAGGCACTTCCTTGACTTTTATGGGAACTTTATTGGCACTTTCCTTATTTACATCGCCCTAAATGTGTGGATTCAAGTGTACTCATTTGAAGTATTATTTGTTCTGACCCATTGGTTTACAGTTATGTTTCTTAAACGCATCTTACTTGGATAGGGTAGGGTTTTATTATCCATATATGTGGTTCGGTTTCATCCATCTATCATAGGCAAGAAAATGAAATTTTCCACTATTGAATAATGACAATGAAGATGGTAATTCCCATAATAAGTCGTTTATAACTTTATATTGACAATTGTATTCTTCAATCACCTCATGTCATGAGCAGTAGCCCTCGCTTTGGGGCGCTAGGATTCTAAGTTGATTTAATTGAGGAACAAAAGTAAGTCTACTTTTTTCTCAGATTATGAGGAAATGAATTTCTTTTGACAGGAGAGAAGGGGAAAATAGAGGGAAATTTATTTATTTTTTTGCGCTCTTCTTATAAGACAAGAATTCATAACGAAATATCTATACAGTTAGAGATCGTTAGGAGATTCTTCACATCTCTCTGAATTTTCTATATTTTTGGGGATAATGCAACTATCGATCTTACTATGCATATCCTTGATTGATCCTAATTGCTTGTTATCTTAGATACTCAAGCATAAAGCTTATAAATACCTTATGCACCCGTCAGTTTAACAATAAAGTGATTACATCAATTTATCTTCCGCATGTTCTTATTTTATACAAACATATTTTATAAAAGATATTGGTACTCTCATAATCTTAAAGAGCCAATCCGAGTGGAGCAATCTGGTTGGAACATGGGTTTTGTCACCAACAAGCTGACCATGCTACATGTGCTTTACAAATATATTTAAATATTATTAATCTTACAATTGGAATATCTAACCCAACACTAGTAAAAGTCTCAGCGTCTTTGTTCCTTCGAAACCTCATGGTACAAAGCGTAAGAAAAAAAGTAGAGTCACTTTTACTTAATTCTTGAAGTCATGCCACCAAACCCCCCCAAAAAAAATAAAAATAAAAATAAAAATCCAAACCCTAGTTCTCCTTTGAGACCCATAATGCAACGCAATATGCATGCCTTTTTATTATTTTAAGCCAAGATCAAGTTGGGCAAAAGACATGATGAAGATTCCCTTAAAAGGGCCCAACTTTTTTTATTTATAATTTAAGTAAAAAAGTGTGAGTTTTGGTCGGCTAAGCCTTCTTGTTCGGACATCCAGAACGTGGAGAGAGAATCCTTATCTTGCTTAGTTTCTACTGGGAAATCAATTATTTTGAGCTGATTTGCGTGGTCCATGTTCTCCCTTCTTTCACCATCAAGCACATATCCTGTCCTGTCCCGTGACATCATATTCTCCCTCCATCATTCATTCACTCGCTCATTTATTTATTTATTTATTGTGAGAGAGTAATAATTAAATAATGAAATTCTTGTCAAATGAAAGGACAGACAAATGCCAATTGTCACATCTCTTGTTCAATTGTTTTTCTTTTATTTTTTTATTTTTTCTTGGGACCCTCCCTTCTTCCTCTTTTTGTCCTTGTTGGTTCTCATTTTAATTCCTTCCTTACACGGAGCAGAAGATTTATTAAGGCAAGCATGTGCAATAATTGACGGGCTAGGAAATATTATACAATGTTTGTCTGAATTATTTTATCATAGAGAATAACATTGAATAGTATTTTTTTGTAATTAGGTAGGAAACAACAGCTTGGAGGATTTCATATATTTATCATACTTAAAAATCACATAACAACATATTTTTTTCTCAATTAAATAAGGAGTGATAAAGATGAAGAGTTTTAATCAGTGAATGAGTGCTGAATATTCAAATACCATCCATAGTGTGGCTAGGCCGCTGTCTACGACATCTTACAT
This sequence comes from Eucalyptus sp. ANBG9806169, assembly GCA_014182395.1. Taxonomy (NCBI): domain Eukaryota; kingdom Viridiplantae; phylum Streptophyta; class Magnoliopsida; order Myrtales; family Myrtaceae; genus Eucalyptus; species Eucalyptus sp. ANBG9806169. Next base: position 18,454,903 of record CM024574.1, on the reverse strand, counting down.
AAGTAAATAATGATTCGATGAAATGACCTTTGAGAACTTGTCTAATCATAATTTAGGGAATTCTTTCTAAAGTTAGTGCGAAACAATAAGGATAAGGAGTTTCAAAATAAAATATATGAATAAAAAATATTGAATTTGACAGAAAATTTTTATTTTCAATCTATAGAAAATGCATCATAGAGAATTATAATGTGAAACAGACTTTACAAGTGCACTTTTTACAATATCTATGATGTGATAATATCAAATTTCAATGTTAAATATTTATCATTAAGACACTAAAGTTGGTCGGTTGACCAAGTACTAAGAAAATTGTCCAAAAAATCTTAAAATTATTGTATGGTAGCTAATTTTGTTCTAAACTTTTTAACAATTTATTAATTTAGTTATTTTAACCAATTTGGATAGGAATCACTAACGTAGCGGTTTAGTTAGCATTGACTATCCTACGTGACACGTCCAATAATGATGTGAACAATTTTTAAAATTTTTAAAATTTCTTTTCCTTTCATTTTCTATTTTTCTTTTTCCTTGAAAAAGAAAAAAAAAAAGGGAATTGAAAAAAATTCCAAAAAATTAAAAATTTGCAAAAATTGTTTACATCAGCGCCAACCGTCTATCATACCATGAGGACACTCGGCTTGACTAGATCACCACATCAATAATTCCTTGCCATAATTGGCTGGAAAGGTTAAATTAGCAAATCATTAAAAGGTTTGTGGTTACATTGACAAATCATTAAAAGATTTAATACTAAATTGGCACAATTGAAAGACTTAGGATTAAATTTTCAATTTGTTGAAAGGTTTAGAATTAATTTGATATGATTAAAAGGTTTATGATTAAATTGACCACCGTACAATAGTTTTAGGACTTTTTAGATATTTTTCCAAATGTTTGACCTCATAATAGGGGATCACCCATGTGAGAGTTTGTGAAACGGTATTCCATGGGTCCACTCTTTTCTCTCTTTGTTCTTTTTCTTTTGTCAAAGTAAATAACATTATTCAAGTTAGTTTTTCTCTTCGATACTCAAGAGAAATATTAGTACCGATTTCATTATTTTTTCGTGTAATATTATCAATTTAATATAGAATAAAAGAAAAAATTTCCTTTAATTTAATGTTCTGATGATAATTTTTTTGTCCACAAAATAGCGACTTGTATGCATAACATACAGATCTTAATTTTTAGAGCATTTTGATCCAAATTATTTTCTAGATGTTTTTTTCAAGGTCATGATAAAGTTTGGATCCATAAGCACATGATAGATAAATTAATCACAAAAAATCAAAATCAAAATTTGCCTTAAAGTCATGGAGAAGTGTGCTTGTAATGAAACAAACTTAAATTAAGGGGCACCATGTTAGAGGAATAATACTCAAAATTCATTTTCCTATTTTCGAATTGATAATGACCGTGTTATAAGTTAAGAGTCTCATGAATATGTCTAGAAGTAATTCTGTTTATCATATTGGTTGCCAAGCTTTTCATTTGACTAAAAAATAAGACTTACAAATTCTCCTAGTGGATGGATATGTTCGTATTTTTCTTTTGCGGACATTTTTTCATTCGCGATATAATATAATTTGCTCATGTTGGAATATCTCGCTTGAATAATAGGTGCAATCTTCTAATATATTATACTTAATCATATACAAAAGGTCTTAATAATTTATCTTAAATAATACCCATAATGTCTAATATATTAATGAAATCTTTGGAGGCTTATTTTCACAATATTTATAACGCCAATAACCATATAAGATAAGACCGTTCTTTCTCTTTTAAATCTCAATTATCAAAAAAATAACAAAAATTTGCTTAATTTTCTATTTTACCGCGAAGTCACCTATCATGTTCAGTTTTCTTTTATAATTTCTAGCCAAAATATGTAAGAATTGCATATATATAGTCGGCTTATAAAGTAATGAAATCAACATTTAAACAAATAGATCACGTTCACACAAACCCATCACATCATTTTGTAAATCAATATTTATCGTCTTTCAATTCGACAACCTTGTATCTGCTATCTGCTAATATGTCAAACAAAATGCAATCAGAAGCAAACCAGTTACACATTTTCAGCTCGCAAACTCGATGAGTGATGGACTATGACTTATCAGGCAATCGTAATTACACTTTGATTATTCCTCGATTTACAAATCAAAAAATAAGTGTGGATGAATCAGCTGAAAGTCGAAACAAGATGGTCAAGGACTTTACATGCCACTGCAGACTGCAAATTAAGATCTCAATGGACGTTGCGGGTGATCAACCCCTCAAATATGACGTAAAGATCTTTGTTGTCGGGGCCGAAAATCTCTTCAGCCTTTCTTAGCGTCTCCTGCGAAAACCCAACGTAAACAAAGACGGATTAGATTCGATCCCAACTGAAGCGGTTCTCTGCTCGCTCGGGCATGCATACACACAGAGAATGAGAGAGAGACAGAGAGGTGTTACTTCTCTAGTTTGCTTGTGAGAATTCAATTCCTTCACATTGGCTAAGAATGCACCAAATTGCTCGTACGACAAGCGGCTCCTGATAAAACAAAGGAGTCAGAGAAGCATCTCATTATGGTTCCAGGGGAACAAGAAAGTAACCATCAATACATTTTGCCTATTCCGACACAAACACTTGTTCTGTCTATGAAATACTCCAATTTCCTTACCTGACTTGCCGGAAAAATTCTTTTCCATCAACTCGAGCTCTTCCTGAAGAAAAGTAAACCAAGCAAGAATAAGAGGATTGACCAGACAGTTGTCTAGTAAAAGAAAGTCTACAGCAATAATCCTCAAATGCAGCTGTCCATGAACAATCTCTTGGTCATTTCTATGTCGTGGATAATCCTCATCAACAAATCCAATCTAAAAATTACAATCAGTGCAGCATCAAATGAGGGAGTAAGTACACCTCAAAGAAGTATCAAATGAGTGCGAACAACAGACTTTTGAGGGGCAGAAAGAGTGCAGCTGTTATGTCTTAAACTCAAATGTCGATCACACTTCTTTCACATACATATTTTCAAAACCCCTTGACAAAATGCATCAAAAGCAATGAACGTTTCAAGCATATACATGACCGGGTACTTCAGAGTAATGGTTGGGCTTACCAGTGTATGACCCAGACTCTGAACTTGTTATGGAACCATGGTGGCCTGGGGGCACAGAAGAAAATATAGAAGACCTTTCATCAAACATTCCCCTCGAAGTTGAGAATGACATTGCGTTCCGTCTCGGTGACGGTGGCTTTGAGGTTCTTGTAGGAGATACAGAGGCAGATAGACTGGGAGGCGAGCCAGGAGGAGTAAGCCGTGGCGTGCTAGTTTGCGATGCTAACAGATAGCCATGTGACATAACAGGTCGGGGAACTGCCAAATAAAGAAATTATTTTAATAAAAACAGACGAACAAAGTCATGCATTATGCCGTGAACTTTAACATCATTGTTAATAATGCCCAACAGAAAAGTCTATATATACACGAAGTATGACAAGAATCTACAGTGCTGTATGAAAGTGACATGACAGGTCCTCCTACATATGAAGAATCAGACAATACCATCGGTCTCACGATCCTCCGATAGAGAATTTCCCGCCTCTGAGTACTGACTTCTAATTGAAGAAGATCGTGAAGGAGGCAGTGGGGCATCATCTTCTGAAGAAAACAAAACAAAACAATCATTTTGAGTTGACAAATTAGTCTGATGATTCAATCACAATGATTCTCAACTAACCAACCACAACTGCCAAAAGAATATACTGGGACAATGCGTGCATTTGATTGAAAAGGGGTGATTTCGTTTGCTTATATGCATGTTGTAAATTCCACGGGAACTAAGGAAGCTTCAACTGCCATATGAGAACCAACAATCCACTCAGATTTGCAGCCAAATGGCATTCATTCATTTTCAGCCAATCAGGTAGAAAGCAACAAGTGGCCCATTTTTTCATCAATGCACATATACATCAACATTGCAAGAAATGTTTTGTCAGGAAAGCTAGAGAATAAGCATTACCGCTCGGTGTTGGCTTTGCAATGATTTGTGAAGCTTCAGCTCGTGCAGGGCCAGAACTGTCTTCATCCTCTTGAAGGGATTGCATGAGCGTCTTTTTGAAGATTTCCAACTGCATAACCACAACACCAAACCTCAGACCGACCGAGCAGCAGAAACTACCAAACTACACAACAGAAAAGGAAATTAACACCAGCTAAAATGAAATTACTTGAGAACTAGGTCATCTTCTCATGAGGCCCGCTTTACAGAAAATTTAATTCAAAGGCGCGAAACCTAAACAGATAGCGGGTCTTTCAAGTAGCTTTTCAAATCCCAGCACCACGCAAGGGCATTGCCATTGCTCATCAAAATTCATAAAACCCGCTTTCTTTTGCAGCTCAAGCACGCAGTTTTCATCAATGTGTCAAACTAGCATGATCGAATTCTCATCATAACTCAGAAAAACCATCAAAATTTCGAACCGCAGGTTCCGCCAGTAGCCTTTGAACTACGGTGGGTTCTGTAACCAACCCGATGAACTTTGAAGGACCGAACGCTTTCACTGTTCGCGCTTCACACAGCCCATCCCAATGGCCAACTCCAGGTTCCCATTTTCACCCAAAAAAAAAAACAAAATGACCCATGACGCTAATTCACAATGGTAAGTTACATTTCACTAAAAGATGCAGCCTTTGCACTATAATTGACTAAGATAAGCACAAAAGTCAACGCATGGAGCCAGAGCTCCGGAGTGGAGATGAGCACAGACCTTGGAAACATCCCTGCTCAGCTTCTTCACGGTGCCCGCCAGCAATTCGTTCTCCTTCACCAGATTCTCCTGCAACCCCAACCAACAGAACACCAATTCAATTTCGCCCCCCTCCAAAAAAAAAAAACAGAGACAGAGAGAATCGAATTGGGTCGGGTCGGGTTTTCACATACCTTGTCGAGCTCGGATAGGGAGAGCTTGTCGAGGGCGTCGGCGAGGGAGGCGTCGATGGACTCGACCTGGGACTGGAGGTCGGCGATGAGGTCGTCCTTCTCGGCGAGCCTGGCGCGGAGGTCGGAGGACTCGGCCTCGAGGGTGGAGACGCGGGTCGAGAGGGCGATGGAGGTGATCTTCCGGGCCACGTCCAGCTGCTCGAACGGGTCCGCCGGCAGCACCTCCAGCACCTCCTCCGGCAGGTCGAACGTGGCCGCCGACGCCGCCGATGATTCCTTCGCCAGCATCTCTCTCTCTCTCTCTCTTCTCTGTATTTCTCTCTCCTTCTTTTTCTTTATCTTATAGTATTTAATTAATTTATATACATATACGTAAGTTGTGGGTAAGTTGTGATTTGGGAAAATGTGACGTGGGCATATGGAAAATTTTGGGGGCCTTGGAGATTTGGCTGACATTTGTGACTCCAAGGAGTTTGTGTGGTGAGTAATGGGATTGGGGTGTGGATAGTGGATAGGACTTTCAGAAGGGGCCAATCCCAAAAAATTGAGTAAAAAAGAACAAATAAAAACGTTAATGGGTTGCTAAAAAAAAATTCATTGCACGAATTTCCGGACAGTGCAATTGATCGACCACATGTATAAACCCACAAATTGTGTAACAAACTATCTAAGTTGGTGCCATGTGTATAGGCTAAAGATATTAATATAATCGATTTTACGGATTTCTACATTCAGGTAGCCGGACATTTTGGATTGATGGCTTCCGGTTATCACAAAAGGAGAGAAAACAAAACACAAGAGAAAAATATTCTTGTTGACAAAGCTCTTACGAACTCATTGAACATGTTTAGACTTCGTTTATTTCATGAAAAGTGAATAATTTGGAAAATATTATCCTAAATATGATCGTTCATATCGCTCAAAAAAAATGAAAAATATTTTTATCGTCTACAAATATTTTTAATTATAAATCATAAATCAATAATGAAAATATTTTTGATTGACTTAGTAATATAAGTGTCTATATTTTTCATTGAGTAAGTTCAGTTGAGGGTTCTTTCCATATGGACGGTGTAAGCGTCGGGCTTGAGGCCGAGGCCCATCCTAAAAAGAGCCATGTTAAATGCTTAGTGTTCAAGCCCACATCGCTTGTCGGAGGCCCACGTGAGTGAGTGGGCTAAATTTTGCTGTTATCAAATCACGTCTCCATTTGAAGTAATTGTTTTATTAATTTTCTTGGCAATAAATCCCTTTTTTTTTTATCCTTTTTTTCTTTATTTTTTAATTAAAATAGGTTAAATTACGGTAAACTATGGAAAACTTGCCTTGTTTTTCCTATCCATGAGAAAAGAAATGAAATCCACTTGGGACTAAGACACAATTTTCACTTGTTTAAAACACAACCAATAGGTAAAGCCCAGTCAAGAACAACGGATCCCTTTACGACAAACGAGAGCATTTTGCAAGTTTGTTAATAGAAATTCTGCCAACCATATTTTAAATGCAAATGAAACATATATGCAACATGAGTTTAGATATAAGTAAACCCATTTCTTAATCCATATAAGTGTTGAATGGATTAGTTATAATGAATAAATGGATCTACATGGATTTAAACACAATACGAGTGTTCAATGGGTTATAAATGAGTCATAAATAGGTTTACAATTTACTATGATCTAATCCAATTCTATGAATTTCTCTTTAGTCTCTTTTGCTTTCACTTCATTTCGCCCTCACTCACTTCGCACTCTCACTTTAGTTTGGCTATGAGTTTTTGTAAGTTGGTTTAAATATGAAAGTGTTTTAGCCATATGGATCGAGTCAGATATGGGTTGAATATAAGTCATTAGATTTGTATTGTGTAAAAATGGATGAAAACGAATTAGATATATCTATTTGAGTCAGACTATTTATGGCTCGACTCAAAATCGACCTGACCCACTTGTTTGATAGGTCAAGAAGGCATAAGTGAAAAAAGATATTGCGGAACCCCGCATTTCTACTCAATTTTGTTGGGAGCATTTGGAACCACCCGTTTCTACTTAATTTTGCTCATGGACATTATTAAATCATGTGGGATTACGTCACGTCCATAGAAAATATTAGATAGAAGGTATTGATAGACACATTATTTGGCCTTAATTTCAAGTGGTTTTAGAATGTATTGTGATGAGAACTTCTATAAGGAATGCTACATCTACAAAAGATATTGCTCCAACATATAATAAGAGTCTAGGCATACATAGTTATGATGGAAAGTATAGATATGTCATTAGCAGTGGTCGAACCCTTTTCTTTTTTTTTTTGCTTTATCATGAAATTACATGTATGACTGAGCTTTGATATTTCTTTGCTCCATTAGACTCTACAACTCCATCAACTTAGGTTCCATTTGTTTCATGGAAAATAAATTATTTGGAAAAATATATTGCAAAAAATAATCGCTTGAAATCATTAATTAATAAAAAATATTACCATTATTGATAATAATTTCTATGTAATCATTTTCATAGACGATATATATATTTTTCATAAGTTCATTTGTATAGGTGATTTGAGCAATTATTTTTTGAGAAATGTTCTTCCAAATCATTTATTTTCCATAAAATAACTACACTCTTAGAATTTTTATATGAATTGGGTTCCGATTAAATGCCTAAGTAGGGAGGGATTACGTGTGGGCTTTTGAAAACTGAATTTAATGTATTGATAAACGACCCAAGAGAAGTTGGCACATCAACTAAACCATAGTTTTGAGAACATATGTAATCCCAATAGAAAACGAGGAATAGTTTCAGTCCATTTATACCTACCATTAGGTAAGACCATGACATTGATTTATCCTCTTTTTGAATTTATATATTTTAATTGTCTTGACACTTGTCAAAAATATGATTATATATTATGGCTCGATAGAGATAGATGGGGAAATTTATGCTCGGATCGGACGGACTTCGGCTCCGGCCCCCGGGAACAATGGGATGCGTGAGAATAGAGAAAAAAAATTGGAATATAGGAGACATACATTTTCTGTACATAATTAAATGAGAAAAAAAAAAAAAGATAAGGAAATGGAGAAAGCAAGAAGAAGTAAAAGAAGAGAAAAGAGAAGGAGAGGATTGACTTTTCCTTCCTCGCCACTCTAAACCTGACTAATAGTAAATAGAAAGAGGGAAGCTTTGTGAAAAGAAGACCAGTAAGTCATACACCTTTTTCTTTTTCGTTTCCCAAGAGTGTCTAAAGTTAGATAAACGAGAAAACCATGTTAACAGTACGTAAATTTTGTGCGATAATATTCTTAAATTTTAAATTTATTCAATTTGATCCTACAATTATTTCTAAATATTCAATGTAGTCTTTTTATTTGATCAAACAAGGAGACGATGCAGTCACAAATCCCAAATCATTGTGAAATGTCCGGCAAGGTGCGCGGCTATGCATTGGGCGAACCTACCATCCTTGCCCCTAAGCGCACCACGAATGGGAAGCCCAATACAAGCAATATATATTAGCTTAGTTTAACCGCCTACGTGGTACTCGAGCTTTCATGTGCATGTGTATTGGGCAGTTTTCGTGCATCCATTGACCTTAGTTTAGTCGAGATATCCATAATGGAGAGGAGATCGATGAAGGTCTTATTACACCTAATTATCTCATTTAATAAGAAAATTATCCAAAAAATCTTAAAACTATTACATTTTCGCAAGTTATGTCATAAACTTTTTAATGTGCGAATTAAATCGTAAACCTTCTAATATTTTGTCAGTTAAATACATCCAGTCATTTTTAGCTAGAAATGATTGATATAGACACCGGTCATCTTACGTAGCACGACTGACACTAACGTGGATATTTTACTTCTTTATTTTTTTAGAGTGAGGCCCGGCAATGGTAGCCAACCCTCCATCCAAAAAATAAAAATTAAAGAAAATGGAAGAAAAAATAAAAATATTTATAAAAAGATTAAAATATTATTAAAAATATCCATGTCAACTCTGCTCGTGCTATACAAAATGACTAGTTTCCACATTAACAATTTCCTACCAAAATTGACTAGATGAACTTAATTAGCAAAAATTAGAAGGTTAAGGATTCAATTGGTACAATTAAAAATAAAATAGGGAAAAGTACAATAAATTTAGGACTTTTTTTGTGATTTGTCTCTTATTTAACTATTCAAAAGGAAGGGGGAAGATAGCAAAGATAATTGAAACAATGAAATATCTAGACTTTGATATATAATAAATTGTCCATCATTTTTTTCATAAACAAACGAACTGATTCAATAATTAATATACCATTTTTCATTAATTTTATAAGAGCTAAATCATTTTGAATCATCAAAATATCCAAACTCATTTCTCCCTTTTGACTAGAGGAAATAGTAATTTTTCTTAAATTAGTGTAAGTAGGAGACAACGTACTTTGATATCTTTATTTATTAAACGGAATATAATTTTTTTGGCTAAGACAGATACTTCAATGCTAACATTTGTGTAATGCGCAAATGTAAGCTAAAGTCTTCACACTTGTCTAAAATGTAAGCTAGAATAAAGAGATAGCATATTAAAATTTTCTAATTTCACCACACTTTTTTTTAACCTAAGTCACATTGCTGGGCAACCCAGATTAGTGATGTTTTCAACCAAGCCCAGGACCGACTTAGGCTTTCGAAGAAATGGGATGAGTGAGAATAGAGAAAGAGACAAGGAGGAAAGGGGCAAAAAAGAGAAAAGAATATGCATATGGGGGACCTCATGAAAAATATATGAAATAGGGAAAGCAAGAAGGAGGGGAATGAGAGAAAGAAGAAAAAAGAAAAGGAGAGGATTGACTTTTTCTTTCCCCGTACCACTCAAAACTTGGCTAATGTAAAATAGAAAGAGTGAAGCTTTGGAAAAAGAACACCAAACATCAATGAGTCACACACCTTTTTTGCTTCCCTAAAGAGTGTCTAGAGTTGATAGAACGAGAAAAAATAACACTAATAATTTTAAATTTTGATCTAACGTATAATGTCATATTTTAATCTTATAATTTGTTTGATATGATTTTTAAATTATGCACAAATGCTCAATGCAGTTCTTTTATCAAATCAAATAATAAAGAATGCCACTATATGTCCTAAATTACTATGAGATGTTCAGTAAGGCCACACACCTCGCTCGAGTGCCACTATCCACTAGACGAGCCCGTCACAGTTGCCCCCATCTCAGTGCAAAGGGTAAGCTCGATATCAACAATATACCTAAACCCAAATTCGTAAACTACCAAAATATTGTTGAAAGATTATTCCATATAGCTTATAACGGGTCTTATATACTCTTTATATTCATGTAATCTCTTTCCACTTATCAGTTTAAACTTTTAAATTGAACTTTTCTAAACATTGTATCATCAAAATTAGTGATGCCCTTTTCGAATATGTCTATGGGTTCGCCTTCATTAATCAAATTCATCATGAAAGGGAGTGCTGAATTACTATCCCGTATCCCTTCACAATGAATCCGTTCCACCTATCACTAAATTGTAATTTGTCACATACGAACATTAGAGTTGCCATTTCCCATTCCGAAAGACTACTGAGCGTCCACGCGGCATTGGAGTGAAGGTTTTATTCGAAAGGTCAAAGCGGGAAACATCGACGAATGGGCAAATCTTACGAGCCACGATAAGACCAAACTTGGGTCGTTGACCAAATTTCTTGCCACAAAAAATTAGTTGAGTTACCAACTTGCCAGCAACGCGACTTAAGCTTGGTAGTTGAAGACTAGCTCGTGCCCCGGATTGGATAAACCACTTAACGTCTCCAACCATTAAAATAAGCTTTGATGGCAACTTGGCAAAGGGGGTGATCGACTCCAATGACATCGTTCAAGTGAAAAAAGTTTATGGGTCTAAAATTACATATCAAATTCACCACAAAAAAAAACGTAAATTAACAATTTCTTATTTACCTTACTTGTGTGTCTATTGTTTGGATCTCACATTCAGCGTCGACTAAACAAAAGCCCATTTCGCTCATATGGCACTTCTGACTATGAGCGATGCAAAAATTAAGAAAATTCTAAATAAGATCAAGGAATGTCTTCATTTTCTTAAATAAAGACTTAAAGTGGATCTTATTTCAAAAAGTGATATAAAGTTGCAATGACAGCTTCAAATAAAAGTCTAAAGTAGCCATGGAGTTTCAAATAAAGGCATGGCCTTGCCAGCTAGCTGTATATTCTGGCCGATCAAGGACATTTTTGTCCAAAGACAATTTAAACCTAAATTTAGTTAAATTAGATTAAAAATTAAGAAAACTAAAAGTTTTTAAAAAAGATAAAATTCAGGTGAAAGGGCTGGCTCACAGCCCTCTTAGTTGTGGTCGCTGCCCCACCGGCGATGAGGTAGAAGGCTTGAGTTTTTTCTTTTTCTTTTCCCTTTTTTGAGTTTTAGCCCCTTTTTTTCTTTATTTTGTCTGTCTTTTTTTATGGAAAGAAAAAAAAGGAAAAAAAAATAAAAAAATAAAATAAAGGACAAAAATGCCCTCAACGAACAAGTGAAATCAAGCCATTTTTTAGATTGACATGATCACTTAAGGTCCTTATTTGAAATTTTCCATACAAAAATATAAAAGGATAGGTTCATCATATTAAAATCTTGGTTGATAAGATTGTAAATAAAATATGAAATTGTGCGAAAATTCACATTTTTTTTTATCTGACCCCCAATGTTAGGGACGATGCCTGATCTAGTGATAAAGATTTGAAACCTTGAGTGACACAAACATTTCTAGAAAGTAAAAGGTAACAAAGAATATAAACTTTAACCTTTTTCCTTTGATAATTTAAGATGTTCTCTTTCTAGGAGGATGTTTCCACTACCCCTTCCCAAGGCAGCATATTCTCAAAAAATATGCAATGAGATTGGTGATAGGAGACAAAGGAGAATTATCGCTTCCTTGCAATTTGGTTCATGTTTGGGGGAAAAAAAAAATGGTTCCTTGACCCCACGTTTTTGCTTTAAAGTCTCCAAGATTTGTCCCCTCTTTTTCTTTATTTTCCTTCCTTTTTTAGTGGAAAATCATTGAGGAGTGAGTGGGGACTGCACACATCAAGGTCCACTCCTTTTTTTTTCGACAAATGATTGCAAGTTTTGATTAAATTAAGAATCAAGGAAGGGATTGATTGCCCAAGTTAAGATGAGCTGGAATCGTATGTCTTGGTCCTTGTCTCTGAGTTGGAGGTGATTGAAGTGCTGAGTGGATTCTTTGGCATCCGAATGTTCCATTGAGCTGGCATGAATTTAAACTAAAGGCAAAAAAAAAAGTAGACTATGGAGAAGGAAAGCTTAAACCCACATAAATTCTTAAAGTGAAAATAAAGGGATGCTTATTCAGAGCATTTAAGATTTGAATATGGAATATGATGTTTCTTATGGAAAAGGAAAATTATTAAAAATGAATTCTAGTATAGATGATAATTAGGTATACGAATTGAGGTAGATATGCAATGCGTTATAATGGAGGTAAAGTAATTATTTGATGAAGGCATATGTGGGGATGCATCCTTAAAATCATCTTGATAGATAGACCAATCAAGGTGCGCAAAAATTGACTCGAACATTTCCTCTAATTACAAAACCAAAATAAAAAGTATTTACTTGTTTTCTTGTACTTAGAGATATGTGACTTGGTTTGAAGGGGGAGAATTACCATTGCAATTATGCTAATTCAATTATAATTTTATTTTGTCAAATGAGTCATAAGCCTTTTTCATTTATGTCAAGTTAGTCTATCCGGTCAAATTTAGCCAATTGGTACTAATTTGGCACCACTGATGCTAACGTGCCATGATTAATGCTGATGTAGACAATTTTCAATAATATTTTTTTGAAAATTTTGTAGTTATTTTTTTCTTTTTTTTCTTTTTTCCTTTCTTTCTCTCTCTCTTTTTCCCTCTTCCTTCTTCCTCTAGCTAGTTGCCAGAGTGATTGCCTTGCTAGTCATTGGGCGAGCTCACTCTTGCCTTGCGACAGTGTGGTCAAGCCTCGCTATATCCGAGAAGGGCCTGTCTCGCCCACCCCCGGCGAGGTTCAACTTGGCCATCGCGAGGTGAGGGCAAGTTTGTCCAACTACTAATAGGCTCACCCTTCCCAATTAGATGAAGGAGGAAGAGAGAAAAAAATGAAGAGAAAGAAAAGGAAAAATAAAAAATAAAAAATTATTACAAATTGAAAATTATTAAAAATCATCTTTGTTAACGCTGATCGTGCCACGTTAACATTGCTCATGCCATGTCAATGCCGACCGGCCAAATTTGGCCAAGTGAACTAAATTAATACAAATGCAAAAGGTTTAAAACTCATTTGGCTAAAAAGAAATATTAAAACATTTTTTGGTAATTTAACTGGTTTGAAGGACATGTTAGTTCTTATAATTCATCTTTTAAACTAGAATATGCCATTTCATAAACTCTAGGGCTGGAGTTTCATATATATAGCGCTGAAATGCATAAAAGATTCTTCAATTTGGTGCATCTTTATGTGTGGATTCGGCATTATCATACTAGTCTATTTTTTTATGATATTTATCCAATATTATAGGTTTAACATTGTTTGATATTTATGTCGCTACTCAACCAGCATAAATCAGACGACAGAATCTTTCTTAATAAATCAACGTAAGATTGGTATTTGCTTATGTGATTATTTATTGTGGAGAAGGAGTCGTACTCGATAATCATCGCTTTTTAAAAAGTGGGATTTGCTTTATCTTAGCATTTGAATATAATTTTGAAAAAGCTAGTGGGGGTATGATAATCAATCAGAACAACAGGTGGAAAGTAGTGGGCTAAGTCACGTTTTTTAATTGAACGAGCAACTTTCATTTCATAATTTAAAAATCACGAATACAGATTCTTCTTTGTTTTTTAATAGATCTCACAGGTCGTGCAACACCTATTCGACACGATACATGTGCACTTGTCCCATTGTCCAATGAAAATTACTTCATTAGTTGCTCATCTAGACCTAGAAGACACTTATATCACGTAGACCTAAAGGCATGCAATAAACAATTATTACAAGAGAATCGATTGATTAAAAGCGAAGACATTTTAATATTGTATGAATCGTATAAACCTTAAGAGTAAAGCAAATTTGAGTGTGAAGACCAAGTTTAAAAGTTTCCTTTGTTAAAATACTGGCTTGTTCGCATGCACCCCGTGCATTTCAAATTCGAGATAGATTTAGATGATTTCTAACATGAGAATATGAATACGCACGCATTTAAAGTGTTGGGATATGTGAGGTCCACTTTTAGGAGATGAAGTAATTCGTAATGACTCTGGAAATTGGCTTGCTAGATTCGCACAAATTGGCAATATTTTTGGATATAATCAAACTCATTGTAGAGATGAATTCGCAAGTAGTCATTTATATTCTTTGGAAATCAATTTCATCGCTATATTTTGGTGACACTCATTTGACAAATTGGAAGTGTTTCTAAATACTTTCAAAAGGTGAAGATTCTCCATTATTTCAGAGAGAAAATTGCATGTGCAGGTTGGCTAGCAAATTGGGTTATCCAACCCTCAATGCGGGTGATAATTATGTACTAGATAGGCCATTGATAGGTTTGCTTCATTTGTTCTTAGGCGACCAGATTAGATCATGTTTTATTAGGAGATTATAGATGTAATTTTCGGGTTCTACCCCTTTTCTTACCCAAAAAAATAATAAATAAAACCTAGAGAAATCAAATTTTAATTGAGAAAATTACCAAATCGATTCTTATTTTTATTTATTTATTTTACCAATGTAGTAAACTTTTACTCCAAACTTCAATGTAGTCTTTTTAATCAATTGCAACTAGAAGTCACTAACGTGGCAATTCACGACGTGTCGCGTAGGATGGTCGACAATAAAAAGATGTCACGTCAACAATTGATTGAAATCACTATGTTAGAGTTTTATATAAATGTTTATGGTTACATTGAAATTGAAATCCGCATAATAATGTATCATTCCAATTTTAATTATTAGCGACATATCATGTTCTCTTGATTTTTTTTTTTTTTGGTATTAAGATGAGATAAGGGGGCTTTGATGATTTGAAAAGTGGACCCCAAAATTGAAAGTTGGCTTTACATAAAATATAGCTACACAAATAATTCATTCTCTATTCACATTACGACTATTGTAATTAACAGCTTGTTATCAACGATAACGAAAGCAAATAATCGTTTCACTTTTGAGTCGTTGCAAAGCCATCTTACTTTATATCTGGCCCAATAAGGAAAGCAAAATAATCGGCATTTTTTGGCCAAAAAATTCACATTTTCTTACGCCCAAAAGTATTACGGTTGACGTTGACCCAGCTGTGAAGAAGGGCTATTTTCCACGTCAGCTCTTCTCCTCATTTTTAATGTCTCTGTCGTTTCTCCGAAATGGGAACGGTCCAAATTCACTTAATAACGACAAAATACGGAATATCTTGGTAGACCCCACCGATGACCACAACCACGAAACTTCAAATTTGACTTTTAAGTCTTTTTTTCCTCAAAGTAATATATATATTTTTGTCCTTTTAAAGTCGGGTTAGGAAAAAAAATAGGAACTTGGATGACATCAAGGATCGACCCTCTTGATTTTTTAATTTTTTTTTCTTTATTAATATTATTATTTTCATTGATCCCCATCATTTTGTGACCAAAAAAAGAAAAAAAAATTGCTACTCTTTGATTTGAACAAATATGTCTCGTGCGTACGAAATTTACCCATAACTTAGGCTCGAAATCTCACACCATAATGATAATAATTTTGTAATTGAGCAAAATCTAAACTTTAGCCCACGACTTACCTGATAGAAATAAGGTTTACCCACTTATTTAACAAAGAAATATTTCATTCAAATATACAATAGTGAAAAACAATCCAACTTTAAATCAAGATAAATCTCGAACAAATTCAAAACAAAACGAACTCTAAATAAGAAAATATATCATTAGAATAAGATTAGAGGTTAAATGCTTAAAGTGTAGAAAACCAAAATCGGCGACTAATCACCAAATCCATCTTTTGTTTGAGTACCCATTGAGATCTCCATCTGTTGATATGGGTTCAACTTTCGACGGTGCTTGTCTAAGTTTAGCATCTCCACCACCATCACTGTTCAAAGTAGCGATATTGAACAGATACAAATCTGATACATGTGAGAGCGAAACCTTTACAAAACTCTTATGATCTCATTCAATATTGGACTTGTACACCAATGAAACTCAATAGAAGCAAAACCCCAAAATCATACACAAAAAAGGAAAAAAAAAAAAAACCCGAAATCCATACTAGATTGGGATAGAAACCTCCCAAGAACAGGAGAGAGAAAATTTTAAATATGAATTAGATTAAAAGAGAAAAACTCCTCGAAACAAGAGGAAATTAAGAAAAAGAAAACAATGAGCCAAATCGACCAATTAATAAAGAAAAAGAAGGGGAGGGAGAGATTTATCTCAAACCCTCTCCTTTAGGAGGTTGAAGAATAAATCTATGTGAATATAAAAGTGAGATGAGAGAACCCTACAGAGAAAAGAGAAAAGGCACACAATCTTCACTTAAAATAAACTTTGACGACACGAATTTTTTTTTTAGAAGGCCATCATTAGTGAAACTTTTTAATACTATAATACTCATTTATTTGAGATGAATAAAGTAATATCTTAACTCAAGGACTTTTTTTTAATAAAATATTACAATCAAAAGAAAAATAGCCTTTCCAAGCAATTCCATATTTATTAAAAAATAATATGTATTTTCTCAAAGAGATCATTATTCTGTACGTGTATCGTTTAAGTGACATTCACATTGCTCTCAAAGACAATATTTTAGGAAAATACCAAAACTTCAATTTACATTTTTCGATTATCTCACTTCGCCTCTTTATTTCAATGTCGGGAATATGGGGAATATCGACCCCATGTCAACCCCGCTCCATCGCCACACATTGGAGGTTGGTGATGACAAGGTGAGGAGAAACAATGACCAAGCCTAATAAAAGTCAGTTAGGGTCGAGATATTCCAATTTAGTAATTTTTAAGTAGTGCGAGAAACTCAATATTATAAAAAGTGGGTCTTGGAGAAAGGAGAGTTGGATTTTGCAAAATAAAGCTAGGATGACAATCGATGTCAAATGCAATTTGGTACCTTATCTTGAGATCTCGGAATATAAAGTCATGACTTAGGATTTTTTGATATTTTTTAGCATTTTTTTTTTTTTGTAATAGTTTCGCTCAGCAATAACTGTCATAAAATAATAATTTCTTTGACGGAGTGGGCACACCCGCGCACGCCAAGGACGACCCAGTCAACATCGGCTCCTCGAGCGCTGTTTCCTACGAAGCCTAGCTGGCACCGGTGGGCCCCACCTCCCCACCACCATAATTATTTATCATGGGGCACGTCATCGAAATGACAAAAAAGAAAGTGAAAACCAAAAACGCCGTCCACCGGATTCGAGAAAAGACGTGTCGGGGTTTTCCCTGGTGGGGCCGGGATGGGATGGGATGGGACGGGACGCCGTCTTGTCCTTCTCGGGTGGGTGCCTTTCGTGGTTGCTGCCGCTGGGTGATCCCTCTTGTCCATCAGAAATCAACCATGGCGAAACCACTTTCCAAATATCAAAATAAATATATTTTTTATCGCAAAAATAAATAATTCAAAAATATTTTCTTTTAAAACATAATTATTTGCACCACTTATAAAATCTATTTTTTTTTTTAAAATATTGTTAATACACTAAAAACCCCAAATTGGTATACATGTGATAAATTTACTCAAAACTATTTTTTTTACCACAAAAAATCCCAAACTGATATATCTTTGACAAATTTACCCCAAACTGGTACACTTGTGACAAATTTACCCTCTATTAGCTTTCGTTAAATTTTATTGTCAAATTATTAACTTAGATGTCACGTAACAATTGATTGGTATATCAATTTGAGATTTTACGATTCCTTTGTCACAATTTATAATTTTGGTGGTATTAATCCAATTTAACGAAAATTGATCAGTTTGGAGTTTTTTACGGTCGAATAAATTAGTTTAGGGTAAATTTGTCACAAATATACTAGTTTATGGTTTTTTATGGTCAGTCGGGATAAATTTGTCACAAGTGTACCAGTTTGAGATTTTTCAGGATATTAACCCTAAAAAATATATATAATACCTCGAAAAATGCCAAACTGATATATATAACAAACTTACCCTAAATTAATTTATTGATCACAAAAAATGAAAATTAATACACCTGTGATAAATTTACCAAAATCTAATTTTTTAACTATGAAAAATCTAAAACTGATACACATGAACTAATTTCTTAACGACAAAAATCCCAAGTTGGTATATATGTTTAATCATAAAAATCTCAAATTAGTATACCCGCGACAAATTTACTTCAAATTAACTTTTTATCACTAAAAAAATGCTAAATTTATATATTCATCAATTGTCACGTATTATCTAATTTAGTAATTCGAAAGTAAAATTTAACGAGAACTAACGAATGGTAAATTTGTCATAAACATACCGATTTTGGATTTTTGGTAGAAAAAAATATAATTTGGGATAAATTTATCATGGATATACAAATTTTAAGTTTTTCGTTGTAAAAAAATTAATTTTTGGTAAATTTATTACACGTGTATCAATTCAAAATTTATTGTGGTATTAACCCAATTTTTTTTAATGGGTGTTAAATTATTTAATTTGATTATCAAAGTGAAAAATTGACCATATGATCCGTTTGAAGTTATTTTTGGCTCATGATTACCCTTTTTCTCAATATTTGGGACTTCGTGTTTTCAATTGATGTCCGACACTTTGAATCTCATGAGAATGGAAACCTGTACGTAGGTTCATTTCTAATCATCCAATAATTTCAACATTGTTTTTGTTATATTTTTATTGAAAAAGTAAATTGCTGCCATTGAATGGGAAAAAAATGATAGATTTTAGCCGTCAATTTCAAAACATTTTATTCATTTTCTATTGGAAAATCGACATAAATAATTTTTGAACTTCAACTTGATATGTTATGTAATCCATTAACTTTTATTTTTTACACCACAGTACTTTAACTTTTAATACATTTTCAACCTAATATTTAGAGTTTATGAAATTGTTCAGTATTTTCCTTCAATTAATTTAAGTGGAGGACATTATTGAATATTTTTATAATAGTCCGATGACTAGTTCGAATGTATACCAAAAGTTCAGGATCATACTGAACGAATTAAAAGTTCAATAATCATATTGCACGTTGAGTTAAAATTTAAGGACTACATTGAATAAATTGAAAAATGAATAATATTACATATTAAGCTAAAATTTTAGGATTTTTTGTATCACTATCTCTTTTATTTTTTAGGGTCAATACTCTGAAAAACCTCAAACTGGTATACATATGACAAATTTACCAAAAACTATTTTTTTGATCACAAAAAATCTCAAATTTGTATACTTTTAACAAATTTATTCCAAACTGGCACATTTGTGACAAATTTACCCTATGTTAGTTTTTATTAATTTTTATTATCAAATTATTAAGTTAAATAACACGTGACAATTGACCGGTATACTAATTTGGGATTTTACACTCCGTTTGTCACAGTTTACAATTTTTGTGGTATTAATCTAATTTAGTGAATGATATATTTGTCACAAATTTACTAGTATAGGATTTTTTGTGGTCAAATAAATTAATTTGGGGTAAATTTGTCATAGATGTATTAGTTTATGATTTTTTATGATCAGTCGAGGTAAATTTGTCACCGGTGTACCAATTTGTGGTTTTTCATTATCAAAAAAATAGTTTTAGATAAATTTGTCACAAGTGTACTAGTTTAAGGGTTTTCAAGATATTAATCTTATTTTTTAATGGTCGACATTTTAAAAATTAATTTTTTAAAAAATGGACAGGTGGCTTGATGTCGGAGAATAGCTGTGTCCTCCAGGGACGACCACAAAGAGGAGGACCGTTCATATTCATTCACACACACAAGCGCGGAACGGTGACTAGTCCGGGCAAAACGACATGACGTGGCAACGTCACCGTAAGGGAAACGAAAGGAATCCGTTTACTTCGGGGGGCCCCACACCCCGAGTCGTGGTCACCGCCACCTGTCCCCAGCTCCCAGTCTTCACTCCATCTCGGCGACTCAACAATCTCTCTCGAGCATTCCTGATGTGCACTAAACTAAGCACACGTGATCTCAACTCATGTTAACCGTTAGATTGCGTGAATTCCGCGTGGGGCTCACCTCATCTAACGATGGAAATTTAATGGGCTCACGTGTAGCGGATTCATCATATATTCTTTTCCTCTCTACCCTGGTTGCTTTTTTGACTCCTTCTAAGATCATTGGAACATAGTTATTAATGTATTCAGAAAATAACATAAATAATTTTTAAACTTTAGCCAGATATGTAATGTGATCCTAAACATTTAATTTATTTAATCTAGTCCTTTAACTTCATTCCAACATGCAATTTGTTCAATATGATCAATGGATTTTTTATTTATTATTTGGTCTTCAAACTATCGTAGAAATAAACTTGAAGGAATCACGTGGAATAAATTATATTTTCATGGATCACATTACACGTTGTAACAAAGTTCATAAATTATTTATATCATTATATGTAATATTTTAGGGTGTGATTTGATTTAAGTTTCAAATAATGAATCGCAAGCGTATTTATTTATTCGCCACTAAATCTACTTACTCGATGTGCATCTATTGGTTTTTGACGCTAAATTTTAAATTTCATACAGAGAATAAAGGATATGACACAAACAAGCTCTCCTTATGTCTAAATTATGAAGAATGATGTTCTGTGATTTCTTGTGTTTATCTAATTTGCTAAAAATGTACTCGATATTAAAGATATCTCTGCAGTTGGTTGTGAATTTCAATCAAAACTTGTTCTACTTTCTTTATGTGTTTTTATGCTAAGAAAAGCTAGTTTTAGTTATTTTAGCTATCTTACTATTCAATCTAGCATAAAAACTAGTTTTAGTTATTTTAGCTATCTTACTATTCAATCCTACCCTTGATTTACTATTTATGAATTTAAGATTTCGATTCGCGATTTCTATCTAAGCATGTTATAATAATAGTTAATACTATAAAAAAAAAACCTAAATCGATACACGTGTAATAAATTTATCTAAAACTATTTTTTTTGCCATAAAAAAACTCTAAATTGATACACTCGGGACAGATTTACGTTGACCAATTTTTTTATCACGAAAAACCCTAGGCCAATAAAACCCCAACAAATTATCCCAAATAATTTTTTGACCATGAAAAATCCTAAATCGGTACACCCATAGTAAAATTTTTTGACAACAAAAAACTCCAAATAGGTACACTCATAACAAATTTATTCCGTACAATTTTTTGAAAATGAAAAACCTCAAAGCAATACATTCATAATAAATTTATTCCAAACAATTTAATCACAAAAGAGTCTAAACTAGTACGCTAATGACAATTTTACATATTAATTTTTGGACCACATAGACCATATAGAACCCTAAACTGGTACATTTGTGATAATATATAATTTCTGTTAAATTATATTAATATCAAGCAAAGTCACAAAACTAATACGCTTTTGATAAATGGAGGGTAAAACCCTAATTAATACACCTAATAGCTACCATATCTTATCAAACTTAGTAATTTGACAAATTTACAGAAAAATTAATAAAGGGTAAATTTGTTACAAATGTATTGGTTAATGGTTTTAAATTGTCAAAAAATTAGTTTTTGATAAATTTGTTATATATGTACTACTTTTAGATTTTTTGTGATATTAACCTTTATCATAATTACATAGGAATTTTCAAGCAAGGCTCGGCTGAAGATAGGCAGCTTGGGCTTTTTTGGCTTTTGCTCAAGCTTGCTCATTTATCTTGTAGGCCTAAATAGGACACCTCTCTATTAATTGCCTCTGCTCTTAGACATGAGGAATTATTTTTCATTTTCGATGCATTGATTATACCTCACGTGGGAAAAAGTAGCACATTGAAAATGGCGAGTTTTCTTTATCAAGAGGGATCTTATTCATACATCATAATCAATTTTAAACTAGATGCAACAAATGGTTAAAGGTCTGATTTTAATACAATGAAGCATTAAATGAAACATGTCATACCATTGAAATCATAGCGTCTCCCCTTGGACCCGAATTTAAATTACGTATCTTCTACATACAAGATAAGGAGAAGACTTTGTTCCCTTTTTTGTTGATGTAATTGAGTTGGTTGGGTATGGTTCAATACTCAATTTGGATTCAAACATTCAAAAATTGACATTTGACTTATATACACCGAACTTGATTTTCAAATGTGAGTTCAATTCGAATAAGTGTTCAACGAGTTCAAGCTCGACTTGATTCAATTAATCGAAACCTAAATCAACTAAGCTCCCCCTCCAATTCTAAAAACACAAAAAAAGAAAAATTAATAACTCATGATATTAGTTATATTAATTAGGGAAAAGTCACAAAAAATTCTAAACTTTGCTCATTGTAATATATATATCTTAACTTAAGCTAGTTTTTGTGACATTAAAAATCCAAAATTTGTATTTGTGCGACACATTTGCTTAAAATTATTTTTAGCGAAACAAAAGCTTCAAACTTTGTCCACTTTTGATTGTGACACCAAATTTATGGATAAATATGTTATTCGGAATAAGTATGGAATTTTTGATGTCACGAGAACAAATAAAATGTACTACAATGAACATAATTTATGATTTATAGTGGCTTTTATGTTTTAATTAAGGGTTAATACCCGAAAAATCCTAAATTAGTATATGCGTGACAAATTTATCACAAATTAATTTTCTGATCATGAAAAAGTCCAAACTGGTACAACCGTAACAAATTTGCCAAATTGACCATGAAAAACCCTAAAACTGAAATATTCGTGACAAATTTACCCTAAATTAATTTATTCAACTGCAAAAAACTATAAATTGATATATTTGTGAAAAATATTTTGTTCGTTAAATTATATTAATACCACAAAAAATCACAAAAATTATGTAATTATGACAAAAAATTGTAAATGAATATATCAATCAATTATCACGTGTCACTTAACTTAATAATTTGACAGTAGAATTTAACGAAAACTAACATATGGTAAATTTGTCACAAGTATACCGGTTTTGGATAAATTTGTCAAAGTGTATTAGTTTGACATTTTTTATGGTAAAAAATTTAATTTGAAATAAATTTGTCATAAATATATCAGTTTATGATTTTTCGGGTATTAAGCATACGCATGTGAAAACAAAAAACAAAAAACAAATTGAAAATTCGCTGTTCGAACTTGAATAGTAGCTCGGACCCAGCGCTCTCTCTCTCTCTTAAATGTTCAACATTTTGACCGGATTTAACCTTCCACGCGCGAAGGTCGGCGTAGAGAGAGAAAGAGAGAGAGAAAGAGAGAGCGAGGAAACAACCTTTTTCCTTCTTCATCGCCCACCGCTCGCCTCCTTCTCCTATATATCTCCATCTCCCTCACCTCGTCTTCTCCCCCATCATATATCGCCAAAAGAAAACCCTCCGTTCCTGCTCTGCACAGAGCATAAAAAACAACCCCGTTCCACTTCTCTCGTCCTCTCACCTCCTCCTTCTCCTCCTCCTCTTCTCCTTCCCCCTCCCGAGGAAGAAGGGTCCGAGAGATTGTTAGCCTAGGTGCCTTAGAAACCGTCCAATACCCCCCCCACCAAAACGAACGACGACGACCGGAGGCGTCGGAGGAAGCGAAAAGACTCTAATTTTACGGCGATTAACTTGACTTTCCCCCCGAGTTTCTCTCTCTAAGCTTGTTGTTCCTTAGATTTGTAGACGTGGGTAGGTACCAGATCTGGAGTTAGAGCCATGGCCACGGAGGTGTTGCGGCCCCAGGACTGCCTGATCCAGAGGATCCGGGTCTCCCCGGCGTCTTACCCTCGCCGGAAGGCCTGCAACTATGGGAACTCGTACTCTAACCCCAGCAGATCCAGCGCTAGGCCTAACAGGAGGCAGCAGATCCAGCAGCAGCCGCAGCCGGCGAAGCCGGAGGCCCAGCGGAAGCGGTATGTGCCCGCGCAGTCGGAGCCGTCGACCTCCTCGAGGTCCAGCTCCGACGACCTTAGCAAGCAGGCGAGGTCCTCGGGCCTCGTGATGGAGAAGGTCACGATCCTCCGGCGAGGCGAGTCGCTGGACTCGAAGATCAAGAGCCAGGTCGCGGCGGCGGCGGCGGCGTCGGGCGACATGGTCGTCTGCGACGGTACGCAGCGGCTGGGCCCCGACCCGGAGATGGTCCCCAAGCAGGTCCGGATCGTGGATCTGAGGTCCCCGGCGCCGGCGGCGGGGAGGAGGAGGTGCGACATGTACGCCGGGTCGGCGTTCGCGGTGTCGCCGGAGCCAAGCTCCCTCCCCCTCCCGTCGTTCTCGAAGAAGAAGCACGTCTCCTTCGACGACTCGGCGACCAGGGATCTCCGGAGGCTGCTGCGTCTCGACTGAGAGAAGGTCCTCGACAGTCGACCGACGAAGAAGACCCGTTTCGCTAGATCCGGGCCCGAGCCCGGATCCGACTCTTTCCCTCTCTCCCTTCTACGTAGGTCCCTTATGTTTCGTCGCCGGAGCATTTTCTGCCGGTATCCCGGAGGTCAGATCGCAGCCGCGAGTTTTTGAAAAGCGGGTGGGATTGGACGGATCTCAATATCGGAAAAATTTGGCTTGGGGGGCGATTCAGTAAATTTGCAGTCTTCTTTCTTCCTTCTCCTCCTCCTCCTCCTTCGGTGATGTGGTCTTTGGCTAAGATCTTTACATCATCTGTATCGATATATCTTTCTGTCTCGTGGGTGGGTCTTGTGGGGTGACGTTATTGTAATTTGGGGTTGATGGGTTATCTTCTTTAGGGTCTTGTAGCTCGTAGTTGAAGTGGGAAAGGAATTAAAATAAAGGCGAGAAAAAGAAAAAGAAAAAGAGAAAAAGATGGGGGGTTGAGTTCGAGTTTGAGTTTGTAACGAGTTTGGGGAAAATTAGGTTGTTGTTTGGTCAGTAGGGGAGGAGGGTGTTGTTGTTGTCTAAGGTGTTATAGTGGATGATTTATGATCTTTTCTAGTGTCTGAAAGAGGCCTGTATGTATATGGTCCCTTGGCTGTGTAATTAAAGAAGATGACTTTAGGAATTTGTTGACTCCTCCATGTCTTTCTTTCTCCTGTGCTGCTCCTGTTCTCTGGCCATTTCATGATGAGTACAGTGCCCTTTTTTTCTTGCGTGGTTTGGTGTGGAGACATCTCTGTGGTGGAGATGGTGAAGGACTGAGAAAGACCCACATCTTCTGACAAAGAGAATGAGTGAAAAAAGTGATGGAAAATACAATTCAATTCAATCCAATTCACAAGTCTTCGGGATTTCTATTCCTCTGCCTTCAACCCAATATCCTGGCAAAGAAAATAAGACAGAAAAATGATGGAAAATACAATTCGATTCGATCCCAATTCATGACTCTTGGTGGTAATTAAGGTCTTTAAGTCCCCTGGCCTCACCCTGCTATAATGATATGGTCATCTTTCTGTTTCACCCCAATAATTACAGTGTCAAATGCCAAATCTTGCCATCTGCCATGGTATCTTCCTCTTTTGGCCAGCTTGATCTGATCTCTCTTTGCCCTTCAGATGGGTTTTGACGAGTTCATCGGTTTTGGTGCTCGGTCACAGTCGCCGGAGTAGGTCGGCTTTGATTGTGGTTTGGTTTGATTTTCGATGGAATCACAAAGACTAATTTAAGAAGAAATGGAAAGAGAAATGACGACATTATCCTTTGTGGTCCTTGTCTGCTCAAGTCTTATCCCCCCCACCCTATGGTCGCGTCGTGTGTGGTGTCGCTGAAAGGGCGAGTCAGGGCCGGACGTGGATATCACGTGAAGGGCTCGTCTCCCGTGGTTGGTGGGGCCATGATGACAGAGTGAGGTCGCAAATAAATGCAAATTGCAATTTTTTTTTTCTTGCGACTTGCATTATTGATGGATTTTTTTTGCTTTTTTAAATTCAGGCAAGTGTCACAAAAAACGATGCAGATCATGAAATCAATATCTCGATTTTTTTATTGTAAAAAAAAATAAATTTACCCACATAGGTATCTTTAATTTTTCTGTGTGAAAAAATCTAAATTTTATATGATATAAATGTTCTCTAACAAAAAAAAAGGTTGAGGTATTTTTATGAATTTTAGTGACAAAAAAATTCAAGATATTTGTATTAATATAGGCATTATTTAGAGTTTTTTTTTTTGTCGTTTTAACCCCTTAATATATTATTTTTTTCTGCCCTTTGGAAAATGGAATCCGAGGAGGAGCCTCTGCGTTTAGATGGGACAGGTGCAAAAGCAATAAATAATAATAGTTGCAGAAAATTTAAAGGAGATGGAGTCCTGGCAGTGTGATTTTTTTCCTTTTAATTTATATTTTTTTGTTTGTAACGTCTTTATGACGGGAAGGTCAATTCGGTCAATTCAGCGTCCGTGATTTTTTCAGTGCTAACTGGTCCCACCCCGCGCCGGTTGAGAAAAGCAGCTTTCGATTTTTTTTTGTTATGATTAAAACGAGGAGGTGACGGGACCGGCTGCTTTTGCTTTTTTGAAACTTTTCTTAACGGCAGAAATTTGGGGATTTATTTCGACGAAATAAAAAAAGAAATTTGGGGATTTATAGGCTTGGACTTTTGAAACCCTAATCTTTTTTTTTTTTTTGTCATTTTCTGGATCATAATTTGAAAAAGATGGTAATGAAATTTTCAGAATCATGAATAGTAATTGTGAAAGTTCTAGGTGGCTATATGATTGAATTTGTCGTTGAATGGGAAAAATGTTTAAATTCTTAACTTTGAATATGAAATTATTTAAAGCATGTAAATTGATATGTAAGATCGTAAATCTGTTGAATGATTTTTTAACTTCGACAAAAAACTGGGTTTTTAACAGATAAATTTATTGTGCTTTTATTTTTCATTTTTAAAAGAAAATATATAGTTCTTTATTGGGAAAAAGCTGCGTAGCATATCGGAAGAAATGGATCCGTGTCTAGGGCCGCCGAAAGTAGGTGAGATGTATTGGGAATTGCGAAATAACATATTTCAAGAAAACCATTTGCTTATTTAAATTTCGAAGTACCCAATAATGCTCGAGAATATCGCGAATTTTTTTTGTATTAAATTTATATGGTTTTACATCTTTCGGTACCTACTTTTAGCTTCTAGCGAGAAATTATTGAGCATTATACAAATTTGAAATGGTTGGAAATTATTTTCCATGGGATCTAATGATCCACGGCTGTCTTAGCACATTGAATAAATTTATCTAATAATTACTCCTTGATGGAATAGTTATCACTAGCAAATTTATGTCAATCAATTAGTTACGTGAGCGAGAGAGCCCGACACTTTTAATTTGTCGGTGTGTGTTTCCCTTCTGTCTTACTTATAGCTAATGAGGTCGATGTATGGTTGAATTTTCAAATGGACTCAACTCTCTCACACTTTGGACCTACAATCCTATGTACAAGTTATTAAATGTTGGTTTGACCAATTCAAACCCATCAAATTTTAAATTTTAAATTTCAAAAAGACCATAAAAACTCATCATTTTTTTTTTGTCAAAAGAAAATTGCACTCAGTTACTCGAAAGATATAGAAGTAGTACATAGTTTTCATGGTAAAGAAAATTGAAACAAAGCATAAATATTGAAAAACAAAACCAAATCTAGAAAACAAAGAGATTTAATGGAGCACCAACAAAGCTAAGCACAAAATTGTTCTACAAAAACAAATCTATCAAACAAAATCAGTAGTTGATTATTAGATCTCGTATCTTTGTTAGTAATGAACATACACCGAAAATTCATTCTCTAATAATTACGACATTATGAGTTGGCAATGCGCACCAAGGTTTAGCTTCCTCTACACCATTGCCGTATGGAGACAATTAGAGTAGGTTAAACAAACACATATATAATATGTGGAGGAGCAAATTTTCGTAATTTAACGAGACGTCAAAACTCTTGCGATCATCATTGATACTAGAGATAGAGAACATCTAACTGAACAGAGCAGATGGGTATCGAATTTCCAAAAGTATATTCATTAAACTCAAAGATCTAGATCGAGAGAGGATAACACCCAAAACTAGAATTAGATCAAGGGAGTCTAAACTCTCAAATCGAGAACTAAACTGCTAAACTGGGAGAAGAAAACTCCCACATTTAAGTTGGGAGTGAAGAAAAAGCAAGAGAAAAACACTGAATTGTAAACAAAATCAACCTCATAGCCGAAGGTTGGAGAAGAAATGGGAAAAGAGAGAGAAGAGAGAGGAAAGACTTTTCGACTCACGCAGGGAATTTGGCTTGTATCATGCATGATGTTGAATGCTAGAAAAATCTCTGGGAAAAATGAATGTGGGCTTGGCACTTGTGGATCCTTTACACAAATTGTGGCCCGGCCCGGCCCAATCTTTCCAAGTCCAACGAATTGGGTCGGTAGTCCAAACGGGCCAATCCATTTTGGGCTTGACTTGTTTATCAAAAAGTTCTCTCCGTTTTATTTTTTCTTCCATGCCCTGAACTGCAAGATTTAAATATGTGCAGTTACCGAATCATTAACCTGATTGCAAAAGAAAAGAGTACTGTACAAGTTTCAGTCAAAGCTTTGTGCATCCTGACCTCAATTGACAGGATTATAAACTTTAGTCGCCACCCGGTTGCGAGGCCCGCATATACCAGTTGCGAAATTACACGACTCGAGCAAAGTCATTGGAGAGCTTATTCAAAGCCCTGATCGAATATGGACGAGTTTCGTTTCCGGCCTCTATTATAGAAAATATTTTTGTGAACCGAAAACAACAAGCTTAGGTTTGGAGGAGAAATGATATCTCCTCTTGACAGAAAAGAAATTATTTTCCTTAAATCACTAAAGGCACACATGATAAAATTTTTACTTTTCTATTTCTCTGTTCCTCGGAACAGGTTTGGAACAGAAATCCGTTTGGTAACACATTTTGATTTTTCTATTTTTGGAACATATTTCTATTCCAGAAATAAATTTGAAGAAGAAATCAGAAGCTAAAAATTTTAACTTCTCAATTTCTGGCTAGAAATCAATTTTTGTTTTAGAAATTTTGTCATGCGGCACCCTAAACAAATGAAAACATATGAAAAAAATTTCTTTATAGCGAAACTTTTAGCAAAATAAACAAACCTTTAATATTACCTAATTGTTCAGCTTTGTTGTCTTTTGAGTCCTTATGGGAATAAAGATATTGCTCCCTAAATGTTTATTTAGTATTGATCTTAGGATTATCTGAATAAGGGTAGAAATGCTGACGTGGATTGTGATTCCATGCTGACTAAAGACCAAATATGATGATTGATGACATACAACTTTATCACAATAGGTCCAAAAGGTCAAAAGTTAAAGTCTTTTCTCTCTACTACCAGAAAAGAAAAGAGAAAAAAGGAAAATTCAAGAGGTTTTCACTGACCTCACCCTCTGAATTTCATGTTGAGTGGTCACTGCAAGGGATCGATAGCCCATTCTCCTTTTCTTGTTTTGGCTATCTCTTCATTTCTTCTTAATGTGAAAACTTCTCTTAATTATTTTTCGTGATAAATGATGAGATAAGATATATTTATTGATCATTTATAATTTGATGCGACAACTCAGACATTTGATGAAATTAAGTTATTTTATTTTAATTGAAGTACTAATATAGTAATTATTCTTTCTGAACAAGATGATACTTCATAAAGTGAACTTCAAAAAGTTCACTACTCAGGAACATCTGAATAATGCTCTCTGGTATTTTACTTTCGGTCAAAAAATAAAATACTTTTTGCTACGCTCATTTTTCTTTCCTTTTTTATTTTTATTTTGATTTTTTACTTGGTATTGTCCCCTAAATTATATTAATAACAAATATTAGTCGAACTTTTACGTTTAGTTTCACCCCCTCCTCCTTAAGAGATTTCTAGCTCTCACGCCGCTCATAACCTTTACTTGGAGATCAAGCAATGGTGGTGGCTGGGCTTGGTGAGGGGTTGTGGCCTTCATATCCACAATTAGGGGTGTCAATGGTTCAGTTCGGTTCGATTTTTTTGAAAAGCCAAACCGAACCGAACCATATGGAAAAACTTCCAAATCAAACAGAAATTTTGGTTCGGTTCAGTTCGATTCAGTTTTTAGGTTTTTGATTTTCAGCTTTTAGTTTTTGATTTTTGCATTTATTTATTGTGACCAAATATCAATTTGAAATTACTCGTTTGCCTCCCTGTTAATGGAGGATAGGTCATGGTTAATCGAATAGGTGGTTTTTGAACTTTTGTTTGATAGTCAATGTAATCCATGGACTTTTCTGTTCATCAATTCAGTCTCCGAACTTCCAGAAATTCGCTCAATGTAATCATTCTATTAGGTATATCGCAACATTATGTGATTTTTTATTTTTTATTTTTTTATGTGGATTGCCACGTTAGCGTCTATTAGGCCAAAATAACTAGTTGTTTTCCAAGTCAGCAAAACTTCATGAACTCAACATAAACTATGGCCAAGTTAGCTAATAATGTCAGAAATTTTAACGAAAGAAATGCATTTATCAGATTTTTGAAGTTCAAGCATTAGATTGGGCAAAAAAAGTTTAGATCTCGTATTGATCATTTATGCGTTGAATCAATGAACATAATGTAATGAGCCAATCATTGTGTTTATGTTATTTGAATGTTAATCACCTTTGCATTCTAGTTTACACATAAAACCATTCTAAATGATAAATTTTACTTTCGAAATATTGCCAAAGTACATTACTCGACAAATAAGAGAATTTTCAATAATGACGAGGTTGTTCTAAAGATCCTTCCCCTTTTTGGCAAGTGGTGGGCGAGGAGGGATTCAAACTCCCGACACCGCGTTCGGAATCACATGCTCTAATCTTCGGAATCACAGGCGCCGCCTTTCTCCATCATATATGTTCTCGGAAGTACCCTAAATTATAAAAAAGAAGGGCCTCATCTTCGAACAGTCAAGGTTTGAATCTGCAAATCAACGGCCAGTTCAAGGTCACACCAATCAGTCTAAGTCCACCTCAATTCAGACAAAAAACCTAACCCTCAAGCCGTTGAAATGTTCCCCCACTTCCTTAAACTGGTAGGTGTAGGACCATTCCAATGCCACATGCTGAATTCTCCAATTGATTTCACCCCCGTTTGACGGCCTAATGATGCGAGCTGAGTCCAATTTTGGTACAAAGCGTTATCATCTTTGACGCGCAGGCATCGGACTTCAACATTCAAATGATAACCTACGTTTTTTTATTCATCTCGTTTTTTGCACTGCGGAAATTCGTGACGAGAGAATGTGCTGTCCGATCGCAGATCTTATCTGAAATGTACTTGAGTTGACTGCGCTCGTATCGTAATCTCTACGCCAATGCGTGCGTTTCAAGTTTAGTTTCTGCACGGACATTGCAGCTTACCATGCGATCTGTTCACCATCTCATCATCATCATCATGCACTGCGCCTAATGGGACTGACAAATTTCATGATTATGTCGTAGATTTATATGTAGACAACGGACTAGATCAGAAGACGATTTCCTTTACGTCATTTGGCAAGAAAGATGGCCAACTGGTTCTTCTCACGTGTATGTTATTTGTGTCGTTTTCTTCTGGCAAGGATGAAAAAAGAAATCCTTCCTCGTAGGCTGCAAACCCATTTCTCTTTCCTTCTTGGTCAGGGATAAGATGTGACAATATTAATCATTTTAACGGGAGGATTATGTCACAGTTCCAATTGAACGGAAGAGGTCATGCCGCAAGTCCACCAGGGGACATCAGAAAAGGTTCTTTTTCGGCCCCCTCTTTTTGTCCTTGTTGAAAGGATGAGAAGCAGCAAAAGACCTTGGCAATCCCGTGAAATTTTCGATTTAAGACATAATTATTTCGCATCATTCTCAATCTTGCGGTTCGAGGTTGGTGAGCTCAATTTTGAGCTGGAACATGCTGGCAGATTGCTACTCTCTCCACATGAGAGTAGACATATGAGAGTAGACATGTCACCTTATGAAATTCATCGTATGATTGAAGTTCAATTGGTCATGGCCTTGTGAAAGATAGTGAGTGCGAGAAGCATTGACTAACCATGCTTGGTAATACAATTGAGAATTCTTTGATCGAAAAAAAGTTAAAAAGGGTCACGCATGCTTCCAACAATTTTCTTTTGAAAATATGGATATCATCTCACATTTATATTTAATTAAATTTGCACGTGAATGATATACATAATTAATATTTCTTAAAAGTTTGGTTAGAGAAAATCTTCTCCGTGGGATGAAGGAAAGTATAGCTCAAACTAGAATACAATTAGGTAGATGCCCATGCGCCAAACGTTCAAAGAGTCACATGCGACATCGTGCAAATTTAAAAATTGATTGTTGATCAACATGTACAGAGTGCATGCAACAACTTGCTTTTGAGGTAGAACCGTAAGAAGAGTTTAGGAAGATTCAAAAGGGTCGAATCCGTTTGGTAATTAACCGTCCATAGAAGATAAGGTTATGATCATAGAAGCATGTTCTTCACCTTATGGGAGCCTATCGAGACAATTATCTGCTCAAGCTATATCGTCCTCTATTGATGATCGGATGAAATTTTCTCATACCATGCTCATTATAATTGGTATTTATAGGTTATCAATATCACTCACATGCAAACTTAAAATTAAATTAAAGTACACGATCTCTATATTTGTAACCCACCAATTAAAGATATGATTGGAGAAAATTTTCTCTACACATTTATATAAACATTTTATGTTCTTTTTACCACCGTTTTTTATACATAGTGTTAGGAAATATTCGAAACTATGAAATGATATCGAACCATGTTTTGTTGCGATGACAAGCATGACCTTTAATTTCAATTTTCGTTTCTCGTGGCATGCTAAAACTATCGTTCTTTGGTTATGGATCATCACTTTGCCTATCTCCAGCCTCTCCTCTCTTCCCCCATTGGTCATCTCTCAAAACGTGTTTAAGAAAGAACTTTCAGATCCTCATAAGATTCAACCGTTTGAAGGGTTGTGCTGAAACTGGTCAAGTCCTCAAGAATGGAACGCCCTGACCTTCCTACTTTGAAATAGTGGCAATTCACATGATTTCCCGTACAAGCAACTTCCTCCCACCAGCTTCGCTCCGCCTATAAATAACCCTAACTGGGGTCGTTTCAAGACACACGACACAAAAACACAAACCCGAATGCTTCCCCCAATCCTAACCAGCTTGTTCATTTTCCAGAAAGTAGTTAGCATTGCCAAAAAAATGGGCAGCAAGATCTCTTCCCTAATTTCCAATACCAAAAGCACTACCAGCACCAGCACCAGCAGCAGCAGCACCAGCAGCAGCAGCAGCACCAGCAGCAGCGCATACACCGGACTAGCCAACATCATCAAGCTCCTTCCTACCGGGACCGTCTTCCTGTTCCAATTCCTCAACCCTCTTTTGACCAACAACGGCGAGTGCCACACTTACAACAAGTACCTGAGCGCCATTCTGATTGCAGTTTGCGGCATTTCGTGTATTATCTCTTGCTTCACCGACAGCTACACAGGAAGCGATGGGTCGACCCACTACGGGTTCGCCACGGCCAAGGGCATCTGGCCTAGCTCGAGCTCTAGTAGCTCCACGAGCACGTCGGGGTATAAGCTTCGGTTTTCGGATTTCATCCACGCTTTCTTGTGTGTGATCATTTTCTTAATTCTGGCGTTGTTGGACACGAACACCGTGAAGTGCTTCTATCCGTCTTTCGAGAACACGGAGAAGACTGTGATCATGGTTCTGCCAACCGTGATCGGCTCGATCTCGAGCACGCTGTTCACGTTGTTCCCGAGCACGCGCAACGGAGTCGGGTATCCCTCAAGCAGTACCACCTCAACGACCAGCACTACCTCGGAGAGCAGTGCCGAGAAAGTTTGATGATACGCAGAAGCACATAAGCATGATACAATGCATCCACACGCATATTTCCAAATAAATGCATCTAGGGTTTCTCATATTTGACTCATGTGCTCTAGGATGAGCGCATGATTGCAATTGTACGTATTTGTTGCCGTAGGTCTTACAATGTATTTTTTTTTTTTTTTTTTTTGGGTTGAACAATGTATTGGTTGATCTGGTCTATTTGTAGTAGAATTGTAATGGAATTCATTACTTTATTAATGTCTTTTGGTTAGTCTATCAGCACGAGTTGTATACATCAATCATATTCAACTTCATTTGTGGCAGCTAAACTTTTATTTCAAGGATTCAAATTTTCTGAAATTATTTTCTTTTTATTTGTTAGATAATGTTACTCTTTCAGATCTGAGCACATCAACGACAAGCGAATTAGCAAAACAAACCTTTGTTCAATATGTAAGTTTTAAAAGAATAGATCCGTGTATAAAGCTGTCAAAAATAGCGGAGATACTTTGAAATTTAACAAATAACGTGTTTCAATAAAATCATTTGCTTATTTAAATTTTCAAAGAATTAAATTAATCTCAACACGTTAACGAAAATTTTCAGTTGACTTTAGATGGTTCACATCTTTTAGCGTCTTGTTTCAGCCTCTCTCTTGAGAGATAGTTGAGTGCATTATAGAAATTTGGGAATATTAAGAATTGCATCTGATGGGATTTGATGATGCACATTTATTTTAGCGCGTCGAACCTGTTTATCTAATAATTACTCCTTAATGGAATAACTATCATTTAGCAATTTTATAAATCAATTAGGTGAGCAATTAGGTGTCTCGTGTTGTATAAAATATATCTGAGCCTCTAGTTTGTCTTTCACTTCTATCTTACATATATCATGAGGTTGATGCGTACTCGACTTTCTAAATCAACCCAATTCTTTCATACGTTGGAGACTTCACTACAATACTTAGCAAGGAAAAGAGAAAACTCCAAATAAGGGCCCAAAGTGCTCTAATTTTTTCGAACAAGGGCTTGAAGTAGACTTTGTTTTAAATAAGGGATTGAAGTGATGATATTAGTCCCAAAGAAGGGTTTGAAGTGGTTATGCTTATTTCAAATAAGAGCCTAGCCTTACCGACTGACAAAATATTCCAATCAATCAGGGATAATTTTGTTAAAACACAAGTTAAATTTAAATTAAGTTAGATTAACAAATTTAAAAAATAAAACTTAAAAAAGAAAAGAAAAACATAGGCGAGAGGGAGCCCTCTTGCTTGTGGTTGCTGCCCCATCGCTAGTGGGGTGAAAGCAAAGGTCGATGGGGTCACTGGCGCTTGGGTGATGGTCAACAACTCTTGCTAACCAGGGGCTTGCCAACCAAAGGCGAGGGCCAATAGGTCTTTGCCAGAAGCGGGAGAGGGTGGCGACCCTTGCCTTAGCTTGGGTGAGGGTCGTCAACCCTTGCACAGGCTTGGCGGCCCTCGCTCGACGCCTTTAGACTTCACCCCAAGTTTGGGGGCACTAGGCGAGGGCCATTCTCCCACTTCTGGCAAGGGCTTGTTGGCCCTCGCCTCTGGTCGACAAGCTTGCCCCACTGGCGATGGGGTGGCGACCACAAGCGGGAGGGTTCCCTCCCGCCTATGTTTTCCTCTTTTTTTTTTTTTTTAATAATGAAAATTAAAAAAACAAAAAAAGAAAGAAAAAAAATAAAAGAAATTAAAAATTTTAAAAGATGAAATTACCATTTACATCCGGTAAGTTTAGGCTCTTCTTCGACATTGATATGGGTATTTTGGGCTCTTATTTGAAATAATATCCACTTTAGGCTCTTATTTGAAAAAATGATGGTATTTTGGGTAATTATTTGAAATAATATTCACTTCAGGCCTTTATTTGAGAAAATGAAGGTATTTCAAGCTCTTATTTGAAATTTTGCCCAAGATAAATTCTGGAAAAAAAAACCTATATCATGATATTGGTAAAATGATTGTAGCCTTTTTTACTTGTGGATCCTTTATGCGAATAATAGCACAAATACTATCGTCTCTTTTTGGGCTTGTTTGCACCTTGGTGGCCCGAGCTTTTGAGTCTGATGAAGTGGCTCAACAGTCCAAATCG
The DNA here is from genome assembly GCA_014182395.1 of Eucalyptus sp. ANBG9806169. NCBI lineage: Eukaryota > Viridiplantae > Streptophyta > Magnoliopsida > Myrtales > Myrtaceae > Eucalyptus > Eucalyptus sp. ANBG9806169. Next base: position 18,418,787 of record CM024574.1, on the reverse strand, counting down.
GGCCAATCATCGACGACTGTCATTGTGAAAAAAGAAATCATACAAAGTTTCAATAAAAAGCTTTGTGCATCCCAACTCGTTTTAATTTATATTGAGTTATGAGGCTAGCATATACTAGTCGTAAAATTACATGACTTGAGCATACTCATCGGAAAACTTATTTGAAGTTCCAACCGAATATGGATGAGTTCATCTCCGGTCCCTAAAAGGGATGACCATTGGTCTGGTTTCAATTGGGGGAGTTAGGTGGTTCTGACGGTTACCGATTCTCATAATTTGAAAGCGGCAATAATTAGTCTCGGTCCTCCTCAATTTAGACAAGAACCTACCCCTCAAGCCTTTGAAATGTTTCCCCTACTTCATTAAACTGGTAGGTTTAGGTCCAATCAATCCCACGTGCTAAAATCTCCAATTGATTTCACCCCCATTCGACGGCCCAATGATACGAGCTGACTCCAATTTTGGCACAAAGTGTTCTAACTTTTTACACGCATTTACCAAACTTGAATATTCAAATGATAACCTATGTTTTTTAGTATAGGTTCTTCACCGACGTTGCGGGTTACCATGCGACCTGTTCACCATGTGATCATCATCCTACATCGCGCCTAATGGACTGACAGATTTCAAGATTTTGTTGCAAATTTATATGTAGATAACGGGCTAGATGAGTCTCCGCACAATACAATTTTGTTATAATACCTATAAGTACCGGACCGATTAAACGTGATTATCAAGATTTGGTTCAGGGGCTTATAGATTTCATAACGCCAGTTTTGAAAGAGTCGATAAGACGATTTTTTTATCCGTCATTTGGCAAGAATGATGGCCAACTAGTTTTTCTCACGTTTATATTGTTGATCTCATTTTCTTTTGGCAAGGATGATGAAAGCAAACCCATTTCTCTTCCTTCTTGGTCAGGGATAAATCTAACAATAGTAATCATTTGAACAAGAGGATTAGGTCACAAATCCATTTCAACGAAAGAGATCATGTCGCCAGTCCACCATGGGACATTAGAAAAGGTTCTTTTTTGGGCCCTTCCTTTTGTCCTTGTTGAAAGGATGAGGAGCAGCAATACACCTTAGCAATCCCGTGAAATTTTCGATTTAAGGCATGACTATTTAGCATCATTCTCAATTCCGAGGATAACAAGCTCAATATTGAGCTGGAGCATGCTAGCATACTACTACTCTTTCCTCATGAGAATATACATGTCTCCTTACGAAATTCATCGTATAATCAAAGTTCAAATGGTCATGAGAAGCACCAGAGCTAACCATGCTTGATGGTACAATTGAAAACAATTCGATCAAAAAAGTTAATAGAGTCATGCATTCTTCTAATCATTTTTTTTTTTATGATTGGTGGGTTACAAATATGAATATTATGTCATATTTATATTTAGTTAAGTTTGCATGTGGATGATGTCCACGATTGGTAATATGCTAATTAAAAGTATGGTTAGAGGAAGTTTTTTGGGACTTGGATGAAATAAAATATTGGCCGAACTAGAATACAATTGGGTAGATGCACATCCACGGAACGTATGAAGGACTACATGGGGAATTATGTGAATTTTGTTAGGACTAGAATTAGCACCTAGAGGGGGGTGAATAGGTGATTAAAGCAATTTTAACAATTTAATCCGAATGAATAATTAAAAACAACAATCGCTGCAAATGAAAGTAATGAAAGATAAAATGATTAGGGATAGAGAATCAAGACTCCAGATTTATAGTGGTTCGGCTTAGACCAAGCCTACGTCCACTCTCCCGCACGGACAGCCCTTCGGCTGGATTTCACTAAGAATAAAAAGAGTGATTACAGTCTCACGCTCTTGAGTCCCACAGTGTAGAAGCTCTACTACACTTCCTCAAGGTCTCACCACAATATGATCTCTCTTTTGATTACATATAACGCTCGAAGAATAAGATCGCAAAATAGAAAAGGAGATTCAGACTTTGGAATTCTTCTATCCGGCACCCTTCAACAACTGGAGCATCTCTCTTATATACTTCTTCATGCCTTCAATACCGTTAGCACCTTCCAAAGAAGTTCTTCCAATCAACCCGTTGGACAAAATCAATTAGAGAGATCTCGAGCTCTTTAAGGTAAGTGTTGATAGCCCATCAATCCTGCTCGTCCATACAATTAGGATCTTGGTTTCCATAAGTTGATCATTCCAATTATAAGTTGCAAAATCTTTAGAGAATCTATACATATTAGAATACGAAAGTAAGATCTTCTAGTGCTGAATCCAGTAGAAAGATATTCTCTAGCCGTTAGAGTAAAAACCATATAAGATCGAATAGAAGTTGGTTTGGAGACTTGTCCATTGTAGACTTTGAAACATGAGTCTTGCTAGCCGGACTTTGATCTTCAGACTTTGCCGGTGAGAGAGTACGTAAGTCTTCAGACTAGATTGAGGAAAATGTTTTGTCAACTTCAAAATACCGAAGAGAATTTATCCAACAATCTCCCCCTTTTTGATGGTGACAAAATTTTCCTACTGATTTGAATATTATTGCCCTGCAATACAACTTTTAAGCAAGCATTGATATCTCATAAAAGATTAGAATAAAAATAGTAGAAGTTATCGTACACGAGATGTCCTGTACACAGACTTACCCTGTACACAGATCTGCATCCACAGAAACCTCATTAGTCATGTGCAGACATTACTATCTTTATCTAATTTAATAACTTAAAGTAATGCAATAATGAGCACACATTCAAAAAACTCAAGATAAAGTCAAAATATCAATCTCAATCATAACAAATAAAAAATGTTTAAAAATGAAGATTTGGTTTGGTTTGAGGATAGAGTCTTGAAATTGTAATGTGCTTGAAATCTGCAAAGTCTTCTCCCCCTTTTTGTCAGCATTAAAAAAAAATCAAGGAGCACGAGGAATGCGAACAAGTTGAAAGTCCTCCATAGACTTGACAGTTCCTTCTAGCTTCCTCAAATCTTCCTGTAGTTGGGTAAGAGCACAGTGCCTTTTGCGGTATCCCGAATCGACGCTGAACCTTTTAATCGATCATGCATGGTGATGAACATTGCATGATTTTCATTCGCAAAGTCTGAAATTCATACCCCATAGCATAGATTTGGCCTTTAAGCTCCAAGATGATGTCAAGCAACCTTCCAAAATCTCCTGAATTGTCGTCTCGTGTGCTTGCGTCAACTCGGTCGATGGTGGAGTCAAGCCGGTATGAATATCGGCGGGGAGATCGGTATTTGGAGATGATGCCTCTCCCTCAGGAAACTGAGCAGCATAAACATCTTCTGCATCAGGAGGTGATCGACTAACACCTGTTTGGATATCTCCCTCTGTAAAAGTCAGTAGAAGAGGAGTACATTCTCTTCGGGTATCTCCCCCTGTTTCAATGTCTTCTGGAGGAGAAAAATACTCTTCTTTCTGAAGAGTTTCCTCAGTGATAGGTTGTTGTTGATCCTCTTTTTCTGCTGGAGAATATGTTTTTGCCGGTTCGTCCCCTTGTGTTTCTTTTTCCTCTTCCTCTTCCTCTTCTTCTTTCTCTTCTTCTTTCTCTTCTTCAAAATGTTGTTCTGGAACAGCTAAAACAGGTGCAGATTATTGAGAGACAAGAGCAGAGATGGGTAAAGCATCCTCATCATCTTCATCTTCCAAGATGATTGCCCTTCTCTTCTTGATAGGACTAGTCACCGGTTCCTTTCCTTTTCTTTTGGCTGCGAGAAGAGTCCTGGTCCGAACTTAATAGGAGTCTTCTCCTTGAACTGCTCCAGCTTCTTCTTGCTGAGTTCTTTCGAGACGCATCTTTGTTATCATCCTCGGTCCGATGACCATTTTATCAATAGTCTTCACGAGAGAGAATGTGAGGAGGCTGAATGTTCAGGTGTGTCTCGAAAAGACGAGTGATGAGAGCAAAGCATAAGGGAGTTCTCCCTTGTCCTTTGCCATGGACACGTACATGTGAAACATGATAGTGTGTGGCAGAGAGAAATTAAGACCAATCTTGATTGCATACATCAACTTAGCCTCTGAGATGGATACATCTGTCTTTGATGTTGATTTCAGTCTAAGACAATTGATCACTATCTTGTGAAGCAGAGTGTTTGATGCATTCATCCTGGAGTAGGAGAGACGGCCTTCAGCAATTCGGTCTCTCACAAGTTCTAGAGTTGCATGACTTACAAACACATAAATTGATTGGAAAACACCTCTTTCCACACCAATTACATAGGTTCAATATCTTCAAGAACTTCTTCTGCATCTTGAGGGCGACGATCATGAAGTCTAGTTGAGGAAGTACGCTGTTGAGATCGTTGATGAGTCTATTCTATTGGAAAGTCACTTTCTTCTGTGAGATCGAAGTGCGTAGGCCCCTCACCAGAGCCCTGTGGTCCCCTGTTTGCTATCCTTGAGGATTTCCTTTGGTAAGACATTGTCGCTTTCTTGAAGAAACTTTCACACTTGTGTCGCAAGAAAGTTAAAAGATTTGAGACGTAGAAATTTAGGAGAGAAAAATACAGAGAAGTGAAAAGCTTTTGAACTAGGGTTTCTGGGTAAAGTGAAAACGAAGGAGAAGGAGTATAAAAGATAACTGATACGGGGTAACTCAAGCGTCGCAATTTGGAAATATTAAGAATTTCTTTTTAAAAAAAATAATTGCCTTAATAAATCGATAACTACCATTTTTTAAATTTAACTGCCTTAATAAGCTCAATTAGAGATAAACAGACAATCTTACCTTTTCGAAATAACAGTTTAAGTAAATGAACTTACGGTCGTGTCGATTGGTATTTTCAGTCTACAACCTTTTGAGTCGATACTGCGTCGGACTTTAGATTCCGAGTCCGAGTTTCAACATTCTTCAAGAGATAAAATATTGAGTCTTGAGCGAATAGACTCAAACAAGCTTTTCTCAAGTGGCTTTGTGAAGATGTCTGCCAGTTGATTCTTTGAGTCTATGAATTGTATCAAGACTTCTTTGTTCTGAATATGATCTCTTATAAAATGATGTTGAATCTCAATATGTATTGCTTTTGAATGTAGGATAGGATTTTTGTAAGATTGATTGCGCTGGTATTGTCACATTTTATCTCTGTGCAAGAATCTTCAATGCCAAAGTCTTGTAGTTGTTGTTTTATCCACAATATTTGAGAACAACAACTTCCAAGGGCTACGTATTCTACTTCAGCTGTTGAAAGAGCCACAGTAATTTGTTTTCTTGAAAACCAAGATACGCCCTGTTTCCAAGCAATTGACAAGTACTGAAGTGTTTTTTTCTTTCAACTCTACAACCCTGCAAGATCTGCGTCGAATAACCAAGAAGAGTAAAGTCTCATTCTTTGGGATACCATAGACCAATCTTAGTGAGTAGTAGCAACATATTTAATGATACGTTTAGCAGCACTTAGATGAGATTCCTTAGGATCAGATTGAAACCTAGCGCATATGCAAACACTAAATAATGTGTCAGGTCTGGATGCAGTAAGATAAAGAAGTGAACCAATGATACTCTGTATAACTTTTGGTCGATTTTCTTCCTGCTTCATCTTTGTCTATCTTCAAGGAACTTGACATTGGTATGTCGGTCTTTTTGCAATTTTCCAGACCGAACTTTTTAACAAGTTCTTTTGCATATTTCTCTTGATGAATGAATATTCCTTCCTTTAGTTGTTTCACTTGTAGACCAAGGAAAAAGGATAGTTCACCCATCATGCTCATCTCGAATTCATCCTGCATAGACTTAGAAAATTTCTTGCACAAAGTCTCATTAAATGATCCGAATATAATGTCATCAACATAAATCTGAACAAGTAGAAAACTTTTACCTTCATTTTTAATAAACAAAGTAGTGTCTACCTTTCCTTTAAAAAAGCCATTATGAATTAAGAAATTACTTAGACTTTCATACCAAGCTCGAGGAGCTTGTTTCAATCCATATAAAGCTTTCTTGCCCGAACACCGAGTCCGGGTTTCTTTGAGTCTTCAAATCCAGGAGGTTGTTCCACGTAAACTTCTTCTTGAATAAATCCATTCAGGAATGCGCTTTTGACATCCATTTGAAATAACCTGAAATTCTTATAACAAGCAAAAGCAAGTAGTAATCTGATTGCTTCTAACCTTGCTACTAGAGCATAGGTCTCATCATAGTTTATCCCTTCTTCTTGCGTGTATCCTTTAGCCACGAGTCTTGCTTTGTTTCTCGTTACTTTGCATTTTTCATCAACTTTGTTTCTGAAAACCCATTTAGCTCAAATAACTGATTTACCTTTTGGTTTAGGAGTCAATTCCCATACGTCGTTAATACTGAATTGTTTGAGCTCTTCTTGCATTGCTTCAATCCAGCTTTCATCAGCTAAAGCTTCTTCAATATTTTTGGGTTCTATTTCAGAAATAAGAGCAACAGCACTAGACTCTTCTCACCTTTTGGATCTTGTTCGAATTCCCTCATTAATGTTTCCAATAATGAGTTCTTCAGGATGACTAGACTTGTGCTTCTAGTTACTAGTCAATCTGATAGAATGTTGATCTTTTTCTTGAGTAGATTCTTCATCAATAGCTTGTTGTACTAATTCTGAATTAGTAACTGCTTCAATGGAGGTAGATCTAGCTGTGTTTGGAACAGATTCTGAATCTTCAGTCTGAATTTGCTGAATTTGTGAAGAGTCTTGAAATTTGACATTCATTGATTCTTCCACAGTCCGAATCTTCTTGTTGAATACTCTAAAGGCTTTGCTTGTAGTTGAGTAACCAAGAAAGAATCATTCATCTGATTTCTCTTCAAACTTACCAATACGATCATTTGCATTCTTTAGAATAAAACATTTGCAACCAAATACTTGAAAATAAGAAACTATTGGTTTCTTTCTTTTAAAAATTTCATAAGGGGTTTTCTCAAGAATTGGCCTTAAAAACACTCGGTTTATTATATAGCAAGCAGTTGAGACAGCTTCAGCCCAAAACCTTGAAGAAATTTGATTTCCAATTAAAAGAGTTCTTGCCATTTCTTGTAAAGACCTATTCTTTCTTTCTTTCCACAACCCCATTCTGTTCTGGTGTATATGGAGAGGAGAATTTGTGCTGAAAACCAAATTCATCACAAAATTTAGTAAAGTCTTGATTTTCAAACTCACCTCCATGGTCTGTACGAATGCTCGAGATAGTGTGACCTTTCTCATTCTGCACTTTCTTAGCAAACTTTGAAAAAGAGAGAAAGTCTCGACTTACTTGAAAGAAAGTAGACCCAAGTAAATCGTGAGTAATCATCCACAATTACTAGACATAACCTTTTTTTCACCAATGCTTTGCGTTCGGTAGGTCCAAACAAATCCATATACGAAGGCTGCAGTACATGATTAGTGGAAACTTTATTTATTGATTTGTAAGAGTTTCTAACCTGTTTACCCAGTACGCATGGTGTACATAGATCAGACTTTGAATAATTGAGAATATGCAATCATCGAACAAGTTTCTTGGTAGAGATCTTGTTGATTTGCTTCATATTGGTATGGCCTAGCTTTTTGTGCCATAGATTAGCTTCATCTTGTACTGATATTAAGCACCGTGATCTTTCTTGATTCACATCCAGATGATAGATATTTCCATGTCTTCGTCCAGTAAAAGATTGAGTAAAGTCTTTACTGATTCCAGAGTACATTTCTTCATGGAAGTTGATCTTGAAACCAATATCACACAACTGACTTATGCTAAGCAAGTTGTAATTTAATCCTTCAACTAAGGAAACATTATTGATTGACAAACTTCCAATCTTTACTATTCCTCGACCAGTAATTCTTCATTTGTTGTTACCACCAAAGGAAACTTTTCCTCCGTCTATCTGGACTAGTTTTATGAAGCAACTTGAGTCTCCTGTCATATGTCTTGAGCAGCCACTATCAAGATACTATTTAAGATTCCTTTTGATAGTAACCTGCAATTAACACGAATTCAAGCTCTCTTTGGTATCCATATCATCTCGAGTTCACTGTCTGAGTCTGTGTCTGAATCAAGGTCTGAGTCTGAATCTGATTTTGCCATTAAACATATATTGGCATAATCGTCATCACTTTCTTCACATTCAGTATCACTCCAAGTCTCTGCTTTGAGTGCCTTCCCGTATTTCCCAGTCTTTCCTTTTCTCTTCTTTAACAGAGGACAGTTGGGTCTGATGTGTCCATTTTTCTTGCATTCAAAGCAAGTCACTTCTTTGTTAGAATCATCTTCCTCTGTTGATTTGTTTTGAAACCTTTGAGAGCTTTGTTTCTTCCAATTGAATTTCCTTCATTTTCTGTTCAACTTTCAATCTCTTTATCATGAGTGCCGGTTCTTCATCATCTAGATCTTCTTGTAGTCCGTAGCATCAGAATAGTCATTAGGCTTTAAGGCAATAGATTTCTTACCTTTTGAATCTTCCTCTTAGTTGGTCTGTTCCACTTCATAAGATTGAAGAGTCCCAACCAGTTCGTCTACAGAGAGTGGAGCAATCCTCTGCGTCTCTCTTATTGAGGTTTTTATGTAATTCCAGTCTTTAGAGAGTCCTCGTAGGAGTTTGTTGACCTTCATATGTCCTGAGATTGGATGTCCTTGATATTCAAAACCATTCACAATTTCAGTAAAGCAACTAAACATGTCAGTTATTGATTCTCCTGATCTCATCTTAAAGACTTCATATTGTCCCAAAAGAATATTGATCCTCGTTTCTTTCACACGATCAGTTCCTTCATAGGTAATGTGAAGCCTATCCCAGACTTCTTTTTGCTGTATCACAAGAAGATATTCTGTTATACTCAGTAGGGGATAAAGCACAATATAAGGAGTAAATAGCTTTGGCGTCAAGAGTTTGTCTCTTGGTGATTTCTTCTTGAGTCAGTAGAGTGGGATCGGCAGTTTCTTTTCCTCTCTCTAATTCTGATGCAGCAGCAGGAATGATTCTTTTATCAACCACTTCCCATTCCAAAGGATCTTTCGATCTTAGGAATGCCTTCATCTTATTTTTCCATATGCTGTAGTCTTTTCCATCAAAGTATGGAGGTCTGGTATTGCTTTGACCTTCAACCAACCCTGGAGGCAACATACTAGCCATAGATCTTTTACTCAGAAGTAAAGACACTTCTTATGAACGAGTACACATGCTTTGATACCAATTGTTAGGACTAGAATTAGAACCTAGAGGGGGGGTGAATAGGTGATTAAAGCAATTTTAACAATTTAATCCGAATGAAGAATTAAAAACAACAATCGCTGCAAATGAAAGTAATGAAAGATAAAATGATTAGGGATAGAGAATCAAGACTCCAGATTTATAGTGGTTCGGCTTAGACCAAGCCTACGTCCACTCTCCCGCACGGACAACCCTTCTGGCTGGATTTCACTAAGAATCAAAAAGAGTGATTATAGTCTCACGCTCTTGAGTCCACAGTGTAGAAGCTCTACTACACTTCCTCAAGGTCTCACCACAATATGATCTCTCTTTTGATTACATATAACGCTCGAAGAATAAGATCGCAAAATAGAAAAGGAGATTCAGACTTTGGAATTCTTCTATCCGGCACCCTTCAACAACTGGAGCATCTCTCTTATATACTTCTTCATGCCTTCAATACCGTTGGCACCTTCCAAAGAAGTTCTTCCAATCAACCCGTTGGACAGAATCAATTAGAGAGATCTCGAGCTCTTTAAGGTAAGTGTTGATAGCCCATCAATCCTGCTCGCCCATACAATCAGGATCTTGGTTTCCATAAGTAGATCATTCCAATTATAAGTTGCGAAATCTTTAGAGAATCTATACATATTAGAATACGAAAGTAAGATCTTCTAGTGCTGAATCCAGTAGAAAGATATTCTCTAGCCGTTAGAGTAAAAACCATATAAGATCAGAATAGAAGTTGGTTTGGAGACTGTCCATTGTAGACTTTGAAACATGAGTCTTGCTAGCTTCAGACTTTGATCTTCAGACTTTGCCAATAGAGTCTGTAAGTCTTCAGACTAGATTGAGGAAAATGTTTTGTCAACTTCAAAATATCTGAAGAGAATTTATCCAACAAATTTAAAAATTGATTGTGGGTGGATTCACCTGTGCATAGTGCACGCAAAACCTTGCTCTTGAGATAGAACCATAAGAAGGGTTTAGGAAGATTCAAATGGGTTGAATCAGTTTGGTAATTTACCTCAAGGAAGCCTGTCGAGGCAATGTTCTTCTCAAGCTACAATGTCCTCTCTCTATTGCTGATTGGATGAAATTTTCTCAACCATGCTCATAATAATTGATATTTACAGATTACTGATATTACTTACATACAAATTAAAATTAAAATTAAAATTAAAGTAGGCGATATCTATATTTGTAACTCACCAATCAGAGATATGGTTGGGAGAAATTTCCTCTACACATTTACCTAAACACTTTTGTGTTCTTTTTATCACTGTTTTCTATACATAGTCTTGGGAAATATTTGAAACTAAGGAACTATATCGAACTTAATTTTAGTTGCAATGACAAGCGACCTTTAATTCCGATTCTTGTTTTTAATGGCAAGCTAAAACTATCATTGTTTGGTGATGGATAATCACTTTGCCTGTCTCTAGCCTCTCCTCTCTTCCCACACCGTGGTCGATCTCTCAAAACGTGTTTAAGAACTGTTAGCTCATCGTAAGATTCAACCGTTTGAAGGGTTGTGCTGAAACCGGTCAAGTCCTCAAGAATGGAACGGCCCAGACCTTCCCACTTTTTTTTTTTTTGGTCATAGACCTTCACACTTTGAAACGGTGGCGATTCATACGATTTTCCGTACAAGCAACTTCCTCCCGCCCACCTTCGCTCCGCCTATAAATAACTCCAATTAAGGGTCGTTTCAGGACTCAAAACACAAGCTCAAATACCTCCCCCAATCCTAGGCAGCTTGCTCATTCTTCATAACGTAGTCAGCATTGTAAAAAAAATGGGCAGCAAGATCTCTTCCCTGTCCTCCAAAAGCAGTTCTCAGCAAAAAAGCACCAGTACGGGCACCACCAGCACCAGCACGGGCACCACCACCACCACCGGCAGCAGCAGCAGCAGCAGCAGTACCAGCAGCAGTGTGTACACCGGACTAGCCAACATCATCAAGCTCCTTCCGACCGGGACCGTCTTCCTGTTCCAATTCCTCAACCCTCTTTTGACCAACAACGGCGAGTGCCACACTTACAACAAGTACCTGAGCGCCATTCTGATTGCAGTTTGCGGCATTTCGTGTATTATCTCTTGCTTCACCGACAGCTACAAGGGAAGCGACGGGTCGACTCACTACGGGTTCGCCACGGCCAAGGGCATCTGGCCTAGCTCGAGCTCTAGTGGCTCCACGAGCTTGTCGGGGTATAAGCTTCGGTTTTCGGATTTTGTCCACGCTTTATTGTGTGTGATCATTTTCTTAATTCTGGCGTTGTTGGACACGAACACCGTGAAGTGCTTCTATCCGTCTTTCGAGAACACAGAGAAGACTGTGATCATGGTTCTGCCAACCGTGATCGGCTCGATCTCGAGCACGCTGTTCACGTTGTTCCCGAGCACGCGCAACGGAGTCGGGTATCCCTCAAGCAGTACCACCTCAACGACCAGTACTACCTCGGAGAGCAATGCCGAGAAAGTTTGATGATACGCAGAAGCACATAAGCATGATACAATGCATCCACACGCATATTTCCAAATAAATGCATCTAGGGTTTCTCATATTAGACTCATCTGCTCTAGGATGAGCGCATGTTTGCAATTGTACGTATTTGTTGCCGTAGGTCTTACAATGTATTTTTCTGTTTTTTTTGGGTTGAACAATGTATTGGTTGATCTGGTCTATTTGTAGTAGAATTGTAATGGAAGTCATTAATTTATTAATGTCTTTTGGTTAGTCTATCAGCACGAGTTGTATATATCAATCATATTCAATTTCATTTGTGGCAGCTAAACTTTTATTTTAAGAATTCAAATTTTCTGAAATAATTTTCTTTTTATTTGTTAGATAATGTTACTCTTTCAGATCTGAGCACATCAACGACAAGCGAATTAGCAAAACAAACCTTTGTTCAATATGTAAGTTTTAAAAGAATAGATCGGTGTATAAAGCTGTCAAAAATAGCGGAGATACTTTGAAATTTAACAAATAACGTATTTCAATAAAATCATTTGCTTATTTAAATTTTCAAAGAATTAAATTAATCTCAACACGTTAACGAAAATTTTCAGTTGACTTTAGATGGTTCACATCTTTTGGCGTCTTGTTTCAGCATCTGTCTTGAGAGATAGTTGAGTGCATTATAGAAATTTGGGAATATTAAGAATTGCATCTGATGGGATTTGATTATGCACATTTATTTTAGCGCGTCGAACCTGTTTATCTAATAATTACTCCATAATGGAATAACTATCATTTAGCAATTTTATAAATCAATTAGGTGAGCAATTAGGTGTCTCGTGTTGTATAAAATATATCTGAGCCTCTAGTTTGTCTTTCACTTCTATCTTACATATATCATGAGGTTGATGTGTACTCGACTTTCTAAATCGACCTAATTCTTTCATACGTTGGAGACTTCGCTACAATACTTAGCAAGGAAAAGGGAAAACTCCAAATAAGGGCCAAAAGTGCTCTAATTTTCTCGAACAAGGGCTTGAAGTAGACTTTGTTTTAAATAAGGGATTGAAGTGACGATATTAATCCCAAAGAAGAGTTTGAAGTGGTTATGCTTATTTCAAATAAGAGCCTAGCCTTACCGACTGACAAAATATTCCAATCAATTATGGATAATTTTGTTAAAACACAATAAATTTAAATTAAGTTAGATTAAAAAATTTAAAAATAAAACTTAAAAAAAAGGAAAAACATAGGCGAGAGGGAGCCCTCTCGCTTGTGGTTGCTGCCCCATCGCTAGTGGGGTGATAGCAAAGGTCGATGGGGTTGCTGGTGCTTGGGCGATGGTCAACAACCCTTGCCAACCAGGGGCTTGCCAACCAAAGGCGAGGGCCAATAGGTCTTTGCTAGAAGCGGGAGAGGGTGGCGACCCTTGCCCTAGCTTGGGTGAGGGTCGTCAACCCTTGCGTAGGCTTGGCGGCCCTCGCTTGACGCCTTTAGACTTCACCCCAAGTTTGGGGGCACTAGGCGAGGGCCATTCTCCCGCTTGTGGCAAGGGCTTGTTGGCCCTCGCCTCTGATCGACAAGCTTGTCCCACCGGCGATGGGGTGGCGGCCACAAGCGGGAGGGTTCCCTCCTGCCTATGTTTTCCTCTCTCTTTTATTTTATTTTATTAATATAATGAAAATTAAACAAACAAAAAAAAAAGAAAAAAAAAGAAAAGAAATTAAAAAAATTAAAAGATGAAATTACCATTTACATTTGGTAAGTTTAGACTCTTCTTTGACATTGATATGGGTATTTCGGGCTCTTATTTGAAATAATATCCACTTTAGGATCTTATTTGAGAAAATGAGGGTATTTTGGGTAATTATTTGAAATGATGTCCACTTCAGGCATTTATTTGAGAAAATGAAGGTATTTCAAGCTCTTATTTGAAATTTTGCGCAAGATATATTCTGGAAAAAAAAAACCTATATCATGATATTGGCAAAATGATTGTAGCCTTTTTTACTTGTGGATCCTTTATGCGAATAATAGCACAAATACTATCGTTTCTTTTTGGGCTTGTTTGCACCTTGGTGGCCCGAGCTTTTGAGTCTGATGAAGTGGCTCAACAGTCCAAATCGGGCCAATCATCGACGGCTGTCGTTGTGAAAAAAAAAATCATACAAAGTTTCAATAAAAAGCTTTGTGCATCCCAACTCGTTTTAATCTATACTGAGTTACGAGGCTAGCATATACCAGTCATGAAATTACATGACTTGAGCATACTCATCGGAAAACTTATTTGAAGTTCCAACCGAATATGGATGAGTTCATCTCCGGTCCCTAAAAGGGATGACCATCGGTCTGGTTTCAATTGGGGAGTTAGGTGGTCCTGGCGATTACCGATTCTCATAATTTGAAAGCGGCAATAATTAGTCTCGGTCCTCCTCAATTTAGACAAGAACCTACCCCTCAAGCCTTTGAAATGTTTCCCCTACTTCATTAAACTGGTAGGTTTAGGTCCAATCAATCCCACGTGCTAAAATCTCCAATTGATTTCACCCCCATTCGACGGCCCAATGATACGAGCTGACTCCAATTTTGGCACAAAGTGTTCTAATCTTTTACACGCATTTACCAAACTTGAATATTCAAATGATAACCTATGTTTTTTAGTTTAGGTTCTTCACCGACGTTGCGGGTTACCATGCGACCTGTTCACCATGTGGTCATCATCCTACATCGCGCCTAATGGACCGACAAATTTCAAGATTTTGTTGCAAATTTATATGTAGATAACGGGCAAGATAAGTCTCTGCACAATACAATTTTGTTATAATAACTATAAGTACCGGACCGATTAGACGTGATGATCAAGATTTGGTTCAGGGGCTTATAGATTTCATGACGGCAGTTTTGAAAGAGTCGATAAGACGATTTCTTTATCCCTCATTTGGCAAGAATGATGGCCAACTAGTTTTTCTCACGTTTATATTGTTGATCTCATTTTCTTTTGGCAAGGATATTGAAAGCAAACCCATTTCTCTTCCTTCTTGGTCAGGGATAAATCTAACAATAGTAATCATTTGAACAAGAGGATTAGGTCACAATTCCATTTCAACGAAAGAGATCATGTCGCCAGTCCACCATGGGACGTTAGAAAAGGTTCTTTTTGGGCCCTTCTTTTTGTCCTTGTTGAAAGGATGAGGAGCAGCAAGACATCTTAGCAATCCCGTGAAATTTTCGATTCAAGGCATGACTATTTAGCGTCATTCTCAATTCTGAGGATAACAAGCTCAATATCGAGCTGGAGCATGCTAGCATACTACTACTACTCTTTCCTCATGAGAATAAACATGTCTCCTTACGAAATTCATTGTATAATCACTGTTCAAATGGTCACGAGAAGCACTAGCGCTAACCATGCTCGATGGTACAATTAAAAACACTTTGATCGAAAAAGTTAATGGAGTCATGCATTCTTCTAATCATTTTTTTTTTATGATCGGTGGGTTACAAATATGAATATTGTCTCATATTTATATTTAGTTAAGTTTGCATATGGATGATGTCCATGATTCGTAATCCACTGGTTAAAAGTATGGTTATAGGAAGTTTTTTGGACCTGGATGAAAGAAAATATTGGCCGAACTAGAATACAATTGGGTAGATGCACATCTGCCGAACGTATGAAGAGTCACATGGGAAATTGTGTGAATTTAAAAATTGATTGTGAGTGGGTTCACATGTGCATAGTGCACGCAACAACTTGCTTTTTAGATAGAACCATAAGAAGGGTTTAGGAAGATTCAAATGGGTTGAATCAGTTTGGTAATTTACCTCAAGGAAGCCTGTCGAGGCAATGTTCTTCTCGTCCTCTATTGCCGATTGGATGAAATTTTCTCAAACCATGCTCATAACAATTGATATTTACAGATTACCGATATTACTTACATACAAATTAAAATTAAAATTAAAGTAGGCGATATCTATATTTGTAACCCACCAATCAAAGATATGGTTTAAGGAAATTTCCTCTACACATTTACCTAAACACTCCGTGTTCTCTTTACCCCTATTTTCTATACATAGTCTTTGGAAATATTTGAAACTAAGGAACTATATTGAACTAAATTTTAGTTGCAATGACAAGCGGCCTTTAATTCCGACTCTCGTTTCTTATGGCAAACTAAAACTATCATTGTTTGGTGATGGATAATCACTTTGCCTGTCTCTAGCCGCTCCTCTCTTCCCACACTGTGGTCAATCTCTCAAAACGTGTTTTAAGAACTATTAGCTCATCATAAGATTCAACCGTTTGAATTGTTGTGCTGAAACCGGTCAAGTCCTCAAGAATGGAACGGCCCAGACCTTCCCACTTTGAAACGGTGGCGATTCATACGATTTTCCGTACAAGCAACTTCCTCCCGCCCACCTTCGCTCCGCCTATAAATAACTCTAATTTGGGGTCGTTTCAGGACTCAAAACACAAGCTCAAATGCCTCCCCCAATCCTAGGCAGCTTGCTCATTCTTCATAACGTAGTCAGCATTGTAAAAAAAATGGGCAGCAAGATCTCTTCCTTGTCCTCCAAAAGCAGTTCTCAGCAAAAAAGCAACGGCACCGGCACCGGCACCACCAGCACCAGCACCGGCACCAGCAGCAGCAGCAGCAGTACCAGCAGCAGTGTGTACACCGGACTAGCCAACATCATCAAGCTTCTTCCGACCGGGACCGTCTTCCTGTTCCAATTCCTCAACCCTCTTTTGACCAACAACGGCGAGTGCCACACTTACAACAAGTACCTGAGCGCCATTCTGATTGCAGTTTGCGGCATTTCGTGTATTATCTCTTGCTTCACCGACAGCTACAAGGGAAGCGACGGGTCGACCCACTACGGGTTCGCCACGGCCAAGGGCATCTGGCCTAGCTCGAGCTCTAGTAGCTCCACGAGCACGTCGGGGTATAAGCTTCGGTTTTCGGATTTCATCCACGCTTTCTTGTGTGTGATCATTTTCTTAATTCTGGCGTTGTTGGACACGAACACCGTGAAGTGCTTCTATCCGTCTTTCGAGAACACGGAGAAGACTGTGATCATGGTTCTGCCAACCGTGATCGGCTCGATCTCGAGCACGCTGTTCACGTTGTTCCCGAGCACGCGCAATGGAGTCGGGTATCCTTCAAGTAGTACCACCTCGACGACGAGTACTACCTCGGAGAGCAATGCCGAGAAAGTTTGATGATACACAGAAGCACATATGCATGATACAATGCAACCACATGCATATTTCCAAATAAATGCATCTAGGGTTTCTCGTATTAGACTCAGGTGCTCTAGGATGAGCACATGATTGCAATTGTACGTATTTGTTGCCGTAGGTCTTACAATGTATTGGTTTATTTATTTATTTTTTGGGTCGACCGATGTATTGGTTGATATGATCTATTTGTAGTGGAATTCATGAATTTATTAATGTCTTTTGGTTAATCTGTCAGCGCAAATTGTATACATCAATCATATTCAACTTCATTTATGGCGGCTGAAATTTTATTTCAAGGATTCAAATTTTCTGAGATTATTTCCTTTTTTAAGTTAGATTATGTCACCCCTAAAGATCTGAGCACATCAGCAACAAGCGAATTGGAAAAACAGGGGTACGTCCCATATATGAGTTTTAATCCGAGTTTTTTGGTTGGTCGATTTCAGTCTGTCTTTAAAGCTGCCAAAAGTAGTGGAGATACTTTGAAATTTAAGAAATAACGTATTTCAAGAAAATCATTTGCTTATTTACATTTTCAAAGTATTAAATAAATCTCAACATGTTAATAAAATGTTTCGGTTAACTTTAGATGGTTTCCCATCTTTCGGCATCTCGTTTTAGCCTCTCTCGAGTGATCATTGTGTGTGTTATAAAAATTTGGAAAGATTAAAAATCGTATCCGATTGGATCTAATAATTTACATTGATTTTAGTGCGTTGAACAAAATTACCTAATAATTACTCCTTGATGGAATAACAATAATTTAGCAATTTTCTAAACCAATTAGTTACTAGAGTGATAATGTCTCGTGTTCTATAAAATATATTCAAGCCACCGGTTTATCGCTTCGATCTTTTACTTATCTCATGAGGTTGATGTGTATTTGACTTTCTGAATCGACCTAATTCTTTCATACTTTGAAGACTTCGTTACAATCCTAGTTA
The DNA here is from genome assembly GCA_014182395.1 of Eucalyptus sp. ANBG9806169. NCBI lineage: Eukaryota > Viridiplantae > Streptophyta > Magnoliopsida > Myrtales > Myrtaceae > Eucalyptus > Eucalyptus sp. ANBG9806169. Next base: position 18,401,002 of record CM024574.1, on the reverse strand, counting down.
TAATTTATTAAACGCTCTTTTGATCAAGTCATACCTAGCAAAATAAATTCTCGAATAACGAAAATCCATATCATGATATTGCTAGAAGTATTTCTGAGAAAAATGGTTGTAGCCTTTTCATGTTTAGATCCTTTCCACGAATCATAGCACAAAATCTATCATCTTTTTTTGGGTACAGCCCAATTGTGAGAAAGCACCTTGGTGGGTCATTGCGTGGGCTTTTGGAAACAACAAAGCCCGGCCCAATAGGGACCGGCCCGAGCTTTTTGAGTCCAATGAAGTGGCTCTACCGTCCAAATCGGGCCAATCATTAACGGCCGTCGTTGTGGAAAGAAAATTATTCAAGTTCCAATCAAAAGCTTTGTGACATAGTCTACAACGAGTCAGAAGGCTTGCATATATTATCTGCGAAATTACATGACTCAAGCATACTCATCAGAAAGCTTATTTAAAGTTTCAACTGAATATGAACGAGTTCATTTTTGGCCCCTAAAAGGGATAACCATCGGTCTGGTTTCAACTCGGAAACCGAATGGTTCTAGGCGATCCTCATTTTCTGTAATTTGGAACTGTCAATAACCAGCTTGGCTCTCTATTCTAGGTGCGGAACTGAACAACTCGAACAGGACTGGACTGACATGTCCTTTTCTTTTTAATTAATTCTTTTTCTCTTAAAAAGTAAAGATGATCGGGGACACTTAAGATTTAATGTAAGGCAATTTGTAATCTCGTTTTTGTGGGTGCTGCTCTATGTTGGCGTGTTGATTCGGCCGACCATCGTTGAGATTAAGATAATTGTCTGAATCCTAAAAGGACACTAGTCTCCCAACTTTTTCATCATTGAGATTCAATCTTCATGAGCTGTCCATTCTGTAATTCGTTGCATCACCGTTCACTCACTTATTCACAGATGAACCACCTCGAGTAAATATGCCTAATTAGCGTCCTTGACTGACTTTACTTATGTAGTTGATCTTGGATTTGAGGGTAGTTGCAAACCACGTTCCCAAAACAAGAGAGAGATGGGCAAATCGAGTCCGTACTTCAAAGCAACGTGGTGCACTTTGCTTTACCACTGAAAGGGTTTGCCATTTCTTTTACCGCTGAAACAAATCTTCCAAATGGCTCTCCCACCTCACCTAATTCACGTAGCTACCAAGCTTGATTACTAAAATGCCATTAAGTGGATGGAAAAGGTCAACTTATAAACCATCACAACTGGTTCCTAAATTGAGCTGGTCAGGTGGGTCGGCTTCCGGTTCCATATCAGTTTTAGGTTTCAAGATAGGAACTAACCTAATATGAACTGATCACTCCCTGTAAATTCACTTCCGACTTCACCTGTGCACTTTCTAATTCTATTGTGATCAGGGTTTGTATGGGACTCGGGTTTTTAGGAGGCTTGTGAATGGGCTTTGTAAAATTTTGTGGGATCACTGCCAACTGTTCTAAAAACTTAAGCTGTTAGATAATGACGTGATTTATTATTTAAATATTCTAACACCCCCTCACGCTTAGTTTGGTCTTTTGCCTAGTACTAAGGCATATAAATTTAATTGAGGAGGCAAATAGGGGCTTGGAAAATTCAAACTCAAGACCTCCTAGCTCTGATACTATGTAAAATTTTGTGAGACCACTGCCAACTGTTCTAAAAGCTTAAGCTGTTAGATGAAGGCGCGGTTTATTATTTAAATATTCTAATAGGCTTCTTGGCCGATTTGTGTTTGCCAGGCTATAACTGAAGTTGGTAAACCGGGTGGCCCGTAAATGGACCAGTCAATGAAACCAGGGCAGGGATCTTTTGTTTGGTTCCTTTCTTGAGGTACTGTTTAGCCAGGAATCCCAAAAACATAAATTTGACCACAGAAACACAAGTTTCGTGAATAATCAATAAAAGAAGCTTAATATCACCAATACTTCAAGATGTTTGCCATCAAATTGCTCATGAGGAGTAAAGATACCATATGTTTTTGAACTTTTGTGGAGAGTTAATATGGTCCCTAAATTTTGTTTATTTGAGTTGACCACGGGGATACATAAAGACTAAATATGTTTACCCCCAAAAAAAAAGGACCAAATACGAAGACGTGGTAAAAAAGCTATCAAAAGGCGAAGAAAAGGAAAGTTGACGACCAAGCCATTGTCCCGACTACAATGAGGGTCTAAATCTTCGTCAAGCTTGGTAGGTCGCCCGATCTCAGACGGCCTTCATGCCTCGCTTTGTTTTGAGATTGAGAGAGGGAGAGATGTGGTTGCAACAACTAGTCATGGAGCCAGGAAGGTGCAAGAGGCCATCTCCCCCTTGACCACCATGCAACTTTATCGCAATAGGTCCAAAGCGTCAATTACTAAAAATAACACAAGGAATGATCTGGCCATTTTTTTTTTCTTGTTATAACCATCTTCATTATTTGTGAAAAAATATTTTATTTATTATTTTTGCAATAAATGATGAGATAAGATATATTTTATGATCATTCACACTAGTGAAATAATTATTTGTTGGTGTCTTTGAACAAGATGAAACTTCACAAAATGAACTTCGTAAATTTCACTAAGGTTATTCGAATGATGGCTCTTTAGTCATTTTCATTCGGTCAAAATCAAAAGTACGTTTTCCTACACCTTTTCCTTTGTATTCTGATTTATATTGTGGTATGGTTCCTTACACGTAACGATAACAAATATTAGTCAAACTTTCAACTCGAGTACTTTGAAAATTTTGCTCCCTCCATTAGGTTATGTCTCTCACACCGGTTGCATGCACTACTTTGAGATCAAGCATTGGTGGCGGAGGCTTAGTGAGAGGTCGCGGCCCACAAATTCACAATGGCTATGATGATGAGCTCTCACTTGAGTGTGACAGCGAGGGCTAGTTGGGCGCGCATGATAAAATTTCTACTTCTCTATTTCTCTGTTTCTCGGAATAGGTTTTGAACAGAATTCCGTTTGAAAATGTAATTTGATTTTTCTATTTCTGAAATAGATTTGAAGAAGAAATCAGAAGCTAAATTTTTTAACTTTTCAGTTTCTGAAATAGAAATTGAGAAATCAATTTCTGGCTAGAAATCAATTTATGTTCTAGAAATTTTGTCATGCACACCCTAACCCTCGTCAAGATCTAGACAAGAGTCGGTGACGAGCTTGCATCTCTCTCTCCTCCCTCCCTTGCCCGAGATTTTATATTCCCAAGCTTTTTTGGTATTTTTCCAAAATCTCTTTTGGTATAGCTACATATATTTGTATTATAGATCGATTAGAAAGATACTAGATTCTGGTTGATCGCTTAGGTCAATGTGTCAACCACGCGGTGAAAAGAATCTAACTTCTCATCTCAATCTTAAGTAAGCAAAAGCGGCGACCAAGCACCAATTTCACATTACCATTCCGTCTCCTTGTCAAAGTAGATTAAATGAATGACAATGATATGCATGGGATGTGAATTTGCTTTTTAATAATCAAAGTGGTCCCGAACTTTCTTTTATCCAATCTAATCTTTGAATTTGCAAAATTCCGTTCAAAATGGTCATTGTGTTAAGAATATTGCCATGTCACATATGTTTTTTCAATTGAACTGCCATGTTAGCGTTTATTAGGCCGAATTCTATCTAAATGCACGAGCACACATAACATCAAGCCGTTTATAATATACGATGTGGAAGTTGTATGTACGCCACATGGATGCTTGCATAGCAAGCCTAACGTGAAGTTAACACAATCATGGTCAAGTTAGCTGATGGTGTTAGAATTACTAACCGCAAACTACATTGGTTGATTTTTTGAAAGTTTAAGAGCTATATTGAGCAAAAAAAATAAAATTTCAAGACCCATGTTGAACATTGAAAAACTACACGGTGTATCCATATCATCATCCTATATCTAATATATGTGTCATATGAATGATGACATGATATAACGAGTCCATCATGATGTCCGTGTGATATGAATTTAAGTGTAAATCCATTCTAAATGGTAAATTTCACTCTTATAGAATTGACGTGTGGCAAAACCGATGCACAAATTGCCTAATTAGAGTAACTAACAGAATTCTTGACGGTAACGAGATTGTGCCAACTTATTTTTCGAATATTCATAGTTAGATTCTGTAAATCATGGTCAACCCAATCCCCGCTTCTTTTACTGGTTGGTTTACGTCGACTTCTAATTCCATTAGTTATATCAGCTGCTGAATTCTCAAATTGCTTCCCTCATGTTTGACCACCCAACGACAAGCCATAGTCCACTTTGGCACAGTGTTCTTGTCCAACGTTCAACGTTCAAATCATTGGTCTTATCTTTCACAGATGAGAACAAAATACACATGGGAAAAAAAAGATTATTAAATACCATCATCCGTCTATTTTGCACCTGTGATGAGATAATCTGTTGTCAATTTGCAGATGCAACTGAAATGTACTCGAGTTGACTCTTCTTGTATTATAATCTCTTAAATTCAGGTGTACGTTTCTAATTTCATTTCTTCACGTATGTCTGCACAATATCGTCGCACCAATCACAAACACCGACCTGCTAGACACGATCATCGAGTACTAGGTATAAAGGCATAAGTATATAACAATCGGCATATACCCTTTCGAGTCATGTCGTTGTAAGAAGATTTCTTTACGTCATGTGGCAAGACAGATGGGCTTCAGGTTTTTTCTCACGGTTTGACATTTATAGTATTATTTGTATCGCATTCTTCTGGAAAGAGGACGAGAAAGAGAGCCTTCCTTGAGGGCTTTCCCTCCGTTTTCCATGAAAGCGAACCCCTTTCTCTTTCGTCTCGGTCAGGTATGAGATCTTATGACATTCATCATTTAAACTGAAGAGATCATGTCCTAAGTCCATTTGAAGTAAGACCATGGGACAAGAAAAGGGTTCTCTTTGCCCCCTCCTTTTGTCCTTGTTTAAAGGATGAGGAGCTTGGGTAACCATCTCACCAACCCAACGGATTCTTTGATTTGAGCCATAACTGCTCACCATTGTTCTTGTTTCCAAAGCTTGAGGTTAGCGAACTCGATATTGTCTTGTAATTCTACTGGCACACTGGTGAACAATAACCGGTTCCATATGGAGAGTAGACATGTCTCCTTTACAAGATTCATCATGTCCTCAAGTACCGATGGTCTTGCCCTTGGGAAGACGGTGAATGCGAGAAGCGCTGGTAACCATGCTTGGTGTTACAATTGGAGACACTTAAATCGAAAAAAAAAAAAAAAAAAACTAAAAATTCATGCATTCTTCCAACCATTTTTTTTATTGGTGGGTTTCAATACAGATACCTCATCGTGTTCATAATTAGTTAAGTTTATATATGAATGATATCTATAATTTATAATCCACCAATTAAAAGTATGTTTAGATAAAATTTCCTTTGATTAGAATGGATGATAAATATGGCAGGAACTAGAGTACAAGCGATCAGATGAATGTTCACCAAACATAGAGAAAAGTATAAAAAAAAGTTCCAAGCCTACTACAATTGTGCCAATTCAATTATAAACATTTCAATTGTACCAATACTTTTCATATTTTGTCAATTGAGTATATCTGATCAACTTTGGTTGGAAATCGTCGAAGTCGGCGCCATCCATTTTACGTGTTATGACCAGCGTTATTGTAGACATTTTGAAATAATATTTTGAATTTTTTTGTTCTTTTCTTTTCTTCTTATTATTATTTTGTTTTTGTTTTTACTTTTTTTTTCTGCTTCATTTTGGCCAGTGAAGGCCAGAAAGCTCTCGCACAAATCTGGTGAGGGCCTCTTTGCACCCTTGCTCACAAATTGGGGGGGCCTTAGCGAGGTCCGTGACCTCGTAAATGGTCGGTGAGGGTTTGTTGGCCCTTGCTTAGTTGCCGATGACCATGAAATGAAAAAAAGAAAGAAAAAAAATAAAAAAATAAAATCTAATTTTTAAAAATTGTAAAAGTTGTCTACGTGACTCGATTGTGCCATGGAGGACAACTAGCATTCACATAAGTGATTTCCAGCCAAAATTGGTTAGAAAAACTCAATTGACAAAATTTGAAAATATTTAGGACTAAATGACATAATCGAAAGGTTTAAGACTGAATTAAAATAAGTGTAATAGGTATTTTTTTTTCCCAAAAAAGAATTGTGTGAATTTTTTTGCTACTTTTTCCCCAAACATATGAAAGATAAGATGGGAAATTGTGTGAATTTAAAGATTGATTGTGGGCTAGGTAACACTGATATCGACACGTGATACGCGATATGATATGACACGACACACCAACAAATTATTTCTTAAAAAATAAAGAATTTTGACACGTTAGGACATGTTGTATATTAAATGTATATTTTATATATAAATGATAAATTATCATTTTTATGATTATTTTAATCAAATTAATTTGATTCAAATTCACAAATAAATAAATAATAAAAAAAGAGTGTAGAATGAATTTATACTAAAAATCGCAAGTCATGGGAAGTGAGAATTGGAAGAGAAGACAATACTAGGTTTTATTTATTTATTTATTATTTTTTTACATATTTACATTATGACCCTTCATTTGAAAATTTTCAAAATTGACTCCATGCGTATTGAAATTCTAAACTTGCGTGTCAAGAGAGTTGACCATATGTCGGATTTTAATTCTTCTTGATTGCGTGTTAGAATATGTTGGACACGACATGAAGGCTCCAGAAAAGTATCTGTGTTTGCTAGATTATGGGTGCACATGTATGCAGTGCATGCAACAATTACTTATGAGATAGAACCATAAGAAGGGTTTAGGAAGATTCAAATGGGTTCAATCACTTTGGTATATAATCTTCCATAAAAGAGAAGGATATAGTCACAAAGCATGTTCTTCTCCTCATTGAAGCCTATCGATGTTACATTTTTCTCTATCTATATTTTCCAACATTGCTAATCTCAAATCATGCTTATTATACTTGGTGGTTACAATTTATGAACATCACTCATATGCAAATTTAAGCTAAAATTAAACGTGAGCGATCCCCTTGATGTGCTCTTGGTTAATTAGGTTTGGGGATACTTGTAACTTACAAGTTGTAAGGCCCCAAAACATGTAGTTTGGTGTTAGGAAGTTTTCGAAACTAACAATGGCATCGAATCAAATCTATTTACTATTAAAAGCAAGATGTTTAATTACGATTTCTTGTCACAAGTCAAAGTTATCATTCTTTATCAATGGAGTATCACTTGCTTAATCCATCCTTTCATCTCTTATCACAATCGTCGACCGCCCAAAACGTGATGTAACAGCCTCTTAATTATATTCGACCTTCGAGGGGTTGGGACCAAATCGGCAGACTGCCTTTTCCCACTTTGAAAATATGGCAATTGACGCGATTTTTCGTACAAGTTACTTCCTCTTCCTCTTCCCCCAACGTCTCTCCACTTATAAATCCCCATAATCATCGGTTGCTTCAAGACATCCAAACACAACCCTTCACAAAACCCTAGCTAGCTAGCTTGTTGTTTCACAAATCAATTAGCATTTTACGAGAAAATGGGCAACAAAAGCTCTGCGAAATCCAAGACCGATTCTCAGGAAACAAGCACCACCAAGAAGAGCGCCTTCAACGGACTAGGCAACCTCATTAGGCTCCTTCCGACCGGGACCGTCTTCTTGTTCCAATTCCTCAACCCAGTCTTCACCAACAATGGCAAGTGCCACACCGTTAACCAGTACCTTAGTGCCATTCTAATCGCGGTTTGCGGCTTTTCGAGTTGTTTCGCTTGCTTCACTGATAGCTACAAGGGGATGCTCGGGTTGACCTACTATGGCATCGCCACGACCAAGGGCCTCTGGCCGGGCTCGAGCTCCGTGGACTTATCGGGGTATAAGCTTCGGTTTTCAGATTTTGTCCACGGTTTCATGGTGGTGATTATTTTCGCCGTCCTGGTATTGTTGGACACGAGCACCATGATGTGCTTCTATCCGTCTTTCCAGAATAGGGAGAGGACTTTGACCATGGCTTTGCCACCCGTGGTCGGTGCGATCTCAGGCGTGGTGTTCGCGTTGTTCCCGACCAAACGCCATGGAATCGGGTATCCCGCTTCCAGTGAGACTAAGACTACCTCAGAGACCAGTACTACCTCGGAGAGCAAAGCCTAGAGGAGCTTGATGATAAACATAAGTACATATATGCACGATCCAATGTAATAACATGCCTATTTCCAAATACTTGCATCCACGACTTCTCATGTTAGACTCATGTGCTCAACGAGAAGCATGTAAATACGATCGTACGTGCTTGTTGCCGTAGATCCTACATTTTATTTGTGGTGAATGATTTATCTGTATTGGAATCGACAAATTCATCAATGTCTTTTTACTAGTCTGTAAGCACGAGTGGCATATCAATCGTAGTCAACTTCTTTTACGTCAGTCGAATTTTATTAAAAAAATTCGGACTTTTTAAAGTTAGTTATCTCTTAAACTAAAGAAAATTACTCCTTAAGATCTCGACATTTCAACGACAAGCGAATTGGACGACGGCTTCCTTATTTTTCTTTCCCTTTTTCTCCCTCTTTCTTCCATCCCGTTTTTCTCCTGGATGCATCTGATAACAGTGCATGACCTCAATCCGTCAATCACTGTGCAAGACGCAAGAGCTTACCTTGACCAACAGCCGTGATCGCGAGTCCGCCCTCAGACCCTCCGTGCCGGCAACTTCACTGCCGTCTTCAGAGGCCCGTCCTCAAGCAACCAAAGCCTTTGCATCTCCCTCTGCGCCCCTCTCTGCACCTGCCAGTATTGAGTTGAGCTGGGCTCGTGATGCCAGATCCGACGTCGCCCAAGCCTGGCCTGGCTATGGCTGCCTGAGGCTGGGGAGATTCAGGCCTCATTGATCTCAGACGATGCGAGATTTAGCATGGGGGGCGACGCCCGGGTGATCGCCAAACCTCAAAAAGAGGAGGGGGGATTCAGAGAGCGGAGGCGGGAGCTGCCGCTGATGCGAGGTAGATGGTGGAGCTAAAGTCCGGCGGGTGAAGAATGTACAAGTAAGATGACAGTGACATCCTCACTGAAATTCTCACGTAACCTTTTGACGTGATACTATTGAGGAAAGATTGGGCTTTAGGCGATTTTGGCGGTTGGTGACAAAAGTTCATCCGTGTTTTCTTCTCTAAGGTATATTCTCGAGTGCTTCTTATACGTCATAACAGTTTAATATTTTAATAAAGAATATGCATTAATTTATATTAGCCTGTCCAGTTGAGCCTTGCTTCCTAGAGTTTCTCACCAGCAATGGATCAAAGTCTTGTAGACAATGGAGTGTAGTCCAAGCTGTGACTAATATCCAAGTAAACACGCGACTCAAGACTGGATGAGGTGTTATTATCGGCGAGGCATTCATCACATGAGTCCTTGTCGATGGCCATACCGATCACAAGAGTCTTTGTCGATGGCCATGTTTATCAATAACCATGATCAGCTATTGATATACAATAGCGGCTGGTTGATGATCGTCATCGTAAAACTAATTGCAGAAGATATAGATTGAAAGGAATCGATTAACAGCCGAATGAGGAACCATGTGAAAACTGACCCTCTGGTGGGTAAAGTGGGCGCGAATTTCAGGCAGAGTGGGATTTGAAGTTAAAATTGCTTGCGGATGAGCCAATGGAGCACAAGAGGTCAGATTTGAAGACGAATTCAAAGAAGTAACGCCTTGGATGAGAGTCAAAGTGGCGACAAGTAAACGTCCGGAATTAAGGCGCGAATTTGAAGGAGTAACCGCTTGGACATAAAAGGTCGTGGCAATATGAAGATGCGGAGCCCGAAGGTTTTGAGATGTGAAGGCATAGTTAAAACTGCTGAAGAGCTGTTTTATGGATAGTTATGTTGTAAATAAGTACTAGTGCTTGCGTGCAGTGGAGCCACCCTAGAACAAACAAACAAAATTTGTTACCTTTTAATTATCTTTCAGTCTGCATTTTGGTTGTAACTTTCAGATCTTTGTTGTCTATTAAATTCCGTTGTTGTATCTTTATGTCACCATGCTTCGTCGTCGATTAAAATTCGGCAAAGATTTGTGTACTATGACGTCAATTAAAGTCTGTTGTAGTATATCCACCGCTTTCCTTGTATTGCAGTAATACATGTTGTCCAGAATTGTCATAGGACCCGTCTCTTCTTATAAAAATTGAAAAATGACTTTCAATGAAAAGTATTGTCATGTTATCCACTTAGCAAAAGAGTTACAGAACCTCTTTCATGGATTTCCTAGCGTTCTCAAGGTCGTATGATACCCTCTGAACTTTGAAATGTAATCGAAGTCACATCTTCCCTGCTGTCCGAATTATGGTTGAAGTTCACTTGGCACATTTAAATTAATTAAGTGAATAATCTTTCTACTGTTTTGTCAATAACTAAAGGGTGTGTCATGAGCTTATTGTAAAAACTTGTTCGTGCCACTCATGATTTTGAATCCATAGACCCACCAGAATTTTGTCCGAAGGGTTTGCTGTCCAAATATTTCATATCTTTGCAAGGGCCATTTTACACAAACTTTAAGGGCGTGTTTGACAATTTGCCAAATAGTGATTGATTTTATTCTTTTGTTTCCATAAATATATTTGAAATTGAAATCAATTTGATTTGTTCATGAGAAAAGATTTGGAATAGAATCAATCAGTAAAAAAACAAAAAAAAAATTGCTTCATTGTTTCTAGAAACAATTCAAGAATCAAGCCAACCAAAATTTCTTTTTTTTTTTCTCTTCTTCTCTTCTTCTTGTTCTTCTTCCTTCTCTCTTCTTCTTCCATCACTGCCATTCTCTAACGACCAATTGAGCGGGGTTTGGCGAGCTTGCTGGAGGCTCACCCAGCCATCGGCGAGCGTCGCTTGGCTGGTTGAGCCTTGGTTGGGCAAGGCTTGACCTTGCCTAGCTTTGGCGAGGCTGAGCTTGCCCAACCACCGGTGGGGCTCAACCTTGATAGTCGCGAGGTTAGCCTTGCCTAGCCAAGGCTTGACTAGAATCAAGCCAACCCAAATTTCTTTTTTGTCTTCTTCTTCTTCGTTTCTTCTTGTTCTTCTTCCTACTCTCTTTTTCTTCCATTGCCGCAAGTCTCTGGTGATTGGTTGAGCGAGGTTTGGCGAGCTCGCTGGAGCCTCACCCAGCCATCGACAAGCCTCGCCTGGCTGGGCGAGGCTTGACCGAGCCTTGGCTGGATAAGCCTCACCTAGTTGGGGCGAGGCTTGGCAGTCTTGCAAGGGGTTGGTGACACTTTGGCTAGGTTGTTGGCCCTCGTCTAGCTAGTCACTGGTCATCTCAAGGCCGGTGATTGGCCAAAGGTTGAAGAAGAAGAGAAAGAAAAGAAAAAAGAAAAGAAAAGAAGAATAAAATTATTAAAAAATTAAAAGAAAATGGTTTGGATTAGCATTTTGAGGTCGATGCCAAATGCAATTCTATCATGGGAATAAAAATTTTGGGCAGCTACCAATTGCCTTCAAATGTTTAAAAATTGTTCCTGAGAATGTAATAAAAAAGAATAATTTTTATTAGAAATTATTCCTGAGAACAGAATGGTTGCCAAATGCACCTTAATTGTACGAGTAGAGCAGTTCGCGATTGAGGAAGTGCACGGGGATGCACACCCATCCTTATTGTTATCATTGGTTGCTGACCCGCGCTTCGTGCGTCGAATTTTGAGTAAAATTCATTGCGTCGACATATTAATATTCAAAATCATAGAAATTTGAATTCAAAAGAAAGTAGAAATTTAAATATATTGTAGATGATTTCTACGAATATTATCCCCTACAAATAATATATTATCCATGAATATAATCCCTTTCAAACATGATAGTGGACAATCCTTTTCGTTCTACACTTAGTCCGGACGCGAGAGTTATTGGGTTGGTTAAGATTCATTAACGAATATATCTCAAGTTGCCCCATCAACGATGGCTTGTGCAATGAAAACAAGTTTCTTGGAACCACATCCGGAGCTTTCTATCTCGATAAGCTATCCAGCACTATTGAAGTGGGCTATCACGACTTTCTTCCTAAGGCGCGAATTTGAAGGAGTAAGTGCTTGGATGTGAAAGGTCGTGGCAATATGAAGATGTGGAGCCAAAAGGTTTTGAGATGTGATGGCATGGTTAAAACTGCTGCAACTGTTTTATGGATAGTTATTTTGTAAATAAGTACTAGTGCTTGTGTGAAGTGGAGCCACCCTCGAACAAACAAACAAAATTTGTTACCTTTTAATTATCTTTCAATTTTTGCATCGTAACTATAATTTACAAATATCTCGTTATTGGTTAAATTTCGATATGTATTTTAGTTGTAACTTTCAGATCTTCGTTATCTATTAAATTATGGTGTTGTATCTTTACGTTACCATGCTTTGTTAAAATCCGACAAAGATTTGTGTACTTTGACATTGATTAAAGTCCGTTGAAGTATATCTATCGCTTTCCTTGTGTTGCAGTAATACATCTTGTCCAGATTTGTCACAGGACTTGCCTCTTCTTGTAGAAATTGAAAAAGCTTTGTTAAAATCTGACAAAGATTTGTGTACTTTGACATTGATTAAAGTCCGTTGAAGTATATCTATCGCTTTCCTTGTGTTGCAGTAATACATCTTGTCCAGAATTGTCATAGGACTTGCCTCTTCTTATATAAATTGAAAAATGACTTTCGATGAAAAGTGTTTGGTCATCTTGTCCACTTCCAGCGAAAAAGTTACAGAACCTCTTTCATGGATTCCTAGTGTTTTCAAGGTGGCATGATACCCTCTGACCTTTGTAAAGAAATCGAAGTCACATCTTCCCTGCTGTCCAAATTATGGATTGAATTTCACTTGGCAGATTCAAATTGATTAAGTGAATAATCTTTCTACTGTTTGGTCCATAACAAAAGGGTGTGTCACGAGCTCATTGTAAAAACTTGTTGGTGCCACTCATGATTTTGATTCCAAAGACCCACCAGAAATTTGTCCGAAGGGTTTGCTGTGCAAATATTTCATATCTTCGGAAGGGCCATTTTACACAAACGTTAAGGGCACATAGGGCAATTTGCCAAATAATGACTAATTCTATTCTTTGGAACATAAATCCGTTTCATTTGTTCCCAAGAAGAAATTAGGAACATAAATCCGTTTGATTTGTTCCCCAGAAGAGATTTGGAACATAATCAATGAGTTAACAAAGAAGAAGAAGTTGTTTCTTTATTCTTAGGAGCAATTCTAGAATTAAGCCAATCCATTTTTTTTCTCTCTTTTTCTTTTCTTATTGTTCTTCTTTTTACTCTCTTCTTCTTCCATCGCCGTCGGTCTTCGGCGATCGGTTGGGTGAGGCCTGGCGAGCTCGCTGGAGGCTCAAGCAGCCACCGGCGAGCCTCGCCTATCTAAGTGAGGCTCGATTGAGCAGCCGAAGCTTGGTCGACGAGGTGCAGGCTAGCGACACTTTGGCAAGGTCATTAGTCCTCGTATGGCCGGTCATTGGTCATCCCAAGGCTGGTGACCGGCCAAAGGTTGAAGAAGAAGAGAAATAAAAGAAAAAAAGAAAAGAAGAAAAAATAAAAAAGAATAAAATTATTAAAAAATTAAAAGAAAATGATTTGGATTAGAAATTTTGAGGACGATGCCAAACGCAATTATATTCTAGGATAAAAAATTTTGGACTGTTACCAAATGCCTTAAAATACTTAGAAATTATTCTCGAGAATAGAATAAAAAAGAATCATTTTTGATTGGAAATTATTTTCGAGAACAGAATTGTTGTCAAATGCACCCTAATTATACAAACAGGGCAATTCGCGACTGAGGGAATGCATGGGGATGCACACCCATCCTTATTGTTATCATTGGTTGCTAACCTGCGCTTTGTGCGTCGAATTTCAAGTAAAATTCATTGTGTCGAGATATTAATATTCAAAATCATAGAAATTTGAATTCAAAAGAAAGTAGAAATTTAAATATATCGCAGATGATTTCTACGAATATTATCAACTACAAATAATATATTATCCATGAATATAATCCCTTTCAAAGATAATAGTGGACAATCCTTTTCGTTCTACACTTAGTCCAGTCGCGAGAGTTATTGGGTTGGTTAAGATTCAATGACAAATATATCTGAAGTTGCCCCCTCAACAATGGCTTGTGCAATGAAAACAAGTTTCTTGGAACCACCTCCGGAGCTTTCTATCTCGATAAGCTATCCAGCACTATTGAAGTGGGCTTTCACGACTTGTGAGATTAATTGTGTTCTTTATTTAGCTGTAACACTTGATGTCATAAAAAATCAATTACCGTTAATTATTTACATATAGCTACAGGCAAAATTGTCTAAAACATTTTAAATTTATTGCACTTTTGCCAATTGAGTCTTAAACTTTTCATTTATGCCAGTGAGTCTTAAATCCTCTTACGTTTTGACAATTGAGTTCATTTGGCTTATTTAAATTATAAATTACTAACGTGTATACCAACTTTCTTACTTGACATTATAAGCATTGATGTGGACAATTTGCAATGATATTTCAATATTATTTTATTAATTTTATTTACTTTATCCTTTATCCTTTTTTTTTGTCTTCTTTTACTAACTAAGGGCAATGGCACTCTCGCCCAGATAGGGGAGGGAAAAAAAGAAAAAAAGAAAAGAAAAGAAAAATAAAAACTATAAAAATATTATTAAAAATTGTCTACGTCAATGCTAATAGTGCTATGTAGTACAACCTATATCCATGTTAGCGATTGTTAAGTAAACTTGATATGATGGACTCAATTGGTAAAACATGAAAAATATTTATGATTCAATTGACAAAATTGAAAGGTTTAAGATTGATTAAAAAAAAATGCAATATGTTTGAGACTTTTTGGACAATTTTCACTATAAATACGCCCCTAAAAGAAGGAAACTTGGAAAGAAAAGGAGGATCACCGCCTAAACTCATATTTCCATTCCATGTTTTGGTTCGTTTCCTTTTTACTCGTGGTTTACTGGCATGGATATCACCTCACATTTATATTTAACTAAGTTTGTGTGTGGATAATGATCGTAATTTAATCCACCAATTAAAAGTATGATTGGAGAAAGTTTCCATCAATTAGGATGGAGGAAAATATAGTCCTAACTAGAATGCAATTGAGTAGATGCACATGGTAACTTATATGTAAAAAAAAAATTGATCGTGGGTGCACCCATGTACGTGACGCATGCAACAACCTGCACATGAGATAGAATCATAAGATGGGTGTAGGAAGATTCAAAATGGTTCAATCACTTTCGGACTTAACCTCCCATAAAAGAGATTATAGTTCTAAACGCATGATCTTGACCTCATTGAAGCCTGCTCAGGCTATAATTTCCTCCATTGCTGGTTGGATGAAATTTTCTCAAACCATGCTTATTATGAAATTTTCTCAAACCATGAATATCACGTACATGTAAATTTAAACTAAAATTATAAGCAGATGATCTTCATCCACCAATCGGAAACATGGTTGAATGACATTACCTCTATCTAAAGTGTGGGTTTGGTTAATTAGGTTTGAAGATACTTGTAAGGCCGAAAAACATGTGCTTTGGTGTTCGCAAGTATTTGACAATTAAAGATAATGTCGGACTAAGTCTAGTTACCGTAAAATGCATTACGCTGAGTATGATTTCTTGTGACAAGTGAAAACTATTCTTTTTAATTAATGGAGTATCACTTGGTCACTCCATCCTCTCCTCTCTTCTCACACTCGTCAATTTCCCAAAACGTGATGAAACGATCTCTTGCTCGTGATAAGATTCGACCGTCGAACTGAAATTGGCCAACTCTCTACGGTTGTACGCAAAACCTTCACACTTTAGAATATGGCAATTTCATTTTTCGTACAAGCAACTTCCTCTTCTTCTTCCCCAACTTCGCTCCACGTATAAATAACCTAATTGGTGCTTGTTTAAAAGACACACACAAACACAACTCCATATACTTCATAAAACCCTAGCCAGCTTGCTATTTTTGCAAAGCAATAGGCATTTTCCAAAAGAAAATGGGCAACAAAAGCTCTTCGAAGTCCAAGCCCGATTCTCAGCAAACAAACACCACCAAGAGAATCGCATTCAATGGACTAGGCAACCTCATTAGGCTCCTTCCCACCGGGACCGTCTTCTTGTTCCAATTTCTCAACCCCGTCTTGACCAACAACGGCAAGTGCCACGCTGTCAACAAGTACCTAAGTGCCCTACTAATCGGAGCTTGTGGCCTTTCGTGTAGTCTTGCTTGCTTCACTGATAGCTACACAGGGAGTGACGGGCAGACCCACTACGGGTTCGCCACGGCCAAGGGCCTCTGGCCTAGCTCTAGCTCTAGCTCGAGCTCGAGCTCTAGTGGTTCTGTGGACTTGTCGAAGTATAAGCTTCGGTTCGGAGATTTCGTCCATGCTTTCTTTGTGGTGATTGTTTTCGCAGTTCTGGTGTTGTTGGATAGCAACACCATGCGGTGCTTCTATCCGTCTTTCGAGAATACGGAGAAGACTTTGCTCATGGTCCTGCCAACTGTGATCGGCACCACCTCAGGCGCGGTGTTCATGTTGTTCCCAACCTCGCGCCACGGAATTGGGTATCCTTCAAGTGACACTAGCACTACCTCGGAGAGCAAAGCGTAAAGAGCTTGACGATACACATAAGTACACACATGCATGGAACAATGTAACCATATGCTTGCTTCCAAATACTTGCATCTACGACTTCTCGTAGTAGACTCATTTGCTCTACAACGAATGTGTGATTACATGTATTTGTTTCCGTAGATCTTACGTTGTATTGGTAGATAAAGGATCTATTTGTTTTGGAATCAACAAATTCATCCATATCTTTTGATTAGCATCTCATCATGAGTGCCACATCAATTATGTTCAACTTCATTTACGGCCGCCATATTTTATTTCAAGGATCCAAATCTTCTAAAGATGGCTTTCTTTGAAGTTAGATAATGTTACCCCTCAAGATATGAGCAATATTAGCAATTATCAAATTGGACGTTTCAAATCGGGTCTGCCTTTTTTCCTTTTTCCCCTCTTTCTTCCATCTCATTTTCCCCCTGTACGCATCTGATGGCTGTGCATGACCTCAGTCGCTCGATCACTTTCCGTGACGCAGAGCCAACCTCGACCTACGGCCACAACCGCGCCTCCTCCACCAGACCCCATGCGCCAGCAACGTCGCCGCCCGTCCTTCTTGGGCCCGTCCTCGAGCACCCAACGCCTTTGTATCTCCCTCAGCGTCCCTCTCTGCGCCTCTTGGGGGCAGGGTGGTGACGCCGGGGTGGTTGCGACCTAGGTTGTCTCGAGGTCTCGGCGACCAACCCTCGAACAGGGGTGCTGTGAACGTGAGCTAGACGGTGGAGCTCAAGTCCGGCCATGGACACGACCTAGACTACGGTGACCGGAGGCACCGGCCGTGAGGGGACTGGGATTGACGGGGCGCGGTGGCTGCATCAGTGGCAGATGGAGGAGGGGGGAGAGAGAGAAACTTGCGAGAGAGAAAATAGTATTGAGGGAAGATATGAGCTACAGGCGATTGGAGGTAGCTCACAAAATTTTATTCGTGTCTTCTTTTCTAAGTTATATTGTTTTCCTGAGTGTTTCATACGTCATAATTGCTTAATATTTAGGATTAAGGATATACATTAATAATTTTATGTATCTTAGCCGCTCAATAGAACCTTAGCTTCCTAACGTTTCTCTGACATTGGAGTACAGATGAAGCTGTGACTAATAATGGATAATTTGTACTTACTTACCAAAAGTGTATAGTGTTATCCGACAAAAATTAGCCTTCAACTTTGTTAAGCATGTATTGATATTTATAACATATTCACAAAACCTATATCAAAAGCATTCGGAAAAATTCGCAGTGAATACATTTTGATCAATTTCAAAGGTCTTGGAATCTTAAAATTGACTTGACAATATGCGTTACAACCTCTAGATCAAATTTCATGCAGGAAATTTCTCCAAAATACGATTAGAAAACAGTTAATTATGAGTTTGGTCGATTACTACCTCCCTTAGTTCCCTTAGTTAAATTTACAAGAACTTCTTGTTTTATTCTTTATGGGTTGTTAACCATGCCCTCAACCATAATAATTTTAGTTTGAATGTGAAGAAAGCATGACTAGCTATATTCGATATCAATCAAAATCACTTAAAGATTAGACGAAAGAACAAACGAATGATTTTCTTACAAGTCGAATTTAACAACGTTAAATCGTCAATGGATTGATTGATTCATGATCATAAAAGAGGAGTAAATTCGTTTTTTCAACTTTAAAACATAGCTTTTTTCAACTTAAAAACGTAGTTTTACTTTAAAATAGGTACTTCTTTTATTTTTTTAAAATACCAAGATGAAAGGGGGATTCGTTAACTAATTTCTTTTAAAAACTTAGCTAATAATGGTGTCAAGAGATGAAATAGTGCGATCAATTTTTTTGAATGTGAGGGGTTAGGTTAACTATTAACATTGAACGAAATCTCGTGGTTAAAGGGTAATTTGGTCAGTTAACATAAAATAGCGGGTTTTAGCTAGAAGTGGTGTGGAAATAGCGCCACTTTATAACAAATATAATCTAATTTTGGTATTAATCATGGGAAACTTTTTGGGGGCAAAAAGGCAAGTGGGTCTGGCGCAAGAGGGGCCAGCATAGTTCGGCAGGTGGGGTCTCAGCGTCAACATCTGAAAATTGGTCATCGTCAACATCTCATGAGATACTTGTTCCTCTGATTGGTTCAAAAATGGATTAGGGAAAAAGTTCTTGTGCGAATTTGTGTGGAAACTATTTCACATGGATTTTCCAGTGTTCTCGGCGTGGCATGATGCATTAGCAAACTCTGGAACGAAATCAAAATCACATCCTCCCGGCTGTCCAAATCTCGGATTGGAGATCATTTTCTATCGTTTCGCATGACCAAAGAGTGTGTCATGAGCTTATTGTAAACAAATGTTCATGCCACACATGGCTTAGATTCCATATGCCCATCAGAAGTTTGTCCAAAGCGTTCTAGATTTAGTCCATTTGTTTGATCTGATAAAAATTTCGAGGTGAGGAGCCAACTGGTTGCGTTTGTTAATCTCGAGGGATATTCAGTTGGTTAAGACTCAATATCGAAATGTGTCTTATGTTGCTCGATTGGTGATTGTAAGTACAATGATTTCAATTTCCTAAGAGTCAGCCTGAGAGATTTCTATCTCTATATAGGGATCCAGTACCCAATGATGAGGGGAATATCAGGACATGTGAGATTAATTGTGATACTTCCAAGAAGTTAGAACACTACAGGCTCCCTAAAAAGGGATACACAACTCTTCCTCCGACACGAAGGAGAGACCATATAAAAATTATCAGTGGAAGCCCAGAAATTGGGCTTGGCTAACGCAATAAAAATAAGAAAAAAAGGAAAAAAAATTTGCAGTTCACCCTATAAATTTTTAGGCTTTTACTTGCCATATACTTCTACAAGGTTATCTCACCTTCAAAGCCATCTGTCTTGCCTTCTTTTGTTGTCTGAGAGGGTCTTTCCTAGGCTTACAACCTGTTTTAACAACGTCAACCTTGACTATGTGGTGGTCTGAAGTGCCCTTAGATGAGATCACCGAGTATGAGTTGGGCACAAACTTGTAAGGTGCCTCTGGAGATGCCCAGACGTAGTCCACACGTGTGCCGTACTTGCACGTGCCTTGCACATCTTGCAAGAGCCAAAAGAAAGAGATTAGACTTCAGGGGAGTGTTCTTTTTCTTTTTATGGAGGCAGGTGAGCTAGGTAGGACTAGGAACACGTACTTTGACCTTTTGCAACGATGACCACGGGCTCACAGTCCCCAGCAGAGTTCTTTGCATCTATGTAATCTTTCCCCTTCAAGAACTTGGTCACTTCAACCTTTGGTGTGGGCTTCCCTATGTCCTCATAATACTACATAGGAAAGCAACATAGACAGTTTCAGAAGTACACAAACAGAAGAAAATAGCAACTTTTTTAGTCAGGGGTTTTTTCCAGAAAAGAGAAATTGTGTTTCTTTTTCTTGAATTTACCTTGACAATGTCCATCCATCTAGAGATGGAGTAGTCTGATTCATCCAGTGAGTTGAGGCCACCTGCAAGGATGTGAGGAGGGTCATATGACTGAACAATTGCTCTGATCTGCCTCATCCTCCAGAACTCATCCAGGTGGTCCAGCTGCGTGCAGTTGAAGCTAAGCTCTCCTGCCCATGGCACATCTATGGTGGCCTTCAACACATTCCTGGTCATCACCCACAAATCCAATCATGTCCACTGACATTGAGCTCATGTGGACTTGTGTTTGGGGATTTACGGTTAGCCCGCCATGATAGGACAGCAATTTTAACATGATTCCACAGATGACACGACTTAATTGAGATGAAGATGATAAAAATCACTGAATTTGGACTCGAAACTCGGCACTACTTGAGCATATGATTACCTTGAACTTAAAATTTTCTCTTTCTATCCCTTCTGCGGCGATAGTTTGTTAATTTGAAAGGCACCAAATGGTGGGTCACGATGGGAGTGCAGTAAAACTGAAGTGAAGTTTCAGTTTCATCCCCGAGATGTGGCTACTCTTTAAGCTTCTAATCATACTAAAAACAGAGCACAACTCCCTCTCAAGAGGTTAACAGTAGCCAAAAATTCTACTTGCTGATATGTCGAATGACAGACTCAGTTTTCCAGATAAGAAATTTGCTGATTTACCCCTCAAGCACTCAATTAAAATGCCTACACGGCAAGCGCTGCAGAGCACAAGATACCATGCTTTTCCTTGACCAATGCAATGATTTTAGGGAGGATGATAACGAGATGACTGAACAAGCACCTGAAGTCGTCATCGTCAGCTATCTTCTGAACCCGCCACCGCTTGATTGGCCACCTCGACAGGATCGCGTTGCCATACTCGGGAGCCCAGCTCTCAGCAAACACATAGTCCATTCCCAGAGCACTTGCCAGGTCGGAAAGCGGCCTCATTCCCTTCTCTTCCTCAGCCTTCACATCTTGCAAAGCCAGAATGTCAGCATTCACCTCCCTAAGCACTTCTAAGATGCTCTTGCCACTCCTCAGATTCTCTTCGTGATTGCTCCTGGAATTTCCCAGGGCTAAGCTGTAAGGGAAACATATCGGTGATCTGACAGGGACTTTGCTTCGAGTGTTGGCACTGCTGGTGATCATGATCGGCGAGCTCTTGGCATCATTCTCTTGAATGAAGCCAAGCAGCTTGCTATTGGCTATGGAGATCTCGTTCTCGGGCAGATTTATCGAGACCTTCAGATTCGACCTAGCAGGCCTACCGTTCACAGATGGGTGCAGAGGAGACTGCTTCAATATGCTCCTAGGCTGAGAATCAAGTCCTGGCTTCTGCTGATTACTACCAAACACGAAGTAATGTTCCTCTTCTTCTTCATGATCGAACACAGAGGTTTCATCGTGATTTGGGACGGCGGGCGCGAGAGAGAACATTGCTACATTGAATGTTGCGATCCGGATCGGCCTCTCTGGGAAAGAGAAACTGAATTGGCCATTGTTCGAACTGTTCTTGGCACCTAGCGATTCGCCGGAACGGACTCTCGAGCCAAATTTTCTCAATCTCCTGACGACGATCTTTAGACGTGGCCGCTTCTTAATCAGCCTCCGCATTCTCGAGCAGAGAATCCGGACTTTTCGGCGCAGCACACTCAGTATGTGAGCTGAATGCTCAGTGCACAAAGCTTCATGGGCCATGTATCTGTTAAAGAAACAAAACGATGCTTTTTTAGCACATCACGAGCACCTTTCTTCACAAGATTAGAGCAAATGAAAATCTTTGTTCATGGCAAGATTGAGGGTCATGAGAAAGATGATAAATAAGAGAGTTAGTAGAAAACAGATGAGGACATTGGATAAAGGTTGAAAAATGTTGTAAACGACAATGTTGAGGAGAGAGAGAGAGAGAGAGAGAGCCACCAAACTCCAACTACTCCAGTGACAAAGGTGGAGGCTTGAGTTTGACTATAGGCACGAAAACTGTTGGGCTCCTTTTCCAAAGTACCAACTGCTACCAATCACATGTGAACTGTTGGGCCCAAAACGTAATAAATTCACATAATTAAGGATGGAAATTAGAAAATAGGGTCATGATTAAACGTAGAAGCAATGATCTTTGCGACCCTCCTCAAAAGTTATACAGCTGGGAAGTCAGTTTTCATGTGTAGAACTTCAAGGACTCAAAAGACTTAGGGCCTGTTTGTTTGTGTTCCTCGTTTTTTTTGTTTCCGAGAACAAAAAAAAGAACAGAAACGCGTTTGTTTACATTTTTGTTCCAAATCTATTTTTTTGTTTCCGGAAACAAAAAAAGAACAAAAACAAAAAACAAAAAAAAATTGTTTCTTGTTTCTAGAACAAAAAAAAAAGAACAACTTTTCTCTCTCCTCTCTTTTCTTTTTTTTTTTCTTCTCATTTCTTCTTCTTTTCTCTTTGGCCGGTCGCCGGCCTCGCCATGGCCGGCGACCGGCCACAAGGAATAAAAAAGAAAAAAAGAAAAAAAGAAAAAGAAAGAAAAAAATGAAAAATAAAAAAACATTAAAAAAATTAAAAGAAACAAAAAAAGAACACAAATTTACCAAACATGTTTTTGTTCCTTTTTATTCCAGAACAAGTTTACCAAATGCGTTCTTTTGTTCAAAAATCAAGTTTTCCCGGAACAGAAATAGTTTTTTCTATTTCGTTCCAGTAACAAAAAAAAAAAGTAAACACAAACAAACGCACTTATATGACGACTTGGGCGAATATATTTGCAAATAAGACTAGGTTCTGTCCCTCGGCTTATGATCCTTCTAAGGAAAACACAACTCATGAGGAAATAACAAGTGAACGAACGTATGAAGAACAGAAAGGTCGAGCCAACGATGATTGTAGTCCGGAAAAGGTTGACTTATGTGTAGGATTGCTTGTCTTGGACGGTAGCGTACGGTGTGTTAAGAAGTCAATGTTTTCTTTTAGGGATCTTTTATTGGTGTTAAAATGCGTAGGTTGAACCGAAATGAAGTCACCAAAACATGAAGAAAGCATGCGAATGTGTGGCCGTGAGTTGACTCTAGCGGTCCTTTGGAAAATGTTTAATAAACAAAAGCTTTTTTTTGTTGTTGTGGTTCTACAGTGATGGAAAAATGACGTGATTATGCGCCGGAGTGCTGCGATGTCTGGAAGTAGGAATGACAATTCATGTTGTTGTTTGCAAACTATTCGTAATTACAACTTAAATTATCTGAATGATATCACGAAAGAGTTAATTATGACCATCATTCAAGGAGACCCTTGATTTCTGAAACATAAGCTAATTAGAGTAATTTACATACATAGTTACAAGTCTTCTGGAAGGAATACTCTATAGGTATTCTTGAATATCCATTTTGTGATTTATAACCGCTCGCTCCATTTCACATGAGCCAAGTTATCCAAATGAGTATTTTGAGTAACCACACAATGTAGAACATCTCTCATTGATGTGAGACTCTAAAACATTACAAATTCCCTGCAGGTTAATGAACCGGCATCCTTTTTAATGTTGGCTCGTATCGTAATATTACCCATATATTTTGTGTGGTCTAGTTCATTCCTATTATCTTTGCCATCTTACAAGTCTATTAAGAGCCATACGTTGTCTAAGCTCTCTCACCCGGTATGGCTTAGTCCATCTAAGAATCGCCCATCTACTGAAGGGGGTCCTGCTCCGATACTCAATGTAGCAATTTGATGTGTTCCATGAGATTCACGTGTTCAAAAAGAGTATCCTCTTAACCACGCAAGACATATTTAAGGAACACGGTTTGCTTATGAATCACTCAATCTCTCTTCCTTTAAGAGTGAGTTATCATTCTTCAGATGTCTCCTTCAATCCAATATTGGATTCTCAAGCAGACAACTTTTGAAGAAAAACTCCATACTATGTCATTCTTCTATGAAAAAATAAATCGTCAGTGATGCATACGGAGAATAGCAGTAGTTAAGGAACGTCGACCTGCGACCAAAAACTATAAATTCTTGCAGGTACTTGCATCGGATTGAGACAAAGGACTGTAATCGTTTTGGGTAAACTAAGGACAATAGAAATCCCCCGCAAAGTACAACCCTCTTCATTCTACGCTTGAGAAAACCGTGCCGTGTACCGATGCCAACTAATACTTTCACGGCCTTATTGAGTTGCGATGCAAACAAGACTTCCTACTCTACATGGAAGTGATTTTTCAATGTTTGCCATAGCAAAATCATGAATTTCAAAATTAAAAAAAAATCTTTAAACATAAAGTCGAATATAGGGTTCAGATGTCTAAGCACCAGACTCGACATCAAGGGCCCCACGAAGGAATTCGAGCCCACCTGTTGGGGATCAAGGCATGGCTACTGGTCCTGCGATAAGTTGATCACGAGCCTTGGTATTTCTATCCCAAAAAGCCCAGGTAAAAGTAGCCGGGTCATTTTACCCATGCTTCTCTCACTGGCTCCATAAAATGTTAATAGAATATGTATCATTTTTGTAAATTCTAATTATCCCTTTTATCAAATTTTGCATTGTTCTTCAAGGATCGCGTAATGCTTGTCTTTCCTTTTTATTAGATATATTTTAGAATCCATAGATGATCTAGTTTAGTTAGATTGAGAGAGAGGGAGAGAGAGAGGGAGAGAGAGATTGAAGTCAAAGGCCTTTCTCTCCGATGGGCTTCCGAAGCCAGCTCTACGGGTCGGATTTTCCTCAAGCGAATCGGACATGGACATGAGCCTAATTGAAGCTGAGCGTGAAATGGGCTGCTAGGAAGGTGAGTTGGTCGGCTTGACTAGTGAGGTAACGCTGATGGACCGGGTCGAAATCAAATGGCCGGATGGGCTGATATGATGGGCTGGCTTTGGTTCCTTGCAAGCTATAATATCCCAATGGGACTATCTCTCTCTCTCTCATCCATTTATTTATTTGTTTTTCTCTTTTTTTGTTGTATTCATTTTTTATTTTTGCAAAAATACATACTTTACCAGTCGGCAAAAATTCAGGCATCACCAATTGATAATTGCCACGGGAAGTTGAACTAGTAAGAGTTTGTGCACAAAGTGTGTGTGCTAGAAAAGGTGAGTGACATGCATGAAATGTCTAATTATAGGATTTTACATTGCATAAATGCGCAGCTTTTGGTATTGCCCAATATAGGAAGAGATCTTAATGGAATTTTTTTTATTTAATTAGAGAAAAATAAATAAATAAATAAAGCAATAACGTAGAAGCATTACTCATAGGAAGCAAATAAATTTGAGAGATTAGTAAGGAGAGAGAAGTTCGCTAATCAAGCTTCAATTTTTTAGTAAAATAATAGTGAGAATGTTACGTGATAATAAGAAGAAGTGTTTCCAACCGAGAGATATAGTGATCACATCTGAATTTTAATAAATCAACCATGTTATCTAAGCATATAGAAATTTCTATTTTCACGAGAAAAATCTCCATCCTAATATGGGCTGCATATGTATAAATATACATACATATATATGAGTAACTAATAAATTGCAGCTCACACCTCATAGATCCCCATAAAAGCTAACTAATATTCCCTAAGTTCATAACTTGAGTTCTAATATCAACTTTGTCATATCGCAAATGCATCCCAAGATTTAGAAAATGACTAGCTATCCTTTGGAAAATATAAAGGACGGAGCCTTTAACAAAATACAATAATTTTAGATAAATGTATTGACTACGCTGAACCTTTCATTAAATAATAGTTATAACAAAATCCAGTGAGCCATGAATAATTAAAAAGTAGAAAGTAATTAATCCCCTCAGAATCTTTCTCCACGTGTATTAAAACTAAAAGATGAAAATTAATGCGATATTTAAAAAATTAGGAGAGTCGCTATAAAATTGATCTGAGTGCTGGAATAATTTTTGAAACTGCTTCCGAATAAGCTTAAAGAAACATAGCAAGATGAAAAAGGCCACATTCTTCTTAGAAAAAGAGACATGCAGGGAAATTTAATTTACTTAGGAAATTATGCACCAATAACTATTCCTATTAAATAGGTTTAATTCTTGAGTAATAACAAAAAACTTCGGAGGATTGATTGATATTGCATTAATCATGTGGTTACGACTTTTTAGGATGGTGAATAGAGGATGACAATACCGTGAAAAATGTACAAAAGTACACTGTAAGTGTTAAAACTTGGCATGTATGAACACTAAAATGTCAAAACTTCTAAAAAATACACATAAGTGTTATTTTTTAATTTTTAAATTGGGACATTTAAGTATCAATTTCGATGATGATAGCTAGAAATTCGATGTAACATTACTTTAAGAATAAATGTAGTTTAAGGTACTGCATGATAACATTTCTCTTCCTCAAAATTTCTGTTCTTTTGTTCTCCGAACAAAAAAAGAATGTAAAACCCGTTTGATAACGCCACATTATTTTTCTGTTCCCGGGAATAAAAACCTAGCTCGAAATGGTTTGGGAATAGAAATGAGAAACAAAAAAATCACTTCTCTTCCGGGAATAAAAATGAGGAACAACTTGTTTTAACCCTAATTCCTCTTTCCCCCCCCAACTCACGCCCCTTCTCGGCTCACCTCTTCCTTCGCTCGCGACCTCTATCTGATCTCATCACCTCCCGTTGCGGCCGGTCCCATCGTTGCGGCCAGTCCCGTCGCCGCCGGTCCCGTCGCCGCCGGTTTGGTCGCCACTGGTCCCGTCATTGGCAGTCCTGTCATCACCGGTCTTGTGGCCTCTGTTCCGTTGCCTGCCAAGCTCGTCCAATCGCTCCCCTTCTCCTCCTCTTCCCGACCACCATGTCGTGGTTCGTCCTCTTCCCTCGTGAACTTGCGCCGACAACTCTCGCTTCACTATTTGTTTCGATGAGTTTCGTGGCGATAGAAGAGTGATGCCGCTCTCTGTGAAAAAAATTTGTAGCTAGGTTGCGGATCGGTGTGGGTGGATTTCTTGGCGGGGGTGGCCTCTTACCCCAAGCCCGACGACAAGATCCGGAGCACCAGCTTGGAGGTTTTGCTCGTTCCCCTGCCCTCAGATCGAGTCCCTCTTCCTTATCCTCGTTCTCTACTTTTTCCATAATGCCGTTGCTTTTGTTAGGTTGTGATTTTAAAATCTGGTCGGTACATCTTGCTTAGGTTCAAGGCGGTGGGAATGCTGGTAACGCTTTGACTTGCGCTGCACGTCTGGGCTTGAATCCGAGGCTGATTTCGAAGGTTGCGAGAACATCTCTTTGCAGATTTTGTGTGGCTTTTGTGTTGTGGAGTTACTATATGTGACGATCATTAGGTTGCTGATGATGCCCAAGGCAGGAGTATATTGGCAGAGCTGGAGGCTGATGGTGTTGATACTTCCTTTTTGGTGGTGAGCTCTAATTGACCAGTGTTTAAAAAATGGTCTAGTCCTGCCCATATTTGAGAGATCCACGGAGAATTTGCATTGATGACACTAGGTGGATTTATCAATCTATTTGGTGATGATCGCAAAGAACGAATAGGACTACACTTTTTTGCCTTCAACACAGAATTGGGTGAATAAAATCAGGACACACTTGAAGTGAGTTAAGTCCATGATGCAAAGATGTTGTGTCATTGGTGTGGTTTGGTGAAAGGCATGATTTTACACTAAGAAAAATGGCAGCGATCAAAATTCTACCTTGAAGTTTTCAAAAATGTGTT
Source organism: Eucalyptus sp. ANBG9806169 (assembly GCA_014182395.1). Taxonomy (NCBI): domain Eukaryota; kingdom Viridiplantae; phylum Streptophyta; class Magnoliopsida; order Myrtales; family Myrtaceae; genus Eucalyptus; species Eucalyptus sp. ANBG9806169. The sequence goes on along the minus strand of CM024574.1, from coordinate 18,373,298 downwards.
TCTCTAAAACATTTTACTTTTGACCATTATAGATACTACTGGAGCTTCATTTTTTGGGAATTTTAGTCCATATTTTAGAGTGTCTTTTCCTTTTACCTTTCAACCTTTCCTTTTCCTTTATTGTTTGAAATTTGATTTTTATAGACATTGTGCATCTCAAATCTTCTACGAAATATAGACTTTGGCATTTATTGGTGTTTAAGATCATGTAGAAGTTAAAGATTTTGCCTTTTTCGGATTCCCGAAATACTGTTCATCCATCCTCTCCATTTGGGCGAAAGTGACACTGTTCCTGCGTTTCTGGCTTTTGGCTGCTGCGGTCACCAAGGCTGGTCGTTGGGCATGATTTTTGGAGGATAGGCGTGTCTTTACACCCTCCAAAGGTTGACCGAAGCATTCCACCTGGTATGGCCCCATTCGCTGGATTTCTTTGATTATTCCGTAGGGTTTTTGGTGCGACTGCTGCTCCTCGAATTTTCTGCTTGTTGTTATGGCTTCGTCTGGTAGTCGGCCTTTGGTCCAAGTGAATGATAGGGCCCAAAGTACCCATGGGCGTAGCCGAAGTAGGGCAAGACGTCCCTCTCGTGGCCCAGCGTTGGTGCGAGCTACCCAGAACCATGATGGTTCGAAAGCTCCATGAACGGATCATGGGTAAATGTTGCTAGGTTATCTGCAAAAGGGTATGAGTTGGACTTCGCTCCTCCTATTTCGGTGGGCGGGGAAGGGTATTGTTCGATTATCCGAGAATGCTAAGGGTCTTTGTGGATCCAAAATGGAACAATTGTCTTGTAGGTTATTTCGTGGGGAAAAATGTGCCTTTCAAGATCACTGAAACTGTTCTTAAGGAAGCTTGGGGCTCTCATTTGTCTGAAATGTTAGCAAATGATGGTTTCTATTTCTTTTTTATCCCTGATCCTGAGTTTAGAAAGAAGATCCTCGATGATGGCCCCATGACGGTGGCAAGAATTCCCCTTGTTCTTAAACAATGGGACCATACACTTGAACTCAAAAAGGATCTGCAGTCTACTGTCCCGGTCTGGATCCGCTTGAAGAACATTCCTTTTGCCTACTGGTCAGCCCCTGGTATTAGTGAGATAGCAAGTGCAGTGGGTAGACCACTCTATGTGGATCCGCTGACGGAACAAATGAAGCGATTGTCCTTTGCTAGAGTATGTGTGGAAATTTCTGCTAAAATTTGGAAAGATGTGAAGAGGTTGAAGTCTTGGTTGATGATGAATCGTTTATGGTTCAAGTCCTCTATGAATGGCGACCTGATTCTTGCCCAAAATGTTGTGCATTCGGACATAATTGTGTGGAGGTCGAAGCTACAAAAGCCCAGGCTGGTGCGAAGGCTTCTGCTGGTATTCCTCTTAAGGATGCTGCTCCTGTCCAGTCGGTGAATGCTGAACCTGTTCAGACCTCAAATGAAGCTCCTGAGGAACATCATCAAGGTTGGAAGCAAGTGACGAATAAGAAGAAAAAACTTCATATGGCAGATCTAGAAAAGGAGAGATCTTCCCCCCCTTCTGCGGCACTGAGGGCGAAGGCTGTGGCGGAGCCATCAGCGAAGGCTGTGGCAGAGACCTCCAAGCCTCCGGTTGCTAAGGTGGTTCAGAAAGATCAGAGTGTCTTCAAGCAAGGTGTGTCTGGATCCTCTTCTTCGATGGCTTTAGTCATTTCAAATCCAGAAAATGCCTCTTTGATGGCTCTTTCCTCGGATGACGATTCTGATGAAGTGGCGAGTGCAGACGAGGAGGAACTTCCCCCTGCTGTGCCGAATCCCTGTGATGCTCCTTCGGAACCTAGTCCCAGCATTGTTCTACAAGTTGAACTTGAAGCTCCCCCTATCCAGAAAAGTGTCTCTCCTTCTGCTAGTGTAGCTACTCCTTCGGCTAAGGCCCCTAAGCAGGGGACAAACCGAAAGAAACGCCGGTAATTGCTGTCTTGCCTATCTATATATCTATATATGCATATAGGAGTATGGAATATCAGGGGTCTATGTAACCCGGTTAAACAAGCGGAAATCAGGAATTTTGTGCGGTCCAATAATATGTGTTGTATTGGTATTGTTGAAACTAAGGTCTCTTTTGCTGCGTTTAACTCGGTATCTGCTGTTTTAATTCCGGGTTGGAGGTGGACTAATAATTATAGTCACTCCCATAAGGGGAGAATTTGGGTCGGATGGAACCCTCTTAATGTTGCCTTTACGGTGAACGCCTCTTCGGACCAAGCTGTCCATGGGAGATTGGTGTGGTTGGCTTCTGGCAAAGCTTTCTTTTTCTCGGTTATATATGCGGAACATAGTTTTGTCTCAAGAAGGCCTCTCTGGGAGGATCTCTTACAGACTAGTGTTCTTCTCGGTAATTCTCCTTGGATCTTGGCAGGGGACTTTAATGCTATTAGAGACCCCTCAGATAGGATTGGCAGCTCGGACTCTTGGATCCCAGCCTTTGACGAATTTCCGGATTGCCTTGTCAAGGCTGGTTTAGATGATCTTCGGTATACTGGCTATAGATTCACGTGGGCTACCTCTTCTGGCCATAACCGAAAACAAAGGAAAATAGATAGGGTGTTGGTTAATGCTTGTTGGAACTCGAGTTTTCGTTTTGAAGCATCCTTTTTGGCCCCGGAATTTCTGATCATTCTCCGATGATGATAAAGATCGTGGATGTGCCCAAGTCTTATAAGCCTTTCAAGTTCTTTAATTCTTGGATGTCTCATCCAAATTTTTTTCATTATGGTGGCGCAGGTTTGGGATTCCTCGTTCTATGGCACACCTATGTTCATATTATATTCTAAGCTTCATCTTCTTAAGACTAGAGTTAAGCAACTCAACAAAGAGTCATTTTCGGATCTCTCGTTGAGAGTTGCTAGTGCTAGGCGTACTTTGTGTGATATGCAGGATGCTTTGCAAAATGATCCTCTCAATCTCCAATTAGCTGTTGAAGAAAAGCAGCAGCTTCAGGTGTTCTCTGAACTTCGACTCCAAGAGGAGTCTTTTTATAGACAAAAATCTAGAATCCGATGGCTTAAAGAAGGAGACCTCAATACAAAATTTTTTCACCATTCAGTTAACAAGAGGCACCTTCAAAATAGAATCATTTCGTTGATGGATGGGGAGGTGACTTATTCGGAGCCTTCTGAAGTCCAGGCCATGTTTGTGAATTACTATCGAGAATTATTTGCTGCCTCTCCCCCCTCGGTTAGTCCGTCGGTGGAGCAAATTCGGTCGGTCTTTGAGTCGTACGTTAAATGAAGATCAGGTGCGTCTTCTAGCTAGCCCCATCTCGAGATATGGAAATTCGTGATACCTTATTTTCTCTTGCAAAGGCAAAGCCCCGGCCCCGATGGTTTTAATGTGGAATTTTTTAAGCACTCTTGGGATATTGTTGGTGCCTCGTTATTTCGGCGAGTCAAGGATTTCTTTGTGACAGGTAGATTGTTGAGAGAAATCAATACTACCATTCTGGCTTTAGTGCCCAAGGTCCCGAATGCTTCCTCTGTTAATGATTTTCGTCCCATTGCCTGTTGTAATACAGTGTATAAGTGTATCACCAAGTTGATTGCCAATCGCATCTCTAGTGTGCTGCCTTCTATCATTAGTCTTCCTCAAAATGCTTTTGTGAAAGGTAGGCATATTAGTGACAATATTTTGCTCGCCCAAGAACTCTTTAGTGGCTTTCATCATGATCCTTATCGGCCTAAATGTGTTATTAAAGTTGATTTTCGGAAGGCATATGATACGATAGATTGGGACTTTATTGAAGCTTGTTTGCAAGCCTTTGGTTTTCCGTTGGATCTCATTGCTCGAATCATGATATGCATCCGGACTCCCAAATTTTCGGTCTTTTCAAGTGGGAGGGGTATAAGACAAGGCGACCCAATGTCTCCCTACATCTTTACCATAGTGATGGAAGTCTTCACAGGTCTATTGAATATACAAACCGGCCAACCAGATTTTCGTTTCTTTTGGCGTTGCAAGGCTTCTACTTTGACTCATCTTTTCTTTGCTGATGATGTGCTCCTCTTTGCGGAAGCAAGCTTGGCATCCATTGATCATTTAAAGGCGGGGATTGATAAATTTTCTAGTTGGAGTGGTCTCGATTCCAAATCAAAGGAAAAGTGAAATCTTCTTGTCCGGAGGATCGCTAACCTTCGGAGTGAAATTCTTAGCGAGACTTGGCTATCGGTTGGGTTCCATTCCATTCAGGTACCTTGGAGTTCCGGTCATCTCTTCAAGGTTAGGAAAGGCGGATTGTGTGGCATTGGTTAATACGATTACAGCTCGTGTCCAATCCTGGACTCATAGATTCTTATCTTTCGCGGGACGACTCCTGCTAATCAGGTCGGTCCTCTATTCTATTCAAGTATATTGGGCAAGTGTTTTTTTCCTTCCCCTAGCGGTTTTAAATCGTATTGAGAAAATCTTCCGCCAATTCCTATGGAAAGGTCCATTGTTGGGGGTGGGTGGAGCAAAAGTGTCTTGGAGTGATATATGTCTTCCTAAGGAAGAAGGAGGCCTAGGAATTCGTACTTTAAAGGAAAATAACATAGCCTCGATGGTGAAACATCTTTGGATGCTCTTTGTTGATAAGGAATCACTTTGGTGCAAGTGGATTCATACCACCTTTTTAAACCGCGAAAATTTCTGGGTTGTGCCGTGCCCAAAGGTTTGTTCTTGGTCTTGGAAAAAGCTCCTTCGCCTTCGGGATCATTTTCAGCAACACTTTAGATGGATTATTGGTGATGGGAAGACAGCTTCATTCGGGTTTGATCCTTGGCATACCAATGGCCCGTTAAATCGGGTTTTTTCTAATCAAGACATTTATCATTCGGGCATCTCGCGGCAAGCTTCGGTGGCCGAAGGCTTCTCCACTCCTATGGGGTGGTATGTTATTAATATTTTAGCTGGTTGGTGGGATCCTCTCCCTGAGTTGTCCCGAGAAGAAGACTGCTTCACTTGGTTACATCATCCCTCCGGGCAATTTTCTACGGCATCTGCGTGGGAGCTACTGCGGCCTAAGGGTAACGTGGTTCCTTGGTCTCCGTTTATTTGGAGCACCTCACTTCCACCAAGAATATCAGACTCATCTTTGGATTATTACTCGTAATCGGCTACCTACTCAGGTTTTACTTCTTTCTTATGGTAGACTTGTGACTGCGAATTGTCCCTTACGTGCGCGTAGACCTGATTCGGTTAATCATTTATTCTTCGCTTGCCATATTCCGGGTAGCCTTGCTTCTTTTTGGGCAGCTAAGTTTAATATTGTCGGCAAAACAAGTCTTGGATGGATAATCTCGCTTGGGCATCGAAACGTTTTGCGGGCGATGGCTTCTATCACTCTTTGGCCAGGTTTAGCTTTGGTGCTCTTTGCTATATCATTTGGAAAGAGCGCAACAATATCATTTTTCGCAGCGGGCGGTTTTTCTCCCGGCGATGAAGATGCATCTTCAAAAAGCTATTAAAGATAAAGCGATGTCTATGAAGCATATTGTGGATACTCCCAAGAATCGAAGGCATGTAAATGTTGGGATCCGAGTCCGTCTATTTTCGACCGATGGAGGGTTGTTAGCTTTGTGTTGTTTTTGTTTTTGGGCTTTTCATTTGGTTTTAGGTTCTCGGTTGCTTGGGTTCCATGGCACCCTTTCACTCTTTTTTGACTTTTGTCTCTTTGAGTGTCTGTTTTGTTGGTGCCAGGCCCCCCCTTGTATTCTTTTTGCAAAATCTATATTATTCTTATCTTTACCAAAAAAAAAAAGATCATGTAGAATTTCTTTCATTGTTTAAACCTAAGTAATATTTTTCCATTTATTGGTGTTTAAGATCTGTTACTCTGGCTTTCTATTTGGCTTTCTGTCAAATGATAGGTAACATATGGAACCGGATATCCAAATGGAAGCATTCATCCATCCTAAAATTGCAGTATTGTTTTGTGCTTGATAAGCAAGACCCTCATGCATATTTCTTTAAAGTTCTTACCTTTGCCCTTGCAAAGATGTACCCACATAGAAACTAGGTTCGGCAGATTGATTTTTTTAAGATTAGTTTGCCCAGCAAAATACGAACACTGATTAAGAACTAGGGGTCTTACAACATCTGGATGAGGTCTTCGACTAATTAATAGTCTCCTGCTGGAGCTGCTACTCTAATGTGCTTAAGATTTGGGGTCCAAAAAGTTGGTTCTACACATTACTTGAACCTGTTGGTTTTCAAGTAAATGTCTGATCTTTAGAAAATGTGGGGAAAAATTTTGCAACCGAAGGTGTGGGTTATGTGAAGCTGGAGCTATTCTAGTGGTGATTCTCACTTTTTCTAAAGTTGAATCCGCCGCTTGTAGTGCCGTCACCTCCGATCGCCTCTGTCCGATCCCATTGCCTCTAGTCCCGTCGCCTTTGGTCACCTTTCTCCTGTCGCATCACCTCTGGTCGCATCGTCTCGTGGTCGTCTTGCCCTAAATCAGGTTTGTTGCTTTGATTCCTTCTGATTGTACCTATTCTAGTGATGATTCTTACTTTTTCTGAAGTTGAATCATGTCGCCTCCGTCGCGTTGCCTTTGTTTGTGCTCGCCTCTCTCATGTTGCTTCCCTCGTGCTTGTGTTGCCCTTGATTCTCACATGTATCAGCTAGGCTGAGTAAAACAAACCAGAGCTGATATAATGAACAACACCAATATTCTGGTGCACTTTTCTCACTTCTTTGTCTCTCAAAACCAGTGGGAGTATGAAATGAAATGAGATAGTTGTGTATGTATGTATGCTTGCGTGAGTAGTTTGTCGATGCTCTGTTTTAGTGATAGGCTGTGATAAAGGATTTGTTTTAGCTAATCCGGGGGTTGTGTATGTGTGTGTCGATGCACTGCTTGTATAAGGCAACCGTAGTATGTTTGGATGGCAATGTACAACCTACACAGAAGCTGCAATGACTGAAGGTATAGCGGCATTTACGCATTGAAAGGCAAAAAGTAACTCAAAGTAAAAATAATGACACAAAAGGACAAAGATACTAATTTTTTTAGGAACTTTTATGCATTGGGTAGCTATCCAAAGTTTAGAGTTGGATCCATTGATTCTGGTTTGATGCTTGTAGCTACTATAATGAGAAAAGAAGGAAGCAGCATGTTGCACTCTCTTTTTAATTGTCTTGAACTCATATGATGCTCAACTAGTGAAGGTTACATGGCATCCCAAAAAGAGGCATTCACTGCAAAGTGGTGAGCCTCTAACCAACTTGTACGTCAGTTTGTTGGTAGAAGAGGTCAAAAAGAGAAATCGCACCTCTTGTACTTTCAACAAAGCAGGCTGGAATAACATACAGACATAATTCAATAAACGAGCAGAACTTCAATACAGTTGAAGAACAAGGTGAACAAATTGAAAAAGCAGTATGCTAGTTTCAAGAAGCTGCTTTCACAATCCGGATTTGGCTGGGATAATGTGAACAAAACAATTGTTGTTGATGATCCAAGTATATGGGAATCTCACATCAAGGTATGATTTAACCTTTGATCATTTTGAGATCAATATAGATATACATGGCTAGATGTTTAATTGTATTGCTGATATATGTTGTCATTGTGAAAATTATAGGATAATATTGAGTGGGCAAAATTCAAGAAGGATGGATTTCCTCAATATCCTGACTTGTGTACTGTATTTGGTGATACATATGCTATTGGGGAGTATGCAGTAGGAAATGCCGCAGATTTTGTGATGTCGGATGAACTTGGCATTGGTGGTGATGATGCAGACAATGGACCAGCGGACTTTAATGAACACTGGAACGATGAGGAAGTTCTTATGTCTGACAAAACTCCTACTCCAGTTCGTGACAAACATATGATGGATAAAACTCCAAATAGTAAGAGAAGAAGGAGGAGTCAATCAAATGATGTTGCTAGCACCTGCAAAGTTTTACAAGAGATGATCAAAAGTAGGGCTAGTCAATCTGTGAGTGGTTCTGTCAACTCACAAGTCACATCACCACCTATAGACCCATTCTCCGTATCTATTGTGATTGATATCCAACTTGCCATGCTTACGTTGGAGCCAGATCTTTACAGCAAAGCTGTGGAACAAGCCTGCGTTAATGCCACATGGAGGGAGGCTTTTATCAAAACCCCAAGTGAAATGAGATATGGACTTCTTCGATTGCTTTAGTGGATGTTAGGGAATGTATCGTGGATTGAATGGAGTTTTATTAGACTATGTTTTTTATGTTGTTGGTTGTTATTTTGTTGTTCAAGATATTGATGTTGAGACTTTTGCATTTGTGTTGTAGTTTGGATATGATGGATTGTGTTGAATTTTTATATTTGGTTTGCTTTCACTCTATTACTTATGTTATTGGTTTCTTTTTTTTTCTTTTTTTGTACATGTATCTATATTGAATTTCTTGTATTTGTGTGATTGCATAGGTACTATGGAAGATCAATCAAATAGTGTGTCTAATGGAGAGGTAGCAACAGTTGAATAGTATTTGGATGAGGTTGATATTGACATAATAATAGCATGGTTATGTCTTGTTACTTTGGACATGTCTTTGCATACGAAAGAGCCTATTAGGGACAGTAAATTATCAGGAGCCGAATGGGTAAGGGAAATTGTTTACGGACATTCAGATAGAATATATGAAGTATTCAGGTTAGAGAGACATGTTTTTCTTAACCTATGTGATCTATTGAAGGCAAGAGGCTGGCTGAAAGATACTTGATATGTAAGGGTAGATGAACAAGTTGGGATTTTCTTATCTATGGTTGGTCACAAAAACTCCAATAGAGATTTATGTGAGAGATTCCAACATTCGGGACAAACAATCAATAAGTTTTTTACTCTAGTATTAAAAGCAATTCTCGAATTATCAAAATAGATTATTAGGGCGCCTTCTTTTGATATTGTTCCAGAAGAGATTCTTATCGATCCTAACCATGGACGTTACTTCAAGGTATGATTTTTATATCAATTTTACATTATTAAAATATTTATATAGCTAATAATATTGTCTAACATAAAATCATAGGGCTGCATTGGTGCTATTGATGGCACCCACATTAATGCATCCGTCCCTCTAGCGAAACAAATCCCATTTAGAGGCAGGAAATGGACTACCACTCAAAATGTGCTGTGTGCTTGTTCGTTCGATATGAAATTTACTTTCGTATATGCTGGGTGGGAAGGATCTGCCAATGATTGTCGGGTTCTTTCGGCAGCACTCGAGACTCCTCAATTGCAATTTCCTCGACCACCACCAGGTATTTGCTTTGTCTATATCAAGTTATTTTCTTTATGATTGTATAGCTATTGCATATCATAACAAATTTATGTATATATTCTTGTAGGAAAATACTATGTAGTAGATTCTGGTTATGCAGCACTTCCAGGATTTTTGACTCCATTTAAAGGTGAACGGTATCATTTGAATGAGTATATGGGTAGAATTAGACGGCCCAGATCAGCAAAAGAATTGTTCAACTATAAGCATTCTTCATTGAGAAATGTTATCGAGAGGTCATTTGGGCCATTAAAAAATCGCTTCTCCATTTTGAGACACATGCCTCCATTTTCAATTCGAAAGCAAGCATATATTGTAATCGCATGTTGTACTCTTCATAATTATATTCGCGACCAAGACAAGATGGACAGGAACTTTGCCCTATATGGAGATCCGGAGCATCCCTTTGGACCTACACAAGACGAGGTTGTAGATGATACACCAGGTGATGAGGCGGTGAGATAAACATGATCAGGAAAAATATTGCAAATATGATGGCAAGGGATCACAATATGCAAGAGATTCCATGACTTTTTATTTCTGACTTTTGCGATGTGTTTTTGTTTTTTGGTGAAAACACTTTTGCGATGTGTTTGTAAACTATTATGAATACATTTCTATTAATCGTATTAAGGTCATCAAATTCTATCTCCGTGAGCACAAATGCCATTGAATGTATCATAAATGTGGACAAACAGAGGAGAGGAAAAACACCTCCCTTCATCAAAATTAGCCAAAACCTTATAAGCTTATGTGAAACACGAAAATGAAATAGTTTGTAATTCGGAAGAAGCAAGGTAAAAAGTAGCATCAAGATGGGATGCATCGACGGCTCAAAATACAAGAGACCGAGGTCTTTACTAAGTGTTTTAGGAGCATACTATGAACTAAATGCATAATGACAGTAAAGCCACGCCATGCATGAACCATTCCAATAGTTGGAAATTTCCAACCCCAACCCAACATCCATGTCAAGATTAGAAGACTAAAATCCCCAAGCCACGCATCCACTAGAATTACAATTTCTTTTTTAAAGAGTAAAAACTTAGTTCCAAGGAAATCACTACAAATTAATTTGGCTAACAATATCCATTGTGCTTTTTCCGCAATATTTGCTATACCAAACATTAAAATTCGCAAAAAGAAAATATATTATTGAGAATTATAGTTCAAAACGCTACCTAAATTCAATAGGCTATAAACTACGTGAGTAAAGATACTCACACACAGATATAAGATAATAGTTCACGTTCCATTACAATACCACTCCATCTTCGACTAGAATTCTTACCCCTAAGTAAATGTATTATTAATCTAATAATATTTTGATCTTGTCAATTTTATGTAATATCTAATCTATTCCTTTTTCTTATTTTTAATTTTTTAAAAAAATTAAAATTTGGAATAGAAATTTTGTGCGATTACCAAACAGTTTTGTTCTTTTTTTGTTCCGAGAAATAGAAATTTTGTGCGGTTACCAAACAGGTTTTTGCTCAGAAATTGTTTCCCGGAACAGAAATAGAAAAGAATTATTTTTGAAAAAAAACTCTTCCCCAGCCAAGAAATTTTACCATGCGCAGCCTAAGTGGCTCATCGGAGTTCCCTACTCAGTAATAAAAGTGCAAAATAACATTGTTTTGCCCCAAAATTAATTTTTAATATAAATATTAAATAAGTTAAATTAAAAGCTAAATTAAAAAAAAAAAGGTTTTAGCAAAGCAACGAGGGCCTTTACGTTCCTTGCCACCGTTGTTGCCGCTATAATCACCGTTGCCTCCGCCATTGTCGGGAGGGCTGATGACTATGGGGTGAGGGTCGGCCGGTGTCGAGCCTTGGCCCCAGCTTGCTATTGGCAAGGGCTTGTAGCCTTTTCCCAGATCCAACGAGGGTTGTCGCTAGCTAGGGTAGGGTCGTCTAGCCACGCCATAGTCAGTGACGGCCCTTGGGCCCTTTGGCCAAGGGCAGGCGACCCGTGCCGGCGGTCGGCCACTGGTCGAGGCTTGAGAACCTCGGCCGACCTTCGCCCCACTATCATGGGGCCTTTCTAATGATGATGGGGTGGCAGCAGCCGCAAGCTCTCATTGCATTGCCGCAACCCTTTTTTTTTGAAATTTATTTTAATTAATATATATATTAAAAATCAATTTTTGAGATAAAACGACGTCGTTTTGGGACATGATAGTCACATCAACGTTACATGGATATTCATTTTTTTTTTTGAAATAATTGCCATCTGAATAAAAAATATCACCGAAAAATGCTATGTCAGTATTTTGATAGGAATTTCTCGTTATTGACATTTAAATATCCCTTTCTTTTCCGACTTTAATATTTAAATATATTTTTTTAGAAATTTTGATACTTAAATGTTCATTCATATCAAATTTTGGCATTTGAAATTTTGGATACTATGGGAAATGCATTTGCCAACTTGGTTCTATTCTCCTTTTGCTTTTGGCCCACGAAAATCGTCAGATAAAAACAAATTGATCAATAAATATCTATGTCACTTCAATGCTAGTATTGTCATTGCCCACGTAAGTGTCACGGGTCGGTCGATTAAGAACGATCATACACCTGTGTGGCCTCAGGATTACGATCCCAAGTTAGCCTCACGGACTCTTAGCTCACAAGAATGGAGTATGAGAGTGAAACACGAGTGTATTACTTCTAAACGAGAGAGTGTGCACAACTGAATGGAGGAGGGTCCCTTCTTTATACAAGGATGAGTCTAATCTCAACCGTTGATCCTCTCTCCAATCCAACGGTGGCATTTGAATCTACATCATCATTATAAGTCTATACATTAGGCTACTCGATGGCACCAAGCATACGAAAGGCTCAAGGGGCGTGTGTCAGAAGAAATGGCAAGGCCACCTGACACGAGAGCTGGATGGTCACGGGCTTGTCCTGTGTTGCACATGGGCTGGTCAAGCGTTGATCATGGGTCGTTCATGGTCGGTCGTTGGTTGCTCGTGGGCTAGCCCTTGCGTGTGACACGGCCCCATCACAGACGGTCTTGGATCATGCTTTGTCCATGGGCCGTGTCAATCTCCTCCACCTAATCGGGTGACACCCTTGTCACGTTTGTGGCATGGAAGGTATCGATGTGTTTCTTGAACTGCCACAGAGTCTTGGATGGTTCCCAACTCGCTTCACTCTCGAGAAGGTCTTTCCATCGAACGAGGTATTCCTTCTTTGGCACATGATATTTCTTCCATATGATACGATCCGCCATGATGCATTCAACATCCTAATCATAGGAGATTTTCGCTTCCATGGGCGCCCATTGTGATTCGCCTCAATCCGGGTCTTCCTCGTCTACATGGAAAGGTTTTAGCATACTCACATGGAACATGGGGTGTATCTTGAGTTTGGCCAACAAGTCCAGCTTGTATGCAACCTTCCTGATCTGTTGCAACACTCAAAGGAGCCTTCATAGCAACAGATCGGCCTTTTGTGCATGTCGCAGTATTGAAGAACCAAGTATAGCTTGGCCAACACCAAGTCTCCAATTTGGAATTCCATGTGCCGTCGCTTCTTGTCGGCCCACTTTTTCATGCTCTTTGCAGCCTTATGTAGGCACGACCGCGCCAAGTCCACATGTTTGTCCCATTCTTTGGTGAACTTGTACACGGAGGGACTGCTACCTCGATATCTCAAGGCAATTGCGCTTGGTGTAAGTGGTTGCTGCCCTGTCACGATCTTGAATGGGCTTTGATTCGTGGACTTACTCCGCTGCAAGTTGCACGAGAATTGGGCCACGTCAAATTAGGCATGCTTAGTTCACTTGCATGTTGCTCACGTAGTGCCAGAGGTAGATTTCTAGGAGTGCATTCACCCGCTTCGTCTGACCATCAGTCTGGGGATGCAAGCTCATGGAAAAGTTGAGGTTCGTCCCCAGCCACTTGAAGCGCTCGGTCCAAAACCGCTTCGTGAATCGAGGATTGCGGTCACTCATGATGGTGCGTGGTACGCCCCAATACTTGACGACGTGCTTGAAGAATAGCTTGGCTACTTCCTCAGTTGGACAATCTTTTGTGGCTGGCATGAATGTTTTGTATTTGGAGAAACGATCCACGACGACCATGAGGGTCCGACATCCTTCAAAGTTCGGCAAGTTCACGATGAAGTCCATGGAGACGCTCTCCCATGGACACTCCGGGATAGGCAACGGTTCAAGGAGCCCTGCCAGTGACGGTTGCTCTATCTTGTCTTGTTGGCACACAAGACATGTCCACACATAGGCTTCGATGTCGTCTCGTATGTGGGGCCAATAGTATTGATCCTCGATGAGTGCCATAGTGCAGTGGATTTCCGGATGACCCATCCATTTGGAATCGTGGCACTCGTGCGAAATTTCCTTCTTGAGTTTCCGGTGGACCAATACATAGAGTCGTTGTCCCTTGGTGTAGAAGAGATCATCCTCACACCAGGATCGCCTTGTCTTGCCTTCTCAAGAGTACTGAAGGAAGGCTTGGGCCATTCGGTCATGCTTGAGTCCCTTCTTAATGTGATTGATCCATGGATAGTTCAGTCAACTCATCATATTGGCTAGTTGCAGCTTCCGGTTTAATGCATCGGTCACAGAGTTGGACTTTCCAGGCTTATATTCTAGTACGTAGTCGAACTCGGCTAGGAAATCTTGCCACTGAGCTTGCTTTGGGTTGAGCTTCTTTTGTGTTTGAAAGTAGCTTGTGGCCACATTGTAATTCCTTATGATGTACCAAGATCCCAAGAGATAGTGCTTTCATGTACGAAGGCAATGCGCCACCGCAGTCATCTCTTTCTCTTGGACCGTGTATTGTCGTTTGGTATCGTTCAGCTTTCAAGACCCGAAAGCAATCGGATGCCCCTCCTCCATAAGGACACCATCGATAGGAAAATTAGAAGCATCGGTTTCTACCTCGTATGACTTGGCGTGGTCAGGCAATACGAGCATTGACTCTTCGGTCATGGCTCGCTTTAACCGATCGAATGCCTCTTGACACCAGTCTGTCCACTCCCACGACGTTTCTTTCCTCAGCATGTCCGTGATTGGCTCGGTGAGGCTCGAATATTCCCAGATGAAGTGCTGGTAATAGTTTGTGAGACCAAGGAAGGATCTCAATTTTGTCACCTTGGTTGGCAGCTCCCATTCAATGATGACATGAATCTTGGCCACGTCTATCCACACTCGTCCACCCCCGATGATGTGCCCATGGAAAGGGACTTCATTTTGCGCAAAAGCGCATTTCTCCCGCTTTACGTATAGGTCATTTTCCCGCAAGACCTGAAAAACTCGCCTCAAGTGCTCGACGTGTTCCTTGAGCGTCCGGCTATACACGACAATATTGTCGAGGTAAACCACAATGAACCGATCAAGGAGTGGATGGAGTACCTTGTTTATAAAAGTGCATAATGTGGCCGGTGCATTTGTCAAAGCTAAAAGGCATGACGAGGAACTCGTACGATTTGTAACGGGTCATGCACGCGGTTTTGACACTTTTAGTGTTCGCGCCTCGAATCAGGATGTATCTATAGGCTTCTTTAGCAAATGTACAATCTTTTATTTATTTTAGCGTAGTTTGCAAAGGTGACAAAGTACGTGGGCCAAGACCATTTCGACCGTGTTTATGTTGGTTGTAGTGCAGGTGCACGCGATCAATTGTCCATACAAGATCTGAAAAGATCAGACAATATTCTTTCTGTTCCTTTTCTTTCATGTCGGTCTCTCTGACCTCCTTATTCTATTATTGAACAACCTAATTAAGCCTTTGCCTTCTTAACTTTGGTTAGTACTGCTCGGGGTCTCTGAATCGGGAATTTATCTTAGGCACCATAAAAAACATCCATTGTGCACTCACCTGTGGAACCAACTTTAGATTAATTGTTTTTTTTTTCTTTACGACCAGTAAGGTTTTATCGATGTCATAAAAGGAAGATGAGCTACCCTGCTGCATGCTGAAGTCATACAACTTTAAACAAGACCCAAATGCTAACATAACAGCTTGTAGTTGCCCGAAGACATTCGTGCAATAACAACAGCATTCTTAAGAAGTCTTCCTTGGACAGGTTTATGGATCTTGACAAAATAAGATCAGCGCTTATATACTTAGGGTAATTATATGTTGAAATTATATTCACGAAAATCTCACTTCTTGTACTGGTTTTTGGTACATGGCATCATGTCTTGCCATTTCCTTTATTACCAGTCAATAACTAGTTACTATGGATAATATTCCAAAGACATCACACTCTACATTTCTTTGGTACCACTTTCAAAGGATGGAGCTTCCTTAGTGTTATTCCGACCCGCTCTCTCATGTCTAGGGTCTCCGGAGTCAAACCACCACCTAATTCCCAATTGAAATGGTAAAGCAACGTTGCAAGACCCAGATGAAGCACCCTATGCGCCAATGAAAGTCCGATGCACATTCTTCTGCCTGATCCAAATGGAATTAGCTCGAAGTTTTGACCCTTGAAGTCAATGTTAGATCCTAGGAACCTCTCCGGTTTGAACGCCAATGGGTCCTCCCAAGCATCCGGGTCTCTTCCAATTCCCCACGCATTCACGAAAACCTGTGTATCTTTGGGTATATCAAATCCCATGAAATTGGTTTCCTTTAGAGCATTTCGTGGGACAAGTAAAGGCAATGGTGGATGCAATCTTAGGGTTTCCTTCACCACAGCTTGCAAAAACGGCATTTTTTCTGTGTCATTTTCTTCGAGCTTTCTCGTCAACCCCACAACCTGGTCAATCTCATCTTTGGCCTTTTTCATGGACTCGGGTTGGCGGAGTAGCTCCGCCATCGCCCACTCGATGGTGCTGCTTGTAGTCTCTGATCCACCGAAAAACATTTCCTACACCATCAAGGAGACCCATTTAGTATACTATAGTGTCTAGCTAGAATATCACTAATATTGATTCTTGTGCCATCATTAAAAAATTCTATCTCGCTTGAAAATCACTCTCTTGTATCGTCGGGTTAATAGTAAAAGTTCTCGCGCTTCACCTGATAAAAAATCCTGATCAAACATGGCAATTCCTATACTTCGAATTGACAAACAAATGTTAATAGTGCCGACAGATTCACAAAAGAATTACTCATTTTGTGTTCCAATTTGAATAAGATTGTCGATCTCAATCCAACCTCTTCTATAGGCTTAAGACTTGTTTACTAAGGTCCAATGATACCTTCCACAATTGAAATAGCCTTTTCAACAACTACTCACTATTTATGAAAACATTTAACACTTTGAGTTTTTAGAGAACATTGCATAACAAAAAAGTTGATACTGGTATACAGATTTTATCATTCTATCCTAGTTTGGGCAATCCCTACTCATTTTACAATAACTAGCTCGAATGCTCTAGGAAAACACAAGATTGATTTATGGTTTATTTAAGGGTTGTGCTATTTCCACCCCTCATATAACTAACTCCACCCTATTTTTCATTAAAAAGGCAAAATTGCCTCAATCATTAAATTGCAATTTAAAGTGGTAGACCCAAATTTATTCACTTTCCTTCTTTTTCATTCTCATTCTATTTTTGTTTAGAATCTAGTCACCATAGTTAAACTTTTCACATGTTTTGTGTTTATTTAATATGGCTATAATGTGTATATTGGAGGCATTTTGTTTTCTTTATATTTTTAAATTTTACTTCCACAAAATAAGTCATGTTGAAAAGAAAAATTTCCAAGAAACCTAATTCTTTTTTACATTGTTGAGCAAATTAATGGATTAATTGTCATATAGAATCTAGAGATTAATATAGAAAACTTTTCTAAAAATCTCATCTTCATAAACTTTTACTTTTGTTATGTATATCACCATCAAACCCTTTCTCATTAGGTCTTTTTTCTTTTCTTTTCAGAAACACTTCATGGATGATATTAATTTTTGTTATTCCTATTTGGTGAGATTTCACTTGAATTTTTAAAAAAGACATTTCTTATTTAATAAGAATTGTGATTTAATTACATTTTACCTTTTAAATTTTCACATTGGAGAATATAATTATGATTTTACTTAAAAAATTATTTGTAGGTTTTTTTTTTCCATCGATCATCCCATTATATGTATACGTGAACAAATTGATAAGAAATGATTTAATGGTGACACACACAACAAATTTTTTAGACAACATTGAAAAGAATTTGATTTAATGAAAATTTTCTTTATGAGTAAATTAATTTCTACATAAGTAAATTGTAATATTAAAGAAAAAACATAGTGCCTTTAATATACATGGGATATCCACAATAAACCAAAACAAGACATGTTAAATCTTGATTATGATAAATACATCCTAATGGAAGAAGAAAAACTAGAAAAAGAAGGAAAGTGAATAAGTTTGAGCCACCACTTTAAATTGCAATTGAATGATTAAGAACCATTTTGTCTTTTTGGTGAAAAGTGGATGGATTTAGTCATATAAGGGCAGAAATAGTGCCATCCTCATTTTAATGTTAACTACTAAAATTTGTCTTTGACGCATGATGTGATCTTACTTGTTAAATGTCAATTAATTTTACCACACCGCTTAATAAACCAGAGCGAAACATGTTAAATCTTGATAATGATGAAGTGAAAACATAGTGCCTTTAATATACATGGGATATCCACAACAAACCAAAATGAAACATGTTAAATCTTGATTATGATAAATGGTTCCTACATAGGAGAAGAAAAACTAGAAAAAGAAGGAAAGTAAATAAGTTGAGCCACCACTTTATATAGCAATTGAATGACTAAGATAAATTTCGCCTTTTTGGTGAAAAGTGATTGGATTTAGTCATATAAGGGGTAGAAATATTGTCTCCCTTATTTTAATATTAACTAGTAAAACTTATCCTCGATCCTACTTGTTTAAATGTCAATTAAGTTTACTGCAAACTTTATAAACCGAATTTGACCTAATATCTCTAAGATGGTAATCTATGATCATGCCTTTTTGGCCGTGTTAGACGTGGAAGGGAGGAGCAAACTCACCAGAATGATTATGTTTACGTTCTGGGAAGAGATTTTGCGAGGGCCTTCTTTTCCATCGCCCTCATAATCCAATACCGCATCCAAGAAGTCATTCGTTGTTCTCATCTCCCCCCTTAGCTTTCGCTCCTCCAACCTCTCATTGACAAAGCCTTCGGCAATCTTCATGGCTCGACCCATGTCCTTCGCCATGCTTGCCTTGATCCCCTGCGGGTCCAACCATTTCAACCACGGCAGGAAGTCGGCTACGTTGGGCTTGCCAGCCCATTCCATGAACCGGTTCATGGCATCGAAGAACTCGGGCCCGTCCTTCGATTTTGGGTCCAACAGGTCCCGCGAGAGCACCATATTACCCACCACATTAAATCCCATGAGAAAGAGGGAGTGGGATAAGTCGATTCCTTGCTCTTCATAAAATGAATTTTTTTACGATTAATTATAATAAGAGGCTGTATAGCAGCACGTAACATATTAGACATGAAAAAAATTTATGGCACCAAGTTACTCAACTAGTTAAAAAGAGGGATATAGTCGAATCGACCTCTAAGCTATTCATGAGCTCCACTTGACTTACTATGAATGCTGCAATGTTCAACACGAAAGGTCGAATTTTTTAAGCTCAAGTCAAACTTAATAAAGTGCTTCTAAGCTCGGTTTCAACTCTACTTCAGTAACAAAACTAAATTAGCATCTAAACTCTTAAAACTTCAAGCTGACTTCTACAAATAAAATTAAGTGGAAAGTTTACTTATGCATGCTTTTTGAAATTTATAGAGATGTACTTGATAAATGCAACGGAAGATATATAAGACCCAACTTCTCGATCATGCTCTAGTTTGGCTCAATTAAATGATGAAGCTACACGAGCTGGACATAATTCAACAGTAGAGTCATTCTACTTCAACTCAAATTTGAAAAGAATGAAAGCGAGTTCGACTAAATAACATATTTAATCCCAATGTCTCTTGGGTAACTTGAGTTATTTACACTAGTATTTAATTTGTTGACTTCGTCTACAGTACACAAAGCAAAGGGACAAAAGTATCAGCGGTCCCTAAACCTTTACAGAAATTTTAATCAGGTCCCTAATTTTTTTTTGTATAATTAATTCCGTAAATCATATACTTTCATGTCCGATACGGTCCTTTCCTTAAAAAATAAAACAAAAATGCAGACGTGGGAGTTAAGTACCGTTAAATGCTAACAAGGTATCCTATGTGACATATAAAAAAACTTAAAAAATAGAATAACACAAAATTCATAAACAAAGAAATTAAGAAACAAAGAAATATTAAAAAATGAAAAATAAGGAAATTTGAAAAAAAAAAACGAAAAAAAAAAGAAACGAAAAACAGAAGTCTCGTTAGTGAACTAGGGCAGACGTCCGTGAATTGTGGCTATACTGAATTAGGGACGGCGGCGACTCGTTGCCGGTGGTCGTGCGACTTGTCGAGGTGACGCCGATGTCACGCCACCTCAAAGGGATCTAGCCTGAGGTGGCGCATGGGTGCTTGGATGGGAGGTGGAGGTCGCAGACAGCAAGCACTGAATGACCCATGTCGTGCCTCGAAACTGCCACCCGCCCTAGCCAGACAGCCCTCCATGCATAATTTATTAGTTAGATTTTTTATTTTCTTATTTTTCTTATCCATATCAGCACTATATTTAAAAATAATTCATGTCACCAAATAAGTTAGTATAATCAGTGCTAGGGCGACATTCCTCATAATCATTCTATCTACATATCTATGAGGAGGGTCAACTCTAATTAGAAGATGTATAATTTCGACGACGAAATTTACAAACAAAAAAGATTATGGAACCTAATTGAACATCTTACAAAAATTGAAAAACCATGGTTCCTTTATCCCTGAAAAACAGGCCCAATATTTTAATTTTTTGAGTTAAATCTAGTTGCAAGTCGTATTCTTTACTGAAATACATTATTTTGACGGAATTTATCCTTCTCTCCTAACCGCATGTTTGTAGAAGTCTTAACATGTCTTAGTAATTGATTTTACCTATATCAATAATTGACATGTGGTTGTGACACTAGTAGAAATATCGTGTAGGGTATATGATTTTGGTTTTACTTTGATACTTTAGAAGAAGCTTAAGAAACGTTTCCCCCTCCCTCCTTTCTTTGGAAAAAAGAAAAGAAAAGAAAGTCAAAAAGTAACACCGAGCACGTAAGAAATAACCTGTTGTTAATTGTTTAGCCGCTATTTCTTCCTCTAAATACACGATCATGCTGTCGACGCACTTCTGCCTGAGATGGGCCGTCTCGTTGATGCGCTTGGTCACGAGGAGCTCTGCAGAGCAGAGACGTCGGAGAACGCGCCAGTAGCCGCCGTAACGACCCACGGCGAGCGAGCCTTGGTCGTAGCCGAGAGCCGTCAATGCATGGGGACACTTGCGGTCCGCGAATGCCAAGTCGTGGCCCTTGAAGAACTCTGCGGCGGCCTGAGCTGTTTGGATCACCATGGTGTTCACGGAACCGAGCTTCAACCACGTGACAGGCCCGTGCTCGGCTCTGAAGCTGTGGAGGTTCTGGTGCGGCATGATCCCGAGGTCGAGGATGTTGCCGATCATGGGCCATGCTGGGGGCTGAGGGGGAAGCTTGGTGCGCTTCCAACGGTTGAGAAGGAAAAATAGAAGTGCCGGGAGGAGGAGGCCGAGCCAAAAGGGCGAAGTAGGGCAGTACTCCATTGGCCAAGCTTTCAGCTATTGCTCACCTAGCACTTATGCGATTATTGCGTGGAAAACAGGATATAAATAGACACTCTTATCCTCTTCACTTCACGAGAAACCAACCCAAAACAATAAAGAAAAAGAAATATATGCCGTCCACATTATAAAAAGGAAAAAAAATTAATATATCTTTTGGCTACGAAATGGAGTAAACGTGCTGGTCATGTTGATTCTCGTACATCCATTTCATCGAATTAGGTAAAATTAGATTCTTCGTTTTAATAATTTCAATATTGGTCCAACAACTTACGTGAATTATGCAATCAAATCTTGTACTTAATTTATGCAACCGAGTCTTATAACTTAAGTTTGGTATTCAATGTAATCTCCGACTACCAAAGATCGAAAATTCCTATCAAAATTATGATGTCTTGTTCTATCTTGAATTTCACAGACTGCTTTATCAACTTATTTGTCCTACCAAAATTTAAATAATTATGCACTCACTTTTGCCTTAGTAAGATGGCATGTCAATTTTCAAAAATTATTATATAAATAATTCAATCATCAATTTGATTGAAATTTCTGATCTTCACTATCCAAAGGACTACTTCATGTTAAAACATGATTTTCACTGATGAAATCATCAAGTATTTTCAAAGAAAATTATTTCAGCAATCAAATTCACCAATGAGGACGGAGTTTGATCCTTGATATAAAAGCAAAATTTTATATGACCTTGCATTCATTTTTCTCGCTACGTCCCTTATGCACGTTTAAGCTAGAGGCATGATAGTTCATTAATAGTTAGGTTTCGATATGACTAAGTCATCCATTTATCTTATGAAGATTAGGGATCTCCTACGCTCTTCAACTAGGGACAATGTCTCATGAGAACCACGGGCCGATGGCTATTATTTTGATTGACAGCGACTCTATGGTTCTTACTTGGACTCAATTTTCTTCTCGATAATTTTGAATTGGCTTCTCCTGATCAATTAAAGACCCAAACAAACTCAAAAGATTGCAAGCTAAGTATTAAGAAGAGCGTTTTCGAGTCTCTTTTCTAATGATATAGTTCATGGACTAATTCTAAGTGTAGTTTCCTAAATTTGTATTTTTCTAAGAAACATCGGCTGATCCTGTACTGGGCCGTCTAAATGAAAAACGGTGATGTCGGACTTTCAAAAGTGGATTTCACAATAGCTGTTCGGCCTAAAATTTTTACGCAAGTTACGTCGGCCTGTTGACTAATTCTCTTTAGTATTTCAACTCAATTGAATAAACGAGGAGCGTGTACCGTTTCCGCACGATTGCGCGGTCTGCCCGTGTCTGATCCGAGAAACTCACTTTCCTTTTTTTTTTAATTCCCGTTGCCATCTTCTAATTGCCCACAATTAAACCCCTAAGCCAGCCTCCATCTAATCCCAATTGGACTAGAACCAAACAAGAATTGAACTAGAGAATTAAAGAACCAAACTAGCTTCCAAACCAGCACCATCCCTGGTGGTGTCCACCTAGAATGGCGTGAATACAGCTGGAGGTTGCAGTAAACCGTCAGAGAAGGGACCGGACCTTCGCAATTATATGGACACACGAAAATTGTCAGAGAAAATAAAATGAGGAATGATAAACGATGGTCTCCATCTCGTGTGGTGTTAAGTAGGATTGCGTAGGAAATATCAATGATTTTTACACTAAAGAAGAGTTATACGTTGGCAACTTTTTACTTTAATTCATCCCCACATCAGGTTAGTATGTGTAACCTTCGCAATTATATGGACACAAAAACATTTTCAGAGAAAATAAAATGAGAAATGATAAATGACATGAGAAATTGACGTCATTCGATACAAATGTTGAAACTTGTATTAGTAAAAAGAGTAAGCTGTTAATGACCTACTAGTAAATTGGAGAACACACGATTACAATCAATGACACACTTTTAAGTAATTTCCAGTCCCATAATTACACCAAATACCCACGGTGTTTATGGAACAAATTTCATAATATACACCAAAGAGAGAGAATCCCTTCCGGTCAGATAAATGGAAGAAAAAGAAAAGACAAAAAAAGACAAAAAAAAAAAAAAAAAAATGACCAAGGGCCACCAGAACCAATGTATTTGCTTCTCGTGTTGACAAGATTTTCCAACAAGCTCCCCTATTTCTACTCAATCATGAGCTTCTCTTCTATAAAATTATCCTACTAGAAGAAGGCTCTTCATTAGATGTTGCTGCTGCTTGTGAAGAGCAACGAAAGAAGACGACAAACTTCATGTGTAGCGGTTGAACACACATGTAAGGAATCTATTGCAGGTTCGAACCAAATCGAAGAGGCGGTTGAATTTCATTAATTCAATCGGACTTGCTTTAGACCGTGTTAATTAACTGGTTCAAACTCAAGGCCTTATTTTAATGTAAACAGAACTAGAAAAGGGCGGTCAGAGCAGGAAGTGGGACTGGTTTCAGCAAAGGAGGAGGACCACAAAGGACTGAAGTGAGCTGCGTATGAGGCCATTTGACAGCTGCTATTCGCGACCACAAAGGACTCAATGACTTGACATTGTATTTGATATTTTCTCAACAACCCTAGGAATAGGCTCCGGTGAATTGTCTGGAAATGGCAGAGCTGAACGTGCTGGAAAAAAAGAGAAAAGAACAGAGGATGATGAACGCAAAACTATTAGAGACTGTAATCTTTTTCCTTCTTCACAGTAAAATATCATTGAAAGGACGGGCATCGATCACGTGTGGCCTTCAAAAGGGAATTTCCTTTTTCTTTCTTTAAGAGTTGGTGGAAAAAGAAATTAGGAAAGATTCTAAATAAAGGTATCAAAAGAATCTTATTGCAAATATGTGCCTCAATAAAGGTATCAAATGAATCTTATTGCAAATATGTGCCTAAAAAAAAAGACAGTTGGCTAGTCAATGGCATTTCCCCCTTTATTATTATTATTTATTTGTTTTCTTTCCTTTTTCTTATTTTTTCCTTTTCATTAGTGGCTAGTCTGAAGGCCACTGGCGATATGTGGAGAGGGCCAGGTGAGGGTCGCCCTCACCTTACTCGGGCAAGGCCACCCTTGAAAGCCACAGGCTAGGACTCGATTTTGTGTAAAAATCGAGTTTTTCCGCTAACTCCATTTAATTTAACTAACGAAAAATGTTGGCCTAACTTTTTAAATATTTTATCTCTTACACTTAGTGTCCTATGTACATTAAGATTAACTAAGCCGTTAAAATGATATCGTTTTAATCGAATCCTCATTTTTACACAAAATATAAATTAAATTAAGTTTAAAAAATCCAAAATATTTTCCATAAAAAGACAAACTCAAAAAAAAAAAAAAAAAACGCAAAAACATAAAAAAAATAAAGAAAAATACACAAAAAAATAAAAACCCATGATCACCGACCCATTTTTGGTAGTAGAGGTGAGCATTGTTACAAGGTAGAATCTGGAACTTGAGAATCAGACTGGTAAGAACTTATAGATTCCAAGTTTGAATGTATGCAAGATAGGTTCCGGGCTTTCAAAAATGAGGAACTTGTTTTGACGAGTAGGTTTTAGGTTCTTGATTAGAGGAACCTGGAACCTAAAACCTAAAACCTAGAATCTAGAATGAGTTATAATATTTTTCTTAGTCCATATCTTCATGCGATTCTGTGATATTCCATGTCATTCGATGATGAATGTACAATCTAAAAGCACTAATCTGAACTTTCATTTTATGAGTAAAAATGTTTCTTTATTAATGTCCATATTTTTCGTGTGTTTGAATATAAGTTACGAAGTAAATTGTAGCAGTAAGTGGTGATCATGAAATGTTTAATTCACTGCAATCGGTCAATTGATAATATAGGTAGAACTTGGGTAGACCCTGGAACCGACCTTGGAACTTATGATAGGGTAAGTTCCAAGTTCTAGGATATGCATGGTAAGTTTCATGTTCCAAAAAATAAAGAATGTGTTCTAACGGGTAAGTTTCAAGTCTCAAGTGGAACATGTATGAAACATGAAATCGCTCACCCCTAGCTGATAGGGCGTTGAGGTTGCAGGCACCTCGATGAGGGCCGCAACCCTTGCTGACCAAAGGTGAGGGCCCACACTGCATGTATTTTTTTTTTTTTTGAAAAGCTTTTAGATTAATTTTTAATCTAATTTAATTAAAATTTGGGTTAAAATTGTCTTTGGACAAAAATGTCCCTTTTCGGCTAGAATATTCAGCCAGATGATGAGTTTAGACCTTTATTTGAAACCCTTATGGCAATTTCAGGTCCTTTTTTTTTTTTTTTTTTTGAAAAAAAGATCCACTTTAAATCATTTTTGAGAAATTGATAGAACCTTGGATCCTTATTTGAAATTTTTCCAAGAAATTTGGGTTATGGGACCAAGGACAGATCTAGTTCCTCCAGAATTGGACTATGATAGGCCAGGTTGGGCTAGTCCAAGGTCGGTCTAGGGTCAACCCTAGACCGATGCTCGGCCTTACTATCACGAGTTAGAAAGTAGAGCAATCAAATAAAACCAAAGAAAGTAATATCCGCAAGCATTACACAAAGGAAATCAAATGAGTCATATTCAAGCCCAACGAAGTCGGATGATTTAGTGCAAAATACTCGTACATTACACAGTAAGATTTTATTAAATTGGTAAATTTACAAGTGGGCGAAGAATTGCCAACTATTGAAGGAATTTAACGATGAAAAAATAAATAATAAATTATCAACCTGTTTGGATGTTTGGCATTATAGCAAAATCTTACCTTGGTAACATACAAAGAGATTCAACAATTTGTATACAATTACCATCATGCACTTCAGATGACTAATGTTTGGCAAAAAATTTTAAATGAGCGTCTAAAGTGGGGTTATTTTTTCAAAAAATGGCCTAAGGTGGACATTATTTCAAATAAAGGTTTAAAGTTGCCAAATTAGTCTCAAATGAAGACCTAAGCTTGCTGGTTGGCCAAATTTTTGCTAGTTGTCAAGTACTTGATTTTTTTTTTTTTTTGGTGGTCGGAAAGGTACCCTTCTAGTAAAGGAAATCACGCTGATTTTTTTCCTTTGGCCCAGAGGGTGGCCAGTCAATCCAGCAAACATGCAGTTTTTCTCCTCCAGTCCCCCTCCATGAGCATCTCACTTATGTACTTAAGAGTCGAATTGGAGTTTCACTATCTTCTTTAGATTCCACCGCTATGCTACTGGAAGCCGGTGATGCACTAGCAATCGCGTTATTGGGTTCAGCATTGTGTTTGAATCCATTAACAAAATTCCGATTTGGATGGGGATCAAAGTCAATCCATGTCAACCTTTGACCCATTCAAGGAACTGGTATTGTTCATGGTCTGTGATTCAAGACTCTATTATGGACCGGTGTCTATGGACCGAGTTCATCACAATCATCCATTTATTGGACTCTTGTGTAGAACTAACTTTAGGGCAATTTTTTTTTCGACAAGTAAAGTTTTATCGTTTGCTTAAAAGGCAAGTGAGCTACCTACTACATGCTTAAGTCATACAATTTAAACAAGACCCAAATGCTTACATAAAAACTTGTAATTGCCCAAAGATATTTGGGGAAAATTATCAAAAAAATCATAATATGTTGTACTCTTGCCAATTCAGTCATAAACATTTTAATTGTGTCAATTGAGTCCTAAATTTTTTCAAGTTTCACTAGTTGAGTCCATCTAGCCAATTTTGACAGAAAATTATCAAAGTGAATGACATCGGACTTTTTTTTAGTATTTTAATAATTTTGAATTTTTAATATTAAATATTTTTAATTTTCTCTTTTTCATCTTTTTTTTTTTTTTTTTTTTTTTCGTTTTCTTCCTTTGCCAAGCCTTGGTGATGGCCGGTGATTGTCCACAAGTTATGACTAACAAGGGTTGCCCTTGCTAGCCTTAGGTGAGGTCACCCTTGTTGCCCTTGAGTAAGGCTTGTCCAAACTAGATTTCATAGGGTTGAGCTTTGCCTGAAGCTAGCTAGGTTGGCCCTTGCTAGCCTTTAGGGATGGTTGGCCTCACAATCTTTGGGCAAGCCTCGCCCGAGACCAGCCCTTGTGAAGGCTGACAAGGTTGCGCCTTGCCCTCGCTAGATTGGGCAAAGTTGAGCCTCGCGTGAAGTTGTGACTTGCCGAATTTGGCGAGGCGGCAAGATCCTCCCTTGCTAGATCTTGGCGAGGGTGACCATCATTGGCAAAGTTGAGCCTATGGTTGGTCAGTAGTCATTCCCAAGGCTCGACAACCATCAGAGAAAGAAAAGAAAAGAAAAGAAAAGAAAATGTATTTAAAAATTAAAATAGTATTAAAATATTCTATGTTTGTGCTAGCTGCACCATGTAGGATGCTCGACATTCATGTTAGTGATTTTCGACCAAAATTGATCATATGAGCTCAATTGGCATAATGTGAAAACGTTGTATAATAAAAAGGTTATAACTCATTGGTAAAAGTATAATAGGTTTAAGAACTTTTTGGTAATTTTCCTAAGGTATTTGTGGAGTAAAAACACCATTCTTAAGAAGTCTTCCTTGGGTAGGTTCATTAATCCTCAACACAATAACATCAGCGCCAACAACCTTAGGGTAATAATATGTTGAAATTATGTTCATGAAACTTAACATCTTCTGCTTGTTTTGGATACATGACATCACTTCTTGTCATTTCCTTATTAACCAGTAAGGAATATAACTAGTTACCATGAACGATATTCTAAAGACCTCACACACTACGTTTTTTAGGTATCACTTTTAAAGGATGGAGCTTCCTTACTGTTATTCCCACCCGCTCTCTCATGTCGAGGGTCTCTGGAGTCAAACCATCACCGAGTTCCCAATCGAAATGGTAGAGCAACTTCGCAAGACCGAGATGAAGCACCCTATCCGCCAACGAAAGTCCGACGCACATTCTTCTGCCTGATCCGAATGGAATTAGCTCAAAGTTTTGACCTTTGTAGTCAATTTTAGATCTTAGAAACCTCTCTGGTTTGAATGCTAATGGGTCCTCCCAAGCATCTGGGTCTCTTCCAATGCCCCATGCATTCACGAAAACCTGGGTATCTTTGGGTATATGAAAGCCCATGAAATTGGTTTCTTTTATAGCATTTCGTGGGACAAGCAAAGGTAATGGTGGATGCAATCTTAGGGTTTCCTTCACCACAGCTTGCAAAAACGGCATTTTTTCCGTGTCACTTTCTTCGAGTTTTCTGTTCAACCCCACAATCTGGTTAATCTCATCTTTGGCCTTTTCATTGACACGGGTTGGCGGAGTAGCTCCGCCATCGCCCACTCGATGGTGCTGCTTGTAGTCTCTGATCCAGCGAAAAACATTTCCTGCACCATCAATTAGACCCATTTAGTACAAGATCATGTCTTGCTAGGATTACCACCAATGTTGATTCTTTTGCTATAATTAAGATATTCAGTTTCGCTCGAAAATCACTCCCTCAAATCGTGGGCTTAACAGTAAAAATTATCATGCTTCACCTGATACAATCCTTATCAAACATAGCAGCTCCTATGCTTCGAATCGACAGACAATTGCGCATAGAGAAAAGGAACAAGAATTTGATGATTGGATCCTAAAATTGACGAAATGAATCCACTAATGACAACAGTGAGAAGAAACAGAATCTAGAATATAACCTGTGTAAAAGAGAGCTCTGTAGTTGCTGAATCAAACAATACCAGTCGAACCTTTCTCTTATTCCTCTTCTTCTTCAATCTTACAAAACGTTACTAAAATGAAGAAGAACAAAAATACAGAGAGAACTTTGAAGAACAGAGAGATTCGAAGTTCTCAAAAAAGAGAAAAAATGATTTTCCATACATTCATCAGCTTCTTCCATTCCTTTTACACTAAAGTTCTGCTTCTTAGACTTTCTTTCAAAACAGAATTAACTACTTTAGTAACAGAATGATTAATCTTGGCACACGTGCAGCTTCTTCAGTAGCTTGATCAATTCACAGGGATTGCCAACTCATCTTCTTGTTCTGCCTTCAGTAGCTTGATCAATTCACAGAGATTGCCAACTCATCTTTCATCTTCACTTCGCTTAGCTCACGTGCTTCTATCAGCTTCTTTGCTCCTCTGCTTCTATCTGATACTTTCTGTTTTATCTCTTTAACATCCCCCCTCAAATTGGGAATGGGAAGAGCACAAATTCCCAATTTGACTCGCAGATGGGAATGTGCTATTCGAGATAAGGGCTTTGTAAAGATATCAGCAAGTTGGTAAGAGCTTGGAATATATCGTACATGTAAGGAGCCAGAAGATACCTTTTCTCGAACAAAATGGAAATCTACTTCAATATGCTTTGTTCGAGTATGTAAGATAGGATTAGCAAGTAAGAGAGATAGCGGCGATTGTCACGGTATAGATGAATAGGAGGAGTCAGAAAACATCCTATGTCACGTAGGACAAAGCTGATCCAAGTGAGATCAGCAGTAGTTGATGCAAGAGCACGGTATTCAGATTCTGTAGAAGATCTACTAACTGTTGGCTGTTTCTTTGCTGCCCAAGAGATAAGATTGGAGCCAAGATATGTGCAAAAACCAGTTGTTGATCTTCTGGTTTCAGCACAGCCAGCCCAATCGCATCCGAGAAGCCATAGAGATGCATAGTACTGTGAATGAATAAACAAGCCAAACCTGATTGTACCTTTAACATATCTCGGTACCCTTTTAATCGATAGAAGTCTGCAATAGTAGGCTTCGCATTTTTACGCGAGTAGATTGGTGGCATAGGCAATGTCTGGTCGAGTCAATGTAAGATACTGAAGACCACCAACAAGACTTCTATACTCAGCAGGATTGGATAAGGCTACAGAATCATTGATCAAAATAGTTGGTCTTAATGAAAGAGGAGTGGAAATTGGTTTAGACTCGAGCATATGGGCTCGAGTGAGAAGATCAGTAGCATATTTGGCTTGACAAAGGAACAAGTGGGCAGTAGTACGTTTAACTTCAATGCCAAGAAAATAGTGTAATGAACCAAGATCCTTCATATGAAACTGGAAGCTGAGAGAAGTAATGAGACTAGAGAGTATTTGAGATGAGCTGCCAGTGAGAATGATATCATCAACATACAGTAGTAAGAGAACTGTTTCTGTACCAGTATGTAGGATGAATAATGAGGGATCAGTTGAGCTACAAAAGAATCCATATTCTAGTAAGAAACTGCTAAACTTATCAAACCAAGCTCGAGGGGCTTGTCGAAGTCCATAGAGAGATTTTCTGAGGAGACAAACATGATGAGGTCTCTCTGATTCTTTAAAACCTGGTGGCTGTTCCATATACACTATTTCACTTAGAGTACCATGTAAGAAAGCATTTTTAACATCTAACTGATGAATTGGCCACTGTTTCATCATTGCTACTGACAAAATTATTCGAATTGTAGCATGCTTCACTACAGGACTAAAGGTTTCTGTAAAATCAAGACCTTCTTCTTGATGAAAACCTTTAGCTACAAGTCGAGCTTTTAGTCTATCTAAACTTCCATCAGGTGCAAGCTTTGTTTTAAACACCCATTTGCAGCCAATTACATTCATTTGATCACTTCTAGGGACTAACTCCCAGGTTTTATTCTGATACAAGGCATCCATTTCTTCTTGCATTGCTTGACGCCATCCTCTGTGTGCTAATGCAGACTTTACTGACTTTGGTTCAACAGGAACCTGATATTCAACTAGACATGCATATTTGGGATTTGCCTTAATAATCCCAGATTTTAGTCTAGTTTGCATAGGATGAATAGGAGGTGTACCTGGTATTCTTCCTGATACAGAACTGCTTTGTTCTTGTTCTGTATTAGTATGTGATGTCGAGTCAGATTCTTGAGTGGAAGATACTTGTTCTTCAATATGTGGAGATACCTGAGATGCTTCAATATTACTGAATGTATTGTCAGAAGTGATCTGTAGCTCAGCATCAGATATTGTATTTATTTGTGGTATACTTGTAGAATTGATTGTGCTGATCCCACTGTCCTGCATTTCTGGAATGATTTGACTTGTTCCAGTATTCTTCAAGATTTCAGTCGAGTTATTGGTTTGTGACTGAATTTGTTCTGCAGTATTGGATATAGGAGATACCAATCCTCCTATCCATTGTTTGTACAATGCAGATCCTTGGTGATACTCAGTAGTAGTTCTTGGAGTAAAAGGAAATACTTTCTCATCAAAAACCACATGTCTGCTAATATAAACATGTCCATTAGTAGGTAAAAGGCACCTGTAGCCTTTATGTTTCTCACTATATCCAAGAAATATACAAGTGAGAGACCTTGGATCAAATTTATGCTTTGAATAGGATCTAAGGCATGGATAACAAGCTGATCCAAAAACTCGAAGATGAGTATAATGTGGTTTCTGTTTATACAGCTTATAGTGAGGTGAGTTCATATGTAGTTTTGTTGTGGGAAGCAGATTGATTATATAAACTGCTGTTCATGAAAGCATCCACCCATTATTTTAATGGTACTCGTGCATGATATAGCATTGCTAGGCCTAACTCAACTACATGTCGATGCTTTCTCTCAGAGACACCATTTTGCTCTGGTGTATAAGGACAAGAAAGGTTCTGCTTAATGCCACACTGTTGTAGATGATTCTGAAATTTAGTACTAGTAAACTCACCTCCTCCATCACTCTGAAACACTTTTATCTTGAGATCAAATTGATTCTCTACTAGTCTTTGAAACATAACAAACATATCATACACTTCTGACTTCTGTCTCATTGGATATATCCAACTATATCGAGAAAAGTCATCTACAAAGATGACATAGTAATGAAATTTCTGAACAGATGGAATAGGTGATGGTCCCCATACATCACAGTGTATCTTTTCTAGGGGAGCATTAGAGATATAGTCTGAGAGAGGAAAAGATAAAGCTGTGCTTTTAGCAATTTGACAACTGCTACACATACTTGGAGCTTTTGAATTACATTGGATCGATGTTGATTTTGTAAAATCTTCACTTTGTTTTTAAACCGGTATGAGCAAGTCTTTGATGCCAGATATCTTCTCCTACTTCATGTTGAGTCTGAGTGAAGAAAGCTTCTGTTGCTCTAGACTCCACTTGATACAGCCCCTTGATTTTCCTTCCTAGCTTCACTGTTGTATGATTGCAATTGTCCTTCATATATACCCCATGTTTGTCAAATATAAGAGAACAAGGATAGTCATCTGTTAATTTTGATACAGAAAGGAGATTCTTCTTGATTTCAGGAACTATTAAGACATCATTAAGTGGTAATATACTAGTTGTTGTATTTAAAGTTCCATTACCAATACATGAGATTGATAAACAGGACCCATCTCCTATCATAACTGTATCATTACCACTATATGCAGCATAGTTTTGAATCATACCAGGTTGCGGTAATGTGTGATGTAGCCCCTGTGTCTGGATACCATTCTGAACCATATGGTTCTTCAATATGCATGGCTGTCAAAGCAGTTGGTATTTCATCTGCTTGGTATGAATTGTCAAATCGATACCAACATCTAAGTGCTGTATGACCTTGTCTTTTACAGATTTGACATTCCGAGGACCATTATTGCTTGACTTGATATCCTGTATGTGTTTATCACCATTTGAACCTTGTGATGGATAAGATCTAACACCTTGATATCTCTGAGAGGAATTAGTATAAGGTCTAAACCCTTGTCCATAATTGGACCAGTTATCCTTATTGACCTGATCTTGCTTTGGTATGTTCAGAGTATTCATCATGCTCTGTTGATTCCTTCCTGTTCCAGTAAAATAATTTCCACGACCTCTTCTGTTAATGAACTGTCCTCTACCAGAATTATATCCTCCTCGAATACTCTCTCCTTGACTTCTAGAATTAAACCTCTGCATATCTGTTCCAGTCTTTCTTTGTCCATAGTATGCCAGGTTAGCATTGTATTGATTTACAGAATATGTTTGCAGCCTAGTTTCAAATCTCTCAAGTTGAGAAATAACCTCATCATACTCTGGTTGAGGTTTAAGGCAGTACATTGTTGTTCTAAATGTTTCATATTCAGAACCTAACCCTTCAAGTATACCAAACATCCTGGTTATATCATCCACAGGCTTTCCAATCGCATTCAATTGATCACAGATAGTTTTAAATTCTCGAAGATATTCGTTTAATGGTCTATCTCATTTCCTACAAGCCTGTAATTTTCCTCTCAACTCAAATTCTTTTGCTACAGACTTCTGAGTGAATCGATTTATAAGAGCCTGCCACACCTCAAATGAGGTTTCTAAACCAATTATCAAACTTAGAATATTCTCTGATACTGCACCACTTATCCATGATGAGATTAGCTGATCTGTTTTTATCCAATCCAGGTGATCAGGGTTCATCATTCCTCCACCCTCAGTTTGCATCATTTGAGCAGGTGGTAAGGTTTCACCATTAATAAAGCCAATCAGATCTTGACTTTTCAGAAACCTGCTAAATTGTGCTTGCCATAATAGAAAATTTTCTTCATTCAACTTGATTGTAACAAAGTTGGCTATATTTACATGAATAGGAAAAGGATACTTCTGTAGTCTGGTTGCCATTTTATATCCTCAGAAAAAAATCAAAACTTTGAAGAAACAATCAGAGAACTTTGAAGATCACAGAACTTTGAAGATCAGCTTACTAAGAATCAACAAAACCTTCGTATTGTCTTGCCTATACGATCTTCATACAAACTTTCAGTTATAGATACTAGATCTAGATTTCCCAGGATTTTTGCTCTGATACCATGAGAAGAAACAGAATCTAGAATATAACCTGTGTAAAAGAGAGCTCTGTAGTTGCTGAATCAAACAATACCAGTCGAACCTTTCTCTTATTCCTCTTCTTCTTCAATCTTACAAAACGTTACTAAAATGAAGAAGAACAAAAATACAGAGAGAACTTTGAAGAACGAGAGAGATTCGAAGTTCTCAAAAAAAAGAGAAAAATGATTTTCCATACATTCATCAGCTTCTTCCATTCCTTTTATACTAAAGTTCTGCTTCTTAGACTTTCTTTCAAAACATAATTAACTACTTTAGTAACAGAATGATTAATCTTGGCACACGTGCAGCTTCTTCAGTAGCTTGATCAATTCACAGGGATTGCCAACTCATCTTCTTGTTCTGCCTTCAGTAGCTTGATCAATTCACAGAGATTGCCAACTCATCTTTCATCTTCACTTCGCTTAGCTCACGTGCTTCTATCAGCTTCTTTGCTCCTCTGCTTCTATCTGATACTTTCTGTTTTATCTCTTTAACAAACAGGAATATTTATAAAAGGGCAAGAGCAGGTGTTTGATTGGAAAAAATGAAATAAACAACTGGAATGGCAAGAATTAAGTTGCTGAGAAATAATTGAAAATGAATGGCAAGAAAGTGAAGTGTGTTCTTTTTATGTTTGTGCGTCTTTTTCCCTTAAGATGTGCTCTTTTTGTAGTCTCGGCTACAACGATTGCTTCACTGCAACTGCCGGTCAACAACTTTAAAAATTGTTCCGTCCTAGAAGTTTGACTACAATAATTGTTCGCGCTAGTTTTATCCTTGCAGTCGGTTTGATTCGACCAAATTTTGTGCGCCAATGTCAATACTTCTCGACTCGACCGACATTAACTTGACTTTCATTTATAAGTCCATGGACAAAAACTTTTCATGCCTTGTCAACTTAATTTTATTGACTTCTTATAATCAATGCTGGTGTTTGAGCATCTATTATATTTATAGTCAATATCAAATCACACATTTGATCAACATACTATTCACTCATTCATTGTGGATACCCAACATGTTCTATTAATCAGTCAAATTGACATTGACTTAATTTAATAAATCATTCAATGTGTTTTTCTAGCACTAGATTTTCTTTTTATAAAAAATAACCATAAATCAATCTCGTGTTTTCGTAGAACATTCTTAGCTAGTTATTACAAAATGAGCATGACTGGCTAAATC
Source organism: Eucalyptus sp. ANBG9806169 (assembly GCA_014182395.1). Classification (NCBI taxonomy): domain Eukaryota; kingdom Viridiplantae; phylum Streptophyta; class Magnoliopsida; order Myrtales; family Myrtaceae; genus Eucalyptus; species Eucalyptus sp. ANBG9806169. Next base: position 18,338,403 of record CM024574.1, on the reverse strand, counting down.
AGGAAAGAATGGTAACATCTTTATAATAGTAGTAGCTTTTTGTTATGCAACGTTCTCTACAAACTTAAAGTGTAAAATGTTTTCATAGATAGTTGATTGGAAAAGGATAGTTATTATAAAATCTAGTGCTAGAATGTTCTACGAAAACACAAGTTTGTAGAGAATGACACGTGATATGACCTGCTTGTTAATTGTCAATTAAGTTTACCACCCCACTTTACAAACCGAACTGGACCTAATATCCTTGAGATGTTAAATCATTTCATTTTTGCCAAGAGTGGAAGAGAGGATACCAGAATTATTATGATGACGTTCTGGGAAGAGATTTTGCGAGGGCCTTCTTTTCCATCGCCCTCATAATCCAATACCGCATCCAAGAAGTCATTCGTTGTTCTCATCTCCCCCCTTAGCTTTCGCTCCTCCAACCTCTCATTGACAAAGCCTTCGGCAATCTTCATGGCTCGACCCATGTCCTTCGCCATGCTTGCCTTGATCCCCTGCGGGTCCAACCATTTCAACCACGGCAGGAAGTCGGCTACGTTGGGCTTGCCAGCCCATTCCATGAACCGGTTCATGGCATCGAAGAACTCGGGCCCGTCCTTCGATTTTGGGTCCAACAGATCCCGGGAGAGCACCATATTACCCACCACATTAAATCCCATGAGAAAGAGGGAGTGGGATAAGTCGATTCCTTGCTCTTCATAAAAATTAGAAATTTTTAACGATAATAAAGTTCTTGATAAGCTTGTTTTCGGATATTTTTCACTAACAAAACTAAATTAGCATCTGAACTCTTAAAAACTCCAACTTGGCTTCTACAAATAAAATAAAGTGGAAAGTTTACTTTTGCATTCTCTTGCATAATAATGGGGATATACTTGATCAATGCATCAGAACATAAATAAAACCCAACTACTTGATCATGCTCGAGTTTGACCCAATTCAATGGTAAAGCTACTCGAGCTTGGCATAATTCAACAGTAGAGCCACTCTAATTCGACTCAAACTCGAGAAGAATGAAAGCAAGTTCGACTAAAAATAGCACTTTAAACACCAGTAGCTCTTGGGCTACTTGATTTATTTACACTGGTATCTATTTTATTGAATTTGTCAATTACAGTAACAAAACAAAGGGATAAAAGTATCAGCAGTCCCTAAACTTTTACAAAAAGTTTTAATTAGGTTCCTAAATTTGTTGCGCAATTAGATCCTCGAGCCGTATAACTTCTTCTTTGATTTAGTCCTTCCATTAAAGAAGTAAATATAAATGTTGACATGGCGGTTACGTCCTCATTGAAAGCCAACATGGTGTCTTTAGTGACTTCTTAAAAAACCTAAAAATAGAATGACATAGAAAAATTGAATAACTAGGGGTGGAGGTGAGTTGTCGCCCGGGGTCATGCAATAAATCGAGGCAACGCTTGGGTTGGTGAATGTTTACTTGGATTTAGATTTCTTTATTTTTTTAATCTTTCTTACCCATCTTAGCACTAAGTAAACAATAATTCATGTCTCCCTAATTAGTTAGTCTAGTCAGTGCTAACATATGGTGGGGATGCAATATTCACCGTAACCAATGCATTCGCATATTTAAGAGGAGGGCCAACTCAAATTAAAAGATGTATAATTTAAGAACTCAATAGTAGAAAAAAGAAAAAATAAAGAAGATTCTGAAACTTAATTGTACTTTTGCAAAAAAGAAAGGACTGCCGATTCCTTTATCCGTAAAAAGCAGGCTACTGTTTTCTTAGGTAGATCTAGTTGCAGGTTGCATTCTTTATTGAAATACAATTCTTTTGACAGCGTGGATCGTTAACTCCTAATGGTGTAGAAGTCCTAACATATCTTAACCGTTGATTTTACATACATTAATAATTGAGAAGAACTTGTGACGCTAGTAGGAATATTGTGTAGGGTATAGGCCTTCATCCTCTGTTGATATTTTATAAGGAGTTTAAACGTTCCTTTCTCTCTCTCTGTTGCTTTTTTTCTTTTCCTTTGAAGAAGAAAACTATTATTTCGGTCATTCAAGGTTACACATGCAACGCAAACGTCCAAAGTAACACGAAGCACGTAAGAAATAACCTGTTGTTACTTGTTTAACCGCCATTTCTTCCTCTAAATACACGACCATGTTGTCGATGCACTTCTGCCTGAGATGGGCTGTCTCGTTGACGCGCTTGGTCACGAGGAGCTCAACAGAGCAGAGACGCCTGAGAACGCGCCAGTAGCCACCGTAACGACCCACAGCGAGCGAGCCTTGGTCATAATTGAGAGCTGTCATTGCATGGGGACACTTGCGGTCTGCGAACGCGAAGTCATGGCCCTTGAAGAACTCTGCGGCGGCCTGAGCTGATTGGATCACCATGGTGTTCACGGAACCGAGCTTCAACCACGTCACAGGCCCGTGCTTGGCTCGCAAGTCGTGGAGGTTCTGGTGGGGCATGGTCCCGAGGTCGAGGATATTGCCGATCAAGGGCCATGCGGGCGGCTGAGGGGGAAGCTTGGTGCGCTTCCCGTTGAGAAGGAAAAATAGAAGTGCCGGGAGGAGGAGGCCGAGCCAAAAAAGCAAAGTAGGGCCGTACTCCATTCGCTAAGCTTTGAGCTATTGCTCACCTTGCACTTATGCGATTATTTCGTGGAAAAGTTGATATTTATATACACTCTTATCCTGTTCACAAGAAAGCAACCAAAAACAATAAAGAAAAAGCAGGAGATGCTATTATTTGCCGTCCACAATATAAAAAGGAGAAAACATTAATATATCTTTTGGCTATGAATAGGAGTAAACATGCTGGTCACGTAGAGTCTGGTGATCCATCCATTTCATCGAATTAGGTAAAATTCGATTCTTATTTCATTGGAATAATTTCATTTTTGGTAAAACAACTTACATGAATTATGCAATCAAATTTGTAACTCTTAATTTGTGCATTTAAATCCTACAACTTTACTTCAGTACTCAATATAATCCTCCGGTTTCCACAAAATTGTGATGTCTTGTTCTTTCTTGGGTTTCACGGATTGGTTTATCAACTAATTTGTCCTATCAAAATTGGATAGTTATGTATTTACTTTTGTTGAGAGTGTATAACAGATGTCCAATATCTTTACCCTAGGAGATTGCTAAGAAGGAGCCCAAGTCTAAGCCTATTAACATATCTAATTGGACCTATCTTCACTCAAAAGCTTAAAGCAATGAGTTATTGGCCAACTAGATATATTAATTACTTTACACTGCATCAATTCTCCACTATGGGACTTCCCAAACGCAACTTACATATGTATCTCAACAATCTCCCCATCATGTATGAGCTCAATGTTAATTCTGTTCCCCCTTAATTCATGTATCTTTATATATTAACTTATCTCAACTTGAATCTCCAACATTTACCTTCATCCATGTTCTTTTTCATCGGACCATACCATGAAAACTACCATTGGATTGCGTTGCAACACCACAACACACATTGCCTGGAAACTGTGTTAGTCACTAGATTCCTACTTACATATATATCTCAACAATCTCCCCATCACAAGTGAGCTCAATGTTAGGTTTGTTCCTCCTTAATTCAAGTATCTTTCTACGTTAACTTATCTCAACTCGAATCTCCAACATTCACCTTCATCCTTGTTCTTTTTCATTAGACCGAACCATGAAAACTATCATTGGATTGCGTTGCAACACCACAACACACACTGCCCGGAAACTGTGTTAGTCACTAGATTCCTACTTACATATGTATCTCAACAATCTCCCCATCACGTGTGAGCTCAATATTAGGTCTGTTCCCCCTTAATTCAGGTATCTTTCTACATTAACTTATCTCAACTTGAATCTCCAACATTCACCTTCATCCATGTTCTTTTTCATCGGACCGAACCATGAAAACTACCATTGGATTGCGTTGCAACACCACAACACACACTGCCCAGAAACTGTGTTAGTCACTAGATTCCTTTCTTTGAGATAACTCACATGTATATCTCAACAATCTCCCCATCACATATGAGCTCATTGTTAGGTTTGTTCCCCTTAACTTAGGTATTTTTTTTATATTTAACTAATCTTAACTTGAATCTCCAACACTCACCTTTAACCATGTTTTTTTTTCTTTGAATCGAACCATGAAGACTACCATTGGGATTGCGTTATACCACAAGAAAGTAATACTCTATCAAAATGATAAATAAAATGCTTGAGCAGACAGAAAAACCTTGATGGGAATGATCTCTTCTTTTTTGTTTTTTCTTGTTCGTTTTCTCTTTAACGTTATTCACCTTTTAGCATTTTTGAAATCCAATTTAGAGCTTGCAGAACTTCATATTTTTTGTTACGGGCTGGGAATGAATATAGAAATTTCTCCAATTGTGCCCCCTACTTTGGCATGATCAAGAATTTGAGGAACCTTCAAGGACTTCCAAGTCAATGCAAAAACCCATTCTCCAGTTTGCTTTTTCAGAGAATGATGTAAGCGAAACAAGATAGTTTTATTTCTCCGCATCTTCATAATTGTTTCACTTTGACCTTCATTTTTCTCCCTTTGCGGTGTGGTTCTTGACGGGATAGTTTCAAATTCACTTTCTTTTATCTTAAGTAAGTTAATAATGAATATCTGTAGCGTTCAGGATAAATGAACAAGAATGCCCCCCGTTATTGCGATATATGTACTCTTCGCAAGTGATTTGCCAAATGAGATGTGCCACAGTCGTGTTAGGGGCTGTGCTTGGAATGCGGTTGCCTTGTGTCCTCCCAGGATTGTCCATTAGGTCCAATGATTGGACTTCAAGTGCTCGGAGTAGATTCCCCCAGTGAGACTTGTTCTTCGTTTACATGTTTCCCACGAGCAAATGGGAATACCTGCAATTTGCAGCAAAAAAGGCTTCTCTTTCTTCTCATAAAAAGATATCCCTTTATGGGCAAAAGATCGCTTCAAGTGCCATAACTTGACACAAATGGACATTTAAGTGCCAAAAGTTATGAAAGTGCCACTTAAGTGCCACATTCGAAGAGAAATGGATCACTTAAGTGCTACTCCGGCCAAAATCCAGTTAAAATGCTAACGTGCACAATTTCCGACGAAGTAAGTGCAAAACGACGCCGTTTTGTACGCTAATGTGGCCAAATAATGCAAAAACGGCGTCGTTTTGGTGCTGACGTGGTAAAAAATAATACAAAATTAATTAAATTAAATTTAAAATTTTTAAAAATAAAAATTTTTAATATTAAAAAAATTTAATTTTTAAAAAAAAAGAAAAGAAAAGGGAGAGGCGGCGAGGGTCGAGAAGGGCTGATGATGAAGGAGGGAGGGTCGGCCAGGATTGCCAGGCCCTGGCCAGGGGCCAACGACCCCGGCCGACTGGCGGTGAGGGCTCGTGAACCCTCGCCCCAGATCGCGGCAAGGGTCGCAGCCTTCGCCCAGATTCGGCAAGGGTTGGTGGCCCTCGCTGGTCGAGCCAAGGGCCGTCGCTCGCCGGGGCAACCCCGCCAGCGGCGGCCCTTGGCTCGGCCGGGCGAGGGCCGCCGACCCTCGCCGGATTTGGGCGAGGGCTTGCGGGCCCTTGTCACCGATCGGCCGGGGTTGTCGGCCCTTGGCTAGGGCCCAGCGACCTTGGCCGACCCTCCCCCCTCTGTCGCCGGCCCTTCCCGGTGGCGGCAGGGAGGCGATGGTGGCGGCTCAAGGCTAAGCCCTCAGCCGCCTCCCCCCCTTTTTTTTAATTTTTTTTTAAATTGTTTAAATTGTTTAAATATTTTAAATAAATTTAAATTTAAATAAATTAATTTTTATATTATTTTTCTACCACGTCAGCACCAAAATGACACAATTTTACACTTGTTTCGTCGGAAAATCGCCACGTCAGCATTTTGGCCGGATTGGCACTTAAGTGATCCATTTTGCTCCGATTTTGGCACTTAAGTGTCACTTTCGTAACTTTTAGCACTTAAGTGTTTATTTGTGCCAACTTTTGGCACTTCAAGGGTCCCAGTGTCATGCATAAAATGTCTAAATACTAGGAGTTTACAAAATGTGCAAGTTTTGTTATTGCAATGTTTGGGAAGAGATTATTCACAAAATGTATGGGAAGAGATTATTCAATTACTTAGATAATAGGAAAAGCTAAAGAAAGAAATAAACTATATAGAAGCATTTTACTCATAGGAAGCAAATAAATCTGAGAGATTAGCAAGGAGAGTGAACTTCCCTAATCAAATTGCAATTTTTTAGTAAAATAATAGTACTAATGTCTTGTGACAATATGAAGAATAGTTTCAAACTGAGAGGTCGATCGTGTTACCTACGCATATAGAACTTTCTATATTCACTGAAAGAGTAGCTGTGCGTAATGCATGAGCGTGTATTGTGTGTGACGCACGCGCGCACATCTAGTTACTAACTAATCGCAGGTCACAGTGCCCGAATTAATGCTAGCTAATATTCACTGGTTTTATAACCTAAGTTGTGATTCGAAACTAATCATACCCAAAATTCATCCCAAGAATTGATTCCCTATTATTTGGGAAAAATAAAAATAAAGAACGAATCCTTCCACGAACAGCAGTAAGCATATATATTGACTAAGCAAATTATTTCATTGAATGATAATTATAACAACATCCATTGTATCATGAAGTAACCAAAAACTAGAGACGCATTAACCCTCTTCAGATCGCTCTCCACGTGTATCAAGAGTAAAAGTTGAGAATTAACGCAATGTTTAAAAATTTTGGAGAATAGTTTTCGAAACAGTTTCCAAATAAACCTGAAGAAAATAATAGATGAAAATGGCCATATTCTTCCTAAAAGATTGATACGTGGGAAAAGTGATTTAATTAGAAAATGATGCACCAATAATTATACCCATTTTAAATAGATTCAATTATGATTTTTTTACAATTGATTGGTATTGCATATAGCACGTGGTTAGGACATTCCAAGGAGGCGGCTATTTTTATGGAAAAAGAGTGAACGTAGGCAACTTAGTCCAATCCTTCTAATTTATTACTCTTAATTTATTATTATTGTTAATTTAATCTTCTAAATAAACATGGATTTCAATTCAACGCCTGCCTTTTCATTGCCTTTGCAACTTGCAAGCGTGTTAAACGAGTAAACTCTAGAAGCACGAAATATCTTAGACAAACCAAATCAGTGGGTCCTATATGCATTATTGACATAGGCTTGCGTGGATGATGAGAATCCTACCTTCAACAACTCAACTCCATCGAAGAAGTTAAAAATTAGGTCACATAAACTTGTTATACATACCTGAAATCTCTGGCCTTGGAATGACTCGACTAATATATTATGAGAGAGAGAGATGGCATCTGTTCGTCAGCATTGCTCGAGATATGGCTCCACAAGCACTAGAAAATGTTGGAAATTTATAGGGCATCAAGCATGAGATCGGGGTGCTTAGGGACACATGTATAACAAGTTTATGTGACCTAATTTTGGCTTGAGCAACTGAAGGATGCTTTCTATGATGCACATGGCGTACTTGATGAATTCAAATTAGAAGCTCTTGTTACAAGAACTTGGGGGGGGGGGACGCATAGGTTTTAATGGCTCAACGTTAATGAAACTCTTCAATTCACATGCAACAGCTATGTCTCTTTGGATCATCCCTAATTGTTGCAATTATGGGTTAATGACTCTTTGTTCTCCTGTAGTTTCTTATTTAATAATGTTGTTATTAAGGGTTAATGGCTCAACTAATGTGAGTGTAATTGGTGTGACTCTTGAGTTCATGTCCTTTCAGTTTTCTACAGCTAGTTCCCTTGTCTATAAATATATGTGTCTTCTTAATTCAAAATAACAACGAAAACTCCTCAAAGTAGTCCTCTAGTTTCCTGGTAGTTTCTTTAAGTGTGCTGATTTAAAGAAGTGTTCGATAGAATCTTGTTCATATAGTGCTTATACAAATGGGTTTGAGGTGCTGTATTTTGTGAGGCATAGTTCATGAAACTAATTGGCACCATTGACATGAACTAATCGTCTTAAGGAGATTTGATTAGCCGTACCTCACCTCTTGTTTATTTTACTATTGCTTTCTTGGAATTATTATTATTTTCCCAAATATGTATTAATATTTCCCACAACTTAAGGTGATTATCTTTTACTATTTGTTGGGTTTATCAAAAAATCGAGATGACTAATAATAATCAAGTACCCAATGATGTTTGGAATGTTTGTGAGGACATTCATATGGCCATTTCAATGAGTGAGGTTCAAACCTCATGGCCTAGTGTTGTGGCAACAAATGCTGCAAGCTTTCGGGCTGAAACCATCTATGGTGGTACCGGTAGAAGTTGCTTGATCGATACACCGGGGATTGTTTTTCAAAGAAGTACATATCCAATGGTGTATGGTTCAATTTCTAGAGAGATGGTTTAATAAGCTTTGCCTAATCTGATGATACCATCTCCAATAACTTCGAATGAGAAATTGTATGAGTTAACTAGTGTGGGCTTTAAGCAGTGGTAACAGAAGATGTTATTCTATTTGACCACATTGAATTTAGTCAAGTACTCATTAGAGGTGTGCTCAATAATTAGTTCAAATGAGCAAGATGTCACGATGCATGGGGAGTTGGAGCCTTGGAAGCACAGGGATTTCCTACGCTGAAACCATATCCTTAACTGTCTAGCAAATTCCTTGTATCATGTTTATTGTAACATTGAAACTACTAGACAATTATGGGAGTCCTTAGAAAAGAAATACAAAGCTGAGAAATTTGTGGTAGCGAAATTCTTGGACTCAATATGGTGGATTCTAAATCTATCATGAACTAGGTCCATGAAGTGCAAATGATTTTGAACATATTTGTTGAGGAAATGTTCTTAGTGAATCATTCCAAGTGGCATTTATTATTGAGAAGCTGCCTCTGGGCTGGTTAGACTTTAAAAATATATGAATGACAATAGGAAAGAGATGAGCCTTGAATATCTCATTCCGTGCCTCATAATCAAGGAAGACAATAGGTGGAATGCATACCCTTCTATGGAACCAAAGGCCAATACTATTGAGTTTTCCAATTCAAAGCAAGATACAAAAAGGAAAAAGTTCTTTCAAGGAAAAGGCAAGCAGAATGAACAATCCCGAAATTCCAAAGGACATGTTTTGTTTGTAACAAGCTTGACCATCGGGCCAAGGATTGCAAAAAGCGCTTGAACAAACGCAAGGGCGATGGTGTAGTCAAGTAGCTTAATCTGACAGATTAAACAGAGGATGAGAGACTGATTGTTGTGGTTGTGTATGAGGTATCCTTGGTATTAAATAGTACTAATTGGTGGTTGGAAACAAGTACCACAAGTCACATTTATGTGGATAAACACTTGTTTTCATCTTACAAGAAGGCTGAGGAAGAAGAGAAGTTTTATATGGCTAACTCCACATTAGCAAATATTGCTAGAAGAAGAAAAGTGATCTTGAAATTCATCCCTAGCAAGGAAATCACCTAGCTAAATGTGCTGCATATATCGAAGATCCAGAAGAATCTAATTTCTAGCCCCATACCTGTCTAGAAGAGTTTCAACATTATATTGGAATTGGATAATTTTGTACTTTCCAAATAGGGTGTATGGGGGAAAATGGTACTTGTGTAATGACCCGTTCAAAGTAAATGTAACTATCATTTGATGTAAACTTGAAATTCTTGTACCCAAAGACTATCAATAATGAGAAGTCTTTGGTTTACACTATTGTGTCTTCTTATCTATGGCATAGTCTTTGGTTTACACTATTGTGTCTTCTTATCTATGGCATGGTAGATTATGACATATAATCTATGCTACAACAAAAAAGATAGCAAAATTGGGGCTAATTCCAATGTTTGAGTCGGATGTCCATCACAAGTATAAGACTTGTGTTGAGGCTAAGTTTGTCAAAAAACCATTCAAATTGGTTGAAAGATCGAGTGAACCTTTACAGTAATCTGTAGTGATCTATGTGATTTAAAATTTGTAGAAAGTAGAGGTAAAAAAAAGTATTTCATCACTTTTGTAGATGACTTTACTCAATTTTGCTATATTTATCTGTTAACTAGCAAAGATAAGGTTATGAGCACATTTGTTAAGTATAAAAATGAGGTCGATAACTAACTTGATAAATGAATTAAAGTGCTTATGTCACGATCTCGACTCCGTTTTTAGGGTCTTGAGTGACAGGGGGTATTTCACGACGTCTTAGGCTCATCGCCGTCTCGATTCTTTTTATTTTGTTATCATGCAGATGTGGAAACGTGAATAAACAACTCCTCAGACAAACAACTGCTAGAAGATTGGGATTAATGTTACACAAAACACACTAGTTTATATTATAATGGTACTTTTACAAACCTCTTTCTATGGGGTTCTCTTTCCTTTTTGCATCACACTACAAATTTCCATAAAGGCCAAAGGAAATTACTATTTCTTTGAATGTGATTGCAGTGTTGGAGAAAACTTCCTTATTGTTTTGAAGTTGACAAAACGTTTCCATCAGTCTAGTCTGAAGACTTGCAGACTCTATTGTTAAAGTTTGAAGACGTTTAGACTCAAGATTTAAAGTCTACTCTCACTGATAGTTTTTAGATCAATGAAGAGAAGACTTATCTAGATGCGAGTTATCTTTAAGGAGTTGATTCAATTTTTTTTCGAGGGTGAATCACCGCCTAAAACTAGGTTAATGGACTGCTAAGTTTTTTTTGAAACTTAGCTCGGGCTCTCCAAGCCCATACCAAATCGCGACTTGAGTCTAAACTTTTTAAACATGCAAAATACTATCTAGGAGTCGCCACTAATCTGTTTTTGGTAGGTCGATTAGACACCTAAGCAAAATAATGGGAGAATTATTTTACTCCTACGAACCGGAGACTAAGGGTACGGGGACTTGGTTACACTAGACTATCCTAATGCCCTTTCGGTACCATTTCTTTTTAATTTTCAAAAATGTTTTGCAGGCAGCTTGATTTGATTTTAATTCATTTTTCTAACGTGTGAAGCGATCATGCGAGTGCACAAACCACCAATTTAACACCCGAGAAAGCGAATAAAATAATGCAGGACTTACCTCAAAGCAACGAAAGCAACTGCGTTGTTAGGTCAGAATTCATATCAATAATCCTAGATATGATTTCTAATTAATAAGCAATCACTCAATTTTTGTTTTCACTTTATTTAATGAAAGTCGTGCAATGCATGCTACTAATTTAACGTGAAATGATATGACGGGGCAATATGACCTAAACTATATAACATGAATAAGCATGCAATCTATCGTAAAGCATGAAATGAATTTATTCTAATTTTTTGCATTTTCCATGAAATTCGAAATTAAAGAAATGCAACAATTAAACATGCAATTCAAATAAAAAACTAACAACTTAAATGAATGCAGTTTTTTTTTTTTTTTTTTATATTTTTCTAAATTCGAAATAAAATCCCTATTCTAGATATGCAAGAAAAGGAAACGTAACACCCTAGAGCAATGTTTTTGGCGCTTTCATTTATTAAAGCTAGCAATTCTATCTAAAGTTTCACACAAAAAAAAAATAAAAAAAATAAAAATTCAAGACATCGATCAAGATTCAAATAAAAGATTACGATATCTAGAAAAATAATTCGTCATCTCACGTCTTAGATTAATGGATATCGTAATACTTACGGAGAATCAAGCATAATCAAAAAAATGATCCGTTGTCTCACGGCTCAAATTAAAGATTATCACAATCTCAGATATCGCAATTATCCAATGATAAGTTGAAATAATTAAAAAAATGATCCGATTTCTTTACGGATCAAATTAGTAATTAATTCAACTTTATCAATAAACCCTAATTGGATATACTTAATATCACGTATCAGATAACAATCAATCCGAATTAAGAAATGAAATGTTCCATTGGATAAAGATTGTTACCTAATTCGAACACGCATAATCTGGATCTGAATCGAACCGGATCACGGCTTGTGGATGATGCTTGAGGGATCCCTACAAGGAAGAATTACGAAACTTAGTGTTATCTATTCTTGTTCTAAAAGATCCGCACGTTGCCGCACGTTTCCCAACTCTTCACGATTTCCTTAAAAAATGTCATTTTGCATGCATAAAGGAAGATCACAAAACCCGAAATATTATTGTCAAGTTTGGACAAAATCCAAAAGAAAACAAATCCACCGCTTGGACTTGTGACTTTGACCAAAGATCTGTCATTTCTTCCATGTTAATGACGGCATCATGGATTGGGGTAAATGATAGTGGAAGGATGGTGACGATGACGATTGGGATTATGATGGGAGGTGTTGATATTCTGAGGACTCCCTCAAACCTGAGATGGCCTTTTTGGCGAATCCGCTTGACACCAAGAAGACCCGTTGAAGAACACCAGGAAATTACAGATACGGTTGGGACACCAACGCAGCACGAGATGATGTACAAGCAGAGAAGAACAGCCGCTAGCACTTGAAAGGAATTCGAGGAAACCTAAGGAGCCCCGAAGGATCAACGTACAGTGCCTTCAGGAGGTCTTCCTCTCCTCTCTTTCGTGCGTTCGCCCAAATTCTCATCATCATTCAATTAATGCGGTTTGATATATGCTCATCTTCACGTGAAAGCTCAACCTATTTGAATATTGATTTTGCAAACCTGGACCGACAGACGGTTTGGCTCCTAGTGGATGGCAGTGCTTGGCTCGACTAGGAAACTCGTTGCTGAAGCAAAACAGCAGCAAAATATATGCAATCGAGGACTTGTGCGTGAATTCTTAGTGGGCAACAGGATCTTCAATTGGCCAGGGGCGGGTCTCATTCTTCACGATTTCTCTTTCATGTGTAGAATGTCCACTCTCTCTCCATTCTCCCCTCTTCTCGATGTAAAGTGAGCCTCTCTTTTATAGTGATTCGAAACGGTCTCTTTACATGGCATTTCCCGAGTTGCCATTTCTTGTTGCATTAAATCAAGCCTGCAAATCGGAACGTGATTTCGCAATCAGCTCGATTTTACTTGATTCCTTCCATTTTACAAAAATTCTTGCCCCTTATTCAATTGCTTCCGCATTTAACAAAATCCGAATACCCATCAGAATTTCAAATTTCCATGCATAATCAATCAAATCAATTGCCCCCATTTTCTTTCATTTTTTCCTTTTATTTGTTCAAAATGCAATTTTATTTTTCCAAAATTAGGTGTCAACAGTATGGTTGAAGAAGATCTCACGGCTGGAGATAGCATCTTGTGATCAATTATTCCTATTGAAATCAATTCGGATAATTAGATCTATTGATTGGCAAAGTATACTTGGAAGGTTCTACTTATGGAAACCTAGATCCTGATTGTATGGACGAGCATGATTGGTGGGCTATCATCACATTCCTTAAGTAACTCGAGATCTCCTTAATTAATTCTGTCCAACGGATAGATTGGAAGAACTCCTTTGGAAGGTGTCAACGATTATAAAGGCATGGAGGAGTATATAAGGAAGATGCTCAAGTTATTCGAGAGTGTGCGTGAAAGAAAAATTCCAAAGTCTGAAGCTCCTAATTCTTTGCTATTTCAATTGCTGAGTTTAAGTTGTACTCAAAAGAGAGATTAAATACTTGTGAGACCTTGAGAAAGTGTGGTAGAGTTTCTACACTGTGGAATCAAGGATGTGAGGCTGTAAAATCTCTTTTGGTTCTTAGTAAAATCTAGCTAGTGGGCTGTCAGTGCGGGAGAGTGGACATAGGCTTGGTTTAAGCCGAATCACTCTAAACCTTGTGTTTCAATTCTCTTTCCCTAAACTCTTTACTTTCATTCTTAGCTTTATATAACTGTTTACAGTCTTTTACATCTTCAGTCTATTATTCTCAAAAGATGAATTAATTAGTTAAGTCTTGTAAAACTTCTTTGAACACCTATTCATCTTCCCTCTAGGTGATTTTACTAGCCCTATCATGCAGCTCACAAAATTGACGTGAGACTTCCATGCCTATAAGACTGAAAGATGAGAAAGTGAGTCTTGGGAACTCAGTTAGTAAAATTCTTAGTTCTCTACTAGGAAAATATCTCGTCATCAAAGTCTAGCAAGTATAACACTCGCCAAACAGTCGATGGCAGATCAATCACAAATCATATGTCATGCTTTATCCATGTCAAAACTACCATCGGCTTAACAATAATTCATGCTCATGTATAATCGGCATTCATGCAAATTTATTTATCTTCGTCCTAGCTCGATTGGAGCTTCCAGCTTCTTGTTGGGCTTCCTGGCTTGACTAGGGCATCTCGGCTTGACCAAGTCTTCTCAGGGCTAGCTTCTCTAGGCTTCTGGGTTCAAGACCTAGGCATCCTGGCTCAACTAGTGCATCCGGGCTCAATCGAGGCATCGCCACCAACGCTGTGTGGCGGCAGGCATTTTTTTTTCTCTTTAAGTACAGACGTATATACATCATACAAGTTGGTTCTTATCTTTTCTCTTAGCTGACACATGCATGGCTCGAAGGTTTGCTCATCCATACGTGTGTGCCATGAATTCTTATACTACACAAGTAAACATGTTGAGAATGACCCTGATCTGTGATTTGAACCAATCACTGAGCGTTGATCCTTGCACCAGACATGGTTCGGAAATGGCATGTCTCACTGCTAATCCAAGACCTTGAGGCTTGGGTACACCTCACTTTCGTGAAGATCCTTAAGCTTAACGGACCTCGGCTTCAACCCGACGTGAACATACTTCATGCCATGAATGACCCTTAGGTTGTGGCCTGATTCAATTGTCAAGCACAAAGTCCTCACACCGACAAATGCATAAAACCGGCATGCTTTAGTGCCTTATCAAGATCTCGCAGGCTTGAGTGATCCTCGTATTGATCAAGACTTAGAGACTGCGGTGGTACTTAATATGTGGCAAGTAAAGTATGTTTGTCTCCGTGATATACCTTCGATCGTTGTTACATGTTTCCTGGACTCATTTCCACATTTGTTTTTCGGTATTTGATCGAGTATCGGTTCGATTTTTAAGAATCTATTTCCTACAGCATCTAAACTCTGAAAACTTCAAGTTGACTTCTACAAATAAAATTGAGTGGAAAGTTTACTTATGCATGCTTTTTGAAATTTATAGAGATGCACTTGATAAATGCAACGGAAGATATATAAAACCCAACTTCTTGATCATGCTCGAGTTTGGCTCAATTCAATGATGAGGCTGCACGAGCTTGCAATAATTCAACGGTAGAATCACTCTAGTTAGACTTGAACTCGAAAAGAATGAAAGTGAGTTGGACTAAATAACATATTTAATCACACTAGCTCTTGGGTAAGTTGAGTTATTTACACTAGTTAATTTGTTGACTTTGTCAATTACAGTACACAAAACCAAGGGATAAAAGTATCAGCAGTCCCTAAACCTTTACAAAAGGTAATTAGGTCCTTAATTTTTTTTTTGTACAATTACATCCTTAAATCATATACTTTCATATCCGACATGGTCATTTCATATAAAAAAAAAGAAACAGAAGTACTAACATGACACTTAAGTCTTTCAGAATGCAAATATGATATTATGTGTGGCATTTAAAAATTCTTTAAAGAGAATTACATAGAATTCATAAATATGGAAATTTTAAAAAATAAATATTAAAAAATGAAAAATAAGGAAATTTGATAAAAAAAAAAAAGAGAAACAAAAAAAAGAAGTATCGTTACTAAAGTAGGGGGGATGCGCTTGGATAGGAGGTGGGAGTCGCAGACGGCATGCACTCAACGACCCATGTCGTGCCGCGAGGCTGCCGCCCACCCTAGCCAGCCAGCCCTCTATTCCCTTGTGCGTAATTATTAGTTAGATTTTTTTTTCCTTATCCGTATCAGCACTACGTTTAAAAATAAATAAATGTCACCAAATAAGTTAGTGCTAACTTATAGTGCTGGGGCGACATTCCTCATTATCATTCCATCTACACATCTATAAGGAGGGTCAACTTGAACTAAAAGATGTATAATTTCGAGGACCAAATTTACACACAAAAATATTTTGGAACCTGATTGAACACTTTACAAAAGTTCAAAAAACCGTCGTTCTTTTATCCCTAAAAAACAGGCCTATTATTTTTTATTTTTTTTGAGTTAAATCTAGTTGCAAGTTGTATTATTTACTGAAATACATTATTTTGACGCAAGGGATCATTCCTCTTAGCCGCACTTTTGTAGAAGTCTTAACATGTCTTAATCATTGATTTTACCTATATTAATGATCGAGAAGTGGTTGTGACACTAGTGGTCGCGTAGTGTATATGATCTTGATTCTGCTTTGATATTTTATAAGGAGCTAAAGAAACGTCCCCCTCCCTACTCACTCTTAAAAAAAAAAAAAGAGGTCAAAAGGAACACCAAGCACGTGAGAAATAACCTGTTGTTACTTGTTTAGCTGCCATTTCTTCCTCCAAATACACAATCATGCTGTCACGCACTTCTGCCCGACATGGGCCGTCTCGTTGACGCGCTGGGTTACGAGGAGCTCTGCCGAGCAGAGACGCCGGAGAGCGCGCCAGTAGCCGCCGTAACGACCCACGGCTGGATTATATATGGATGGATCATGATAATGAATCAAGACGTATTTACAGCCTTCTTCAGCAAATTTGCATTCTTGTGTTTATTTTAGCGTAATTTGCAGTAGTGACAAAACATGTGAACCAAGACCGACCGTGTTTACGTGGGTCCTACTGCAGAGTTCACGTGATCAATTGTCCATATCGATTTGACAAGATCCGAAAAGATCATGCAGTATCTTCCTGTTACTTTTCTTTTATATTGCTCCGTTGGATCGTACAATATTATGAAATTTGACTGGTGGAGTAGTTCCACCATCACCCATTGAAAACCGCTCATAATAATATAATTCGGGAATCTATTGTACAGTCTTGCGTCCAGCGATTCTGGTTCATCGCAATTGTGCATTTTTGTGGATTCTAAAAGTAATCATTTTGCTAGAAATTAATTTCTGGAAGAAAAATTTCTAAATGAGTTTTTAAGCAATTATAACTATTTGAAAATATATTAAATTTCTATTCAAAAAATAAAAATTCGTATGATAATGATAAAAAATTTATTTCTTTCGAATGGCGATGGACTAGCAGATGGTGGTGGACCGGCGATCGATGGCGACAGACGGCACTCAGCGATTGGTGGCGGCCAACGTCCGGCGGCGTTTGACGGCGGCGACGGCGGCGGCGGTAGCGGCTCTGGGCGACCGGTGGGCGATAGTCGGCAACGAACGAATGAATGACATGATAAGAATAATTTTTATTTCTCATTTTTATTATAGGAATAGAGAAGTAGAAAATTTTACTTCGATTTCTATTCTAAATCTATTTCGAAACAAAAAATTATTTCAGAAATAGAAAAATGGAATACTTTTACTAAACAAATTTCTATTCTAAAAACAAGTCTGGAATAGAAAATTTGTTTTTGGAATAAAAATTACTGGTTGTCATGCACCCCTAAGTGTGGAGCCAAATTTAGAATAATTTTCTATTTCGACAAGTGAGGTTTTATTGATGGTATAAAGGGCGGGTGAGCTACCCTGCTACATGCTCAATTCATACAATTCAAACGAGACCCAAATGCTAACATAAGAACTTGTAGTTTCCCTGAGATATTTGTGCAGGGATGACATCATTCTTAAGAAGTCTTCCTTGGACAGCTTTTTTATTGACACAATAACATTAGCGCTAATAACCTTAGGGTAATTATACCTCACACGCTACGTTTTTTAGGTATCACTTTCAAAGGATGGAGCTTTCTTAGTGTTATTCCCACCCGCTCTTTCATGTCGAGGGTCTTTGGAGTTGAACCACCGCCTAGTTCCCAATCGAAATGGTAAAGCAGTGTTGCAAGACCAAGATGAAGCACCCTATGCCCCAATGAAAGTCCGACGCACATTCTTCTGCCTGATCCAAATGGAATTAGCTCATAGTTTTGACCCTTGTAGTCAATTTTAGATCCCATGAACCTCTCTGGTTTGAATGCCAATGGGTCCTCCCAAGCATCGGGGTCTCTTCCAATGCTCCATGCATTCACGAAAACCTGGGTATCTTTGGGTATATCAAAACCCATGAATTTGGTTTCCTTTAGAGCATTTCGTGGGAGAAGTAAAGGTACGGGGGGATGCAATCTTAGGGTTTCCTTCACCACGGCTTGCAAAAATGGCATCATTTTCGTGTCATTTTCTTCGAGCTTTCTGTTCAACCCCACAACCTGGTCAATCTCATCTTTGGCCTTTTTCATTGACTCGGGTTGGCGGAGTAGCTCCGCCATCGCCCACTCGATGGTGCTACTTGTAGTCTCCGATCCGGCGAAAAACATTTCCTGCACCATCAAGTAGACACATTTAGTACAAAGATTAGGTCTTGGATACCACAAGTGTCTGAGTCGAGTCCTATAATTAAGAGATTCTCTTTGGCTGGAAAAAGTCACCCTCGAATCGTCAGCTCAATAGTAAAAATTATCATGCTTCACCTGATCAACAATCCTGATCAAACACAGCAGTTCCTATTCTTCGAATTGGCAGAAAATTGGCACACAAAGAAAGGAACAAGAACTTGAAGTTGACAAAATGAATCCGCTAGTGACAACAGAAGAATTTATGAAAGAGATGGGGCAGGTGTTTGATTGACAAAAGGAAATAAACAACTGGAATGGCAAGAAATAGGTTGCTGGGAAATAACTGAAAGAGATTTGCAAGAGAGCAAAATGGATTAACATAAGTAAAGCTTGTTCTTCTTATGTCTGCGCGTTTCCATTAAGATGTGCGCTTCTTATAGTTTCAGCTACAATAATTGCTTTACTGCAATTGTCAGTCGACGACTTTGAAAATTATTCCCGCCTAAGAGTTTGATTGCAATAATTATTTGCACTGGTTTTATCCTTGCAATCGATTTGATTTCAGCCAAATTTTGTAAGCCAATGTCAAAATTTCTCGACTTGATTGACATTGACTTGACTAACCTGGTAATTTTACAATGACTAGTTGGAATGCTTGACGGAGACATAAGATTGATTTTAGTTTATTTTAATGAAAAGAAAAATCAGTGCTTGGACGGCACCATGATTGATTTATTAAGTTAGCTACCAAAACTTCTCCGTAATGCGTGATGTGACCCTAGTTGTTTAAATGTCAGTTAAGTTTGTCACGCCACTTAATCAACCGAATTAGACCTAATGTCTCTAAGTGTGGTCATGTTAAACGTGGAAGAGAGGAGCAAACTCACCAAAATGATTATATTGATGTTCTGGGAAGAGATTTTGTGAGGGCCTTCTTTTCCATCGCCCTCATAATCCAATAATGCGTCCAAGAAATCATTCGTTGTTCTCATCTCTCCCCTTAGTTTTCGCTCCTCCAACCTCTCTTTCACAAAGCCTTCGGCAATCTTCATGGCCCGACCCATGTCCTTCGCCATGCTTGCCTTGATCCCCTGCGGATCCAACCATTTCAACCATGGCATGAAGTCGGCCACGTTGGGCTTGCCGGCCCATCCCACGATCAGGTTCATGGCGTCGTAGAACTCGGGCCCATCCTTCGATTTTGGGTCCAATAGATCCCGTGAGAGCACCATGTTGCCCACCACATTAAACGCCAGGAGAAAGAGGAAGTGAGATAAATCGATTCCTTGCTCTTCATAAAAATAAAATTTCTTTATGATTAATTCTAATCTGAGAATGTATAACCACACTTAACAAATTAGACATGTGAAAATAGATTGTACCAAGTTGTGCAACTAGTTAAAGGAAAGATGCAGTCAAATCAAGAGGAACCAATCTCTAAACTGCTCGTAAGCTCCACTTGACTTACTGTGTATGCTTCAATGTCCAACACGAAAGTTTACCTACGCAATTCAATGATAAAGCCACTCGAGCTTTACATAATTCAACAGTAGAGCCACTCTAGTTCAACTCGAACTCCCAAAAAAGAAAGCAAGTTCGACTGAAAAACAAATTAAATTCCAGTAGCTCTTTGGTAAATTGAGTTATTGACATTAGTATTTAATTTGTTGACTTTGTCAATTACAGTACACAAAACAAAAGGATAGAAGTATAAGTAATCCCTAAACTTTTACAAAAGGTTTAATTAGGTCCCTTGTTTTTTTTTTCGGTGGAATTAGATCCCTAAATCATATACGTTCTTGTCTGGTTTGGTCTTTCCATTTAAAAGGAAACCTAAATGTTGAAATGGCAATTAAGTCTCGTTGAATGTCAACACGGTATCCTACATAAGTTTTTGAAAGGATTGTGAGAATAAAAATCTATTATGAATTATAAATTCTTGAAAATGTGAGTTTCACAATATTTTATAATTATTTATGATTTGATTTTTTGTGATTTAGAATTGACTGTTATTCTTACTAAACGTTAATTGTTGTCACCCAATCATTTCTCTTTTTAAAAAACATAAAATAGAATAAAAAAATTCATAAATAAGGAAATTAAAAATAACATAAATATCAAAAAAATAAAAAAAATAAGGAAATTTTGCAAAAAAAGAAATGAAAAACAGAAATGTCGCGATTGAACTAGGGGGGAGACTTTCGTGAACGGAGGTTATGCTGAATTAAGGATGGAGGCGACTCGTCGCTAAGGTGGCAAGACTTTCGTATTCCTTGCATCTTCTACTTTCCTCACTTCTTTTCACCCAATTCCAGAAAGCCGCTTCATTCTACGGAATGGCTCCATTCGAATTTGTATACGGGTCTTGCTCTCAAAAGAAAAATCAAAATCAAGGCAGCAAACATTTGGAGTGGCTCCTCGTACGTAAAAATCTTTCGTTTGATGGGAAACTCAAAATGTAAAACTTCTCCCACAAGTGTCACGTCCTCATTAATAATATGTATAGACTTGGCTGTAGTTGCATTAGTAGATGTTACTCAACAAAATGTCAATAATATCAGCAAGCTTATCAACTCAGATTATGTTTTGCAGTCCGCATTAAAAAATGAAGTAAAGACTAGGTGTTGATGGTTTGCACAAAGAAAAAAAGTGGATGAACAAGGCGACGTATTTATCCTCAGCAATGGTGCATGTAGATGATTTACATAGGAGACAGAGGTTCTTTTAATTTCTCTGTTGATCAATATCTAGTAATTTTTTTTTATCTTATATTATCTATTTTTCCATATAGAAATTGCATAACATGGCTACATACGGAATATATACCTTTTTAACTAGAAATTCATAGAATAACAAATCCTACTACGAGACTAAAATAACTTTACGTGCATGATGATTATATGATTATATCGGGTTATTTAAATTTTTTGGTCATATTTATAAATATGTTTTCCCGTCTTTTAAAGCAATTTTTGTCATATAAAGCAGTTTTTGTTTTGGGTGATCGATTGATGTCGTGCCTCGAAACTGCCGCCCACCCTAGCCAGGCAGCCCTCCATTCCCTTGTGCATAAATGTTAGTTAGATTTTTTTTTTATATTTATGTTTATATTTTTCTTACCCGTATCAGAACTATCTTTAGAAAAAAAAAATTCATTTCACCAAATAAATTAGCTTAGTTAGTGCCAACGTATAGCGCTGGTGCGACATTCCTCGTAAATATTCCATCTACATATTTAAGAGGAGGGCCAACTCGAACTAAAAAATATATAATTGAACATTTTACGGAAGTGCGAGAAGTTAGATCTAGTTGTGGGTTGCTTTCTTTACCTATATTAATAGGGCCATGCTAAGAAGACGGTGTTGTCAAGTGACGGGTATACTGATCACATATTCCAAGTGTGGGAAATTTTGCAACCAAAGTATATAACTTTCATAATCAATTATCAAGATTGCCTCTTGTGATGTAAACCACAAAAATTAAGGCCGTTAAAAGAAGAATAATAATATACAGAGTATAATCATTTAGCATAATAAGAAACCAAAGTTAACGCAAAACCAACCTTTCATATCAATTTTAGATTCTGTGCTTGTACAAAAGTTAATTTGTAGAATGTCGTGAATGATTCTCAAAGGAAAATAAAAATTTTAATTGAATTTTAGAAGTAAAAAATTACGTGAATCCAATGCTATCTAGATAATGACTTAAAATATATAGGGGTAGTACACTTCAAGATGGCAAATGAAGAACCATCGCCTAAAAGGCAAGATAGAATATTTCTTAAATCAAAACTATGTATGTTTTGATTCCCCATCATCTCTCTGCTTTCATGTTGCTCACGTTCGAGTTATTGCTTCAGCACCCCTAGTCACACCTAAACCAGAAACTAGTAGCACATAGTTTAAATTTGTGTAGACATCGATCATCATGAGAGAGTAGATAATTTCGTGTTAGTGACCAATTAGAGAAGGGATATGAAGATGTTATATTTTACCTATTACCATGATTTAGTAATAATACAAAATGAAACACGGACCTTAGAAATTCTAATTTGACAAATCTTAAGCAAGCGATGGTTTCCTACAGGTGTGTAGTCATGGGCTAAATGTATATTATGTTTATATGGTCTAACTTTTTTGATTTTACTCTATCAAAGTCATTTTTTGGCAATTGAATTTTGAAAATGTTATATTCTTGTTGCTAATATCCCGCAATAGAGATTTGTGGTCAGCGTGTCCTCGTCGTTTCCTAAATAGTGATCGGACCGTCTTCTCAGCTTTTTCTTCATATTAATAATTAATTAAGGGTTGTGACCCTATAAAAATATAGGGTAGGGTATGGGACCTTCATCTTATTTATATTGAGTTTAAGATAAGTTCATCTCTATCTCCCGGTTGCTTTTTTACTTTTCTAAAAGCTATAGGACAAGTGACGCCAAGTACTTAAGAAATAACCTTTTGTTGCTTGTTTGACTGCCATTTCTTCCTCTATATACATGATCATGCTGTCGACACACTTTTGCCTGAGGTGGGCCGTATCGTTGACGCGCTTGTTCACGAGGAGCTCCGCGGAGCAGAGACGCCGGAGAGCGCGCCAGTAGTCACCATAACGACCAAAAGCGAGCGAGCCTTGGTCATAGCCAAGAGCAGTAAGCGCATGGGGACACTTGCGGTCCGCGAACACGAAGTCATGGCCCTTGAATAACTCCATGGCCGCTTGAGCTGATTGGATCACCATGGTGTTCACGGAACCGAGCTTCAACCACACGACAGGCCCATGCTTGGCTCGGAGGTTGTGGAGGTTCTGGTGCGGCATGGTCCCGAGGTCGAGGATGTTGCCGATCACGGGCCATGCTGGGGGCTGAGGGGTAAGCTTGGTGCGCTTCCGACGGTTGAGAAGGAAAACTAGAAGTGCCGGGAGGAGGAGGCCGAGCCAAAAGAGCGAAATAGAGTAGGACTCCATTGGCTAAGCTTTGAGCTATTTCTCACCTTACACTTCTGCAATTATTGTACGGAAAACATGATATAAATAGACACTCTTATCCTGTTCACGACTCCATTGGCTAAGCTTTGAGCTATTTCTCACCTTACGCTTCTGCAATTATTGTACGAAAACACGATATGCATAGATACTCTTATCCTGTTCACAATAAAGCAACCCAAAACAATAAATAAAAGGAAATACAGGAGAAAACATTAATTTATCTTTTGGCAATGAAAGGGGTAAATATGCTGGTCACGTTGATTCTTGTCATCCATCCATTTCATCGAAATAGGTAAAACTCGATTCTTACATCATCATAATAATTTCCTTTTTGGTCCAAAAACTTACGTAAATTATGCAATCTAATCTTCTAACTCTTAATTTGTGCAATCAAGCCCTATAACTTTAATTCAATATTCAATATATTGATGTCTTGTTCTTCCTTGGATTTCACGGATTGCTTGATCAATTTATTTGTCTTGCCAAAATCAAATAGTTATATACTTACTTTTGCCTTGGTAAGATGGCATGTTATTTATCAAAAATATTATATATATAATCCAATCATCAATTTGATCGAAATTTCTAATCTCCACTCTCCAAAGGACTACTTGATGGTGAAACATGAATTTCACCAATGAATTCATCATGGATTATCAAAGAAAATCATTTCAGCAATCAAACTCCCAGATAATGGCTGGAGTTTACCCTTGATAAAAAAACAGTTAGTTTATATGAACTTGAATTCATTTTTCTCGTGGCGTTCCTCCTGCACATATAAACTAGAGGCACGATAGTTTATTAATAATTAGGTGTAGTTTATATGAACTTGAATTCATTTTTCTCGTGGCGGTCCTTCTGCACATATAAACTAGAGGCATGATATTTTACTAATAATTAGGTGTCAATTCACGTGAGTTATCCGTTTATCTCATGGAGATTAGGTATCTCCTACACTCTTCAACTAGGGATGAAGTAGCATGAGAACAGCGGGCTTGACAGTTAAAATTTTTATCGATGGTGACTCTAGAGAGGCTAGAGTAGGAAACGGCTTTGGGCCAGTATGCAGATTATGCGCACCCAGAAATTGAATGTGAGAGAGAAATTGACAGCTAAAATTTTATCGATGGTGACTCTAGAGAGGCTCGAGTAGAAAACGGCTTTGGCCAGTATGTAGATTATGCACACCCAGAAATTGAATGCGAGAGAGATTTATAGTTGATGATCCCTCCCAATGCGAGAGAGAAATTGACAGCTAAATTTTTTATCGATGGTGACTCTAGAGAGGCTCAAGTAGGAAACGGCTTTGGCCAGTATGTAGATTATGCGCACCCAGAAATTGAATGCAAGAGAGATTTATAGTTGGTGATCCCTCCCATAGTGATGGTGGAACCAAAAAGAATATGATAACTTTTGGAAGTTTGGAACAAGGCACAAATGAAGAATAGAGAGAGAAATAATGGAAATGAAATTGCTCTTTGCTTCTGTATAACTACAGATCTGAAGTCCACAACCTTTTAAAGTGGTTAGATGTGTGTATAGCTTAACTAACATCAAATAGAAAACAAGAAACTCCACAAAGTGAAGAAAAAACACATGAACAACAAATGAGACAAAGACATGAAGCCCTTGCTTCTTACGAACGAAGAAACCTAATGTTCTTTGACTAAAGAAAAAAAACAAGACCTTCCCTTTTCAATTTGAAAAGCATTTACTCCTTGTTGAATGGTGGAGGGGCTACTCAAACATAGCCCACCATAAATGTGACATATGAATTTCAGGTTCTGTTTTCAATTTAATAAGTTGGGTTTTTCATCGACGCGCCTATAGTTCTTTTCCCTGAGCTGATCACTCATGGGATAACTAGCCTATTAGGTGAAGCCGTTAAGGAATCTAAACGCAATAGACTTGAGAATTCAACTAGGAATCAACTGCTCGATCATGCTAATCTGCAAGGGTCATTACGGCACTGTCAAAATCAATCAGAGATCGGAGATATGTTGATTCGATAGAGGTATGTGATTAGTGTGTGGGTGATTCAACCTAATTGCAAAATTTCTGTTAAACGGCATTAGACCGATTTTTCTATCATTTTCGTACCCTGTGTTCGTATTTGAAATCTCGAGATTTTCACAACAACCGAGAGTCGCCAATGTGTCGAAGATGCACAATGTGGCTTGAAAATAATCGACCACGGGTCAAATGCGCTAAAAATTCCTAAAAGCTACCCGGTAGGTTAGGTTACGCTAAAATCGCGCCAGATTGAAATTAACCACGAACTTGAACTCGATTTCAGAAATTGAAAGTTTTGTCATGTCACGATTTATTTTAGGAACGTCGACTCATCCTTTGAAGAATTTTCCGCGAGTTTGAGATTTTTACGGAAAATCAATTCGGACGATTCGAAAAAGAACGGAAATTCGGATGTGCCAAATTGAAGGGATTTTTGGCCTCCAAAGTGAGCTACTTGGTGAAGGGAAATTATAGAAATTGTGTGGGTTTCCTCCTCAGCAAAATTGGACATCAATTGGTGAAGAAATTGAAGTCTATTTGAGGGAAATTCGTAGGCTTAAAAAGGATTGCAACATTTGGCATCAAAACTGTTATTTGTGGGGATTTAGATGCATGAAAGTGATGGGGGACAAAGGGGATTAACTTGAAGGCTTGTGAGACCAAACATTTAATTGAGTGGATAATTTTGTGGACTTCTTTCCCCCAAAATGTAGCTTCCTCCTCATGTTAAGCTGCCCCTCTCCTTCGGTCTTTCTCTCGTGCACGCCGGTTTGACCAACCCCTCTGCCTTATGCTTTCATTCATTTATTCCTTCACTGAAGCAGCTCCATCGTTTTCTCTCTCTCTCCGCCAACACCTGCTTCCATTTCCCTCCGTCGAGTCTATCTTGCAGCTACTCCACCACCATCGCCTGTCCCACCTCCATTTCGCTGCCACCTTACCCATCTTCACGTGGCGTTGATTCGCCGAGTCAAACTCCAGCAACGCCTTCTCCACCAACATTGACTCCAGCAGCTCCTCTCCGCCCGAAGCTACTTCTTCATTTGGTTTGTGGACCACTAGCGTTGACGCCACTTGCCACCTCCAGCTGCTCTCTTCACCTTCGCACTTTGCAGTCTCAAGCTGCCAAGCCAAGCCCGCGACGAGTTCTTGAGCAGAATTGGTTTTCAACTCAAGCAAGGAGTTTGCGAGCCGTTTTCGGCTCGGTCTAAGTCTTCGTTGGTGCTGCCGAAAGTTCAAGTTTCGGCCGTCGTCGCGCCGCTGTTGCGGTGAACCGGTTTTCGCGCTAAACCGGTGAGTTTATGCACTAAACTCTAATTAGTAGGCTAATGATGTTTAAGGGGTGTTTAGATTATATTAAGATTATATTAGGATAGTTATTAGCTTGTTTAATTAATTTAGGTTAGTTAGATTAGTGAATTAGGTGGTTATAACTTGTAATTAGTTAGTTTATTATGTGGCATTATAGTTAGAATGGTTAGTAAAAATTAATTAGTTTAATAGGTGGTTAGATTAGCAATTTTTAGCCTAAGTTTGCATTTACTGATTTAATTTACATTATTTAATTAATTTTGATAATTATTTAATTATTAATTATTTTATGGAAATTAGACCGGGATAGCCGGTGACCGGAATTTCATGCTAATTGCAATGGTGTGTTCGGTTTATGCAATTGGGTGTTAATTTGTGCAAATTGAGTAATGATTGGAATTTTGATTATTTATTCCAAAATTTGTGAATTTCAATATTTATTTAGAAAATCCCGGGTGTCAGATTTCGACACTGAAAATGGTTTTATATACTATATAAAATAGTGGGATTTAAAAGGAAGGATATCAATTTTTTTGATTTGATCTGACCATATACCCACACACGACTATTTTCACCGGGTGTTTTTAATACGATGAAAATGAGCCAAGTGCATTATTTCAATTGAGACATTTGAATGCAATGCACAGTGTCTTTGGTCATAATTGAATGATCGTGTGCTGGTTAAGAGAACCCGTCCCCGGTGTATATCGGTGGACGTTAACCCTATATGGGAAGCTGGTCGCAGTAGATTCTGAATTGAAACTCCTTCGGGTATGCCATAAGGAATGCCGTCCCTAATGTGTGTCAGAGGATGTAGTCGTGCTCAAAGGAGTGAGACGAAACCTGGCTACGCCAGAGGACCGATGTGTGTCGGGTAAAACTGCCTGTGTAGGTAGTAATAATCAATTAGAATGCATGATTGAGTGAGATAGATGCACTGAATTATGGGACAAAATTGTGTGGTACGGTATGGGTCGTGTCATAACGATTTAGCCCTATAATCAGGACCCCTGTGCTTGTTTGAAATTTGAGTGTGGTGTTCCAGCTGATGAGCTTGATTGCTACTCAAGCTTTTGTGCTGTCTGTGATATGAACTGTGCTGACCTGCAAGGAGGATCTGAGATAAGGTAAGTCTCTGTAGTTGTGCGGTTGTATGGTTAGGTCGCCTCTAGGCGTATTACCCTCCTAATCGGGGTATATAGCATGAACTCGCTGAAATTTATATCTCACCCCATCGTGGGCTTAACTTTTCAGGACCGTAGGGTGGAGGACCTGGAGCTGAGCTGAGGCGATCCGTGGTGTAGGTCAGATATGACAGTTTCTTTTTGGAGAGGTAGTCTTTTGAAGTCTTTTGGTTATAGACCTTTGTACATGACTCAATATATTTATAAAAGCATGTTTTGCTTGTGAATATGTTGTATTGCTTTTATATCCCGAGATGGTTACTGTCAGGGGATTTGTTATTCGCTTCCGCATGTGCAATAAATGAAAGGGTCGGCGACTCGTTTTGGGAAGTTGCATTTTTATTATTGACAACTGAGGGATGGTCATGCGCTCGAGGATCGGGGCGTGACATCCCCGCTCAGAGTGGTATGAGAGCTAGTCGATAGTTGGAGTGATAAGGTGCGATGAGTTCTTGGGATAGTAGGAAAGGCCTTTTAATTATGCTGATGCATGTGAGTGATAGCTGATTGGTAGCTTGTTTGTGGGGTCACTCAAATTCTAATCTGGTATTGGACTTGGAAAACAGGTTTCTATAAGATCCTGTAGCATGAGTGATTAGGAGCGAAGAACTCCTAGGCAGAGGTCAGTAGGACCTGTAACTCGAGGTAGGACGTCGACAAGGGTCGGTACCCGAGGTAGAGCGCAGGCTCAAGTTAGCATGAGTGTAAGAGTATCGCCGTAGGCCGGTACTGTGAGTGTAGCAGCACCGAGCGATCCTAAATTTAACGGGATCGTTTAGGCGCTTGAGACTTTGGAAAGCATTTTGGGTCAGCAAGCACAGAATCAAGTTGTTGCTGTTGCCGCTGTCACTGCCGCCACCAATGCCGTAACCACTGTTGTTGCCGCACCCGCTGAGGCCCAACCTAGAATTGTGATTGAGGAGTGAGCCGCCACATCTAGGTCGCGGTTTAGTTCAGACAGAGTTAGCAATCGATTCGAGAAGAAACCGATGATAGAAGGAAAGCACTTCAATGGTCCCACTCAAAGGAGTATAATGGGAAAGCTAACACCCAACCAGAATGGCGTGTGTCATGTTGGCGGGAAAAGACATGGATTCGCCTTGTGTTTTAAAAAGACAATGGTTTGTTACGGGTGTTGCAAGTACAACCACCTGATCAAGGACTGTTTGCTCGAGCAGATGGAACCATAACAGTTACCGCCATCGCCGTCGATGAGTCAGAGCAGAGAGAATGCGCTGCAGAACGCATAGTGAGGGTAATTGGGACAGGCCTCCGGTGCAAGAAAGGGTACATGTTGTCACCCGACAGGAGGCAGAGGACTCACTGAATGTGTGCCAAATTTGTAGAAGAAAGCATGGATCAGCCCAATGTCTTGGTATCACGGGAGCGTGCTATGAATGTGGCCAACATGGCCATCAGGTGAGGAACTGTCCGCGCAGGTTCAAGAGAGCATAAGCACCGCTACCGTAGGTAGGATGCCACTAGGATGGTGAAGGAGACAAGAATGAACTGAAGCATGCACCGATCAGAGGAAAAATGCTTTTGGGGTGATGTTATCAATGTAGCGTAGTGAAGTTGTGGTTAAGTTTGGAGAATTTCAGTTTGTTGTAATAAAGTTGTAGAAAGAAGAATTACTGGCTAGAGTTGTACTTGACTAGTTTGCTTATGTATAACTTTGATGTCATATATAAAAAGGTGTGGCTTGATGAGCTTTTTGTTGTAATGAATTGTTGTCATAAGGTGATCCAGTTTAAACCGTTAGCAGGTGAAAGCTTTGAATTTATCGAAAGTCGAGGAGGACCCTCGATCCCTTTAATCACATCGCTTTAGGCAACTCGTTTGTTAGACAGGGGTTGCCAAGGTTACCTAGCGACTGTCATGGATACAACGGTTGAGGAGCTGAAGATCGATGACATCTCAGTAGTACAAGAATTTCTAGATGTGTTTTCAAAGGAATCGCTAGGTCTGCCGCCAGAAAGGGAGATTGAGTTCGTGATTGAGTTAGCACTCGGGACAGAGCCAATCTCTAAGGCTCCTTACCAGATGGCGTTGTCTAAGTTGAAAGAATTGAAGGTGCAGATGCGGGAATTGTTGGATAAGGGATTCATACACCCCAGCTGCTTTTAGGATCTGATGAATCGAGTGTTCAAGGAGTATCTGGATTAGTTTGTGATCGTGTTTATTGACAATATCCTGGTGTACTCGAGAAGTCCTGAGGAACACGAGAGGCATTTGAGGATGGTACTTCAGACTCTGAGGATTCATGAGCTGTATGCCAAGTTCAGCAAGTGTGAGTTTTGGTTAACTCGTGTTGCTTTCCTAGGGCACGTGATTTCAGGCGAAGGAATCTCCGTGGACCCGTCCAAGATCGAAGCAGTTATCAACTGGCCAAGATCGATAACCGTGACGGAGATTAGAAGCTTTATGGGTTTAGCAGGGTATTACAGAAGGTTTGTGGAAGGGTTTTCAGCTTTAGCCTCATCGTTGACTCGACTACTGAAGAAGGAAGAGAAATTCGTGTGGACAGACAAGTGCGAGCGTAGTTTCCAAGAGCTTAAGCAGAAGCTGACTACCGCACTTGTACTGACGATTCCATCTGGTCCTAGAGGATACGAGATCTATAGTGATGCGTCATTTAGAGGACTGAGTTGTGTGCTGATGCAACATGGTAAGGTTGTTGCATACGCGTCTCGTCAGTTGAAACCTTTATGGATTGAATTACTCGACACATGACTTAAAACTCGCAGCAATTATTTTCGCTTTGAAGATTTGGAGACATTATTTGTGCGGAGAAAGATTCCAGATCTTCACTGACCATCAAAGCCTCAAGTATCTATTCTCTTAGAAAGAGTTGAATATGAGATAGCGTCGCTGAATGGAACTCTTGAAGGACTATGATTGTAATATTATGTATCATCTTGGAAAGGCTAACACGGTTGCATACACGCTAAGCCGGAAATCTTCAGTAGCGCAGATGGTACTAAAGGAATGGATCTTACTTGAGAGGGCTCAATATTCGATTTTCAAATTTGAGGTAGGCCACCTTTCAAATCTTATGGCCACCCTCATAATTGAGCCAAAAGTGCAGATCAGAATCAAGACGCTTTAGTCAACAGATCTAGAGATTCAGAAGATCTTGCAAGAGGATACCGAAAAAAGGAAACCTGACTTTTAGATTTATGATAATGAAACACTAAGGTTCTGAGGATGATTATGTGTACCTGACGATGCAGTGCTTAAGAAAGAGATCTCGTCAGAAGCTCATCGTAGTAGTTACAGTGTTCATCCTGGCAGTACGAAAATGTATCAGAATCTGCGTCAACACTATTGGTGGTTTGGTTTGAAGGCGGATATTGCCAAGCATGTCGCCAAGTGTCTGACATGTCAACAAGTGAAGGCACAACATTGTAAGCCAGGG
This sequence comes from Eucalyptus sp. ANBG9806169, assembly GCA_014182395.1. Taxonomy (NCBI): domain Eukaryota; kingdom Viridiplantae; phylum Streptophyta; class Magnoliopsida; order Myrtales; family Myrtaceae; genus Eucalyptus; species Eucalyptus sp. ANBG9806169. The sequence continues at coordinate 18,307,153 of CM024574.1, read as the reverse complement.
GGACTTTTGCAACCTCTCGAGATGCCCGAGTGGAAATGGGAACACATCACAATGGATTTTGTGACAGGCTTACCAAGGAGTCAGAGAGGGAATGATTCCATTTGGGTAGTAGTCGATGGACTAACGAAGTCGGCTCACTTTATTGCCATATGAAAAGACCTTGATTTGGACAGGCATGCATAATTGTACGTGCGTCAGATCGTTCACCTACATGGAGTGTCAGTGACGATTACATCAAACAGAGACTTGAGGTTTACCGCCGTTTTTTGGAAGAGCCTGCAGACCGTTTTAGGAACGAAGCTGCAGTACAATACAACTTATCATCCTCAGACGGATGGCTAGTCTGAGAGGACAATTCAAACCCTCTAAGACATGCTGCGAGCTTGCGTATTGGATTTCAAGGGAAGCTGGGAGGAACAACTTCATCTCGTTGAATTTGCCTACAGAAATAGCTACTAGCAAAGCATTCAGATGGCTCCCTTTGAAGCGTTGTACAGCAGAGCGTGTAGAACACCAGTTTGTTGGGATGAGGTTGGAGAATGAAAGATCACAGGCCCAGAGTTGGTTTAGCAGTTAGTGGATGCAGTTGCTGTCATCAGGGACAGATTATAGATGGCTCAGAGCCGTAAGAAAAGCTACGCTGATAAGCGTCGGAGACCGTTGGAATTCCAAGTTAGTGAGCACGTCTTTCTGAAAGTGTCACCAATGAGAGGTACTTCGTGCTTTGGCAAGAAAGGAAAGCTGAGTTCGAGGCACGTAGGTCACTTTGAGATTTTGGAAAGAATAGGGACTTTAGCGTATCGTCTTGCATTACCGCCGAGGTTGGCGCAAATGCATGACGTCTTCCACGTGTCAATGTTGAGGAAGTATGAGCCTGACCTGACCCACGTGCTGAATTTTGAGGAATTAGATGTGGACGACAGAGTGTCGTACATGGAAAGCCTGGTTCAAATCGTGGATCGGAAAGAGCAGATTTTGCGCACTAAAATGATCCCGTTGGTTAAAGTGGTCTAGCAACACCACGGCACAGTGGGAGCAACCTGAGAAAGTGAAGATTCGATGAGACGACTGTACCCTCACCTTTTTGTTTAAAGATTTGTATGGTCTAAATTTCGAGGACGAAATTTTTACAAGAGGGAAAGAGTTGTGACATCTTGAATTTCAGGTTTTGTTTTCAATTTAATAAGTTGGATTTTTCATCGACGCGCCTATAGTTCTTTTCTCTGAGCTAATCACTCACGAGATAATTAACTTATCAGGTGAAGTCGTTAAAGAGTCTAAACACAATAGACTTGAGAAAACAAGTAAACGAATGTCTGAGCTGTCCCTCGGTTTATGATCCTTCTAAGGAAAACACAACCTATGAGGAAATAACAAGTAAACGAACGTCTGAAGAACAGAAAGGTCGAGCCAACGATGATTGTGGTCCGGAAAAGGTTGAGTTATGTGTAGGATTGCTTGTCTTGGACGGTGGTGTGCGGTGTGTTAAGAAGACATGTTTTCTTTTAGGGATCTTTTATTGGTGTTAAAATGCGTAGGTTGAACCAAAATGAAGTCACCAAAACATGAAGAAAGCATGCGAATGTGTGGCCGTGAGTTGACTTTAGCGGTCCTTCGGAAAATGTTTAATAAACAAAAGCTTTTTGTTGTCGTCGTCGTCGTTCTTCTTCTTCTACAGTGATGGGAAAATGACGTGATTATGCGCCGGAGTGCTGCGATGTCTGGAAGTAGGAATGACAATTCATGTTGTTGTCTGCAAACTATTTGTAATTACAACCTAAATTATCCGAGTGATATCACGAAAGAGTTAATTATGGCCATCATTCAAGGAGACCCTTTATTTCTGAAACATAAGCTAATTAGAGTCATTTACATACATAGTTACAAGTCTTCTGGAAGGAATACTCTATAGGTATGTTTGGTAATACATTTTGTGATTTATAACCACTTGCTCTATTTCACATAAGCCAAGATATCCAAAGGAGTATTTTGAGTAACCACACAATGTAGAGCATCTCTCATTGATGTGAGACTCTAAAACATTACAAATTCCCTTCAGTTTAATGACTTGGCGTCCCTTTTAATGTTGGCTCGTATCGTGATTGTCGCGACCTGATTTTTTCGAAGAGTGAATCACCTAAGCATATGTTAATGGATTACTAAGTCCGAAGACTTGGCACGGACTCTCCCAAGCCCTACCAATCGCGACTTGATACTAAGAAAATGACCCATTAAAAGATGTAATTATATTTCAAATTGGAGCCGCCACTAACCAATTAGGGCTGATTAGAAACCCAGGTAAAGTATGGGAGAATACTTTACCTTTTACGAACCAGAGATTTAATGGATTCGGGGACATGGTTACGCTAGATTAATCTAACGCCCTTTCGGTACCTTTTTTTAAAAAAACATTTTTGCAGGCAGTCTTGATTAATTTTAACCTAAGATACTAACATGCAAATGGTGGTCATGCGGGTGCACAATCAATTAAATAACATTCAATAAATCGAAATGCTAAGAAATTATAAACCACAGCTTTATTAAAGTCCACTCTCTAAGAAAACATTTAAAAAAAAAACTAATAAAAATGCATGCCCTAAACATGATTTCTAAATGACATGACACCTAACTTTCATTATTATGCAATCTTAATCTAAAATTAATATGCATGAATTTTACTTTAATGATATGTGAAATGCAATTTATATGGCTTGATTTATACAATCCTAAATGTGCATATATTACATGACATGAGATGCATGACATGACAATTCTATATGCATACTCTTTTTGTGATTTTTTTTATGATTCTTTTTTAATGTATGCAACCTACACTAAACAATGATGATATGAAATAGGATTAATTATGAACTAACCTATTAATCAACCAAGTAAATGATTTTTGTTTTTTTTTATTAAAAATGTTAATTATATGCAATTAAAAATTACACGATGGGATTACTAAAACATGATAATATGATGCAATCCTAATTTATTAATATGCAAACTCTAATTAAATGTGCCTATTATGCAAACTAGTTAATATGCACCTATTCTTTTTATTTATCTTTTTTATATATATATCATGCAAACTTTCCCTAAAAAAATGTTTAAATCCAATCCTAAAAAAAAAAAAAAACTATCTAAGGGTGAAATTCTAAAAAAAATCCTAAAGGTTAATTTATTAAACCTATTGTGTCTTAATTTAATAAACCTATATGACCTACATGCTCATGCAAATTTTTAACTTTTCACTATTCCCTTTTTTATAATGTTTTTCATTTTTTCAAACAAGTAATTAATTTTACATAAAACCTAAGATAAGAGTTAAAATATTCAAAAAGATAATCCGTTGTCTCACGGATTAAATTAATAATTATTTTAACTCTACAACCACAATAAGGAAATCAAAATAATTAAAAATTTAGTCCGAAGTCTTACGGACCAAATTAAATAATTATTGTGATTTAACAATGAAATTCTACCTAAACAAACTCAAAATTAGTATAATTAAAAAATGACCCGATGTCTCTCGGATCAAATTAATAACTATAGTAATTTGAGGTAAAAATCTACGGATAATGAATATAGAAATTGTAAATATTAACACCCAACATTTAAATAATTAAACTAAATGTGCTATCAAATGAAATAAACAGTAAAATTAACCTAAAAGATGAAACAAATAATGAAATAGACTAAACTACAAAGAAATGAAAAGTAAAAGTAAAAATAAAACTACCTAAGGGCTAAAACCGAAGGAGAGCGTTGGGCGATTGTCGGAGAGGAAGGGGGCAGCAAGTGGTGTCCGGCGGACACGATGGGTTTCGGGTTCGTGCGGCTAGCGGCTTCGCGGCTGAGGCGTCGGGCCGGTCTCTCGGAGGTAGCAGGCGGAGGCGGGATGGCGCGGCTCGGGAGGAGGAGAGGTGTGCCCGGTGGAGGCTCGAGCGGTTGCGGACGGCCACCGGTGATCGCGGTGGGTTGCAGGCGTGGCGGGTTGAGCGGCGAGCAATACTCAAACGCGAGGCACGCGGGTGATCAACTGAACACGAGCAAGGAGGCGCACCAGTAAAGGGGCTGGACTCCAGAGAAGCATCGATGGAGAAGATGAACAGGAAAAGCTTTCTTTCTTCTTTTTTTTTTTTTTTTTTTTTTTTACTTTTCCATTTCCTCCCTTCTGCAGCCGCACCCCTTCTCCCTTTTTCCTATTCTGCTATCCTTTTCTCTTTTTTTTTGCAGAAGCTTTTTGCTGTTTTGCTTTTCTCTTTTCTTTTTGATTTTTTTCTCTCTCCCTTGTTGGCCGGTCACCTCCTCGCAGACTTCTCTGTCCTTTCTCTGGTCACTTTTCTTTGCAGCAAATCAACGAAAGGGCAAAAAACTGCTGCTGACTTTTCCTTTTTCTTGTCAGAGAAAGGAGAGAAAAAGGTTTTCTCTCTGACCAAGATGGACGAAGACTTCCTTTCGCACGCTCGAAAACTTTTTTTTGCTTCTGAATTTTCTTCCTCTCCACCCCTTTTTTAATGACCCGACGTGTCCCTTTTATAGTACAAGACTTCCATTTAACATTGGAAAGTCAGATTCCGTGCTCCTTTGTTCGCAGGGATTGCCGAAATCTTAGCCCTGATTTGTTGCCATAAATCCCTCACTTTCTTTCGCAATTCATTTATATTGCTACGAATATGTCCAGATTCACGCCCAATATTCGAGTGAGTGTCCATTCTTTCCATATCGCTAGACGAATCCCATTAATTCCCCTCATTAATTTCATTTTTTTTAAAAAAATTTGAAATGAAGATACGTGTTCAACAATAAAAATGCTTCATTATTCAATTTTTTTTTTAAAAAAAATCTCCCTCCACAAACCCAAATGCTTTATTTTATTTATTATCTTCTATTTAAAAAAAAAAATTGATCCTAAATTAGGTGTCAACAGCTGCCCCTCTTTGAAGGGAAGCTCGTAGAGGTTTCCTTCAAAGATATATGACACCTAAAATTAAACCATGTAAAATGAAATATGAAATGCATATGCAAATGTTAATGACTTGACTCTTTTTTTTTTTTTTTTTTTGAAAGAAATGGACTCAAATAAATTTAACCCCTAAAGAATGCCATGTAAATGCAATGATTCGGTCAGGAACATAGATCTCTATGTGTCTATGACCAATGAAATGCAAATGCAAAGAAGAGCACGTACCTGTCATACCTGTTTGGGGATTTAGGTGTGAAATGATTCCGATGAGACCTGTCAATCATCTGGAACTCCCTTCAGATAATTGAAAGGCTCAAAGTCTTTAGGGATCTGGAATTCTCATCAGATTCTAAGTACCTGGAAATTGCGTCAAGTACTTGAAACTTCAAAAATCTGATTCTTATGTCAGACATTTGAAAACATTTACTAAACGTCTGGAAATCACATCAGATGTTTAGAAAGACAAACATTTGGAAATCACATCAAGCGTTTAAAAGTTCAAATATCTGGAATTCACACTAGACATTTGAAAATTTTTTATAAATAGATACTTGGAATTCTCATCAAGTACAAAGATGACTGAATAAACTCAGGATTTCAAAGACAATTTTTTTGGTCTTTGAGGAAAAATTGAATGAAAGTCCACACATGATGGCTTTATCAAGCTTCTACAGGAAAAATTATCACCAGTACAATTTTCAGTTATAGCGTGAATCTCTTGAACATGCTAAATGAGACACTTTTGGTGTGAAAAGGCTTTTTCACTTGCTCTCATTTAAGAAGGGTTATTTGTCCCGACCATTGATTCGGGAATATATCACTCGATCTTATCATAATCTTGTCGACAAGAGTTCGAATTTTCTTGCAATCAGTACGACCTTACCAATCTGAGAGGTCTTTGTCAATGATTGTAATGCAGGCTTGGTCAATGGCTTAACAAAGGGACTCTTCGAGTCAAAGCAAATTGAACGAATGATTCGTAATCATCTCCAGGTTTACAAGTCAAGAACCCTGCAAAATGATAAAGAAATAATCTTGCTCGCACTTCTTCGAGCAATGCTTAAAACATGTGAATTCCTATGTTAATTCAAGTGCCCTAATCTGAAGAGACTTTGTAAGGGACATAACATAGGCTGGGTTCATGGGTTGAGAAACGAAAGGATCGTTAGGCTCAAAGATGTGTATAGGGGTCAAAGTTGGTGATCATCTTGACATTACCACTAGTTTTTCTTCACCACGGATTGTCTTCTTGACAGATTTCATAATTGGCTCAAAAGTTTATCAATTGATGCCAATGATTATTCAACTGGAGATCTTTTCTCAACAATTTTTTTTTTTTTTTGATGATGGGCATCGATCAAGCACATTGTTTTTTTTTATGCCCCCTAATTCATCAGTCATTTCCCTCTTCTTTTCACAGGCATTGGCCTTGCTTTTACCAGGCACACTGCTTTTTCATGCCCCTTAGTTCTATTTTGATTTCAGTTCTTGCACACAATGTGTGTGTCAAGTATACTTCAAATGACACTTGAACCTTCAAGGGTCTTTATCTGTCTCTTGCCTTGCCCCAGTGTGGGGGATGATCATCAACTGGGCTTAAAAGAAACGAAATTACAGGCTCAAGTGGGCTATACAAAGGATATAAGTGTGTAGGATAGTGAAAGAAATGCTCTTCGTCATCCTCAGGCACTTAAATTAGCACATGAATTCGATGTAATAGCACAACTTGAAGATTGATGCAAGTGAGAGCAAGAAAATTTCAATTCATTTTCCTCACTTCATGATGTCATTTTTATCTCCAGTTGCCCCGATGTGGGGTGGTTCTTAACAGGGGTAATTTGAAAAGAACATCTATCAGTGTATGGGCTCAAAAATGGTTAAGCAATGGAACACCTGTAGTGTTTGGGATAGAGAAATGAACGCCTCTCGTCATTTCAGCTGTCGTACTTTTCGCAAGAAAATTCTTCACCTTGAAATACAAAATGTTTCCACACTCACCTCACAATATATAGACAGGGGACGGTGTATGGGATTAGGCTTGCCTTTCACACCTCATTTAGCATGCTCAAGTAACTCGACATTTTTCATTGAATTATCCATTTTGATAAATTTCAAGTGGAATTGACGAATTACACAATATCATGTGAAAGCATTTTATAAAGGCATGCTCATAAAGTCAACTATTTTGCGTCCATGTCTTGCCCTTCCTTTGTAAAGGAGCTCATAGAGATTTCTTACAAAAATAAGACACCATCGTTCACATCCATTCTTTGACCCTGCATCAGAGTTTACAGGATTCATGAATTCACGCCCATCCATTTCTGCTAAGATCAAAGCACTTTGAAACATGGAGTAGATAATTAAAATAAACAAACAAGGTAAATTAGATGCATGCTGAAAATTATTTTAAATTTTTTTTTTTTAAAAAAAGGGAACATGAAGAAGCCCAGCCTTCAGAATTAGCTCATTGCCGTTTTCTTTTGGTAAGATTTCATCACAGGGCTAGTTTGGTGTACTTCAACATGCCCTTAAAATAAAATTTGTAATTTTATTGAAATTCATCAATAAATTACATTTATTAAATGAAAAAAAAAGCAACACTCAAGAATTAAAACGAAAGTGGAAACATTTCTCAGAAAACAATGAAAATTCCCACGCAGGGGAATATGCAAAAACAGTAAAATAGTTACTCTTGTGGGCCAAAGCCCATCTCTTCTGGGGGTCCTTCATCGATAGCTCCTATGATGAGATCGTCGAACAAGCTTACAACTCCTTCCAGTTCATCCTTAGGGTTTTCGCCTTCGGGGTATCGAATCATCCATGCCACCCCATCCATCTGGGATTATCTCATGAGGATCAATGTAGTAACTGGGAGGGGCTGAATACTTCACCAAGTAATCAAACTTGCCACTAGGCTGCCCCAGAGTGTCTATTACTTTAGCTTCATCCTGCATCATTCTTGGAGGACCGGGAATATTTCGTGAATGCTCGGGGTAATGGGTTTGGCCTCCTCGCCTTTGGTCGGGTGGCGGGTTCCGCCCTCCCCTCGTCTTCGTCCTCCAGGACTTTCCCCTCCTATTCCAGCAGCATGGGGCCTCTGAGGGGCTTCATTGGGACTTTGACTACCCTGACTATTTCTTCCAAGGCCACTACTAGGAACAAAACCATTCACATCCATCATCCTTTCCATCATAAGGGCAGCATTTGAAGCTTCAGAAGTGGGTGGTGGTGAGTCTTGAGATGCATGTATGGTGGACACCAACTCAAATGAGTGGTAACTCGATTCGGATTCAATGTCTGGTTCCAGGATAGCATTGACCGTATCCTCATGCATCATTTGAAACACGGTGGGCTCAACATCAAAAATGGCATTCACAACTTCTGGGTGGTCAGGGAATGGGTTATTCTGGATGTTCGGCTGTCCATCGCGGAATGAGACCACCTTGGCATCCAAAAGATTTTGGATTTTGTGTTGCAGTGTATAGCAATCGTCAACAGAATGCCCTACCTCCCCCACATGATAAGCACATGTCTTGGACGGATCATAGTTGGGGAAACGCTCGGGATTAGGTCACTTAGGCTCCTTAGCGAGTAATCCATTTTTCTGAAGAGTCGGCAAGATCTTAGACAATGGCTTAGGAAGAGGCGTAAATTGACGCCGGTAAGAGTTCTCCTGCTGGCCAAAGAATGGTCGTGCTCCTCCCTGTTGAGTGTTCAAAGTTGGGCGAGGTGCCTGAACATAAGCTGCATTAACCTCTGCTATAGGTTCCTTATCCTTCTTGGCAAAGACTCCCCTATATGAGCTGGTTTGATCAGACACCCATCCATCACGCAAGGCTACTTCAATTCGCTCGCCAACAGGGACTAGCTGATTGAACGACTCGGCAGTCGATCCTAACATCCGATTTTGATATTCAGGCGGGAGCGTCTTCATGAACAAATCCATCAACTCCTTTTCAGTCGGCTCCGGAGTAATTTGAGCGGCTACAGTCCTCCATCTCGTGACATAGGCCTTGAAAGATTCTGTCTTCTTCTTCTCAGTGCGAAGTAAATCCTCTCGAGATAGAGTGACATCAATATTATACTTGTACTGCTTGAAGAAGGCATCAGTCAAATCCTCCCAAGTCTCTAGGAGATTAATCTTCTTCATAATATACCACCGGAGTGCCGGTCCCTGTCGGGCTTGCTTGAAATTGCTGAATCATCGGGGTATGTTATCAACATATGGGGTCATCCTAACCACATAAGTCTGCAAATGGATCTTCGGGCAAGAAGTGCCATTATACTTTTCAAAGTATGGCATTTTGAACTTCTTTGGTATCTTGATCTTTGCATAATGGGACAGATCAGTTGGGTCTTGGTTAAATGCACCTTGCAGCTGCTTCAGTTTCTCCTCGATTTTCGCTAGGCGTTTTTCCTGCTCAGTCTTCGGTACAGCCGTCTGTATCACTTGTATCTCCTCATCAACAATGATTTGAGGCGTGTCAGTAGTTTTCTCCCTAGAGACATCATTAGAGCTTGATGGACCACTTGTGGATATATTCTTGCTTTTATCTCTTGAATCAGCCATAGGAGCATGTTGTGGTAACACCACTTCAACTTGCGAAGGTGGAGGGGCAGTGTTTGCTTAGAGAGAATCGATTTGCTTAGAGAGTTGCTCAAGGACGTTCATGACTTGCTTCATTTCTGTTTTGAGGGCAACGACACGAGCTTGTTCAGTACCACGCATTTGTTCGGCGTCATCAGCCATTGTTACTCTAGAACGAGTACGGATTGGTGATCTTGGGTGAGCCGTGTTGTTACCTAAGAGAAAGAGATAATATAAGAAACAACGACAAGATAGGAAAATGGCCCATGACAATGGTCTAATCATCTCATTTTATTTATTTTAAATGTTTGAACCAAACTCCCTAACAATGAACTAAGAATTGAAATTCAAATCCCTAAACATTGAACTAAAATTGAAAACACTGAATTGAAGTCAAGATCCCTAAACATTGAACTAAAACATCTCATTTTATATGCTTTCGGGAACCCGCCGCCTTACGAAGCTTCTTATTTTCAGCTTCAATCATTTCTGCTTTTCGCTTAAGATGCTCAATTTGTGCTCGCGAGTGGGCTTCTTAGTCACATCGGGGACCATTGGACGTAAGGCCTGGTCGCCTTGATCTAACTGGTCCAGCCACATTTTGAGCTCTTTTTTGGGAGTGGAAATGAATTGTACGTCGGTTTTCCCCATTGCATATAAGACAAGACTGACGATGAAACCTATTGTCATGGATCGACAAAATTACAATAAAGTAAGTAAATTGCAAAGTAGGAGTTTAGACAACTTACTTTTACCAGAAAAGGGATGACAATCACATAGACACACGCATGAAATGTGCGGCTCGATTTCTATCTAGATGGCTTAACAAAGTGGAGCTAAGAGGATGATCTGACCGTTGCAGTCTCGCATTAACGTCAGGTCCCCTTAACTCCGGCTTAGTCGAATGGGATGTCCAATAATCATGCAATCTCGCGGATATGGACAAACACATTTGACACCATGAAAGAAATTTCGGGGAAGAGAAGGTCAACCTCTACATAGCAGTCTCGTTTAGAGGAAGTATCCTTCTCAACACCATCCTAGAAATCCTATCGCAGCCCAGGTCCGGCTACAGGTCGTGTGTGCAATGTATAGTGCTAAAACAATTTAAAAATCATGCACAACAATTTATAATACAAACAACACTTCAATATAAGGAAAAATAAATCATTCATCCTTACACCCTCCTGCAAGACAAGGATTAGCAAAGACTACTTCCCTTATACCTCCCATCTGCAAGAACATTTAACACCTTAGAAATGTTAGTGACATACCTGGTGTCCTTGCTGCCAAACAAAAAATATGTTTTTAAAAGAAATAGGCCTATGTCCACTATGAGTTTTAACTCTAAGTCCCCAGCGGAGTCGCCAAGCTGTCGCGACCTGATTTTTTCGAAGAGTGAATCACCTAAGCATAGGTTAATGGATTACTAAGTCCGAAGACTTGGCACGGACTCTCCCAAGCCCTACCAATTGCGACTTGATACTAAGAAAATGACCCATTAAAAGATGTAATTATATTTCAAATTGGAGCCGCCACTAACCAATTAGGGCTGATTAAAAACCCAAGTAAAGTATGGGAGAATACTTTACCTTTTACGAACCAGAGATTTAATGGATTCGGGGACATGGTTACGCTAGATTAATCTAACGCCCTTTCGGTACCTTTTTTAAAAAAAAACATTTTTGCAGGCAGTCTTGATTAATTTTAACCTAAGATACTAACATGCAAATGGTGGTCATGCGGGTGCACAATCAATTAAATAACATTCAATAAATCGAAATGCTAAGAAATTATAAACCACAGCTTTATTAAAGTCCACTCTCTAAGAAAACATTTAAAAAAAAACTAATAAAAATGCATGCCCTAAACATGATTTCTAAATGACATGACACCTAACTTTCATTATTATGCAATCTTAATCTAAAATTAATATGCATGAATTTTACTTTAATGATATGTGAAATGCAATTTATATGGCTTGATTTATACAATCCTAAATGTGCATATATTACATGACATGAGATGCATGACATGACAATTCTATATGCATACTCTTTTTGTGATTTTTTTATGATTCTTTTTTAATGTATGCAACCTACACTAAACAATGATGATATGAAATGGGATTAATTATGAACTAACCTATTAATCAACCAAGTAAATGATTTTTGTTTTTTTTTGTTTTTTTTTAAATGTTAATTATATGCAATTAAAAATTACACGATGGGATTACTAAAACATGATAATATGATGCAATCCTAATTTATTAATATGCAAACTCTAATTAAATGTACCTATTATGCAAACTAGTTAATATGCACCTATTCTTTTTTATTTATCTTTTTTATATATATATCATGCAAACTTTCCCTAAAAAATGTTTAAATCCAATCCTAAAAAAAAAAAAAAAAAACTATCTAAGGGTGAAATTTTAAAAAAATCCTAAAGGTTAATTTATTAAACCTATTGTGTCTTAATTTAATAAACCTATATGACCTACATGCTCATGCAAATTTTTAACTTTTCACTATTCCCTTTTTTATAATGTTTTTCATTTTTTCAAACAAGTAATTAATTTTACATAAAAACTAAGATAAGAGTTAAAATAATAAAAAAGATAATCCGTTGTCTCACTGATTAAATTAATAGTTATTTTAACTCTACAACCACAATAAGGAAATCAAAATAATTAAAAATTTAGTCCGAAGTCTTACGGACCAAATTAAATAATTATTGTGATTTAACAATGAAATTCTACCTAAACAAACTCAAAATTAGTATAATTAAAAAATGACCCGATGTCTCTCGGATCAAATTAATAACTATAGTAATTTGAGGTAAAAATTTACGGATAATGAATATAGAAATTGCAAATATTAACACCCAACATTTAAATAATTAAACTAAACGTGCTATCAAATGAAATAAACAGTAAAATTAACCTAAAAGATGAAACGAATAATGAAATAGACTAAACTACAAAGAAATGAAAAGTAAAAGTAAAAATAAAACTACCTAAGGGCTAAAACCGAAGGAGAGCGTTGGGCGATTGTCGGAGAGGAAGGGGGCAGCAAGTGGTGTCCGGCGGACACGATGGGTTCGGGTTCGTGCGGCGAGCGGCTTCGCGGCTGAGGCGTCGGGCCGGTCTCTCGGAGGTAGCAGGCGGAGGCAGGATGGCACGGCTCGGGAGGAGGAGAGGTGTGCCCGGTGGAGGCTCGAGCGGCTGCGGACGGCCACCGGTGATCGCGGTGGGTTGCAAGCGTGGCGGGTTGAGCGGCGAGCAATACTCAAACGCGAGGCACGCGGGTGATCAACTGAACACGAGCAAGGAGGCGCACCAGTAAAGGGGTTGGACTCCAGAGAAGCATCGATGGAGAAGATGAACAGTAAAAGCTTTCTTTTTTTTTTTTTTTTTTTTACTTTTCCATTTCCTCCCCCGCAGCCGCACACCTTCTCCTTTTTCCTATTCTGCTATCCTTTTCTCTTTTTTTTTGCAGAAGCTTTTTGCTGTTTTGCTTTTCTCTTTTCTTTTTGATTTTTTTCTCTCTCCCTTGTTGGCCGGTCACCTCCTTGCAGAATTCTCTGTCCTTTCTCTGGTCACTTTTCTTTGCAGCAAATCAACGAAAGGGCAAAAAATTGCTGCTGACTTTTCCTTTTTCTTGTCAGAGAAAGGAGAGAAAAAGGTTTTTCTCTGACCAAGATGGACGAAGACTTCCTTTCGCACGCTCGAAAATTTTTTTTTGCTTCTGAATTTTCTTCCTCTCCACCCCTTTTTTAATGACCCGACGTTTCCCTTTTATAGTACAAGACTTCCATTTAACATTGGAAAGTCAGAAACCGTGCTCCTTTGTTCGCGGGGATTGCCGAAATCTTAGCCCTGATTTGTTGCCATAAATCCCTCACTTTCTTTCGCAATTCATTTATATTGCTACGAATATGTCCAGATTCACGCCCAATATTCGAGTGAGTGTCCATTCTTTCCATATCGCTAGACGAATCCCATTAATTCCCTCATTAATTTCATTTTTTAAAAAAAATTTGAAATGAAGATACGTGTTCAACAATAAAAATGCTTCATTATTCAATTTTTTTTTTAAAAAATCTCCCTCCACAAACCCAAATGCTTTATTTGATTTATTATCTTCTATTTTAAAAAAAAAAAAAAAAATTGATCCTAAATTAGGTGTCAACAGTGATATTGCCCATATATTATGTGTGGTCTAGTTCATTCCTATTATCTTTGCCATCTTACAAGTCTATTAAGAGTCATATGTTGTCTGAGCTCTCTCACTTGGTATGGCTTAGTCCATCTAAGAATCGCCCATCTATTGAAGGGGGTCCTGCTTCGATAGTTGATGTAGCAATTTGACGTGTTCCATGAGGTTTGTTGACACCTAATTTTGGAAAAATAAGATTGCATTTTGAACAAATAAAAGGAAAAAATGAAAGAAAATGGGGGCAATTGATTTGATTGATTATGCATGGAAATTTGAAATTCGATGGGTATTCGGATTTTGTTAAATGCGGAAGCAATTGAATAAGGGGCAAGAATTTTTGTAAAATGGAAGGAATCAAGTAAAATCGAGCTGATTGCGAAATCACGTTCCGATTTGCAGGCTTGATTTAATGCAACAAGAAATGGCAACTCGGGAAATGCCATGTAAAGAGACCGTTTCGAATCACTATAAAAGAGAGGCTCACTTTTCATGACAGGAGGAGGAGAGCGGAGATCAGGAGGCCGATTTTCAAAAAAATTCAGAGAAAAAGTGAGGAAGGTTTTCTCCTTGGTTTCTTTTGAGTTCAATTTTTTTTAGGGGAGAGGCACACACCCTCAGGGATCTCGGGCGATGGTGTAATCTTCTTGACGATGCCCCATGTTCATCATGCTTCATGGATATTGACGACAAGCATAAAGCTAAGTCGAGCTTCTTCTTTTTTAAGTTTGATTGTGTGCAATTCCAATTTGCTATTCGCACTAAGGTGATTTTATTTTTCTTGCCTAGATTAAACTCCTACATCTCCGACGATAATTCCAACAGCGAGACATCGAAGTGGCCAACGTACCTAAGCGCGATTGCCATCCGGTGATTTCACCGTGATAAAACCAGGTTGTTTCTCTCCCTATTAAAGTTGTTCACCCCATATTTTCACCTAATTTACTTTGTTTTGTTTCGACGTTGTGGTCACAGTCAATTCAATGCCGAACAAAAGGCCACACAATTCCATATTCCACCATAATTGACAAGAGAGAGACGGCAAGAGAAGGGGGCGTCCACTCAAAAAGTTCTCGGAGGAGACTAACAAATGATCAAATCAAGAACTAGCCATATGCCCACCAACGCTGCTCCAATTCCCCTCCTTTAATTTTATTTTTATTTCTTTCTTTTGCTTATTTTATGTTATATTATTGTGTTTTAAATTTTGTTATTATTGTTTAAGTTAGAATATGGTTTGTCAATGTTAATATTTGTGCATTTTGTATGCATTATCCGTAGGGATTTTTTTGTCCGAAATTAATGTAATTATTAATTTGATCCGAGAGACATCGAATCATTTTTTTATTATATTAATTTTTGGACTTTTTGGTGAAATTTTAATTCTTAAATCACAATAATTATTTAATTTGGTCCGTAGGACTTCGGATCGATTTGTAATTGTTTTGATCTCCTTGTTGTGATAATTAGGGTTAGAATAACCGTTAATTTGACCTGTGAGACAATAGGTTATTTTTTCGATTATTTTAATCCTTTCTTGCTTTATTTTGTTGATAGTTTAGATTTAATATTTATTTAATAATTAATTTAAAAAAAATCAAAATTCTGCCTGAGCATATAAGTTTAGTAAATCAGACATGTAGAATTAGGTTTATGAAATTTTCGTCATCTAGTGATTGTTGCTAAGTTCATTGCTCGTCATTAGAACTAGGTCATTTGATTAAATTGCATATTTAATTGTTGCATTTCTTTAATTTCGAATTTCATGGAAAATACAAAAAATTAGAATAAATTCATTTCATGCTTTAAGATAGATTGCATGCTTATTCATGTTATATAGTTTAGGTCATATTGCTACGTCATATCATTTCATGTTAAATTAGTAGCATGCATTGCACGACTTTCATTAAATAAAGTGAAAACAAAAAATTGAGTGATTGCTTATTAATTAGAAATCATATCTAGGATTATTGATATGAATTCTCGACCTAACAACGCAGTTGCTTTCGTTGCTTTGAGGTAAGTCCTGCATTATTTTATTCGCTTTCTCGGGTGTTAAATTGGTGGTTTGTGCACTCGCATGATTGCCTCACACGTTAGGAAAATAAATTAAAATCAAATCAAGCTGCCTGCAAAACATTTTTGAAAATTAAAAAGAAATGGTACCGAAAGGGCACTAGCATAGTCTAGTGTAATCAAGTCCTCGTACCCTTAGTCTCTGGTTCGTAGGAGTAAAATAATTCACCCATTATTTTGCTTAGGTGTCTAATCGACCTACCAAAAACAGATTAGTGGCGACTCCTAGATAGTATTTTGCATGTTTAAAAAGTTTAGACTCAAGTCGCGATTTGGTATGGGCTTGGGAGAGCCCGAGCTAAGTTTAAAAAAAACTTAGCAGTCCATTAACCTAGTTTTAGGCGGTGAACCCAAAAAAATTAGGTCGCGACAAGGTTCACGTGTTCAAAAAGAGTATCCCTTAACCACACAAGACATATTTAAGGAATACGGTTTGCTTATGAATCACTCAAGAGTCTCTCTTCCATTAAGAGTGAGTTATCATTCTTCAGATGTCTCCTTCAATCCAATACTGGATTCTCAAGCAGACAATTTTTGAAGAAAAGCTCCATACTATGTCATTCTTCTATAAAAAATAACTCGTCAGTGATGCATACGGAGAATAGTAGTAGTTAAGGAACGTCGACCCGCGACCAAAAACCATAAATTCTTGCAGGTACTTGCATCGGATTGAGACAGAGGACTGTAATCGTTTTGGATAAACTAAGGACAATAGAAATCCCCCGCAAAGTACAACCCTCTTCATTTTACGATCTCATGATACACTTGAGAAAACCGTGCTGTGTACCGATGCCAACTAATGCTTTCACGTCCTAATTGAGTTGCGATGCAAACAAGACATCCTACTCTACATGGAAGTGATTTTTCAATGTTTGCCATAGCAAAATCATGAATTTCAAAATAAAAGAAAATCTTTAAGCACAAAGTCGAATATAGGATTTAGATGTCTGAGCACCAGACTCGACATCAAGGGCCCCACCAAGGAATTTGAGCCCAGCTGTTGGGGATCAAGGCATGATCACGAGCCTTGGTATTTCTATCCCAAAAAGCCCAGGTAAAAGTAGCTGGGTCATTTTACCCATGCTTCTCTCACTGCCCAGGTAAAAGTAGCTGGGTCATTTTACCCATGCTTCTCTCTGATGGGCTTCCGAAGCCAGCTCTACGGGTTGGATTTTCCTCAAGTGAATCGGACATGGACATGAGCCTAATTGAAGCTGAGCGTGAAATGGGCTGCAAGGAAGGTGAGTTGGTCGGCTTGACTAGTGAGGTAACGCTGATGGACCGGGTCGAAATCAAATGGCCGGATGGGCTGATATGATGGGCCGGCTTTGGTTCATTGCAAGCCATAATATCCCAATGGAACTCTCTCTCTCTCTCTCATCCATCTATTTATTTTTTATTCTCTTTTTTTGTTGTATTCATTTTTTATTTTTTCAAAAATGCATACTTTACCAGTCGACAAAAATTCAGGCATCACCAATTGATAATTGCCACGGGAAGTTGATCTAGTAAGTGTTTGTGCACAAAGTGGGTGCGCTAGAAAAGGTGAGTGACATGCATGAAATGTCTAGTTATAGGATTGCATAAATGTGCAGCTTTTGGTATTGCCCAATATAGGAAGAGATCTTAATGGATTTTTTTTTTTTTAAATTAGAGAATAAAAAAATAAAAATAAAGCAATAACGTAGAAGCATTACTCATAGGAAGCAAATAAATTTGAGAGATAAGTAAGGAGAGGGAAGTTCACTAATCAAGCTGCAATTTTTTAGTAAAATAATAGTGAGAATGTTACGTGATAATAAGAAGAAGCGTTTTGAACTGAGAGATATAGAGATCTCATCTGAATTTTAATAAATCAACCATGTTATCTAAGCATATAGAAATTTCTATTTTCACAAAAAGAATCTACATCCCAATATGGGCTGCATATGTATAAATATACATACATATATATGAGTAACTGATAAATTGCAGCTCACACCTCATAGATCCCCATAAAAGCTAACTAATATTCCCTAAGTTCATAACTTAAGTTCTAATATCAGCTTTGTGATATCGCAAATGCATCCCAAGATTTAGAAAATGACTGGCTATCCTTTGGAAAATATAAAGGACGGAGCCTTTAACAAAAAACAATAATTTTAAATAAATGTATTGACTACGCAGAACCTTTCATTAAATAATAGTTATAACAAAATCCAGTGAGCCATGAATAATCAAAAAGTAGAAAGTAATTAATACCCTCAGAATCGCTCTCCACGTGTATTATAACTAAAAGATGAAAATTAATGCGATATTTAAAAAATTGGGAGAGTCGCTAACAAATTGATCTGAGTGCTGGAATAATTTTTGAAACTGCTTCCGAATAAGCTTAAAGAAACATAGCAAGATGAAAAAGGCCACATTCTTCTTAGAAAAAGAGACATGCAGGTAATTTAATTTACTTAGGAAATTATGCACCAATAACTATACCTATTAAATAGGTTTAATTCTTGAGTAATAACAAAAAAACTTCGGAGGATTGATTGATATTGCATTTATCATGTAGTTACGACTTTTTAAGATGATGACTAGAGGATGACAATACCATGGAAAATGTACAAAAGTATACCGTAAGTGTTAAAACTTGGCACGAATACACACTAAAATGTCAAAACTTCCAAAAAATACACGTAAGGGTTATTATTTTTTTTTGAAAATTGGGACATTTAAGTATCAATTTCGATAATGATAGCTAGAAATCCGATGTAACATTACTTTAAGAATAAGTGTAGTTTAAGTGGCTCATCAGAGTTCCCTGCTCAGCAATAAAAGTGCAAAATAACGTTGTTTTGTCCCCAAAATTAATTTTTAATATAAATATTAAATAAGTTAAATTAAAAGATAAATTAAAAAAAAAAAAAGGTTTTAGCAAAGCAACGAGGGCCTTTACGTTCTGGCCACCATTGTTGTCGTTGTCATCACCGTTGCCTCCGCCATTGTCGGGAGGGCTGATGACTGTGGGGTGAGGGTCGACCGATGTCGAGCCTTGGCCCTAGCTTGCTATTGGCAAGGGCTTGTAGCCTGTTCCCAGATCCAACGAGGGTTGCCGCTAGCTAGGGCAGGGTCGTCTAGCCACGCCATAGTCAGTGACGGTCCTTGGGCCCTTTGGCTGAGGGCCGGTGACCCTTGCCGGCAGTCGGCCATGGTCGCTGGCCACTGGTTGAGGCCCGAGAACCTTGACTGACCTTCGCCCCACCATCATGGGGCCTTTCCGATGATGATGGGGGTGGCAGCAGCTGCAAGCTCTCATTGCATTGCCGCAACCCTTTTTTGAAATAAATTTTAATTAATAAATATATTAAAAATCAATTTTTGAGATAAAACGACGTCGTCTTGGGACATGATAGTCACATCAACGTTACATGGATATTCTTTTATTTTTTTTCGAAATAATTGCCATCTCAATAAATAATATCACCGAAAAATGCTATGTCAGTATTTTGATCGGAATTTCTCGTTATTGACATTTAAATATCCCTTTCTTTTCCGACTTTAATATTTAAATATATTTTTTAGAAATTTTGATACTTAAATGTTCATTCATATCAAATTTTGGCATTTGAAATTTAGGATACTATGAGAAATGCATTTGCCAACTTGGTTCTATTCTCCTTTTGCTTTTGGCCCACGAAAATCGTTAGATAAAAACAAATTGATCAATAAATATCTATGTCACTTCAATGCTAGTATTGTCATTACCCACGCAAGTGTCACGGGTCGGTCGATTAAGAACGCTCATACACCTATGTGGCCTCAAGATTACGATCCCAAGTTAGCCTCACGGACTCTTAGCTCACAAGAATGGAGTACGAGAGTGAAACACGAGTGTATTACTTCTGAACAAGAGAGTGTGCACAGCTGAATGGGGGAGGGTCTTTTCTTTATACAAGGACGAGTCTAATCTCAACCGTTGATCCTCTCTCCAATCCAACGATGTCATTTGAATCTACATCATCATTATAAGTCTATACATTTGGCTACTCGATGGCACCAAGCATATGAAAGGCTCAAGGGGCGTGTGTCAGAAGAAATGGCAGGGCCATGTGACACGAGAACTGGATGGTCACGGGCTTGTCCTGTGTTGCACATGGGCTGGTCAAGCGCCGATCATGGATCGTTCATGGACCGGTCGTGGGTTGCTCGTGGGCTAGCCCTTGCATGTGACACGGCCCCATCACAGACGGTCTTGGATCATGCTTCGTCTGTGGGCCGTGTCAATCTCCTCCACCTAATTGGGCGATGCCCTTGTCACGTCTGTGGCATGGAAGCTATCGATGTGTTTCTTAAACTGCCACAAAGTCTCGGATAGTTCCCAACTCGCTTCACTCTCGGGAAGGTCTTTCCATCGGACAAGGTATTCCTTCTTTGGCACACGATATTTCTTTCATATGATGCGATCCGCCATGATGCATTCAACATCCTAATCATAGGAGATTTTCGCTTCCATGGGCGCTTGTTGTGATTCGCCTCGATCCGGGTCTTCCTCATCTACATGGAAAGGTTTTAGCATACTCACATGGAACATGGGGTGTATCTTGAGTTTGGCCAACAAGTCCAGCTTGTATGCAACCTTCCCGATCTGTTGCAACACTCAAAAGGAGCCTTCATAGCAACGGATTGGCCCTTTGTGCATGTCGCAGTACTGAAGAACCAAGTATAGATTGGCCAACACCAAGTCTCCAATTTGGAATTCCATGTGCCGTCGCTTCTTGTCGGCCCACTTTTTCATGCTCTTTGCAGCCTTATGTAGGCACGACCGCGCCAAGTCCACATGTTTGTCCCATTCTTTGGTGAACTTGTACGTGGAGGGACTACTACCTCGATATCTCAAGGCAATCACGATTGGTGTAAGCGGTTGCTGCCCTGTCACGATCTTGAATGGGCTTTGATTCGTGGATTCACTCTGCTGCAAGTTGTACGAGAATTGGGCCACGTCAATCAGGCATGCTTAGTTCACTTGCGTGTTGCTCACGTAGTGCCAGAGGTAGATTTCTAGGAGTGCATTCACCCGCTTCGTCTGACCATCAATCTGGGGATGCAAGCTCATGGAAAAGTTGAGGTTCGTCCCCAGCCACTTGAAGAGCTCAGTCCAAAATCGCTTTGTGAATCGAGGATCGCGGTCGCTCATGATGGTGCGTGGTACGCCCCAATACTTGATGACGTGCTTGAGGAATAGCTTGGCTACTTCCTCAGCTGGACAATCTTTTGTGATTGGCATGAATGCTTTGTATTTGGAGAAACGATCCACGACGACCATGAGGGTCCGACATCCTTCAAACTTCGGCAAGTTCATGATGAAGTCCATGGAGACACTCTCCCATGGACGCTCCGGGATAGGCAACGGTTCAAGGAGCCTCGGCGACGATCGTTGCTCGATCTTGTCTTGTTGGCACACAAGACATGTCCACACATAGGCTTCGATGTCGTCTCGTATGTGGGGCCAATAGTATTGATCCTCGATGAGTGCCATAGTGCAGTGGATTTTCGGATGACCCATCCATTTGGAATCGTGGCACTCGTGCGAAATTTCCTTCTTGAGTTTCCCGTGGACCAATACATATAGTTGTTGTCCCTTGGTGTAGAAGAGATCATCCTCGCACCAGGATCGCCTTGTCTTGCCTTCTCAAGAGTACTGAAGGAAGGCTTGGGCCATTCAGTCATGCTTGAGTCCCTTCTTAATGTAATTGATCCATGGATAGTTCAGTCAACTCATCATACTGGCTAGTTTTAGCTTCGTGAATCGAGGATCGTGGTCGCTCATGATGGTGCGTGGTACGCCCCAATACTTGATGACGTGCTTGAGGAATAGCTTGGCTACTTCCTTAGCTGGACAATCTTTTGTGGTTGGCATGAATGCTTTGTATATGGAGAAACGATCCACGACGACCATGAGGGTCCGACATCCTTCAAACTTTGGCAAGTTCACGATGAAGTCCATGGAGACGCTCTCCCATGGATGCTCCGGGATAGGCAACGGTTCAAGGAGCCCTGCCAGTGACTGTTGCTCTATCTTGTCTTGTTGGCACATAAGACATGTCCACACATAGGCTTTGATGTCGTCTCGTATGTGGGGCTAATAGTATTGATCCTCGATGAGTGCCATAGTTTAGTGGATTTTCGGATGACCCATCCATTTGGAATCGTGGCACTCGTGCGAAATTTCCTTCTTGAGTTTCCCGTGGACCAATACATAGAGTCGTTGTCCCTTGGTGTAGAAGAGATCATCCTCGCACCAGGATCGCCTTGTCTTGCCTTCTCAAGAGTACTGAAGGAAGGCTTGGGCCATTCGGTCATGCTTGAGTCCCTTCTTAATGTGATTGATCCATGGATAGTTCAGTCAACTCATCATACTGGCTAGTTGTAGCTTTCGGCTTAATGCATCGGTCATAGAGTTGGACTTTCCAGGCTTATATTCCAATATGTAGTTGAACTCGGCTATGAAATCTTGCCACCGAGCTTACTTTGGGTTGAGCTTCTTTTGTGTTTGAAAGTAGCTTGTGGCCACATTGTCAGTCCTTATCATGAACCAAGATCCCAAGAGATAGTGCTTTCATGTACGAAGGCAATGCACCACCGCGGTCATCTCTTTCTCTTGGACCGTGTATTGTCGTTTGGTATCGTTCAGCTTTCGAGACCCGAAGGCAATCGGATGCCCCTCCTCCATAAGGACACCACCAATAGGAAAATTAGAAGCATCGGTTTCTACCTTGTATGACTTGGCGTGGTCAGGCAATACGAGCATTGACTCTTCGGTCATGGCTCGCTTTAACCGATCGAATGCCTCTTGACACTAGTCTGTCCACTCCCATGACGTTTCTTTCCTCAGCATGTCTGTGATTGGCTCGGTGAGGCTCGAATATTCCCAGATGAAGTGCTGGTAATAGTTTGTGAGACTAAGGAAGGATCTCAATTTTGTCACCTTGGTCAGCAGCTCCCATTCAATGATGACATGAATCTTGGCCACGTCTATCTACACTCGTCCACCCCCGACGATGTGCCCAAGGAAGACTTCATTTTGCGCAAAAGTGCATTTCTCCCGCTTTACATATAGGTCATTTTCCCATAAGACCTGAAAAACTCGCCTCAAGTGCTCGACGTGTTCCTTGAGCGTCCGGCTATACATGACAATATAGTCGAGGTAAACCACAATGAACCGATCAAGGAGTGGATGGAGTACCTTGTTTATAAAAGTGCATAATGTGGCCGGTACATTTGTCAAAGCTAAAAGGCATGACGAGGAACTCGTACGATCTGTAATGGGTCATGCACGCGGTTTTGACACTTTTGGTGTTCGCGCCTCGAATCAAGATGTATCTATAGGCTTCTTTAGCAAATGTACAATCTTTTATTTATTTTAGCGTAGTTTGCAAAGGTGACAAAGTACGTGGGCCAAGACCATTTCGACCGTGTTTATGTTGGTTGTAGTGCAGGTGCACGCGATCAATTGTCCATACAAGATCTGAAAAGATCATACAATATTCTTTTTGTTCCTTCTCTTTCATGTCGGTCTCTCTGACCTCATTCTATTATTGAACAACCTAATTAAGCCTTTGCCTTCTTAACTTTGGTTAGTACTGCTCGGGGTCTCTGAATCGGGAATTTATATTAGGCACCATAAAAAACATCCATTGTGCACTTACCTGTGGAACCAACTTTAGATTAATTGTTTTTTTTTTTCTTTACGACCAGTAAGGTTTTATCGATGTCATAAAAGGAAGATGAGCTACCCTGCTACATGCTGCTGAAGTCATACAACTTTAAACAAGACCCAAATGCTAACATAACAGCTTGTAGTTGCCCGAAGACATTCCTGCAATAACAACAGCATTCTTACGAAGTCTTCCTTGGACAGGTTTATGGATCTTGACAAATTAAGATCAGCGCTTATATACTTAGGGTAATTATATGTTGAAATTATATTCACGAAAATCTCACTTCTTGTACTGGTTTTTGGTACATGGCATCATGTCTTGCCATTTCCTTTATTACCAGTCAATAACTAGTTACTATGGATAATATTCCAAAGACATCACACTCTACATTTCTTTGGTACCACTTTCAAAGGATGGAGCTTCCTTAGTGTTATTCCGACCCGCTCTCTCATGTCTAGGGTCTCCGGAGTCAAACCACCACCTAATTCCCAATTGAAATGGTAAAGCAACGTTGCAAGACCTAGATGAAGCACCCTATGCGCCAATGAAAGTCCGATGCACATTCTTCTGCCTGATCCAAATGGAATTAGCTCGAAGTTTTGACCCTTGAAGTCAGTGTTAGATCCTAGGAACCTCTCTGGTTTGAACGCCAATGGGTCCTCCCAAGCATCCGGGTCTCTTCCAATTCCCCACACATTCACGAAAACCTGTGTATCTTTGGGTATATTAAATCCCATGAAATTGGTTTCCTTTAGAGCATTTCGTGGGGCAAGTAAAGGCAATGGCGGATGCAATCTTAGGGTTTCCTTCACCACAGCTTGCAAAAACGGCATTTTTTCCGTGTCATTTTCTTCGAGCTTTCTCGTCAACCCCACTACCTGGTCAATCTCATCTTTGGCCTTTTTCATGGACTCGGGTTGGCGGAGTAGCTCCGCCATCGCCCACTCGATGGTGCTGCTTGTAGTCTCTGATCCAGCGAAAAACATTTCTTACACCATCAAGGAGACCCATTTAGTATACTATCGTGTCTAGCTAGAATATCACTAATATTGATTCTTGTGCCATCATTAAAAAATTCTATCTCGCTTGAAAATCACTCTCTTGAATCGTTGGGTTAATAGTAAAAGTTCTCGCGCTTCACCTGATAAAAAATCCTGATCAAATATAGCAATTCCTATACTTCGAATTGACAAATAAATGTTAAGAGTGCCGACAGATTCACAAAAGAATTACTCATTTTGTCTTCCAATTTGAATAACATTGTCGATCTCAATCCAACCTCTTCTATAGGCTTAAGACTTGTTTACTAAGGTCCAATGATACCTTCCACAATTGAAATAGCCTTTTCAACAACTACTTACTATTTATGAAGACGTTTAACACTTTGAGGTTTTAGAGAACATTGCATAACAAAAAGTTGATACTAGTATATAGATTTTATCATTCTATCCCGGTTTGGCCAATCCCCACTCATTTTATATAACTAGCTCGAATGCTATAGGAAAACACAAGATTGATTTACGGTTTATTTAAGGGTTGCGCTATTTCCACCCCTCATATAACTAACTCCACCCTATTTTTCATTAAAAAAGCAAAATTGCCCTCAATCATTAAATTGCAATTTAAAGTGGTAGACCCAAATTTATTCACTTCCTTCTTTTTCATTCTTATTATATATTTATTTAGAATCTAGTCACGATAGTTAAACTTTTCACATGTTTTTTTTTTTGTTTATTTAATATGGCTATAATGTGTATTTTGAAGGCATTTTGTTTTCTTTTTATTTTTAAATTTTACTTCTGCAGAATAAGTTACATCGAATTTTTTTTTTTCCAAGAAACCTAATTCTTTTTTACATTGTTGAGCAAATTCATGGATTAATTGTCATATAGAATCTAGAGTTTAATATAGACAATTTTTCTAAACAATCTCATCTTCATAAACTTTTACTTTTGTTATGTATATCACCATCAAACCCTTTCTTATTAGGTCTTTTTTTTTTTTCCAGAAACACTTCTTGGATGATATTAATTTTTGTTATTCCTATTTGATGAGATTTCACTTGAATTTTTAAAAGATATTTCTTATTTAATAAGAATTGTGATTTAATTACATTTTACCTTTTAAATTTTCACATTGGAGAATGTAATTATGATTTTACTTCGAAAATTCTTTATAGGTTTTTTTCTTTTTTCCTATCGATCATCCCATTATATGTATACGTGAACAAATTGATAAGAAATGATTTAATGGTGACATGCACAACAAATTTTAAAGTTTATAAACAAGTTATTGCATTAAAAAAGTGCATGTGTTAAAATTTTTCTAGTCGATTAATCAACAAATTTTTAGACAACATTGAAAAGAATTTGATTTAATGAAAATTTTCTTTACGAGTAATTTAATTTGTACATAAGTAAATTGTAATAATATATTAAAAACATAGTGCCTTTAAGATACATAGAATATCCACAATAAACCAACACAAAACTTGCTAAATCTTGATTATGATAAATAGATCCTACATAGAGGAAGAAAAACTAGAAAAAGAAGGAAAGTGAATAAGTTTGAGCCACCACTTTAAATTGCAATTGAACGATTAAGAACCATTTTGTCTTTTTGGTGAAAAGTGGATGGATTTAGTCATATAAGGGGCGGAAATAGAGCCATCTTCATTTTGATATTAACTATTAAAATTTCTCTTTGACGTGTGATGTGATCTTACTTGTTTAAATGTCACTTAAGTTTACCACACCGCTTAATAAACCAAAACGAAACATGTTAAATCTTGATAATGATAAAGTGAAAACATAGTGCCTTTAATATACATGGGATATCCACAACAAACTAAATGAAACATGTTAAATCTTGATTATGATAAATGGTTCCTACATAGGAGAAGAAAACCTAGAAAAAGAAGGAAAGTAAATAAATTTGAGCCACCACTTTAAATATCAATTGAATGACTAAGATAAATTTTACCTTTTTGGTGAAAAGTGGTTGGATTTAGTCATATAAGGGGTGGAAATAGTGCCTCCCTTATTTTAATATGAACTAGTAAAACTTGTCCTTGATCTTACTTGTTTAAATGTCAATTAAGTTTACTGCACAACTTAATAAACCGAATTTGATCTAATATCTCTAAGATGGTAATCTATGATCATGCCTTTTTGGCCGTCTTAGAAGTGGAAGGGAGGAGCAAACTCACCAGAATGATTATGTTTACGTTCTGGGAAGAGATTTTGCGAGGGCCTTCTTTTCCATCACCCTCATAATCCAATAACGCATCCAAGAAGTCATTTGTCGTTCCCGTCTCTCCCCTTAGCTTTCGCTCCTCCAACCTCTCTTTTACAAAACCTTCAGCAATCTTCATGGCTCGACCCATGTCCTTCGCCATGCTTGCCTTGATCCCCTGCGGGTCCAACCATTTCAACCACGGCATGAAGTCGGCTATGTTAGGCTTGCCGGCCCACTCCATGACCCGGTTCATGGCGTCGTGGAACTCGGGCCCGTCCTTTGATTTTGGGTCCAATAGATCTCGCGAGAGAACCATGTTGCCCACCACATTAAATGCCAGGAGAAAGAGGAAGCGGGATAAGTCGATTCCTTGCTGTTCATAAAATGAAATTTTTTTTACGATTAATTTTAATAAGAGGCTGTATAGCAGCACGTAACATATTAGACATGAAAAAAATTTATAGCACCAAGTTGCGCAACTAGTTAAAAAGAGGGATATAGTCGAATCGACCTCTAAGCTATTCATGAGCTCTACTTGACTTACTATGAATGATGTGATTGAGGTTTCGGGAGAAATTTCTACCTGCCGATTAGACCCAAAGCTTGTTCCAAAGGTTCCACTTCGCTTTAAATTAAAGGGGGAGAGAAGCGTACAACAAAGCCCCTACTCCTAACATGCGGAGTTCTACCCATTGTTTATTTCTTAAAGGATAGTGGGGAGAGAAGCGTACAAGAAAGCCCCTACTCCTAACATGCGGAGTTCTACCAATTCTTTATTTCTCAATGGCTTGAATGAATCCGACGAAGAATCCCTTGCTTGATAGGGCTTGAGGTTAGAAATCCAAGATGAAATCTCAATGCATCGGATGTGGAAAGTGGCCTATCAACTACCAATGTTCAACACGAAAGGTCGAATTTTTTAAGCTCAAGTCAAACTTAATAAAGTGCTTGCTAAGCTTGGTTTCGACTCTGCTTCTCAAACAAAACTAAATTAGCATCTAAGCTCTTAAAACTTCGAGCTGACTTGTACAAATAATATTAAGTGGAAAGTTTACTTATGCATGCTTTTTGTAATTTATAGGGATTTACTTGATAAATGCAACGGAAGATATATGAGACCCAACTTCTCAATCATGCTCGAGTTTGGCTCAATAAAATGATGAAGCTACACGAGCTTGACATAATTCAACGGTAGAGTCACTCTACTTCAGCTCGAATTCGTAAAGAATGAAATCGAGTTCGACTAAATAACATATTTAATCCCAATGTCTCTTGGGTAATGTTGACACCTAAATTTTGGTGATTTAGTTTATTTATTTATTGCATAGAAAATTAGGGATTAATTTTATCCCTAAAAAAAATATTAATTGCATAGCATATAGATTTAGGTGCATTTATTTTTAGTTTGCATGTCTTGCATTTATTTATTGGATTGGCCGTGGATAGGTTTAAATTGGTGATTTTGAGCTGCAAATTGAAAGGCCGGACTAAGCCCGCGAAGCAAACAAATTGGCCCAAGCTCGATTTTTAATGATCGGAAATTATTTCATGAGAAAATAGGAATTTGAATTCGGGATATGATGAATTTTTTGGATAGGGCAGATATGAAACAAATATCGCGTTTGGAAAAGTGAATATTGCGTTTAAAAAAATCTTTGTGGATATTGATTTTGAAAAATTAAAAACCCTAATCGATGGCCTATATAAGAAAACACATAGGGTTCTTTTTGGGGGCGCCACACATTGAAAACACGGCCACATTAAAGGGGGGCTTCACAATTGAGAGAAAAACGTGAATGGGAAGACACAAAGAAACATGAGAGAAAGAACGGTTGTCTTCATCCTCGGGCGCTCATCTCTTCACCGTCGTCTACCCACCTCGCCAAATTGCGACACCAGCTGACGAATCGCTGCCCTGCACTGCAGAAAGTCCTTGCCCCAGGACCCGTTTGCCTCACCGCAAGCCGTTGTTCTCCTTCACCGCATAGACCTTTGACGGTGATGACAACATCGCCGCCCTGATCCGAAAAGGCCTAGTAGCGGCGATGCGGAGCTTGTTCTGTTTTTCCTTCGGTTGCAATAATTCCCCGCTCATGAGACATCGCTACTGCCGACGGCCTTGCCACAACACTTGATCCGCTTTTGTTGCTGCCCTGTTCCTCCAGTCCCAACCAGTCCTCATCATGAGTAGTTACGTGGCTCTTCGGCCATTACTCCTGAATCTTTCTTGTGCAGGTTGAATCATCACACGAAGATAGCATAATCCATACAGCAGATCGGTGGAGAAAAGAGAAGCTCATGGAGCGACACAGGATGGAACATGAACTCTGCTGAGGCCAAATCGAGAGACTCTTTTGACTATTGACCACCGCTTGCAAAAGAAGAGTTTGGGTCTTTGTTTTTTTTTTATATCCAAATGCATACTGGTTGAGTTTCATCGTTTGCTCCTTGAGAATTTCAGTTCAATAGTCAATACAACTCCAGCAGAGACTCGCACTTCAATAAACGTGTGCTTTGACGGCACTCCATTGGACTGGCATTCTCATTGGCAGCTATTAGCCTCCCCAACAATCCGTAACTTGAATCAAGACACTATCCCGAGCTTTTGCGACGATTTCCCATTATCAACGTGCCATAAGCCACTGCAAGCACTATGAGCTGCGAGCCGCACCAGGGACAACCAAGCCGACAGTCATCCTTGTTGTGAATCACACATCATCGCTGGCCATCTCATCACTTATCGTCCATCAGTTCGAATTTAGAAATACGATACTCAAAATTGGCAAGGTTGAGCCATCACTTGAACCCGCGAAGCCAGCAAGTGATTCTCGACCGGTGCATCAACGATTCCAGCTAAACCCACCCGGCATCCAGACGAATCACCATCCGTCAGTGCTCCAGCTTGTTCTTCTACTTCAGTCAAGCCACCGACTGTCCCCCTTGGCCTCATCATCACCATCAGAAGACGCCAATTTTAAATAAAGTGGTGGTCAAAGTGGATTGCGAGGTCAAAGTATCAAGTCTTTTAGTGGAAGCTCGGACAAATATAATTTCACGAAGAGATTTGAATATTGAGGATCAAGGTGCGCATCTAACTTGGTGGCTTGCCAGCGATTCCTAAGCTCAAAGGCTGCTGTCCGATCCGCGGTTGCGAGTCGCCATCCCAATTTGGAAAACATTATCCGCGCAATATTGAGAGCTAGGTAAGATTCTTGATTGAGTCGATTTTCTCATATTTTATTGCCTGATCCATGGGATTGTGATTTATTTTGAATATTTGTTCGTTATTGTCATATCCAAAAATCTTTTGAATTCTCGTGAATTAGGAAATTTTCCTAATTTCATAATGTGCATATGATGGACAATCCAATTTTCGCGCCCGAAATCCGACTCGCAATCGCACGGAAAAATCGCTAATCCGATCTCACGCTCGAGATTCGATTCGCGATTTTGTTTAAATTTGGCCAACCCGATCTCATGCACGAGATATGGTTCGTCAATTTATGGACATCAATCTTATCTTGCTTAATTTGTTGTCGTGTCGTTTGAGTCGACTTTGTTTTCATAAAAAAAAAAAATTGAGTTAGAATAGGTTTATTGTTTTAAGGTTTGTTTTTTTTATCTTGCATGATTAGAATAGGGATTTTATTTTGAATCGTGAAAAAGAAAAAAAGAAAAAGTGCATTCATTTAGGATGTTAGTTTTTTATTCTATTATTATTTGAATTGCATGTTTAATTTTAATTTTGAATTTCATAAAATTAGTATTAAGGCATTCTTTGCACGTCATTGCATATTAGATAAAATTGCATGTTTGATTTTAGGTCTAGATAGATCTTTTGAGATAGATTGCATTACAGATTAGGAACTTTCAAGTTAATATAACATCCTAATTTAAATTAAGATTTGACCTAACTCAATTCTTAATGTAAGTTGGATAGAATCTTAATCTAGCTAAATAATTTTTGCATTTTTCTTAATTTCAAATTTCATGAAAAATATAAAAATTGTCTTAGGGTAGATTCATTTCATTCTCTAGGATAGATTTCATGCCTGTTTTAGTTATGTGCACGTCATCATGAAATGCACGTCATTTAGTCGTTATTGTTAGGTTCATTTAATTAGAAATTGCACGTCATTAGAATTAGGTCATTTTGATTAATTTAGATTGCATATTTAATTATTGCATGTTTATTAAAAATCATTAGTTTTTTTAATCATTTATATAGTTTAGGACATTTTGCCATGCCATATTATTTCATATTAGATTAGAAGCATTGCATTGCATATGGACTATATTCTCATTAAAAAGTGAAGGCAAAAATTGAGTGATTGCTTGTTAATTAGAAATCATATCTAAGATTGTTTGATGTGAATTCTGATCTGACAACGCAGATGCTTTCGTTGCTTTGAGGTAAGTCCTACATTATTTTATTTGCTTTATTGAGTGTTAAATTGGTGGTTTGCGCACCCGTATAATCATCTTACATGTTAGGAAAGTGAAATTAATTCAAGCTACTTGCCAAACATTTTTTCAAAAATAAAAGAGAAAGGTACTGAAAAGGCGTTAGAGAAATCTAGCGTAATCAAGTCCCTGTACCCAAAATCTCTGGTTCGTAGAAGTAAAATAATTCTCCCATTATTTTACTTAGGTGTCTAATCGACCTACCGAAAATAGATTAGTGGCGACTCCTAATTGAAAATCAATTGCATGTTAAGAATTTGAACCTAAATCGCGAGTTGGTATGGGCTTGGGAGAGCTTGAGCTAAGTTTAGGCTTAGCAATCCATTAGCCTAATTTTAGGTAGTGCACTCGAAAATTTGGTCACGACAGGTAACATGAGTTATTTACACTAGTATTTAATGTTGACTTTGTCTACAATACACAAAGCAAAGGGATAAAACTATCAGCGGTCCCTAAACTTTTATAGAAAGTTTAGTTAGGTCCCTAATTTTTTTGTACAATTAATTCCGTAAATCATATAATTTCATGTCCGATGTGGTCCTTTCATTAAAAAAGAAAACAAAAATGCAGATGTGGCAGTTAAGTACCATTAAATGCTAATATGGTATCCTACGTAGCATTTAAAAAACTTAAAAATAGAATAACACAAAATTCATAAATAAGGAAATTAAGAAACAAAATAAATATTAAAAAAATGAAAAATAAGGAAATTTGAAAAAAGAAAAGAAAAGAAAAGAGAAGAGAAACGAAAAACAGAAGTCTCGTTAGTGAACTAGAGGGCAGCGTCCGTGAATTGTGGCTACACTGAATTAGGGACGGAGGCGACTCGTTGCCGGTGGTCGTGCGACCTGTCGAGGTGACGCCGATGTCACGCCACCTCAAAGGGATCCAGCCTGAGGTGGCGCGTGGGTGCTTGGATGGGAGGTGGAGGTCGCAGACAGCAAGCACTGAATGACCTATATCGTGCCTCGAAGCTGCCACCCGCCCTAGCCAGACAGCCCTCGATACCCTTGTGCATAATTTATTAGATAGATTTTTTATTTTTTTATTTTTCTTATCCATATCAGCACTATATTTAGAAATAATTCATGTCACCAAATAAGTTTGTATAATCAGTGCTAGGGCGACATTCCTCATAATCATTCTATCTACATATCTATGAGGAGGGTCAACTCTAATTAGAAGATGTATAATTTCGAGGACTAAATTTACAAACAAAAAAGATTCTGGAACCTAATTAAACATCTTACAAAAGTTGACAAACCACGGTTCCTTTATCCCTGAACAACAGGCCCAATATTTTATTTTTTTTGAGTTAAATCTAGTTGCAAGTTGTATTCTTTACTGAAATACATTATTTTGACGGAATGGATCATTCTCCCTTAATCGCACGTTTGTAGAAGTCTTAACATGTCTTAATCATTGATTTTACCTATATTAAAATCAACATGTGGTTGTGACACTAGTAGAAATATCGTGTAGGGTATATGATTTTGGTTTTACTTTGATACTTTAGAAGAAGCTTAAGAAACGTTTCCCCCTCCCTCCTTTCTTTGGAAAAGACAAAAGAAAAGAAAGTCAAAAGTAACACCAAGCACGTAAGAAATAACCTGTTGTTAATTGTTTAGCCGCCATTTCTTCCTCTAAATACACGATCATGCTGTCGACGCACTTCTGCCTGAGATGGGCCGTCTCGTTGACGCGCTTGGTCACGAGGAGCTCTGCAGAGCAGAGACGTCGGAGAACGCGCCGGTATCCGCCGTAACGACCCACGGCGAGCGAGCCTTGGTCGTAGCCGAGAGCCGTCAATGCACTTGCGGTCCGCGAATGCCAAGTCGTTGCCCTTGAAGAACTCTGCGGCGGCCTGAGCTGATTGGATCACCATGGTGTTCACGGAACCGAGCTTCAACCACGTGACAGGCCCGTGCTCGGCTCGGAAGCTGTGGAGGTTCTGGTGCGGCATGATCCCGAGGTCGAGGATGTTGCCGATCATGGGCCATGCTGGGGGCTGAGGGGGGAGCTTGGTGCGCTTCCAACGGTTGAGAAGGAAAAATAGAAGTGCCGGGAGGAGGAGGCCGAGCCAAAAGGGCGAAGTAGGGCAGTACTCCATTGGCCAAGCTTTCAGCTATTGCTCACCTTGCACTTATGCGATTATTGCGTGGAAAACAGGAAAAATATACACTCTTATCCTCTTCACTTCACGAGAAACCAACCCAAAACAATAAAGAAAAAGAAATATATGCCGTCCACATTATAAAAAGGAAAAAAAAATTAATATATCTTTTGGCTACGAAATGGAGTAAACGTGCTGGTCATGTTGATTCTGGGAGAAGTGACAAAAAAGTCCTAAACCTTTTGCCTTTGTGCTAATTTAGTCCTAAACATTTTTTTGGTGCCGATTCAGTCCTAAACCTTTTTACGTTGTGCCAATTTAGTCATTTCCGACCAATTTTGGCCGGATTTTGCCGATCGAACGTCGTTCGGCCGACGTGGACAATTTTTAATAATATTTTAATATTTTTGAATTATTTATTTATTATTTTTTTTTTTTTTGTCTTTTTCCTCCGGCCGGTCACCGAGGTCGGCGACCGGCCAAAGCCGAAGGTTGCGAAGGCGAGGCCGACCTCACCGACCACCTCGTGGGCGAGGCCCTTGCCCATGGCCGGCAAGGGCAAGCCTTGCCCATGGCCGAATCTAGCGAGGTCGAGCCTTGCCGGCCATGGGCGAGGCTCACCTCGTTAGATCCGGCGAGGGGGAGCCTCGCCCATGGCCGGATCTCGGCGAGGTTGAGCCTCGCCAGCCATGGGCGAGGCTCGCCTCGTCAGATCCGGTGAGGGGGAGCCTCGCCCATGGTTGGCAAGGCTCGACCTTGCCGATTCGGCCATGGGCGAGGCTTGCCCTTGTCGGCCATGGGCGAGGCTCCCCTCGCCGGATCGACGAGGTGAGCCTCGCCCATGGTCGGCGAGGCTCGACCTCGCCAGATCCGGCTTGCGAGGGCGAGCCTCGCCCATGGTCGGCACAAGGCTCGACCCTCACTTGCGAGGTGGGCGGCGAGGTCGGCCTCGCCCTCGCCGGACTTCGGCTTTGGCCGGTTGCCCGACCTCGGTGACCGGCTGGAGGAAAAAGACAAAAAAGTAAAAAATAAAAAAATAAAAATTCAAAAATAAAAAGTCAAAAAAGTTAAAATATTATTAAAAGTTGTCCACGTCAGTCAGCCGGCATTTAGTCAGCAAAATTTGGCCAAAATTGGCCGGAAAGGACTGAATTGGCACAACGTAAAAATGTTTAGGACTGAATTGGCACTAAAAAAAGGTTTATGACTAAATCGGCACAAAGGCAAAAGGTTTAGGACTTTTTTGGCACTTCTCCCTGTTGATTCTCGTACGTCCATTTCATCGAATTAGGTAAAATTAGATTCTTCGTTTTAATAATTTCAATATTGGTCCAACAACTTACGCAAATTATGCAATCAAATCTTGTACTTAATTTATGCAACTGAGTCTTATAACTTAAGTTTGGTATTCAATGTAATCTCCGGCTACCAAAGATTTGAAAATTCCTGTCAAAATTATGATGTCTTGTTCTATCTTGAATTTCACGGACTGCTTTATCAAATTATTTGTCCTAAAAAATCAAATAATCATGTACTTACTTTTGCCTTAGTAAGATGGCATGTCATTTTTCCAAAATTACTATATAAATAATTCAATCAAGAAATTTCTGATCTTCACTATCCAAAGGACTACTTCATGTTGAAACATGATTTTCATCGATGAAATCATAATGTATTTTCAAAGAAAATTATTTCAGCAATCAAATTCATCAATGAGGAAGGAATTTGATCCTTGATATAAAAACAATCATTTTATATGACCTTGCATTCATTTTTCTCGCTGCGTCCCTTATGCACGTTTTAGCTAGAGGCATGATGGTTCATTAATAGTTAGGTTTCAATATGAGTAAGTCATCCATTTATCTTATGAAGATTAGGGATCTCCTACACTCTTCAACTAGGGACAATGTCTCATGAGAACCTTGGGCCGATGCTATTTTTTTGATTGACAGCGACTCTATGTTTCTTACTTGGACTCAATTTTCTTCTCGATAATTTTGAACTGGCTTCTCCTGATCAATTAAAGACCCAAACAAGCTCAAAAGATTGCAAGCTAAGTATTAAGAAGAGCGTTTTCGAGTCTCTTTTCTAATGATATAGTTCGTGGACTAATTCTAAGTGTAGTTTCCTAAATTTGTATTTTTCTAAGAAACATTGGCTGATCCTGTACTGGGCCGTCTAAATGAAAAACGGTGATGTCGGACTTTCAAAAGTGGATTTCACAGTAGCTGTTCGGCCAAAAAATTTTACGCAAGTTACGTTGGCCTGTTGACTAACTCTCTCTTTAGTATTTCAACTCAATTGAATAAACGAGGAGCGTGTACCGTTTCCGCACGATTGCGCGGTCTGCCTGTGTCTGATCCGAGAAACTCACTTTCCTTTTTTTTTTTTTAATTCCCGTTGCCATCTTCTAATTGCCCACAATTAAACCCCTAAGCCAGTCTCCATCTAATCCCAATTGGACTAGAACCAAACAAGAATTGAACTAGAGAATTAAAGAACCAAACTAGCTTCCAAACCAGCACCATCCCTGGTGATGTCCACCTAGAATGGCGTGAATACAGCTGGAGGTTGCAGTAAACCGTCAGAGCCGGACCTTCGCGATTATATGGACACACGAAAATTGTCAGAGAAAATAAAATGAGGAATGATAAATGACATGAGAAATTGACGTCGTTCGATACAAATGTTGGAACTTGTATCAGTAAAAAGAGTAAGCTGTTAATGACCTACTAGTAAATTGGAGAACACACTATTACAATCAATGACACACTTTTAAGTAATTTCTAGTCCATAATTACACCAAATACCCACGGTGTTTATGGAACAAATTTCATAATATGCACCAGAGAGAGAGAATCCCTTCCGGTCAGATAAATGGAAGAAAAAGAAAAGACAAAAAAAAAAAAAAAAAAAAATTGACCAAGGGCCACCAGAACCAATGTATTTGCTTCTCGTGTTGACAAGATTTTCCAACAAGCTCCCCTATTTCTACTCAATCATGATTTTCTCTTCTATAAAATTATCCTACTAGAAGAAGGCTCTTCATTAGATGTTGCTGCTGCTTGTGAAGAGCAACGAAAGAAGACGACAAACTTCATGTGTAGCGGTTGAACACACATGTAAGGAATCTATTGCAGGTTCGAACCAAATTGAAGAGGCGGTTGAATTTCATTAATTCGATCGGACTTGCTTTAGACCGTGTTAATTAACTGGTTCAAACTCAAGGCCTTATTTTAATGTAAACAGAACTAGAAAAGGGCGGTCAGAGCACTGGTTTCAACAAAGGAAGAGGACCGGTTTTTGGCGAAAATTTGCAGGGATCAAAGCTGGAATGGGCCCACTGTAGGCAGCCTGTTGGGTCTGAAGTGAGCTGCGTATGAGCCCATTTGGAAGTGTTGCGACCTAATTTTTTTGGTGCACCACCTAAAACTAGGTTAATGGACTACTAAGTTTTAAATTTAGCTCGGGCTCTCTCAAGCCCATACTAAATCGCGACTTAAATCTAAATTTTTAAACATGCAAAAGATTATTAACTAAGAGTCGCCACTAATCGATTTATGGTAGGTCGATTAGATACCTAAGTAAAATAAAAGGAGATTTGCTTTACTCTTACGAACCAGAGACTAAGGGTACGCTGACTTGGTTACATTAGAATTCTTTAATGCCCTTTCGGTACCATTTCTTTTTAAAAATATTTTTTTTTGCAAGCAACTTGGATTTATTTTAACCTAAATTACTACCATGTCAAAAGGTGATCACACGGGTGCTCAACCATTATTAAACATTCAATAAATAAAATAAATTGCATCATACAAAACAAATCACACAATGCAAAGGTTTTTTTTTTTTTTGGGTTTTCTTAAAATTTAGAATTCTTTTATAAAAATGCATTTTTTAACTGAATGACTTAATCTTATAATATGCACATTCTAATTAAATGGGCCTATTATGCAATCTAGCTAACATGCACTTCATGACCTAATTTTACTATTGAACATATTCTAATAATCCTATTATGCAAACTAGTTAATATGCATATAGTATTTTGTATTTTTTTTATTGAAATTCGAAATTAATAAAAACCCTAATTAAGCTATCTAAAAGGGAATACTTTTCTAATTCATTTTTGGGATTAATTTGACTTAAACCCCATTTTGTCTAGAAAACTATTTTTTATTTCTGTTTTTAAAATGAGAATATAAAAATACGCCAATTTTATCTAAGACTCTATAAAAAAAAAAAAAAAAAAAAAAGGTTGTTTAAGATTGACCCTAACCTATTTTAAAAAGATATCTAAAAATGCAATCCTAAAAATATAGTACTAAAATAATTTACTAAACCTAAGTGTCTAATTTATTAAACCTACATGTCCTATATGCTCATGCAAGATTTTGATTTTTTATATTATATATTTTTTAGTTTTTTTTAAGATGAGTAATTATTAAACAAATATTAAATCTAAACAATCAATATAGTCAACAAATAAAGGATTAAAATAATCGAAAAAAATAATCCGTTGTCTCAGGGGTCAAATTAACGATTATTCTAACCCTAATTATCACAATAAGGAAATCAAAATAATTAAAAATCTGATCCGAAGTCTTACGGACCAAATTAAGTAATTATTGTGATTTAACAATTGGAATTCTACAAAAAAGCCCAAAAATTAATATAATTAAAAAATATGATCCGACGTCTCTCGGATCAAATTAATAATTACATTA
This sequence comes from Eucalyptus sp. ANBG9806169, assembly GCA_014182395.1. Classification (NCBI taxonomy): domain Eukaryota; kingdom Viridiplantae; phylum Streptophyta; class Magnoliopsida; order Myrtales; family Myrtaceae; genus Eucalyptus; species Eucalyptus sp. ANBG9806169. The sequence goes on along the minus strand of CM024574.1, from coordinate 18,269,068 downwards.
ATTCCGGACAAAATCCCTGTGGATAATGCCTACAAAAATTACAAATATTAACATCCAATATTACAAATTAAATAACTAAACTAAAAAAGCTATCAAATAAAATAAACAAAATAACATAAAAAATAAAAAGAGTCAAAAGAAATGAAACTAAACTACCAAAAGTGAAAAAGCAAAAGTAAAAAAAAAAACTACCTAGGGGGTTTGGGATTGATGATACGGGAGTTCGGCACTGGGTGGAGGATGACCAGCAGTTGGCATCAGGGCTCTGGCGACGGATGTGTTGGCAACGCTGAGGGCAGGGAGCGGTGACGGCGTCGCGGGAGCTCGACGCAGCAACCAACTAGCATCGGGCTGAGGCGAACCGTCGTGCGTCGAGCGCTGGGTCTTCGGAAGGAGGCTAGTGGCTGTTAGGGGCTTCGACGCGAGTCGCTGGGTTGCGGGTGGCTGGGCGGTGGCGTCGGCTGCGGTGCGGGGCTCGGTTGTGCGATCTTGAGTGGCGGGCAAGTCGTGGGCCGGCGTGGAGTTAGAGACCGAGTGAATCTTGAGTCAGCGACGACCTTCAGATCCGAACGGAGGTGGGTAAGGTAGGGGGCGATGCAGAGGTGCCGGGACGACGAGCAGGGCTTGATCGATGCCGCTGGGTTGGCGACCGAGCGAATCTCGGGTGCGGGTGTCAAGGAGCAGAGCGACAAGGCCGGCGATGACAGAGATGCAGCAAGATCAGGGCGGCGTCGGCCGGAGGGTCACGGACGATTGGGCTACGGCGGCGTTGTGAGTCGGGGTTGCACATCAGCAGGCGGATCCAGTGGTGGCGGCTCTGGTGGACGGCCGGTGCAATGGCCAATGCAGACGTCGGACAGGCACTGAAGAGGAGGGAGACGAACGGACAACCGTTTCCCCTTTTTTTTTTTTTTTTTTTTGCACGGAAATGGAGGCTTCTCTCCGTCTTTTTCAATTTTTTTTTTGACTTTTCTTTTCAAAAGAATTTAAAATTCTCTTTCTCTCTGGATTTTTGCTCTCAATTTTTTCAGAAAAAGCCCCCAGTCACGAAAAATGAACCTCTCTTTTATAATGATTCGAAACGGCCGCTTTGTATGGCATTTTTTAAGTTTCCATTTCTTGTCACATTAAATCCGATCTGTAAATTAGGGCATAATTTCGCAATCAGCTCGATCTTGCTCAGATTTCTTCCATTTTACAAAATTCTTGCCCCTTATTCACTTGATTTTTAAATTGCTTCTGCATTTAACAAAATCCGAAAACGCATCAGAATTTCAAATTTCTATGCATAATCAATCAAATCAATTGCCCCCATTTTCTTTCATTTTTTCATTTTATTTGTTCAAAATGCAATTTTTATTTCCTTATTTTCCTAGGTTTGCTAAAATTAGGTGTCAACAGCTGCCCTTCTTTGAAGGTGAGCTCGTAGAGGTTGCCTTCAAAGACAAGTTGAGACCTAAATTTTGATTATGCACATGTACTGAATGACTTTTTGTTAGAAAATGAATTTCATTTTTTGAATGCAATTTATATGATGCATGGAGAAGCTAATGCAAATGATAAATGAACTTACCTGGAATAACTTACCTTTACGGAGGGTAGAGTAATTCGAGAGAGTTTGTGTTACATGTTCAGGACCCGTATTATTCTACGGTCGCCTAAAATAGTAACCTGACTTTACAAATGGATTGCTTTCCTAGGACCTGTACCATTCTACGGTTGCCCAGTATGATAGTGTTTGGTTGTGTCTAGGACTCATACCATTCTACGGTCGCTTAAATAGGTGTCGTCTAGGACCCGTACCATTCTACGGTTGCTTAAACTGGGATTCATTTTCTAGGACTCGTACCATTCTACGGTTGCCTAAACTGGGATTCATTTTCCAGAACCTATACCATTCTACGGTTGCCTGAATAGGTGTTGTTTAGGACCCGTACCATTCTACGGTCGCCTGAATAGGTGTGAATCAGGGAAAAATCTTTGGGAGGCGACTCCATCAAGTGCCGATGCTTGAAAATGAATACCTATACAATGACAAGTATTTAAGGTATGGATCGAGATATACTTACCTGGTTGTCTCCCAAATTAATGAGGTGACTTTGGGCTACGGAAGCACACCATGTCGATGAAGGGAAACTTTAGGCTATGGAAGCATGCCGATTTGATAGGGGGACTCTGGGCTATAGAAGCACGCTATGTCATATTAAGGGACATCGGGCTATGGAAGCACGCCGGGTCAACAAATAGGGATATCGGGCTGTGGAAGCACATCGAGTCAATGAAAGGGACTCTAGGCTACGAAAGCACGCCGGGTCGATATAAATGACACCAGGCTACGGAAGCACGCTGGCTTAATATAAGGGACTCTGGGCTACGAAAGCACGCCGGGTCAATATAAAGGACACCGGGCTACAAAAGCACGTCGGGTCGATGAAAGGGACTCTGGGCTACGAAAGCACGCTAGGTCGATATAAAAGACACCGGGCTACGGAAGCACGTCGGGTCGATGTAAGGGACTCTGGGTTATAAAAGTACGCCAGATTAATATAAATGACAGCTTGACCGCGTCAAGTGTCGAGAATACTTGTACAATGACAAGTATTTAGAGTATGGGTAGAGATATACTTACCTGGTGATATCTCTGATTCTTGGGGATATGTCTTCTGGGACTTAGATATCTTGTGGAGACCTCTCATCTCTTGGTAGAAATACATCTTGGAATATCAAGGATGCACCTTGAATGTTCGTGATGATTTTCTTATCTCCTAATATCATGAGGCATTCTGAAAGGAACCTGAATGTCAGGAGCTCTTGAGTTTTTGAGGAAACATTATCTGTCAGACATGATTTAGAGCAAAAACGCATTTACCAAAGAAATGAGCAATTAGGCTATTCTGGAATGCACACTTCAAAATCCACTGAAGTTTTTATCAATTCAATCGAGGTTCATGCATAATGACTTTTGCATTACCTAAATTTCCACTAGAGAGAATTATCGTTCAAGACAATTTTCACTCATGACATGGATTTCTTAAGAATACTATGTGAGAGACTTTCGGTTAGAAATGACTTTCACTCACTCTCATTTAGAAGAGAATCACTCCATCTCACCATATCGATAGGGGTCCGAGTATTCTCGCAAGCGGTACGAACTTACCAATCTGAGAGGTCTTTAACATGGACCATATTGTGGGCTTGGTCAACGGCTTAACAAGGGGACTCTTTGAGTCAAGGCTATTGAAAGAACAGCTTCGCAATCATCTTTGGGTTTACAAGTCAAGAATCCTGCAAAATGAGAAAGAAATAATCTTGCTCGCATTTCTTCGAGCAATGCTTATAAACATATGAACTCTTATGTTAATTCAAGTACCACAATCTGAAGAGACTTTGTAAGGGACGTAACGTAGGTTGGGTTCATGGGTTGAGAAATGAAAGGATCATTAGGCTCAAAATGTGTGTAAAAGGTGAGAGTTGATGATCATCTTGACATTGCCACCGGTTTTCTTTTTCACCATCGGGGATTGTCTTCATGAAGTGCCCCATTGATTGTAAAAACTTAGCATTTGAGTTCTTTGAGTATTGCTCCATTAGGATTCAATTCTTGCAATTGATAGTCACCTATCTTGATTTTCTTTTTTCATCTATGGGCATTGGTCTTGCTTTTACCAAGCACATCGCTTTTTCATGCCCCTAGTTCTCATGCCTTTTTTTTCTTCACTTCTTTTCATGGGCATTGGCTTTGCTTTTACTAGGCATATTGCTTTTTAATGCCCCTTAGTTCTATTTTGAATTCAATTCTTGCGCACAATGCATGCGTCAAGCAATTACACTTTGAATGATACTCGAACTTTTCAAGAGTCTTCATCTGCCTTTTGCCTTGCTCTAGTGTGGGGGATGATCACCGACTGGGTTTAAAGAAATGAAATTGCAGGCTTAAGTGGGCTATGCAAATGATATAAATGTATAGGATAGAGAAAGAAATTATCTTCGTCATCTTAAGGCACTTAAATTAACACATAAATTCAATGTAATAACACGACGTGAAGATTGATGCAAGTGAGAGCAAGAAAATTTCAATTCATTTTTCTCACCTCATGATACCATTTTATCTCCTAGTTGCCCCGATGTGGAGTGATTCTTGACAGGGGTAATTTGAAAAGAATATCCATAAGTGTATGGGCTCAAAAAGGGTTAAGCAATGGATTACCTGTAGTGTTTGGGATAGAGAAATGAATTGCCCCTCATCATTTTGGTTGCCGTACCTTTTGTGAGAGAACTCTTTACCTTGTGTATATGAACCTTCCTACACGTATCTCACAAGTGTATGAGTAGGGGACTGTGTATAGGATAAGGTTTGTCTTTCATCATCCTGACTCGTCTCATTTAGTATGCTCAATCAATTCCACATCGTTCATTAAATTAGTCCATCTTGATGTTCTTTAGTGGAATTGATGGATAAAACATGTAAGAGTCATCATGCAAGATCTCTTTTTTTAAAAGAGCCCAATAGCTTTAAGCATGAAAAAATGTCAACTTCAAAACAAACAATTTTCCACACTAAAAAATGGTTTTAAGCATTTATTCAGGAGTTGCTTCACAAAGGGATTGCCTCAGCAATGGATGTCCTTGGATTGTCCCAAGACTGAAAATCCGCTTTTGCCCCTGCATAAGAGAAAGTGCATGAATAAGATACTATGCAACATCAAAGTGAATTAAAATTGCACATCCATTTTGGCTCGGATCAGGATTTTATCTTAGTCATGTCATTACTAGAATCTGTAGTGTTCCAAATTTGTCATCACTTTTACCAAAGATGGATGGTCATCTTTTACTCTCTTTAGAAGTGTGTTCTCAAACTTGTTGAGTAACAGTTGAGCCAAATCATTGCAATCTGATGTGCCTTCATATGCTCTCATTAGGCCAATAAAGTAATGCTTTGAAACATGAAGTAAATGAGTCATAAAATTAAATAGGGCTAACGTAATGCATGTTTTTGGAAATGGCTTCAAAAATGTTTTTTTATTCTTTTTTTTTTTTTTGGATTTTTTTCATGAGGAAACATGAAGAAGCCCAGTCTTCAGAATTCTCCTTTGATGATATTTTCTTTTCATTGTTGGATATCGTTACTAGGCTGGTTTGGCATACCTCATCATGTTCTCAAAACAAAACTTGTAATTTTATTGATGTTCATCAATCAAATTATATTTATTAAATGGTAAATGCAATGCTCAATTCCTAAATGAAAAACAAAAAGGAATAAATTGAAAACATTTCCTAGAAAGCAATAAAAAATTCCCACGCAGGGGAGTGGGCGAAAGTAATAAATGAGTCACTCTCTTGGGTCGGGGCTCATTTCTTCTGATGGTGAGACTAGATGAGACGACGATACCCCGCCTTTTTGTTTAGGGATTGATAAAAGTTTAAATTTCGAGGACGAAATTTTTATAAAAGGGGAAGAGTTGTGACATCCCAGAATTTCAACCTGTTTTCTACTGGATAAATCGGGCATTTCATTGACACGCCTATAGGGCTGTTCTCAGAGCTGATTACTCTCGAGATAACTAGACTATCTAGGGAAGCCATTAAGAATTTTAAGGCAAATAGACTTGAGAATTTGACCAAGAATCGGCTTCTCGACCGTGTCCATCTTTAGAGGTCATTACGACATATATATAAATCGATTTGAGATCAGAGATAGGTCGGTTCGACTGAGATGTGTGGCTAATCGTGGGTGACACCACTAAATTAGAAAATTTTTGTTGACCGGCACTAGACTGATTTTTCTATTGTTTTAGTGCCCTGTGTCCGTATTTGAATCATCGAGATTTTCACGATCACCAAGAGTCGCCAATGTGTCGAGTGAGTTCATAGTGGTTCGAAGAAAATCGACCATGGGTCATTTGCACTAAAAATGTCTGAAAGTTACCTAGTAGCCTAAGTCACGCTAAAAACTCGTCGAATAGAAATTAATCGTCAATTCGAATTCGATTTCAGAAATTGAAGATTCTATCATGTCACAATAGATTCTAGGAGCGTCAACTCAGTCTCAGAAGATTTTTTTGACACCCGACACTTTTTGGGAAAAAGTCGTCGCCGGGTCGTTTTTGTGCAAAAAAAGCCGAGGATTGGTTTTGATTGCAAAATTGAGATGCAAGAGGGATTCTTGAGTGAGGAAAAATGCAGAGATGATCAATGAGTGATCAATTGAGTTTATTGAGGTCATTTGAGATTAATTCAAGAAAGAATTTAAGTCCAATTGAAGAGAGATGGTGCCAAATTCGTAACTCCCTCTACCCCTAGCATTTTTGGACCACTTGGAAGGTTGAATGGAGTGTCTTGGTGGCTCAGTGGTGGCCATGGAACCTTGCTTGGAGGGCAAGCACTTGAGGGGACAAAAGGATGGAAAATAAGGCCACATGGGACCCTTGTCTTCCCTCATCTCTATCTCCTCTCCCTCATCTCTATCCTCTCCATCTCTCTCATTTCCACCATCCAAGACCCTCTCTCTCCCTCCATCCTTGCTGCTGTTCGTACTCCAGAAAACGCAGAGAAGAAGTCGGAGCAACCCCTCAAGCCGTCGCACACCTCCACCTGCGCCACCGCTGGTTTCTGCTCTAGCCGACCTTTCGTCAAAGATTCGAGTTAAAAGTGGTCTTCCCGGATGAATCAGAAAAATGAGCCACCTATCGCCGTGAAGAGGACATCCATACCGTTCCAAATAGCCTAACATCACCCCGAATGGAGCCGCTGTTCATCCCGTACGGCCGCTGGAGTCCACCGCTCGCCGGACCGTTTGGAAGCTGCCCGCTGGCACTGTTTCGCATTTTCTTTCTGTTTCGCCCCATTTTAGCCCTTCATTTGCCCATTTCATCCACCCACAAGATCCCTAAGACTCCCGAGAGCCACGGGTTGCCAACCACCCACTTGCCGAAACTTCGATCGGGCTGTTTTCGCGGTAGAAGCCACTGGTTTCCTCTCTGCAGCCCACAAGCCAAACCCGCGGTTCAGCCCATTGGGATTCGGCCCAACTTCGGCCCAAGTGAACTTCAGCCCAGAAGACCAAATGGCCTAGCAAGCTCAGCTCAAGTTGGTTTAATTTAGTTGAAGCCTAAGTCCACATGTGTAGCTCATTAATTGAGTCTTTGGCCCAAACAAGTTCAGCCCAAGTTCAGCCCACGAAAAAAGCCAATGGCAGCCAAGCCCAAGCCCAAGAGCGAGCCCAGTCCAGTGCAAGAACAAATCTCAGTTGGGTTGAGATTTGTTGGGCCCAAGTTTAAGGCTCGGTTTAAGCCCGCTGGTGTTGTCGAAAGCCCGATTTTGGTCGCCGTTGCGGTGTTTCGGTTCCCGCTTTTAACCAAGTGAGTTTTACTCACTAATGCTTTCTTACTTTGCTAATGATGCCTAAGGGTTGGTTAGGTTTAATTAAATGCAATTAGGTGGTTAGATTAATTTAGATAAATTAAATTAGAGACTTAATGATGCATGTTAGGTGGTTAGAAATAGACATTAGCAAGTAAGCATGCCATGTTATTTATTGAACGAGTCTCGGCAATTTTTCGGGCTTGTTTCGCTTCCAATCAGGTATTACGGGCCTAAATTGGATTTTTTATATTTATTTATTTATTATTCGAAATTAATTATTTAATTATTTATTTTTCCGGAAATTCAACCGGGGTGGCCGGTGACCGGAATTTCGTGCTGATTATCGTGGTGCAGTCCGTTTATTTAATTGAGCCTTTATCTTGTGCGGAAATGATTTATTTGTGAATTTAGGATTTATTCCCTAATTTAAATAATTTTGGAAAGTTAATTGAAAAATAACCGGGTGTCGGTTGACAGTACCAAAAATATTTTGGTGGATTGCATAAAATTGTGAGATTTTTGGAAAGGAAAATCTTGTATTTTGGCTAAGGCTGACCGTGTCCCCACACACAGCTATTTTATCGAGAATGATAAAAAATTTTATCGAGAATGATAAAAGAGGGAATTGATTGAATGGTTAGGATAGTATACTATATCAGCCTACTGGTGATATCTCAGCTTAGCGAGAGCAGTATACTGGTGTACTATATTAGCCTACGGGTCATATGTCAGCTTAGCATGAGCAGTATACTTTATCAGCTTAAGGTGAGCATCAAGGGTATACTATATCAGCCTACGGGCGATATGTCAGCTTAGCGAGAGCAGTATACCTTAACCTTATCAGCTGAGAGCAAGCTATACTATCTATTTATTAGCTGAGAGTGAGTAGTCCTGATATAGTCGGACTTTATAGATAGTATTGATTGAATTGACCATGGGATAGTTCAATGACATGTAATTGACTAAGTCGATTGATCATTGCCTTGAACTGATGTCATGAATTGATTGAGTTGAAATGACCAAGAGTGGGTCCAGTTGACATGTAATCAACTAGGTCGATTTGATCGATGCTTCGATCTGTTGAGATTGTTGGGTGCCCATTGAATTGTACTGATTTGCAAGTTGGGACTGAGGCCAAGGTAAGTCCTCCGACTTGTGTTGTGCATAGGCAGCCCTAAAGTGTATTAGTTTACTAATCGGGTCTTAGGGGGTAGAACTTGCTGAGACGTTGTCTCATTGGTTATTGAATAACCATTTCAGGTCCTTAGATGTAGTAGATGTGGATTTTGAAGATCTCGAAAGTCTAGTGCAATCTGCTGAAGGCTCCAGTTGAAGTGGGGAGGATGATGAAGAGGAGGACAAGGATCTGTAGTTTGTGGAACCCCACCCCTACTTGTAGATCTTGTTTTTAAACCAGCTTGAGTTGAATTTGAATTACTAGTTACCTTGTATATACATGCACTGGTTTGCAATGTATATAAGTGTTGATATTTTTAAAAGTTTGAAATTTAGTCCTACTGTTCTATCCCAATGTTTTATTGTCTGAGAATTTAATATATGCTTCCGCTTGTGCATGAAAAAGATAGGATTGACGATACGTAGTCCTGGGATATCGCTTTTAAAATCGACCAAGGTAAGGGATGTGCGTGTGCCTGAGGATTGGGGAGTGACATGACCCCTTCTTCTAAGACCATTTGACATCATCTTGAACCTCAAAAGTGGAAATGAACGGTACGACAGTTTTCCCTAAGGCAAATATAACAAGACTAGGGGAAAACTATTGTCATGGACCGACAAAATGCCATAAAGTAGGTAAATTGCAAAGTGAGAGTTCAGACAACTTACCTTCACCGGGAAGGGATGACAATCACATAAACACATGCATGAAGTGTGAGGCTCGATTTCTATCTAGATGGCTTAACAAAGTGGAGCTAAGAGGATGATCTGATCGTTGCAGTCTCGCATTAACGTGTCAGGTCCCCTAATTCCGGCTCAGTCGAATGGAATGTCCAATAATCACGCAGTCTCGCGGATATGGACAAACACATTCGACACCATGAAAGAAATTTCAGAGAAGAGAAGGTCAACCTTTACATAGCAGTCTCGCTTTGGAGGAAGTATCATTCTCAACACCATCTTAGAAATCCTATCGCAGCCCAGGTCCAGCTACAGATTGAGTGTGCAATAGTGTAGTGCTAAAAAACAATAAAACATGCACAATAGTTTTAATGCAAACAACACTTCTAAATCAGGAAAAATAAATTATTCATCCCCACACCTTCCTGCAAGACAAGGGTTAGCAAAGACTACTCCCTTTATACCTCTCATCTGCAAGAACATTTAACACCTTAGAAATGTTAGGGACATACCCGGTGTCCTCGCTGCCAAATAAAAAACATTTTTTTTGAAAGAAAAATAAAAATTGGCTAAGTCCATTAAGTGTTTTAACACAAGTCCCCAGCGGAGTCGCCAAGCTGTCGCGACCTAATTTTTTCAGTGCACCACCTAAAACTAGGTTAATGGACTGCTAAGTTTTAAACTTAGCTCGGGCTCTCCCAGGCCCATACCCAATCGCGACTTAAATCTAAATTTTTAAATATGCAAAAGATTATTAACTAGGAGTTGCCATTATTTGGTTTACGGTAGGTCGATTAGATACCTAAGTAAAATAAATGGAGATTTACTTTACTCCTATGAACCAGAGACTAAGGGTACGGGGACTTGTTTACACTAGAATTCTCTAATGCCATTTCGGAACCATTTCTTTTTAAAAAATATTTTTTTTGCAAGCAACTTGGATTTATTTTAACCTAAATTACTACCATGTCAAAAGGTGATCACATGGGTGCTCAACCATCATTAAACATTCAATAAATAAAATAAATTGCATCATACAAAACAAATTACACAATGCAAAGGATTTTTTATTTTTTATTTTGGGTTTTCTTAAAAATTAGAATTCTTTTATAAAAATGCATTTTTTAATTGAATGACTTAATCTTATTAATATGAAAATTCTAATTAAATGGGCCTATTATGCAATCTAGCTAACATGCACCTCAAGACCTAATTGTACTAGTGAACCTATTCTAATAATCCTATTATGCAAACTAGTTAATATGCATCTAGTATTTTGTATTTTTTTATTGAAATTCGAAATTAATAAAAACCCTAATTAAGCTATCTAAAAGGGAATAATTTTCTAATTCATTTTTGGGATTAATTTGACTTAAACTCCATTTTGTCTTAGAAAACTATTTTTTTATTTCTTTTCTTTAAATGAGAATATAAAAATATGCCAATTTTATCTAAGACTATAAAAAAAAGGTTGTTTAAGATTGACCCTAACCTATTTAAAAAAGATATCTAAAAATGCAATCCTAAAAATATAGTATTAAAATAATTTACTAAACCTATGTGTCTAATTTATTAAACCTACATATCCTATATAATCATGCAAGATTTTGATTTTTTATATTTTATACTTTATAGTTTTTTTTTTTTAAGATGAGTAATTATTAAACAAATATTAAATCTAAACAATCAATATAGTCAACAAATAAAGGATTAAAATAATTGAAAAAATAACCTGTTGTCTCACAGGTCAAATTAACGATTATTCTAACCCTAATGATCACAACAAGGAAATCAAAATAATTAAAAATCTGATCCGAAGTCTTACGGACCAAATTAAGTAATTATTGTGATTTAACAATTGAAATTCTACAAAAAAGCCCAAAAAATAATATAATTAAAAAAAGATCTAACGTCTCTCGGATCAAATTAATAATTACATTAATTCCGGACAAAATCCCTGCGGATAATGCATACAAAAATTACAGATATTAACATCCAATATTACAAATTAAATAACTAAACTAAAAAAGATATAAAATAAAATAAACAAAATAACATAAAAAATAAAAAGAGTAAAAAGAAATTACACTAAACTACCAAAAGTGAAAAAGTAAAAGTAAAAAAAAACTACCTAGGGGGTTTGGGATTGACGGTACGGGAGGTCGGCGTCGGGCGGAGGATGACTGGCACTCGGCGTCAGGGCTTTGACGACGGGCGTGCTGGCGGCGCTAAGGGTAGGGAGCGGTGACGGTGTCGCGGGAGCTCGACGCAGTGACCAACAGGTGTCGGGTTGAGGCGAACCGGTGTGCGTCAGGCGCTGGGTTGCTGAAAGGAGGCTGGTGGCTGTTAAGGGCTTTGGCGCAGGTCGCTGGGTCGCGGGTAATTAGGCAGCAGTTCGGTTGCAGTGCGGGGCTCGGCTGTGCGATCTTGAGCGGCGGGCGAGTCGTGGGCTGGCGCGGGGTCGGAGATTGAGTGGATCTCGGGTCGGCGACGACCTTTAGATCCGGACGGAGGTGGGTCAGGCAGGGGGGCGATGTAGAGGTGCCGGGACGACGAGCAAGGCTTGATCGGTGCCGCTGGGTTGGCGACCAAGCGGATCTCGGGCGCGGGTGTTAAGGAGCAGAGCGACGAGGTCAGCGATGACAGAGATGCAGCGAGATTGGGGCAGCGCCGGCCGAAGGGTCGCGGACGATTGGGCTACGAAGAAGTTGCGGGTCGGGGTTGCACGTCGGGAGGCGGATCCGGTGGTAGGGACGTGGTGGCGGCTCTGGTGGACGGCTGATGCAATGGTCGACGCAGACGTTGGACAGGCATCGGAGAGGAGGGAGACGAATGGACAACCGTTTCCCCCTTTTTTTTTTTTTTTTGACTTTTGACTTTTGACCTTTTTTTTTTGCACAGAAATGGAGGCTTTCTCTCTCTCTCTCTCTCTCTCTTTCGAATTTATTTTTTTACTTTTCTTTTCAAAAGAATTTTCTCGAAAATTCTCTTTCTCTTTGGATTTTGCTCTCAATTTTTTCAGAAAAAGCCCCTAGTCACGAAAAATGAACCTCTCTTTTATAATGATTCGAAACGGCCGCTTTGTATGGCATTTTTTAAGTTTCCATCTCCTGTTACATTAAATGAGATCTGTAAATTATGGCATAATTTCGCAATCAGCTCGATCTTGCTCAGATTTCTTCCATTTTACAAAAAATCTTGCCTCTTATTCACTTGATTTTTAAATTGCTTTTGCAGTAAACAAAATCCGAATACTCATAATAATTTCAAATTTCCATGTATAATCAATCAAATCAATTGCCCCCATTTTCTTTCATTTTTTCCTTTTATTTGTTCAAAATGCAATTTTTATTTTCTTTATTTTCCTAGGTTTGCTGAAATTAGGTGTCAACAAACAGTAGCGATTCTCGACCAAAAAGGGCTCGATGACTTGACATTGTATTTGATATTTTCTCAACAACCGTAGGAGTAGGCTCCGCTGAATTGTTTGGAAATGGCAGAGCTAAACGTGCAGGAAAAAAAGAGAAAAGAACAGAGGATAATGAACGCAAAACTATTGGAGACTGTAATCTTTTTCCTTCTTCACAGTAAAACATCATTGAAAGGACGGGCATCGATCACATGTGGCCTTCAAAAGGAAATTTCCTTTTTCTTTCATTAAGAGTTGGTGGAAAAAGAAATTAGGAAAGATTCTAAATAAATGTATCAAATGAATCTTATTGCAAATACGTGCCTCCAAAAAGGACATGACCTCGTTGGCTAGTCAATGACATTCCCCCCCCACCCGCCCCTTTTTTTTTTTTTTCTTTCCTTTTTCTTATTTTTTCCTTTTCATTAGTGGCTAGTCTGAAGGCCACTGGCAATATGTGGAGAGGGCCAGTTGAGGGTTGCCCTCACCTTACTTGGGCAAGGCCACCCTCGAAAGCCATAGATTAGGACTCAGATTTTGTGTAAAAATCGAGTTTTTCCGCTAACTCCATTTAATTTAACTAACGAAAAATTTAAATATTTTATCTCTTCCACTTAGCGTCCTACGTACATTAAGATTAACTAAAGCGCTAAAACGACATCATTTAAATCTGAATCCTAATTTTTACACAAAATCTTAATTAAATTAAGTTTAAAAAATCCATAAATTTTTCCATAAAAAGACAAACTCAAAAAAAAAAAAAAAAAGGCAAAAACATACACAAAAAAAATAAAAAACCCAAGGTTGTGATCGCCGACCCATCGTTGGTAGTAGAGGTGAGCATGTTTTCAAGGTAGAACTTGGAATTTGAGAATTAGACGGGTGAGAACTTGTAGATTCCAAGTTTCAATGTATACAAGATAGGTTCCAAGCTCCCATAAATGAGGAACTTGTTTCGACGAGTAGATTTTAGGTTCTTGATTAAAGGAACTTGGAACCTAAAGCCTGCAACCTAAAATCCAGAATGAGTGCTTCTAGTTGGCAAGTACTTGATTTTTTTTTTGGGTGGTCGGAAGGGTACCCTTCTAGTAGAGGATATCACGTTGATTTTTTTTCTTTGGCCCAGAGGGTGGCCAGTCAGTCCGGCAAACATGCAGTTTTTCTCCTCCAAGTCCCCCTCCATGAGCATCTCACTTATGTACTTAAGAGTCGAATTGGATTTCACTATCTTATGTAGATTTCACCGCTATGCTACTGGAAGCTGGTGATGCACTAGCAATCACGTTATTGGGTTTAGCTTTGTGTTTAAATCCATTAACAGGATTTCGATTTGGATGCGGATCAAAGTCAATCCATGTCAAGCTTCAACCCATTCAAGAAACTGGTATTGTTCATGGTCTGTGATTCAAGACTATTATATGGACTGCCGTCTAGTGGACTGAGTTCATCACAACCATTCATTTACTGGACTCTTGTGTAGAACCAACTTTAGGGAAGTTTTTTTTTTTTGACAAGTAAAGTTTTATCGTTGGCTTAAAAGGCAAGTGAGTGAGCTACCTGCTACATGCTTAAGTCATACAATTTAAACAAGACCCAAACGTCAACATAAAAACTTGTAATTGCCCAAAGAAATTTGGGAAAAATTACCAAAAAAATTATAACATATTGTATTTTTGCCAATTCAGTCATAAACCTTTTAATTGTGTCAATTGAGTCCTAAATTTTTTCAAGTTTCACTAATTGAGTTCGTCTAGCCAATTTTGACCGAAAATCATTAAAGTAAGTGCCATCGGATTTCAGACCCAAAAAAAAAAAAAAAATCCCATCGGATTTTTTTTAGTATTTATTATTTTTAATTTTCTCTTTTTAATCTTTATCTTTTATTTTTTCCATTTTCTTCCTTTGCCAAGCCTTGGTGTTGGCCAGTGATCGGCCATAGGTTATGACTGACAAGTGTTGCCCTTGCTAGCCTTAGGTGAGGTCACCCTTGTTGGCCTCGAGTAAGGCTTGTCCAAACCAGATTTGACAGGGTTGAGCTTTGCTTGAAGTTGGCTAGGTTGGCCCTTGCTAGCCTTTAGGGAAGCTGGCCTTGCCATCTTTGGGCAAGCCTCGCCCGAGACCAGCCCTTGTGAAGGCTGACGAGGTTGCGCCTTGCCCTCACTAAATTGGGCAAAGTCGAGCCTCGTGTGAAGTTTTGACTTACTGAATTTGGTGAGGCAGCAAGGTCCTCCCTTGCCATATCTTGGTGAGGGTGACCATCATTGGTTGTAGCCTATGGTTGGTCAGTAGTCATCCCCAAAGCTCGACAACCATCAGAGAAAGAAAATAAAATAAAAATATTAAAAATTAAAAAAATATTAAAATTTTTCCACGTTTGTGCTAGCTGTACCATGTAGGATGCCTGAAATTCATGTTAGTGATTTTCAATCAAAATTGATCATATGAGCTCAATTGGAAAAGCATGAAAATGTCTAGGACTAATTTGTATAATAAAAATGTTTATAACTAAATTGGTAAAAGTATAATAGGTTTAAGAACTTTTTGGTAATTTTCCTAAGGTATTTGTGGAGTAAAAACACCATTCTTAAGAAGTCTTCCTTGGGTAGGTTCATTAATCCTCGACACAATAACATCAACGCCAACAACCTGTAATAATATGTTGAAATCATGTTCATGAAACTTAACATCTTGTGCTTGTTTTGGATACATGACATCATGTCTTGTCATTTCCTTATTAACCAGTAAGGAATATAACTAGTTACCGTGAATGACATTCTAAAGACCTCACACACTACGTTTTTTAGGTATCACTTTTAAAGGATGGAGCTTCCTTAGTGTTATTCCCACCCGCTCTCTCATGTCGAGGGTCTCTGGAGTCAAACCATCACTGAGTTCCCAATCGAAATGGTAGAGCAACTTTGCAAGACCGAGATGAAGCATCCTGTCCGCCAACGAAAGTCCGACGCACATTCTTCTGCCTGATCCGAATGGAATTAGCTCAAAGTTTTGACCTTTGTAGTCAATTTTAGATCCTAGAAACCTCTCTGGTTTGAATGCTAATGGGTCCTCCCAAGCATCTGGGTCTCTTCCAATGGCCCATGCATTCACGAAAACCTGGGTATCTTTGGGTATATCAAAGCCCATGAAATTTGTTTCTTTTATAGCATTTCGTGGGAGAAGCAAAGGTAATGGTGGATGCAATCTTAGGGTTTCCTTCACCACAGCTTGCAAAAACGGCATTTTTTCCGTGTCACTTTCTTCGACTTTTCTGTTCAACCCCACAATCTGGTTAATCTCATCTTTGGCCTTTTTCATTGACACGGGTTGGCGGAGTAGCTCCGCCATCGCCCACTCGATGGTGCTGCTTGTAGTCTCTGATCCAGCGAAAAACATTTCCTGCACCATCAATTAGACCCATTTAGTACAAGATCATGTCTTGCTATGGTTACCACCAATGTTGATTCTTTTGCTATAATTAAGATATTCAGTTCGCTCGAAAATCACTCCCTCAAATCGTGGGCTTAATAGTAAAGATCATCATGCTTCACCTGATACAATCCTTATCAAACATAGTAGCTCCTATGCTTCGAATTGACAAACAATTGCGCATAAAGAAAGGAACAAGAATTTGATGATTGGATCCTAAAATTGACGAAATGAATCCACTAATGACAACAGAAATATTTATAAAAGGGCAAGAGCAGGTGTTTGATTGGAAAAAAATGAAATAAACAACCGGAATGGCAAGAATTAAGTTGCTGAGAAATAACTGAAAGTGAAGTGTGTTCTTTTTATGTTTGTGCGTCTTTTTCCCTTAAGATGTGCTCTTTTTGTAGTCTCGGCTACAACGATTGCTTCACTGCAACCGCCGGTCAACAACGTTAAAAATTGTTCCGTCCTAGAAGTTTGACTACAATAATTGTTCGCGCTAGTTATATCCTTGCAGTCGGTTTGATTCGACCAAATTTTGTGAGCCAATTTCAATACTTCTCGACTAGACCGACATTAACTTGACTTTCATTTATAAGTCCATGGACAAAAACTGTTCATGCCTTGTCAACTTAATTTTATTGGCTTCTTATAATCAATACTGGTGTTTGAGCATCGATTATATTTATAGTCAATATTAGATCACACATCTGATCAGCATACTATTCACTCATTCATTATGGATATCCAATATGTTCTATTAATCAGTCAAATTGACATCGACTTAATTTAATAAATAATTCAATGTGTCTTTCTAGCACTAGATTTTCTTTTTATAAAAAATAGCCATAAATCAATCTTGTGTTTTTGTAGAACATTCTTAGCTAGTTATTACAAAATGAGCACAGATTGGCTAAATCAGGAAAGAATGGGAACATCTATATAGTAGTAGTAGCTTTTTGTTATGCAACGTTCTCTACAAACTTAAAGTGTAAAATTTTTACATAGATAGTTGATTGGAAAAGGCTAGTTATTATAAAATCTAGTGCTAGAATGTTCTACGAAAACACAAGTTTGTAGAGAATGATGCGTGATATGACCTGCTTGTTAATTGTCAATTAAGTTTACCACCCCACTTTACAAACCGAACTGGACCTAATATCCTCAAGATGTTAATCATTTCTTTTTTGCCAAGAGTGGAAGAGAGGATACCAGAATTATTATGATGACGTTCTGGGAAGAGATTTTGCGAGGGCCTTCTTTTCCATCGCCCTCATAATCCAATACCGCATCCAAGAAGTCATTCGTTGTTCTCATCTCCCCCCTTAGCTTTCGCTCCTCCAACCTCTCATTGACAAAGCCTTCGGCAATCTTCATGGTTCGACCCATGTCCTTCGCCATGCTTGCCTTGATCCCCTGCGGGTCCAACCATTTCAACCACGGCAGGAAGTCGGCTACGTTGGGCTTGCTAGCCCATTCTATGAACCGGTTCATGGCATCGAAGAACTCGGGCCCGTCCTTTGATTTTGGGTCCAACAGATCCCGCGAGAGCACCATATTACCCACCACATTAAATCCCATGAGAAAGAGGAAGTGGGATAAGTCGATTCCTTGCTCTTCATAAAAATTAGAAATTTTTAACGATTAATTATAATTAGAGAATGTATAGCAGAACGTAATAAATTAGACATGAAAAAAAAAAATTATTGCACCAAGTTTTGCAACTAGTTTAAGGAGGGATGGAGGAATCAACCTCCAAGCTGCAATGTTCAAGACAAAAGTTGGATTTTTCAAGCTCAAGTCGAACTTAATAAAGTTCTTGATAAGCTTGTTTTCGGATATTTTTCACTAACAAAACTAAATTAGCATCTGAACTCTTAAAAACTCCAACTTGGCTTCTACAAATAAAATAAAGTGGAAAGTTTACTTTTGCATTCTCTTGCATAATAATGGGGATATACGTGATCAATTCATCAGAAGATAAATAAAACCCAACTACTTGATCACGCTCGAGTTTGACCCAATTCAATAGTAAAGCTACTCGAGCTTGGCGTAATTCAACAGTAGAGCCACTCTAATTCGACTCAAACTCGAGAAGAATGAAAGCAAGTTCGACTAAATAGCACTTTAAACACCAGCAGCTCTTGGGCAACTTGAATTATTTACACTGGTATCTCTTTTATTGAATTTGTCAATTACAGTAACAAAACAAAGGGATAAAAGTATCAGCAGTCCCTAAACTTTTACAGATTTTTTTAATTAGGTTCCTAAATTTGTTGTGCAATTAGATCCTCGAGCCGTATAACTTCTTCTTTGATTTAGTCCTTCCATTAAAGAAGTAAACATAAATGTTGACATGGTGGTTACGTCCTCATTGAAAGCCAACATGGTGTTCTAAATGACTTCTTTTAAAACCTAAAAATAGAATGAAACAGAAAAATTGAATAACTAGGGGTGGAGGTGAGTTGTCGCCCGGGATCATGCAATAAATTGAGGCAACGTTTGGGTTGGTGAATGTTTACTTGGATTTAGATTTCTTTATTTTTATAATCTTTCTTACCCATCTTAGCACTAAGTAAAAAAGAATTCATGTCTCCCTAATTAGTTAGTCTAGTTAGTGCTAACATATGGTGGTGATGCAATATTCATCGTAACCATTGCATTCGCATATTTAAGAGGAGGGCCAACTCAAATTAAAAGATGTATAATTTAAGAACTCAATAGTAGAAAAAGGAAAAAATAAAGAAGATTCTGGAACTTAATTGTACATTTTGCAAAAAAGAAAGGACTGTCGATTCCTTTATTTGTAAAAAGCAAGCCCAGTGTTTTCTTAAGTAGATCTAGTTGCAGGTTGATAGCGTGGATCGTTAACTCCTAATGATGTAGAAGTCCCAACATATCTTAACTGTTGATTTTACATATATTAATAATTGAGAAGAACTTGTGACACTAGTGGGAATATTGTGTAGGGTATAGGCCTTCATCCTCTTTTGATATTTTATAAAAAGTTTAAACGTTCCTTTCTCCCTCTCTGTTGCTTTTTTTTTTTTTCCTTTGAAGAAGAAAACTGGGATTCGCCCTAGTGGCCACCCTTTCAACATGGAAGGGGAAGGTGAGGGGTTCAAATCCCCACATTCTCAGAGGGGTGGGGTGGAGACGCGTAAGTTTCAAGAGTGGGTTTCGACTCCCACGCCCCGCAAGAGGCGGGGCAAAAGTCTGAGAGTGAGTGTAGAATAGGAATAGAGTAGGACTGACAAAAAAAAAAAAAGTTACACATGCAACGCAAACGTCCAAAGTAACACAAAACACGTAAGAAATAACCTGTTGTTACTTGTTTAACCGCCATTTCTTCCTCTAAATACACGACCATGTTGTCGACGCACTTCTGCCTGAGATGGGCCGTCTCGTTGACGCGCTTGGTCACGAGGAGCTCAACAGAGCAGAGACGCCTGAGAACGCGCCAGTAGCCACCGTAACGACCCACAGCGAGCGAGCCTTGGTCATAACCGAGAGCTGTCAATGCATGGGGACACTTGCGGTCTGCGAACGCGGAGTCATGGCCCTTGAAGAACTCTGCGGCGGCCTGAGCTGATTGAATCACCATGGTGTTCACTGAACCAAGTTTCAACCACGTCACAGGCCCGTGCTTGGCTCGGAATTTGTGGAGGTTCTGGTGCGGCATGGTCCCGAGGTCGAGGATATTGCCGATCACGGGCCATGCGGGGGGCTGAGGGGGAAGCTTGGTGCGCTTCCGGTTGAGAAGGAAAAATAGAAGTACCGGGAGGAGGAGGCCGAGCCAAAAGAGCAAAGTAGGATAGTACTCCATTGGCTAAGCTTTGAGCTATTGCTCACCTTGCACTTACGCGATTATTGCGAGGAAAAAATGATATTTATAGACACTCTTATCCTGTTCACAAGAAAGCAACCCAAAACAATAAAGAAAAAGCAGGAGATGCAATTATTTCCCGTCCACAATAAAAAAAGGAGGAAACATTAATATATCTTTTCGCTATGAATAGGAGTAAACATGCTGGTCACGTAGAGTCTGGTGATCCATCCATTTCATCGTATTAGGTTAGATTCGATTCTTATTTCATTGGAATAATTTCATTTTTGGTCAAACAACTTACACGAATTATGCAATCAAATCCGTGACTCTTAATTTGTGTATTTATGTCCTATAACTTTACTTCAATACCACAAAAATATGATGTATTGTTCTTTCTTGGGTTTCACTGATTGGTTTATCAACTAATTTGTCCTATCAAAATCGGATAGTTGTGTATTTACTTTTGTCGAGAGTGTATAACAGATGTCCAATATCTTTACCCTAGGAGATTGCTAAGAAGGAGCCCAAGTCTAAGCCTATTAACATATCTAATTGGACCTATCTTTACTCAAAAGCTTAAAGTAATGAGTTATTGGCCAACTAGATATATTAATTACTTCACCCTACATCAATTCTCCACTGTGGGACTTCCCTAATGCAACTTACATATGTATCTCAACAATCTCCCCATCATGTGTGAGCTCAATGTTAAGTCTGTTCCCCCATAATTTATGTATATTTCTATATTAATTTATCTCAACTTGATCTCCAACATTCACCTTCATCCATGTTCATTTTCATTGGACCGAACCATGAAAATTGCCATTGGATTGTGTTGCAACACCACAACACACATTGCTCAGAAACTGTGTTAGTCACTAGATTCCTACTTACATATGTATCTCAACATTCTCCTCATCACGTGTGAGCTCAATGTTAGGTCCGTTCCTCCTTAATTCAAGTATCTTTCTATGTTAACTTATCTCAACTTGAATCTCCAACATTCACCAACACCCATGTTCTTTTTCATTTGACCGAACCATGAAAACTACCATTGGATTGCATTGCGACACCACAACACACACCACTTGGAAACTGTGTTAGTCATTAGATTTCTACTTACATATGTATCTCAACAATCTCTTCATCACGTGTGAGCTCAATGTTAGGTCTATTCCTCCTTAATTCATGTATCTTTCTACATTAACTTATCTCAACTTGAATCTCCAACATTCACCTTCATCTATGCTCTTTTTCATTGGACCGAACCATGAAAACTACCATTGGATTGCATTGCAACACCACAGCACACACTGCCCGGAAACTGTGTTAGTCACTAGATTCCTTTCTTTGAGATAACTAACATGTATATCTCAACAATCTCCCCATCACATATGAGCTCATTGTTAGGTTTGTTCCCCTTAATTTAGGTATCTTTTTATATTAACTAATCTTAACTTGAATCTCCAACACCCACCTTTATCCATGTTTTTTTTTTCTTCGATTTGAACCATGAAGACTACCATTAGGATTGCGTTATACCACAACACACACTGCCTAGAAACTGTGTTGGTCACTAGATTCCTTTTCTTGAGATATCTATAAAAGATTGGGGGCCGCCAATCTACTATTGGCTCTAACACCGATGCTTCGTAGTCTTGGGCTTCTCTCACCTCATACGTTTACTCAAAGGGTGAGACTTTCTCTCATATATATAAACTAACCACTAGACAATTTCAATAATTGATGTGGAATAACTCCAACAGCTTTTGTCTCAGTAAGGTGGCTTGTCTTTTTCAAAAAACATCATATATATAAGTCCAATCATCAATTTGATCGAAATTTCCAATCTTCACTATTTAAAGGACTTTTTGATGCTGACACCTGAATTCCAGTGATGAATTTATCATACATTTGCATCTCATAAATTTGACCCATGATAAAAATAAAACAATTAATTTATATAACACCGCATTCATTTTTCTCATGGCATTCCTTTAGCACATATAAACTAGAGGCATGATCTTTCATTAATAGTTAGGTTTCAGTTCACATAGGTCATCCGTGCATATGATGAATATTAGGAATCTCCTACATTATTCGACTAGGGACAATGTAGTATGAGAACCTTTGGGCTCCACGACAAAAAGTATGATCACTCCAAAGAGCTATAACAGCACCAATTCACACTTGGACTCAATTTTCTTCCTACTAATTTATACCCAACTTCTCTTGATTGATTGAAGACCCAAACAAGCTCAAAACAATTGCAAGATAAGTATCACGACGAGCGTCTTTACATCTATTTTCAAACAATATAAGGTTCACGTGCTAGTTCCAAGAATAGTTCCTAAATTTGCATTTTTTCAAGGAATGTTGGATGATCTTGCACCAGGATGCCTGGACAAAAAGACAATGTTGTCAAGCCTTCAAAACTCAACTTTTTAATATCTGTTTGGTCTAAAACTTTTAAACAAGCTTCGTCGGCTTGTTGACTAACTCCTCTCAACATTTTAGTGCAATCGGATGAATGAGGAGTGTGTATTCATTGTTTCCATGCGATTGCTTGGTCAACTCATCTCTAAGCCAACAAGCTCACTTTTCCTTTTTTAATTTAGTATGGTACCATTGTCTAATGCGGGCTCCCCAACAATCACAACTTTGGGGTTTTAATTAAATTATTTAGACATCCAATTCAATTCATTTAAGAATTGCCATTAGTCTACTATGGTTGATTAAAAACCCAAGTAAAATGTGAGAGAACACTTTACCTTTGTGAACTAGAGATTTCATGTATAGGGGACTTGATTATGCTAGATAAATCTATGTCCCTTTGGCACCTTCGCTTTATTTCACAAAATGTTTTGCAAGTAGCCTTGATTGATGTGGTCTTAAACCACTACCATGCGATGGATGATCATACAGGTATGAAAATAAGAAAGTAACACTCTATCAAAATGATAAATAAAATGCTTGAGCAGACAGAAAAACCTTGATGAGAATTATCTCTTCTTTTTTGTTTTTTCTTGTTCGTTTTCCCTTCAACGTTAATCACCTTTTTGCACTCTTGAAATCCAATTCAGAGCTTGCAGAACTTCATATTTTTTGTTACCGGCTGGGAATGAATATATAAATTTCTCCAATTGTGCCCCCTACTTGGGCATGATCAAGAATTTGAGGAACCTTCAAGGACTTCCAACTCAATGCAAAATCCCATTCTCCAGTTTGCTTTTTCAGAGAATGATGTAAGCGAGACAAGGTAGTTTTGTTTCTCCACATCTTCATAACTGTTTCACTCCGACCTTCATTTTTCTTCCTTTGTGGTGTGGTTCTTGACGGGATAGTTTCAAATTCACTCTCTTTTATCTTAAGTAAGTTAATAATGAATATCTGTAGCGTTCATGGTAAATGAACTAGAATGCCCCTCGTTATTGCGATATATGTACTCTTCGCAAGTGATTTGTCAAATGAGATGTGCCCCAGTCGTGTTAGGGGCTGTGCTTGGAATGCGGTTGCCTTGTGTCCTCCCAGGATTGTCCATTAGGTCCAATGATTGGACTTTCAGTGCTCGAGATTCCCCAGTGAGACTTGTTCTTCGTTTACATGTTTCCCGCGAGTTAATATCTCAAATGGAAAACCTGCAATTTGCAGCAAAAAAGGCTTCTCTTTCTTCTCAAAAAAAGATTTTTCTTTCATGAAAAGGAGTGACATGCATAAAATGTCTAAATACTAGGAGTTTACAAAATGTGCAAGTTTTGTTATTGCCTAGTATAGGAAGAAATAAACTATATAGAAGCATTTTACTCATAGGAAGCAAATAAATCTGAGAGATTAGCAAGGAGAGTGAAATTCCCTAATCAAATTGCAATTTTTAAGTAAAATAATAGTACTAATGTCTTGTGACAATATGAAGAATAGTTCAAACTGAGAGGCATAACATTTGCATCAGAATGCTAACAAATCGATCATGTTACCTATGCATATAGAACTTTCTATATTCACTAAAAGAGTAGCTATGCGTAATGCATGAGCGTATATTGTGTGTGACGCATGTGCGCACACGTCTAGTTACTAACTAATCGCATGTCATAGTGCCCGAATTAATGCTAGTTAATATTCACTGGTTTTATAACCTAAGTTGTGTTCCAAACTTGTCATACCCAAATTCATCCCAAAAATTTAGATAATGATTCCCTATTATTTGGGAAAAAGAAAAAGAAAAATAAAAATAAAGATAAAGAACGAATGCTTCCACGAACAGCAGTAAGCATATAAATTGACTAAGCAAATTATTTCATTGAATGATAAATATAACAACACCCATTGTATCATGAAGTAACCAAAAACTAGAGACGCCTTAACCCTCTTCAGATTGCTCTCCACGTGTATCGAGAGTCAAAGTTGAGAATTAAGCAATGTTTGAAAATTTTGGACAATAGTTTTCGAAACAGTTTCCAAATAAACCTGAAGAAAAGAATAGATGAAAGTGGCCATAATCTTCCTAAAAGATTGATATGTGGGGAAAGTGATTTAATTAGAAAATGATGTACCAATAATTATAGCCATTTTAAATAGATTCAATTTTGATTTTTTACAATTTTTTTTTGTCGGTAATTTTTTTACAATTGATTGGTATTGCATATAGCACGTGGTTAGGACATTCCAAGGAGGCGGTTATTTTTATGGAAAAAGAGTGAACGTAGGCAACTTAGTCCAATCCTTCTAATTTATTACTCTTAATTTATTATTATTATTGTTAATTTAATCTTCTAAATGAACATGGATTTCAATTCAACGCCAGCCTTTTCATTGCCTTTGCAACTTGCAAGCGTGTTAAACGAGTATACTCTAGAAGCACGAAATATCTTAGACAAACCAAATCAGTGGGTCCTATATGCATTATTGACATAGGTTGCGTGGATGATGAGAATCCTACCTTCAACAACTCAACTCCATCGAAGAAGTTAAAAATTAGGTCACATAAACTTGTTATAAATACCTGAAGTCTCTGGCCTTGGAATGACTCGACTAATATATTATGAGAGAGAGAGAGATGGCATCTGTCATCGTTGACTCGACTAATATATTATGAGAGAGAGAGAGAGATGGCATCTGTCATCGCCAGCATTGCTGGAGATATGGCTGACTCGACTAATATATTATGAGAGAGAGAGAGAGATGTCATCTGTCATCGTCAGCATTGCTGGAGATATGGCTGACTCGACTAATATATTATGAGAGAGAGAGAGATGGCATCTGTCATCGTCAGCATTGCTGGAGATATGGCTCCACAAGCATTAGAAAAAATTAGAAATTTATAGGGCATCAGGCATGAGATCGGTGTGCTCAGGGACACATTTATAACAAGTTTATTTGATCTAATTTTGGCTTGAGCAACTGAAGGATGCTTTCTATGATGCACATGGCGTACTTGATGAATTCAAATTAGAAGCTCTTGTGACAAGAACTGAGGGGGGCACAATGTGTTGTAATTATTATTGTAATCATAGGTTTTAATGGCTCAACGTTAATGAAATGTCTCTTCAATTCACGCCTTTTTCGATTCATATGCAATCGTTATGTCTCTTTGGATCAATGCCCTAATTGTTGCAATTATGGGTTAATAACTCTTTGTTCTCCTGTAGTTTCTGATTTAATAATATTGTTATTAGGGTTAATGGCTCAACTAATGTGAGCATAATCTATGTGACTCTTGAGTTCATGTCCTTTCAGTTTTCTAAGCTAGTTCCCTTGTCTATAAATAGATGTGTCTTCTTAATTCAAAATAACAACAAAAACTCAAAGTATTCCTCTAGTTTCCTGGTAGTTTCTTTAAGTGTGCTGATTTAAAGAAGTGTTTGATAGAATCTCCTTCATATAGTGCTTATGCAAATGGGTTTGCTGTGTTGTATTTTGAGAGACATAGTTCGTGAAACTAATTGGCACCGTTGACATGAACTAATCGCCTCGAGGAGATTTGATTAGCCGTACCTTACCTCTTGTTTATTTTGCTATTGCTTTCTTGGAATTATTATTATTTTCCCCCAATACGTATTAATATTTCCCACAATCTTTAAATGATTATCTTTTACTGCTTGTTGGATTTATAAAAAAATCAAGATGACTAATAATAATAAAGTACCCAATGATGTCTGGAATGTTTGTGAGGACGTTCATATGGCCGTTTCAATGAGTGAGGTTCAAACCTCATGGTCTAGTGTTGCGGCAACAAATTTGGCAAGCTTTCGGGCAGAAACCATCTATGGTGGTACCTGTAGAAGTCGCTTGACCGATACACTAGGGATTGTTTTTCAAAAAAGTACATATCCAATGGTGTATGGTTTAATTTCTGGAGAGATGGTTTAACAAGCTTTGCCTAATCTACCTTCTCCAATAAACATCGAATGAGAAAATGTATGAGTTAACTAGTGTGGGCATTAAGCAGTGGTAACATAAGATGTTCTTCTATTTGACCACAATGAATTTAGTTAAGTACTCATTAGAGGTGTGCTCAATAATTAGTCCAGATGAGCAAGGTGTCATGATGCATGGGGAGCTGGAGCCTTGGAAGCATGGGGATTTCCTATGCCAAAACTATATCCTTAATTGTCTAGCAAATTCCTTGTATCATGTTTATTGTAACATTGAAACTACTAGACAATTATGGGAGTCCTTAGAAAAGAAATACAAAGTTGAGAAATTTGTGGTAGCCAAATTCTTGGATTCAAGATGGTGGATTCTAAATCTGTCATGAACTAGGTCCATGGAGTGCAAATGATTTTGAACATCTTTGTTGAGGAAATGTTCTTACTGAATCATTCCAAGTGGCATTTATTAGTGAGAAGCTGCCTCTGGGCTGGTCAGACTTTAAAAATATATGAATGACAATCGGAAAGAGATGAGCCTTGAAGATCTCATTCCGTGCCTCATAATCAAGGAAGACAATATGTGGATTGCATATCCTTCTATGGAACCAAAGGCCAACACTATTGAGTTTTCCAATTCCAAGCAAGATACAAAGAGGAAAAAGTTCTTTCAAGGAAACAACAAGTAGAATGAACAATCCTGAAATTCCAAGGGACATGTTTTGTTTGTAACAAACTTGACCATCGGGCCAAGGATTGCAAAAAGTGCCTAAACAAAGGCAAGGGCGA
Organism: Eucalyptus sp. ANBG9806169; assembly: GCA_014182395.1. NCBI lineage: Eukaryota > Viridiplantae > Streptophyta > Magnoliopsida > Myrtales > Myrtaceae > Eucalyptus > Eucalyptus sp. ANBG9806169. The sequence goes on along the minus strand of CM024574.1, from coordinate 18,242,028 downwards.
TGGTGTAGTCAAGTAGCTGAATTTGACAGATTAAATAGAGGATGAGAGACTGATTGATGTGGTTGTGTATGAGGTATCATTGGTATTAAATAATACTAATTGGTGGTTGGAAACAAGTACCACATATCACATTTATGTGGATAAACACCTGTTTTCATCTTACAAGAAGGCTGAGGAAGAAGAGAAGTTTTATATGGCTAACTCCACATTAGCAAATATTGCTAGAAGAAGAAAAGTGATCTTGAAACTCATCCCTAGAAGGAAAATCACTCCATACCTATCTAGAAGAGTTTCAACATTATATTGGAATTGGATAACTTTGTACTTTCCAAATAGGGTGTATGTGGGGAAACGGTACTTATGTAATGACCCGTTCAAAGTAAATGTGGCTGTCATTGATGTAAACTTGAAATTCTTGTACCCAAAGACTATCGATAATGAGAAATCTTTGTTTTACACTATTGTAACTCCTTATCTATGGCATGGTAGATTACGACATATAAGCTATGCTACAACGAAAAAAGATAGCAAATTGAGGCTAATTCCAATGTTTGAGTTGGATGTCCATCACAAGTATGAGACTTGTGTTGAGGCTAAGTTTGTCAAAAAACCATTCATATTGGTTGGAAGATCAAGTGAACTTATATAGTCATCTATAGTTGTCACGCCTCGAACCTTGCGGGCGTGCCCATCCCTTGGTGGTTGATAAAATTTTGCGACTTCCTAGGACGAGTCGCCGACCCTTTCATTTTATTACACATGCGGGAACTAGACCGACCCTGGACTGGTCCAACCCAGCCAGTCCTGGTCCGGTTCCCAAGGAGACTAGGTCGGTCATTGGTTATAGAATTCCTAGACCAGCACTGTGTGGGTCAGTCCTCGGTCTTGAGAGTTCCGGGTCAGTCCAACCCTAACTATATATATATATATTATTTATAATTTTTTTTATATAGAGAAAACCTTAAAATAAAGAGCATTAACAACATTAAATAGCTAATTAGTGAGGACTTCAAATAATTTTAGATTATTTTTTTAATAGCTTATATTTTTAATGTCTTTTACAGTATCAATAGTCATAATTTACGAATGAGGAAAATGTTTTTGTGAGGAGTCTTCACGGTGTCCAAAAAGGCATAAACAACTCCTTATGGCATCCTCCTCTAGTATTTGTTCTTTTCTATCTGATTTGTCCTCTTAGTCTTCAATTTGCCAAAATCGAAAGAAACAACTTTTCCGCTCGCCACTCGACACTCGCCTTGCTCACTTTGGGTCATTCGTGCCGCTCACCGCTCGATGCTCGCTTGGCTTGTTGCTCCTCGCTTGACATTCAATGCTCATTTTGTTTGACGCTCACCCAACTTGACCCTCACCGCTTGCATTTCGTAACTAACCTCACTCATCATCGAACCATCGAGTCAGTACAGTCCTTGGTTGCCATTTCAAGGAGTATAAAAAATGAAACAAAAAATTATTGATTGGTCCTAGGTTGACTTGAAACCGGACCAAAACCATTAAGTCAATTCGGTCCTCAATTGCTTTTTTTAAGGAGTACAAAAAATGAAATAAAAAATTATCATTTAGTCCCGGGTTTACCTTGGGACTAGACTAAACCTATTGAGTAGGTCCAGTCCTCGGTCCGAAGCTTAATGGGGTCGGTCCTCGGTCTCAAAAAATGAGAATCGGCACCGTGCAGGTCGGTCCTAAGGTTAGGGGGTGGACCGGCCCAACTCGGACCATGCTCACCCTTAATCTGACCTACACCTCAGATCACCTCAGCTCGGCTCTAGATCCTCCACTCTACGATCCTGAAAAGAATTGAGCCCACGACGGGGTGAGATATAAATCTCAGCAAGTTCAGGCTCTAAACCCCAATTAGGAAGGTAATACACCTAGAGCATCCTAACCACACAATACAAAGAACACATCTCGCCTCAGTTCCCTCCTGCATGTCAGCACAGTTCATATACACAATGCATATAATCATAGCACACAACAATTAAAACGCCTCATCAACTCAATCAATCATGTGTTCTAATTGTTAATTTTTTCCCTCAAGGGTACGGCCTACTCCCAAGTTTGGTGGTCTACTGGCGTCACCAGGCATCTTCTCTTCCCCATTTAGCACGGCTACGTCTCTCAAAGACGGCTTTCACAAAGGAACATAGGTCCAGAATTTACTGCGACCCGATACCCATTAAGTGGGTAACCCATATAGGGATTTAGTAACGTCTGACGTAATTGCTCAAGACGGGTTCTCTTAACCAACACACGACCGTTCAATCTTGGCCTAGGACACTGTGCATTGCACTAAAATGCCTCAATTAAAATAGGGATCCTGGCTTATTTTCTTCGTATTACAAACATCCGGAAAATAGTCGTGTGTGGGTACATGGTCAATTCGAACCAGAAAAAGTGATATCTTTAAATTTAAAATCCCACTGTTTTATATAGTATATAAAACCATGTTCGGTGTTAAAATCCAACACTTGGAATTTTTTGAATAAATTCCACCACAGATCAATGGACGATCATGAATTGATCCTGAATGGTTGTGTTTTGATCACAGGTGATTTCTCTCCGTCATGTACTAACCATGGACGACCATGAGTCAACCTAGTACGACCATGTGTTGGCTATGGATTGATCGATCTTGAACAATCACATGACAATTGGAAGCCGGCTAGGACTAAGCCTGGGGTCGGTCCGCTTGACTAGTGCCAATCCAAGGATCGGCCATTAAGCACATGCCCTAAGCTATCGACCTAGCCAAGAAGGCAAATTTTGCCTATGACAACCACATCGAGAGTGGCTTTGCCATGAACCTCAAGTGTGTCGAAATGGTCGATAGGGGATGCACACAAAAAGACCTTGTCTAGTCTCGGTTGCACTTCCAATGGTCTATCTCCCATGTTTGCCATATTATTTGGAAATGGACAAAAGAGGATATTCTAGAAACCCCTAGGTCATTCATGAAGGGGGATGACTCATCACCTTAGGTGGGTAATGATTACCAAATATTTGGCTTGGAAATTAAGCAAAGGAATCTTGACAAATGTACTAATAAGAAGGAGACACCATGGCCAATCATTACCATCCTAAGGCCTAGGTGCCACATAACCATCTTTAGGGTGCCACCTAATTAAAGTGGCTTGTTCTCCAAGAAGGGCCAAGTACTTATGTGGGCCAATAAAAGGAAGAAAAATAAGCCTCCAATCATTATATTAGGCCATTAGATTTCCACCTCATAAGCTTAGGTGTGCCACCTTACAAATTAGGCTTGGCACCTCAATGTTATGGCCATGCCACTTTGAGAAAGATAATTGGGCCATTTGGATAAGTAATGATGAAGATGGTGCCTATAAATAGGATGAGCTCCTCATTCATTTCCACCATTTCTTGCCATTCACACACCATTTTCCCCTTTCTTTCCTTTCTCTTGACCTTTCACCGCCGCCCCTCAACAAGCCGCTCACCCTTACTTTCTCAAGATTCATCAAGGTAAGTAAGATCCCTAATTCTCCTCTAGGGTGGTAGACGCCATTGTTGAATCTAGTTAGGTGCTCATTCATTCAAGCCGTTGGTAGATGTAAGATCTTTTGTGTGGTTTGCTCATGTTTGTGCTTGAATATGTGCTTGAGTTGTTCATACTCTGAATGAGGCCAAGGTTCACTCAGGTTGAGTTCAACATGAGGCAAGGTCAACCAAGGTTACGAGGCCATGGATTGGCATTAAAGCATGTCGGTTCCAAGTCTCATTCGGCACAAGTATTGCCCAAGGCTATGAGGTCTTGGATCGACGTTAAGGCGTGCCCATTCCAAGTCTTGATCGGTATGGGGATAGCCCAAGCCAACAAGGTTTTGATAGCGCATTAAGGCATGCTGATTTTATGCCATGGTTGGTGCGGGTACTTTGTGCTTGGTGTTTGAATGAAGTCACAAACCAAGAATCATTCACGGCATGAAGTATGTTAACGCTAGGTCGAAAAGAAGGTTTGTCGAGCTTAGGATCTTCATGAAGTGAGGTGTACCCACGCCTCAAGGACTTGGATCGTCATTAAGACGTGCTATTTTCGAGCCTTATCCAGTGCGAGGATCGACGCTTAGTGTTCAGTTCAAGTCACAGATCAAGGATTGTTCTCGATATGTTGCATAGTACAATATAAGGAGTCATGGCACACACGTGTGAATGAGCGCGCCTTCGGGCCAAGTATGAGTAAGCTAAGAAGAAAGATAAGAACTGGCTTGTTTGATGCACTAATGTGTACACTTAAAGTGGAAAAAGCGCTTGTCGCCACATGGCGTTGGCGGTAATACCTCGTTCATAAAATGGGATGTCTTAGTTGAGTCAGGATGCTTGAGTCTTAAGCTTGGAAGCCTCAGAAAGTTAGTTTTGAGAAGTCTCAATCGAGCCAAGATGCGCTGATCAAGCCAGAAAGTTTAACAAGAAGCTGGAAGTCTCGGTTGAGCTGAGAGGACCTAGTTGAGCTAGGACAATTGTAAAAGAATTATTGTATGCATGTCGGTATATACGTAAACATGATATGTTAATGTGTTCATTATTAAGTCAAAGGTTTTTACATTGACATCATGTATTTAGTCAAGGCATGTCTAGTAATTTGCTATTGATCCGTCATCAATGTTGTTTGTGAAAATTGTACTTGCTAGGCTTCGAGGATGAAATGCTTTCCTAGTAGAGGATTAGGAAGTTTACTTACTAAGTTCCTCAATTCACTCTCTATCTTTCAGACTTGTAGACATGGAAGTCTCACGTTAGTCTTGGGAGTTGCAGTCACGCTAGAGGAGATAGGAATTTTCAGGATTATGTGAAAATTTGAAGTGTGATGTTAAAAGGAAAAGGGCTTGTAAATGTACTATTGTATTATAAAGTAATGTGTTATGCGTGGTGTATATCCTAGTTTTCTAGTTTTTGTTTGTTTGGGAAGTTTGTTCGTTCTCACTTCCACATGTGTTTATTAACAAGATAAACAGAATTGGGATCGTTACGAGCCCAAGACGTTGCAAAAATAACCATTACTGCTTAGGACCCTAGAGATAAAGTTGGGGTTGTTACAATTATTTATCGAATACTTTCGAGTAAAGGTTTGGTATTGCATTGTAACTATAAATAGTCAAGTGTACATGTACGACCCCGACCTCATCTCTAGGGTCACGTGTGATATGGGTTATATTTTTTTTTCTCGACATCCTAGGTGTGTCGCCGACTCGTACTTCTTTCTTTTTATAAGTTTTTGAGTTATGCACACGGGAAGCAATAAATCAACGTCCAATCACCATAGTGTTGCAACATCAAAAGTAGTAGAAAACACACATGCAACCATATTTTTACATATACATGACATACTGCATATAATTACATGTCTTTCCTTTTAATATTACAAGCCCTTCTACTTGAGCTAAGCTTTACAATACAAAAGCATACTGTCTTTTCCAAAAGTACATCAACTTCGGGGTAACCCTATCTCCTCTAATGAGATTCTAACAAAAAACGGTTCCCCTTATAAGTACCAGCTAACTAGTAGTCATTTACGGTGCTGTCGGATGGAGCATCTCCATCAGGCCCTGGTGGACCATCGAAGAGTGGACCAACAAAATCCCCATCGAGACACTTGTACCAAGCTCGGTACTAGTGGGGAATGAGTTCATTCAACCTTTCATCCACCCAAACGGTCATAGGGACCATCCGATAGTATTTATCTCTACTAACAAAGTAGAGTAATGTTTCCGAAATGGTCATCTTCGTGGGGATGCCGAACCTCACGGGCAGCACGGCCATCCTACAAGTCGGAAAAGAGACAACGGGTGAGTATAACTCAGTAAGTAAAACTTACTAAAATCCAGGTAGGATGACGCCTCGTCTTTCCACAAGCACATAACTTCTCCTAAAAACTTGTCAATGACAGATCAATAGCAAGATGAAAATCATGCCTTTAGTAAAATCATGAGCGACCCTCAAACATTTAAATGCAAGCATGCACCAAGGATCCATTTCGTAATGTCAAAAACTCATGCACATAGGGTTCGTTTATTAATAGTCGAAATCCATCGACTCTTTCAAAATCCACTGAGCATCTGAAATCCATGGAGCAACATCACCGAATCCATTGGTCGACGGCTAGAATTTACTCCATTGTGTGTCCATGCATCAAGTATCATAATCCGGTTCTTATCTTCATCTTAATCCAAGGCCTAAAGGCGTGCCATGCATAAATATGTGGAATGTCTTACCGATTTCAAGTCCTTGAGCATGCTGAGCATGAATTAGGGTTCGTGCCTTGGTTCAATCCGCTTGCTACACTAATTTAGTACCAAACTTGGCTTGGTAATGATACGCCTCAATATCGTACCGAGACCATGAAATGGACCAATTCGTTGTGGTCTTGCGTTCATCCAAAGCAGAACTCGGGTTGTGAACATACATTTACAAAAGTAATTTAGAATGGTTTATAAAACAACATCGAGTTTTCTTCGAATACCTTTCGACTATTAGGATCAAAGTAAAACAAAGGCATAGTAGAACAAGTACAAGAATCGGGACACTTTAAATTCACAAGCCAAAGCCTAAACCAAGGTCCAACATTAATCTAAAATCAACTCAAGAAAGCATGAATCAAACCACAATCAGAACAACAAATCAAGCATGGACTAGTTACAAGCTTAGATGGATGCAACACAACATCTTAACCAAACGTTAGTAAGTCTACTTACTATTTTCTAGACCAACGGCCTCAAGTGACAGCGAACAGTGGCAAGGACACCTAAAGAGAGAGCTGAGGAAAGAAAGATGGAGGAATCGGTGTGGGCGGCCAAGGAAGAAGACGAAGAAAGGAGGAGAAATTTGTGAGCCTCCCCTCTAATTATAGAACACCCTTCATTAATGATCTTGATAAGGCATTTAATGTTAATAGCTTAAATGGAAAGTCTAAAAGCAATGTGGCAAGTCTATAGGTTCTTTCAAAGGTTCTAAGCTCCAAGTGGCAAGCTCCTATTTGGTTCATCTAGATTTGTATTGATGGCTCTTAGTAAATGAAGTGGTCCTCCTTATCTCCCCCAATAATTGCTATCCAAGTTGCCCCCACTTCCCCTTCCAAGTTGGGCATGTGATCCTCTTATCCTAGGTGAAAACCATTTCAAGTAATTTTTGAAATTGGCGTCAATACCTTGTCAAATGCGCTTGAAAATTATAAAATTTCAATATGTTGTAGATAAGACCCTAAATGAATTTTTTTTTTTTTTGTGAAGAAAGCCAAGTCCAATTCGTTTGGTGGAAAGAGCAGTAAATCACTGAACACAGCCCAAAAATTCGTCTGTCGAGCATATTCAACGATTGGAGAGAGTGACTCATTTCGGAATCCAAATATTCACAAAACTCTTTGAAATTTCTGTATGTTGTAGAAATAGATGTCCTTTAAAACGTTTGTGAAGGAAACATGTTCAAATTAGAAAGGGAAAATTTTATAAAAAATCGAGACGGCGATTGGGTCATTGTTTTTACTACACTGGGCAAGTTTTGTACGGTAATTGATTGGGCCATCGTCCCAACCATTTTACCTCAGAAAAAAATCTGAAATTTAAGTATGTTATATATTAAGATGTTTTGAACAACATTTGTTGACACCTAATTTTGACCATGCTATTTACTTATTACATTAAGCATTTCATAGCATTGCATTTAGGTAATAATAACATTTTTGATCAAACTTACCTTTTAGAAAATAAAAAATAGAGGGTGTTGACACCTAATTTAGGATCAAGTTCATCCTTTAAAAAAATAAAAATAGAGCATTTGGTTGTGGAGGGAAATTTTGAAATTTTTTTGAGTAATAAAACATTTGGTCGTTAAACATATCTCTTCATTTCAAATTCAAAATTCAATGGTCATGTGATTTTGGAGCCACTAATCTTGTTTGAGTAGTTGAGTGAATATTGGGAAATCTTCACTTATTTGTTGAGTTTTCCCTCTATAAATAGAGAGTGCGAGACGTAAATTTAGGGTGGGCTTTTTGGAGGTCAAAAATTTTCACAAAAGAGAAGAAAATGAAAGTTCTTCCCCTTTGGCCTTTTCGTTCGAAAGGGAAAGGCAGAGAAGTCAAAGCTTCTGCAGAAAAGTAGCAGGAAGATAGAGGGGGGAAAGAACCGAAAAGTAAAAAGGAAAAGAAAGAAAGAGAGGAGACCGGTCAAACAGCAGAGCACAATAGTGAGAGAGAGAGGAAACCGGTGAGAGAGAGAAGTGACGTGAGGGACGTGCGACAGGTGAGTGAAAAAACAAATCAAAAGAGAGCCACTGTTCGTCTTCCTCGTGCAGCCCCTCCTCAATGCTGCCGCACCTCTAGATGCCAGCGTCTCCCCTCTACCAGCCACTGTTGCTCTGCCTGTGACCCAACAACGCTTCTGCTGTGACCTGGGGCAGCCCGCGAGCCCCCTCGCCGAGTCCCTGTCGCATCTCTGCTCACCACCATCCTCCTTCCAGCGATCCAGTGCCTGCACCGCCGTTCCTTCAACCATCTGCGACTTGCATCTGTCGCGCCTTGCCACAGCCCGCTCTGACCTGCGACGCGTAGCTAGCCATGATGCCATGCTATCGCTGTTCCAGGAGACCGACCTTACCGCGCCACTACCTCTGCAACAACACCTCGCATATCCAAATTGTTGCCTTTACATCGACCAATCCTGAGCCGGTCATCACCCGATGACGCTCGTCCGCGCCTTTGCCCGAGCTCGAGTCAGTCTCTGTGACTCCAAAACCCGCGATCTACAGCAGTGCGGTCACCGCACCATCGTAGCTCGCCGTCGCTTCAGAGCTCCATTCACCTATCGTCGGTCTCCACATGACAACCTGTGACTTGCATAACAACCCTCCTGCCTGCTGCTGATCTATTGGCTGTCGCCCCTTGTCGGCAGCTCTTCCACCCACGATGACCGCACCATTACACCCCATCTTGCTTGCGACTCGTGCCGGTTTGCAACCCACACCGCTACCTACGTCGCTGCCCAGTAACCCACGATCCAGCTCCGCCTCCGCCGATCCGCTGCGCCGGAGCCTGACGCCACCGCGCTGTCGCCCATGACGCCCCTCGTCGTCGCCGCCCGCCAGCTCTCACCGGAATTCCGACGCTGGTCACCGTCCGTCCAGCGCCCACCAATGCTGTTGCAAGTTCCCCCTTTTTGGTAATTTAGTTTGTTTATTTTTATTTTTCATGTTATTATTTTATTTGATAGCATTTTTTATGTTTAGTTATTTAAATTGCGATATTGGATGTTAATATTCATAAAATCTTGTAGGCATTATCCATAGGGATTTTGTTCGGAATTATTGTAATTATTAATTTAATCCGAGAGACGTCATATCATTTTTTTAATTATATTAATTTTTGAGCTTTTTGGTAGAATTTCAATCGTTAAATCATTATAATTATTAATTTGATCCGTAAGACTTGTGATCGGATTTTTAATTATTTTGATCTCTTTGTCATGATGATTAAGGTTAGAATAATTGTTAATTTGACCTGTGAGACAGCAGGTTATTTTTTCGACTATTTTAATCCTTTATTAGTTGACTTTGTTGATTATTTAGGTTTAATATTTCATAATTACTCACCTTAAAAAAAACTAAGAAGAAACAAAAAAAAATTAATCAAAAAATCAAAATCTTGCATGAGCATATAGGACATGTAGGTTTAATAAATTAGACATGTAGGTTTAGTAAATACTTTTTTTTAGGATTATATTTTTATGACTACATTTTTAGATATCTTTTTAAAATAGGTTAGGATCAGACCTAAATACCTTGTTTTTTAAAAATAGAGTCTTAGATAAAATTGGCATATTCTCATCATTTTTTAAATAATAAATAAAAAATAGTTTTCTAAGATAGGATAGGGTTTAAGTCAAATTAATCCCTAGAATAAATTAGAAAATTATCCATTTTTAGATAGTTTAATTAGGGCTTTTATTAATTCCGAATTTCAATAAAAAATACAAAAATACTAGGTGCATGTTAACTAGTTTGCATAATAGGATCATTTAATCAGAATTTGTTCATTAATAAAGTTAGGTCATGAGGTGCATAATAACTAGTTTGCATAATAGGCTCATTTAATTAGAATTTGCATATTAATAAGATTAAGTCATTTAGTTAAAGAATGCATTTTAATAAAAGAATTCTAATTTCAAAGAAAATCCAAAAAAAAAAAAAAATCATTTGTTTTGTGTGATGCGATTTATTTTATTTATTGAATGGTTGAGCACTTGTGTGGTCACCATATTTGCATGGTAGTAATTTAGGTTAAAATAAATCCAAGTTGCTTGCAAAAACATTTTTTGAAAATAAAAGAAACGGTACCGAAAGGGCATTAGAGAAATCTAGTATAACGAAGTCCCCGTACCCTTAGTCTCTGGTTCGTAGGAGTAAAATAATCTTCCCGTTATTTTACTTAGGTGTCTAATCGACCTACCGTAAACCGATTAGTGGCGACTTCTAGATACAATCTATTTGCATGTTAAGAAATTTGAACCTAAGTCGCGAATTGGTATGGGCTTGGGAGAGCCCGAGTTAAGTCTAGGCTTAGTAATCCATTAGTCTAATTTTAGGTGGTGCACTTGAAAAGTAGGTCACGACAGCTTGGCGACTCCACTTGGGATTTGTGTTAAAACACTTAGTGGACTTAGGCCAAATTTTCTTTTTCTTTAAAAAAAAAAATGTTTTTGTTTGGCAGTGATGACACTGTGTACGTCCCTAACATTTCTAAGGTGTTAAATGTTCTTGCAGATGGGAGGTATAAGGGGAGTAGTCTTTGCTAATCCTTGTCTTGCAGGAAGGTGTGGGATGAATGATTTATCTTTCCTGATCAGAAGTGTTGTTTGCATTTAAACTGTTGTGCATGCTTTATTGCTTTAGTACTACACTATTGCACACACAACCTGTGGTCGGACCTGGGCTGCGATAGGATTTTTAGGATGATATTGAGAAGGATACTTCCTCCAAAGCGAGATTGCTATGTAGAGGTTGACCTTCTCTTCCCCGAAAGTTTTTCATGGTGTCGAATGTGTTTGTCCATATCCGTGAGACTGCGTGACTATTGTACATTCCATTCGACTGAGCCAGAGCTAGGGGGACCTGACATGTTAATGCGAGACTGCAACGGTCAGATCATCCTCTTAGCACCACTTTGTTAAGCCATTTAGGTAGAAATCGAGCCTCACTTACCATGTGCATGTTTATATGATTGCCATTAATTTTCTTTGGTGAAGTAAGTCTTCTATCCTGATACCATGCCATTTATTTTGTTGCGATTTTGGTTAGTTCATGACAATTTAGGTCAATCATTGATTTAATTCATTTGTCAATTAGGAATGAAATGAGGAAATTGTCATGCATTGAAACATTTGGAAAATAAAAAAAATTGGAAAATTGCTTTCAATTCATGCCTTGACTCTTCCTAGCTCATGTCTAGGAAATTTCGTCCCTACTAGGGCATCCCATGTCTTTATTTTCCTAGTCCACTTATAGGAAATCATCTTCATATGTGGACTTTTCTTGACTAAAAAATATATTGTTGTCATAGATTGGCTCTCTATTTACACTTTCTACTTATATATTTTCGTTCATTTGAATTAGGTGATAACGAATCCTCCACATATTACACGATCAAGAGCTAAAATGACCGACCAAACTAAAATTCGTGATCATATCTCCGCTATAGAATACCAACTCCAACAGTTGCTCACCTTTATGCAACTCATGATAGCTCAAATCCAATCCCTCCGAGCGGATTTGACTCCGGCACCTGCTTTCCCCAAGATAGTAGTTCCGAATGAGGAAGACAAGACCCAAATGAGCGATAACGATATGCCTAAACTGGAAGATAACCCACTATTGGTCATTGCCAAACTTGATAGTATCCCTAAGACGAAGCAAGATGAAGCAAATGTGATGAATACTCTGGGGCAGCCAAGTGGCAAATTCGATTAATTGGTGAAGTATTCGGCTCCTCCTAGCTTTTATATTGATCCCCGCGACATAGTTCCAGACAGATGGGATGGCATGGATGATCCAACGTCTCCAAAGACAGAGAACTCTGATGACACCCTAGAAGGGATCACAAGTCTTTTCAATGGCCTCTTCACAGGAGCCAATGACGAAGGACTTTAAGAAAACATGGACGTTAGCCCGCAAGAGTAACTTGTTACTTTTGTACATTCCCTTGCACGGGAATTTCAATCGCTTTCTAGGAATTCTTGTCGCTTTTTAGGAATTGTTTTTGCCTTACAGGAATTGTTTTCAATTTCTTATTTTGCTCTCTTTTCAGAGATTAGGAATTGCATTTTCCATTCCAATAATGTAATTCATTTGATTCTATTCAATGAAATTACAATTTTTATTTCCAAGTTTTGAGGGCATGACGAGGTACATCAAACTAGTCCAATGACGATATCCAACCATGAAAAAATATCATCCACAAAGAAATCCTGAGGACTGGAGTGTCTCATGCTTCCTCCCAAAAGTTTTTTTCGAAAACAAAAGCATTTCACTGCTAAAAAAAAAAAAAACAAAAAATTCCCAAAGCTTGTAGCAGATTAAACCTTTTTATTTGTGTGACTCATTTACTTCTTGTCTCAGAGCATAATTCTATCACTTGTTATGACAAGGGACATTTGAAAATAGCGTATCAAGTTTCAATGATCATAAACTTGACTTGTGATCAACGAGCTTAGAGCGCACTTGCAGTGAAAAACAAGTTTTGGGCAAGTAAAAGAGGACCATCATTCCTTGGTGGAAGAGATGACAAATTGGCAGTATGACAGATTTTGGTAGTGACCCAATTAAGACAAAATCTTCACCCAAACCAAAATGGATATTTCATGTGCATTTACTTTGATGTTACATAGTATCATATTCATGCATGTTCTCTTGTGCAGGGGCAAAAGTGGATTTTCAGTCTTGAATGATAGGGACAATCCAAAGACATCAACTGCTGAGGCAATCCCATTGTAGAGAAATCCTTGAATGAATGCTTAAAACCATTTTGCAATGTGGAAAACTGTTTATTTTAAAGTTGACAATTTTTCATACCTAAAGTTGTTGAGCTCTTTAAAAAAAAATGATTTTGCATGATGACTCTTACATGTTTTATCTACCAAATCCACTAAAGAACATCAAGATAGACTAATTTAATGAATGATGTGGAATTGATTGAGCATACTAAATGAGACGAGTCGGGATGATGAAAGGCAAACCCTATCCTATACACAGTCCCATATTCATATACTTGTGAGATGAGTGTAGGAAGGTTAATATCTATAAGGTAAAGAGTTCTCTCGCAAAAGGTACGGCAACTGAAATGATGAGAGGCAATTCATTCTCTATCCCAAACACTACAGGTGATCCATTGCTTAACCCTTTTGAGCCCATACACTTATGGATATTCTTTTCAAATCACCCCTGTCAAGGATCACCCCACATAGAGCAACTAGGAGATAAAATGGCATCATGAGGTGAGGAAATGAATTGAAATTTTCTTGCTCTCACTTGCATCAATCTTCAAGTCATGCTATTACATTGAATTCATGTGTTAATTTAAGTGCCTTAGGATGACGAAGAACATTTCTTTCTCTATCCTATACACTTATATCATTTGCATAGCCCACTTGAGCCTGCAATTTCATTTATTTAAACCCAGTTGGTGATCATCCCCCATACTAGGGCAAGGCAAAAGGCAGATGAAGACCCTTGAAAGTTCAAGTGTCATTCAAAATGTAATTCCTTGACGTATGCATTGTGCGCAAGGATTGAAATCAATATAGAACTAAGGGGGCATGAAAAAACAGTGTGCCTGGTAAAAGAAATGCCAATGCCCATGAAAAAAAAGTTAAGAAAAAATGCATGAAAACTAGGGGCATGAAAAAATGATGTGCCTATTAGAAGCAATGCCAATGAAAATGAAAAAGAAAGTCAAGATAGATGACTATTGATTGCAAAAATTGAATCCCAATGGAGCAGTATTCAAAGTGTCAAGATCAATGGGGGGCTTTATGAAGACAATCCTCGATGGTGAAAAAGAAAACTGGTGGTAATGCCAAGATGATCACCAACTCTCACCTTTCATGCTATTTTGAGCCTAATGATCATTTTGTTTCTCAATCCATGAACCCAGACTATGTTACGTCCCTTACAAAGTCTATTCAGATTATGGCACTTGAATTAACATAGGGGTTCACGTGTTTTAAGCATCGCTTGAAGAAGTGCGAGCAAGATTATTTTTTTCTCATTTTGCAGGGTTCTTGACTTGTAAACCCGGAGATGATTGCGAAGCTATTCTTTCGATAGCCTTGACTCAAAGAGTCCATTTGTTAAGCCATTGACCAAGCCTACATTACGGTCCCTATTAAAGACCTCTCAGATTGGTAAGGTTGTACTGCTTGCGAGAATACTCGGACCCTTATTGGTATGATGATAGTGAGATTGGACGATTCTCATAAAATAGTCATTCTGAATGAGAGTGAGTGAAAGTCCTTTCTAACTAAAAGTTTCTCATTTAGTATTCTTAGAAAATTCATGTCATGAAAATTGTCTTGAACGATGATTCTCTCCAGTGAAAATTTGGGTGATGCAAAGGTCATTATGCATGAACCTTGATTGAATTGATAAAAACTTCGGTGGATTTTGAAGTGCACGTTCCAGAATAGCCTTAATTGCTTATTTTTTTGGTAAATGCACTTTTGCTCTAATCATGTCTGATAGATAATGTTTTCTCAAAAACTCCAGAGCTCTTGATATTCAAGTTCCTTTCATAATGCCTCATGATATTAGGAGATGAGAAACCTTCACGAACATTCAAAGTGCATCCTTAATGTTCCAAAAAATTATTTCTACTAGGAGGTGAAAGACTTCCACAAGATATCTAAATTCCAAAAGACATATCCCCAAAAAATCAAAGATATCAGTATATCTCTACCCATATTCTAAATACTTGTCATTGTGTAGGTATTCCCTCTCAAGTTCATCGACACTTGACTCGGTCAAGCTGTTCTCTTCATCAACATGGTGTGCTTTTGTAGCCTAGAGTCACCTCATTAATTTGGGAGAGATATCTCTAAGGATCAAAGATGCCACCAGATAAGTATATCTCTATCCATACCTTAAATACTTGTCATTGTACAAGTATTCCTTTTCAAGCACCGTCACTTGATGGAGTTACCCCCAAATATTTTTTCCAAATTCAGTCTGATTCAGGCGATCGTAGAATGGTACAGGTCTTGGAAAGTGAATCCCCATTTAGGTGACTGTATAATGGTATGGGTCTTAGACAGCATCTATTTCCTGTTTAAGCGACCGTAAAATGGTACGGGTCCTAGACAGCATTTATTTCCCTATTCAGACGACTGTAGAATAGTACGAGTCTTGGAAGGCGAACCTCAGTTTAGGCGACCATAGAATGGTACGGGTCCCAGACAACATTTATTTCCTTATTCAGGCAACCGTAGAATAGTACAGGTCCTGGAAGGCAAATCCCTGTTTAGGCGACCGTAGAATGGTACGAGTCTTGGAAAAGCAATTTCCCCATTCAAGCGGCCATAGAATGGTACGGGTCTTGGAAAATGAATCCTCGTTTAGGCGACCATAGAAAGGTATAGGTCCTAGACACAACCAAACACTGTCATACTAGGCGACTGTAGAAAGATACAGCTCCTAGGAAAGCAGTCTCCTTATAAAGTATTGTTACTGTTTTAGGCGACCGTAGAATGGTACGAGTCTTGGACATGTAACACTAATTATCTTGAATCTACCCTCCTTAAGGGTAAGTTATTCTAGGTAGGTTCCTTATCATTTGCATTTTCATGCATCATATAAATTGCATTTTAAAATGGAATTCATTTTTCCACAAAAAAAATCATTCAATGCATGTATATGATTTAAATTTAGGTATTAATTTGTCTTTGAAGGCAACCTCTATGAGCTCACCTTCAAAGAGGGGCAAAAAAATTCTCATCAAGTACTTGAAAGAAAATTCGAACTCTTGTCGACAAGATGATGATATAATCGAGTGATATATTCTCGCATCAATGGTCGAGACAAATAACCCCTCCTAAGTGATAGCGAGTGAAAAGCCTTTTCACACCAAAAGTGTCTCATTTAACATGTTCAAGAGATTCACGCTATAAGTGAAAATTGTTTTAATGATAATTTTTCTGGTGGAAGTTTGATAAAGCCATCATGCATGGACCTTCATTGAATTTAAAAAAAAAAAAGAAATGAATTTTTCCTCAAAGACCAAAGGATTTGTCTTTGAAGCCCTGAGTTTGTTCAGTCATCTTTGAATACTTGATGAGAATTCCAAGTACCCATTTATAAAATGTTTTCAAATGTCTAGTGTGAATTCCAGACATTTGAACCTTTAAACGCTTGATGTGACTTCCAAGTGTTTTGTCTTTTCAAACATCTGATGTGATTTCCAGATGTTTAGTAAATGTTTTCAAATGTCTGTCATAAGAATCAGACTTTTGAAATTTCAAGTACTTGATGCAATTTTCAAGTGCTTAGAATCTGATGAGAATTCTAGATCCCTAAAGACTTTGAGCCTTTCAATTATTTGAAGGGAGTTCCAGATGATTGTCAAGTCTCATAGGAATCATTTCACACCTAAATCCCAAGACAAGTATGACATGTACGTGTTCTTCTTGGCATTTGCATTTCATTGGGCATAGACACATTGAGATCTATGTTCCTAACCAAATCATTGCATTTACATTGCATTCTTTATTGCATTACCTTGCATTTCAAAAGGGATTAAATTTATTTGAGTCCATAAAAAAAAAAAAAAAAAAAAAGAGTCATTGCAATTAACATGCAGTCATCATGCGTGGTCTAAATTTAGGTGTCATTTATCTTTTGAATGAAACCTCTACGAGCTTCCATTTCGAAGAGGGGCAACTGTTGACACCTAATTTTGACCATGCTATTTACTTATTACATTAAGCATTTCATAACATTGCATTTAGGTAATAATAACATTTATGATCAAACTTATCTTTTAGACAATAAAAAATAGAGGGTGTTGACACCTAATTTAGGATCAAGCTTATCCTTTAAAAAAATAAAAATAGAGCATTTGGTTGTGGAGGGAAATTTTTAAATTTTTTTGAGTAATAAAACATTTGGTTGTTAAACATATCTCTTCATTTCAAATTCAAAATTCAACGGCCGTGTGAGTTTGGAGCCACTAATCTTATTTGAGTAGTTGAGTGAATATTGAAAAATCTTCACTTATTTGTTGAGTTTTCCCTCTATAAATAGAGAGTGCGAGACGTAAATTTTGGGGGGGCTTTTTGGAGGTAAAATTTTTTTCACAAAAGAGAAGAAAAGGAAAGTTCTTCCCCTTTGCCTTTTCTGTTTGAAAGGGAAAGGCAGAGAAGTCAAAGCTTCTGCAGAAAAGCAGTAGGAAGACAGAGGGGGGAAAGAATCGAAAAGTAAAAAGGAAAAGAAAGAAAGAGAGGAGACAGGTCAAATAGCAGAGCACAACAGTGAGAGAGAGAGGAAACCGGTGAGAGAGAGAAGTGACGTGAGGGACATGCGATAGGTGAGTGAAAAAACAAATCAAAAGAGAGCCACTGTTCGTCTTCCTCGTGCAGCCCCTCCTCGACGCTGCTGCACCTCCAGACGCCAGTGTCTCCCTCTATCGGCCACTGTTGCTCTGCCTATGACCTAGCGACGCCGCTGCTGTGACTTGGGGCAGCCCACGAGCCCCCTCGCCGAATCTCTGTCGCATCTCCATCACTGTGACGTCCTAGAATTTCAACCTTGTTTTCTACTGGATAAATCGGGCATTTCTTTGATGCGCCTATAGGGCTATTCTCAGAGCTGATGACTCTCGAGATAACTAGATTATCTAGGGAAGCCATTAAGAATTTTAAGGCAAATAGACTTGAGAATTTGACCAAGAATCGGCTTCTTGACCGTGTCCATCTTTAGAGGTCATTACGACATAGATATAAATCAATTTGAGATCAGAGATAGGTCGGTTTGACTGAGATGTGTGGCTAATCGTGGGTGACACCACTAAATTAGAAAATTCTCGTTGACCGGCACTAGACCGATTTTCTTATTGTTTTGGTACCTTGTGTCTGTATTTGAATCCTCGGGATTTTCACGATAACCGAGAGTCACCAATGAGTCGAGTGGTTTCGTAGTGGCTTGAAGAAAATCGACCACGGGTCATTTGCACTAAAAATGTTTGAAAGTTACCTAATAGTCTAGGTCACGCTAAAAACGCGTCAAATAGAAATTAACCACCAATTCAAGTCCGATTTCAAAAATTGAAGATTTTGTCATGTCACAATAAATTCTAGGAGCGTTGACGCAGTCTCAGAAAATTTTTCTAACACCCAATACTTTTGGAGAAAAAATCGTCGCCAGGTCGTTTTTGTGCAGAAAAAGTCGAGGATTGGTTTTGATGGAAAAATTGAGATGCAAGAGGGATTCTTGAGTGAGAAAAAATGCAGAGATGATCAATGAGTGATCAATTGAATTTATTGAGGTCATTTGAGATTAATTCGAGAGAGACTTTACGTCCAATTGAATAGAGATGGTGCCAAATTCGTAACTCCCCCCACCCCTAGCATTTTTGGACCACTTGGAAGGTTGAATGGAGTGTCTTGGTGGCTCAATGGTGGCCATGGAACCTTACTTGGAGGGCAAGCACATAAGGGGACAAAATGATGGAAAATAAGGCCAAATGGGACCCTTATCTCCCCTCATCTCTATCCTCTCCACCATCCAAGACCCTCTCCTCTTCATTTTCGAAACCCTCAAGCCAGCAAGAAGACCGGCAGAAGGAGATGCAGCTGTCGCATGCCTCCACCCGCGCCACCGTCGGTTTCTGCTCCAGTCGACCTTTCGTCAAAGATTCGAGTTAAAAGTGGTCTTCCAGGATGAACCAACGAATGAGCCACCTATCTCCGTGAAGAGGACATTCAGACCGTTCCAACAAGCCCGACCACACCCCGAACGAAGCCGCCATTCGTCCCGTACGGCCGCTGGAGTCCGCCGCTCGCCGGACCATCTAGAAGCTGCCTGCCAGCACTGTTTCGCGTTTTCTTGCTGTTTCGCCCCATTTCAGCCCTTCATTTGCCCATTCCATCCACTCACAAGATCCCCAAGACCCACGAGAGCTATCGGTTGCAAACCACTCGCTCGCCGGAGCTCCGATCGGCCCGTTTTCACCGTAAAAACCACTAGTCTCCTCTCTGCAGCCCGCAAGCCAAACCCACGGTTCAGCCCATTGGGATTCGGCCCAAGTGAACTTCAGCCCACAAGACCAAGTGGCCTAGCAAGCTCAGCCCAAGTTGGTTTAATTTAGTTGAAGCCCAAGTCCACAGATGCAGCCCATTAATTGAGTTTTTGGCCTAAACAAGTTCAGCCCAAGTTCAGCCCATGAAGAAAGCCCAATCGCAGCCAAGCCCAAGCCCAAGCCCAAGAGCGAGCCCAGTCTTGTGAAAGAACAAATCTCAGTTGGGCTGAAATTTGTTAGGCCCAAGTTTAAGGCCCGGTCCAAGCCCGCCGGTGTTGTCGAAAGCCCGATTTCGATCGTCGTCGCGGTGTTTCGGTTCCCGCTTTTAACCAAGTGAGTTTTACTCACTAATGTTTTCTTAGTTTGCTAATGATGCCTAAGGGTTGGTTAGATTTAATTAAATGCAATTAGGTGGTTAGATTAATTTAGATAAATTAAATTAGAGACTTAATGATGCATGTTAGGTGCTTAGAAATAGACAATATCAAGTAAGCATGCCATATTATTTATTGAACGAGTCTCGGTAATTTTCCGGGCTCGTCTCGATCTCCAATTAGGCATTATGGGCCTAAAGTGGATTTTTATTATTTATTTATTTAATTTTCGAAATTAATTATTTAATTATTTATTTTTTCAAAAATTCAACCGGGATGGCCGGTGACCAAAATTTTGTGCTGATGATCGTGGTGCAGTCTGTTTATTTATTTAAGCTTTATTTTGTGCTAAATTGATTTGTGAGTGATTTTAGGATTTATTCCTAAATTGAATAATTTTGGAAAATCAATTGAAGAATAACCGAGCATCGATTGACAATGCCAAAAATAATTTGGTGGACTACAGAAAATGGTGGGTTTGTGGATATGAAATTATAATATTTTGGCTAAGGCGAACCGTGTCCCCACACATAGCTATTTTATCGAGAAGGATAAAAGATGGAATGGCTTGAATTGTCGGATAGTATACTATATTATCTTACGGGCTCTGATATGTTAGCTTAGCAAGAGCAATATACTAGTGTACTATATTAGCCTACGGGCAATATGTTAGCTTATCGTGAGCAGTACACTTTATCAACTTAAGGTGAGCATCAGGGGTATATTATATTAGCCTACGGGCGATATGTCAGCTTAGTGAGAGCAATATACCGGTATACTATATCAGCCTGCAGGCGATATGTCAACTTAGCGAGAACAGTATACCGTTATACTATATCAGCCTGCGGGCGATATGTCAGCTTAGCGAGAGCAGTATACCTTAACCTTATCAACTTGGAGCGAACTATACTATCTATTTATCAGCTTAGAGTGAGCAGTCATGATATAGTCGGACTTTATAGATAGTATTGATTGAATTGACCATGGGATAGTTCGATGACATGTAATCGACTAAGTCGATTGATCGTTGCCTTGAACTGATGTCATGAATTAATTGATTTGAAATGACCAAGAGTAGGTCCGACTGACATGTAATCGACTAGGTCGATTTGATCGATGTTTTGATCTGTTGAGATTGTTGGGTGCCTATTGAACTGTACTAATTAGCAAGTTGGGACTAAGGCCAAGGTAAGTTCTCCGACTTGTGTTGTGCATAGGCAGCCCTAAGGTGTATTGGTTTACTAATCGGGTCTTAAGGGATAGAACTTGCTGAGACGTTGTCTCATTGATTATTGAATAACCATTTCAGGTCCCTAGATGTAGTAGACTTGGATTTTGAAGATCTCGAAAGTCTGGTGCAGTTTGCTGAAGACTCCAGTTATGTTGGATGAAATCCCTTAAAGTATTTTGAAGTTGACAAAACAAGTTTATCAGTCTAGTCTGAAGACTTACAGATTCTATTGACAAAGTCTGAAGATCAAAGTCGAAGATCAAAGTCCGAAGACTTACGGAATCTATTGACAAAGTCGAAGATCAAAGTCGAAGATCAAAGTCGAAGATTAAAGTCGAAGCTAGCAAGACTCAAGACTTATATTTTAAAGTCTACTCACAAGGACAGTTTCCGGGACGACGTTTATTCGATCTTATACGATCTTTCTTCTAACGTCCGATGGATATCTTTCTACCGGATTCAGCACTAAACGATCTAAGTTTTATATGGAATATGTTTAGATTCTTTGACGACTTCGCAACTTATATTTGGAAGGATCTACTTATGGAAACCGAGATCCCGATTGTATGGGCGAGCGGGATTGATGGGCTATCAACACTTACCTTAAAGAGCTCGAGATCTCTCTAATTGATTCTGTCCAACGGGTTGATTGGAAGAACTTCTTTGGAAGGTGCCAACGGTGCGAAGGCATGAAGAAGTATATAAGAGAGATGCTCTAGTTGTTGAAGGGTGCGGATAGAAGAATTCCAAAGTCTGAAATCTCCTCTATTACTTTGCGATATCATTCGTTGAGCATTACATGTAATCAAAAGAGAGATCATATTGTAGATCTTGAGGAAGTGTAGTAGAGTAATCTACACTTTGTGGACTCAAGAGCGTGAGATTGTAATCACTCTTATTGATTCTTAGTGAAATCCAGCTCGAAGGGCTGTCCGTGCGGGAGAGTGGACGTAGGCTTGATCTAAGCCGAACCACTATAAATCTGGAGTCTTGATTCTCTATCCTTAATCCTTTATATTGTTATTTGCTTTCATTTGCTGCAATCGTTGACTTTAAATTATTCATATCTTATTTGATTTGAATTGTTAAAATTGCGATAAACACCTATTCACCCCCTCTAGGTGCTAATACTAGTTCTAACAATTGGTATCGAGCACTGTGTACTTGTTTATAAGAAGTGTTTTTACTTCTAAGTAAAAGATCTATGGCTAGTATGTTGCCTACAGGGTTGGTTGAAGGACAAAGCAATACCAGACCTCCATACTTTGATGGAAAAGATTACAGCATATGGAAAAATAAGATGAAGGCATTCCTAAGATCGAAAGATCCTTTGGAATGGGAAGTTGTTGATAAAGGAATTATTCCCGTTCTGAATCGACTCGAGAGAGGAAAAGAACTTGTTGTTCCTATTCTTTTGACTCAAGAAGAAATTACCAAAAGACAGACTCTCGACGCCAAAGCTATTTACTCTTTATATTGTGCTTTATCCCCTCGAATATAATAGAATATCTTCTTGTGATACAGCAAAAGAAGTATGGGACAGGCTTCACATTACCTATGAAGGAACCGATCGTGTGAAAGAAACAAGGATCAACATTCTCTTGGGACAATATGAAGTTTTAAGATGAGATTAGGAGAATCAATTACCGACATGTTTAGTCGCTTTACTGAAATTGTGAATGGTCTTGAATATCGGGGACATCCAATCTCGGGACATATGAAGGTCAACAAACTTCTTCGTGGACTCTCAAAAGACGGAATCACATAAAAACCTCAATAAGAGAGACACGAGAGGATTGCTCCACTTTACGTAGATGAATTAGTTGGAACTCTTCAATCCTATGAAGTAGAACAGAACAACGAAGAGGAAGATTCAAAAGGTAAGAAATCTATTGCCTTAAAGTCTAATGACTATTCGATGTTACTGATTCGAAGAAGATCTAGATGATGAAGAAGCGCACCGATGATAAAGAGATTCGAAAGCTGAACAAAAAAGGAAGGAAATTCAATTGGAAGAAACAAAATTCTCAAAGGTTTCAAAACAGGTCAACGAGAGGAAGATGATACGAATAAAGAAGTGACTTGCTTTGAATGCAAGAAAAAGGGACACATCAGACCTAAGCGTCCTCTCGTTAAAGAAGAAAAAGGGAAGTCCGAGAAAAACAGGGGAAGGCACTCAAGGCGAGACTTGGAGTGATACGAATGTGAAGATAGTGACAATGATTATGCCAATATTTGTTTAATGGCACGATCGGACTCGGACTCGAGATCTTGATTCGGACTCGGACAGTGAACTCGAGGTAAGTAACTTGAAAATTCCTGTTAAAGTTTCTAAATACATTGATGAACTTTGTCTTAGTCTGAAAACCTCTCTTAAGAGGATCTCCGAATTAAAAAGGGAAAATTCTACTTTGAAACAAAAGGATAAACTTATGAAAGAAAAGGTTGAAAAACTTGAAAAAGATGTTGTTGTTGTAAAAGAAAACTCAGACAATATCTTAAATGAAAATAATCTTTTGAAAAATGATATGACTAACATATCAAAGAGATTTTCAAATGGTTCTGAAAAACTGGACAAGATTCTTTCGATACAAAGACCATATTTTGACAAGTTGGGTCTTGGTATGACTTCGAAACTATTCCACTAATTGATTTTCCAAAGGTAAAAGAAAGAATTAAACAAAGACCAGCTAGAACTGTTTACAAAAATCATTTTCAGAAAGTCTTTGTAAAACTGTTGGTAGAAGTGCTCTAAGATGTTCCAAGTGTAAAAGCTCGAGAACACTTCGAGAAAGAATGTCCTTTAGTTTGGAGACTGTTAAAAGGAGTTGGGCTAAGACTGTCTATTGTACTAACACTTCGGACCCAAGATGGTATGGGTACCAAAAAGAGCTTGAATTCTTGTTAATTGCAGGTTACTATCAAAAAGAAGATAAAATGGTATCTTGATAGTGGCTGCTCAAGACATATGACGGGGGACTCAAAGCGCTTCATAAAACTTATCCGAGATAGACGGAGGAAAAGTCTCCTTTGGTGGTAACAATAGAGGGAAGATTGCGGTCGAGGAACAAAGTGAAGATTGGGAGTTTGTCAATCAATAATGTTTCATTAGTTGAAGGATTAAATTACAACTTGCTTAGCATAAGTCGGTTGTGTGATTCTGGTTTCAAGATCAACTTTCGGGAAGAAACGTGCTCTGGAATCGGTAAAGACCTTACTCAATCTTTTCGGTCGAAGACATGGAAATATCTATCTTCCGGATGTGAATCAAGGAAGATCACAATGCTTAATATCAGTACAAGATGAAGCAAATCTATGGCACAAAAAGCTAGGCCATATCAACATGAGGCAAATCAACAAGATCTTTACAAAGAAACTTGTTCGAGGATTGCCTACTTTGAATTATTCAAAATCTGATCTATGTACACCATGTGTACTGGGTAAACAGTTTGAAGAAAAATCAGATGAAGGATTCTTTCTTGGATACTCTACAACAAGCAAAGCCTTTAGAGTGTTCAACAAAAAGACTCAGACTGTGGAAGAATCAATGAATGTCAAATTTCAAGACTCTCCACAAGTTCAGCGAGATACGGGATCGAAGACTCGAAGCTGCTCCGTAAGCTGTTAAAGGCGACTCCACCGAAGCGGTTGCTAATTCAAGATCGTACAACAAGCTACTAATGAAGAATCTACTCAAGAAGAAGATCAACAATCTATCGGACTGAACAAGAATCGGAAGCACAAGTCAAGTCATCTGAAGAACTCATTATTGGAAATATTAATGAGGGAATTCGAACAAGATCCAAAAGGCGAGAGGAGTCTAGTGCTGTTGCTCTTATTTCTGAAATAGAACCCAAAAATATCGAAGAAGCTTTAGCTGATGAAAGCTGGATTGAAGCAATGCAAGAAGAACTCGAGACAATTCAAGTATTAATGACGTATGGGAATTAACTCCCAAACCAAAAGGTAAATCAGTTATTGGAGCTAAATGGGTTTTCGGGAACAAAGTTGATGAAAAAGGCAAAGTAACGAGAAACAAAGCAAGACTCGTAGCTAAAGGATACACGCAAGAAGAAGGGATTGACTACGATGAGACTTACGCTCCAAAGTAGCAAGGTTAGAAGCAATCAGATTATTACTTGCTTTTGCTTGCTATAAGAATTTCAGGTTGTTTCAAATGGATGTCAAAAGTGCATTCTGAATGGAATTATTCAAGAAGAGGTCTACGTAGAACAACCTCCTGGTTTTGAAGATTCAAAGAAACCAGACTACGTATTCAGAGCGAAGAAAGCTTTATATGGACTAAAACAAGCTCCTCGAGCTTGGTATGAAAGGCTAAGCAATTTCTTAATTCATAGTGGCTTTTATAAAGGTAATGTAGACACTACTCTGTTCATTAAAAAGGAAGGTAAAAGTTTTCTACTTGTTCAGATTTATGTAGATGACATCATATTTGGATCATCTAATGAGACTTTGTGTAAGAAATTTTCTAAGTCTATGCGGGATGAATTCGAGATGAGCATGATGGGTGAACTATCCTTTTTCCTTGGTCTACAAGTCAAACAACTAAAGGAGGGAATATTCATTCATCAAGAGAAATATGCAAAAGAACTTGTTAAAAAGTTCGGTCTGGAAAATTGCAAGACTGACATACCAATGTCAAGTTCCTTGAAGATAGACAAAGATGAAGCATGGAAGAAAATTGATCAAAAATTATACAGGAGTATCATTGGCTCACTCCTTTATCTTACTGCATCCGGACGACATATTATTTAGTGTTTGCATATGTGCTAGATTTCAATCTGATCCTAGAGAATCTCACTTAAGCGTTGTTAAACGTATTATTAAATATGTTGCTACTACTGCTAAGATCGGTCTTTGGTATCCCAAAGAAGGAGACTTTACACTTCTTGGCTATTCAGACGCAGATCTTGCAGGTTGTAGAGTTGAAAGAAAAAGCACTTCGAGGTACTTGTCAAGCTGCTTGGAAACAGGGTGGTATCCTGGTTTTCAAGGAAACAATCTTGTGGCTCTTTCAACAGCTGAAGCGAGAATACGTTGCTCTTGGAAGTTGCTGTTCTCAAATCTTGTGGATAAAACAACAACCGCAAGACTTTGGCATTGAAGACTCTTGCACAGAAATTAGGTGTGACAACACCGGTGCAATCAATCTTACAAAGAATCCCATTCTACATTCAAGAGCAAAACATATTGAGATTCGACATCACTTTATAAGAGATCATGTTCAGAACAAAGAAGTCTTGATACAATTCATAGACTCAAAGAATCAATTTGCGAGACATCTTTACAAAGCCTCTTGAGAAAAGCTTGTTTGAGTCTATTCGCTCAAGACTCAATATATTATCTCTTGAAGAATATTAGAGTTCAGACTCAGTAACTAAAGTCTGACAGAGCATCAGACTCAAAGGATCGAGGATATGAATCGACACGTCTGTAAGTTTCCTTACTTAAACTGTCTTATTGATAAGGTAAGATAATCTGTCTAATTTTAAGTTGGTTATTATTTTCAAAAGAAGTGGTTATCGTTTTATTAAGGCAGTTATTTTTTTCAAAAAGGAAAATTCAAAATTTCCAAAATATACGACGCTTGGTTATTCCCGTGCTGTTATCTTTTATACATCTCTTCTCCTTCGTTTTCACTTTACTCGAAACCCTAGATCAAAAGCTTTTCTTTGCTCTGCAATTTTTTCCTCCCAAACTTCATTGTTTCAAAGTTCTCAACTTTCTTGCGAAACAAGTGAGAAAGTCTCTCCAAAGAAAAGCACAATGTCGTATCGAGGAAATCTTCCGAATAGCAAACAAGGGACCACAAGGCTCGGTGAGGGGCCTACGCATTTTGATCTCACTCGGGAAAGCGACATTCCTTCCGAGCAGTCTCAAAAGCGGTCATCTCCAACTAGACCTCAAGATGAAATGGTTTATGAAGACATCGAACCAAGTAAGAACTCTAAAGCCTGCCTTTGTTTATAAACTTTACTCGCATTAAAGGAAGGGTCTGCTATGACCTTTGTGGATGAGTTTCGAAAGAGAAGGGTTATAGAAACGAGACGCACTTTCTTCTTGTAATGGAAAGGTGCGGAGTTGTGCCCGAGGGAACGGCTGCAAGAGCGTTTGCAAATTTCCCGAGTGACCCTAGGTTTGGTAGCATGAATCGGCCGAGGGCAAGGATGATGATGAAAAGATGTTCATGCATTTTAAACCATGGATGGGTGTGGCTGCGAGTCTAAGAGGGAAGAAGAATGAATTGTTCCGCTCAGACGGACACAGGAAGAGATATGAAAAATTGCTGAAGCGTGGGGTGATGAACCCAAGAACTGTTGATTTCGATTTTCTTGACTTGTTAAGTATAAATCTGCGAGAGAAATTCGAAAAGCTCCAACTCTATCAGTTACGCATGCAGGCGTGACACAAAGCACATTCGAATTATTTTCGCCTATTTCTACTCCAATATCGGTTTCATTGATGCAAACAGTTTTACCTTCAGTGTGAGAGATAAGGAGTATGTCATTGATTGTGATATTTTGGCTGATGTGCTTGGTGTGGAAAGAAGGGCTTTCCAACCAATTGGTGTGTCTGTAAGTTCTGCTACTCTTGAGCTAGCAAAGGAAATTGCGAAGAAGGAAGACTGTCTTATTCGAATGAATGCAACAAATACTTTGCTGCATAAAATTGTAATCAACTGTCTAAGACCCAAATCGACGTCTAAGACAGATGTTTCAATTTCTGAAGCGAAGTTGATGTTTGCCATCAAGATAGGTGTGAACTTCTCTTTACCACATACCATCATCTTTCACATGTATAGATGCATGGTTAAGGACAAAGGAAAGCTTCCTTATGCTGCTCTCATTACTCGTCTCTTCAAACATCTACACATTCAACATCCTCACATTTTCACAGTGAAGACCATTGATAAAATGGTCATCGGTTTGGGAATGATTACCAAGATGCGTTTGAAGGAGCTTAGCAAGAAGCTGGAAAAATTCAAGGAAAAGACTCCGCCAAGCTCGGACCCAGACTCATCGGCAGCTAAAAGGAAAGGGAAAGAAGCTGTGGCTAGTTCCACCAAGAAGCGAAGGGCAATCATCCTGGATGATGAAGATGATGAGGATACGATTCCTATCTCTACTCTAATTTCTCAATTTGCTGCATCTATTCCAACTGTTCCAGAACATCAAGTTGCAGAGGAAGGGAAGAAAGATGAAGAGAAGGAAGAGAAGAAAGAGGAAGAGAAGGAAGAGAAGAAAGAGGAAGAGAAAGAGAAGAAAGAGGAAGAGAAGACAGAGGAAGAAAGAAAGAAAGAGCGAGAGGAAAAGGAAGAAAGAAAAGAAGAGAAAGCGAGATGAACCCGAAAGAACAAATTCTCCAGCGAAAAGGAGGATTTACAACATCCCGTAATCGAGGAATCGCCTCAAAAGAAGAATTCTTTTCTCCACCGGAAGACATGGAGACAGGGGGAGATAAAGAAAGCGAACACACACCTCTTCGGCTGACTTTCAGAGAAGAGGATGATCAAATAGGTGTTAGTCGATCACCTCCTGATGCTGAGGATATTCATGCTGCACAATTTCCTGAAGGAGAGGCATCATCTCCACACAATGAACCTCCTTCGACATTCCCTGCGGCTTGACTCCACCGTCGACCGAGCTGAAACAAGCACTCGGGCCCGACAACTCGAGATTTTCGAAGGCTGCTTGAGATCATCTTGGAACTAAAAGGTCAAATTTATGCCATGGGATATGAATTTCAGACCTTGCAGAATGAAAATCATGCAATGTTCATCACTTTGCATGATCGATTAAAGATGTTCAGCGCGAGATTCAAGAAACCGCAAAGGGCACTACTCTCACTCAAGTACGGGCAGATTTGAGGAAGCTGGAAGACACCGTAAAGTCTATGGAAGACTTTCAACTTGTTCGCATTCCTCGAGCTCCTTGATTTTTTTATGCTGACAAAAAGGGGGAGAAGACCTTGCAGATTTTTTGATTTTCTCAAAATCCAAACCCAATCTTTTTCTTTTATTGCTTGCTATCTTGACTTTGACTTAAGTTCTTTAACGATTGCTTGCAGTTTTTGGAAAGTATGTTCTCTATGGCAATACTTTAAGCTTCGTAAATTTGATAGTACTGTCTGTTTATGACTAATGAGGTTTCAGTGAATGCAGATCTATGTACGGGGAAAGTCCGAGTACGGGATATCGTGTACGGGATAACTTCTACTATCTTATTTAAATCTTTTATGATGCTTGCTTAAAAGTTGTATTGCAGGGCGATAATATTCAAATCTGCAGGAAATTTTTGTCACCATAAAAAAAGGGGGAGATTGTTGGATGAAATCCCTTAAAGTATTTTGAAGTTGACAAAACAAGTTTATCAGTCTAGTCTGAAGACTTACAGATTCTATTGACAAAGTCGAAGATCAAAGTCTCGAAGATCAAAGTCCGAAGACTTACGAGAATCTATTGACAAAGTCTGAAGATCAAAGTACGAAGATCAAAGTCTGAAGATTAAAGTCTGAAGCTAGCAAGACTCAAGACTTATATTTTAAAGTCTACTCACAAGGACAGTTTCCGGGACGACGTTTATTCGATCTTATACGATCTTTCTTCTAACGTCCGATGGATATCTTTCTACCGGATTCAGCACTAAACGATCTAAGTTTTATATGGAATATGTTTAGATTCTTTGACGACTTCGCAACTTATATTTGGAAGGATCTACTTATGGAAACCGAGATCCCGATTGTATGGGCGAGCGGGATTGATGGGCTATCAACACTTACCTTAAAGAGCTCGAGATCTCTCTAATTGATTCTGTCCAACGGGTTGATTGGAAGAACTTCTTTGGAAGGTGCCAACGGTACTGAAGGCATGAAGAAGTATATAAGAGAGATGCTCTAGTTGTTGAAGGGTGCGGATAGAAGAATTCCAAAGTCTGAAATCTCCTCTATTACTTTGCGATATCATTCGTTGAGCATTACATGTAATCAAAAGAGAGATCATATTGTAGATCTTGAGGAAGTGTAGTAGAGTAATCTACACTTTGTGGACTCAAGAGCGTGAGATTGTAATCACTCTTATTGATTCTTAGTGAAATCCGGCTGAAGGGCTGTCCGTGCGGGAGAGTGGACGTAGGCTTGATCTAAGCCGAACCACTATAAATCTGGAGTCTTGATTCTCTATCCTTAATCCTTTATATTGTTATTTGCTTTCATTTGCTGCAATCGTTGACTTTAAATTATTCATATCTTATTTGATTTGAATTGTTAAAATTGCGATAAACACCTATTCACCCCTCTCTAGGTGCTAATACTAGTTCTAACAAGTTAGAGTGTGGAGGGTGATGACGAGGAGGACGAGGATTTGTAGTTTGTGGAACCCCACCCTTACTTGTAGACCTTGTTTTTAAACCAGCTTGAGTTGAATTTGAATTACTAATTCACCTTGTATATACATGCACTAGTTTGCAATGTATATAAGTGTGAATGTTTTTAAAAGTTTGAAATTTAGTCCTACGGTTCTATCCCAATGTTTTATTGTTTGGGGATTTAATATATGCTTCCGCTTGCACATGAAAAAGATAGGCTCGGCGATACGTAGTCTTGGGATATCGCTTTTAAAATCGACCAAGGTAAGGGATGTGCGCATGCCTGAGGATTGGGGCGTGACAACCACCGTCCTCCTTCTAGCAATCAAGTGCCTGCATTGCCGTTCCTTCAGCCATCCGCGACTTGCATTTGTTGCGCCTTGCCGCAGCCCACTCTCATCTGCGACGCGTAGCCAGCCACGACGCCGTGCCATCGCTGTTCCAATAGACCGACCTTACCGCGCCACTGCCTCTGCAACAACACCCTGCAAATCCAAATCTTTGCCTTCAGCTTCGACTGATCCCAAGTCGGTCATCACTCTACGACGCTCGTTCGCGCCTCTGCCCGAGCTCGAGCCAGTCTTTGTGACTCCAAAACCCGCTATCTGCAGCACTCTAATCATCGCACCATCGTAGCTCGCCGTCGCTCTGGAGCTCCATTCACCTACCACCGGTCTCCATTTGATGACCCGTGACCCGCACAACAACCCTCCTGCCCGCTGCTGATCTGTTGGCCATCGCCCCTTGCCGGCAGTTCTTCTGCCCACGACGACAGCCTTGCTGCACCCCATCTCGCTTGCGACTCGCGCCGGTTCACGCCCCGCACTGCTGCCTATGTTGTTGCCTAGCAACCCACGATCCAACTCCACCTCTGTTGATCCCTTACGCCGGAGCCTGACGCCATCGCGCTGCCGCCCATGACCCCCCTCGTCATCGCCGCCCGCCAGCTCTCACCGGAGTTCCGACGCCGGTCACCGTCCGTCCGGCGCCTACCAACGCTGCTGCAAGTTCCCCCTTTTTGGTAGTTTAGTTTGTTTATTTTTATTTTTATTTTTCATGTTATTATTTTATTTGATAGCATTTTTTTTATGTTTAGCTATTTAAATTGTGATATTGGATGTTAATATTCATAAAATCTTGTAGGCATTATCCGCAGGGATTTTGTCCGGAATTATTGTAATTATTAATTTGATCCGAGAGACATTGGATCATTTTTTTAATTATATTAATTTTTGGGCTTTTTGGTAGAATGTCAATTGTTAAATCATTATAATTATTAATTTGATCCGTAAGACTTCGGATCAGATTTTTAATTATTTTGATCTCTTTGTCATGATGATTAGGGTTAGAATAATCGTTAATTTGACCTGTGAGACGACCGGTTATTTTTTCGACTATTTTAATCATTTATTGGTTGACTATGTTGATTATTTAGGGTTAATATTTCATAATTACTCACCTTAAAAAAAACTAAAAAGAAACAAAAAAATTTTAATCAAAAAAATCAAAATCTTGCATGAGCATATAGGACATGTAGGTTTAATAAATTAGACACGTAGGTTTAGTAAATATTTTTTTTTTATGATTATATTTTTATGACTGCATTTTTAGATATCTTTTTTAAAATAGGTTAGGATCAGACCTAAATACCTTTTTTTTTTTTTTTTTTTAAATAGAGTCTTAGATAAAATTGGCATATTCTCATCATTTTTTTAATAATAAATAAAAAAATAGTTTTCTAAGATAGGATAGGGTTTAAGTCAAATTAATCCCTAGAATAAATTAGAAAATTATCCCTTTTTAGATAGTTTAATTAGGGTTTTTATTAATTCCGAATTTCATAATAGGATCATTTAATCAAAATTTTTTCATTAGTAAAGTTAGGTCATGAGGTGCATAATAACTAGTTTGCATAATCGGCCCATTTAATTAGAATTTGCATATTAACAAGATTGCATATTAATAAGATTAAGTCATTTAGTTAAAAAAATGCATTTTTATAAAAGAATTCTAATTTCAAAGAAAAACCAAAAAAAAATCATTTGTTTTGTGTGATGCGATTTATTTT
This sequence comes from Eucalyptus sp. ANBG9806169, assembly GCA_014182395.1. Lineage (NCBI taxonomy): Eukaryota > Viridiplantae > Streptophyta > Magnoliopsida > Myrtales > Myrtaceae > Eucalyptus > Eucalyptus sp. ANBG9806169. The sequence goes on along the minus strand of CM024574.1, from coordinate 18,209,669 downwards.
ATTTATTGAATGGTTGAGCACTTGTGTGGTCACCATATTTGCATGGTAGTAATTTAGGTTGAAATAAATCCAAGTTGCTTGCAAAAACTTTTTTTTGAAAATAAAAGAAATGGTACCGAGAGGGCATTAGAGAAATCTAGTGTAACCAAGTCCCCGTACCCTTAGTCTCTGGTTCGTAGGAGTAAAATAATCCTCCCGTTATTTTACTTAGGTGTCTAATCGACCTACCGTAAACTGATGATTGGTGACTCCTAGATAAAATCTATTTGTATGTTAAGAAATTTGAACCTAAGTCGCGAATTGGTATGGGCTTGGGAGAGCCCAAGTTAAGTCTAGGCTTTGTAATCCATTAGCCTAATTTTAGGTGGTGCACCTGAAAAATAGGTCGCGACAACATTCATTAAGTAAGTGTCTCTAAATTCGAAGTAAAAGGAACTCTAAAAAATTAGAAAACGGCAAAGGTCTAGGGATTTCGAGAATCTGAAGAGTCGACGCCTATGGAACCTTAACTGGCAAGCCTAAGGAGAAGGGGTGGCACCCTACTTGACCTCTAAGATCCATTGTCATGATTTTTTAGGCTATGAATCACTCCCTACCATTAATGAGCTTATGAGTCAGCCCCCCTCTTAACATATAACCATCCAAAATTTAATGATTACATTTCAAGAGTGAAGCTAACGGGGTCAAGTGTCCTACATAATCATATTGTATTAATAAGCTACCTTCCAAGAACATTAAATGCACCATGGGAAATATCAAGTTTTTTTTTTTTGGAAAAAAGATCCACTTTAAATAATTATTGAGAAATTGATAGAACCTTGGACCCTTATTTGAAAATTTTCCAAGAAATTTGGGTTATGGGACAAAGGATAGACCTAGTTCCTCTAGAATTGGACTAGGATAGGCCAGGTTGGGCTAGTCCAAGGTCGGTCTAGGGTTGACCCTAGACTAATGCTCGACCTTACTATCATGTGTTAGAAAGTAGAGCAATCAAATAAAACCAACAAAAGTAATATCCGCAAGCATTACACAAAGGAAATCAAATGAGTCATATTCAAGCCCCACGAAGTCGGATGATTTAGTGCAAAATACTTGTACATTACACATTAAGATTTTATTAAATTGGTAAATTTACAAGTGGGTGAAGAATTGCCAACTATTGAAAGAATTTAACGATGAAAAAATAAATAGTAAATTATCAACCTGTTTGGATGTTTGGCATTATAGCAAAATCTTACCTTGGTAACATACAAAGAGATTCAACAATTTGTATACAATTACCATCATGCACTTTAGATGACTAATGTTTGGCAAAATTTTTCAAATGAGCATCTAAAGTGGGGTTATTTTTTCAAAATATGGCTAAGGTGGACATTATTTCAAATAAAGGTCTGAAGTTGCCAAATTAGTCTCAATTGAAGACCTGAGCTTGCTGGTTGGCCAAATTTTCGCTAGTTGGCAAGTACTTGATTTGTTTTTTTTTTTTTTGGTGGTTGGAAGGGTACCATTCTAGTAGAGGAAATCACGCTGATTTTTTTCCTTTGGCCCAGGGGTGGCCAGTCAATCCGGCAAACATGCAGTTTTTCTCCTCCAAGTCCCCCTCCATGAGCATCTCACTTATGTACTTAAGAGTCGAATTGGAGTTTCACTATCTTCTTTAGATTCCATCGCTATGCTACTGGAAGCCGGTGATGCACTAGCAATCATGTTATTGGGTTCAGCATTGTGTTTGAATCCATTAACAAGATTCCAATTTGGATGGGGATCAAAGTCAATCCATGTCAACCTTCGACCCATTCAAGGAATCGGTATTGTTCATGGTCTGTGATTCAAGACTCTATTATGGACTGGCGTCTATGGACCGAGTTCATCACAATCATCCATTTATTGGACTTTGGTGTAGAACTAACTTTAGGGCAATTTTTTTTTTCGACAAGTAAAGTTTTTTCATTGGCTTAAAAGGCAAGTGAGCTACTTGCTATATGCTTAAGTCATACAATTTAAACAAGACCCAAATGCTTACATAAAAACTTGTAATTGCCCAAAGATATTTGGGGAAAATTACCAAAAAAATCATAATATATTGTACTTTTGCCAATTCAGTCATAAATATTTTAATTGTGTCAATTGAGTCCTAAAGTTTTTCAAGTTTCACTAATTGAGCCCATCTAGCTAATTTTGACTGAAAATTATCAAAGTGAATGACATCAGACTTTTTTTTTTAAAAAAAAGTATTTTAATATTTTTGAATTTTTAATATTAAATATTTTTTAATTTTCTTCTTTCATTTTTTTTTTTTCCGTTTTCTTCCTTTGCCAAGCCTTGGTGATGGCCGGTGATCGACCACAGGCTATGACTGACAAGGGTTGCCCTTGCTAGCCTTAGGTGAGGTCACCCCTGTTGCCTTTGAGTAAGGCTTGTCCAAACTAGATTTGATAGGGTTTAGCTTTGCCTGAAGCTGGCTAGGTTGGCCCTTGCTAGCCTTTAGGGATGGTTGGCCTTGCCATCTTTGGGCAAGCCTCGCCTAAGACCAGCCCTTGTGAAGGTTGATGAGGTTGCACCTTACCCTCGCTAGATTGGGCAAAGTTGAGCCTCGCATGAAGCTGTGACTTGCTGAATTTGGCAAGGCGGCAAGATCCTCCCTTACTAGATCTTAGTGAGGGTGACCATCACTGGTTGTAGCCTATGGTTGGTCAGTAGTCATTCCCAAGGCTCGACAACCATCAGAGAAAGAAAAGAAAAGAAAAAATATTTAAAAATTTAAAAAATATTAAAATATTCCACGTTTGCGCTAGCTTCACCATGTAGGATGCCTGACATTCATGTTAGTGATTTTCGACCAAAATTGATCATATGAGCTCAATTGGCAAAACGTGAAAACGCTTAGGACTAACTTGTATAATAAAAAGGTTTATAACTAAGGGTGTGTTTGTTTCACTGAAAGTATTTTACCAGAAAGTGTTTTCCGGATTTTCAGCCGTTTGGTTCTCTAAAAAAGATTTGGTCAACGGAAAATACTTTCTGGTCAACACAAATATTATGTATTATTTTAGGAAAACAAATTTCTTCGCCTTAGAAGATGAAAATACTTTCCCTTTTCATCTTTTTCTCTCTTACCTTTCACTTTTCCTCTCCAGATTTTTCTGAGGTACGGACTCCGTTGATCAGCTCGCTGAAGCGAAAGTGAGAGCATGGAGATGTCGGTGGCGAGCACAGCCGTGCTCCAGTGAGACAAGGAGCTGAAGCTTTTCGATGACGCGAGGCTCGGTGTCAAGGGCCTTGCCGATTCCGGCGTCTCTTGGATCCTGTCATTCTTCGTCCACGCCCCTTGGGAGGCCACGGCTGACGCTGTCGACCTCGTGATCCCCACCGTTGACCTTAGGGGTGGCGGCCACGGGGATCTCTGGTGGAGGGTAGTGGAGGAAGTTCGAAGCGCGTGCGAGGGCTGGGGGTTGTTCCAGGCGATGAACCACAGGATTTCGGAGGGCGTGCTGGAGGAGATGATCAGAGGGGTGTCACGCCCCGAACCTTGAGCGCGCGCACATCCCTCGGTGGTCGATGAAATTGCAACGTCTCAGGACACGTCACTGACCCATTCATTTTATTGCACATGCGGAAGCGAAATAAAAACCCCTGATAGCAAACAACATGGGATTGAAAAGCAAGATAACAATTTCACAAACAAACACGCTTTCATAAACATGTTAGGTTTATACACTAAGTTAGTCTATCTATAAAACATCGGCTCTAAAAAAGAAGTTGTCCTACGACTTACTAGTCGGACACATTCGCCAATCCTTTGGACTCCAACTTTGCAGGCTTCGGGTCCTCCACAACCCCATCAGGAAGGTTAGCTGCATCCTTGCCTGGAGCTGTGTCAACCACAGTGATGGGGACATCAAAACCCTGAATGGGACATTCCCTATACCTATTGAGCCCATGGCGATACCACGCCCTGAATTGATGAGGTACCCTTTGAGGTAGGCCCTCATCGACCTAGATAGTGGTCACCATGAGTTCAAAGACCCAGTGACTCCCGGGGACTGGGACGTCTATGCTCCACTCAGTTGCTCCCCGAGGCCGACCAAAACGTTCTGGAGGGATCGCCATCTAAGGACCTGAAAAGGTTAAGTCTACGACGGGGTGAGATAATATCTCAGCAAGTTCACCCCCTAAACCCCTATTAGGAAGGAAATACGCCTAGAGGCAGTGTATACACACAATACATAGGACTTACCTCGCCTCAGTTTCCTCCTGCATGTTAGTACAATTCATATATTACATATGTGCAGTAATAACACTCGATCATTTGGAACGTCTCAATTCACATCTCAATCAATTAATCAATCAATCAACCAATCAATCGATCACAGGGGTCTCGGTTATAAGGCCAAATCGTTATGACATGTCCCATACCATGCCATACAATTTTGTCTCATAATCCGACGCGTCAATTTCAATCAATACAATTTTGTCTCATAATCCGACGCGTCAATTTCAATCAATCACACGTTCCAATTGATTACTGTTTGCATAGACACGATCTATCGACGCACATCGGTCTTCTAGCGTAGCCAAGCTTCGTCTCCCCCCTTGAGCACGGCAACATCCACCGACGCACATCGGGACGGCATTTTCGAAGGAGCATCAGTCAAGAATCTAGTGTGACCAACATTCGTTGTCTAGGGGTATCCCATATAAGGGCAATGTCCTATCAATGCACATTAGGGACGGGTTCACTTAACCATCACACAATTAATCAATCCCGGCCAAGGACATTGTGCTTTGTACTCAAATGCCTCAATTAAAATAATGAACTTGGCCTATTTTTTTCATATTAAAAATACCCGGTAAAATAATTATGTGTAGGTACATGGTCAGTTTGGGCAAAAAATGCGATATCTTCCTTTTTGAAAATTTCACTATTTAATATAGTACTTAAAAACATTTTTGGCGTTAAAAACTTATGCCCAGTATTTTCTGATTAAATACCAAATTTTCACAATTTTGAAATAAATACTCAAAATTCACAATCACCACTCAAATGGACAAATCAATTGTGTAAATTAAGCGCACCACTGCAATCAGCACGAAATTCCGATCATCGGCTATCCCGATAAAATTTTCAGAAAATATTAAATAATTAAATAAATAGCAAAATTAATTAATAAATACAAATTAAATAGATAAATACCAACTTAAGCCTAATAATGCTAATCTAACCACCTAAACGGGCCTAGAAAAATAATGCACCATGCTCAATAAATAATCTAATCTAATTAACCCTTAACTAATTTAATCTAATCTAATCATCTAATTAACTTCCTAAGCAGAGTTTAGCAAGTAAACTCACCGGTTTTGCGGGCCGATTAGTTCATGCGACGGCGACGCCAAGGTGGGCGAGAACCAAGTCTACAGCAACACCAATGGAGGTCAGAAGGGCTCGGAAAACGGCCCAATAGCTCACTGCTAGAGTTGGGCCTTTGGTTTTGTCCAAGGGTTGGACCGAAGGGCTTCACGGTTGAAATTGGCTGGAACGGTGAGGAGGCGGACCAGGCGGCTTGGACGGGCAGTGAAAGGGCTTGACGGCGACGGTAGGCGATTGGATCAGCTTCGACGATCAACGAGCAGGGCGCGGGTGACGAGCGCGGGCAGCAGGAACGTGCGAATAGGCGCGCGAGTAGGATGGCAGGTGCGGGAGCTCGGGCGGTGCTCGGTGTTGGAAAAATTCTCTTAAAGTATTTTGAAGTTGACAAAACATTTTCATCAGTCTAGTCTGAAGACTTACAGACTCTATTGACAAAGTCTAAAGATCAAAGTCTGAAGCTAGCAAGACTCATGTTTCAAAGTCTACTCTCATTGACAGTTTCCATACCAACGTTTATTATGATCTTATATGATTCTTATTCTAACGGCTAGATAATATCTTTCTACTGGATTCAGCACTAGAAGATCTTACTTTCGTATTCGAATATGTATAGATTCTCTAAAGATTTCGCAACTTATATTTGGAAGGACGTGCGGACCCCTCAAGTGCCACAACTTGGCACAAATGGACACTTAAGTGCCATAACTTACGAAAGGTACACTTAAGTGCCAAAATCGGAGTAAAATGGATCACTTGAGTGCCAATCCGGCCAAAGTCCGGCCAAAAGGCTGACGTGGCTTTTTTCCGGCGAAGCAAGCCCAAAACGACGCCGTTTTGCTCGCTGATGTGGCCAAATAATGCAAAAACGGCATCGTTTTGGGCGATGTGGTAAAAAAAAAAATAAAAATAAAAATTAATTAAATTAAATTAAAAATTAAATTTATTTAAATAAATTTAAAAATAATAATTTTAAAATTAAATTTGGTTAAAATATTAAAAAATAATTATTTAAAAATTTAAAAATTAAAAAATTAAAAAATTAAAAAATTAAAAGGGAGGGGGTGTGGGGGAGGCGGGCGAGGGATCGGCCCTCGCCCGCCATCGCCGCCCCGCCACCGCCGGAAGGGCGGCGGCGGACGGGGTGGGGGTCGGCGAGGGCTCGCGAGCCCTCGCCACGGCCGGATCGGGCGAGGGTCGCGGCCCTCGCCCGGATCCGGCGAGGGTCGCGAGCCCTCGCCCAGATCCGGCGAGGGCTCGCGAGCCCTCGCCATTGGTCGGCCGGGGTCGCCGGCCCCCGGCCGTGGCCCGGCGACCCCGGCCGACCCTCCCCCGCCATCGCCGGCCCTTCCGGCGGCGGCGGGCGGCGCGGCGAGGGCGATCCCTCGGCCGCCTCCCCCACACCCCCTTTTTCTAATTTTTAAATATTTTAACTAAATTTAATTTAAAAATAATTAGTATTTAATATTTTAACTAAATTTAATTTAATTAATTTTTCATTAATTTTTTTTACCACGTTAGCAAGCAAAATGGCGTCGTTTTGGGCTCGCTTCGTCGGAAAAATGCCACGTCGGCGTTTTGGCCGGACTTTGGCCGGAGTGGCACTTAAGTGATCCGTTTTTCTTCGAATGTGGCACTTAAGTGTACCTTTCGTAAGTTATGGCACTTAAGTGTCTCTTTGTGCTAAGTTGTAGCACTTGAAGCGTTCTTATCCCTATTTGGAAGGATCTACTTATGGAAACCAAGATCCTGATTGTATGAGCAAGCAGGATTGATGGGCTATCAACACTTACCTTAAAGAGCTCGAGATCTCTCTAATTGATTCTGTCCAACGGGTTGATTGGAAGAACTTCTTTGGAAGGTGCCAACGGTATTGAAGGCATGAAGAAGTATATATGAGAGATGCTCTAGTTGTTGAAGGGTGCCGGATAGAAGAATTCCAAAGTCTGAATCTCCTTTTCTATTTTGCGATATCATTCTTCGAGCGTTATATGTAATCAAAAGAGAGATCATATTGTAGTGAGACCTTGAGGAAGTGTAGTAGAGTTTTCTACACTTTGTGGACTCAAGAGTGTGAGATTGTAATCACTCTTTTTGATTCTTAGTGAAATCCGGCGGAGGAAGGGATGTACGTGCGGGAGAGTGGACGTAGGCTTGGTCTAAGCCGAACCACTATAAATCTGGAGTCTTGATTCTCTATCCCTAATCCTTTTATCTTTCATTACTTTCATTTGCTGCAATTGTTGGTTTTAATTCATTAATATCTCATTCGGATTAAATTATTAAAATTGCTTTAAACACCTATTCACCCCCCTCTAGGTGCTAATTCTAGTCCTAACAATTGGTATCAGAGCTTGTGTACTTGCTTATAAGAAGTGTCTTTACTTCTAAGTAAAAGATCTATGGCTAGTATGTTGCCTACAGGGTTGGTAGAAGGTCAAAGCAATACCAGACCTACATACTTTGATGGAAAAGACTACAGCATATGGAAAAATAAGATGAAGGCATTCCTAAGATCGAAAGATCCTTTGGAATGGGAAGTGGTTGATAAAGGAATCATTCCTGCTGCTGCATCAGAATCGGAGAGAGGAAAAGAAACCGCTGATCCTACTCTTCTGACTCAAGAAGAAATCACCAAGAGACAGACTCTTGACGCCAAAGCTATTTACTCTTTATATTGTGCTTTACCCCCTACTGAGTATAACAGAATATCTTCTTGTGATACAGCAAAAGAAGTCTGGGATAGGCTTCACATTACCTATGAAGGAACTGATCGTGTGAAAGAAACGATGATCAACATTCTTTTGGGACAATATGAAGTCTTTAAGATGAGATCAGGAGAGTCAATAACTGACATGTTTAGTCGCTTTACTGAAATTGTGAATGGTATTGAATATCAGGGACATCCAATCTCAGGACATATGAAGGTCAACAAACTCCTTCGAGGACTCTCAAAAGACTGGAATTACATAAAAACCTCAATAGAGAGACGCAGAGGATTGCTCCACTCTCTGTAGACGAACTGGTTGGGACTCTTCAATCCTATGAAGTGGAATAGACCAACGAAGATGAAGACTCAAAAGGTAATAAATCTATTGCCTTGAAGTCTAATGACTATTCGATGCTACGAGACTCGAAGAAGATCTAGATGATGAAGAGCGGCACTCATGATAAAGAGATTTAGAAAGTTGAACAGAAAAGGAAGGAAATTCAATTGGAAGAAACAAAGTTCTCAAAGGTTTCAAAACAGGTCAACAGAGGAAGATGATTCTAACAAAGAAGTGACTTGCTTTGAATGCAAGAAAAAGGGACACATCAGACCCAACTGTCATCTGTTAAAGAAAAGAAAAGGAAAGGCGAGAAAAACGGGAAGGCACTCAAAGCGAGACTTGGAGTGATACCGAATGTGAAGAAAGTGACGACGATTATGCCAATATCTGTTTAATGGCAAAATCAGACTCAGACTCAGACCTTGATTCAGACACAGACTCAGACAGTGAACTCGAGATTACTATAAAAAAGAAGATTAAATGGTATCTTGATAGTGGCTGCTCAAGACATATGACAGGAGACTCAAGCTGCTTCATAAAACTTGTCCAGATAGATGGAGGAAAAGTTTCCTTTGGCGGTAACAACAAAGGAAGAATTACCGGTCGAGGAACAAGTAAAGATTGGAAGCTTGTCAATCAATAATGTTTCCTTAGTTGAAGGATTAAATTACAACTTACTTAGCATAAGTCAGTTGTGTGATACTGGTTTCAAGATCAACTTCCAGGAAGAAACGTGCTCTGGAATCAATAAAGACTTTACTCAATCTTTTATTGGACGAAGACATGGAAATATCTATCTTCTGGATGTGAATCAAGAAAGATCATAGTGCTTAATATCAGTACAAGATGAAGCAAATCTATGGCACAAAAAGCTAGGCCATATCAATATGAAGCAAATCAACAAGATCTCTACCAAGAAACTTGTTCGAGGATTGCCTATTCTCAATTACTCAAAGTCTGATCTATGTACACCATGCGTACTGGGTAAACAGAAAAATCAGATGAAGGATTCTTTCTTGGTTACTCAACTACAAGCAAAGCTTTTAGAGTATTCAACAAAAAGACTCAGACTGTGGAAGAATCAATGAATGTCAAATTTCAAGACTCTCCACAAGTTCAGCAAATTCAGATCGAAGATTCAGAATCGCTCCGGTTTCTTGCTAGATCTAACTCCACTGAAGCAGTTACTAATTCGGAATCAGTACAACAAGCTACTGATGAAGAATCTACTCAAGAAGAAGATCAACAATCTATCAGATTGACTAGTAATTGGAAGCACAAGTCTAGTCATCCTGAAGAACTCATTATTGGGAACATTAATGAGGGAATTCGAACAAGATCCAAAAGGCGAGAAGAGTCTAGTGCTGTTGCTCTTATTTCTGAAATAGAACTCAAAAATATTGAAGAAGCTTTAGCTGATGAAAGCTGGATTGAAGTAATGCAAGAAGAGCTCAGACAATTCAGTATTAACGACATATGGGAATTGACTCCCAAACCAAAAGGTAAATCAGTTGTTGGAGCTAAATGGGTTTTCAGGAACAAACTTGACGAAAAAGGTAAAGTAACGAGAAACAAAGCAAGACTCGTGGCTAAAGGATACACGCAAGAAGAAGTGATAGACTATGATGAGACTTACACTTCAGTAGCAAGGTTAGAAGCAATCAGATTACTACTTGCTTTTACTTGCTATAAGAATTTCAGGTTGTTTCAAATGGATGTCAAAAGAGCATTCCTGAATGGATTTATTCAAGAAGAAGTCTACGTGGAACAACCTCCTAGATTTGAAGATTCAAAGAAACCAAACTCGGTGTTCGGGATCGAAGAAAGCTTTATATGGATTGAAACAAGCTCCTCGAGCTTGGTATGAAAGGCTAAGTAATTTCTTAATTCATAATGGCTTTTCTAAAGGAAAGGTAGACACTGCCTTGTTTATTAAAAATGAAGGTAAAAGTTTTCTACTTGTTCAGATTTATGTTGATGACATTATATTCGGATCATCTAATGAGACTTTGTGCAATAAATTTTCTAAATCTATGCAGGATGAATTCAAGATGAGCATGATGGGTGAACTATCCTTTTTCCTTGGTCTACAAGTGAAACAATTAAAGGAAGGAATATTCATTCATCAAGAGAAATATGCAAAAGAACTTGTTAAAAAGTTCGATCTGGAAAATTGCAAAAAGACTGACATACCAATGTCAAGTTCCTTGAAGATAGACAAAGATGAAGCAGGGGAAGAAAATCGACCAAAAGTTATACAGGAGTATCATTGGTTCACTTCTTTATCTTACTACATCCAGACCTGACATATTATTTAGTGTTTGTATATGCGCTAGGTTTCAAAGAAGGAGACTTTACACATCCTAGAGAATCTCATCTAAGTGCTGCTAAACGTATTATTAAATATGTTGCTACTACTTCTAAGATCGGTCTATGGTATCCCAAAGAAGGAGACTTTACACTTTTTGGCTATTCAGACGCAGATCTTGCAGGTTGTAGAGTTGAAAGAAAAAGCACTTCAGGTACTTGTCAATTGCTTGAAAGTAGGGCAGTATCTTGGTTTTCAAGAAAACAAAGTACTGTGGCTCTTTCAACAGCTGAAGTAGAATACGTAGCCCTTGGAAGTTGCTGTTCTCAAATACCGTGGATAAAACAACAACCTTTGCAAGACTTTGGCATTGAAGACTCTTGCACGAAATAAGATGTGACAACACCAGCGCAATCAATCTTACAAAGAATCCTATCCTACATTCAAGAGCAAAACACATTGAGATTCGACATCACTTTATAAGAGATTATGTTCAGAACAAAGAAGTCTTGATACAATTTATAGACTCAAAGAATCAACTGGCAGACATCTTCACAAAGCCACTTGAGAAAAGCTTGTTTGAGTCTATTCGTTCAAGACTCAATATTTTATCTCTTGAAGAATGTTGAAGCTCAGACTCAGAAACTAAAGTCTGACAGAGCATCAGACTCAAAGGTTGAAGACTAAGAATACGGATTGACACGACTGTAAGTTCATTTACTTAAAATGTCATATTGATAAGGTAAGATTATCTTTTTATCTCTAATTAAGCTCATTAAGGCAGTTATATTTTAAAAAAGGGTGGTTATCGATTTATTAAGGCAGTTATTTTTTTTCAAAAGGGAATTCTTAAGATTTCCAAAATATGCGACGCTTGGATTTCCCCCGTATCTGTTATCTTTTATACACTTCTTCTCCTTCGTTTTCACTTTACCCGAAACCCTAGATCAAAAGCTTTTCTTGCTCCGTATTTTTCTCTCCAAAACTTCTTCGTCTCAAAGTTTTTAACTTTCTTGCGACACAAGTGAGAAAGCTTCTCCAAAGAAAGCAACAATGTCGTATCAAAGGAAGTCATCGAGAATAGCAAACATGAGACCACAAGGATCTGGTGAGGGGCCTACGCACTTCGATCTCATCGAAGAAAGCGACTTTCCATCTGAGCAAACTCCTCAACGATCTCAACAGCGGTCTTCCCCAACTAGACCTCAAGGTCATCGCCCTCAAGATGCATAAAAAGTTGTTGAAGATATTGAACCTGTAAGAACACTTAAGCATGCCTTTGTCTATAGGCTTTATTCTGCATTGAAGGAAGGAGGTTCTGACATGACCTTCATTGATGAATTTCTGAAAGAGAAAGGTTACATAAATGAGACTCATTTTCTCACCGTCATGGAGAGGTTAGGGATTGTTCCTGAAGGAACGGCTGCAAAAGCCTTTGCAAACTTTCCTAGTGACCCTAGGTTTGGTAGTATGAATCAGCCAGAGGGAAAGGATGATGATGAAAAGATGTTCATACACTTTAAACCATGGATGGGTGTGGCTGCAAACCTTCGAGGGAAGAAGGATGAACTGTTTCGTTCAGACGGACATAGGAAGAAGTATGAAAAATTGCTGAAGCGTGGGGTGATGAATCCACAGACAGTGGATTTCGATTTTCTGGACCTATTGAGCATAAATTTGAGAGAGAAGTTTGAAAAACTTCAACTTCATCAGTTCTGTACTGACTGTGATATGGCACATTCTGAATTAACAGCGTACTTCTATTCCAATCTCAGTTTCATTGATGCAAACAGCTTATCTTTCAGTATTGGAGATAAAGAGTATGTTGTTGATAAGGACATTCTGGCAAATGTAATTGGTGTGGAAAGAGGTGCTTTCCAATCAATTAGTGTGTCTGTAAGCCATGCTACTCTTGAACTTGCGAGAGACAGAATTGCTGAAGGTCGTCTCTCCTACTCTAGGATGAATGCAACAAATACTTTGCTTCACAAGATTGTGATCAATTGTCTTAGACCCAAATCAACATCCAAGACAGATGTATCCATCTCAGAGGCTAAGTTGATGTATGCAATCAAGACTGGTCTTAACTTCTCTTTGCCGCACACTATCATGTTTCACATGTACGGATCCATGGCAAAGGACAAGGGAAAGCTTCCTTATCTTTGCTCTTATCACTCATCTTTTCGGACATCTCGAATATTCAGCCTCCTCACATTCTTTACGTGAAGACTATTGATAAAATGGTCATCGGATGAAGATGATAACAAAGATGCGTACGAAAGAACTCAGCAAGAAGTCTGGAGCGGTTCAAGGAGAAGACTCCTATCAAGTTCAGACCAGACTCTTCTGCGGCCAAAAGAAAAGGAAAGGAACCAATGGCTAGTTCTACCAAGAAGAGAAGGGCAATCATCTTGGAAGATGAAGAGGATGAGGATGCTCTACCCATCTCTGCTCTTGTTTCTCAATTTTTTGCATCTATTCCAGCTGTTCCAGAACAACAGTTTGCAGAAACAGAGAAAGAGAAAGAGGAAGAGAAAGATGAAGAGAAAGAAAGAGAGGAAGAAGAAGAAAAAGTAGAACAAGCGGAGGAACCAGCAAAAACAGTTTCTCCAGCAGAAAAAGAGGATCCACAATAGCCTGTCACTGAGGAAACTCCTCAGAAAGAAGAGTTCTTTTCCCCTCCATAAGACATGGAAACATGGGGAGATACACACAGAGAACATACCCCTCTTCTACTGACTTTTCGAGAAGGAGATACACAAACAGGTTTAGTCGATCACCTCATGATGCTGGAGATGTTCATGCTGCTCAGTTTCCTGAAGGAGAGGCATCATCTCCACATACCGAACTCCCGCCGATATTCATACTGGCTTGACTCCACCATCGACCGAGCTGAAACAAGCACACGACCGACAATTCCGGAGATTTTGGAAGGCTGCTTGACATCATCTTGGAACTCAAAGGCCAAATCTATGCCATGGGGTATGAATTTCAGACTTTGCGAGAATGAAAATCATGCAATGTTCATCACTCGCATGATCGGCTTAAAGAGGTTCAAAGCATCGATTCGGCACGCAAAAAGCACTACTCTTACCCAAGTACATGAAGATTTGAGGAAGCTAGAAGGAACTGTCAAGTCTATGGAGGACTTTCAACTTGTTCGCATTCCTTGTGCTCCTTGATTTTTTATGCTGACAAAAAGGGGGAGAAGACTTTGCAGATTTTCAAGCATTTCAACTTCAGACTCTATCCTCAAACCAAACCAAATCTTTTCAATTTTTTAAACATTTTTGAGTTGTTATTTTGACTTTATCTTGAGTTTTTTAATTGTGTGCAGTTTTTGAATGTGTGCTCATTATTGCATTACTATAAGCTTTTTAAATTAGATAAAGATAGTACTGTCTATTCATGACTAATGAGGTTTCTGTGAATGTAGATTTGTGTACAGGGTAAGTCTGTGTACAGGATATCTGTGTACATGATAACTTCTACTATTTTTATTCTAATCTTTTATGAGATATCAATGCTTGCTTAAAAGTTGTATTGCAGGGCAATAATATTCAAATCAGGAAAGTTTTGTCACCATAAAAAAGGGGGAGATTGTTGGAAAAATTCTCTTAAAGTATTTTGAAGTTGACAAAACATTTTCATCAGTCTAGTCTGAAGACTTACAGACTCTATTGACAAAGTCTGAAGCTAGCAAGACTCATGTTTCAAAGTCTACTCTCATGGACAGGTTTCGGATCGACGTTTATTCGATCTTATATGATTCTTATTCTAACGGCTAGAGAATATCTTTCTACTTTTGGATTCAGCACTAGAAGATCTTACTTTCGTATTCGAATATGTATAGATTCTCTAAAGATTTCGCAACTTATATTTGGAAGGATCTACTTATGGAAACCAATATCCTGATTGTATGGGCGAGCAGGATTGATGGACTATCAACACTTACCTTAAAGAGCTCGAGATCTCTCTAATTGATTCTGTCCAACGGGTTGATTGGAAGAACTTCTTTCGAAGGTGTCAACGGTATTGAAAGCATGAAGAAGTATATAAGAGATGTGCTCTAGTTGTTGAAGGGTGCCGGATAGAAGAATTCCAAAGTCTGAATCTCCTTTTCTATTTTGCGATATCATTCTTCAAGCGTTATATGTAATCAAAAGAAAGATCATATTGTAGTGAGACCTTGAGGAAGTGTAGTAGAGTTTTCTACACTGTGGACTCGAGAGTGTGAGATTGTAATCACTCTTTTTTATTCTTAGTGAAATCCAGCCAGAAGGGCTGTCCGTGCGGGAGAGTGGACGTAGGCTTGGTCTAAGCCGAACCACTATAAATCTGGAGTCTTGATTCTCTATCCCTAATCCTTTTATCTTTCATTACTTTCATTTGCTGCAATTGTTGGTTTTAATTCATTAATATCTCATTCGGATTAAATTATTAAAATTGTTTTAAACACCTATTCACCCCTCTCTAGGTGCTAATTCTAGTCCTAACACTCGGACAACCAGGAGGGGTGGTCGACGGTGTGAGGGGCTAGCTGGCTAGTTCTCTAGTTTTCTTGAGCTCAAAACACAACAGTAATGGAGAAAGCAAGGCCAAGGAAGAAAAAGGAGGCTGAAGCTTGAAGGGGGGCCACCAAATGGCCACAAAGTCTTCACAAATATCCCATTCACTCATTGCTTGGCCCCCACTTGACCAGCCCTATCCACATCAGCAATTTCTACACCAAAGCTTCTCATAGAAGCCATCCAAAGGTTTCAAGAGTTACTGCCCCCCCGGGCTACGAATTTGGACATTCGCCTCTTCAATTTCTCTTCAATTTCTCTTCAATTAGACTCAAATTGGTGCCCATAAATTCAGCTAAGGTGCCCACATCACATTTCACATTTTTCCTTGCCAATTAGTCCAACTTGAATGCCAAAAGTGCAATAAAAAACGACCCTATAATTTTCCCGGTCCAAAATGGCCCAACTTCGATTTTTCGCTGAAATTCCCAATTAGCCGAAAAATCTTCGGAGGATGAATTGACATTCCTAAAATAAATCGTGACATGACAGAACTTTTAATTTTTGAAATCAGGTTCAATTTCGCGGTTAATTTCAACCATGTGCGATTTTAGTGTAACCTAATATACCGAGTAGCTTTTAGGAATTTTTAGTGCATTTGACTCGAGATCGATTATTTTCGAGCCACATTGTACACCTTCGACACATTGGCAACTCTCTGTTATCACGAAAATCTCGATGTTTCAAATACGAGCATAGAGTATAGAAATGACAAATCGATTTAGTGCCGTTCGACAGAAATTTTGAAATCAGGTGGAATCACCCACACACTAATCACATACCTCTGTCGAATCGACCTATCTCCGGTCTCTAATCGATTTTGACGGTGCCGTATTGACTCTTGCAGATTAGCACGGTTGAGCAGTCAATTTATGGTTGAATTTTTTAGTGTATTGTGTTTAGATTCCTTAACGGCTTCACCTGATAGACTAGTTATCCCGTGAGTGATCAGCTTAGGGAAAAGAACTATAGGCGCATCGATGAAAAGCCCAACTCATTCAATCAAAAACAGAATCAGAAAATCAGGATGTCACAAGGGGTGCGAAGGTTCTACAAGAGCGAGGGAAGGAGGGAGTCGTACTCGCATGAGAAGGGGAGGAAGGTGCTCTACTTCTCGAATTTCAATCTATTCAAGGTGGCGGCGGCGGATTGGAGGGACACATTGGTCTACGAGATGGCTCCAAGCTCGTCGGAGACGCATGAATTGCCGAAATCGTGCAGGTACGTCCGTAAAAAACGGTTTACTTGACTCGATCTCAGGCTTTTAGATTGCTCTCGAATAACTCACCGTCCGAATCGAGTAATCAAAGATTGTATGGATACATGTATAGATGCTGCAAATGGCTACATGATGTAGTACTTAGTCTTGCAATTTGAAGAATTTGAGGTCGATTTCGAGCTTTGTGAAGTCGACCATGCTCGAACTCAAGAAATCAAGCTCAAGGCCAGGATATCAGCATGCCCAATTGTTAGGTCAAATGTCATTCAATCATTTTTCTGGTCAACACAAATATTATGTATTATTTTAGAAAATTCGTTTATAAAGTAACATGGACTCAACAAATTAATTTGGAAGTAAGAGGCATACTATTGTCAATTGTTAGATCAAATGTCATTTAATCATTTTTCAAATGCGATCCAAACACCAGAAAATACTTTTAGTTATGTATCACCAAATAAAGGAAAACTAACCAATTTCTTGGAAAATGGTTTCCTGGAAAACATTTTCAAAAAATGTTACGTTTTTCGTGAGACAAACACATCCTAAATTGGTAAAAGTATAATAGGTTTAAGAACTTTTTGGTAATTTTTCTAAGGTATTTGTGGAGTAAAAACACCATTCTTAAGAAGTCTTCCTTGGGTAAGTTCATTAATCCTCGACACAATAACATCAGGGCCAACAACCTTAGGGTAAGTTCATTATCTTCTGCTTGTTTTGGATACATGACATCACGTCTTGTCATTTCCTTATTAACCAGTAAGGAATATAACTAGTTACCCTGGGGATAAGAACGCTTCAAGTGCCATAACTTGGCACAAAGGGACACTTAAGTGCCATAACTTACGAAAGGTACACTTAAGTGCCACTTTCGAAGAAAAACGGATCACTTAAGTGCCACTCCGGCCAAAGTCCGGCCAAAATGCCGACGTGGCATTTTTCCCGATGAGCAAGCCCAAAACGACACCATTTTGCTTTGCCGACATGGCCAAATAATACAAAAACGGCGTCGTTTTGGGCCGACGTGGTAAAAAAAAATTAATGAAAAATTAATTAAATTAAATTAAAATTAAATTTAGTTAAAATATTAAAAAATAATAATTTTAAAATTAAATTTCGTTAAAATATTAAAAAATAATTATTTTAAAATTAGAAAAACTAAAAAAATTTTAAAAAATTTAAAAAAATTTAAAAAAATTTAAAAAAAAAATTATAAAAAATTATAAAAAATTATAAAAATTTAAAAAAATTTTAAAAAATTTAGAAAATTTTAAAAATTTTAAAAAATTTTAAAAATTTTAAAAAAATTAGAAAAATTTAAAAAAAAATTTTGAAAACTAAAAAATTTTAAAAATTTAAAAATATTAGAAAACTAAAAAATTTAAAAATTTAAAAAATTTAAAAAATTTAAAAAATTTAAAAAAATTTAAAAAATTTAAAAAATTTATAAAATTTAAAAAATTTAAAAAATTTAAAAATTTAAAATTTTAAAAAATTTAAAAATTTAAAAAAAAAAAGGGGGGTGTGGGCGAGCCCAAAACAACGCCGTTTTGCTTGACTTGACATGGTCAAATAATACAAAAATGTGTCGTTTTGGGCTAACGTGGTAAAAGAAATTAATGAAAATTAATTAAATTAAAAATTAAATTTAGTTAAAATATTTAAAAATAATAATTTTAAAATTAAATTTAGTTAAAATATTAAAAAATAATTATTTTAAAATTAGAAAAATTAAAAAAAATTAAAATTATTAAAAAATTAAAAAAAAAAATGGGGGTGTGGGCGAGCCCAAAACAACGCCGTTTTGCTTGCCGACATGGTCAAATAATACAAAAACGGCGTCATTTTGGGCTGACGTGGTAAAAATAACTTAATGAAAAATTTAATTTTTTAATTTTTTAATTTTTTTAATTTTTTTTAATTTTTTAATTTTTTTTTAATTTTTTTTAATTTTTTAATTTTTTAGTTTTTTTAAAAAAATTAGTTTTTTTAAAAATTTAAAAATTTTTAATTTTTTTTTTTTATAATTTTTAAAATTCTTTTATTTTTTCTAATTTAAAATAATTATTTTTTAATATTTTAACTATATTTAATTTTAAAATTATTATTTTTAAATGTTTTAACTAAATTTAATTTTTAATTTAATGTAATTAATTTTTATTTTTATTTTTTACCACATCATCCCAAAACGACGCCGTTTTTGCATTATTTGGCCACATCAACGAGCAAAACGGCGTCGTTTTGGGTTCGCTTCGCCGGAAAAAAGCCACGTCAGCCTTTTGGCCGGACTTTGGCCGGATTGACACTTAAGTGATCCATTTTACTCCGATTTTGGCACTTAAGTGTACATTTTAAAGAAGTTATGGCGACTTAAGTCATTCCTTTCACAAGCTTATGGCGACTGGGGCCCGCACCTCGCTACTCCCGAATGGTATTCTAAAGACCTCACACACTACGTTTTTCAGGTATCACTTTTAAAGGATGGAGCTTCCTTACTGTTATTCCCACCCGCTCTCTCATGTCGAGGGTCTCTGGAGTCAAACCATCACCGAGTTCCCAATCGAAATGGTAGAGCAACTTCGCAAGACCGAGATGAAGCACCCTATCCGCCAACGAAAGTCCGACGCACATTCTTCTGCCTGATCCGAATGGAATTAGCTCAAATTTTTGACCTTTGTAGTCAATTTTAGATCCTAGAAACCTCTCTGGTTTGAATGCTAATGGGTCCTCCCAAGCATCTGGGTCTCTTCCAATGCCCCATGCATTCACGAAAACCTGGGTATCTTTGGGTATATCAAAGCCTATGAAATTGCTCAAATATTCCTGTTGTCATTAGTGGTTTCCTTCACCACAGCTTGCAAAAACGGCATTTTTTCCGTGTCACTTTCTTCGAGTTTTCTGTTCAACCCCACAATCTGGTTAATCTCATCTTTGGCCTTTTTCATTGACACGGGTTGGCGGAGTAGCTCCGCCATCGCCCACTCGATGGTGCTGCTTGTAGTCTCTGATCCAGCGAAAAACATTTCCTGCACCATCAATTAGACCCATTTAGTACAAGATCATGTCTTGCTAGGGTTACCACCAATGTTGATTCTTTTGCTATAATTAAGATATTCAGTTTCGCTCGAAAATCACTCCCTCAAATCGTGGGCTTAACAGTAAAAATTATCATGCTTCACCTGATACAATCCTTATCAAACATAGCAGCTCCTATGCTTCGAATCGACAGACAATTGCGCATAAAGAAAAGGAACAAGAATTTGATGATTGGATCCTAAAATTGACGAAATGAATCCACTAATGACAACAGGAATATTTATAAAAGGGCAAGAGCAGGTGTTTGATTGGAAAAAATGAAATAAACAACTGGAATGGCAAGAATTAAGTTGCTGAGAAATAATTGAAAATGAATGGCAAGAAAGTGAAGTGTGTTCTTTTTATGTTTGTGCGTCTTTTTCCCTTAAGATGTGCTCTTTTTGTAGTCTCGGCTACAACGATTGCTTCACTGCAACTGCCGGTCACCAACTTTAAAAATTGTTCCGTCCTAGAAGTTTGACTACAATAATTGTTCGCGCTAGTTTTATCCTTGCAGTCGGTTGGATTCGACCAAATTTTGTGAGCCAATGTCAATACTTCTCGACTCGATTGACATTAACTTGACTTTCATTTATAAGTCCATGGACAAAAACTTTTCATGCCTTGTCAACTTAATTTTATTGGCTTCTTATAATCAATGCTGGTGTTTGAGCATCTATTATATTTATAGTCAATATCAGATCACACATCTGATCAACATACTATTCACTCATTCATTGTGGATACCCAACATGTTCTATTAATCAGTCAAATTGACATCGACTTAATTTAATAAATCATTCAATGTGTTTTTCTAGCACTAGATTTTCTTTTTATAAAAAATAACCATAAATCAATCTCGTGTTTTCGTAGAACATTCTTAGCTAGTTATTACAAAATGAGCATAGACTGGCTAAATCGGGAAAGAATGGTAACATCTTTATAATAGTAGTAGCTTTTTGTTATGCAACGTTCTCTACAAACTTAAAGTGTAAAATGTTTTCATAGATAGTTGATTGGAAAAGGATAGTTATTATAAAATCTAGTGGTAGAATGTTCTACGAAAACACAAGTTTGTAGAGAATGACACGTGATATGACCTGCTTGTTAATTGTCAATTAAGTTTACCACCCCACTTTACAAACCGAACTGGACCTAATATCCTTGAGATGTTAATCATTTCATTTTTGCCAAGAGTGGAAGAGAGGATACCAGAATTATTAAGATGACGTTCTGGGAAGAGATTTTGCGAGGGCCTTCTTTTCCATCGCCCTCATAATCCAATACCGCATCCAAGAAGTCATTCGTTGTTCTCATCTCCCCCGTTAGCTTTCGCTCCTCCAACCTCTCATTGACAAAGCCTTCGGCAATCTTCATGGCTCGATCCATGTCCTTCGCCATGCTTGCCTTGATCCCCCGCGGGTCCAACCATTTCAACCACGGCAGGAAGTCGGCTACGTTGGGCTTGCCAGCCCATGCCATGAACCGGTTCATGGCATCGAAGAACTCGGGCCCGTCCTTCGATTTTGGGTCCAACAGATCCCGCGAGAGCACCATATTACCCACCACATTAAATCCCATGAGAAAGAGGAAGTGGGATAAGTCGATTCCTTGCTCTTCATAAAAATTAGAAATTTTTAACGATTAATTATAATTAGAGAATGTATAGCAGAACGTAATGAATTAGACATGAAAAAAAAAAAAAAATTATTGCACCAAGTTTTGCAACTAGTTTAAGGAGGGATGGAGGAATCAACCTCCAAGCTGCAATGTTCAAGACAAAAGTTGGATTTTTCAAGCTCAAGTCGAACTTAATAAAGTTCTTGATAAGCTTGTTTTCGGATATTTTTCACTAACAAAACTAAATTAGCATCTGAACTCTTGAAAACTCCAACTTGGCTTCTACAAATAAAATAAAGTGGAAAGTTTATTTTTGCATTCTCTTGCATAATAATGGGGATATACTTGATCAATGCATCATAAGATAAATAAAACCCAACTACTTGATCATGCTCGAGTTTGACCCAATTCAATGGTAAAGCTACTTGAGCTTGGCATAATTCAACAGTAGAGCCACTCTAATTCGACTCAAACTCGAGAAGAATGAAAGCAAGTTCGACTAAAAATAGCACTTTAAACACCAGTAGCTCTTGGGCTACTTGATTTATTTACACTGGTATCTATTTGATTGAATTTATCAATTACAGTAACAAAACAAAGGGATAAAAGTATCAGCAGTCCCTAAACTTTTACAAAAAGTTTTAATTAGGTTCCTAAATTTGTTGCGCAATTAGATCCTCGAGCCGTATAACTTCTTCTTTGATTTAGTCCTTCTATTAAAGAAGTAAATATAAATGTTGACATGGCGGTTACGTCCTCATTGAAAGCCAACATGGTGTCTTTAGTGACTTCTTAAAAAACCTGAAAATAGAATGACATAGAAAAATTGAATAACTAGGGGTGGAGGTGAGTTGTCGCCCGGGGTCATGCAATAAATCGAGGCAACGCTTGGGTTGGTGAATGTTTACTTGGATTTAGATTTCTTTATTCTTTTAATCTTTCTCACCCATCTTAGCACTAAGTAAAAAATAATTCATGTCTCCCTAATTAGTTAGTCTAGTAAGTGCTAACATATGGTGGGGATGCAATATTCACCGTAACCAATGCATTCGCATATTTAAGAGGAGGGCCATCTCAAATTAAAAGCTGTATAATTTAAGAACTCAATAGTACAAAAAAGAAAAAAATAAAGAAGATTCTGAAACTTAATTGTACTTTTGCAAAAAAGAAAGGACTGCCGGTTCCTTTATCCGTAAAAAGCAGGCTTATTGTTTTCTTAGATAGATCTAGTTGCAGGTTGCATTCTTTACTGAAATACGATTCTTTTGACAGCGTGGATCGTTAACTCCTAATGGTGTAGAAGTCCTAACATATCTT
The DNA here is from genome assembly GCA_014182395.1 of Eucalyptus sp. ANBG9806169. NCBI lineage: Eukaryota > Viridiplantae > Streptophyta > Magnoliopsida > Myrtales > Myrtaceae > Eucalyptus > Eucalyptus sp. ANBG9806169. The sequence goes on along the minus strand of CM024574.1, from coordinate 18,187,147 downwards.
AACCGTTGATTTTACATACATTAATAATTGAGAAGAACTTGTGACGCTAGTAGGAATATTGTGTAGGGTATAGGCCTTCATCCTCTGTTGATATTTTATAAGGACTTTAAACGTTCCTTTCTCTCTCTCTGTTGCTTTTTTTCTTTTCCTTTGAAGAAGAAAACTATTATTTCGGTCATTCAAGGTTACACATGCAACGCAAACGTCCAAAGTAACACGAAGCACGTAAGAAATAACCTGTTGTTACTTGTTTAACCGCCATTTCTTCCTCTAAATACACGACCATGTTGTCGATGCACTTCTGCCTGAGATGGGCTGTCTCGTTGACGCGCTTGGTCACGAGGAGCTCAACAGAGCAGAGACGCCTGAGAACGCGCCAGTAGCCACCGTAACGACCAACAGCGAGCGAGCCTTGGTCATAATTGAGAGCTGTCATTGCATGGGGACACTTGCGGTCTGCGAACGCGAAGTCATGGCCCTTGAAGAACTATGCGGCGGCCTGAGCTGATTGGATCACCATGGTGTTCACGGAACCGAGTTTCAACCACGTCACAGGCCCGTGCTTGGCTCGCAAGTCGTGGAGGTTCTGGTGGGGCATGGTCCCGAGGTCGAGGATATTGCCGATCACGGGCCATGCGGGCAGCTGAGGGGGAAGCTTGGTGCGCTTCCGGTTGAGAAGGAAAAATAGAAGTGCCGGGAGGAGGAGGCCGAGCCAAAAAAGCAAAGTAGGGCAGTACTCCATTCGCTAAGCTTTGAGCTATTGCTCACCTTGCACTTATGCGATTATTTCGTGGAAAAGTTGATATATATATACACTCTTATCCTGTTCACAAGAAAGCAACCCAAAACAATAAAGAAAAAGCAGGAGATGCTATTATTTGCCGTCTACAATATAAAAAGGAGAAAACATTAATATATCTTTTGGCTATGAATAGGAGTAAACATGCTGGTCACGTAGAGTCTGGTGATCCATCCATTTCATCGAATTATGTAAAATTCGATTCTTATTTCATTGGAATAATTTCATTTTTGGTAAAACAACTTACATGAATTATGCAATCGAATCTGTAACTCTTAATTTGTGCATTTAAATCCTACAACTTTACTTCAGTACTCAATATAATCCTCCGGTTTCCACAAAATTGTGATGTCTTGTTCTTTCTTGGGTTTCACGGATTGGTTTATCAACTAATTTGTCCTATCAAAATCGGATAGTTATGTATTTACTTTTGTTGAGAGTGTATAACAGATGTCCAATATCTTTACCCTAGGAGATTGCTAAAAAGGAGCCCAAGTCTAAGCCTATTAACATATCTAATTGGACCTATCTTCACTCAAAAGCTTAAAGCAATGAGTTATTGGCCAACTAGATATATTAATTACTTTACACTGCATCAATTCTCCACTATGGGACTTCCCTAACGCAACTTACATATGTATCTCAACAATCTCCCCATCATGTATGAGCTCAATGTTAATTCTGTTCCCCCTTAATTCATGTATCTTTCTATATTAACTTATCTCAACTTGAATATCCAACATTCACCTTCATCCATGTTCTTTTTCATCGGACCATACCATGAAAACTACCATTGGATTGCGTTGCAACACCACAACACACATTGCCTGGAAACTATGTTAGTCACTAGATTCCTACTTACATATATATATATATATATATATATATATCTCAACAATCTCCCCATCACAAGTGAGCTCAATGTTAGGTCTGTTCCTCCTTAATTCAAGTATCTTTCTACGTTAACTTATCTCAACTTGAATCTCCAACATTCACCTTCATCCATGTTCTTTTTCATCGGACCGAACCATGAAAACTATCATTGGATTGCGTTGCAACACCACAACACACACTGCCCAGAAACTATGTTAGTCACTAGATTCCTACTTACATATGTATCTCAACAATCTCCCCATCACGTGTGAGCTCAATATTAGGTCCGTTCCCCCTTAATTCAGGTATCTTTCTACATTAACTTATCTCAACTTGAATCTCCAACATTCACCTTCATCCATGTTCTTTTTCATCGGACCGAACCATAAAAACTACCATTGGATTGCGTTGCAACACCACAACACACACTGCCCAGAAACTGTGTTAGTCACTAGATTCCTTTCTTTGAGATAATTCACATGCATATCTCAACAATCTCCCCATCACATATGAGCTCATTGTTAGGTTTGTTCCCCTTAACTTAGGTACATTTTTATATTTAACTAATCTTAACTTGAATCTCCAACACTCACCTTTAACCATGTTTTTTTTTTCTTTGAATCGAACCATGAAGACTACCATTGGGATTGCGTTATACCACAAGAAAGTAATACTCTATCAAAATGATAAATAAAATGCTTGAGCAGACAGAAAAACCTTGATGGGAATGATCTCTTCTTTTTTTGTTTTTTCTTGTTCGTTTTCTCTTTAACGTTATTCACCTTTTTTGCATTTTTGAAATCCAATTTAGAGCTTGCAGAACTTCATATTTTTTGTTACGGGCTGGGAATGAATATAGAAATTTCTCCAATTGTGCCCCCTACTTGGGCATGATCAAGAATTTGAGGAACCTTCAAGGACTTCCAAGTCAATGCAAAAACCCATTCTCCAGTTTGCTTTTTCAGAGAATGATGTAAGCGAGACAAGATAGTTTTATTTCTCCGCATCTTCATAATTGTTTCACTTTGACTTTCATTTTTCTCCCTTTGTGGTGTGGTTCTTGACGGGATAGTTTCAAATTCACTTTCTTTTATCTTAAGTAAGTTAATAATGAATATCTGTAGCGTTCAGGGTAAATGAACAAGAATGCCCCCCGTTATTGCGATATATGTACTCTTCGCAAGTGATTTGTCAAATGAGATGTGCCACAGTCGTGTTAGGGGCTGTGCTTGGAATGCGGTTGCCTTGTGTCCTCCCAGGATTGTCCATTAGGTCCAATGATTGGACTTCAAGTGCTCGGAGTAGATTCCCCCAGTGAGACTTGTTCTTCGTTTACATGTTTCCCGCGAGTAAATATCTCAAATGGGAATACCTGCAATTTGCAGCAAAAAAGGCTTCTCTTTCTTCTCAAAAAAAGATATCCCTTTATGGACAAAAGATCACTTCAAATGCCATAACTTGATACAAAGGGACATTAAGTGCCAAAAGTCATGAAAGTGCCACTTAATTGCCACATTCAAAGAGAAATGGATCACTTAAGTGCTACTCCGGCCAAAATCCGGCCAAAATGTTAACGTGGGCAATTTCCGGCGAGGTAAGTGCAAAACGACACTGTTTTGCACGCTGACGTGGTCAAATAATGCAAAAACGGCATCGTTTTGGTGCTGACGTAGTAAAAAAATAATACAAAATTAATTAAATTTAATTTAAAATATTTAAAAATAAAAAAATTTTAATATTAAAAAAAATTAATATTAAAAAAAAAAAAAAAAAAAAAAAAAAAAAAAAAAAAAAAAAGAAAAGGGAGAGGCAGGTGAGGGCCGAGAAGGGCCGATGACGAAGGAGGGAGGGTCGGCCGGGATCGCTAGGCCTTGGCCGGGGGCCAACGACCCCGGCCGCGGCGGTGAGGGCTCGTGAACCCTCGCCCCAGATCGGGGCGAGGGTCGCAGCCCTCGCCCAAATTTGGCAAGGGTCGGTGGCCCTTGCTTGGTCGAGCCAAGGGCCGTCACTTATCGGGGCGACCCCCAGCAAGCAGTGGCCCTTGGCTCGGCCGGGTGAGGGCCGCTGACCCTCGCTGGATCTAGGCGAGGGCTCGCGGGCCCTTGTCACCGGTCAGCCGGGGTCGTCGGCCCCGGCTAGGGCTCGGCGACCTCGGGCGACCCTCCCCTCTCGTCGTCGGCCCTTCCCGGTGGTGGCGGGGAAGCGATGGCGGCGGCTCAAGGCTAAGCCCTCGCCCGCCTCCCCCCCACCACCCCTTAATTAATTGTTTTAATTTTTTAATATTTTAAATAAATTTAAATTTAAGTTAATTAATTTTTATATTATTTTTTTACCATGTCAGCACCAAAACGACGCCATTTTACATTTGTTTCGCCGGAAAATCGCCACGTCAGCATTTTGGCTGGATTGGCACTTAATGATCCATTTTGCTCCGATTTTGGCACTTAAGTATCACTTTCGTAACTTTTAGCACTTAAGTGTCTCTTTGTGCCAACTTTTGGCACTTCAAGGGTCCCAGTGTCATGCATAAAATGTCTAAATACTAGGAGTTTACAAAATGTGCAAGTTTTGTTATTGCAATGTTTGGGAAGAGATTATTCACAAAATGTATGAGAAGAGATTGTTCAATTACTTAGAGAATAGGAAAAGCTAAAGAAAGAAATAAACTATATAGAAGCATTTTACTCATAGGAAGCAAATAAATCTGAGAGATTAGCAAGGAGAGTGAACTTCCCTATTCAAATTGCAATTTTTTAGTAAAATAATAGTACTAATGTCTTGTGACAATATGAAGAATAGTTTCAAATTGAGAGGTCGATCGTGTTACCTACGCATATAGAACTTTCTATATTCACTTAAAGATAGCTGTGCGTAATGCATGAGCGTGTATTGTGTGTGACGCACGCGCGCACGTCTAGTTACTAACTAATCGCACGTCACAGTGCCCGAATTAATGCTAGCTAATATTCACTGGTTTTATAACCTAAGTTGTGATTCGAAACTTGTCATACCCAAAATTCATCCCAAGAATTTAGATAATGATTCCCTATTATTTGGGAAAAATAAAAATAAAGAACGAGTCCTTCCACGAACAGCAGTAAGCATATATATTGACTAAGCAAATTATTTCATTGAATGATAATTATAACAACATCCATTGTATCATGAAGTAACCAAAAACGAGAGACGCATTAACCCTCTTCAGATCGCTCTCCACGTGTATCAAGAGTAAAAGTTGAGAATTAACGCAATGTTTAAAAATTTTGGAGAATAGTTTTCGAAACAGTTTCCAAATAAACCTGAAGAAAATAATAGATGAAAATGGCCATATTCTTCCTAAAAGATTGATACTTGGGAAAAGTAATTTAATTAGAAAATGATGCACCAATAATTATACCCATTTTAAATAGATTCAATTATGATTTTTTTACAATTGATTGGTATTGCATATAGCACGTGGTTAGGACATTCCAAGGAGGCGGCTATTTTTATGGAAAAAGAGTGAACGTAGGCAACTTAGTCCAATCCTTCTAATTTATTACTCTTAATTTATTATTATTGTTAATTTAATCTTCTAAATAAACATGGATTTCAATTCAACGCCTGCCTTTTCATTGCCTTTGCAACTTGCAAGCGTGTTCAACGAGTAAACTCTAGAAGCACGAAATATCTTAGACAAACCAAATCAGTGGGTCCTATATGCATTATTGACATAGGCTTGCGTGGATGATGAGAATCCTACCTTCAACAACTCAACTCCATCGAATAAGTTAAAAATTAGGTCACATAAACTTGTTATACATACCTGAAATCTCTGGCCTTGGAATGACTCGACTAATATATTATGAGAGAGAGAGATGGCATCTGTTCGTCAGCATTGCTCGAGATATGGCTCCACAAGCACTAGAAAAAGTTGGAAATTTATAGGGCATCAACCATGAGATCGGGGTGCTTAGGGACACATCTATAACAAGTTTATGTGACCTAATTTTGGCTTGAGCAACTGAAGGATGCTTTCTATGATGCACATGGCGTACTTGATGAATTCAAATTAGAAGCTCTTGTGACAAGAACTGGGGGGTGGGGGGGAGGTGGGGGACGGTGTGTTGTAATTATTATTGTAATCATAGGTTTTAATGGCTCAACGTTAATGAAACGTCTCTTCAATTCACGCCTTTTTCAATTCACATGCAACAGCTATGTCTCTTTGGATCATCCCTAATTGTTGCAATTATGGGTTAATGACTCTTTGTTCTCCTGTAGTTTCTTATTTAATAATGTTGTTATTAAGGGTTAATGGCTCAACTAATGTGAGCCTAATTGGTGTGACTCTTGAGTTCATGTTAGGGGTGTGCAACCGGACCGGGTATACCCTGTTCCCGGACCGGCCCACCCAGAAAACAGGGTCAGGAACCGGTTCCCATTGAAACCGGTTCGGGAACAGTTCCCAAAATTCGGAACCGATTTAAACCGGTCCGGGAATGGGGTCCAGTGATTACCCACCCGGAAACCGGTTCTGGACCGGTTTTGTAAGTAGAGGTCCAAAACATTTTTTTTTTTCTTCGATTTCTATTTTTACTCTCGCAATCACATGATATTTTTCCTCTTGGCTCTCTCAAACACGCATGGCATTTCTCTTTTGTCATTCATCTTCCTCACTTGCTTCCCTCCCTCACCGGCTCCCTCTCGCACCGTCTGATGGACGGACGGTGTTCGTCGCCACCAAATTCTTGTGTATCACATGGATTGGCTCGCCTAATTTCTCTTTTGTATAAAGAGTTATGCTTGAATAAATGAGTAGCTTCATGTAGTAGTTGTGGGAATAAGACTAATATTAGACCATTGTTTGATTTTAATTCTTTGCCTTATGATTTTATTTAATATAATTAGCCCTATGGATCTTTAATTTTTCGTTTATTTCAAATGTTCATATATTAATTTATTACTAGTGCTTAATGTTTCAATATAAATTAGGAGGATTACGTTATTTTCTCACTTATTAATATAAAATTCAAAGTCGTATAGGATATCGGAAGATTGCAAAATAGGTTCCAATGGAAACAGGGTTGACCCTGGAACCGGATCGGAAAAACGGGGTGGGTCGTACGGGGGTCCAATACAAACGGGGTCGGGTATAGGGTCCGAGAAAAGAGGAACTGGTTATAACGGGGTCGGGTACGGGGTCCCGGTCTAGACCCAACCCACCCTGGACCCGATCACCCCTAGTTCATGTCATTTCAGTTTTCTACAGCTAGTTTTTTTTTTTTGGTCAGTCTTACGCTAATCCTATTCTAACACACACTCTCAGACTTTTTCCCTGCCTCCTTGTAGGGCGTGGGAGTCGAAACCCACTCCTGAAATGAAATCTGCCCCACCCCAATTCCCCCCTGAGAATGTGGGGATTTGAACCCCCAACCTCCCCCTTCCAAGATGGAAGGGTGGCCACTGGGGCGAACCCCCAGTGGTTTTCTACAGCTAGTTCCCTTGTCTATAAATATATGTGTCTTCTTAATTCAAAATAACAACGAAAACTCCTCCAAGTTGTCCTCTAGTTTCCTGGTAGTTTCTTTAAGTGTGCTGATTTAAAGAAGTGTTCGATAGAATCTTGTTCATATAGTGCTTATACAAATGGGTTTGAGGTGTTGTATTTTGTGAGGCATAGTTCATGAAACTAATTGGCACCATTGACATTAACTAATCGTCTTAAGGAGATTTGATTAGCCGTACCTCACCTCTTGTTTATTTTACTATTGCTTTCTTGGAATTATTAGTATTTTCCCCAATACGTATTAATATTTCCCACAACTTAAGGTGATTATCTTTTACTATTTGTTGGGTTTATCAAAAAATCGAGATGACTAATAATAATCAAGTACCCAATGATGTTTGGAATGTTTGTGAGGACATTCATATGGCCATTTCAATGAGTGAGGTTCAAACCTCATGGCCTAGTGTTGCGGCAACAAATGCTGCAAGCTTTCGGGCTGAAACCATCTATGGTGGTACCGGTAGAAGTTGCTTGATCGATACACCGGGGATTGTTTTTCAAAGAAGTACATATCCAATGGTGTATGGTTCAATTTCTAGAGAGATGGTTTAATAAGCTTTGCCTAATCTGATGATACCATCTCCAATAACTTCGAATGAGAAACTGTATGAGTTAACTAGTGTGGGCTTTAAGTAGTGGTAACAGAAGATGTTATTCTATTTAACCACATTGAATTTAGTCAAGTACTCATTAGAGGTGTGCTCAATAATTAGTTCAAATGAGCAAGATGTCACGATGCATGGGGAGTTGGAGCCTTGGAAGCACAGGGATTTCCTACGCTGAAACCATATCCTTAACTGTCTAGCAAATTCCTTGTATCATGTTTATTGTAACATTGAAACTACTAGACAATTATGGGAGTCCTTAGAAAAGAAATACAAAGCTAAGAAATTTGTGGTAGCTAAATTCTTGGACTCAATATGGTGGATTCTAAATCTATCATGAACTAGGTCCATGAAGTGCAAATGATTTTGAACATCTTTGTTGAGGAAACGTTCTTAGTGAATCATTCCAAGTGGCGTTTATTATTGAGAAGCTGCCTTCAGGCTGGTTAGACTTTAAAAATATATGAATGACAATAGGAAAGAGATGAGCCTTGGATATCTCATTCCGTGCCTCATAATCAAGGAAGAATAGGTGGAATGCATACCCTTCTATGGAACCAAAGGTCAATACTATTGAGTTTTCCAATTCAAAGCAAGATACAAAAAGGAAAAAGTTCTTTCAAGGAAAAGGCAAGCAGAACGAACAATCCTGAAATTCCAAGGGACATGTTTTGTTTGTAACAAGCTTGACCATTGGGCCAAGGATTGCAAAAAGCGCTTGAACAAACGCAAGGGCAATGGTGTAGTCAAGTAGCTTAATCTGACAGATTAAACAGAGGATGAGAGACTGATTGTTGTGGTTGTGTATGAGGTATCCTTGGTATTAAATAATACTAATTGGTGGTTGGAAACAAGTACCACAAGTCACATTTATGTGGATAAACACTTGTTTTCATCTTACAAGAAGGCTGAGTAAGAAGAGAAGTTTTATATGGCTAACTCCACATTAGCAAATATTGCTAGAAGAAGAAAAGTGATCTTGAAATTCATCCCTAGCAAGGAAATCACCTAGCTAAATGTGCTGCATATATCGAAGATCCAGAAGAATTTAATTTCTAGCCCCATACCTGTCTAGAAGAGTTTCAACATTATATTGGAATTGGATAATTTTGTACTTTCCAAATAGGGTGTATGTGGGAAAATGGTACTTGTGTAATGACCTGTTCAAAGTAAATGTAGCTATCATTTGATGTAAACTTGAAATTCTTGTACCCAAAGATTATCGATAATGAGAAGTCTTTGGTTTACACTATTGTGTCTTCTTATCTATGGCATGGTAGATTATGACATACAATCTATGCTACAACAAAAAAGATAGCAAAATTGGGGCTAATTCCAATGTTTGAGTCGGATGTCCATCACAAGTATAAGACTTGTATTGAGGCTAAGTTTGTCAAAAAACCATTCAAATTGGTTGAAAGATCGAGTGAACCTTTACAGTAATTCATAGTGATCTATGTGATTTAAAATTTGTAGAAAGTAGAGGTAAAAAAAAGTATTTCATCACTTTTGTAGATGACTTTACTCAATTTTGCTATATTTATCTGTTAACTAGCAAAGATAAGGTTATGAGCACATTTGTTAAGTATAAAAATGAGGTCGATAACTAACTTGATAAATGAATTAAAGTGCTTATGTCACGATCTCGACTTCATTCTTAGGGTCTTGAGTGACAGGGGGTATTTCATGACGTCTTAGGCTCATCGCCGTCTCGATTCTTTTTATTTTGTTATCATGCAGATGTGGAAACATGAATAAACAACTCCTCAGACAAACAACTGCTAGAAGATTGGGATTAATGTTACACAAAACACACTAGTTTATATTATAATGGTACTTTTACAAACCTCTTTTCTATGGGGTTCTTTTTCCTTTTTGCATCACACTACAAATTTCCATAAAGGCCAAAGGAAATTACTATTTCTTTGAACGTGACTGCAGTGTTGGAGAAATCTTCCTTATTGTTTTGAAGTTGACAAAACGTTTCCATCAGTCTAGTCTAAAGACTTGTAGACTCTATTGTTAAAGTTTGAAGACGTCTAGACTCAAGATTTAAAGTCTACTCTCACTGATAGTTTTCAGACCAACGAAGAGAAGACTTATCTAGATGCGAGTTATCTTTAAGGATTTGTTTCGTATGGTTGAAGAAGATCTCACGGCTGGAGATAGCATCTCGTGATCAATTATTCCTATTGAAATCAATTCAGATAATTAGATCTGTTGATTGGCGAAGTATACTTGGAAGGTTCTACTTATGGAAACTGTGACATCTCGAATTTTCGATTATGTTGCCTTCTGATTGAATCGGGCGTTTCATTGACGTGTTTATAGGGTTATTCTCAGATTCGATCATTCTTGAGATAACTAGACTATCTGGGGAAATTATTAAGAATTTTAAGGTAATAGACTTGAGAATTCGACTAAGAATCGGCTTCTCGACTGTGTCCATCTTTAGAGGTCATTACGGCACAGTTAAAAATCGATTTGAAATCAGAGATAGATTGGATCGACTGAGATGTGTGGCTAATCGTGGGTGACACCACTAAATTAGAAAATTCTCGTCGACCGGCTCTAGACTGATTTTCTTATTGTTTTGGTACCCTGTGTCTGTATTCGGATCCTCAGGATTCTCACGACAACCGACAGAGTCGAGTGGGTTCATAGTGGCTCGAAGAAAATCGACCACGAGTCAATTGCACTTAAAAATATCTGAAAGTTACCCAGCAGCTTAGGTGACGCTAAAAAAGCGTCAAATTGAAATTAACTGCCAATTCGAGTCCGATTTCAGAAATTGAAGTTTCGGTCATGTCACAATAAATTCTAGGAGTGATGACTCAGTCTCAGAAGATTTTTCGGAGATCCAGAGATTTTTACGGAAAATTGTTGCGGACGCCGTAGAAAATCAACGGAAATTCAGATTGGCCGAATTGAAGAGATTTTCGATTTGCAAATCGAGTTACTTGGCGAATGGGAATTGTAGAAATTGTATGGACTTTTTCTACATCAAAATCGGACGTCGAAGTTGGGAATTTATTGAAGAAATTGAAGATCAAAAGAAAATGGGAAATTCGGATTTTACAAGGGCAGAAATTTTTGGGCATTTAAAATGAGTTATTTGTGAAAATAATAAAAGAAAGTATTATGGGACAAATTGGATAAGTTTGAGGGTTAATTGGGGACAAAGCATTCAATGCAATGGCTAAGAATTGCAAGTATTGAGTCCCTCCTTGGCTTCTTCTTCACGTGAAGCCTCCCCCATCCGCTCGTTATTTTTGTTTTTGGCTTTCAATCTCTTTCGGACGAAGCATTCCCGTCCTCACCACCAAAGAACCCCTTCATCCTTGCCACTTGCCCTTCATCTAGCATCTCTTGGTCAATTTTGTAAACCCATGAAGCTCCTTGGTTGACCGCAAAAGCCGCGCATCTTCAATTTCGGTCCAAGGGTCGGCGAGGCAGCACCGAGCGAAGCCACACGTCCACGCCTTGGAGCTCGCCAGTCAACGAACCATCAACTGAAGACTTCGAAGATCGACCAAGCCGCTGCCGTGTGACTTCATTTCATCGAGCGGCCCACCGCTCGCGAACAGCCCAGCAAGCTCAATTGAAAACAACTCCAGCAACGTGGCTTGAGGAAGCAACGTCTTCACGAGTTCTGCCATCCACCAAAAAAAGCTGCTCCAACATCGATGCTTGCCTCCACGCGGCCAGCTCCACCACGTTCCAGTCCACGTGCATCTTCTCGGTCGATTTGTTGACCGCAAGCTGCACTTTTGGGCGTCCCCGAGCCAACCGTCATCGCGTCTTCAGCCCAGCAAATTCGGCCCGTGAAATCCAGCGTTCTCAGCCCATTTTCCTTGCAGCAATTTCGGCCCATCCAAGTGCAGCACAAGCCAAGTTCAGCAGTCCACAGATCCAGAAATTTTGGGCCCAACAGCTGGGTCTGTTTTCAGCCCATTGAGTTCACCAAAGCCCATTGAATTTTTGGAGGCCCAATTTCAGCAAATCAATTGAAGACCGGCCCGCGAAGAAAGCCCATTGGCAGTCAAGCCAAAGCCCAAGAGTGAGCCTAGTCCGAAGCAAGAACAAATCTCAGTTGGGCTGAGATTTGTTGGGCCCAAGTCTAAGGCCCGGCCCAAGCCCGCCGGTGTCGTCGAAAGTCCGATTTCGGCCGCCGTTGCGTCGCCGTTGTGGTGATTTGGTCTCCGCTTTTGCCAAGTGAGTTTTACTCACTAATGCTTTCTTAGTTTACCAATTATACTTAGGGTTGGTTAGATTTAATTAAATGCAATTAGGTGGTTAGATTAATTTAGATAAATTAAATTAGAGACTAAATGATGCATGTTAGGTGGTTAGATTTAGTCTTTAGCAAATAGAAATGTGCTATTATTTATTGAACAAGTCTCGGTAATTTTCCGGCCTCGTCTCGGTTTCCAATCAGGCATTATGGGCCTAAATTGGATTTTTTTAATTATTTATTTAATTTTTGAAATTAATTATTTAATTATTTACTTTTCCGAAAATTCAACCGGGATGGCCGGTGACCGGAATTTCGTGCTGATCATCGTGGTGCAGTCCGTTTATTTATTTGAGCTTTATTTAGTGCTAAAGTAATTTATGAGTAAATTTAAGATTCATTCCTAAACTAGATCTTGAGAGGGTTGGGTGGAACTGTAAAGCCACTAGATCTTGAGAGGGTCGGGTGGGACCGTAAAGCCACTAGATCTTGAGAGGGTCGGGTGGGACCATAAAGCCACTAGATCTTGAGAAGGTCGGGTGGAACCGTAAAGCCACTAAATCTAAGGAATTGCTTGGTGTGGGATGAATGACCTAGAAATGGTTCGATTGACATGAAATTGACTAAGTCGATTTGATCGATGCTTCGATCGGTGTTGTGATTTTTTGAGTACCTATTAAACTTTGCTAATTTGCAGACGGAATCTGAGGCCAAGGTAAGTCCTCTGACCTATGCGTGTTTAGGCAGCCCATAGTGTATTGTCATACTAATCGAGTCTTGGTGGGTTATCATCACATTCCTTAAGTAACTTGAGATCTCCTTAATTAATTCTGTCCAACGGATAGATTGGAAGAACTAATTTGGAAGGTGCCAACGATTATAAAGGCACGGAGGAGTATATAAGGAAGATGCTCAAGTTATTCGAGAGTGTGCGTGAAAGAAAAATTCCAAAATCTGAAGCTTCTAGTTCTTTGTTATTTCAATTGCTGAGCTTAAGTTGTACTCAAAAGAGAGATTAAATATTTGTGAAACCTTGAGAAAGTGTGGTAAAGTTTCTACACTGTGGAATCAAGGACGTGAGGTTGTAAAATCTCTTTTGGTTCTTAGTGAAATTTAACCAGTGGGCTATCAGTGCGGGAGATTGGACGTAGGCTTGGTTTAAGCCAAACTACTATAAACCTTGTGTTTTAATTCTCTTTCCCTAAACTCTTTACTTTCATTCTTAGCTTTATATAACTGTTTACAGTCTTTTACATCTTTAGTCTATTATTCTCAAAAGACGAATTAATTAGTTAAGTCTTGTAAAACTTCTTTGAACACCTATTCATCCCCTCTCTAGGTGATTTTACTAGCCCTATCATGCAGCTCGCAAAATTGACATGAGACTTCCATGCTATAAGACTAAAAGATGAGAAAGTGAGTCTTAGGAACTCAGTTAGTGAAATTCTTAGTTCTCTACTAGGAAAATATCTCGTCATCAAAGTCTAGCAAGTATAACACTCGCCAAACAGTCGATGGCAGATCAATCACAAATCATATGTCATGCTTTATTTAAACACATGCCATCCATGTCAAAACTACCATTAGCTTAACAATAATTCATGCTCATGTATAATCGGCATTCATGCAAATTTATTTATCTTCGTCCTAGCTCGATTGGAGCTTCCAGCTTCTGGTTGGGCTTCCTGGCTTGACCAAGGCATCTCGGCTTGACCAAGTCTTCTCAGGGCTAGCTTATCTAGGCTTCTGGGTTCAAGACCTAGGCATCTTGGCTCAATCGAGGCATCGCCACCAATGCTGTGTGGCTGCAGGCATTTTTTTTCTCTTTAAGTACAGACGTATATACATCATACAAGTTGGTTCTTATCTTTTCTCTTAGCCGACACATGCATGGCCCGAAGGTTTGCTCATTCATACGTGTGTGCCATGAATTCTTATACTACACAAGTAAACACGTAGAGAATGACCCTGATCTGTGATTTGAACCAATCACTGAGCATTGATCCCTGCACCGGACATGGTTCGGAAACGACATGTCTCACTGCTAATCCAAGACCTTGAGGCTTGGTTACACCTCACTTTCGTGAAGATCCTTAAGCTCAACGGACCTCGGCCTCAATCCGACATGAACATACTTCATGCCGTGAATGACCCTTAGGTTGTGGCTTGATTCAATTGTCAAGCACAAATTCCTCACACCAACAAATGCATAAAACCGTCATGCTTTAGTGCCTTATCAAGATCTCGCGGGCTTGAGTGATCCTCATATTGATCAAGACTTAGAGACTGCGACGGTAATTAATATGTGGCAAGTAAAGTATGTCTATCTTCGTGATATACCTTCGATCGTTGTTACATGTTTCCTGGACTCATTTCCACATTTTTTTTTTCGGTATTTGATCGTTCGAGTATCGGTTCGATTTTTAAGAATTTATTTCCTACGGCATCTAAACTCTGAAAACTTCAAGTTGACTTCTACAAATAAAATTGAGTGGAAAGTTTACTTATGCATGCTTTTTGAAATTTATAAAGATGCACTTGATAAATGCAATGGAAGATATATAAAACCCAACTTCTTGATCATGCTCGAGTTTGGCACAATTCAATGATGAGGCTGCACGAGCTTGCAATAATTCAACGGTAGAATCACTCTAGTTAGACTTGAACTCAAAAAGAATGAAAATGAGTTGGACTAAATAACATATTTAATCACAGTAGCTCTTGGGTAAGTTGAGTTATTTACACTAGTTAATTTGTTGACTTTGTCAATTACAGTACACAAAACCAAGGGATAAAAGTATCAGCAGTCCCTAAACCTTTACAAAAGGTAATTAGGTCCTTAATTTTTTTTGTACAATTAGATCCTTAAATCATATACTTTCATATCCAACATGGTCATTTCATTAAAAAAAGAAAAAAGAAACAGAAGTACCGACGTGACACTTAAGTTTTTCAGAATGCAAATACGATATTATATGTGGCATTTGAAAATTCTTTAAAGAGAATTACATAGAATTCATAAATGTGGAAATTTTAAAAAATAAATATTAAAAAATGAAAAATAAGGAAATTTGATAAATAAAAAAAAAAAGAGAAACGAAAAAAAGAAGTATCGTTACTGAAGTAGGGGGGACGCGTTTGGATAGGAGGTGGGAGTCGCAGATGGCATGCACTCAACGACCCATGTTGTGCCGCGATGTGGCATCCTAGAAATTAAGGGCAAGTCCTAAAGTGCCCTAGAGCTTTTAAATAGGTAATGAATTTACCTATTGGTTTGTGTTTTAGCCTTAATTCTTTCTTAAGGCTTTGTATTTTTGTGCCGTGTGTTTTTAATTTAAACTTAAGGTATTTAATAAGTATAAATTATGTGATGTCATGTTTGTTATAGATTAATGTTATGGGTTTTTAATTAGGTGTAATTAATTGTTAATTGTTAATTTAAATTAGAAAAGGGAGTTGGATTGGGCCTTAGGCCCAATAGCATGGACTTTAGGCCCATGGAAGGAGGGCCTAAAGTGGGCCATGTGGGCCAAGCCCATAAGGCCCATTGGGCCTTGTGGCCGTGCGAAGAGGAGAGGGGGAGAATTTGCATGCCCCTCCCCAAGTGTCCTAATTCATGGGCCATTTGGCACCCATGCATTAGAGTCCCCAAGGCAATCATTGCCTTTGGGGAAAGAGAAGAGAAAAGAGAGAGAGAGGAGGGGGGGTGTCGTGCGAGAGAAGGAGAGAGGGAAAGAGAGAAAGAGAGAAAGAGAAAAAGGAGAAGGAGGAGGAGGCTCGCGTGAGAGGGAGAGGGAGAGCCGCCGTCCGCTGCACGCCGCCGTCCACCGCCGCCGTCCACCGCCGTTCTTACTTGTGTGAGGCAAGTTTAGGTTCCATCTTACTCATGCATGTGTGTTTTGTATGGATGTTTGATCTTTTGGGTGTTTGGAAGCTAGAAACCGAAGCTAGGGTGTTTGGTTGTTGAAAATGCATGCTGTTTTCGCATGAACCAGTGAAGTCAGAAACTTGTGAGGGTTTGCATGTATGCTTGGAGTTCGATTTTGGCTTGGATCTCTTCATGGAAGTTGTAGCTAACACCTTGAACTATAACATACTGAAATTGCGTGAAAAATGATGGAGATTTAAGGGGTCAAAGCCTCATATTTCGGAGACCCTAGATCTGGAGTTGTTTTTCTGACCTTGTGGTGGATTTATGGTTTGCATGTTGGTTTTTACTAATAATATCTCTTTGAATTCTTCATGAAACTTGTAGATCACATCTTAAGGATGAAAATACTCAAATTTGAAGTAAAATGAACAAGTATAGCTTAGGAAACCAACCTGATTTTGAAGACGATGAAACTGGAGTCGCGGTGTGGGACACCCGAGACTTCGTGGTACCATTTGGAGGTCTTCCTTTGGTTGTTTGGCCTAAGTTCCTTCATAAAGGTTGTAGGGGATCCTTATAAGTATAACATATCTAAATTGTAGAGAAAACAAAGAAGGGTAGGTGGGTCAAATCTCTATATTTCGGACATAGTTCTCTGTGCGTTTCGGTAATTTGACCAGAAGCTTCGTGGATCTGTGAAAATTTATCTATAATGATTTTTGGCCTAGGTTCCTTCATGAAAAGTCTAGTTTAATGTCTTAACTATAACCTGGTCAAATTTCATAATTTTCGGAGGTCGTATGGGTATTTAAATCTATTTACTTAGAAAACTGTGCGTTCTGCCCTTGTCCGAAAATGTGTACGGAATTGTGAAAATGTTGTTTTTTGTGCAGAAATTTGATTGGCTATGCTTTTCTGTGGTGAAATCACTGTTTTATGGCATTATAATATTATGTGTTTTGATTTCATGAATTAGTGATTTTTGTGATTAATTAATTGATTATTTAATTAATTAATTGCAAGGTAGAATTAAATTAGGATTTAAATAAATTCTAAATGCAATTGGCAAGTACATTGTTTTGAGTGGCATGTGGACCTAATTTCTATGGGGGATGCATATATTACATGTATGTGAAATTATTTTATGATACATGTATAAGAAAGATGATCTTGTCTTGCCATTACATCATGTGCATGATGAATTGAGACGTAATTGGCAATGTGATCCATGGAAATTGTTGGGGGAGGATGTTAATGCCCGGAATGTATAGAGATACATGGCCGGATGGCCCTGGGAGTATCAGGATGCCCGGAATGAGATGGGTGCCGGAAGCCTCGGAGGTCTTTGCCCAAGGGGATGCCTCGTGATGCCGGTTGGGATGCGAGATGCCCGGGATGCGGGGGTGCCGGATGCCCGGTGGCCATGATTGGCATAATTTCCGGAGGTTCTTCGCAAGGCCCGAATAGGGTGCGAGTGTAAAGTATGGGATGGATGATCCCGAGAAAAGGGTGATGTGTTGATCAATTGAGAACTAAAGTGGAAATTAAATCATGCATATATGTGATATGATGTGATGATAATCGCTTATGATATAGTAACATGATGGCATGATGATGACATGCATGTGTACTATGGCATGATGATGACATGCATGTGTACTATGGCATGATGATGACATGCATGTGTACTATGGTATGATGATGATATGTATGTGTACCAAGATGACATGATGACATGTATGTGTACTAAGATGACATGATGACATGTATGTGTACTAAGATGACATGATGACATGTATGTGTACTAAGATGACATGATGACATGTATGGATCATATGGTATGATGATGATAATCATTTGTGATTGATGCTATGTATATAATATGATTGTGATGATGAGGTATGATGGCACGTACATGGCTTTGAGGTAAGTACATTACAATGTATGAATGACATGTGTATTGGAACTGTTGTATTGTTAAATGCGTTGAGTGTTGATTGGATCTCTTTACTTGTTGAGTGGTTGTACTCACCCCTTTGGGGACCAACATTTCAGATTAGTACGATGCCTCTCCCTGTTGTTCCACGGGGAGTGTTCTATGGCCTTCCATCTGATGTGGAGGTCGAGGTGACCGAGATAGATTGTCCCACCCTGCCGGGACTGACCTTTTTCCGTGTGCGCGCAATCGTATCTTATGACGTTGGCTTATCTGGAGGCCCAGTCATCCAGGAGTACGTCTCCGTCCACATCCGCCGCGACGGTGTCATGTTGGGGATGCTGCCACCTCCACCGCCTGACGCACCGGGATGGGTGTGACGGCCTGCGCACGTGGAGTGGGGGTTAGCAACTTTTTGGATGGCCGCCACGAGTAGTCCGAAGGGAGATCGTTACACGTCGCATTTTTGAGGGTCGTGTGTCTCTTTTTGAGGTTGAAGGCCGAGCATTAGATGAGTCTTGGCCTATCTTTTTATACCGACCCGTGTTGCCCTTCGTAATTATATATGTAAATAAAAGTGGTTCGGCCTCGTGCTTTCATTTAATCAAAGATAGTTGGTGTGTATTGTGTTGTCGTGAGGGAGGCGAAGTGTTGGTGAGACTCGCCTCTTAATTTCCGCTATGAGCTGCGCAAAATCCTTAAAACCTTTTTAAAGGAAAAGAAAAGAAAAATTTTTACGCCTAAGCGTTGGCTTGAATCTTTCTTTTATCGTTGTATAATTTTGTTTTGTTTTGTTTTCTTTCGCTTGTGGTTTCTATGGCGACCCTACCGGGTTTTGGGGGTGCCACAGCGGGTGGTATCAGAGCATAAGGTTTATGCTTGGAGTGATAAGGAGACCTCATTTAGAAAAAAATGAGGGAAGTTTTGACAATGCACACCATAGGATAATTGAATAACGGGTGATGAGTATTCGCCCGTAGATCCTTGGTAGTTGTTTTAGTTTGCTAGTAACATGTGTATGTTACTTTAGTAGTGGAGGCGGTGAGTCTCGATTGTTCCCGAGGCAAATGCTTGGAACGGGCAGGAAAGCTATGGTACGGTTTGGAAGTCAACGTCCATAGAGGGCTGAAGCCTCTCGCTTCAAGGGCTGAACCCCGAATGGAGGATATCCCGCAAGCATTGGCCAACAATGGAAATCGATGGAAAGGCAAGCGCAAAGAACAACCCGAGCTGAACGCCGTACTCGGGGACTTGTGGAACAGTTTTTGAAGCTGAAGCCACCCAAGTTCGGTGGCATGGGAAGTCCCGAGGAGGCGGAGCATTGGATTGATGGTATGGAGAGAATTTTCCGGTTGTTGGACTGCACTGATGCTGAGAAAATAACTTTAGCAGAGTACCAACTGGAGGGAAATGCAAAGTTTTGGTGGAGAGCTTCGAGGGATACGATCTTTCCACCAGGTATTGATATAAACTGGGATGAGTTTGTTAGGGCTTTCAATAGAAAGCATTTTTCTGATTGTACCAAGGATAAGAAAATCACAGAATTTGTTCAGCTAGAACAAAAGGAGCGGACAAAGTGGACCAAGTATGAGGCTAGATTTTCTGAACTATCTAGATATGCTCCTAGACCGATTGAGGATCGGGAGGAGAAAGCTAAGAGATTTCGAAAGGGTTGAGAACTGACATTAGAAAGCAACTAGTGCCTTTGAATATGAGGGATTACAATGAGATCTATGAAAGGGCACGGTTGGTGGAGCAGAGCCGATAAGAGAGCGGTTTGAGTTTAAGAAACCGTGGGTTTCCAATGATGTGAGAAAGGGTAAGAGACCCTATTCTGGTCAAGGTCAAACTTGGGATGTGAGGAAGAAGAGTAATTTTGGAAATTCTGGGGGAGCAAGGAGTGGCCTGAATATAGGGAAAGCGCCCTATCAGCCTAGTGTTTGTCAGAGGTGCAATGGAAGGCATGGCCCAGGACCTTGTAATGGGCAATAGAAGTGCTTTGGTTGTGGACAAGTGGGCCATCTAAGGAGAAATTGCCCACAAGAAAGGTCGCAGGTGAGTGCTGGCTCAGTGCGACAGGGATATCAGAGTGCTGTCAAGTCAAATTCACAAGGGAATTCTCGAAGGCCACCAGCTCAAGGAAGGGTGTATGCGGTCACTCAAGAGGAAGCGAAAGCTTCCAACAACGTTATCTCAGGTAAAATCTACATAAATGGCAAGAAGGCTTATGCATTGTTTGATACGGGTGCCACGCATTCTTTCATGTCTGACAGATATAGATTGTTGAGTGAAATTGAAACGACTTTTCTTGGAATTCCTCTTTGTGTTTCTACGCCTTTAGAGGATGCGGTGCTGTCTACGTTGGTGTGTGAGAATTGTAAGATAACTGTAGGAGAAAGGGACACAGAAATAGACTTAGTTGTGATGGCCATGTATGACTTTGATGTTATCCTAGGAATGGATTGGCTTTGTAAGTATCGGGCTAGAATGGATTGTTGTAGAAGAGTAATCCAATTCGTTTTACCCGACCAGTCCAGTTGTGAATTTTTAGGTGGTCAGACCCACCTATCAGTGGCATTTATTTCTGCGATAGAGGCAAATGTGTTACTTAGTAAGGGATGTCAAGGGTATCTAGCAATGGTTAAAGATTGTGCCAAGGAAGAGCTGAGACTTGATGAAATTAGTGTAGTAAACGAGTTTTCAGATATATTTCCCGAGGAATTGCCTGGATTACCTTCGGAAAGAGAAGTTTAGTTTGAAATTGAACTGATGCCTGGAACGGGACCAATATCGAAAGCCCCATACAGAATGGCCCTAGTGGAATTAAAAGAGTTGAAGGTGCAACTACAGGAGTTGCTTGACAAAGGATTCATTAGGCTAAGTGCTTCACCTTGGGGTGCACCGGTTCTATTTGTGAAAAAGAAGGATGGGTCGATGCGCTTATGCATTGACTATAGGCAATTAAATCAAGTGACTGTTAAAAACAAGTATCCTCTGCCTAGAATTGATGATCTGTTTGACCAACTTCAGGGAAGTTCGGTTTTCTCTAAGATTGACTTAAGATCAGGATACCATCAGCTAAAGATTAAGAAGGAAGACATTCCTAAGACTGCCTTTAGGACTCGTTATGGACATTACGAGTTCCTTGTTATGCCTTTTGGATTGACAAATGCACACGGCGTTCATGGATCTAATGAACAGGGTATTTAAGTCCTATTTGGATCAGTTTGTGATTGTTTTTATCGACGATATCTTGGTATATTCAAAAGGACCAAAGGAACATGAGCAACACTTGAGGTTAGTCTTACAGACTTTGAGGAACCATCGGTTATATGCCAAATTCAGCAAGTGTGAATTTTGGTTGGACCAGATAACATTTTTAGGACATGTGGTGTCAGGAGGAGGAATTGCAGTGGATCCGGCAAAAGTGGAAATGGTAATAAATTGGCCGAGACCAACCACATCTACCGAGATACGAAGTTTCTTAGGATTGGCCGGTTATTACCGAAGGTTCATTGAAGGATTTTCCAGATTATGTGTCCGTTAACTAAGTTAACTCAGAAAAATGCAAAATATGAATGGAGTGGGGATTGTGAAAGGAGCTTTCAAGAACTTAAAAGGAAGTTAACCATAGCTCCAGTTTTGACCATACCCTCTGGACCGGATGGTTTTACAGTATACAGTGATGCATCTCACAAAGGATTGGGATGTGTTTTGATGCAACATGGTAAGGTCATAGCCTATGCATCTAGACAACTGAAACCCCATGAGTTAAACTACCCCACACATGATTTAGAATTGGCAGCTATAGTGTTTGCCTTGAAGATATGGAGGCATTACCTATATGGGGAAAAGTTTGAAATTTTTACGGATCATAAGAGCTTGAAATATCTATTCTAGCAAAAAGAGTTGAACATGAGACAAAGAAGGTGGATGGAATTGTTAAAAGATTATGATTGTGAGATACGATATCATCCAGGGAATGCGAATAGGGTAGCAGATGCCCTTAGCCGTAAGTCAGCCATGGAGATGGCCAGTTTAAGAATAGCAGAGTGGAGTTTATTAAAATCTGTAGCAGATTCGGATTTTAAGTTGAAGGTGGATAATCTACTTGGTATGCTTAAAGCCTTAAGGATTGAGCCAGAAATTATTCAGAGAATTAAGACCTTGCAAAAGTCTGATCCGGAGATTTTGAAAGTGAAGGAAGCGATGTCTCTAGGAAAGAGACCAGAGTTTCAAATTTCTGAAGATGGGACAATAAGATGCCAAGGACGATTTTGTGTGCCCGACGACGAAGAAGTAAAGAAAGAAATTTTGTCAGAGGCACATAAGAGCAAGTATAGTATCCACCCATGTAGTACGAAAATGTACAGAAATTTGCGTCAACAGTTTTGGTGGAATGGTATGAAAATGGATACAGCCAAGTATGTTTCTCAATGTTTAACGTGCCAGCAAGTAAAAGCAGAACATCGTAAGCCAGCAGGACTTTTGAGACCATTAGACATACCAGAGTGGAAGTGGGAGCATGTGACAATGGATTTTATGCAAGGATTGCCAAGAACATCAAGTGGTCACGATTCAATTTGGGTAATAGTGGACCGTTTAACTAAGTCTGCCCATTTCTTAGCTGTCCATATGAACTATTCAATGAGTAGACTCGCCGAAATCTATGTAAGTCAGATAGTGCGTTTGCATGGTATCCCTGTATCAATCACCTCGGATAGAGACTCTAGATTTACTTCGAATTTTTGGAGAGGTCTGCAAAATGCTTTGGGGACGAAACTTCAATTCAGTACAGCTTATCACCCTCAGACAGATGGACAAACAGAAAGAGTGATACAAACTCTAGAGGATATGCTGAGAGCCTGTATCATCGACTTTAAAGGAAGATGGGATGAGAACCTGCATTTGGTAGAATTTGCCTATAATAATAGTTTTCAGAAAAGTATAGGCATGGCCCCATATGAAGCATTATATGGGAGGAGGTGTAGAACCCCTATCTGTTGGGACGAGGTAGGTGAAAGGAGATTGACAGGACTCCGAATTGGTACAAGATACCACAGAAGCTGTTGAGATTATCAGGAAAAGACTAAAGACAGCCTAGAGTAGACAAAAGGGCTATGCGGATAAGCGTAGGAGACCCTTGGAATTCGGAATAGGAGATCATGTATTTCTTAAGGTATCTTCGTTAAAAGGAGTATCTCGTTTTGGAGTGAAAGGAAAGTTGAGTCCTAGATTCGTTGGACCTTTTGAGATA
Organism: Eucalyptus sp. ANBG9806169; assembly: GCA_014182395.1. Classification (NCBI taxonomy): domain Eukaryota; kingdom Viridiplantae; phylum Streptophyta; class Magnoliopsida; order Myrtales; family Myrtaceae; genus Eucalyptus; species Eucalyptus sp. ANBG9806169. Next base: position 18,164,024 of record CM024574.1, on the reverse strand, counting down.
CTTGAGAGAATAGGAGATGCGGCCTATCGATTGGCGCTACCTCCAAATTTGGGAAATTTGCATGATGTGTTTCATGTGTCGATGCTAAGAAAGTATCAGCCAGACCCCGGTCACATACTCAATCATGAAGCCATCAAAGTGGATGAGAAAGTGAGATATATCGAAGTACCTGTGCAAATACAGGATCGGAAAGAACAAATTCTCAGGAATAAAAAGATTCCTTTGGTGAAAGTATTGTGGCGACATCACGATATGGAGGAAGCCACTTGGGAAAGTGAAGATCAGATGAAGGAGAAGTACCCCTACCTGTTTGAGGATGTGGGTAACGTTTAATTTCGAGGACGAAATTCTCTAAGGAGGGGAGAGTTGTGGCATCCTAGAAATTAAGGGCAAGTCCTAAAATGCCCTAGAGCTTTTAAATAGGTAATGAATTTACCTATTGGTTTGTGTTTTAGCCTTAATTCTTTCTTAAGGCTTTGTATTTTTGTGCCGTGTGTTTTTAATTTAAACCTAAGGTATTTAATAAGTATAAATTATGTGATGTCATGTTTGTTATAGATTAATGTTATGGGTTTTTAATTAGGTGTAATTAATTGTTAATTTTAATTTAAATTAGAAAACGGAGTTGGATTGGGCCTTAGGCCCAATAGCATGGACTTTAGGCCCATGGAAGGAGGGCCTAAAGTGGGCCGTGTGGGCCAAGCCCATAAGGCCCATTGGGCCTTGTGGCCGTGCGAAGAGGAGAGGGGAGGGTTTGCATGCCCCTCCCCAAGTGTCCTAATGCATGGGCCATTTGGCACCCATGCATTAGAGTCCCCAAGGCAATCATTGCCTTTGGGGAAAGAGAAGAGAAAAGAGAGAGAGAGGAGGGGGGTGTCGTGCGAGAGAAGAGAGGAGAGAGGGAAAGAGAGAAAGAGAGAAAGAGAGAAAGAGAGAAAGGAGAAGAAGGAGGAGGCTCGCGTGAGAGGGAGAGGGAGAGCCGCCGTCCGCCGCACGCCGCCGTCCACCACCGCCGTCCACCGCCGCCGTCCACCGCCGTTCTTACTTGTGTGAGGCAAGTTTAGGTTCCATCTTACTCATGCATGTGTGTTTTGTATGGATGTTTGATCTTTTGGGTGTTTGGAAGCTAGAAACCGAAGCTAGGGTGTTTGGTTGTTGAAAATGCATGCTGTTTTCGCATGAACCAGTGAAGTCAGAAACTTGTGAGGGTTTGCATGTATGCTTGGAGTTCGATTTTGGCTTGGATCTCTGCATGGAAGTTGTAGCTAACACCTTGAACTATAACATACTGAAATTGCGTGAAAAATGATGGAGATTTAAGGGGTCAAAGCCTCATATTTCGGAGACCCTAGATCTGGAGTTGTTTTTCTGACCTTGTGGTGGATTTATGGTTTTCATGTTGGTTTTTACTAAGAATCTCTCTTTAAATTCTTCATGAAACTTGTAGATCACATCTTAATGATGAACATACTCAAATTTGAAGTAAAATGAACAAGTATAGCTTAGGAAAACAACCTGATTTTGAAGACGATGAAACTGGAGTCGCGGTGTGGGACACCCGAGACTTCGTGGTACCATTTGGAGGTCTTCCTTTGGTTGTTTGGCCTAAGTTCCTTCATAAAAGTTGTAGGGGATCCTTAAAAGTATAACATATCTAAATTTCAGAGAAAACGAAGAAGTGTAGGTGGGTCAAATCTCCATATTTCGGACATAGTTCTCTGTGCGTTTCGGTAATTTGACCAGAAGCTTCGTGGATCTGTGAAAATTTATCTATAATGATTTTTGGCCTAGGTTCCTTCATGAAAAGTCTAGTTTAATGTCTTAAATATAACCTGGTCAAATTTCATAATTTTCGGAGGTCGTATGGGTATTTAAATCTATTTACTTAGAAAACTGTGCGTTCTGCCCTTGTCCGAAAATGTGTACGGAATTGTGAAAATGTTGTTTTTTGTGCAGAAATTTGATTGGCTATGCTTTTCTGTGGTGAAATCACTGTTTTATGGCATTATAATATTATGTGTTTTGATTTCATGAATTAGTGATTTTTGTGATTAATTAATTGATTATTTAATTAATTAATTGCAAGGTAGAATTAAATTAGGATTTAAATAAATTCTAAATGCAATTGGCAAGTACATTGTTTTGAGTGGCATGTGGACCTAATTTCTATGGGGGATGCATCTATTACATGTATGTGAAATTATTTTATGATACATGTATAAGAAAGATGATCTTGTCTTGCCATTACATCATGTGCATGATGAATTGAGACGTAATTGGCAATGTGATCCATGGAAATTGTTGGGGGAGGATGTTAATGCCCGGAGTGTATAGAGATACATGGCCGGATGGCCCTGAGAGTATCAGGATGCCCGGAATGAGATGGGTGCCGGAAGCCTCGGAGGTCTTTGCCCGAGGGGATGCCTCGTGATGCCGGTTGGGATGCGAGATGCCCGGGATGCGGGGGTGCCGGATGCCCGGTGGCCATGATTGGCATAATTTCCGGAGGTTCTTCTCAAGGCCCGAATAGGGTGCGAGTGTAAAGTATGGGATGGATGATCCCAAGAAAAGGGTGATGTGTTGATCAATTGAGAACTAAAGTGGAAATTAAATCATGCATATATGTGATATGATGTGATGATAATCGCTTATGATATAGTAACATGATGGCATGATGATGACATGCATGTGTACTATGGCATGATGATGACATGCATGTGTACTATGGCATGATGATGACATGCATGTGTACTATGGCATGATGATGATATGTATGTGTACTATGGTATGATGATGACATGTATGTGTACTAAGATGACATGATGACATGTATGGATCATATGGTATGATGATGATAATCATTTGTGATTGATGCTATGTATATAATATGATTGTGATGATGAGGTATGATGGCACGTACATGGCTTTGAGGTAAGTACAATGTATGAATGACATGTGTATTGGAACTGCTGTATTGTTAAATGCATTGAGTGTTGATTGGATCTCTTTACTTGTTGAGTGGTTGTACTCACCCCTTTGGGGACCAACATTTCATATTAGTACGATGCCTCTCCCTGTTGTTCCATGGGGAGTGTTCTATGGCCTTCCATCTGATGTGGAGGTCGAGGTGACCGAGATAGATTGTCCCACCCTGCCGGGACTGACCTTTTTGCGCGTGCGCGCGATCGTATCTTATGACGTGGGCTTATCTGGAGGCCCAGTCATCCAGGAGTACGTCTCCGTCCACATCCGCCGCGACGGTGTCATGTTGGGGATGCTGCCACCTCCATCGCCTGACGCACCGGGATGGGTGTGACGGCCTGCGCACGTGGAGTGGGGGTTAGCAACTTTTTGGATGGCCGCCACGAGTAGTCCGAAGGGAGATCGTTACACGTCGCATTTTTGAGGGTCGTGTGTCTCTTTTTGAGGTTGAAGGCTGAGCATTAGATGAGTCTTGGCCTACCATTTTGTACAGACCCGTGTTGCCCTTCGTAATTATATATGTAAATAAAAGTGGTTTGGCCTCGTGCTTTCATTTAATCAAAGATAGTTGGTGTGTATTGTGTTGTCGTGAGGGAAGCGAAGTGTTGGTGAGACTCGCCTCTTAATTTCCGCTATGAGCTGTGCAAAATCCTTAAAACCTTTTTAAAGGAAAATAAAAGAAAAATTTTTACGCCTAAGCGTTGGCTTGAATCTTTCTTTTATCGTTGTATAATTTTGTTTTGTTCTATTTTCTTTCGCTTGCGGTTTCTGTGGCGACCCTACCGGGTTTTGGGGGTGCCACACGCGAGGCTGCCGCCCACCCTAGCCAGCCAGCCCTCTATTCCCTTGTGCGTAATTATTAGTTAGATTTTTTTTTTTCCTTATCCATATCAGCACTACGTTTAAAAATAAATAAATGTCACCAAATAAGTTAGTACTGTTAGTGCTAACTTATAGTGCTGGGGCGACATTCCTCATTATCATTCCATCTACACATCTATAAGGAGGGTCAACTTGAACTAAAAGATGTATAATTTCGAGGACCAAATTTACACACAAAAAGATTTTGGAACCTGATTGAACACTTTACAAAAGTTCAAAAAACCGTCGTTCCTTTATCCCTAAAAAACAGGCCTATTATTTTATTTTTTTTTTGAGTTAAATCTAGTTGCAAGTTGTATTATTTACTGAAATACATTATTTTGACGCAAGGGATCATTCCTCTTAGCCGCACTTTTGTAGAAGTCTTAACATGTCTTAATCATTGATTTTACCTATATTAATGATCGAGAAGTGGTTGTGACACTAGTGGTCGCGTAGTGTATATGATCTTGATTCTGCTTTGATATTTTATAAGGAGCTAAAGAAACGTCCCCCTCCCTACTCACTCTTGAAAAAAAAAAAAAGAGGTCAAAAGGAACACCAAGCACGTGAGAAATAACCTGCTGTTACTTGTTTAGCTGCCGTTTCTTCCTCCAAATACACGATCATGCTGTCGACGTACTTCTGCCTGACATGGGCCGTCTCGTTGACGCGCTGGGTTACGAGGAGCTCTGCCGAGCAGAGACGCCGGAGAGCGCGCCAGTAGCCGCCGTAACGACCCACGGCGGTCGAGAAGTGGTTGTGACACTAGTGGTCGCGTAGTGTATATTTACAGCCTTCTTCAGCAAATTTGCATTCTTGTGTTTATTTTAGCGTAATTTGCAGTAGTGACAAAACATGTGAACCAAGACCGACCGTGTTTACGTGGGTCCTACTGCAGAGTTCACGTGATCAATTGTCCATATTGATTTGACAAGATCCGAAAAGATCATGCAGTATCTTCCTCTTACTTTTCTTTTATATTGCTCTGTTGGATCGTACAATATTATGAAATTTGACTGGTGGAGTAGCTCCACCATCACCCATTGAAAACCGCTCATAATAATATAATTCGGGAATCTATTGTACAGTCTTGCGTCCAGCGAATCTGGTTCATCGCAATTGTGCATTTTTGTGGATTCTAAAAGTAATCATTTTGCTAGAAATTAATTTCTGGAAGAAAAATTTCTAAATGAGTTTTTAAGCAATTATAACTATTTGAAAATATATTAAATTTCTATTCAAAAATAAAAATTCGTATGATAATGATAAAAATTTATTTCTTTCGAATGGCGATGGACTAGCAGATGGTGGTGGACCGGCGATCGATGGCGACGAGACGGCACTCGGCCGATTGGTGGCGGCCAACGTCTGGCGGCGTTTGACGGCGAGCGACGGCGGCGGCGGTAGCGGCCGGCGACCAGTGGACAGTAGTCGGCAACGACGAATGAATGACATGATAAGAATAATTTTTATTTCTCATTTTTATTATAGGAATAGAGAAGTAGAAAATTTTTACTTCTGATTTCTATTTTAAATCTATTTCTGAAACAAAAAATTATTTCAGAAATAGAAAAATGGAATACTTTTACTAAACAAATTTCTATTCTAAAAACAAGTCTGGAATAGAAAATTTGTTTTTGGAATAAAAATTACTGGTTGTCATGCACCCCTAAGTGTGGAGCCAAATTTAGAATAATTTTCTATTTCGACAAGTGAGGTTTTATTGATGGTATAAAGGGCGGGTGAGCTACCCTGCTACATGCTCAATTCATACAATTCAAACGAGACCCAAATGCTAACATAAGAACTTGTAGTTTCCCTGAGATATTTGTGCAGGGATGACATCATTCTTAAGAAGTCTTCCTTGGACAGCTTTTTTATTGACACAATAACATTAGCGCTAATAACCTTAGGGTAATTATACCTCACACGCTACGTTTTTTAGGTATCACTTTCAAAGGATGGAGCTTTCTTAGTGTTATTCCCACCCGCTCTTTCATGTCGAGGGTCTTTGGAGTTGAACCACCGCCTAGTTCCCAATCGAAATGGTAAAGCAGTGTTGCAAGACCAAGATGAAGCACCCTATGCCCCAATGAAAGTCCGACGCACATTCTTCTGCCTGATCCAAATGGAATTAGCTCATAGTTTTGACCCTTGTAGTCAATTTTAGATCCCATGAACCTCTCTGGTTTGAATGCCAATGGGTCCTCCCAAGCATCGGGGTCTCTTCCAATGCTCCATGCATTCACGAAAACCTGGGTATCTTTGGGTATATCAAAACCCATGAATTTGGTTTCCTTTAGAGCATTTCGTGGGAGAAGTAAAGGTACGGGGGGATGCAATCTTAGGGTTTCCTTCACCACGGCTTGCAAAAATGGCATCATTTTCGTGTCATTTTCTTCGAGCTTTCTGTTCAACCCCACAACCTGGTCAATCTCATCTTTGGCCTTTTTCATTGACTCGGGTTGGCGGAGTAGCTCCGCCATCGCCCACTCGATGGTGCTACTTGTAGTCTCCGATCCGGCGAAAAACATTTCCTGCACCATCAAGTAGACACATTTAGTACAAAGATTAGGTCTTGGATACCACAAGTGTCTGAGTCGAGTCCTATAATTAAGAGATTCTCTTTGGCTGGAAAAAGTCACCCTCGAATCGTCAGCTCAATAGTAAAAATTATCATGCTTCACCTGATCAACAATCCTGATCAAACACAGCAGTTCCTATTCTTCGAATTGGCAGAAAATTGGCACACAAAGAAAGGAACAAGAACTTGAAGTTGACAAAATGAATCCGCTAGTGACAACAGAAGAATTTATGAAAGAGATGGGGCAGGTGTTTGATTGACAAAAGGAAATAAACAACTGGAATGGCAAGAAATAGGTTGCTGGGAAATAACTGAAAGAGATTTGCAAGAGAGCAAAATGGATTAACATAAGTAAAGCTTGTTCTTCTTATGTCTGCGCGTTTCCATTAAGATGTGCGCTTCTTATAGTTTCAGCTACAATAATTGCTTTACTGCAATTGTCAGTCGACGACTTTGAAAATTATTCCCGCCTAAGAGTTTGATTGCAATAATTATTTGCACTGGTTTTATCCTTGCAATCGATTTGATTTCAGCCAAATTTTGTAAGCCAATGTCAAAATTTCTCGACTTGATTGACATTGACTTGACTAACCTGGTAATTTTACAATGACTAGTTGGAATGCTTGACGGAGACATAAGATTGATTTTAGTTTATTTTAATGAAAAGAAAAATCAGTGCTTGGACGGCACCATGATTGATTTATTAAGTTAGCTACCAAAACTTCTCCGTAATGCGTGATGTGACCCTAGTTGTTTAAATGTCAGTTAAGTTTGTCACGCCACTTAATCAACCGAATTAGACCTAATGTCTCTAAGTGTGGTCATGTTAAACGTGGAAGAGAGGAGCAAACTCACCAAAATGATTATATTGATGTTCTGGGAAGAGATTTTGTGAGGGCCTTCTTTTCCATCGCCCTCATAATCCAATAATGCGTCCAAGAAATCATTCGTTGTTCTCATCTCTCCCCTTAGTTTTCGCTCCTCCAACCTCTCTTTCACAAAGCCTTCGGCAATCTTCATGGCCCGACCCATGTCCTTCGCCATGCTTGCCTTGATCCCCTGCGGATCCAACCATTTCAACCATGGCATGAAGTCGGCCACGTTGGGCTTGCCGGCCCATCCCACGATCAGGTTCATGGCGTCGTAGAACTCGGGCCCATCCTTCGATTTTGGGTCCAATAGATCCCGTGAGAGCACCATGTTGCCCACCACATTAAACGCCAGGAGAAAGAGGAAGTGAGATAAATCGATTCCTTGCTCTTCATAAAAATAAAATTTCTTTATGATTAATTCTAATCTGAGAATGTATAACCACACTTAACAAATTAGACATGTGAAAATAGATTGTACCAAGTTGTGCAACTAGTTAAAGGAAAGATGCAGTCAAATCAAGAGGAACCAATCTCTAAACTGCTCGTAAGCTCCACTTGACTTACTGTGTATGCTTCAATGTCCAACACGAAAGTTTACCTACGCAATTCAATGATAAAGCCACTCGAGCTTTACATAATTCAACAGTAGAGCCACTCTAGTTCAACTCGAACTCCCAAAAAAGAAAGCAAGTTCGACTGAAAAACAAATTAAATTCCAGTAGCTCTTTGGTAAATTGAGTTATTGACATTAGTATTTAATTTGTTGACTTTGTCAATTACAGTACACAAAACAAAAGGATAGAAGTATAAGTAATCCCTAAACTTTTACAAAAGGTTTAATCAGGTCCCTTGTTTTTTTTTCGGTGGAATTAGATCCCTAAATCATATACGTTCTTGTCTGGTTTGGTCTTTCCATTTAAAAAGAAACCTAAATGTTGAAATGGCAATTAAGTCTCGTTGAATGTCAACACGGTATCCTACATAAGTTTTTGAAAGGATTGTGAGAATAAAAATCTATTATGAATTATAAATTCTTGAAAATGTGAGTTTCACAATAATTTATAATTATTTATGATTTGATTTTTTGTGATTTAGAATTGACTGTTATTCTTACTAAACGTTAATTGTTGTCACCCAATCATTTCTCTTTTTAAAAACATAAAATAGAATAAAAAAATTCATAAATAAGGAAATTAAAAAATAACATAAATATCAAAAAAAAAAAAAAAATAAGGAAATTTTGCAAAAAAGAAATGAAAAACAGAAATGTCGCGATTGAACTAGGGGGAGACTTTCGTGAACGGAGGCTATGCTGAATTAAGGATGGAGGCGACTCGTCGCTAAGGTGGCAAGACTTTCGTATTCCTTGCATCTTCTACTTTCCTCACTTCTTTTCACCCAATTCCAGAAAGCCGCTTCATTCTACGGAATGGCTCCATTCGGATTTGTATACGGGTCTTGCTCTCAAAAGAAAAATCAAAATCAAGGCAGCAAACATTTGGAGTGGCTCCTCGTACGTAAAAATCTTTCGTTTGATGGGAAACTCAAAATGTAAAACTTCTCCCACAAGTGTCATGTCCTCATTAATAATATGTATAGACTTGGCTGTAGTTGCATTAATAGATGTTACTCAACAAAATGTCAATAATATCAGCAAGCTTATCAACTCAGATTATGTTTTGCACTCCGCATTAAAAAATGAAGTAAAGACGAGGTGTAGATGGTTTGCACAAAGAAAAAAAGTGGATGAACAAGGCGACGTATTTATCCTCAGCAATGGTGCATGTAGATGATTTACATAGGAGATAGAGGTTCTTTTAATTTCTCTGTTGATCAATATCTAGTAATTTTTTTTTTTATCTTATATTATCTTTTTTTCCATATAAAAATTGCATAACATGGCTACATACGGAATATATACCTTTTTAACTAGAAAATTAATTAGGTCCATAGAATAACAAATCCTACTACGAGACTAAAATAATTTTACGTGCATGATGATTATATGATTATATCGGGTTATTTAAATTTTTTGGTCATATTTATAAATATGTTTTCCCGTCTTTTAAAGCAATTTTTGTCATATAAAGCAGTTTTTGTTTTGGGTGATCGATTGATGTCGTGCCTCGAAACTGCCACCCACCCTAGCCAGGCAGCCCTCCATTCCCTTGTGCATAAATATTAGTTAGATTTTTTTTTTTATTTATGTTTATATTTTTCTTACCCGTATCAGAACTATCTTTAGAAAAAAAAATTCATTTCACCAAATAAATTAGCTTAGTTAGTGCCAACGTATAGCGCTGGTGCGACCTTCCTCGTAAATATTCCATCTACATATTTAAGAGGAGGGCCAACTCGAACTAAAAATATATAATTGAACATTTTACGGAAGTGCGAGAAGTTAGATCTAGTTGTGGGTTGCTTTCTTTACCTATATTAATAGGGCCATGCTAAGAAGACGGTGTTGTCAAGTGACGGGTATACTGATCACATATTCCAAGTGTGGGAAATTTTGCAACCAAAGTATATAACTTTCAAAATCAATTATCAAGATTGCCTCTTGTGATGTAAACCACAAAAATTAAGGCCGTTAAAAGAAGAATAATAATATGCAGAGTATAATCATTTAGCATAATAAGAAACCAAAGTTAACGCAAAACCAACCTTTCATATCAATTTTAGATTCTGTGCTTGTACAAAAGTTAATTTGTAGAATGTCATGAATGATTCTCAAAGGAAAATAAAAATTTTAATTGAATTTTAGAAGTAAAAAATTACGTGAATCCAATGCTATATAGATAACGACTTCAAATATATAGGGGTAGTACACTTCAAGATGGCAAATGAAGAACCATGGCCTAAAAGGCAAGATAGAATATTTCTTAAATCAAAACTATGTATGTTTTGATTCCTTATCATCTCTCTTCTTTCATGTTGCTCACGTTCGAGTTATTGCTTCAGCAGCCCTAGTCACACCTAAACCAGAAACTAGTAGCACGTAGTTTAAATTTGTGTAGACATCGATCATCATAAGAGAGTAGATAATCGTGTTAGTGACCAATTAGAGTAGGGATATGAAGATGTTATATTTTACCTATTACCATGATTTAGTAATAATACAAAATGAAACACGGACCTTAGAAATTCTAATTTGACAAATCTTAAGCAAGCGTTGGTTTCCTACAGGTGTGTAGTCATGGGCTAAATGTATATTATGTTTATATGGTCTAACTTTTCTGATTTTACTCTATGAAAGTCATTTTTTGGCAATTGAATTTTGAAAATGTTATATTCTTGTTGCTAATATCCCGCAATAGAGATTTGTGGTCAGCGTGTCCTCGTCGTTTCCTAAATAGTGATCGGACCGTCTTCGCAGCTTTTTCTTCATATTAATAATTAATTAAGGGTTGTGACCTTATAAAAATATAGGGTAGGGTATGGGACCTTCATCTTATTTATATCGAGTTTAAGATAAGTTCATCTCTATCTCCCGGTTGCTTTTTTACTTTTCTAAAAGCTATAGGACACAGAGTCAGAAGTGACGCCAAGTACTTAAGAAATAACCTTTTGTTGCTTGTTTGACTGCCATTTCTTCCTCTATATACGTGATCATGCTGTCGACACACTTTTGCCTGAGGTGGGCCGTATCATTGACGCGCTTGTTCACGAGGAGCTCCACGGAGCAGAGACGCCGGAGAGCGCGGCAGTAGTCACCATAACGACCAAAAGCGAGCGAGCCTTGGTCATAGCCAAGAGCAGTAAGCGCATGGGGACACTTGCGGTCCGCGAACACGAAGTCATGGCCCTTGAATAACTCCATGGCTGCTTGAGCTGATTGGATCACCATGGTGTTCACGGAACCGAGCTTCAACCACACGACAGGCCCATGCTTGGCTCGGAGGTTGTGGAGGTTCTGGTGCGGCATGGTCCCGAGGTCGAGGATGTTGCCGATCACGGGCCATGCTGGGGCTGAGGGGGAAGCTTGGTGCGCTTCCGACGGTTGAGAAGGAAAACTAGAAGTGCCGGGAGGAGGAGGCCGAGCCAAAAGAGCGAAATAGAGTAGGACTCCATTGGCTAAGCTTTGAGCTATTTCTCACCTTACACTTCTGCAATTATTGTACGGAAAACATGATATAAATAGACACTCTTATCCTGTTCACAATAAAGCAACCCAAAACAATAAATAAAAGGAAATACAGGAGAAAACATTAATTTATCTTTTGACAATGCAAAGGGGTAAATACGCTGGTCACGTTGATTCTTCTGATCCATCCATTTCATCGAAATAGGTAAAACTCGATTCTTACATCATCATAATAATTTCGTTTTTGGTCCAAAAACTTATGTAAATTATGCAATCTAATCTTCTAACTCTTAATTTGTGCAATCAAGCCTATAACTTTAATTCAATATTCAATATATCGATGTCTTTTTCTTCCTTGGATTTCACGGATTGCTTGATTAATTTATTTGTCTTGCCAAAATCAATAGTTATATACTTACTTTTGCCTTGGTAAGATGGCATGTTATTTATCAAAAATATTATATATAAAATCCAATCATCAATTTGATCGAAATTTCTAATCTCCACTCTCCAAAGGACTACTTGATGGTGAAACATGAATTTCACCAATGAATTCATCATGGATTATCAAAGAAAATCATTTCAGCAATCAAACTCCCAGAGAATGGCTGGAGTTTACCCTTGATAAAAAAACAGTTAGTTTATATGAACTTGAATTCATTTTTCTCGTGGCGTTCCTCCTGCACATATAAACTAGAGGCACGATAGTTTATTAACAATTAGGTGTAGTTTATATGAAATTGAATTCATTTTTCTCGTGGCGTTCCTCCTGCACATATAAACTAGAGGCATGATAGTTTATTAATAATTAGGTGTAGTTTAAATGAACTTGAATTCATTTTTTCTCGTGGCGTTCCTCCTGCACATATAAACTAGAGGCATGATATTTTACTAATAATTAGGTGTCAATTCACGTGAGTTATCCGTTTATCTCATGGAGATTAGGTATCTCCTACACTCTTCAACTAGGGATGAAGTAGCATGAGAGTAGCGGGCTTGACAGTTAAATTTTTTATCGATGGTGACTCTAGAGAGGCTAGAGTAGGAAACGGCTTTGGCCAGTATGTAGATTATGCGCACCTAGAAATTGAATGCGAGAGAGAAATTGACAGCTAAATTTTTTATCGATGGTGACTCTAGAGAGGCTCAAGTAGGAAACGGCTTTGGCCAGTATGTAGATTATGCGCACCTAGAAATTGAATGCAAGAGAGATTTATAGTTGATGATCTCTCCCATAGTGATGGTGGAACCAAAAAGAATATGACAACTTTTGGAAGTTTGGAACAAGGCACAAATGAAGACTAGAGAGAGAAATAATGGAAATGAAAATATAGCCGCCACGGAAAAGTAAAAGGTGAACTTACTAAAGTAAATTAATTGGTCAGAAGTTCAAAGTGGTATCCGAGGGGTGTCCAAATATATCCTTTTGGATTATATACGGATGGATCACGATAATGAATCAAGACGTATCTACAGCCTTCTTCAGCAAATTTGCAATCTTGTGTTTATTTTAGAATAATTTGCAATAGTGACAAAACATGTGAACCAACACCGACCATGTTTATGTGGGTCCTACTGCAGAGTCCACGTGATCAATTGTCCATATGGATTCGACAAGATCCGACAAGATCATACAATATCTTCCTGTCACTTTTCTTTTATATGGCTCTCTCTTTTTTTTTTTTTTATCAGAAAGATAGCTGCATTCATTAAACCGGAGGAATACAACCTACGGCTAAAATATCAGTAGTTAAAAGATCTAACAACAGAGAGGGAGGCGATATGGACCAGTCTTCATAAGGAGCCGCTGTTCTATGAAATTTTGCGGCCTAGTCTGCCACACGATTTGCTCCTCTTCGACAGTGAGCAACCCTAGTGCAGGAGAAACTTCACAGGATTGACGTAGCTTCCTCGAAGACAAAACGTACCTCCCACGGTGGCAGGGTAATTTCATTGACCGCCTCCACCAAAATCAAACTATCCGATCCGATGATTAGTTGATCTTGATGTCGACCAATCTTTTGCAGATGGCGAAGTGTGATTAGCAGTGCCATGAACTCCGCTTAAAGAGTCGAAGAAACAACAACAGTCTTGGTAAGTCCATCGAGCATTCTACCGCTTTGATTTCTGCAAATGGTGGCTATTGTGCCAATATTGGTGTGTGGTTGAAAAGCCCCATCAATATTAACCTTGATTGCACCGGGTTCTGATGGTCGCCATAAGTCACCGATGTTGATCACCTGTTGCGCTCTGTCTGTAGGATGAGGAGAGGATAACAAAGCTAATCAAGCACGTATGAGAGCAGAATCCACAATCTGATGAGGATCCAGCGGTTGTTGACAGAAAATAAAATGATTCCGCGCCTTCCAAAGATGCCAAAGGACGTTTGCTAATGTAGTTGAGTCAGGTGAGTTATGTTGTTTCAGTAACAGTGTTGCTATCCAATGCTCTATGCTATGCATAGTCTATATGTGGATAGGAATATGTTGAGCTAGAGTCGACCAAACAGGGACGATTATAGGACAGAATAGGAATAGGTGAGTTATTGTTTCGGGTAGGTTATCCTGGCATAGAGGGCAAATTGGGTCTGAGGTAATATGACGATGAAAGAGGTTAGCTTTGGTGGGTAAATCATTATGGCATAGGGCCCAAATAAAGTATTTAACTTTGGGGGCTACTTTTAGTTTCCATAGATGTTTCCATATTGATCGAGGGAGAGGGTGAGCATGCGAACCTTGGGTCTGACTTTGGTCTACTGCTGTTTGCCGAAGTGCATGGTACCCACTTTTAACTGTATAATCACCATGTATAGATTTTGTCCAAATTAGCTTATCCTCGATATGAAAGGGTTGACGTGGATTGTGAGGATCTCCTGCACTGTGTGATGATCATACAGTCCATTCAAAGCATAAATATTCCAATCATTGGTTCGGGCGTCTATTAATTCAGCAACCTTAACGGGTTCATTTTGATTTGCCGGACCACCTATAATACCTTTGGGCAGCCAACAGTCTTCTCTTATTCTGATTCTTTGTCCATCATCTACTGACCAGCGAATGCTTTGACTAATGGAATCCCGACCTAGTAAAAGACCTTGCCATCCCCAAGAGAGTCTAGAACCTCTAGCAGCAGTAAGAAAATCCCAAGAGTGGAAATAAATACCTCTGAAAAGCTTACTCCATAGAGCTGTTGGATTTTGATGCAGGTGCCAAGCTTGTTTTCCTAGTAGGGCTTTCTTGAAATGCAAAAGGTCCCGAAAGCCAAGACCACCTTCAAATTTACTCCTCTTAAGCTCCTCCCATCGTGTCCAATGAATCCCTAATCTAGAAGATTCATTCTGCCACCAAAAGCGTGCAATTCTCTTTTCAATGGACATACAAATAGAAACTGGAATTTTGAAGATAGGCATAGCGTACTGTGGGATTGCTTGGACCACTGCTTTTATAAGGATTTCCTTCCCCCCCTTGGATATTAAATGTTCTTTCCAACCTTCTAGTTTTTTATTCACTCGCGCATGTATCCAAGTGAACATCTCCTTCTTAGATCGTCCCCAGTCCAAGGGGATTCTCAAATATTTGCCAGTTTGAAATAAAATTGGGACTCTCAAAGCATTGGCCAAATTTTCCTTTAAAGCAAGGGGACAAGCCTTGGAGAAATAAATCCCAGATTTGTTGTGATTGATTGCCTGTCCCGTAGCTAAACAGTACTGATTTAGTATATTGGCAAGATTTAGACATTCTTGTAGTTTAGCGTCTATGAAGAATATAGCGTCATCAGCAAATAAAAGATGAGATAGTATAGGACACCACCTGTTTAGCTTAATGCCTTTGAGATTGCCCATGCCGATAACTTGACCGATCAAATTTGATAACATATTAGCTAGAAGTATAAATAAATAAGGAGAAAGGGGATCGCCTTGTCTGATACCACGGGTCGACTAGAAGAAAGGTAGTTGTTCACCATTAAATAGGAAACGGTTTTGGCCAGTATGTAGATTATGCGCACCCAGAAATTGAATGTGAGAGAGATTTATAGTTGATGATCCCTCCCAATGCGAGAGAGAAATTGACAGCAAAATTTTTTATCGATGGTGACTCTAGAGAGGCTCAAGTAGGAAACAGCTTTGGCCAGTATGTAGATTATGCGCACCCAGAAATTGAATGCAAGAGAGATTTATAGTTGATGATCCCTCCCATAGTGATGGTGGAACCAAAAAGAATATGACAACTTTTGGAAGTTTGGAACAAGGCACAAATGAAGACTAGAGAGAGAAATAATGGAAATGAAAATGCTCTTTGCCTTTGTATAACTACAAATCTAAAGTCCACAACCTTTTAAAGTGGTTAGATGTGTGCATAGCTTAACTAACATCAAATAGAAAACAAGAAACTCCACAAAGTGTAGAAAAGACACATGAACAACAAATGAGATAAAGACATGAAGCCCTTGCTTCTTACGAACAAAGAAACCTAATGTTCTTTGACTAAAGAAAAAAAACAAGACTTTCCCCTTTCAATTTGAAAGCATTTACTCCTTGTTGAATGGTGGAGGGGCTACTCAAACACAGCCTACCATAAATGTAACATCCTGAATTTCAGGTTCTGTTTTCAATTTAATAAGTTGGGCTTTTCATCGATGCACTTATAGTTCTTTTCCTTGAGCTGATCACTCATGGGATAACTAGCCTATTAGGTGAAGCTGTTAAGGAATCTAAACACAATAGACTTGAGAATTCGACCAGGAATTAACTGCTCGACTGTGCTAATCTGCAAGGGTCATTACGGCACTGTCAAAATCGATCAGAGATTGGAGATAGGTTGATTCGATAGAGGTATGTGATTAGTGTGTGTGTGATTCCACCTAATTGCAAAATTTCTGTTGAACGGCACTAGACCGATTTTTCTGTCATTTTTGTATCCTATGTCCGTATTTGAAATCTCGAGATTTTCACAATAACCGAGAGTCGCCAATGTGTCGAAGATGCACAATGTGGCTCGAAAATAATCGACCATGGGTCACATGCGCTAAAAATTCATAAAAGCTACCCGGTAGGTTAGGTCACGTTAAAATCGCGCCAGATTGAAATTAATCGCGAACTTGAACTCGATTTTAGAAATTGAAAGTTTTATTATGTCACGATTTATTTTAGGAACGTCGACTCATCCTTCGAAGAATTTTCGGCGAGTTCGAGATTTTTATGGAAAATCAATTCGGACAATTTGGAAAAGAACGTAAATTTGGATGGGCCAAATTGAAGGGATTTTTGGCCTCCAAAGCAAACTACTTGGTGAAGGAAAATTGTAGAAATTGTGTGGGCTTCCTCCTCAGCAATATTGGACATCAATTAGTGAAGAAATTGAAGTTTATTTGAGGGAAATTCGTAAGCTTGAAGGGGGCCGCAACATTTGGCATCAAAACTTGTTATTTGTGGGGATTTAGATGCATGAAAGTGATGGGGGGACAAAGGGGATTAATTGAAGGCTTGTGGGACCAAGCATTTAATTGAGTGGATAATTTTGTGGACTTCTTTCCCCCAAACTGCAGCTTCTTCCTCATGCCAAGCTGTCCCTCTCCTTCAGTCTGTCTCTTGTGCACGCCGGTTTGACTAACCCCTCTGCCTTATGCTTTCGTTCATTTATTCCTTCACCGAAGCAACTCCATCGTTTTTCTCTCTCTCTCTCTCTCTCTCTCTCTCTCTCTCTCTCTCTCCGCCAACACCTGCTTCCATTTCCTTGCTTCAAGTCTATCTTGCAGCTACTCCACCACCATCGCCTGTCCCACCTCCATTTCGCTGCCACCTTACCCATCTTCACGTGGCGTTGGTTCGCCGAGTCAAACTCTAGCAACACCTTCTCCACCAACGTTGACTCCAGTAGCTCCTCTTCGCTTAAAGCTGCTTCTTCATCTGGTTTGTGGACCACCAGCGTCGATGCCACCTGCCACCTCCAGCTGCTCTCTTCACCTCCGCATGCTGTGGTCCTGAGCCACCAAGCCAAGCCCACGATGATTTCTTGAGTAGAATTGGTTTTCAGCTCAAGCAAGGAGTTTGCGAGCCGTTTTCGACCCGGTCTAAGTCTCCATTGGTGCTGTCGAAAGTTCAAGTTTCGACTGCCGTCGCGCCGCTGTTGCGGTGAACTGGTTTTCGCACTAAACTGATGAGTTTATGCACTAAACTCTAATTAGTAGGCTAATGATGTTTAAGGGGTGTTTAGATTATATTAAGATTATATTGGGATAGTTATTAGCTTGTTTAATTAATTTAGGTTAATTAGATTAGTGAATTAGGTGGTTAGAACTTGTAATTAGTTAGTTTATTATGTGGCATTATAGTTAGAATGGTTAGTATAAATTAATTAGTTCAATAGGTGGTTAGATTAGCAATTTTCAGCCTAAGTTTGCATTTATTGATTTAATTTACATTATTAAATTAATTTTAATAATTATTTTCCGAAAATTATACTAGGATAGCCGGAAACCGGAATTTTGTGCTGATTGCAATGGTGTGTTTAGTTTATGCAATTGGGTGTTAATTTGTGCAAATTGAGTACTGATTAAAATTTTGGTTATTTATTCCAAAATTTGTGAATTTCAATATTTATTTAGAAAATTCTGGGTGTTGGATTTTGACACCGAAAATGGTTTTATATACTTTATAAAATTGTGGGATTTTAAAAGGAATGATATCATTTTTTTTTATTTGATCTGACCGTGTACCCACGCATGACTATTTTCACCGTGTGTTTTTAATATGAAAAAAATGAGCCAAGTGCATTATTTTAATTGAGACATTTGAATGTAATGCACAGTGTCTTTGGCCATAATTGAATGATCGTGTGCTGGTTTAGAGAATCCGTCCTCAGTGTGTATCGGTGGACGTTAACCTTATATGGGAAGCCGGTCGCAGTAGATTCTGGACCGATGTTCCTTCGGGTATGCCGTAAGGAATGCCGTCCCTGATGTGTGTCGGAGGATGTAGTCGTGCTCAAAGGAGTGAGATGAAACTTGGCTACGCCAGAGGACCGATGTGTGTCAGGTAAAACTGCTTGTGTGGGTAGTAATAATCAATTAGAATGCATGATTAAGTGAGATAGATGCGCCGAATTATGGGACAAAATTGCGTGGCACAATATGGGATGTGTCATAACGATTTGGCCCTATAATCAGGACCCCTATGTTTGTTTGAAATTTGAATGTGGCATTCCAGTTGATGAGCTTGATTGTTGCTCATGCTTTTGTGCTGTTTGTGATATAAACTGTGCTAACCTATAAGGAGGATCTGAGACAAGGTAAGTCTCTATAGTTGTGTGGTTGTGTGCTTAGAATGCCTCTAGGCGTATTACCCTCCTAATCGGGGTTTAGAGCATGAACTCGTTGAAATTTATATCTCACCCCGTCGTGGGCTTAACTTTTGAAGACCATAGGGTGGAGGACCTGGAGCCGAGCTGAGGGGATCCGTAGTGTAGGTCAGATAGGATAGTTTCTTTTTGGAGAGGCAGTTTTTTGAAGTATTTTGGTTATAGACCTTTGTACATGACTCAATATATTTATAAAAGCATGTTTTGTTTGTGAATCTGTTGTTTTGCTTTTATATCCTGAGATGGTTACTATCAAGGGATTTGTTATTCACTTCCACATGTGCAATAAAATGAAAGGATCGGCGACTCGTGCTGGGAAGTCGCATTTTTATTATTGACCACCGAGAGATGGGCACGCACTCGATGATCGGGGTGTGACATCCCCGCCTAGAGTGATATCAGAGCTAGTTGATAGTTGGAGTGAT
Organism: Eucalyptus sp. ANBG9806169; assembly: GCA_014182395.1. Taxonomy (NCBI): domain Eukaryota; kingdom Viridiplantae; phylum Streptophyta; class Magnoliopsida; order Myrtales; family Myrtaceae; genus Eucalyptus; species Eucalyptus sp. ANBG9806169. Next base: position 18,144,858 of record CM024574.1, on the reverse strand, counting down.
AAGGTGTGATGGGTTCTTGGGATAGTTAGTAGGAAATGCCTTTTAATTATGCTGATGCATATGAATGTGAGCTGATTAGTAGCTTGTTTGTGGGGTCACTCAAATTCTAATATGATATTGGAATTGGAAAATAGGTTTCTATAAGATCCTGTAGCATGAGTGATCAGGAGCGGAGAACTCCTAGGCAGAGGTCAGTAGGACCTGTAACTCGGGGTAGTACGTCGACAAGGGTTGGTACCCGAGGTAGAACGCAGGCTCTGGCCAGCGTGAGTGTAAGAGTACTGCCGCAGGCCAATACTGTGAGTGTAGCAGCATTGAGCGATCCTAGGTTTGATGGGATCGTTCAGGCGCTTGAGACTTTGGGAAGCATTTTGGGTCAGTAAGCACAGAATCAAGCTGTTGCTGTTGCCGCTATCACTGCCGCTGCCAATGCCGTTATCGTTGTTGTTGCCGCACCCGCTGAGTCCCAACCTAGAATTGTGATTGGGGAGTGAGCCGCCACATCTAGGTCGCGGTTTAGATCAGACAGAGTTAGCAATCGATTCGGAACCGATGACAGAAGGAAAGCACTTCAATCGTCCCACTCAAAGGAGTATAATGGGAAAGTTAACACTCAACCAGAAGGGCGTGTGTCATGTTGATGGGAAAAGACATGGATCCGCCTTGTGTTTTAAAAAGACAAGGGTTTGTTATTGGTGTTGCTAGTACAACCACCTGATCAAGGACTGTCTGCTTGGGCAGATGGAACCATAATAGCTACTGCCACCGCCACTGATGAGCCAGAGCAGAGAGAATGCGCTGCAGAACGCACAGTGGGGTAATTGGGAAAGGCCTCCGGTGCAAGAAAGGGTGCGTGCCGTCACCCGACAAGAGGTAGAGGACTCACCGAATGTGTGCCAAATTTGTAGAGGAAAGCATGGATCAACCCAATGTCTTGGTATCACGGGAGCATGCTATGAATGTGGCTAGCATGACCATCAGGTGAGGAACTATCCGTGCAGGTTCAAAAGAGCATAAGCACCACTATCGTAGGTAGGACGTCACTAGGATGGCGAAGGAGACAAGAATGAATTGAAGCATGTAGCGATTAGAGGAAAAATTCTTTTGGGGTGATGTTATTAATGTAGCGTAGCGAAGTTGTGGTTAAGTTTGGAGAATTTCAGTTTGTTGTAATACAATTGTAGAAAGAAGAATAACTGGCTAAAGTTGTACTTGACTAGTTTGCTTATGTATCACTTTGACGTCATATATAAAAAAGGTGTGGCTCGAGGAGCTTTTTGTTGTAATGAATTATTGTCATAAGGTGACCCAGTTTAAACTGTTAGCAGGTGAAAGCTTCGAATTTATCGAAAGTTGAGGAGGACTCTTGATCCCTTTAATCACGTTGCTTGAGGCAACTTATTTGTTAGACGGGGGTTGCCAAGGTTACCTAGCGACTGTCGTGGATATGACAGTTGAGGAGCTGAAGATCGATGACATCTCAGTAGTACAAGAATTTTGAAATGTGTTTCCAAAGGAATCACTAGGTCTACCGCCAAAAAGGGAGATTGAGTTACCACTCGGGACAAAGCCAATCTCTAAGGCTCCTTACTAGATGGCGTTGTCTAAGTTGAAAGCACTGAAGGTGCAGATGTAGCAATTGTTGGATAAGGGATTCATACGCCCCAGCTGCTTTTATGGATCTAATTAACCGAGTGTTCAAGGAGTATCTGGATCAATTTGTGATCGTGTTTATTGACAATATCCTGGTGTCCTCGAGAAGTCCTGAGGAACACGAGAGGCATTTGAGGATGGTACTTCAGACTCTGAGGATTCACGAGCTGTATGCCAAGTTCAGCAAGTGTGAGTTTTGATTAACTCATGTTGCTTTCCTAGGGCACGTGATTTCAGGCGAAGGAATCTCCGTGGACTTGTCCAAGATCGAAGTAGTTATCAACTGGCCAAGATCGACAATCGTGATAGAGATCAGAAGCTATCTGGGTTTAGCAGGGTATTACAGAAGGTTTGTGGAAGGGTTTTCCACTTTAGCCTCACCGTTGACTCGACTATTGAATAAGGAAGAGAAATTTGTGTGGACAGACAAGTGCAAGCGTAGTTTCCAAGAGCTTAAGCAGAAGCTGACTACCGCACCTGTGTTAACGATTCCATCTGGTCTTAGAGGATACAAGATCTATAGTGATGTGTCATTTAGAGGACTGAGTTGTGTGTTGATGCAACATGGTAGGGTTGTTGCATACGTGTCCCATCAATTGAGACCTTATGAACTGAATTACTCGACGCATGACTTAGAACTCGTAGCAATTATTTTTGCTTTGAAGATTTGGAGACATTATTTGTGCGGAGAAAGATTCCAGATTTCACTGACCATCAAAGTCTCAAGTATTTATTCTCTCAGAAGGAGTTGAATATGAGACATCATCGCTGAATGGTGTTAGGACTAGAATTAGCACCTAGAGGGGGGGTGAATAGGTGAATAAAGCAATTTTAACAATTTAATCCGAATGAGAGATTAATGAATTAAAACCAACAATCGCATCAAATGAAAGTAATGAAAGATAAAATGATTAAGGATAGAGAATCAAGACTTCAGATTTATAGTGGTTCGGCTTAGACCAAGCCTACATCCACTCTCCCGCACGGACAACCCTTCTGGTTGCATTTCACTAAGAATCAAAAAGAATGATTACAGTCTCACGCTCTTGAGTCCACAGTGTAGAAGCTCTACTACACTTCCTCAAGGTCTCACCACAATATGATCTCTCTTTTGATTACATATAACGCTCGAAGAATAAGATCACAAAATAGAGAAGGAGATTCAGACTTTGGAATTCTTCTATCGACACCCTTCAACAACTGGAGCATCTCTCTTATATACTTCTTCATGCCTTCATTACCGTTGGCACCTTCCAAAGAAGTTCTTCCAATCAACTTTGTTGGACAGAATCAATTAGAGATATCTCGAGCTCTTTAAGGTAAGTGTTGATAGCCCATCAATCCTGCTCGCCCATACAATGAGGATCTTGGTTTCCATAAGTAGATCCTTCCAAATATAAGTTGCGAATCTTTAGAGAATCTATATATATTCGAATACGAAAATAAGATCTTCTAGTGCTGAATCCAGTAGAAAGATATTCCCTAGCCGTTGGAGTAAGAACCATATTAGATCAGAATAGAAGTTTTTATCTTGTTGGTCTGGAAACTGTCCATGAGGGTAGACTTTGAAACTTGAGTCTTGCTAGCTTCAGACTTTAATCTTCAGACTTTGCCAGTAGAGTCTGTAAGTCTTCAGACTAGACTGAGGAAAATGTTTTGTCAACTTCAAAATACCTGAAGAAAATTTATCCAACAATCTCCCCCTTTTTGATGGTGACAAAACTTTTCTGCAGATTTGAATATTATTGCCCTGCAATACAACTTTTAAGCAAGCATTGATGTCTCATAAAAAGATTAGAATAAAAATAGTAGAAGTTATCATGTACACGGTTGTCCCGTATACGACTTACCCCGCACACGATCCGCATCCACGAAACCTCATTAGTCATGTGCGAGACATTACTATCTTTATCTAATTTAATAGCTTAAAGTAATGCGATAATGAGCACACATTCAAAAACTCAAGATAAAGTCAAAATATCAATCATAATCATAACAAATATATATATATGTTTAATATTTAAAAGTGAAGATTTGGTTTGGAGTGAGGATAGAGGATAGAGTGAAAGTCTTGAAATTTGCAAAGTCTTCTCCCCCTTTTTGTCAGCATTAAAAAGAAATCAAGGAGCACGAGGAATGCGAACAAGTTGAAAGTCCTCCATAGACTTGACCGTTCCTTCCAGCTTCCTCAAATCTTCCTGTAGTTGAGCAAGAGCAGTACCTTTTGCAGTGGCCTGAACCTGACGCTGAACCTCTTTAAGCTGATCATGCATGGTGATGAACATGGCATGATTCTCATTCTGTAGAGTCTGAAATTGTCAGTCTGTGTGCTTGCGTCAACTCGGTCTGATGATGGAGTCAAGCTAGTGTGAATATCAGCAGGGAGATCAATATTTGGAGATGATGCCTCTCCCTCAGGAAAATGAGCAGCATGAACATCTTCTACATCAGGAGGCGATCGACTAACACTTGCACTGTTAAAAGTCAGTAGAAGAGGAGTACATTCTCTTTGGACATCTCCCCCTGTTTCAATGTCTTCTGGAGGGGAGAAGTACTCTTCTTTCTGAGGAGTTTCCTCAGTGACAGGATGTATTTGATCCTCTTTTTCTGCTGGAGAATCTGTTTTTGCTGGTTCTTCCTCTTCATCTTTTTCTTCTTCCTCTTCTTCTTTTTCCTCTTTCTCTTCTTTCTCTTCTTCTTCTTCTTGTAAAATTGATTGCGCTGGTATTGTCACATTTGATCTTTGTGCAAGAATATTCAATGCCAAAGTCTTGTAGTTGTTGTTTTATCCACAATATTTGAGAACAGCAACTTCCAAGGGCTACGTATTCTGCTTCAGCTGTTGAAAGAGCCACAATACTTTGTTTTCTTGAAAACCAAGATACTGCCCTGTTTCCAAGCAATTGACAAGTACCTGAAGTGCTTTTTCTTTCAACTATACAACCTGCAAGATCTACGTCTGAATAACCAAGAAGAGTAAAGTCTCATTCTTTGGGATACCATAGACCAAACTTAGCAGTAGTAGCAACATATTTAATGATACGTTTAGCAGCATTTAAATGAGATTCCTTAGGATCTGATTGAAACCTAGCGCATATGCAAACATTAAATAATATGTCAGGTCTGGATGCAGTAAGATAAAGAAGTGAACCAATGATACTCTTGTATAACTTTTGGTCGATTTTCTTCCCTGCTTCATCTTTGTCTATCTTCAAGGAACTTGACATTGGTATGTCAGTCTTTTTGCAATTTTCCAGACCGAACTTTTTAACGAGTTCTTTTGCATATTTCTCTTGATTAATAAATATTCTTTCCTTTAGTTGTTTCACTTGTAGACCAAGGAAAAATGATAGTTCACCCATCATGCTCATCTCGAATTTATCCTGCATAGACTTAGAAAATTTCTTACACAAAGTCTTATTAGATGATCTGAATATAATGTCATCAACATAAATCTGAACAAGTAGAAAACTTTTACCTTCCTTTTTAATAAACAAAGTAGTGTCTACCTTTCCTTTAGAAAAGCCATTATGAATTAAGAAATTACTTAGCCTTTCATACCAAGCTCGAGGAGCTTGTTTCAATCCATATAAAGCTTTCTTTAGTTTGAACATTGAGTCTAGTTTCTTTGAGTCTTCAAATCCAGGAGGTTATTCCACGTAGACTTCTTCTTGAATAAATCCATTTAGGAATGCGCTTTTGATATCCATTTGAAATAACCTGAAATTCTTATAACAAGCAAAAGCAAGTTGTAATCTGATTGCTTCTAACCTTGCTATTGGAGCATAGGTCTCATCATAGTCTATTCCTTCTTCTTGCGTGTATCATTTAGCCACGAGTCTTGCTTTGTTTCTCGTTACTTTGCCTTTTTCATCAACTTTATTTTTGAATACCCATTTAGCTCCAATAACATATTTACCTTTTGGTCTAGGAGTCAATTCCCATACGTCGTTAATACTGAATTGTCTGAGCTCTTCTTGCATTGCTTCAATCCAGCTTTCATCAGCTAAAGATTCTTCAATATTTTTGGGTTCTATTTCAGAAGTAAGAGCAATAGCACTAGACTCTTCTCGCCTTTTGGATCTTGTTCGAATTCCCTCATTAATGTTTCCAATAATGAGTTCTTCAGGATGACTAGACTTGTGCTTCCAGTTACTAGTCGATCGATAGATTGTTGATCTTTTCTTGAGTAGATTCTTCATCGGTAGCTTGTTGTACCGATTCGAATTAGTAACTTGCTTCAATGGAGGTAGCTCTAGCATTAGTGTCGGAACAGATTCGAATCTTGATCTGAATTTGATGAATTTGTGGAGAGTCTTGAAATTTGACATTCATTGATTCTTCCACGAGTCCGAGTCTTCTTGTTGAATATTCTAAAAGCTTTGCTTGTAGTTGAGTAACCAAGAAAGAATCATTCATCTGATTTTTCTTCAAACTTACCAACACGATCATTTGCATTGTTTAGAATAAAACATTTACAACCAAATACTTGAAAATAAGAAACTACTGGTTTCTTTTCTTTAAAAATTTCTTAAGGAGTTTTCTCAAGAATTGGCCTTAAAAACACTTGGTTTATAATATAGCAAGCAGTTGAAATAGCTTCAGCCCAAAACCTTAAAGAAATATTACTTTCAATTAAAAGAGTTCTTGCCATTTCTTGTAAAGTCCTATTCTTCCTTTCCACAACCCCATTCTGTTCTGGTGTATATGGAGAAGAGAATTTGTGCTGAAAACCAAATTCATCACAAAATTTAGTAAAATCTTTATTTTCAAACTCACCTCCATGGTCCGTTCGAATGCTTGAGATAATGTGACCTTTCTCATTCTGTACTTTCTTAGCAAACTTTTTCCACCAATGCTTTGCGTTCTGGTAGGTCTAAATAAATCCATATGCAAAAGCTGCAGTACATGATTAGTGGAAACTTTATTTATAGGTTTGTAAGAGTTTCTAACCTGTTTACCCAGTACGTATGGTGTGCATAGATCAGACTTTGAGTAATTGAGAATAGGCAATCCTCGAACAAGTTTCTTGGAAGAGATCTTGGTGATTTGCTTCATATTGGTATGGCCTAGCTTTTTGTGCCATAGATTGGCTTCATCTTGTACTGATATTAAGCACTGTGATTTTTCATGATTCACATCCAGAAGATAGATATTTCCATGTATTCGTCCAATAAAAGATTGAGTAAAGTCTTTACTGATTCCAGAGCTCGTTTTTTCTTGGAAATTGATCTTGAAACCAGTATCACACAACTGGCTTATGCTAAGCAAGTTGTAATTTAATCCTTCAACTAAGGAAACATTTTTGATTGACAAACTTTCAATATTTACTGTTCCTCGACCAGTAATTGTTCCTTTGTTGTTACCACCAAAAGAAACTTTTCCTCCATCTATCTGGACAAGTTTTATGAAGCAACTTGAGTCTCCTGTCATATGTCTTGAGCAGCCAGTATCAAGATACCATTTAATATTCCTTTTGATAGTAACCTGCAATCAACACGAATTCAAGCTTTCTTTGGTACCCATATCATCTTGGGTCTAGAAGTGTTAGAGCAAAAGACAGTCTTAGCCTAGTTCCTTTTAACAGGTCTCTAAACCAAAGGACATTTTTTCTCAAAATGTTCTGAGCTTTTGCACTTGGAACATTTCAAAGCATTTCGCCAACAGGTTTTACAAAAACTTTCGGAAATGATTCTTATAAACAATTATGGCTGGTCTCTGTTTGATTCTTTCCTTTACCTTTGGGAAATCAATTAGTGGAATAATTTCAGAAGTCATACTAAGACCTAACTTATCAAAGTATGGTCTTTGTATCGAAAGAATCTTATCCAACTTTTCAGAACCATTTGAAAATCTTTTTGATATGTTAGTAATATCATTTTTCAAAAGATTATTTTCATTTGAAATAAAGTCTGAGTTTTCTTTCACAACAGTAAAGTCCTTTTCCAACTTTTCAAACTTTTCTTTCATAAGTTTTTCCTCTTGCTTCAATGTAGAATTTTCCCTTTTTAATTCGGAGATCCTCTTGAGAGAGGTTTTTAGACTAAGACAAAGTTCATCAATATATTTAGAAACCATGATAGGAATTTTTAGGTTACTAACCTCAAGTTCACTGTCTAAGTCTGTGTCTAAATCAAGGTCTAAGTCTGAATATGATTTTACCATTAAACAGATATTGGCATAATCGTCATCACTTTCTTCACATTCAATATCACTCCAAGTCTCTGCTTTGAGTGCCTTCCTGTATTTCTCAAACTTTCCTTTTCTCTTCTTTAACAGAGGACAGTTGGGTCTGATGTGTCCCTTTTTCTTGCATTCAAAGCAAGTCACTTCTTTGTTAGAATCATCTTCCTCTGTTGATTTGTTTTGAAACTTTTGTGAGCTTTGTTTCTTCCAATTGAATTTCCTTCCTTTTCGTTCAACTTTCTGAATCTCTTTATCATGAGTGCCGTTCTTCATCATCTAGATCTTCTTGAGTCGTAGCATCGAATAGTCATTAGACTTTAAGGCAATAGATTTCTTACATTTTGAATCTTCCTCTTCGTTGGTCCTGTTCCACTTCATAAGATTGAAGAGTCCCAACCGTTTGTCTACAGAGAGTGGAGCAATCCCTCGCGTCTCTCTTATTGAGGTTTTTATGTAATTCCAGTCTTTAGAGAGTCCTCGTAGGAGTTTGTTGACCTTCATATGACCTGAGATTGGATGTCCCTGATATTCAAGACCATTCACAATTTCAGTAAAACGACTAAACATGTTAGTTATTGATTCTCCTGATCTCATCTTAAAGACTTCATATTGTCCCAAAAGAATATTGATCCTTGTTTCTTTCACTCGATCAGTCCCTTCAAAGGTAATGTGAAGCCTATCCTGACTTCTTTTGTTGTATCACAAGAAGATATTCTGTTATACTCGTAGGGGATAAAGCACAATATAAGGAGTAAATGGCTTTAGCGTCAAGAGTCTGTCTCTTGGTGATTTCTTCTTGAGTCAGTAGAGTGGGATCAGCAACTTCTTTTCCTCTCTCTGATTCTGATGTAGCAGCAGGAATGATTCCTTTATCTACCACTTCCCATTCCAAAGGATCTTTCAATCTTAGGAATGCTTTCATCTTGTTTTTCCATATGTTGTAGTCTTTTCCATCAAAGTATGGATGTCTGGTATTGCTTTGACCTTCAACCAACCCTGTAGGCAACATACTAGTCATGGATCTTTTACTTAGAAGTAAAGACACTTCTTATGAACGAGTACACTCGCTCTGATACCAATTGTTAGGACTAGAATTAGCACCTAGAGGGGGGTGAATAGGTGATTAAAGCAATTTTAACAATTTAATCCGAATGAGAGATTAATGAATTAAAACCAACAATCGCAGCAAATGAAAGTAATGAAAGATAAAAGGATTAAGGATAGAGAATCAAGACTCCGGATTTATAGTGGTCCGGCTTAGATCAAGCCTATGTCCACTCTCCCGCACGGACAGCCCTTCCGGGCTGGATTTCACTAAGAATCAAAAAGAGTGATTACAGTCTCACGCTCTTGAGTCCACAAAGTGTAGAAGCTCTACTACACTTCCTCAAGGTCTCACCACAATATGATCTCTCTTTTGATTACATATAACGCTCGAAGAATAAGATCACAAAATAGAGAAGGAGATTCAGACTTTGGAATTCTTCTATCCGACACCCTTCAACAACTGGAGCATCTCTCTTATATACTTCTTCATGCCTTCATTACTGTTGGCACCTTCCAAAGAAGTTCTTCCAATCAACCCGTTGGACAGAATCAATTAGAGAGATCTCGAGCTCTTTAAGGTAAGTGTTGATAGCCCATCAATCCTGCTCGCCCATACAATGAGGATCTTGGTTTCCATAAGTAGATCCTTCCAAATATAAGTTGCGAATCTTTAGAGAATTTATATATATTCGAATACGAAAATAAGATCTTTTAGTGCTGAATCCAGTAGAAAGATATTCCATAGCCGTTGGAGTAAGAACCATATTAGATTAGAATAGAAGTTTTTATCTTGTTGGTTTGGAAACTGTCCATGAGGATAGACTTTGGGTGCGTTTGGTAACACTTCTGTTTAAAAATTGTTCCAGGGAATAGAAATAGAAAAAAATGTTTCTATTCCGGGGAACAATTTTTGAACAAAAAAACGCGTTTGGTAAACTTGTTCTAGGAATAAAAATGAACAGAAACACGTTTGGTAAATTTGTATTTTTTTTATTTCTTTTAATTTTTTAATATTTTTATTTTTATTTTCTTTATTTTTTATTTTTTTTCTTCTTTTGGCCGGTCGCCGGCTCCGGCCATGGCCGGCGACCGGCCGACGAGGGCCGGCGGCCTCGCCCGGCCACGGCGAGGCTCGCCGGCCCCCGCCGATGCCGAGCCTTGCCGTGGTTGGGCGAGGCTTGGCTCGCCTTGGCCGGGCGAGGTCGGGCTCGCCCAGATCCGGCGAGCTCGAGCTCGCCCAGCCACCGCGAGGCTCGGCCCGCCGTGCCACCTCCAGCCGGCGTCGCGGGCGATGGCCCGGTGAGGCCAAGCCTCGCCGGTGCCGGGCGAGCTCGGGCTCGCCGGATCCGGGCGAGCTCGACCTCGCCCTGGCCTTGCCCCGAGCGGGGCGAGCTCAAGCTTGCCCATATCCGGCGAGCCGAGCTCGCCCGGCCCACCGGCGAGGCTCGGCCTCGCGGCCATCGCCGGGCGACGCCGGCTTAGAGGTGGCCCGGCGAGGCCGAGCCTCGCCGGTGGCCGGGCGAGCTCGGGCTCGTCGGATCCGGGCGAGCCCGAGCTCGCCCAGCCAAGGCTAGGCCAAGCCTTGCCAGGGGCCGGCGACGCTCGGCCTCGCTTGGGGCGGGCGACGCCCCGGCAAGGTCGCCGGCCCTCGACGGTGTCGCCGGCCTTCTTTGGCCGGTCGCCGGCGATGGCTGAGGCCGGTGCCCGGCCAAAGAAAAAAAAAAAAAAAAAAAAAAAAGAGAGGAGAGAGAAAATATGTTTTTAATTTTTGTTCCGTAAACAAGAAACAAGTTTTTCTTGTTTCTCGTTTGTTCCAAAAGTGTTCAGGGAACAAAAAATAGATTTGGAACAAAAACGCAAACAAATGCGTTTTGTTCTTTTTTTGTTCCCGGAACAAAAAAACACAAAATCTGTTTAAAAACAAAAAACAGAAACATTAACAAACAGCCCCTTTGAAACTTGAGTCTTGCTAGCTTCAGATTTTGATATTCAAACTTTGCCAGTAGACTCTGTAAGTCTTCAGACTAGACTGAGGAAAATGTTTTGTCAACTTCAAAATACCTGAATAGAATTTTTCCAACAAATGGAACTCTTGAAGGACTATGATTGTGATATTCTGTATCACCTTGGAAAGGCTAACAAGGTCGCATACACGCTAAGTTGGAAATCTTCAGTAGTGCAGATGGTGCTCAAGGAATGGATCTTACTTGAGAGGGCTCGATATTTGGTTTTCAAATTTGAGGTAGGCCACCTTTCAAATCTTATGGCCACCCTCATAATTGAGCCGGAAGTGCAGATCAGAATCAAGACGCTTTAGTCGACAAATCTAGAGATTCAGAAGATCTTGCAAGAGGATACCGAAAAGAGGAAACCTGACTTTTAGATTTCTGATGATTAAACACTAAGGTTCTGAGGACGATTATGTGTACCTGATGATGCAGTGCTTAAGGAAAAGATCTTGTCAGAAGCTTATCGTAGCAATTACAACATTCATCTTGGCAGTACGAAAATGTATCAGAATCTGTGTCAATATTATTGGTGGTTTGGTACGAAGGCAGATGTTGCCAAGCATGTCGCCAAGTGTCTGACATGTCAACAAGTGAAGGCACATCATTGTAAGCCGGGGGGACTTTTGCAACCTCTCGGGATTCCCGATTGGAAATGGGAACACATCACAATGGATTTTGTGATAGGCTTACCAAGGAGTCAGAGAGGGAATGATTCCATTTGGGTAGTAGTCGACGGATTGACGAAATTGGCTCACTTTATCGCCGTACGAAAGGACTTTGATTTGGACAGGCATGCATAATTGTACGTGCGTCAGATTGTTCGCCTGCATGGAATGCTAGTGACGATTACATCAAACAAAGACTTGAGGTTTACAGCCGTTTTTTGGAAGAGCCTACAGACCGTTTTAGGAACGAAGCTGCAGTACAGTACGACTTATCTTCCTCAAACGGATGGCCAGTCTAAGAGGACAATTTAAACCCTCGAAGACATGCAGCGAGCTTGCGTATTGGATTTCAGGAGAAGTTGGGAGGAATAGCTTCATCTTGTTGAATTCGCCTATAGCAACAGCTACCAGTAGAGCATTCAGATGGCTCCCTTCGAAGCGTTGTATAGCATAGCGTGTAGAACACCGGTTTGTTGGGATGAGGTTGGAGAATGAAAGATCATAGGCCTAGAGTTGGTTTAGCAGTTTGTGGATGTAGTTGCCGTCATCAGGGACATATTTTAGACCGCTCAGAGCCACCAGAAAAGCTACGCTGATAAGCGTCGGAGACTGTTGGAATTCCAAGCTGGTGAGCATGTCTTTCTGAAAATGTCACCAATGAGAGGTACTTGTGCTTTGGCAAGAAAGGGAAGCTGAGTCCGAGGTATGTAGGTTCCTTTGAGATTTTGGAAAGAATATGGACTTTAGCGTATTGCATTACCACCAAGGTTTGCGCAAGTGCATGACGTCTTCCACGTGTCAATGTTGTGTAAGTATGAGCCTAACCCGACCCACATGCTGAATTTTGAGGAATTAGACATGGATGATAGAGTGTTGTACATGGAAAGCTCGGTTCAGATCGTGGATCGGAAAGAGTAGGTTTTGTTGGATAAATTCTCTTCAGGTATTTTGAAGTTGACAAAACATTTTCCTCAGTCTAGTCTGAAGACTTACAAACTCTACTGGCAAAGTCTGAAGATCAAAGTCTGAAGCTAGCAAGACTCATGTTTCAAAGTCTACTCTCATGGACAGTCTCCAGACCAACTTTTATTCCTATCTTATATGGTTTTATTCTAACGGCTAGAGAATATCTTTCTACCTTGGATTCAGCACTAGAAGATCTTACTTTCGTATTCGAATATGTATAGATTCTCTAAAGATTTCGCAACTTATATTTGGAAGTATCTACTTATGGAAACCAAGATCCTGATTGTATAGGCGAGCAAGATTGATGGGCTATCAACACTTACCTTAAAGAGCTCGAGATCTCTCTAATTGATTCTGTCCAACGGGTTGATTGGAAGAACTTCTTTGGAAGGTGCCAACGATATAGAAGGCATGAAGAAGTATATAAGAGAGATGCTCCAGTTGTTGAAGGGTGTCAAATAGAAGAATTCCAAAGTCTGAATCTCCTTTTTTATTTTGCGATCATATTCTTCGAGCGTTATATGTAATCAAAAGAGAGATCATATTGTGGTGAGACCTTGAGGAAGTGTAGTAGAGTGTCTACACTGTGGACTCAAGAGCGTGAAACTGTAATCACTCTTTTTGATTCTTAGTGAAATCCAGCCAAAAGGGCTGTCCGTGCGGGAGAGTGGACGTAGGCTTGATCTAAGCCGAACCACTATAAATCTGAAGTCTTGATTCTCTATCCCTAATGCTTTTATCTTTCATTACTTTCATTTGCTGCGATTATTGTTTTTAATTCATTAATCTCTCATTCGGATTAATTTGTTAAAATTGCTTTAATCACCTATTCACCCCCCCTCTAGGTGCTAATTCTAGTCCTAACAATTGGTATCAGAGCTGCGTACTCGTTCATAAGAAGTGTCTTTACTTCTAAGTAAAAGATCTATGGCTAGTATGTTGCCTACAGGGTTGGTTGAAGGTCAAAGCAATACCAGACCTCCATACTTTGATGGAAAAGACTACAGCATATGGAAAAATAAGATGAAGGCATTCCTAAGATCGAAAGATCCTTTGGAATGAGAAGTGGTTGATAAAGGAATCATTCGCTGCTGCATCGAATCGAGAGAGGAAAAGAAGCTGCTGATCCCACTCTTCTGACTCAAGAAGAAATCACCAAGAGATAGACTCTTGACGCCAAAGCTATTTACTCATTATATTGTGCTTTATCCCCTACTGTGTATAACAGAATATCTTCTTGTGATACAGCAAAAGAAGTCTGGGATAGGCTTCACATTACCTATGAAGGAATTGATCGTGTGAAAGAAACGAGGATCAATATACTTTTGGGACAATATGAAGTCTTTAAGATGAGATCAGGAGAATCAATAACTGACATGTTTAGTCGCTTTACTAAAATTGTGAATGGTCTTGAATATCAGGGACATCCAATCTCAGGACATATGAAGGTCAACAAACTCCTACGAGGACTCTCTAAAGACTGGAATTACATAAAAATCTCAATAAGAGAGACGCAGAGAATTGCTCCACTCTCTGTAGACAAACTGGTTGGGACTCTTCAATCTTATAAAGTGGAACAAACCAACGAAGAGAAAGATTCAAAAGGTAAGAAATCTATTGCCTTAAAGTCTAATGACTATTCTGATGCTACAGACTTTGAAGAAGATCTAGATGATGAAGAACTGGCGCTCATGATAAAGAGATTCAGAAAGTTGAACAAAAAAGGAAGTAAATTCAATTGGAAGAAACAAAGCTCTCAAAGGTTTCAAAACAAATCAACAGAGGAAGATGATTCTAACAAAGAAGTGACTTGCTTTGAATACAAGAAAAAGGGACACATCAGACCCAACTGTCCTCTGTTAAAGAAGATAAAAGGAAAGATTGAGAAAAACAGGAAGGCACTCAAAGCAGAGACTTGGAGTGACACTGAATGTGAAGAAAGTGATGACGATTATGCCAATATCTGTTTAATGGCAAAATCAGATTCAGACTCAGACCTTGATTCGAGACACGACTCGGACGGTGAACTCGAGGTCGGTAACCTGAAAATTCCTGTCAAGGTTTCTAAATATATTGATGAACTTTGTCTTAGTCTAAAAACCTCTCTCAAGAGGATCTCCGAATTAAAAAGGGAAAATTCTACATTTAAGCAACAAGATAAACTTATGAGAGAAAAGTTTGATAAGTTGGAAAATGATTTTGTTGTTGTGAAAGAAAACTCAGACTTTATTTCAAATGAAAATAATCTTTTGAAAAATGATATTACTAACATATCAAAAAGATTTTCAAATGGTTCTGAAAAGTTGGATAAGATTCTTTCAATACAAAGACCATACTTTGATAAGTTAGGTCTTGGTATGACTTCTGAAACTATTCCACTAATTGATTTTCCAAAGGTAAAGGAAAGAATCAAACAGAGACCAGCAAGAATTATTTATAAGAATCATTTCCATAAAGTTTTTGTAAAATCTGTTGGCAGAAATGCCTTGAAAAGTTCCAAGTGTAAAAGCTCAAAACATTTTGAGAAAGAATGTCCTTTGGTTTGGAGACCTGTTAAAAAGAGCTGGGCTAAGACTGTCTATTGTTCTAACACTTCTGGACCCAAGAAGGTATGGGTACTAAAGAGAGCTTGAATTTGTGTTATTTGCAGGTTACTATCAAAAGGAAGATTAAGTGGTATTTTGATAGTGGCTGCTCAAGACATATGACAGGAGATTCAAGTTGCTTCATAAAACTTGTCCAGATAGACGGAGGAAAAGTTTCCTTTGGTGGTAACAACAAAGGAAGAATTACTGGTCGAGGAACAGTAAAGATTGGAAGTTTGTCAATCAAAAATGTTTCCTTAGTTGAAGGATTAAATTACAACTTGCTTAGCATAAGTCAGTTGTGTGAAACTGGTTTCAAGATCAATTTCCAGGAAGAAACGTGCTCTGAAATCAGTAAAGACACTACTCAATCTTTTACTGGACGAAGACATGGAAATATCTATCTTTTGGATGTTAATCAAGAAAGATCACAGTGCTTAATATCAGTACAAGATGAAGCTAATCTATGGCACAAAAAGCTAGGCCATACCAATATAAATCAAATCAACAAGATCTCTACCAAGAAACTTGTTCGAGGATTTCCTATTCTCAATTACTCAAAGTCTGATCTATGTACACCGTGCGTACTGGGTAAACAGGTTAGAAACTCTTACAAATCGATAAATAAAGTTTCCACTAATCATGTACTGCAGCTTTCGCATATGGATTTGTTTGGACCTACCGAACGCAAAGCCTTGGTGGAAAAAGGTTGTCTAGTAATTGTGGATGATTACTCACGATTTACTTGGGTCTACTTTCTTTCAAGTAAGTCAGAGACTTTCTCTCTCTTTTCAAAGTTTGCCAAGAAAGTGCAGAATGAGAAAGGTCATACAATCTCGAGTATTCCTACAGACCATGGAGGTGAGTTTGAAAATCAAGACTTTAGTAAACTTTGTGATGAATTTGGTTTTCAGCACAAATTCTCCTCTCCATATACACCAGAACATAATGAGGTTGTGGAAAGGAAGAATAGATCTTTACAAGAAATGGCAAGAACTCTTTTAATTGGAAATCAAATTTCTTCAAGGTTTTGGGCTGAGTCATTGTTTCAACTGCTTGCTATATTATAAACCGAGTGTTTTTAAGGCCAATTCTTGAGAAAACCCCTTATGAAATTTTTAAAGGAAAGAAACCAATAGTGTCTTATTTTCAAGTATTTGGTTGCAAATGTTTTATTCTAAAGAATGCAAATGATCGTGTTGGTAAGTTTGAAGAAAAATCAGATGAAGGATTCTTTCTTGGTTACTCAACTACAAGCAAAGCCTTTAGAATATTCAACAAGAAGACTCAGACTGTGGAAGAATCAATGAATGTCAAATTTCAAGACTCTCCACAAATTCATCAAATTCAGACTGAAGATTTAGAATCTGTTCCAGACACTGCTAGAGCTACCTCCATTGAAGCAGTTACTAATTCAGAATCAGTACAACAAGCTACTGATGAAGAATCTACTCAAGAAAAAGATCAACAATCTATTAGACTGACTAGTAACTGGAAGCACAAGTCTAGTCATCCTGAAGAACTCATTATTGGAAACATTAATGAGGGAATTCGAACAAGATCCAAAAGGCGAGAAGAGTCTAGTGATGTTGCTCTTATTTCTGAAATAGAACCCAAAAATATTGAAGAAGCTTTAGCTGATGAAAGCTGGATTGAAGCAATGCAAGAAGAGCTCAGACAATTCAGTATTAACGATGTATGGGAATTGACTCCTAAACCAAAAGGTAAATCAGTTATTGGAGCCAAATGGGTTTTCAGGAATAAAGTTGATGAAAAAAGCAAAGTAACGAGAAACAAAGCAAGACTCGTAGCTAAAGGATACACGCAAGAAGAAGGGATAGACTATGATGAAACCTATGCTCCAGTAGCAAGGTTAGAAGCAATCAGATTACTACTTGTTTTTGCTTGTTATAAGAATTTCAGGTTATTTCAAATGGATGTCAAAAGTGCATTCCTGAACATATTTATTCAAGAAGAAGTCTACGTAGAACAACCTCTTGGATTTGAAGACTCAAAGAAACCAAACTCAGTGTTCAGACTGAAGAAAGCTTTATATGGACTGAAACAAGCCCCTCGAGCTTGGTATGAAATGCTAAGTAATTTCTTAATTCATAATGGCTTTTCTAAAGGAAAGGTAGACACTACTTTGTTTATTAAAAAGGAAGGTAAAAGTTTTCTACTTGTTCAGATTTATGTTGATGACATTATATTCGTATCATCTAATGAGACTTTGTGCAAGAAATTTTCTAAGACTATGCAAGATGAATTCGAGATGAGCATGATGGGTGAACTATCTTTTTTCATTGGTCTACAAGTGAAACAACTGATGGAATGAATATTCATTCATCAAGAGAAATATGCAAAAGAACTTGTTAAAAGGTTCGGTCTGGAAAGTTGCAAAAAGACTGACATACCAATGTCAAGATGAAGCAGGGAAGAAAATCGACCAAAAGTTATACAGGAGTATCATTAATTCACTTCTTTATCTTACTGCATCCAGACCTGACATATTATTTAGTGTTTGCATATGCGCTAGGTTTCAATCTAATTCTAAGGAATCTCATCTAAGTGCTGCTAAACGTATCATTAAATATGTTGCTACTACTGCTAAGATTGGTCTGTGGTATCCCAAAGAAGGAGACTTTACTCTTCTTGGTTATTGAGACGCAGATCTTGCAGGTTGTAGAGTTGAAAGAAAAAGCACTACAGGTACTTGTCAATTGCTTGGAAACAGGGCAGTATCTTGGTTTTCAAGAAAACAAAGTACTATGGCTCTTTCAACAGCTAAAGCAGAATACGTAGCTCTTAGAAGTTGCTGTTCTCAAATACTGTGGATAAAACAACAACTACAAGACTTTGGCATTGAAGATTCTTGCACAGAGATCAAATGTGATAATACCAGCGCAATCAATCTTACAAAGAATCCTATTCTACATTCAAGAGCAAAACATATTGAGATTTGACATCATTTTATAAGAGATCATGTTCAGAACAAAGAAGTCTTTATACAATTCATAGACTCAAAGAATCAACTGGCAGACATCTTCACAAAGCCACTTGAGAAAAGCTTGTTTGAGTCTATTCGCTCAAGACTCAATATTTTATCTCTTGAAGAATGTTGAAGCTCGGACTCGAGAATCTAAAGTCGACGAGTATCAGACTCAAAGGTTGAAGACTGAAAATAACAATCGACACGACTGTAAGTTCATTTACTTAAACTGTCATTTCGAAGAGGTAAGATTGTCTGTTTATCTCTAATTGAGTTTATTAAGGCAGTTATATTTAAGAAAATGGTGGTTATCGATTTATTAAGGCAGTTATTTTTTTTTAAAAGGAAATTCCTCATATTTCCAAAATTGCGACGCTTGAATCACCCCGTATCTGTTATCTTTTATATACTCATTCTCCTTCGTTTTCACTTTACACAAAAACCCTAGATCAAAAGCTTTTCACTTCTCTGTATTTTTCTCTCCTAAATTTCTACGTCTCAAAGCTTTTAACTTTCTTGTGACACAAGTGTGAAAGTTTCTCCAAGGAAGCGACAATGTCTTACCAAAAGAAATCCTCAAGGATAGCAAACAGGGGACCACAGGGCTCTGGTGAGGGGCCTACGCACTTCGATCTAACAGAAGAAAGTGACTTTCCAACAGAATAGACTCCTCAACGATCTCAACAGCGTACTTCCTCAAATAGACCTCTTGATCGTCACCCTCAAGATGCAGAAGAAGTTCTTGAAGGCATTAAACCTGTAAGATTACTCAAGCCTGCTTTTGTATATAGGCTCTACTCTGCATTGAAGGAAGGAGGTTCTGCAATGACTTTCATTGATAAATTTCTGAAAGAAAAAGGTTACGCAAATGAGACACACTTTCTCACTATAATGGAAAGATTAGGCGTTGTTCCTGCTGGAATGGCAGCAAAAGCTTTTGCAAACTTTCCCAATGACCTTAGGTTTAGTAGTGTAAATCAACCAGTGGGCAAAGATGACGATGAGAAAATGTTTATACATTTTAAACCTTCGATGGGTGTGGCTGCAAACCTTCGATGAAAGAAGGATGAACTGTTTCAATCAGACGGACATAGAAAGATGTATGAGAAACTGCTGAAGCGTGGGGTGATGAATCCACAGACGGTGGACTTTGATTTTCTGGACTTATTAAGCATCAATTTAAGAGAGAAGTTTGAGAAACTTCAACTTCATAAGTTCTATACTGAATGTGATGTGGCTTATTCTGAATTGACAGCATATTTTTATTCAAATCTCAGTTTCCTTGATGCGAATAGCCTCTCATTCAGTGTGAGAGATA
Organism: Eucalyptus sp. ANBG9806169; assembly: GCA_014182395.1. NCBI lineage: Eukaryota > Viridiplantae > Streptophyta > Magnoliopsida > Myrtales > Myrtaceae > Eucalyptus > Eucalyptus sp. ANBG9806169. The sequence continues at coordinate 18,125,440 of CM024574.1, read as the reverse complement.
GAGAATATGTTGTTGATACGGACACTCTGGCAGATGTAATTGGTGTGGAAAGAGGTGCTTTCCAATCAATTGGTGTGTCTGTAAGTCATGCAACTCTAGAACTTGCGAGAGACCGATTTGCTAAAGGTCGTCTCTCCTACTCTAGGATGAATGCAACAAACACTCTGCTTCACAAGATAGTGATCAACTGTCTCAGACCTAAATCAATATCAAAGACAGATGTATCAATCTCAGAGGCTAAGTTGATGTATGCTATCAAGATTGGTCTTAATTTCTCTCTACCACACACTATCATGTTTCACATGTATAGGTCCATGGCAAAGGATAAGGGAAATCTCCCTTATGCTGCTCTCATTACTTGACTTTTCAGACACCTGAACATTCAGCCTCCTCACATTCTCTCTGTGAAGACTATTGATAAAATGGTCATAGGACTGAGGATGATAACAAAGATGCGTCTGAAAGAACTTAGCAAGAAGCTGGAGCAGTTCAAGGAGAAGACTCCTATTAAGATTAGACCAGACTCTTCTGCGACCAAAAGAAAAGGAAAGGAACTGGTCACTAGTTCTATCAAGAAGAGAAGGGCAATCATCTTGGAAGATGAAGATGATGAGGATGCTTTACCCATCTCTGCTCTTGTATCTCAATTTTCTGCACCTGTTCCAGAACAACATTTTGCAGAAGAAGAAGAAGAGAAAGAAGAGAGAGAAGAAAAGGAAGAATCGAAAGAATAAGAGAAAGAAGAAGAAGAGAAAGAAGAAGAGAAAGAGGAAGAAAAGAAAGAAGAACAAGGAGACGAACGGCAAAAACAGATTCTCCGGCAGAAAAAGAGGATCAACGACAATCTGAACTGCGGAAACTCCTCAGAAAGAAGAGTATTTTTCTCCAGAAGACATTGAAACAGGGGGAGATAACCAAAGAGATCATACTCCTCTTCTACTGACTTTTACAGAAGAAGATACACAAACAGGTGTTAGTCGATCATCTCCTGATGCAGAAGATGTTTATGCTGCTCAGTTTCCTAAAGGAGATGCATCATATCCAAATACTAATCTTCCTGCTGATATTCATACTGGCTTGACTCCACCATCAGACCGAGTTGACGCAACACACAGACTGACAATTCAGGAGATTTTGGAAGGTTGCTTGACATCATCTTGGATCTCAAAGGCCAAATCTATGCTATGGGGTATGAATTTCAGACTCTGCAGAATGAAAATCATGCAATGTTCATAACCATGCATGTTCAGCGTCAGATTCAGGACACTGCAAAAGGCACTGCTCTTACCCAACTACAGGAAGATTTGAGGAAGCTAGAAGAAACTGTCAAGTGTATGGAGGACTTTCAACTTGTTCGCATTCCTCATGCTCCTTGATTTTTTAATGCTGACAAAAAAGGGGAGAAGACCTTGCAGATTTCAAGCACATTTTCAAGACTCTATCTTCAAACCAAACCCTTTTAAACTTTTTGATTTTGTTATGATTGTGATTGATATTTTGGCTTTATCTTGAGTTTCTTTTTGAATGTGTGCTCATCATTGCAGTACTTTAAGCTATTTAATTAGATAAAGATAGTAATGTATGCACTTGACTAATGAAGTTTCTGTGAATGCAGATCTGTGTACAGGGTAAGTCTGTGTACAGGACATTTGTGTACAGGATAACTTCTACTATTTTTATTCTAATCTTTTATGATATATCAATTCTTGCTTAAAAGTTGTATTGCAGGGCAATAATATTCAAATCTGCAGGAAAGTTTTGTCACCATCAAAAAGGGGGAGATTGTTGGATAAATTCTCTTCAGGTATTTTGAAGTTGACAAAACATTTCCTCAGTCTAGTCTGAAGACTTACAAACTCTACTGGCAAAGTCTGAAGATCAAAGTCTGAAGCTAGCAAGACTCATGTTTTAAAGTCTACTCTCATGGACAGTCTCCAGAGCAACTTTTATTCCGATCTTATATGGTTTTATTCTAACGGCTAGAGAATATCTTTCTACTGGATTCAGCACTAGAAGATCTTACTTTCGTATTCGAATATGTATAGATTCTCTAAAGATTTCGCAACTTATATTTGGAAGGATCTACTTATGGAAACCAAGATCTTGATTGTACGGACGAGCAGGATTGATGGGCTATCAACACTTACCTTAAAAAGCTCGAGATCTCTCTGATTGATTCTGTCCAATGGGTTGATTGGAAGAACTTCTTTGGAATGTGCCAACGGTATAGAAGGCATGAAGAAGTATATAAGAGAGATGCTCCAGTTGTTGAAGGGTGTCGAATAGAAGAATTCCAAAGTCTGAATCTCCTTTTCTATTTTGCGATCATATTCTTCGAGCGTTATATGTAATCAAAAGAGAGATCATATTGTGGTGAGACCTTGAGGAAGTGTATTAGAGTGTCTACACTGTGAACACACATTCAAAAAGAAACTCAAGATAAAGCCAAATTATCAATCACAATCATAACAAAATCAAAAAGTTTAAAAGTGGAGGTTTGGTTTGGTTTGAAGATAGAGGCGTGAAAATGTGCTTGAAATCTGCAAGGTATTCTCCCCATTTTTGTCAACATTAAAAAAATCAAGGAGCACGAGGAATGCGAACAAGTTGAAAGTCCTCCATAGACTTGACAGTTTCTTCTAACTTCCTCAAATCTTCCTGTAGTTGGGTAAGAGCAGTGCCTTTTGTAGTGTCCTGAATCTGACACTGAACATCTTTAAGCTGATCATGCATGGTGATGAACATTGCATGATTTTCATTCTGCAGAGTCTGAAATTCATACCCCATAGCATAGATTTGGCCTTCGAGTTCCAAGATGATGTCAAGCAACCTTCCAAAATCTCCTTAATTGTCAGTCTGTGTGCTTGCGTCAACTCGGTCTGATGGTGGTGTCAAGCTAGTATGAATATCAACAGGGAGATCAGTATTTGGAGATGATGCCTCTCCCTCAGGAAACTGAGCAGCATAAACATCTTCGGCATCAGGAGGTGATCGACTAACACCTGTTTGTGTTTCTTCTTTTGTAAAGGTCAGTAGAAGAGGAGTATGTTCTTTTTGGGTATCTCCCCCTGTTTCAATGTCTTCTAGGGGAGAAAAATACTCTTCTTTCTGAGGAGTTTCCTCAGTGACAGATTGTCGTTGATCCTCTTTTTCTGCCGAAGAATCTGTTTTTGCCGGTTCGTCTCCTTGTTCTTCTTTCTTTTCTTCCTCTTTCTCTTCTTCTTCTTCTTCTTCTTCTTCTTCTTCTTCTTCTTTCTCTTCTTCTTTCTCTTCTTCTTCTTTCGCTTCTTCCTTTTCTTCTCTCTCTTCTTTCTCTTCTTCTGCTTCTGTAAAATGTTGTTCTGGAGCAAGTGCAGAAAATTGAGATACAAGAGCAGAGATGGGTAAAGCATCCTCATCATCTTCATCTTCCAAGATGATTGTCCTTCTCTTATTGATAGAACTAGTCACCGGTTCATTTCCTTTTCTTTTGGTCGCAGAAGAGTCTGGTCTGATCTTAATAGGAGTCTTCTCCTTGAGCGCCTCTGACTTCTTCTTGCCGAGTTCTTTCGACGCATCTTTGTTATCATCCTCAGTCCGATGACCATTTTATCAATAGTCTTCACAGAGAGAATGTGAGGAGGCTGAATATTCAGGTGTCTGAAAAGTCGAGTAATGAGAGCAGCATAAGGGAGATTTCCCTTATCCTTTGCCATGGACCTATACATGTGAAACATGATAGTGTGTGGTAGAGAGAAATTAAGACCAATCTTGATAGCATACATCAACTTAGCCTCTAAGATGGATACATCTGTCTTTGATGTTGATTTAGGTTTGAGACAGTTGATCACTATCTTGTGAAGCAGAGTGTTTGTTGCATTCATCCTGGAGTAGGAGAGACGACCTTTAGCAATTCGGTCTCTTGCAAGTTCTAGAGTCGCATGACTTATAGACACACCAATTGATTGGAAAGCACCTCTTTCCACACCAATTACATCTGCCAGAGTGTCTGTGTCAACAACATATTCTCTATCTCTCACACTGAATGAGAGGCTATTCGCATCAAGGAAACTGATATTTGAATAAAAATATGCTGTCAATTCAGAATAGGCCACATCACATTCAGTGCAGAACTTATGAAGTTGAAGTTTCTCAAACTTCTCTCTCAAATTGATGCTTAATAAGTCCATAAAATCAAAGTCCACCGTCCGTGGATTCATCACCCCACGCTTCAGCAGTTTCTCATACACCTTTCAGTGTCCGTCTGATCGAAACAGTTCATCCTTCTTTCCTCGAAGGTTTGCAGCCACACCCATCGAAGGTTTAAAATGTATAAACATTTTCTCATCGTCATCTTTGCCCACTGGTTGATTTACACTACTAAACCTAGGGTCACTGGGAAAGTTTGCAAAAGCTTTTGCTGCCGTTCCAGCAGGAACAACGCCTGATCTTTCCATTATAGTGAGAAGGTGTGTCTCATTTGCGTAACATTTTTCTTTCAGAAATTCATCAATGAAGGTCATTCCAGAACCTCCTTCCTTCAATGCAGAGTAGAGCCTATATACAAAAGCAGGCTTGAGTAATCTTACAGGTTTAATGCCTTCAAGAACTTCTTCTGCATCTTGAGAGTGACGATCAAGAGGTCTATCTGAGGAAGTACGCTGTTGAGATTGTTGAAGAGTCTGTTCTGTTGGAAAGTCACTTTCTTTTGTGAGATCGAAGTGCGTAGGCCCCTCACCAGATCCCTGTGGTCCCCTATTTGCTATCCTTGAGGATTTCCTTTGGTAAGACATTGTTGCTTTCTTGGAGAAACTTTCACACTTATGTCGCAAGAAAGTGAAAAGCTTTGAGACGTAGAAATTTTGGAGAGAAAAAAAATACAGAGAAGTGAAAAGCTTTTGATCTAGGGTTTCTGGGTAAAGTGAAAACGAAGGAGAAGGAGTATATAAAAAATAACAGATACGGGGTGATTCAAGCGTCGCAATTTTGGAAATATGAGGAATTTCCTTTTAAAAAAAATAACTGCCTTAATAAATCGATAACCACCCTTTTTAAAATGTAAATGCCTTAATAAACTCAATTAGAGATAAACAGACAATCTTACCTCTTCGAAATGACAGTTTAAGTAAATGAACTTACAGTCGTGTCGATTGGTATTTTAAGTCTCCAACCTTTGAGTCTGATACTCTGTCAGACATTAGATTCTGAGTCTAAGCTTCACATTCTTCAAGAGATAAAATATTGAGTCTTGAGTGAATAGACTCAAACAAGCTTTTCTCAAGTGGCTTTGTGAAGATGTCTGCCGGTTGATTCTTTGAGTCTATGAATTGTATCAAGACTTCTTTGTTCTGAACATGATCTCTTATAAAATGATGTTGAATCTCAATATGTTTTGCTCTTGAATGTAGAATAGGATTCTTTGTAAGATTGATTGCGCTGGTATTATCACATTTGATCTCTGTGCAAGAATCTTCAATGCCAAAGTCTTGTAGTTGTTATTTTATCCACAGTATTTAAGAACAACAACTTCCAAGAGCTACGTATTCTGCTTCAGCTATTGAAAGAGCCACAGTACTTTGTTTTCTTGAAAACCAAGATACTGCCCTGTTTCCAAGCAATTGACAAGTACCTGTAGTGCTTTTTCTTTCAACTCTACAACCTGCAAGATCTGCGTCTCAATAACCAAGAAGAGTAAAGTCTCCTTCTTTGGGATACCACAGACCAATCTTAGCAGTAGTAGCAACATATTTAATGATACGTTTAGCAGCACTTAGATGAGATTCCTTAGAATCAGATTGAAACCTAGCGCATATGCAAACACTAAATAATATGTCAGGTCTGGATGCAGTAAGATAAAGAAGTGAACCAATGATACTCCTGTATAACTTTTGGTCGATTTTCTTCCCTGCTTCATCTTTGTCTATCTTCAAGGAACTTGACATTGGTATGTCAGTCTTTTTGCAATTTTTCAAACCGAACTTTTTAACAAGTTATTTTGCATATTTCTCTTGATGAATGAATATTCTTTCCTTCAGTTGTTTCACTTGTAGACCAAGGAAAAAAGGTAGTTCACCTATCATGCTCATCTCAAATTCATCCTGCATAGTCTTAGAAAATTTCTTGCACAAAGTCTCATTAGATGATCCGAATATAATGTCATCAACATAAATTTGAACAAGTAGAAAACTTTTACCTTCCTTTTTAATAAACAAAGTAGTGTCTACCTTTCCTTTAGAAAAGCCATTATGAATTAAGAAATTACTTAGCCTTTCATACCAAGCTCGAGGAGCTTGTTTCAGTCCATATAAAGCTTTATTCAGTCTGAACACTGAGTTTGGTTTCTTTGAGTCTTCAAATCCAGGAGGTTGTTCTACGTAGACTTCTTCTTGAATAAATCCGTTCAGGAATGCACTTTTGGCATCCATTTGAAATAACCTGAAATTCGTATAACAAGCAAAAGCAAGTAGTAATATGATTGCTTCTAACCTTGCTACAGGAGCATAGGTTTCATCATAGTCTATCCCTTCTTCTTGCGTGTATCATTTAGCTACGAGTCTTGCTTTGTTTCTCGTTACTTTGCCTTTTTCATCAACTTTATTCCTGAAAACCCATTTGGCTCCAATAACTGATTTACCTTTTGGTTTAGGAGTCAATTCCTATACGTCGTTAATACTGAATTGTCTGAGCTCTTCTTACATTGCTTCAATCCAGCTTTCATCAGCTAAAGCTTCTTCAATGTTTTTGGGTTCTATTTCAGAAATAAGAGCAACAACACTAGTCTCTTCTCGCCTTTTGGATCTTGTTCGAATTCCCTCATTAATGTTTCCAATAATGAGTTCTTCAGGATGACTAGACTTGTGCTTCCAGTTACTAGTCAGTCTGATAGATTGTTGATCATTTTCTTGAGTAGATTCTTCATCGGTAGCTTGTTGTGCGATTTCGAATTAGTAACTGTTTGAATGGAGGTAGCTTTAGCAGTGTCTGGAACAGATTCTGAATCTTCAGTCTGAATTTGATGAATTTGTGGAGAGTCTTGAAATTTGACATTCATTGATTCTTCCACAGTTTGAGTCTTCTAGTTAAATACTCTAAAGGCTTTGCTTGTAGTTGAGTAACCAAGAAAGAATCCTTCATCTGATTTTTCTTCAAACTTACCAACACGATCATTTGCATTCTTTAGAATAAAACATTTGCATCCAAATACTTAAAAATAAGACACTATTGGTTTCTTTCCTTTAAAAATTTCATAAGGGGTTTTCTCAAGAATTGCCCTTAAAAACACTCGGTTTATAATATAGCAATCAATTGAGACAGCTTCAGCCCAAAACCTTGAAGAAATTTGATTTCCAATTAAAAGAGTTCTTGCCATTTCTTGTAAAGATCTATTCTTCCTTTCCACAACCACGTTCTGTTCTGGTGTATATGGAGAGGAGAATTTGTGCTGAAAACCAAATTCATCACAAAGTTTAGTAAAGTCTTTATTTTCAAACTCACCTCCGTGGTCTGTACGAATGCTCGAGATAGTGTGACCTTTCTCATTCTGCACTTTCTTAGCAAACTTTGAAAAGAGAGAGAAAGTCTCTGACTTACTTGAAAGAAAGTAGACCCAAGTAAATCGTGAGTAATCATCCACAATTACTAGACAGAACCTTTTTCCACCAAGGCTTTGCGTTCGGTAGGTCCAAACAAATCCATATGCGTAAGCGCAGTACATGATTAGTGGAAACTTTATTTATCGATTTGTAAGAGTTTCTAACCTTTGTTTACCCAAGACGCATGGTGTACATAGATCGACTTTGAGTAATTGAGAATAGGCAATCCTCGAACAAGTTTCTTGGTAGAGATCTTGTTGATTTGCTTCATATTGGTATGTCCTAGCTTTTTGTGCCATAGATTAGCTTCATCTTGTACTGATATTAAGCACTGTGATATTTCTTGATTCACATCCAGAAGATAGATATTTCCATGTCTTCGTAAAAGATTGAGTAGAGTCTTTACTGATTCCAGAGCACGTTTCTTCCTGGAAGTTGATCTTGAAACCAGTATCACACAGCTGACTTATGCTAAGCAAGTTGTATTTTAATCATTCAACTAAGGAAACATTTTTGATTGACAAACTTCCAATCTTTACTGTTCCTCGACCAGTAATTCTTCCTTTGTTGTTACCACCAAAGGAAACTTTTCCTCCGTCTATCTGGACAAGTTTTATGAAGCAACTTGAATCTCCTGTCATATGTCTTGAGCAGCCACTATCAAGATACCACTTAATCTTCCTTTTGATAGTAACCTGCAAATAACACAAATTCAAGCTCTCTTTGGTACCCATACCATCTTGGGTCCAGAAGTGTTAGAACAAAAGACAGTCTTAGCCCAGCTCTTTTTAACAGATCTCCAAACCAAAGGACATTATTTCTCAAAATGTTCTGAGCTTTTACACTTGGAACATTTCAAGCAATTTCTTCCAACAGGTTTTACAAAAACTTTCTAGAAATGATTCTTATAAATAATTCTGGCTGGTCTCTGTTTGATTCTTTCCTTTACCTTTGGGAAATCAATTAATGGAATAGTTTCAGAAGTCATACCAAGACCTAACTTATCAAAGTATGGTCTTTGTATTGAAAGAATCTTATCCAACTTTTCAGAACCATTTGAGAATCTTTTTGATATGTTAGTAATATCATTTTTCAAAAGATTATTTTCATTTGAAATAAAGTCTGAGTTTTCTTTCACAACAACAAAGTCTTTTTCCAACTTTTCAAACTTTTCTTTCATAAGTTTATCCTGTTGCTTCAATGTAGAATTTTCCCTTTTTAATTCGGAGATCCTCTTGAGAGAGGTTTTTAGACTAAGACAAAGTTCATCAATATATTTAGAAACCTTGACAGGAATTTTCAAGTTACTAACCTCGAGTTCACATGCGAGTGCGTATCGAATCAAGGTCTGAGTCTGAATCTGATTTTGCTATTAAACAGATATTGGCATAATCGTCATCACTTTCTTCACATTTAGTGTCACTCCAAGTCTCTGCTTTGAGTGCCTTTTTGTTTTTCTCAGTCTTTCCTTTTCTCTTCTTTAACAGAGGACAGTTGGGTCTGATGTGTCCCTTTTCTTGCATTCAAAGCAAGTCACTTCTTTGTTAGAATCATCTTCCTCTGTTGATTTGTTTTGAAACCTTTGAGAGTTTTGTTTCTTCCAATTGAATTTCCTTCCTTTTCTGTTCAACTTTCTGAATCTCTTTATCATGAGCGCCAGTTCTTCATCATCTAGATCATCTTCAGAGTCTGTAGCATCAGAATAGTCATTAGATTTTAAGGCAATTGATTTCTCACCTTTTGAATCTTCCTCTTCGTTGGTTTGTTCCACTTCATAAGATTGAAGAGTCCCAATCAGTTCGTCTACAGAGAGTGGAGCAATTCTCCGCGTCTCTCTTATTGAGGTTTTTATGTAATTCTAGTCTTTAGAGAGTCCTCGTAGGAGTTTGTTGACCTTCATATGTCCTGAGATTGGATGTCCCTGATATTCAAGACCATTCACAATTTCAGTAAAGTGACTAAACATATCAGTTATTGATTCTCCTAATCTCATCTTAAAGACTTCATATTGTCTCAAAAGTATATTGATCCTCGTTTCTTTCACACGATCAGTTCCTTCATAGGTAATGTGAAGCCTATCTCAGACTTCGTTTGCTGTATCACAATAAGATATTCTGTTATACTCAGTAGGGGATAAAGCATAATATAAGGAGTAAATAGCTTTGGCGTCAAGAGTTTGTCTCTTGGTGATTTCTTCTTGAGTCAGAAGAGTGGGATCAGCAGTTTCTTTTCCTCTCTCTGAATCTGATGCAGCAGCAGGAATGATTCCTTTATCAACCACTTCCCACTCCAGAGGATCTTTCGATCTTAGGAATGCCTTCATCTTATTTTTCCATATGCTGTAATCTTTTCCATCAAAGTATGGAGGTCTGGTATTGCTTTGACCTTCAACCAATCCTGTAGGTAACATACTAGCCATAGATCTTTTACTCATAAGTAAGGACACTTCTTATGAACGAGTACACAAAGCTCTGATACCAATTGTTAGGACTAGAATTAGCACCTAAAGGGGGGTGAATAGGTGATTAAAGCAATTTTAACAATTTAATCCGAATGAGAGATTAATGAATTAAAACCAACAATCGCAGCAAATGAAAGTAATGAAAGATAAAAGGATTAGGGATAGAGAATCAAGGCTCCAGATTTATAGTGGTTCGGCTTAGATCAAGCCTACGTCCACTCTACCGCACGGACAGCCCTTCTGGCTGGATTTCACTAAGAATCAAAAAGAGTGATTACAGTTTCACGCTCTTGAGTCCACAGTGTAGACACTCTACTACACTTCCTCAAGGTCTCACCACAATATGATCTCTATTTTGATTACATATAACGCTCAAAGACTATGATAGCAAAATAGAAAAGGAGATTCAGACTTTGGAATTTTTCTATTCGACACCCTTCAACAACTGGAGCATCTCTCTTATATACTTCTTCATGCCTTCTATACCGTTGGCACCTTCCAAAGAAGTTCTTCCAATCAACCCGTTGGACAGAAGCAATTAGAGAGATCTCGAGCTCTTTAAGGTAGGTGTTGATAGCCCATCAATCCTGCTCGCCAATACAATCAGGATCTTGGTTTTCATAAGTAGATCCTTCCAAATATAAGTTGCGAAATCTTTAGAGAATCTATACATATTCGAATACGAAAGTAAGATCTTCTAGTGCTGAATCCAGTAGAAAGATATTCTCTAGCCGTTAGAATAAAACCATATAAGATCGGAATAAAAGTTGGTCTGGAGACTGTCCATGAGAGTAGACTTTGAAACATGAGTCTTGCTAGCTTCAGACTTTGATCTTCAGACTTTTCCAGTAGAGTCTGTAAGTCTTCAGACTAGACTGAGGAAAATGTTTTGTCAACTTCAAAATGCCTGAAGAGAATTTATCCAACACTAACAGGTTCTATGCATTAAGATGATCCCGTTGGTTAGAGTGGTCTGGCAACACCACGGCACAGAGGGAGCAATATGAGAAAGTAAAGATTCGATGAGATGACTGTACCCTCACATTTTTGTTTAAAGATTTGTATGGTTTAAATTTCGAGGACGAAACTTTTATAAGGGGGGAAGAGTTGTGACATCTTGAATTTCATGTTCTGTTTTCAATTTAATGAGTTGGGCTTTTTATTGACGCGTCTATAGTTCTTTTCCCTGAGCTGATTACTCATGGGATAACTAGCCTATCAGGTGAATTCGTTAAGAAATTTAGACGCAATAGACTCGAGAAAACAAGTAAACGAACATTTGAGCTGTCCCTCGGTTTATGGTCCTTCTAAGGAAAACACAACCTATGGGGAAATAACAAGTAAACAAACATCTGAAGAACAGAATGGTCGAGCCAACGATGATTGTGGTCCAGAAAAGGTTGACTTATGTGTAGGATTGCTTGTCTTGGACGGTGGTGTGCGGTGTATTAAGAAGTCATGTTTTCTTTTAGGGATCTTTTATTGGTGTTAAAATGCGTAGGTTGAACCGAAATGAAGTCACCAAAACATGAAGAAAGCATGCGAATGTTTGGCCGTGAGTTGACTTTAGCTGTCCTTCGGAAAATGTTTAATAAACAAAAGCTTTTTGTTGTTGTCATCGTTCTTCTTCTTCTACAATGATGGGAAAATTACGTGATTATGCACCGGCATGCTGCGATGTCTGGAAGTAGGAAAGACAATTCATGTTGTTGTCTGCAAACTATTTGTAATTATAACCTAAATTATCCGAGTGATATCACGAAAGAGTTAATTATGGCCATCATTCAAGGAGACCCTTGATTTCTGAAACATAAGCTAATTAGAGTCATTTACATACATAGTTACAAGTCTTCTGGAAGGAAAACTCTATAGGTATGTTTGAATATACATTTTGTGATTTATAACCACTTGCTCTATTTCACATAAGCCAAGTTATCCAAAGGAGTATTTTGAGTAACCACACAATGTAGAGCATCTCTAATTGATGTGAGACTCTAAAATATTACAAATTCCCTTTAGTTTGATGATCTGTTGTCCTTTTTAATGTTGGCTCGTATCGTGATATTGCCTATATATTATGTGTGGTCTAGTTCATTCCTATTATCTTTGCCATCTTACAAGTCTATTAAGAGTCATATGTTGTTTGAGTTCTCTCACCTGGTATGGCTTAGTCCGTCTAAGAATCGCCCATCTATTGAAGGGGGTCTTGCTCCGATACTCAATTTAGCAATTTGACGTGTTCCATGAGGTTCGCGTGTTCAAAAAGAGTATCCCCTTAACCACACAAGACATATTTAAGGAATACGGTTTGCTTTTGAATCACTCAAGAGTCTCTCTTCCATTAAGAGTGAGTTATCATTCTTCAGGATTCTCCTTCAATCCAATATTGGATTCTCAAGCAGACAACTTTTGAAGAAAAACTCCATACTATGTCATTCTTCTATAAAAAAATAAATCGTCAGTGACGCATACGGAGAATAGTAGTAGTTAAGGAACGTCAACCTGCGACCAAAAACCATAAATTCTTGCGGGTACTTGCATCGATTGAGACAGAGGACTGTAATCGTTTTGGGTAAACTAAGGACAATAGAAATCCCCCGCAAAGTACAACCCTCTTCATTTTACACTCTCATGATACGCTTGAGAAAACCATGCTGTGTACCGATGCCAACTAATGCTTTCACGTCCTAATTGAGTTGCGATGCAAACAAGACTTCCTACTCTACATGGAAGTGATTTTCAAATGTTTGCCATAGCAAAATCATGAATTTCAAAATAAAGCACAAAGTCGAATATAGGGGTCAGATGTCTGAGCACCAGACTTGACATCAAGGGCCCCACCAACGAATTCTAGCCCAGCTGTTGGGGATCAAGGTGTGGCTACTGGGTCCCACGATAAGTTGATCACGAGCCTTGGTATTTCTATCCCTAAAGCCTAGGTAAAAGTAGCTGGGTCATTTTACCCATGCTTCTCTCACTGGCTCCATAAATGTTAATAGAATATGTATCATTTTTGTAAATTCTAATTATCCCTTTTATCAAATTTTGCATTGTTCTTCAAGGATCGTGTAATGCTTGTCTTTCCTTTTTTTTTTTTAGATATATTTTAGAATCCATAGATGATCTAGTTTAGTTAGATTGAGAGAGAGGGAGAGAGAGATTGAAGTCAAACGCCTTTCTCTCCGATGGGCTTCCGAAGCCAGCTCTACGGGTCGGATTTTCCCCAAGCGAATCGTACATGGACATGAGCCTAATTGAAGTTGAGCGTGAAATGGGCTGTTAGGAAGGTGAGTTGGTTGGCTTGACTAGTGAGGTAACGCTGATGGACCGAGTTGAAGTCAAATGGCCGGATGGGCTGACACAATGGGCCGGCTTTGGTTCCTTGCAAGCTATAATATCCCAATGGGACTCTCTCTCTCTCTCTCTCTCTCTCTCTCTCTCTCTCTCTCTCTCTCTCTCTCATCCATTTATTTATTTATTTATTTTTTCTCTTTTTTTGTTGTATTCATTTTTTATTTTTGCAAAAATACATACTTTACCAGTCGACAAAAATTCAGGCAACACCAATTGATAATTGCCACGGGAAGTTGAATTAGTAAGAGTTTGTGCACAAAGTGTGTGTGCTAGAAAAGGTGAGTGACATGAATGAAATGTCTAATTATAGGATTTTACATTGCATAAATGTGCAGCTTTTGGTATTGCCCAATATAGGAAGAGATCTTAATGGATTTTTTTTTTATTTAATTAGAGAAAAATAAATAAATAAGTAAAGCAATAACGTAGAAGCATTACTCATAGGAAGCAAATAAATTTGAGAGATTAGTAAGGAGAGGGAAGTTCACTAATCAAGCTGCAATTTTTTAGTAAAATAATAGTGAGAATGTTACGTGAAGAAGTGTTTCCAACTGAGAGATATAGTGATCACATCTGAATTTTAATAAATGAACCATGTTATCTAAGAATATAGAAATTTCTATTTTCACGAAAAGAATCTCCATCCTAATATGGGCTCCATAGGTATAAATATACATACATATATATGAGTAACTAATAAATTGCAGCTCACACCTCATAGATCCCATAAAAGCTAACTAATATTCCCTATGTTCATAACTTAAGTTCTAATATCAACTTTATCATATCGCAAAATGCATCCCAAGATTTAGAAAATGACTAGCTATCCTTTGGAAAATATAAAGGACAGAGCCTTTAACAAAAAACAATAATTTTAAATAAATGTATTGACTACGCAGAACCTTTCATTAAATAATAGTTATAACAAAATCCAGTGAGCCATGAATTAATAAAAAATTATAAAGTAATTAATCCCCTCAGAATCGCTCTCCACGTGTATTAAAACTAAAAGATGAAAATTAATGCGATATTTAAAAAATTGGGAGAGTCACTATCAAATTGATCTGAGTACTGGAATAATTTTTGAAACTGCTTCGGAATAAGCTTAAAGAAACATAGGAAGATGAAAAAGGCCACATTCTTCTTAGAAAAATAGACATGCAGGGAAATTTAATTTACTTAGGAAATTACGCACCAATAACTATACCTATTAAATAGGTTTAATTCTTGAGTAACTACAAAAAACTTTGGAGGATTAATTGATATTGCATTTATCATGTTGTTACGACTTTTTAGGATGATGGATAGAGGATGACAATACCATGGAAAATGTACAAAAGTACACCGCAAGTGTTAAAATTTGACACGGATAGACACTTAAATGCCAAAACTTCCAAAAAATACACTTAAGTGTTATTTTTTTTTTTTGAAAATTGGGACATCTAAGTATCAATTTCAATGATGATAGCTAGAAATCTGATGTAACATTAATTTAAGAATAAATGCAGTCTAAGTGGCTCGTCGGAGTTCCTTACTCAGCAATAAAAGTGCAAAATAACGTTATTTTGCCCCAAAATTGATTTTTAATATAAATATTAAATAAGTTAAATTAAAAAATATTTAAAAAAAAAAGGTTTTAGCAAAGCAACGAGGGCCTTTACGTACCTTGCCATCATTGTTGTCACTGTCGCCACCGCCACCTCTACCATTGTCAAAAGGGCCGATGATTAAGGGGTGAGGGTCGGCTGATGTCGAGCCCTGGCCCAAGCTTGTTGTTGGCAAGGGCTCGTAGCCCTCCCCTAGATCCAACGAGTGTTGCCGCTAACTGGGGTAGGGTCCTCTAGCCACACCACAATTAGTGATGGCCTTTGCTAGCGGTTGGCCATGGTCACCGGCCACTAGTCGAGGCCTGAGAACCTCAACTGACCTTCGCTCCACCGTCATGGGGCCTTTCTAGTGATGGTGGGGTGGCAACAACTGCTAGCTCTCATTACATTACCGCAACTCCTTTTTTGAATTTAATTTAATTGATATTTATATTAAAAATCAATTTTTGAGATAAAACGATGTCGTTTTGGGACAAGTTAGTCACGTCAACGTTACATGGACAATTTTTTCTTTTTTTGAAATAATTGCCATCTCAGTAAAAAATATCGCCAAGGATGAGTCTAATCTCACCGTTGATCCTTTCTCCAATCCAACGGTGGCATTTGAATATACATCATCATTACAAGTCTGTACATTAAGTTACTCGATGGCACTAGGCTTGGGGAAGGCCCAAGGGGTGTGTGTTAAAAGAAATTGCAGGGCTGCCTGACACAAGGGAGCTGGACAGTCACGAGCTCATCTTGTGTTGTACATGGGCTAGTCATGCGTTGATCATGGGTCATGGACCAGTCGTGGGCTGGCCCTTACACATGACACAACCCCATCACGAATGGTCTTGGATCATGCTTCGTCCATGGGCTATGTCAATCTCCCCCACCTAATCGGGTGACACCCTCGTCACGTCTGTGGCATGGAAGGTATCGATGTGTTTCTTGAACTGCCATAGAGTCTTAGACGGTTCCCGACTCACTTTACTCTTAGGAAGACCCTTTCATTGAACAAGGTATTCCCTCTTCGGCACACGATATTTCTTCCATATGATGCGATCCACCATGATGCATTCAACATCCTGATCATAGGAGATTTTCACTCCCAGGGGAGCCCGTTGCGATTCACCTCGATCGGGGTCTTCCTTGTCTGCATGGAAAGGTTTCGGCATACTCACATGGAACACATGGTGTACCTTGAGTTTGGCCAGCAAGTCTAGCTTGTATGCAACCTTCTTGATCCATTGCAACAGTTGAAATGAGCCTTTATAGTGATGGCTCAGCCTTTTGTGCACGTCGTAATACTGAAGAACCAAGTGTAGCTTGGCCAACACTAAGTCTCCGACTTGGAATTCCACGTGTCGTCGCTTCTTGTTAGCCCAATTTTTCGTTCTCTTTGCAGCCTTACGTAGGCACGCCTGCGCCAAGTCCGCATGTTAGTCCCATTCTTTGGTGAACTTGTACACGAAGGGATTTCTACCTCGATATCCCGAGGCAATCGCGCTTGTGTAAGCGGTTGCTGCCCGATCACAATCTCGTATGGGCTTTGGTTCTTGGACTCACTTCGCTACAAGTTGTATGAGAATTGGGCCATGTCAATTAGCCGTGTCCAGTTCACTTGTGTGGCACCCCCTGACGGCCCCCAATCCGTTAGGGTCGCCACCGTTCACTTGCCTTTCTCTTGACCTGATAGCCGATTACTCTGATACCATTAAAAACTTGACAAGTCCATGAATCCTGGGGGTTTATATTTCTTACATTGGTCCCTACGCAAAAATATACCGGAAGCGCATCCATCAACTTCCCTTCCTGAAATTAAAACGATGCACACCAACTAAACTTTTTATAAGTTAAAGCCGAACACCTTTATTTACATAACTAGATGGACATTACAGGTTGGTACATCAAAATGCCAAGGTTTTCTATACCCAGCTACTTTCAATAGATAACCAACTACTTTTCCAAACAGTCATCTACAAAAGTCCATCACTTAGTGTCGGCGTCCAAAAATGCTTTCTCTGCTATCCTTCGCTCTCGGTCATACCCACCCGTCCAGTCCGTCGGCTGGCGGCGGTGGTAACGGCCCCAGCATGTGTCCATCTCGTCAGACAAATACAGTAAGGTACTCCTAAAGTACTGGGCCGGCGGGAGGACCTATATCAAACACTACCAACACTCGCACTCGTATAAACACCAGCCCTCGCACCTCAGGATGGTGATGCTCCAACCATTTGCATTGCAGATCAACCGAAATTTCATAAAATGTGCTGGGAGGTACAAGCAGCAGAGGCATCTTGTCTTAATCTGAAATGTTAGTCCCCAAAAGGGGTGAGTACAACCACCCAGCAGTTGAAGATCTACTAAACTATACTATGCAAGCCACCACAATCTAAGTCCATGCAAGATACACAAAACATGAAATAAGAAGAATGAGTATGCACCAAATAGATAAAACCTTTTAAAGCAATGATGATGTAATTTCAAAACCAAGATGCACTATTTCAGTCACACGAGTCTTGATTATAGAATCAAACTATTATGACACGTCCCATTCCGTGCCATACAATTTAGTCCTATAACCATACCATACACACACTTAGTAGAACCATAAGTTTTAATATTCAAAAGGTTTCACCTCCCAAAGGACCAATGTTTGCGTCCTTTTGGGCATCGCACCCAACCTGGCGTCGCAAAAACCTCCGGCATTTAGCCATTAGGCCACCAGGCATCCAGAGTGTGTTCGTTACACCTCTTAGGCATCTCATACCCCACCTGGCATCACGAGGAATCTCCAGGGCTCGCCATGAAAATGGTTACCCCTACCCTCCGGAATTACATACCGACATACAACCGGGCATCCCGACACTCCCAGGGAAACCTCTAGGGTACTGCGGACCCCAGGCATCCAAAGGCATTGCCACTGCGATCCTATGGGCCTCCCGACTCTTGGGGCATCGTTGACCCGAGGGTCCAACGGCAGCATTAACATCTTAAATTATTTCAATACCGAAAAAACACTTTCAATGCAACAATGGTGGGCTTTGAAATCATATGCCATTTCTATGTCAATAAAACCAATGAACAAATTTCAGCAGTAAAATATCAAGCCCGTAGGTCCATTCCCACGGCTAACCTTCCAATGCATTTCAAAAATCACGTGCAATCTCATAGACCGCGCTTGCAATTCATGACCAAAATTGAAAAGAGTTGTCAAAACAAGTAATTTGAATTTGGCACGTTGACAAGTCTAAACCTCACTCCCGACTCTGTGGTTTATAAAAATTGGTTCACATCAAAGTTCAAGATTTCAAGAGCGCCAAAAACCTTTTTCTTTCCTTTTTGAAACGTTGATGAACGGCGCCTCGGTATATATAAAAATTTCAGCAAGGTTGGGAGGTTTTTCCAAATCATTTTATGGCTGATTTTGTTCAAAAGCGATAACCAAATAAAAAAAAAAAAAAAACTCGTGTGGTAAACCGATATATCAACCCGACCTTCAATGGTTTGGACAACTCGATACAAAACTCGAAAATTTTGGAAGTACCGTGTAGTTTTTAAAACACTTGAAGCCGGTGCCATAGTAAATAGAGTTTCAAAACACAAGTCAAGAGGTTTTTCCTTTCCAAATCCAAAACAATCGCCGAATTCTTCAAGATTTCTTAGTTGCCAAAATCTGTTTTGACTGAAATTCAAAGAATCAAACACATGCATGATAAATCTGAACACTTCATTAATTGCTAAACCTCAAAACAGTCTTGGTTGCTCAATTAAACCATCACTCAACATCAAAATCCAACAATCCAGCCTATCAATAAATTTCCTAAGACAGCAACAGCATTACACTATATAGTTTAGTAGACTTCAACTTGCCTCAAGTCCTAAGGTGCTAACGGTGAGAGGTTTGGTGCGGTGGTGTGGCTCAACGGCGGCGACGATGAGCGGCATTGATGGCGGCGGCGCACGAGCACAGGCGGAGAGCAGTCCTCTCTCTCCCTTTTCCTCGCTGCTCCCACTCGCACGCTCACAAATTCCTCTTGTTCACTCGCTCTCTCTTTGCCTTATTTCACTCGACTCTTTCTCTCTCTTGCTCACTTGTACGAGCCTTTTGTTCCTTTGATTAGTCGACTAATTCAGTGAACTAAGAAATCTAGTGGCAGCAGGAAATGGTGACACCTCACACGTCCATGCAAGTGACGTGTTCCTTCTTGCTCGAGCCTCCCCCATGCATTGTCCACCAACAGTAGCTTCACATGGCTGCTAAGTGAAAGAATTTTCCTTTTGTTGACTTATTTGCCGACAGGGGAAGCTCAGGCAACTTGGGCCAATAATGCGTGGCCGCATGGTCTCCGTGCATGGCCCAACTTCTCCCAAAAGTTGACCATGAATTTCTACATGTATATGAATTGCATGGGCCGTTCATGTGGCCGTCGAAGGGGAGGGGTGGTGATGACGTCGCATATAAAATCGAGGTCTTCAACTTAGATAATTGGTGAGAAGGCTCGGGTCCAAAATCGGTGCTAATGGCGGAATTCGACACAACTTCGTCAATTTGCAGCGTATCATCATTTTTCCAAGATCGGCTAAACATAGATGAGGTTGGTTTCACTTGAACATATGAAAGGTTTCCAACAAGACTATGGTTTACTTGACGATCGGACCATTACTAAACGTGACATATCAATTCAATGATAATAACAAAATGATGTCCGTTGTGGTGTCAATAACATCGTCTGACGATACTTCCATCGCTTAGTCACGGACCATCGCATATCCGAGGGTTGTCAAATTTCTTGGACGCCACAACTTGTGTGTTGCTCACGTTGTGTCGAAGGTAGATTTCTAGGAGCGCATTCACCCGCTCCGTTTGACCATCAGTTTGGGGATGCAAGCTCGTGGCAAAGTTGAGGTTCGTCCCCAACAACTTGAAGAGCTTGGTCTAGAACTGCCCAGTGAACCGAGGATCGTGGTCGCTCACGATCATGCATGGTATGCCCTAATACTTGACGGCGTGCTTGAGGAATAGCTTGGCTACCCTTGGCTAGACAATCTTTTGTGGTTGGTATGAACGTCACGTATTTGGAGAAACGATCCACAACGACCATGACGGTTCGACATCCTTCGGACTTCGGCAGGTTCATGATGAAGTCCATGGAGACGCTCTCCCATGGACGCTCTGGAATATGCAACGGTTTAAGGAGCTCTGCCGGTGACCGTTGCTCTATCTTGTCTTGTTGGCACACAACACATGTCCACACGTAGGCTTCGATGTTGTCTCGCATGTGTGGCCAATGGTATTGATCCTTAATGAGTGCCATGGTGCGGTGGATTCTCGGATGACCCGTCCATTTAGAATCGTGGCAATTGTGCAGGACTTCCTTCTTGAGTTTCCCGTGGAGCGGCACATAGTCGTTGTTGCTTGGTATAGAGGAGATCATCCCCGCACCATAATCACCTTGTCTTGTCTTGTTACACCTCGAACCCCAGGTATGCACACATCCCTCGGCGGTTGATTAAAAATGCGACGTCTTAGGACACGTCGCCGACCCATTCTTTTTGTCTTTTGATTAAACGCATGCGGAAGCGAAATAAATAAACCCCTGGTCAACAAACAAACATAGGGATAGTAAACACTATGAACAATTTCTCAAAAAACAACGATTTCCTTATCAATTGGTTAACCCAAGGAGTTTAATACTTATAAGCCTTTCTACGGCCACTTCCTATCGACCCTTTTCAAAAACCTTTAGGGACTAGGGTTAACCTAAACTCCACTAATGGCAGGGCTAGCCAAAATGTGTCGCATCTTGCACTCACCACATCCGCACTCAACAAATATCCACGCTATAGCCCTGAAAAATGGTTGTCAACAATGGGGTGAGATAAAATCTTAGTGAGTTAACAGCCTAAACCATAATTAGGACGCAAATTCGCCTCGAAGGCGGCCTAAGCACGCGCCAAACATAAACTCACCTCGCCTCAGCACACCCCTGCATGTTAGCATGTCACACATGCCTTTATCAATGCCATAAGCAAAATCAACAACCGGAACACAAAATTCTCATTCTCCAAGCACTCACATGGGTCTCAATTATAAGGCAAAACCATTTTGGCACGTCCCATACCATGCCTAATAGTTTTACCCCATCATCAAGCACAATACATCACAATCATACACATGTGTTTCGATTATTATGACCCCTTGGGCCACGACCAACATAAGAGTCGGTGGTCTTTCGGCATAACTGGGCATTGTCTCGCCCTATCGAGCACAGCAACGTCTCGCGTAAACGCATCAAGACGACATTCTTGTAAGCAGCATCGTTCCGAAATCCATCCGTGAACGGCATCCTATTGACTTGGGGACATCGGAACTTAATCAGGCATCGTCCCTTGTAAACGCATCAGGACGGGTTCATTATCCCGCGTAAACACATCAGGGTATTTAGGTGATCACGTGAGCACACAATCAATCAAACCACTTTTTATTCCCGTTATTTAGCCGAGAAAACCAAAATCCCTTTTCAAATAATAAACCTTGTAACTTTTTTTTTTTTGTTCAAACTTTCCGAAATAAATTTGTACGGGGTCATGTATTTGCAATCAACCCATCAAACTTTGCACGAATCTAGATTGAAACCTCACGGTTTTATTGAGCACATAAAATTGGGCGTCCAAACCCGACACCATATTTTTTTTCTATTTCTTTGTCCAACCATCCTTTGGAAACAATCTTTGGTAACCATTTTTTTTCTTTAAAACTTTTGGAAAGAAATTCGTACGTGCTCCCGTACTCAAAATTAATCCGTCAAACTTTGCATGCACCTAGTTTAAAACCCTACTATTTTATTGAGCAAATAAGTTTTGGTGTCCGACCTCGACACCTCATTGTTTTTCTATTTAATTGCCCATAAAACCAAGTTTTGTAATAAAAATTGGAACCTACAATCAAGCAAATAATCACATGATATCGAACGTGCAAGCCATCAAAATCACGCATAAGTTCTCAGCATGCCAAAAATCAACCAAATCACAAAATATACATTTTCCAGCAAGCAAGACACCAAGAATAATCATAAGACCACAACCGGTCCTCACCGGCGGAAATCGAGTCCACTTGTACGTCTCCAAGATTAATTCCAAAAACATAACCAAATGAGTTTAGAAAATTCTCAAATTTAAATATGTTATAAAGGACACTTAAACGAACATTTTTTTACACATTGACCTAGATCTTCTTAGAATAGGAGAAGTAAATTTCTCAAATCGTAACCAAAACTGTATCCGTGTCCAGAAATTATGTTTTTCCAAAACCATCTTGGTTCGAGGTCCAAAACTTGTCCATTTGCTCCGAAATTTGACTATGTTAAAGTTCAAGATGTGATGAAATTTTTTTGTGAAGAAACTCTTTCAAAAATTGAACCCTAAGAGTTGATAAAAATCCTTTAAACACCAAAAGGTCACGGGTTCCAACACAAAACGAGATTCTGCCTTGCATGCAACGGAGTTGAAATATTATTCTTTTAAATCTAGAAAATCTTGAGTAAAATATATGTCATAAAAGAAGACGTTTAGACATTTTTCAAGAAGGAAGCAACTTTAAAATCGTAGCACATTTTTAACCCATGAAAATAATAAACAACGAGTGTCCAGTAAACAGATCTGAAGAGACATCTAGACTTAGCTCCTTTGAGCACGTCTCTTGCAAGCTTAGTAGCCATAAACCTTCAAGAAACTCACCCGAAAACCTACTAGATCTAGCTAAACCACCCTCATTAGCACTAATCTAACCACCCCTAAGCGTAATTACTAGCCTAATCAACGATTAGGGAGTTAACTCACAGTTTTTTACGGCAGTGGGCTTGCGGTGACAGCGACAAAAACATGAGACAACCACGGCTCGAACGGAGGCGATGGCTGCTCTACAAGTGCTCGGCCAAGGGGAGGGGACTCGGCTACTTGGGGTTGGTCTCAATGGCTCGACTAGACGGTGGAGGCTGCGGCTATGGCGGTATGGTGTTTTGGTGGTGGTGGGAAGGGAAGTGGTGGGTGGTGTTGTGGGCATGAAGGGAACGGTGCTAGTGGTCGGTGAAGATGGGAAGCTGGAGTTGGCGGTGGCTGTGGAGTTGCTAGTGTGGTGGATGGAGGCGTGCAGCAAGAAGGGGATGATGTAGATGGAATGATGATGGAGGGAAACGTGGGGGCTGTTCTTTGTGGGTTGGGGGAGGGGATTACATGAGAGAAGAGGGAAAAAAGAGAGGGGCAGATGAGAGTGGTCGGCAGTAGTTGGGGGGAAACTCATGCATGAAAAGAGAGAAAGAGAAAGAAAGAAAGAAAAGGAAATCAAAGGAACCACCAATCAAAAGCTTAATAAAATATATAAGCACTAATCACATAAGCCTCAAAGTCTTCATGCCCCAAAGTCAAGTGCCCAACCAATCACAATTTAAACTATAATTTCCCAATTTAGAGCTTTTTGGCATAGAAAAATCCAAATTGGTTTACCCATTTGAATTTCTTTTCCTTTTTCCTTTTGTCTGAAAATCATTTTTCTGTAAAATTTTGAACTCGTTGAAAATTCGCTGAAAGATGAGATGACGTCAAATAAATAAATCGTGATATGCTCGAACGTCCGATTCCCGAAATCGAATTTAAATTTTGTGGTTAAAATCGATTGAACATGACTTTAGTATGACCTAATCTATCGGGTAGCTTTTATATATTTTAGTGCGTTTGACCCATGGTCGATAATTTTCGATCCACGTTTGTGCATTTCCGAATCATAGATGACCCTTGGTTGTCACATAATCGCGATGGTTCAATTACGTGTCCCGAATGTAATATCGATAGAAAATCGGTTTATTGTCGTTCGACGCGAATATCATAATCGTGCGGAATCACCTGCAATTCGACTACGTACTTCCATCGAATCGACTTATATCCGTTCGCAAATCGATTTATAGTGGTGTCGTATTGACCCTTACTGATTATTTTGGTTGAGCGGTCGATTTCCGATCAAATTCTTTAGTTTATCACGTTTATATCCCTTAATAGCCTCACTTAATAGATTAGTTAATTCATGAGTAGCCAGCTTTGAGTAAAATAACCATAAGCGCATCGATGAAATAACCATTTCATATATTCGAAATCGGGGCCAAATTTCGGGATGTCACATGCCCTCTCGGGCGTACTGAAGGAGGGCTTAGGCCATTCGGTTGTGCTTGAGTCCCTCCTTGATGTGATCGATCCATGGATAGTTTGGTCGACTCATCATACTAGCTAGTTCCATCTTTCAGCTCAATGCATTTGTCACGGAGTTGGACTTTCTAAGCTTATATTCCAGCATGTAGTCGAACTCGGCTAGGAAATCTTGCCACCGAGCTTGCTTTGGGTTGAGCTTCTTGTGTGTTTGAAAGTAGCTTGTGGCCACATTGTTGGTCCTTACGACGAACTAGGATCCTAGGAGATAGTGCCTCAACGTATGAAAGCAATGCTCCATTGCAGTCATCTCTTTTTCTTGGATCGTGTATTGTTGCTCAGTATCGTTTAGTTTCCGAGACTCAAAGGAAACTGGATGCCCCTTCTACATAAGGACACCACTGATAGAAAAATCAAAAGCATTGGTTTCTACCTCATATGGCTTGGCATGGTCACACAACACGAGCATCGACTCTTCGGTTATGGCTCACTTTAACTGATCGAATGCCTCTTGACACCATTTCGTCCACTCCCACGACCTTTCTTTCCTTAGCATGTCCGTGAGTGGCATGGTGAGGCTCAAATATTCCCGGATGAAGCGTCGGTAATAGTTTATGAGACCAAGGAAGGATCTCAATTCTATTACCTTGGTCGGCGGCTCCCATTCAACGATGGCATGAATCTTGGTCACATCCATCCGCACTTGTCCACCCCCGATGATGTGCCCAAGGAAAAGGACTTCATTTTGCGCGAAAGCACATTTCTCCCACTTTACGTACAAGTCATTTTCCCACAAGACCTGAGAAACTCGCCTCAAGTTCTTGACGTGTTCCTCGAGCATTCGGCTATACACGACAATAATGTCAAGGTAAACCACAACGAACCGATGGTGTACATTGTTCATAAGAGTGCAGAATGTGGCCAGCGCATTTGTCAAGCCAAACGTAATGACGAGGAACTCGTACGATCTATAATGGGTCATGCATGCAGTTTTCGGCTCATCCCATTCGGCAATCCAAACTTGATAGTATCCTGATCGGAGATGAAGCTTAGAGAACCATCGGGCTTCCCTAAGTTGATCGAATAAGTCTGCAATGAGGAGGATCGGATATATTTTCTTGACGGTGAGCTTGTTCAATGCTTGGTAGTCTATGCACATATGGAGGGATCCATCATGCTTCTTTTGGAACAAGACCGGGGCACCAAACCGTGCCTTGGATGGTCGAATGTATCCCGCATTGAGCAACTCTTTAAGTTGTTTCCGCAATTCCTCCGACTCTAGTGGGGCCATGTGATAGGGTGCCATGGCCGGTGGTCGAGCATCGGGCACGAGCTCAATTCAATGTTCTACTTCTCTTCGAGGGGGCAGCTTCTTGGGTACCTCAGGCGGCATCACATCTTGGAAGGTGTCAAGGACTTGGGTCACCTCCTTCGGTAACCCGCTTTTTTTCGCGTTCTCCTCCTTCAACGCTGCTAAGAAGGTTACCTCGCCCTTCCTTACTCCCTTTGACATCTGCATGGCCGATGGCATCTTCCTATTGTGTCCCGACTCACGGTAGATTGGGACTATGCATTGGCATCGCTTGTCCTGAATGCATATGCAATCTACGAAGGGCATAATGCCCGCATTGATCCAGTCAATGAATCCTAGACCAAGCACAAAATCATAGTTGTCAAGGGGGATTACCTTGATGTCTTCCTTGCTGGTCCACGTATCAAGGTAGAGCTCTACGTCCCTAGCCACGCCGCTAGTTGAGACTCCCTTGGAGTTCACCATTTTGAGCCAACTGGCTCTTCCTTGCTTGGCTGGAAGATTTAGCTTCTTCATGGCTTCTTTGGATAAGAAGAGGTTGGATGCCCAGGTATCCCCGAGTGCACCCAACGTGGTACCACTAATCTTCATGTCCATGAACATCATGCCTTTAGATTCCTTTGCCTTCTTGGTCTTGATCGAGCCAAGAATGCGCAGCGAACCCAACCGTGCCTCCTCTCGCAGTTCATCTTCTTTACATGGGGCTGCTAGCTTACCCTTTTTGGGACAATCATGGGTCATATGAGGACCATCACAGAAGAAACATTTGTATATGCGTACCTTTCATTGTCCTTATCCACTCGATTCTAGTTGGGTCCTAGGAGTGACTGGTGGTGGTTTGCCTCCATTTGGTTGATTAAATCTTCCTCGTTCTCCCCCACCATTGGCCTTGTCCTTCGAACGAGAGTCGGATTTCGTCATGGATGATGACCTATACTTCACAAGGGATTCAACCATGGTTGTTGCCGTCACAAGATCCATCGCATGGCATCTCTTTAGCTCTTGCTTGACCTATGGCTTGAGTTTGCTCATGAACTGGTGGTATGCCTCCGTCTCACTCATGAACGGAATTTGGAGCAGCAGCTCCAAGAATTGCTTCATGTAGTCCCGAACTCCGTCCTTTTGCTCTAGGCACTTGAGTTCATCGCGAGCTTCCTCCTCCGCGAATGTGGGATAATAGTTTCATCAAAATTCCTCAACGAACCAAGCCCATGTCGTGATAGGGTTGCCATACCTATCATTCGACCAACGACACCACCGCAACAAAGCGTTATCAACTAATTACATTGATGCAGTGTTTACCTGAGATGCATCGTCATTGATTCCCATGACTTGGAAGTATCGTTCCATCTACCATAGGAAGTTGTCCACATCCTTGGCCACCTGCGAGCCCTTGAACTCTCTTAGCTTGGGTGCTTCAATTCGTGGACTTGCATGCATGGTGACCATCCCGTTCACTAGTGCAGCTTCAAGCTTAGCAAGTTTGCTTTTCAACTTAGCCATTTACGCGTGCATGGCCACCATCGCGGCCTCCTAGGTCTCATCCCGTTGCTATAGCTCGTGTGTGAGGGACCTTAGCACCTCGACACAGAGCTCTCCCATGCCAGCCTTGAGTTTTTGCACTTTGGCCAAGAACTCCTCTCTAACGACTTCTGCTCCTTCAACAGTTTGGTTCAGGTTGTCCACCATCGCTTGGATGTAGACGGTCTCCTCTAAGACCATCATTCGATTATCCAGATCACCCTTTGGATCCCTCGAGCTCGAGATAGCATGGTTTTTCTTCGACCAGGTGGTCTTCTCAACTAGTCGTCCATGATCCTCTTGGTCATCGCCTTGAGTGATTAGGACATCAGCACGATGATCAGCTAGTGCGCTCGAAATGAAGGCTTTGATACCACTTGTCACGGGTCGGTCGATTACAAACGATCACACACCTGTGTGGCCTTAGGATTATGATCCCAAGTTAGCCTTATGGACGCTCAGCTCACAAGAACGTAGTATGAGAGTGAAACACGAGTGTATTACTTGTGAACGAGAGAGTGTGTACAACTGAAGGGGGAGAGTTCGTTATTTATACAAGGACGAGTCTAATCTCAACCGTTGATCCCCTCTCCGATCCAACAGTGACATTTGAATCTACATCATCATTACAGGTTTGTACATTAGGTTACTTGATGGCACTAGGCTTGGGGAAGGCCCAAGGGGCGTGTGCCAAAAGAAATGGCAGGGCCGCCTGACACGAGGGAGCTAGATGGTCACGGGCTTTTGAGTATCTAAGGAGAGTTCTAAGTATTAAGTTAAGAAAACTCTAAACCAAATCCTTGTGATGACTTCCCAATGTTTCAATTAAATCATTAAATACTTAAGGTGAGTTCCTGGTATTTTCTGGTTAGATCCATTTGAGTATCTGGGATAAGTTCCAGATATTTTGTGAAGAAACCTTTAAATTGTCTAAGGTGAGTTCTAGGTATTTATTGGATAATTTTTTTTTAAAGAATTTGAGATGAGTTCAGGGTGTCTGAAAACTATTTAGTAATCTTCAAACCTTTCAAATGTTTGAGGTGAATTCCAGGTGTTTGTCAGGATTTTAAAAAATTTACTTTTCTGAATCTACATGTACGTATTCCATCTCTGCATTAACATCGATATTTTTATCACATTTCATTGCATTCTCATGAAGATCTATCTTTCCAACAAAACAAAGTCATCACACTACATTTGCATTGTTAAATTTTAGGTATCATTTATCTTTGAATGAATCCTTTGCAAGCTTCCTTTTAAAGAAGAACAGTTGTTAACAATTAAATTTTGATGGCCCATTCATTGCAAAGAATATTAGGAGTCAATGTCGATTCCTAAGTAAAAATATTATTAATAGGCCCATTCATTGCACAGTGGCAAAATTTTATTTTTATTGTAATAGGCCCGCATAAATTGAATTCTAATTGGACCGGATCTAATGGGTTTAAGTAGGGGCTATAAAATTAATTAAATTATTGGACTAAGCTCGCAAGAGTATAAAATTCAGTCAAGCCCCTTGAATACCGTAGGTGGCCGAAATTTGCATATAAGATGCACGTGGGGAGTGCAAATTAGGAAAGATTATCACATAATTAAGTTTGGTGGAGATAGGAGAAAGAAATGCCTCAAATTCTTATCTTGAACCTATCACATAATTTCATTGGTTCAATTTTGGAAAGGGGTATCTTCAGAAAAGCCCTAGATCTATGCCTATATAAACATTCTTTCCACTCAATTTAAAAGGGACCTTGAACATTAAGAGGCACACAGTAATGCTCTGAATTCAAATTTTTCCAAAATCTCTAATTGCTTCCTTAATTCTATATTTCCACGCTTTAGGCTTAGGCAAAATCCAACCTACGTGTGAAGGGGGTGTTAGAACATTCAAATATTATACCGCACCGTCATATAATAGTTTAAGCTCTTAGAACATTAGTAATGATCCTACAAAATCTCACCAAATTATTGCCTTTACCCTCATTTTCTTGGGTGATAGGACCAATAAATGAACTATGTGCATGATCAAAGCCTAATTTATTTTTAAAATTGGACTAAATCATGTACATTACAAGTCAGAGCTTTTCGTCAGGTAAGAGGTTAATGCGCTCTTGCAAATGACCTAAGATGATGGACAAAAATTGAACTATGATCTTTCACCGATTTTCTTTATCTGTATCAATTTTATTTGTTGACGCATTCATTTGGTATGTAGTTGATTGGTCCCAAAGAGAACTTCATTGAGTGTCAGCCACAGAAAAGTAAAAGGAGAACATACTAAACTAAATTTATTGATTAGAAGTTCAAAAGCAGATTAGAAATTTAAATCCATAGGTGCAATAAATTCTTTTGGATTATGTATAGATAGATCTTGAATGTGAATCAAGATGGAAGAAGTATACCATAACTGTTAAAACTCGGCATGAGTGGACGCATAAGTGCTAAAACTTTCAAAATGTACACTTAAGTGTTACTTTTTTTTTTTTAATTGGACACTTAAGTACCAACTCCTGTGAGACTTGCCAAAAATCCAACGTGGTATTATTTTATTAATAGAACCAGTTTACGTGGCTTGCGGGAATGTCCACTTAGAATCCTTGTCTCCAGACGATGTCATTTTGCCCTCAAATTTTATTTTTAACATAAATATCAATTAAATTAAATTACAAAAATATATATTAAAAAAGGGAATTAGATTTGGGGCCGTGGAGACACAGGCCCTCACCCTCATTGTCGTTGCTCCACCCTCGCTAGAAACGGTTGGTGACGGAGGGGTGAGGGTTGGCTACTATCACCGGCCCTTTCGGCGATGGTGGGGCGGTGGTGGCAAGGGCCTCCATAGCCCCAAATTTGATTTTTTATTTATTTTGTTTTTAAAATTTAATTTAGTCATATTTATATTAAGTATCAAATTTGAACTAAAACGATATCATTTTGGGCTTATCTAGTCATGTTAGCATTGTGCCGATGATTTTTTATTTTTATTTTTATTTTTAAATTTGCCACATCAGTTAAAAATTTCACTAGAAAAAAGCCACATTAGCTGTTTGGCCGAAAATTCTCGTTATTGGCACTTAAGTATTCATTTCTTTTTCAATTTTGGCATTTAAGTTAATCTTTTGGAAGTTGTGGTACTTATGTATTCATCCGTGTCAAGTTTTGACACTTGAGGTGTTTGCACCTCGAATGAAGATGTATCTGTAGGCTTCTTTAGCAAATTTACAATCTTTTATTTATTTTAGCGTAGTTTGCAAAGGTGACAAAGTACGTGGGCCAAGACCATTTGGACCTTGTTTATGTTGGTTGTAGTGCAGGTGCACGCGATCAATTGTCCATATAAATTTGACAAGATCTGAAAAGATCATACAATATTCTTTTGTTCCTTTTCTTTCATGTCGGTCTCTCTGGCTTCCTTATTCTATTATCAACAACCTAATTAAGCCTTTGCCTTCTTCACTTTGGTTAGTACTGCTTGGGGTCTCTGAATCGGGAACTTATCGTAGGCACCATAAAAAGGTCCATTGTGCACTCACCTGTGGAACCAACTTTAGATTAATTGTTTTTTTTTTTGCTTTACGACCAGTAAGGTTTTATCGATGTCATAAAAGGAAGGTGAGCTACCCTGCTACATGCTGAAGTCATACAACTTAAACAAGACCCAAATGTTGACTATATGCATGATGTAATTTCTAAAGTATAATATATCAGTTTCTATTTCGACCAAAAAAATAAAAATAAAAACAAGACCCAAATGCTAACATAACAGCTTGTAGTTGCCCGAAGACATTCGTGCAATAACAACAGCATTCTTAAGAAGTCTTCCTTGGACAGGTTTTAATTCTCGTGCTGGTTTTTGGTACATGGCGTCATGTTGGAATATAATCCAGAGAAAGTAAACTGTTTGTTGTAATTAGAACATCAATGTAAAGAAGACGATAATTGCTTTATAATATCTTCTTTTTTATTTATTTATGTAAACTTACAAATCTTGGAGAATAAGAAAATAAGATATCACTGGAAAAATAACATAAAATTGGAGGTGAGGTACAGATATCCAAATCTCCTTAAGATGATTAGTTCCTACCAATGGTGCTCCGCAGATTCACGAACTATGTCTCCTAAGATACAACACCTCGAACCTGTTTGGATTAGCACTATGCAAACAAGACTCAGTCGAACCGTTCAATTGAACTAGCACACCCAAAAAAATCAGAAGAGTAAAGTAGTATTTCAAATCTCTTTTGTGATAGAGTCGAAAAATCTTATGATGAAGCTCTATGCTCTTATCTATTTATAAAGCTTTAAAGTTTAGGTACAGAAGATATACATGAATTAAATAGACACGCGTATCCAAGAAATTCATGAATCAAGATATACGTGAATCCAAGAGATTTATGAACTCAATAAATATATGAATTAAAAGAGAGGTGAATTTAGGAAATTCATGAATTCAATAGATACATGAACAGAAAAGACGTATCTTAATTTGTTGGTTTTCGTTGATCCATTAACCATAATTATAACACATCATGTCTTGTCATTTCCTTTATTACCAGTCAATAACTAGTTACTATGGATAATATTCCAAAGACATCACACTCTACGTTTCTTAGGTACCACTTTCAAAGGATGGAGCTTCCTTAAGTGTTATTCCGACCCGCTCTCTCATGTCTAGGGTCTCCGGAGTCAAACCACCACCTAGTTCCCAATTGAAATGGTAAAGCAACGTTGCAAGACCCAGATGAAGCACCCTATGTGCCAATGAAAGTCCGATGCACATTCTTCTGCCTGATCCAAATGGAGTTAGCTCGAAGTTTTGACCCTTGAAGTCAGTGTTAGATCCTAGGAACCTCTCCGGTTTGAACGCCAATGGTTCCTCCCAAGCATCCGGGTCTCTTCCAATTCCCCACGCATTCACGAAAACCTGTGTATCTTTGGGTATATCAAATCCCATGAAATTGGTTTCCTTTAGAACATTTCGTGGGACAAGAAAAGGCAATGGTGGATGCAATCTTAGGGTTTCCTTCACCACAGCTTGCAAAAACGGCATTTTTTCTGTGTCATTTTCTTCAAGCTTTCTCGTCAACCCCAAAACCTGGTCAATCTCATCTTTGGCCTTTTTCATGGACTCGGGTTGGCGGAGTAGCTCCGCCATCGCCCACTCGATGGTGCTGCTTGTAGTCTCTGATCCAGCGAAAAACATTTCCTACACCATCAAGGAGACCCATTTAGTATACTATAGTGTCTAGCTAGAATATCACTAATATTGATTCTTGTGCCATCATTAAAAAATTCTATCTCGCTTGAAAATCACTCTCTTGAATCGTCGGGTTAATAGTAAAAGTTCTCGCGCTTCACCTGATAAAAAATCCTGATCAAACATAGCAATTCCTATACTTCGAATTGACAAACAAATGTTAAGAGTGCCAACAGATTCACAAAAGAATTACTCATTTTGTGTTCCAATTTGAATAAGATTGTCGATCTCAATCCAACTCTTCTATAGGCTTAAGACTTGTTTACTAAGGTCCAATGATACCTTCCACAATTGAAATACCCTTTTCAACAACTACTCACTATTTATGAAAACATTTAACACTTTGAGTTTTTAGAGAACATTGCATAACAAAAAGTTGATATTGGTATATAGATTTTATCATTCTATCCTGGTTTGGGCAATCCCCACTCATTTTATAATAACTAGCTTGAATGCTCTAGGAAAACACAAGATTGATTTATGGTTTATTTAAGGGTCGTGCTATTTCCACTCCCTCGTATAACTAACTCCACCCTATTTTTCATTAAAAAAGCAAAATTGCCCTCAATCATTAAATTGCAATTTAAAGTGGTAGACCCAAATTTATTCACTTTCCTTCTTTTTCATTCTTATTCTATTTTTATTTAGAATCTAGTCACCATAGTTAAACTTTTCACATGTTTTGTATTTATTTAATATGGCTATAATGTGTTTATTGGAGACATTTTGTTTTCTTTTTAATTTTAAATTTTACTTCTGCAGAATAAGTTATGTTGAAAAGAAAAATTTCCAAGAAACCTAATTCTTTTTTACACTGTTGAGCAAATTAATGGATTAATTGTCATAGAATCTAGAGATTAATATAGACAACTTTTCTAACAATCTCATCATCATAAACTTTTACTTTTGTTATGTATATTACCATCAAACCCTTTCTCATTAGGTCTTTTTTTCTTTCTTGCTTTTCAGAAACATTTCATGGATGATATTAATTTTTGTTATTCCTATTTGATGAGATTTCACTTGAATTTTTAAAAAGAAATTTCTTATTTAATAAGAATTGTGATTTAATTACATTTTACCTTTTAAATTTTCACATTGGAGAATGTAATTATGATTTTACTTCAAAAATTCTTTGTAGGTTATTTTTTTTTTCCATCAATCATCCCATTATATGTATACGTGAACAAATTGATAAGAAATTATTTAATGGTGACACACACAACAAATTTTTTAGACAACATTGAAAAGAATTTGATTTAATGAAAATTTTCTTTATGAGTAAATTAATTTCTACATAAGTAAATTGTAATATTAAAGCAAAAACATAGTGCCTTTAATATACATGGGATATCCACAATAAACCAAAACAAGACATGTTAAATCTTGATTATGATAAATAGATCCTAATAGAAGAAGAAAAACTAGAAAAAGAAGGAAAGTGAATAAGTTTGAGCCACCACTTTAAATTGCAATTGAATGATTAAGAACCATTTTGTCTTTTTGGTGAAAAGTGGATGGATTTAGTCATATAAGGGGCATAAATAGTGCCATCCTCATTTTAATATTAACTACTAAAATTTGTCTTTGACGTGTGATGTGATCTTACTTGTTTAAATGTCAATCAATTTTACCATACCGCTTAATAAACCAAAACGAAACATGTTAAATCTTGATAATGATGAAGTGAAGACATAGTGCCTTTAATATACATGGGATATCCACAACAAACCAAAATGAAACATGTTAAATCTTGATTATAATAAATGGTTCCTACATAGGAGAAGAAAAACTAGAAAAAGTAGGAAAGTAAATAAGTTTGAGCCACCACTTTAAATAGCAATTGAATGACTAAGATAAATTTCGCCTTTTTGGTGAAAAGTGGTTGGATTTAGTCATATAAGGGGTGGAAATATTGTTTCCCTTATTTTAATATTAACTAGTAAAACTTGTCCTTGATCCTACTTGTTTAAATGTCAATTAAGTTTACTGCAAACTTTATACACCGAATTTGACCTAATATCTCTAAGATGGTAAACTATGATCATGCCTTTTTGGCCGTGTTAGACGTGGAAGGGAGGAGCAAACTCACCAGAATGATTATGTTTACGTTCTGGGAAGAGATTTTGCGAGGGCCTTCTTTTCCATCGCCCTCATAATCCAATACCGCATCCAAGAAGTCATTTGTCGTTCTCATCTCTCCCCTTAGCTTTCGCTCCTCCAACCTCTCTTTTACAAAACCTTCAGCAATCTCCATGGCTCGACCCATGTCCTTCGCCATGCTTGCCTTGATCCCCTGCGGGTCCAACCATTTCAACCACGGCATGAAGTCGGCTACGTTAGGCTTGCCGGGCCACTCCGTGACCCGGTTCATGGCGTCATAGAACTCGGGCCCGTCCTTTGATTTTGGGTCCAATAGATCTCGTGAGAGAACCGTGTTGCCCACCACATTAAATGCCAGGAGAAAGAGGAAGCGGGATAAGTCGATTCCTTGCTCTTCATAAAATGAAATTTTTTTACGATTAATTATAATAAGAGGCTGTATAGCAGCACGTAACATATTAGACATGAAAAAAAATTATAGCACCAAGTTGCTCAACTAGTTAAAAAGAGGGATATAGTTGAATCGACCTCTAAGTTATTCATGAGCTCCACTTGACTTACTATGAATGCTGCAATGTTCAACACGAAAGGTCGAATTGTTTTAGCTCAAGTCAAACTTAATAAAGTGCTTCTAAGCTTGGTTTCGACTCTACTTCATTAACAGAACTAAATTAGCATCTAAACTCTTAAAACTTCAAGCTGAGTTCTACAATTAAAATTAAGTGGAAAGTTTACTTATGCATGCTTTTTGAAATTTATAGAGATGTACTTGATAAATGCAACGGAAGATATATAAGACCCAACTTCTCGATCATGCTCGAGTTTGGCTCAATTACATGATGAAGCTACACGAGCTGCTAATTCAACAGTAGAGTCACTCTACTTCAACTCAAATTTGAAAAGAATGAAAGCGAGTTCGACTAAATAACGTATTTAATCCCAATGTCTCTAACCACTGGGGGTTCGCCCCAGTGGCCACCCTTCCAAGATGGAGGTTGGGGGTTCAAATCCCCACCTTCTCGGGGGGATTGGGGTGGGGAAGATTTCATTTCAGGAGTGGGTTTCGACTCCCACGCCCTGTAAGGAGGCAGAGCAAAAGTCTGAGAGTGAGTGTTAGAGTAGGATTGACAAAAAAAAAATCCCAATGTCTCTTGGGTAACTTGAGTTATTTACACCAGTATTTAATTTGTTGACTTTGTCTACAGTACACAAAGCAAAGGGACAAAAGTATCAGCGGTCCCTAAACCTTTACAGAAAGTTTAATTAGGTCCCTAATTTTTTTTGTATAATTAATTCCATAAATCATATACTTTCATGTCCGATATGGTCCTTTCATTAAAAAATGAAAAATAAGGAAATTTGAAAATAAAAAAAGAAAAGAAAAGAAAAGAGAAACGAAAAACAGAAGTCTCGTTAGTGAACTAGGGCAGACGTCCGTGAATTCTGGCTATACTGAATTAGGGACGGCGGCGACTCGTTGCCGGTGGTCGTTCGACCTGTCGAAGTGACGCCGATGTCACGCCACCTCAAAGGGATCTAGCTTGAGGTGGCGCATGGGTGCTTGGATGGGAGGTGGAGGTCGCGGACGGCAAGTACTGAATGACCCATGTCGTGCCTCGACACTGCCACCCGCCCTAGCCAGACAGCCCTCCATACCCTTGTGCATAATTTATTATTAGATTTTTTATTTTCTTATTTTTCTGATCCATACCAGCACTATATTTAAAAATAATTCACGTCACCAAATAAGTTAGTATAATCAGTGCTAGGGCGACATTCCTCATAATCATTCTATCTACATATCTATGAGGAGGGTCAACTCTAATTAGAAGATGTATAATTTCGAGGACTAAATTTACAAACAAAAAAGATTCTGGAACCTAATTAAACATCTTACAAAAGTTGACAAACCATGGTTCGTTTATCCCTGAACAACAGGCCCAATATATATATATATTTGAGTTTAATCTAGTTGCAAGTTGTACTCTTTACTGAAATACATTATTTTGACGGAATGGATCATTCTCTCTTAACCGCACGTTTGTAGAAGTCTTAACATGTCTTAATCATTGATTTTACCTATATTAAAATCAACATGTGGTTGTGACACTAGTAGAAATATCGTGTAGGGTATATGATTTTGGTTTTACTTTGATACTTTAGAAGAAGCTTAAGAAACGTTTCCCCCTCCCTCCTTTCTTTGGAAAAGAGAAAAGAAAAGAAAGTCAAAAGTAACACCAAGCACGTAAGAAATAACCTGTTGTTAATTGTTTAGCCGCCATTTCTTCCTCTAAATACACGATCATGCTGTCGACGCACTTCTGCCTGAGATGGGCCGTCTCGTTGACGCGCTTGGTCACGAGGAGCTCTGCAGAGCAGAGACGTCGGAGAACGCGCCGGTAGCCGCCGTAACGACCCACGGCGAGCGAGCCTTGGTCGTAGCCGAGAGCCGTCAATGCATGGGGACACTTGCGGTCCGCGAATGCCAAGTCGTGGCCCTTGAAGAACTCTGCGGCGGCCTGAGCTGATTGGATCACCATGGTGTTCACGGAACCGAGCTTCAACCACGTGACAGGCCCGTGCTCGGCTCGGAAGCTGTGGAGGTTCTGGTGCGGCATGATCCCGAGGTCGAGGATGTTGCCGATCATGGGCCATGCGGGGGGCTGAGGGGAAAGCTTGGTGCGCTTCCAACGGTTGAGAAGGAAAAATAGAAGTGCCGGGAGGAGGAGGCCGAGCCAAAAGGGCGAAGTAGGGCAGTACTCCATTGGCCAAGCTTTCAGCTATTGTTCACCTTGCACTTATGCGATTATTGCGTGCAAAACAGGAAAAATATACACTCTTATCCTCTTCACTTCACGAGAAACCAACCCAAAACAATAAAGAAAGAGAAATATATGCCGTCCACATTATAAAAAGGAAAAAAAATTAATATATCTTTTGGCTACGAAATGGAGTAAACATGCTGGTAATGTTGATTCTGGGAGAAGTGCCAAAAAAGTCCTAAAACTTTTGTCTTTGTGCCGATTTAGTCCTAAACATTTTTTTGGTGCCGATTCAGTTCTAAACCTTTTTACGTTGTGTCAATTTAGTCATTTCCGACCAATTTTGGCCGGATTTTGCTGACTGGACGCCGGTCGGTGACCCTGGCCCGATTGGTGCTAACGTGGACAATTTTTAATAATATCTTAATATTTTATTTTTTTATTTTTTTATTTTTTTATTTTTTTCCTTTGTTGTGCCAATTTAGTCCTTTCGACCAATTTTGGCTAGATTTTGCTGACTGGACGTCGGTCGGCTGACGTGGCCTGATCGGCGCTAACGTGGACAATTTTTAATAATATTTTAACGTTTTTGAATTTTTTTTTTATTTTTTTATTTTTTATTTTTTATTTTTGTCTTTTTCCTTCGGCCTGTCACCGAGGTCCGGTGACCGGCCAAAGTCAAAGGCCGGCGAGGGCGAGGCTAACCTCGCCGGCCACCTCACGGGCGAGGCCCTTGCCCATGGCTAGCGAGGGCAAGCCTCGCCCATGGCCGGATCCGGCGAGGTCGAGCCTCGTTGGCCATGGGCGAGACTCGCCTCGTCAGATCCGGCGAGGGGGAGCCTTGCCCATGGCCGGATCTAGCGAGGTCGGGCCTCGTTGGCCATGGGCGAGGCTCGCCTCGTCAGATCCGGCGAGGGGGAGCCTTGCCCATGGCCGGATCTAGCGAGGTCGAGCCCCGTTGGCCATGGGCGAGGCTCGCCTCGTCAAATTCGGCGAGGGGGAGCCTCGCCCATGGCCGGCGAGGCTCGACCTCGCCAGATTCGGCCATGGGGGAGGTTCCCCCTCGCTAGCCATGGGCGAGGCTCCCCCTTGCTGGCCATGGGCGAGGCTTGACCTCACTAGATTCGGCTTGCGAGGGCGAGCCTCGCCCATGGCTGGCGAGGCTCGACCCTTGCCCATGAGGTGGCCGGTGAGGTCGGCCTCGCCCTCACCGGACTTCAGCTCTGGCTGGTCGCCGGACCTCGGTGATCGGCCGGAGGAAAAAGACAAAAAAATAAAAATAAAAAATTCAAAAATATTATTAAAAGTTGTCAACATTAGCGTCGATCAGGCCAGCCGGCCGGCGTCCAGTCAGCAAAATTGGCTAGAAAGGACTGAATTGGCACAACGTAAAAAGGTTTAGGACTGAATTGGCACCAAAAAAAGGTTTAGGACTAAATCGGCACAAAGGCAAAAGGTTTAGGACTTTTTTGGCACTTCTCCCTGTTGATTCTCGGACATCCATTTCATCTAATTAGGTAAAATTAGATCCTTCGTTTTAATAATTTCAATATTGGTCCAACAACTTACGCAAATTATCAAATCTTGTACTTAATTTATGCAACTGAGTCTTATAACTTAAGTTTGGTATTCAATGTAATCTCCGGCTACCAAAGATTTGAAAATTCTTGTCAAAATTATGATATCTTGTTCTATCTTGAATTTCACGGACTGCTTTATCAACTTATTTGTCCTAAAAAGTCAAATAATCATGCACTTACTTTTGCCTTAGTAAGATGGCATGTCATTTTTCCAAAATTACTATATAAATAATTCAATCAAGAAATTTCTGATCTTCACTATCCAAAGGACTACTTCATGTTGAAACATGATTTTCATCGATGAAATCATAATGTATTTTCAAAGAAAATTATTTCAGCAATCAAATTCATCAATGAGGACGGAGTTTGATCCTTGATATAAAAACAATCATTTTATATGACCTTGCATTCATTTTTCTCGCTGCGTCCCTTATGCACGTTTTAGCTAGAGGCATGATGGTTCATTAATAGTTAGGTTTCACTATGAGTAAGTCATCCATTTATCTTATGAAGATTAGGGATCTCCTACACTCTTCAACTAGGGACAATATCTCATGAGAACCTTGGGCCGATGCTATTTTTTTTATTTACAGCGACTCTATGGTTCTTACTTGGACTCAATTTTCTTCTCGATAATTTTGAATTGGCTTCTCCTGATCAATTAAAGACCCTAACAAGCTCAAAAGATTGCAAGCTAAGTATTAAGAAGAGCGTTTTCGAGTCTCTTTTCTAATGATATAGTTCATGGACTAATTCTAAGTGTAGTTTCCTAAATTTGTATTTTTCTAAGAAACATTGGCTGATCCTGTACTGGGCCGTCTAAATGAAAAACGGTGATGTCGGACTTTCAAAAGTGGATTTCACAATAGCTGTTCGGCCAAAAAATTTTACACAAGTTACGTCAGCCTGTTGACTAACTCTTTTTAGTATTTCAACTCAATTGAATAAATGAGGAGCGTGTACTGTT
Organism: Eucalyptus sp. ANBG9806169; assembly: GCA_014182395.1. Taxonomy (NCBI): domain Eukaryota; kingdom Viridiplantae; phylum Streptophyta; class Magnoliopsida; order Myrtales; family Myrtaceae; genus Eucalyptus; species Eucalyptus sp. ANBG9806169. The sequence goes on along the minus strand of CM024574.1, from coordinate 18,085,765 downwards.
TCCGCACGATTGCGCGGTCTGCCCATGCTGATCCGAGAAACTCACTTTCCTTTTTTTTTTTTTTTAATTTTTAATTCCCGTTGCCATCTTCTAATTGCCCACAATTAAACCCCTAAGCCAGCCTCCATCTAATCCCAATTGGACTAGAACCAAACAAGAATTGAACTAGAGAATCAAAGAACCAAACTAGCTTCCAAACCAGCACCATCCCTGGTGATGTCCACCTAGAATGGCGTAAATACAGCTGGAGGTTGCAGTAAACCGTCAGAGAAGGGACCGGACCTTCGCCAATTATATGGACACACGAAAATTGTCAGAGAAAATAAAATGAGGAATGATAAATGACATGAGAAATTGACGTTCGATAGAAATGTTGAAACTTGTATTGGTAAAAAGAGTAAGCTGTTAATGACCTACTAGTAAATTGGAGAACACATTATTACAATCAATGACACACTTTTAAGTAATTTCCAGTCCCATAATTACACCAAATACCCACGGTGTTTATGGAACAAATTTCATAATATACACCAAAGAGAGAGAATCCCTTCCGGTCAGATAAATGGAAGAAAAAGAAAAGACAAAAAAAAAAAAAAAAAAAAAAATTGACCAAGGGCCACCAGAACTAATGTATTTGCTTCTCGTGTTGACAAAATTTTCCAACAAGCTCCCCTATTTCTACTCAATCATGAGCTTCTCTTCTATAAAATTATCCTACTAGAAGAAGGCTCTTCATTAGATGTTGCTGCTGCTTGTGAAGAGCAACGAAAGAAGATGACAAACTTCATGTGTAGCGGTTGAACACACATGTAAGGAATCTATTGCAGGTTCGAATCAAATCGAAGAGGCAGTTGAATTTCATTAATTCGATCGGACTTGCTTTAGACCGTGTTAATTAACTGGTTCAAACTCAAGGCCTTATTTTGATGTAAACAGAACTAGAAAAGGGCGGTCAGAGCAGGAAGTGGGACTGGTTTCAGCAAAGGAAGAGGACCAGTTTTTGGTGAAAATTTGCAGGGATCAAAGCTGGAATGGGCCCACTGTAGGCAGCCTGTTGGGTCTGAAGTGAGCTGCGTATGAGCCCATTTGATAGTGTTGCGACCTAATTTTTTCGGTGCACCACCTAAAACTAGGTTAATGGACTGCTAAGTTTTAAACTTAGCTCGGGCTCTCTCAAGCCCATACTAAATCGCGACTTAAATCTAAATTTTTAAACATGCAAAAGATTATTAACTAAGAGTCATCACTAATCGGTTTATGGTAGGTCGATTAGATACCTAAGTAAAATAAAGGGAGATTTACTTTACTCTTATGAACCGGAGACTATGGGTACGGGGACTTGGTTACATTAAAATTCTCTAATGCCCTTTCGGTACCATTTCTTTTTAAATTTTTTTTTTTTTTTTTGCAAGCAACTTGGATTTATTTTAACCTAAATTACTACCATGTCAAAAGGTGATCACACGGGTGCTCAACCATTATTAAACATTCAATAAATAAAATAAATTGCATCATACAAAACATATCACATAATGCAAAGGATTTTTTTTTTTTTTTTTTTGGGTTTTCTTAAAAATTAGAATTCTTTTATAAAAATGCATTTTTTAACTGAATGACTTAATCTTACAAATATGCAAATTCTAATTAAATGGGCCTACTATGCAATCTAGCTAACATGCACCTCATGACCTAATTTTACTAGTGAACATATTCTAATAATCCTATTATGCAAACTAGTTAATATGCATCTAGTATTTTGTATTTTTTTATTGAAATTCGAAATTAATAAAAACCCTAATTAAGCTATCTAAAAGGGAATACTTTTCTAATTCATTTTTGGGATTAATTTGACTAAAACCCCATTTTGTCTAGAAAACTATTTTTTTTTTTTTTAAATGAGAATATAAAAATATGCCAATTTTATCTAAGACTATATAAAAAAAAAAAAAGGTTGTTTAAGATTGACCCTAACCTATTTTAAAAAGATATCTAAAAATGCAATCCTAAAAATATAGTACTAAAATAATTTACTAAACCCACGTGTCTAATTTATTAAACCTACATGTCCTATATGCTCATGCAAGATTTTGATTCTTTATATTTTATATTTTATAGTTTTTTTAAGATGAGTAATTATTAAACAAATATTAAATCTAAACAATCAATATAGTCAACAAATAAAGGATTAAAATAATAATAAAAAATAACCCGTTGTCTCGGGGTCAAATTAACGATTATTCTAACCCTAATTATCACAATAAGGAAATAAAAAATAATTAAAAATCTTATCCAAAGTCTTACGGACCAAATTAAGTAATTATTGTGATTTAACAATTGAAATTTTACAAAAAAGCCCAAAAATTAATATAATTAAAAAATGTGATCCGATGTCTCTTGGATGAAATTAATAATTACATTAATTCGGACAAAATCCCTGTTGATAATGCCAACAAAAATTACAGATATTAACATCCAATATTACAAATTAAATAACTAAAATAAAAAAGCTATCGAATAAAATAAACAACATAACATAAAAAATAAAAAGAGTCAAAAGAAATTAAACTAAACTACCAAAAGTGAAAAAGTAAAAGTAAAAAAAAAACTACCTAGGGGGTTTGGGATTTATCATACGGGAGGTCAGCGTTGGGTGGAGGATGATTGGCAGTCAGCATCGGGGCTCCGGCGACGGGCATGCTGGCAGCACTGAGGGCAGGGAGCGGTGACGGCATCGTGGGAGTTTGACGCAGCGACCAACAGGCATCGAGCTAAGGCGAACCGACGTGCGTCGGGCGCTGGGTCTCCGGAAGGAGGCCGGTGGTTGTTGGGGGCTTCGACGCGAGTCGCTGGGTTGCGGGTGGCTGGGTAGTGGCGTTGGCTGTGGTGCGGGGCTCAGCTGTGCGATCTCGAGTGGCGGGCGAGTCATGGGCCGGCGCGGAGTCAGAGACCGAGCGGATCTCGAGTCAGCGACGACCTTCAGATCTGGACGGAGGTGTGTCAAGCAGGGGGCGATGTAGAGGTGCCGAGATGACGAGTAGGGCTTGATCGATGCCGCTAGGTTGGCGACCGAGTGAATCTCGAGCGCGGGTGTCGAGGAGCAGAGCGACAAGGCCGGCGATGACAGAGATGCAACGAGATCAGGGCGACGCCGGCCGGAGGGTCACAGACGACTAGGCTACGGTGGCGTTGCGGGTCGGGGCTGCACATCAAGAGGCGGATCTAGTGATGGCGGCTCCAGCGGACGGCTGGTGCAATGGCCGGTGCAGACGTCGGATAGGCACCAGAGAGGAGGGAGACGAACGGACAACTATTTCCTTTTCTTTTTTTTTTTTTTTTTGACTTTTGACCTTTTTTTCTTCTTTTTTTTTTTGCACGGAAATGGAGGCTTCTCTCCCTCTTTTCTGATTTTTTTTTTTACTTTTCTTTTCAAAAGAATTTAAAATTCTCTTCCTCTCTGGATTTTGCTCTCAATTTTTTCAGAAAAAGCTCCCGATCACAAAAAATGAACCTCTCTTTTATAATGATTCCAAATGGCCGCTTTGTATGGCATTTTTTAAGTTTCCATCTCTTGTCACTTTAAATCAGATATGTAAATTAGGGCATAATTTCGCAATCAACTCGATCTTGCTCAGATTTCTTCCATTTTACAAAATTCTTGCCCCTTATTTACTTGATTTTTAAATTGCTTATGCATTTAACAAAATCCGAAAACCCATCAAAATTTCAAATTTCTATGCATAATCAATCAAATCAATTGCCCCCATTTTCTTTCATTTTTTCCTTTTATTTGTTCAAAATACAATTTTTATTTTCCTTATTTTCCTAGGTTTGCTAAAATTAGGTGTCAACAGCTGCCTCTCTTTGAAGGTGAGCTCGTAGAGGTTGCCTTCAAAGACAAGTTGAGACCTAAATTTTGATCATGTACATGTACTGAATGACTTTTTGTTGGAAAATGAATTTCATTTTTTGAATGCAATTTATATGATGCATGGAGAAGCTAATGCAAATGATAAATGAACTTACCTAGAATAACTTACCTTTACGGAGGGTAGACTAATTCGAGAGAGTTGGTGTTACATGTTCAGGACCCGTACCATTTTACAATCACCTAGAATAGTAACCTGACTTTACAAATGGACTGCTTTCCCAGGACCCGTACCATTCTACGATTGCCTAAATTGGGATTCATTTTCTAGGACCGGTACCATTCTACGGTCGCCTAAACTGGGATTCATTTTCCATGACCCGTACCATTCTACGGTCGCCTAAACTGTGATTTATTTTCCAGGACTCGTACCATTCTATGGTCGCCTGCATAGGTGTGAATCGGGAGAAAATATTTGGGAGGCAACTCCATCAAGCACCGATGCTTGAAAAGGAATACCTGTACAATGACAAGTATTTAAGGTATGGATCGAGATATACTTACCTGGTTGTCTCCCAAATTAATAAGGTGACTCTGGGCTACGGAAGCACACCATGTTGATGAAGGGAAACTTTGGGTTATGCAAGCATGCCGATTTGATAGGGGGACTCTGGGCTACAGAAGCACACCATGTCATATTAAGGGACACCAGGCTATGGAAGCACGCCGGGTCAACAAATAGGGACATTGGGCTGTGGAAGCACATCGAGTCAATGAACGGGACTCTGGGCTATGAAAGCACGCAGGCTTAATATAAGGGACTCTAGGCTACGAAAGCACGCCGGGTCAATATAAAGAACACCGGGCTACAAAAGCATCTCAGGTCAATGAAAGGGACTCTGGGCTACGAAAGTACGCTAGGTCGATATAAAAGACACCGGGTTATGGAAGCACGTCGGGTCAATGTAAGGGACTCTGGGTTACAAAAGTACGCCAGATCAATATAAATGACAACTTGACCGCGTCAAGTGTCGAGAATACCTGTACAATGACAAGTATTTCTAGTGATATCTTTGATTCTTGGGGATATGTCTTTTGGGACTTAAAAATCCAGTGGAGGCCTCTCATCTCTTGGTAGAAATACATCTTGGAATATCAAGGATGCACCTTGAATGTACATGATGATTTTTTTATCTCCTAATATCATGAGGCATTCTGAAAGGAACTTGAATGTCAGGAGCTCTTGAGTTTTTGAGGAAACATTACCTGTCAAACATGATTTAGAGCAAAAATGCATTTACCAAAGAAATGAGCAATTAGGCTATTCTGGAATGCACACTTCAAAATCCACTAAAGTTTTTATCAATTCAATCGAGGTTCATGTATAATGACTTTTGCATTACCTAAATTTCCACTAGAAAGAATTATTGTTCAAGACAATTTTCATTCAAGACATGGATTTCTTAAGAATACTATGTGAGAGACTTTCGGTTAGAAATGACTTTTACTCACTCTCATTTAGAAGAGAATCACTCCATCTCACCATATCGACAGGGGTTCGAGTATTCTTGCAAGCAGTACGACCTTACCAATCTGAGAGGTCTTTAACAGGGACCATATTGTGGGCTTGGTCAGTGGCTTAACGAAGGGATTCTTTAAGTCAAGGCTATTGAAAGAACAGCTTTGCAATCATCTTCGGGTTTACAAGTCAAGAATCCTGCAAAATGAGAAAGAAATAATCTTGCTCGCATTTCTTCGAGCAATACTTGTAAACATATGAAGTTTTATGTTAATTCAAGTGCCATAATTTGAAGAGACTTTGTAAGGGACATAACGTAGGTTGGGTTCATGGGTTGAGAAATGAAAGGATCATTAGGCTTAAAATGTGTGTAAAATGTGAGAGTTGATGATCATCTTGACATTGCCACTAGTTTTCTTTTTCACCATCGGGGATTGTCTTCATGAAGTGCCCCATTGATTGTAAAAACTCAGCATTTGAGTTCTTTGAGTATTGCTCCATTGGGATTCAATTCTTGCAATTGATAGTCACCTATCTTGACTTTCTTTTTTCATCTATGAGCATTGGCCTTGCTTTTACCAAGCACACCGCTTTTTCATGCCTTTAGTTCTCATGCATTTTTTTCTTCACTTCTTTTCATGAGCATTGGCTTTGCTTTTACCAGGCATACTACTTTTTCATGACCCTTAGTTCTATTTTGAATTCAATTCTTGCGCACAATGCATGCGTCAAGCAATTACACTTTGAACGACACTCGAACTTTTCAAGAGTCTTCATCTGCCTTTTGCCTTACCCTAGTGTGGGGGATGATTACCTATTGGGTTTAAAGAAATGAAATTGCAGGCTCAAGTGGGCTATGCAAAGGATATAAATGTATATGATAGAGAAAGAAATGATCTTCGTCATCTTAAGGCACTTAAATTAACACATAAATTCAATGTAATAGCATGACATGAAGATTGATGCAAGTGAGAGCAAGAAAATTTCAATTCATTTTCCTCACCTCATGATACTATTTTATCTCATAGTTGCCCCGATGTGGAGTGATTCTTGACAGGGGTAATTTGAAAAGAATATCCATAAGTGTATGGGCTCAAAAAGGGTTAAGTAATGGATTACCTATAGTGTTTGGGATAGAGAAATGAATTGCCCCTCATCATTTCAGTTGCCGTACCTTTTGCGAGAGAACTCTTTACCTTCTGTATATGAACCTTCCTACACTTATCTCACAAGTGTATGAGTAGGGGACTGTGTAAAGGATAATGTTTGCCTTTCATCATCCTGACTCGTCTCATTTAGTATGCTCAATCAATTCCACATCGTTCATTAAATTAGTCCATCTTGATGTTCTTTAGTGGAACTGGTGGATAAAACATGTAAGAGTTATCATGCAAGATCCATTTTTTTAAAAGAGCCCAATAGCTTTAAGCATGAAAAAATGTCAACTTCAAAATAAACAATTTTCCACACTAAAAAATGGTTTTAAGCATTTATTCAGGAGTTGCTTCACAAAGGGATTGCCTTAGCAATGAATGTCCTTGGATTGTCCCAAGACTGAAAATCCGCTTTTGTCCCTACATAAGAGAAAGTACATGAATAGGATATTATGCCACATCAAAGTAAATTCAAATTACACATCCACTTTGGCTCGGATAAGGATTTTATTTCAGTCATGTCATTACTAGAATCTGTAGTGTTCCAAATTTGTCATCACTTCCACCAAAGATGGATGGTCATCTTTTACTCTCTTTAGAAATGTGTTCTCAAACTTGTTGAGTAACAGTTGAGCCAAATCATTGCATTCCGATGTGCCTTCATATGCTTTCTCATTAGGCCAATAAAGTAATGCTTTGAAACATGAAGTAAATGAGTTAGAAAATTAAACAGGGCTAACCTAATGCATGTTTTTGGAAATGGCTTCAAAAATGTTTTTTTTTTTTATTCTTTTTTTTTTTGGATTTTTTTATGAGGAAACATGAAGAAGCCTAGTCTTCAGAATTCTCCTTTGATGATATTTTCTTTTCATTGTTGGATATCGTTACTGAGCTGGTTTGGCATACCTCATCATGTCCTCAAAACAAAACTTGTAATTTTATTAATATTCATCAATCAAATTATATTTATTAAATGTTAAATGCAATGCTCAATTCATAAATGAAAAACAAAAAAGGAATAAATTGAAAACATTTCCTAGAAAGCAATAAAAATTCCCACACAGGGGAGTGGGCGAAAGTAATAAATGAGTCACTCTCCTGGGTCGATTTCTTCTGATGGTGAGACTAGATGAGACGATGATACCCCGCCTTTTTGTTTAAGGATTGGTAAAGGTTTAAATTTCGAGGACGAAATTTTTATAAGAGGGGAAGAGTTGTGACATCCCAGAATTTCAACCTTGTTTTCTACTAGATAAATCAATCATTTCATTGACACGCTTATAGGGCTGTTTTCAGAGTTGATCACTCTCGAGATAACTAGACAATCTGGGGAAGCCATTAAGAATTTTAAGGCAAATAGATTTAAGAATTCGACCAAGAATCGGCTTCTCGACCGTGTTCATCTTTAGAAGTCATTACGACATAGATATAAATCGATTTGAGATCAAAAATAGGTCGGTTCGACTGAGATGTGTGGCTAATCGTGGGTGACACTACTAAATTAGAAAATTCTTGTCGACCGGCACTAGACTGATTTTTCTATCATTTTGGTGCCCTGTGTCTGTATTTGAATCATCGAGATTTTCACGATAAAAAAAGAGTCGCCAATGTGTTGAGTGGGTTCATAGTGGTTCGAAGAAAATCGATCACGGGTCATTTACACTAAAAATGTCTGAAAGTTACCTGGTAGTCTAAGTCATGCTAAAAACGCGTCGAATAGAAATTAACCGTCAATTCGAGTCCGATTTTAGAAATTGAAGATTCTGTCATGTCACAATAGATTCTAGGAGCGTTGACTCAGTCCCAGAAGATTTTTCTGACACCCAACACTTTTTGGGAAAAAGTCGTTGCCGGGTCGTTTTTGTGCAAAAAAAGCCGAGGATTGGTTTTGATTGCAAAATTGAGATGCAAGAGGGATTCTTGAGTGAGGAAAAATGCAGAGATGATCAATGAGTGATCAATTGAGTTTATTAAGGTCATTTGAGATTAATTCAAGAGAGAATTTAAGTCCAATTGAAGAGAGATGGTGCCAAATTCGTAACTCCCCCTACCCCTAGCATTTTTGGACTACTTGGAAGGTTGAATGTAGTGTCTTGGTGGCTCAATGGTGGCCATGGAACCTTGCTTGGAGGGCAAGCACTTGAGGGGACAAAAGGATGGAAAATAAGGCCACATGGGACCTTGTCTCCCTTCATCTCTATCCTCTCCATCTCTCTCATTTCCACCATCCAAGACCCTCTCTCTCCCTCCATCATTGTTGCTATTCGTACTCCAGAAAACACAAAGAAGAAGTCGAAGCAGCCCCTCAAGCCGTCGCACACCTCCACCCGGCGCCACCGCCGGTTTCTGCTCTAGCCGACCTTTCGTCAAAGATTCGAGTTAAAAGTGGTCTTCCCAAATGAATTAGAAAATGAGCCACCTATTGCCGTGAAGATGACATCCATACCGTTCCAAATAGCCTGACATCACCCCGAATGGAGCCGCCGTTCGTCCCGTATGGCCGCTGAAGTCCGCCGCTCGCTGGACCGTCTAGAAGCTGCCCGCCGGCACTGTTTCACATTTTCTTGCTATTTTGCCCCATTTTAGCCCTTCATTTGCCCATTCCATCCACCCACAAGATCCCTAAGACCCCCGGGAGCCACGGGTTGCCAACCACCTGCTCGCCGGAGCTCCGATCGGACCGTTTTCGCGGTAGAAGCCATTGGTTTCCTCTCTGTAGCCCACAAGCCAAACCCGTGGTTCAGCCCATTGGGATTCGGCCCAACTTCGGCCCAAGTGAACTTCAGCCCACAAGACCAAATGGCCTAGCAAGCTCAGCCCGAGTTGGTTTAATTTATTTGAAGCCCAAGTCCACAGGTGCAGCCCATTAATTGAGTCTTTGGCCCAAACAAGTTCAGCCCAAGTTCAGCTTACAAAGAAAGCCCAATCGCAGCCAAGCCCAAGCCCAAGAGCGAGCCCAGTCCAGTGTAAGAACAAATCTCAGTTGGGTTGAGATTTGTTGGGCCCAAGTTTAAGGCTCGGTCCAAGCCTGCTGGTGTTGTCGAAAGCCCGATTTCAGTCGTCATCACGGTGTTTCGGTTCCCGCTTTTAACCAAGTGAGTTTTACTCACTAATGCTTTCTTACTTTACTAATGATGCCTAAGGGTTGGTTAGATTTAATTAAATGTAATTAGGTGGTTAGATAATTTAGATAAATTAAATTAGAGACTTAATGATGCATGTTAGATGGTTAGAAATAGACATTAGCAAGTAAGCATGCCATGTTATTTATTGAATGAGTCTTGGTAATTTTTCGGGCTCGTCTCGGCTTCCAATCAGGCATTACGGGCCTAAATTGGATTTTTAATATTTATTTATTTATTATTCGAAATTAATTATTTAATTATTTATTTTTCCGGAAATTCAACCAGTGTGACAAGTGACTAGAATTTTGTGTTGATTATTGTGGTGCAGTCCGTTTATGTAATCGAGCTTTATCTTGTGCGGAAATGATTTATTTGTGAATTTAGGATTTATTCCCTAATTTAAATAATTTTGGAAAGTTAATTGAAAAATAACCGAGTGTCGGTTGATAGTAGCAAAAATATTTTGGTGGATTGCATAAAATGGTGGGATTTATGGAAAGGAAAATCTTGTATTTTGGCTAAGGCCAACCGTGTCCCCACACACGGCTATTTTATCGAGAATGATAAAATAGTGAATTGATTGAATGGTCAGGATAGTATACTATATCAGCCTACGGGCGATATGTCAGCTTAGCGAGAGTTGTATACTGGTGTACTATATTAGCCTACGGGTGATATGTCAGCTTAGCATGAGCAGTACACTTTATCAGCTTAAGGTGAGCATCAATGGTATACTATATCAGCGTACGGACGATATGTCAGCTTAGCGAAAGTAGTATACCGGTATACAATATCAACCTGTGGGTAATATGTCAGCTTAGTGAGAGCGGTATACCTTAACCTTATCAGCTTAGAGAGAGCTATACTATCTATTTATCAGCTTAGAGTGAGCAGTCCTGATATAGTCGGACTTTATAGATAGTATTGATTGAATTGACCATGGGATAGTCCGATGATATGTAATCGACTAAGTCGATTGATCATTGCCTTGAATTGATGTCATGAATTGATTGAGTTGAAATGACCAAGAGTGGGTCCAGTTGACATGTAATCGACTAGGTCGATTTGATCGATGCTTCGATCTATTGAGATTGTTGGGTGCCTATTGAACTGTACTGATTTGCAGGTTGGGACTGAGGCCAAGGTAAGTCCTCCGACTCATGTTGTGCATAGGTAGCCTTAAGGTGTATTGATTTACTAATCGGGTCTTCGGGGGTAGAATTTGCTGAGACGTTGTCTCATTGGTTATTGAATAAACATTTCGGGTCCCTAGATGTAGTAGACGTGGATTTTGAAGATCTTGAAAGTCTGGTGTAGTCTGTTGAAGGCTCCAGTTGAAGTGGGGAGGATGATGAAGAGGAGGAGGAGGATCTGTAGTTTGTGGAACCCCACCCCTACTTGTAGACCTTGTTTTTAAACCAGCTTGAGTTGAATTTGAATTACTAGTTCACCTTGTATATACATGCATTGGTTTGCAATGTATATAAGTGTGGATATTTTTAAAGGTTTGAAATTTAGTCCTACTATTCTATCCCAATGTTTTATTGTCTGAGGATTTAATATATGCTTCCGCTTGCGCATAAAACAAATAGGGTTGGCGATACGTAGTCTTGGGATATCGCTTTTAAAATCAACTAAGGTAAGGGATGTGCGTGTGCCTGAGGATCGGGGCGTGACATGACCCCTTCTTCCAAGACCATATGACATCATCTTGAATCTCAAAAGTGGAAATGAACGGTACGACGGTTTTCCCTAAGGCAAATATAACAAGACTAGGGGAAAACTATTGTCATGGACCGACAAAATTGCCATAAAGTAGGTAAATTGCAAAGTGAGAGTTCAGACAACTTACCTTCACCGGGAAGGGATGACAATCACATAAACACACACATGAAGTGTGAGGCTTGATTTCTATCTAGATGGCTTAACAAAGTGGAGTTAAGATGATGATCTGATCGTTGCAGTCTCGCATTAACGTGTTAGGTTCCCTAACTCTGACTCAGTCGAATGGAATGTCCAATAATCACGCAGTCTCGCGGATATGGACAAACACATTTGGCACCATGAAAGAAATTTCGGAGAAGAGAATGTCAACCTCTACATAGCAGTCTCGCTTTGGAAGAAGTATCATTCTCAACACCATCTTAGAAATCCTATCGCAGCCTAGGTCCGGCTACAGATTGAGTGTGCAATAGTGTAGTGCTAAAAAATAATAAAACATGCACAACAGTTTTAATGCAAACAACACTTCTAAATCAGGAAAAATAAATTATTCATCCCCACACCTTTCTGCAAGACAAGGGTTAGAAAAGACTACTCCTTTTATACCTCCCATCTGCAAGAACATTTAACACCTTAGAAATATTATGGACATACTCGATGTCCTCGCTGCCAAATAAAAAACATTTTTTTGAAAGAAAAAAAAAATTGGCTAAGTTCACTAAGTGTTTTAACACAAGTCCCCAGCGGAGTCGCCAAGCTGTCGTGACCTAATTTTTTCGGTGCACCACCTAAAACTAGGTTAATGAACTGCTAAGTTTTAAACTTAGTTCGGGCTCTCCTAGGCCCATACCAAATTGCAACTTAAATCTAAATTTTAAAACATGCAAAAGATTATTAACTAGGAGTTGCCACTAATCGGTTTACAGTAGGTCGATTAGATACCTAAGTAAAATAAATGGAGATTTACTTTACTCCTATAAACCATAGACTAAGGGTACGTGGACTTGTTTACACTAGAATTCTCTAATGCCATTTCGGTACTATTTCTTTTTAAAAAAAAAAATTTTGCAAGCAACTTGGATTTATTTTAACCTAAATTACTACCATGTCAAAAGGTGATCACACGGGTGCTCAACCATTATTAAAAATTCAATAAATAAAATAAATTGCGTCATACAAAACAAATTACACAATGCAAAGGATTTTTTTTTTTTTTTTTTTTTGGGTTTTCTTAAAAATTAGAATTCTTTTATAAAAATGCATTTTTTAATTGAATGACTTAATCTTATTAATATGAAAATTCTAATTAAATGGGCCTATTATGCAATCTAGCTAACATGCACCTCATGACCTAATTGTACTAGTGAACATATTCTAATAATCCTATTATGCAAACTAGTTAATATGCATCTAGTGTTTTGTATTTTTTTTTTATTGAAATTCGAAATTAATAAAAACCCTAATTAAGCTATCTAAAAGGGAATAATTTTCTAATTCATTTTTGGGATTAATTTGACTTAAACCACATTTTGTCTTAGAAAACTATTTTTTTATTTCCTTTTTTTAAAATGAGAATATAAAATATGCCAATTTTATCTAAAACTCTATAAAAAAAAAAAGGTCGTTTAAGATTGACCCTAACCTATTTTAAAAAGATATCTAAAAATGCAATCCTAAAAATATAGCACTAAAATAAATTTTTTAACATGAGTAATTATGAAACTAATATTAAATCTAAACAATCAATATTGTAAACAAATAAAGGATTAAAATAAGTGAAAAAATAACTTGTTGTCTCACAGGTCAAATTAACGATTATTCTAACCCTAATTATCACAACAAGGAAATCAAAATAATTAAAAATCTAATTTGAAGTCTTACAGACCAAATTAAGTAATTATTGTGATTTAACAATTGAAATTCTACAAAAAAGCCCAAAAATTAATATAATTAAAAAAATGATCCGACGTCTCTCGGATCAAATTAATAATTCCGGACAAAATCCCTGCGGATAATGCCTACAAAAATTACAGATATTAACATCCAATATTACAAATTAAATAACTAAACTAAAAAAGATATCAAATAAAATAAACAAAATAACATAAAAAATAAAAAGAGTAAAAAGAAATTACACTAAACTACCAAAAGTGAAAAAGTAAAAAAAAAAAAAAAAAAAAAACTACCTAGGGGGTTTGGGATTAACGGTACGGGTGGTCTGCGTCGAGCGGAGGATGACCGGCAGTCAACGTCGGGGCTTCAACAATGGGTGTGCTGGCGGCACTGAGGGCAGGGAGCGGTGACGGTGTCGCGGGAGCTCGACGCAGTGACCAACAGGTGTCGGGTTGAGGCGAATCGGTGTGCGTCGGGCGCTGGGTTGCCGGAAGGAGGCCGATGGTTGTTGGGGGCTTTGGCGCAAGTCGCTGGGTCGCAGGTCACTGGGCAACGGTGTCGGTTGCGGTGCGGGGCTCGGTTGTGTGATCTCAAGCGGCGGGCGAGTTGTGGGTTGGCGCGGGGTCGGAGACCGAGTGGATCTCGGGTCAGCGACGACCTTCAGATCCGGACGAAGGTGGGTCAGCCAGGGAGGCGATGTAGAGGTGTCGGGACGACGAGCAAGGCTTGATCGATGTCGCTGGGTTGGCGATTGAGCGGATCTCGGGGCGCGAGTGTTAAGGAGCAGAGTGACGAGGTCAGCGATGACAGAGATACAGCGAGATTGGGGCGGCGTCGGCCGGAGGGTCGCGGACGACTAGGCTATGGTGACGTTGTGGGCCGAGGCTGCACGTCGGGAGGCGAATCCAGTGGTAGGGATGCGATGGCGGCTCCGGTGGATGGTTGGTGCAGTGGCTGACACAGATGTTGGACAGGCATCAGAGAGGAGGGAGACGAGAGGACAACCGTTTCCCTTTTTCTTTTTTTGACTTTTGACTTTTGACGACCTTTTTTTTCACGGAAATGGAGGCTTCTCTCTCTTTTTCGATTTTTTTTTACTTTTCTTTTCAAAAGAATTTTCTCGAAAATTCTCTCTCTCTGGATTTTGCTCTCATTTTTTTCAGAAAAAGTCCCCAATCACAAAAAAATGAACCTCTCTTTTATAATGATTCCAAACAGCCGCTTTGTATGGCATTTTTTAAGTTTCCATCTCCTGTTACATTAAATCAGATCTGTAAATTAGGGCATAATTTCGCAATCAGCTGGATCTTGCTCAGATTTCTTCCATTTTACAAAATTTCTTGCCTCTTATTCACTTGATTTTTAAATTGCTTCTGCATTTAACAAAATCCGAATACTCATTAGAATTTCAAATTTCCATGCATAATCAATCAAATCAATTGCCCCCATTTTCTTTCATTTTTTCATTTTATTTGTTCAAAATGCAATTTTTATTTTCCTTATTTTCCTAGGTTTGCTAAAATTAGGTGTCAACAGACAGTTGCGATTCTCGACCAAAAAGGGCTCGATGACTTGACATTGTATTTGATATTTTCTCAACAACCGTAGGAGTAGGCTCCGCTGAATTGTCTGCAAATGGCAGAGCTAAACGTGCAGGAAAAAAAGAGAAAAGAACAGAGGATAATGAACGCAAAACTATTGGAGACTATAATCTTTTTCCTTCTTCACAGTAAAACATGATTGAAAGGACGAGCATCGATCACGTGTGGCCTTCAAAAGGAAATTTCTTTTTTCTTTCTTTAAGAGTTGGTGGAAAAAGAAATTAGGAAAGATTCTAAATAAATGTATCAAATGAATCTTATTGCAAATACGTGCCTCCAAAAAGGACATGACCTCGTTGGCTAGTCAATGACATTCCCCCCCCCTTATGTTTTCTTTCCTTTTTCTTATTTTCTCCTTTTCATCTGTGGCTAGTCTGAAGGCCATCGGCGATATGTGGAGAGGGCCAGTTGAGGGTCACCCTCACCTTACTTGGGCAAGGCCACCCTCGAAAGCCATAGATTAGGACTCGGATTTTGTGTAAAAATCGAGTTTTTCCGCTAACTCCATTTAATTTAACTAACAAAAAATTTAAATATTTTATCTCTTCCACTTAGTGTCCTACGTACATTAAGATTAACTAAAGCGCTAAAACTAAATCGTTTTAATCTGAATCCTAATTTTTACACAAAATCTTAATTAAATTAAGTTTCATCCATAAATTTTTCCATAAAAAGACAAACTCAAAAAGAAAAAAAAAAAGGCAAAAAATACACAAAAAAAATAAAAAACCCAAGGTTGTGATCGCCAACCCATCGCTAGTAGTAGAGGTGAGCATGGTTTCAAGGTAGAACTTGGAATTTGAGAATTAGACGGGTGAGAACTTGTAGATTCCAAGTTCCAATGTATACAAGATAGGTTCCAAGCTCTCATAAATGAGGAACTTGTTTCAACGAGTAGATTTTAGGTTCTTGATTAAAGGAACTTGGAACCTAAAGCCTGAAACCTAAAATCCAGAATGAGTGATCATATTTTTCTTAGTCCATATTTTCATGCAATACGGTGATATTCCATGTCATTCGATGATGAATGTATAATCTAGAAGCACTAGTCTGAGCTTTCATTTTATAACTAAGACATTTACTTTATTAATGTCCATATTTTTCGTGTGTTTGAATATAAGTTATGAAGTAAATTATAGTAGCAAGTGATGATCATTAAAGGTTTAATTCACTACAATCGGTCAATTGATAATATAGGTGGAACCTGTGTAGACCCTAGAATCGACCTTGGAACTTGTGATAGGGTAAGTTCCAGATTCTAAGATATGCAGGGTAAGGTTTATGTTCCAAAAAACAAGGAACGTGTTCTAATGGGTAAGTTTCAAGTCTCAAGTGGAACATATATGAAACCTGAAATCACTCATCCCTATCCAATAGGGCGTTGAGGTTGCAGGCACCTTGACGAGGGCCGCAACCCTTGCCGACCAAAGGTGAGGGCCCACACTGCATGTATTTTTTTTTTTTGAAAAGCTTTTAGATTAATTTTTAATCTAAATTTAATTAAAATTTGGGTTAAAATTGTCTTTGGACAAAAATGTCCTTTTTCGCCTAGAATATTTAGCTAGATGGCGAGTTTAGATCTTTATTTGAAACTCCTATGGCAATTTCAAGCCTTTTTTTTTTTGAAAAAAAGATCCGCTTTAAATCTTTCTTTTTTTTTTGAGAAACTGATAGAATCTTGGACCCTTATTTGAAAATTTTCCAACGCAGTCCCTCCAAAATTAGACTAGGATAAGCAAGGTTGGGCTAGTTCAAGGTCGGTCTAAGGTTGACCCTAGATCGATGCTTGGCCTTACTATCACGTGTTAGAAAGTAGAGCAATCAAATAAAACTAACGAAGTAATATCTGCAAGCATTACACGAAGCAAATCAAATGAGTCATATTCAAGCCCAACAAAGTCGGATGATTTAGTGCAAAATACTCGTACATTACACAGTAAGATTTTATTAAATTAGTAAATTTACAAGTGGGCGAAGAATTCCCAACTATTGAAGGAATTTAACGATGAAAAAATAAATACTAAATTATCAACCTGTTTGGATGTTTGGCATTATAGCTAAATCTTACCTTGGTAACATACAAAGAGATTCAGCAATTTGTATACATTTACCATCATGCACTTCAGATGACTAATGTTTGGCAACAAATTTTAAATGAGCATCTAAAGTGGGGTTATTTTTTCAAAAAATCGCCTAAGGTGGACATTATTTCAAATAAAGGTTTGAAGTTGCCAAATTAGTCTCAAATGAAGACCTAAGCTCGCTGGTTGGCCAAATTTTTGCTAGTTGGCAAGTACTTGATTTTTTTTTGGGTGGTTGGAAGGGTACCCTTCTAGTAGAGGATATCACACTGATTTTTTTTCTTTGGCCCATAGGGTGGCCAGTCAGTCCGGCAAACATGCAATTTTTCTCCTCCAAGTCCCCCTCCATGAGCATCTCACTTAAGTACTTAAGAGTCGAATTGGATTTCACTATCTTATGTAGATTCCACCGCTATGCTACTAGAAGCCAGTGATGCAATAGCAACCACGTTATTAGGTTCAGCTTTGTGTTTAAATCCATTAACAGGATTTCAATTTGGATGCGGATCAAAGTCAATCCATGTCAAGCTTCAACCCATTCAAGAAACTGGTATTGTTCATGGTCTGTGATTCAAGACTATTATATGGACTGTTGTCTAGTGGACTGAGTTCATCACAATCATTCATTTATTGGACTCTTGTGTAGAACCAACTTTAGGGCAATTTTTTTTTTTTGACAAGTAAAGTTTTATCATTGGCTTAAAAGGCAAGTGAGTGAGCTACATGCTACATGCTTAAGTCATACAATTTAAACAAGACCCAAATGTCGACATAAAAACTTGTAATTGCCCAAAGAAATTTGGGAAAAATTACCAAAAAAATCATAATATATTGTACTTTTGCCAATTCAGTCATAAACCTTTTAATTGTGTCAATTGAGTCCTAAATTTTTTCAAGTTTCACTAATTGAGTCCGTCTAGCCAATTTTGACCGAAAATCATTAAAGTAAGTGCCATTGGATTTCAGACCAAAAAAAAAAAAAATGCCATTGGATTTTTTTTAGTATTTATTATTTTTAATTTTCTCTTTTTAATCTTTATTTTTTATTTTTTCCATTTTCTTCCTTTGGCAAGCCTTGATGATGGCCAGTGATCGGCCATAGGTTATGACTGCCAAGTGTTGCCCTTGCTAGCCTTAGGTGAGGTCACCCTTGTTGGCCTTGAGTAAGGCTTGCCCAAACCAGATTTGACAGGGTTGAGCTTTGCCTGAAGTTGGCTAGGTTGGCCCTTGCTAGCCTTTAGGGAAGGCTGGCCTTGCCATCTTTGGGCAAGCCTCGCCCGAGACCAGCCCTTGTGAAGGCTAACGAGGTTGCGCCTTGCCCTCACTAAATTGGGCAAAGTTGAGCCTCGTGTGAAGTTGTGACTTACTGAATTTGGTGAGGTAGCAAGGTCGTCCCTTGCCATATCTTGGCAAGGGTGACCATCATTGGTTGTAGCCTATCGTTGGTCAGTAGTCATCCCCAAAGCTCGACAACCATCAAAGAAAGAAAGAAAATAAAATAAAAAATATTAAAAACTAAAAAAATATTAAAATTTTTCCATGTTTGTGCTAGATGTACCATGTAGGATGCCTGAAATTCATGTTAGCGATTTTCAATCAAAATTGATCATATGAGCTCAATTGGAAAAGCATGAAAACGTCTGGGACTAATTTGTATAATAAAAATGTTTATAACTAAATTGGTAAAAGTATAATAGGTTTAAGAACTTTTTGGTAATTTTCCTAAGGTATTTGTGGAGTAAAAACACCATTCTTAAGAAGTCTTCCTTGGGAAGGTTCATTAATCCTCGACACAATAACATCAACGCCAACAACCTGTAATAATATGTTGAAATCATGTTCATGAAACTTAACATCTTGTGCTTGTTTTGGATACATGACATCACGTCTTGTCATTTCCTTATTAACCAGTAAGGAATATAACTAGTTACCATGAATGACATTCTAAAGACCTCACACACTACGTTTTTTAGGTATCACTTTTAAAGGATGGAGCTTCCTTAGTGTTATTCCCACCCGCTCTCTCATGTCGAGGGTCTTTGGAGTCAAACCATCACCGAGTTCCCAATCGAAATGGTAGAGCAACTTTGCAAGACCGAGATGAAGTACCCTGTCCGCCAACGAAAGTCCGACGCACATTCTTCTGCCTGATCCGAATGGAATTAGCTCAAAGTTTTGACCTTTGTAGTCAATTTTAGATCCTAGAAACCTCTCTGGTTTGAATGCTAATGGGTCCTCCCAAGCATCTGGGTCTCTTCCAATGGCCCATGCATTCACGAAAACCTGGGTATCTTTGGGTATATCAAAGCTCATGAAATTTGTTTCTTTTATAGCATTTCGTGGGAGAAGCAAAGGTACTGGTGGATGCAATCTTAGGGTTTCCTTCACCACAGCTTGCAAAAACGGCATTTTTTCCGTGTCACTTTCTTCGACTTTTCTGTTCAACCCCACGATCTGGTTAATCTCATCTTTGGCCTTTTTCATTGACACGGGTTGGCGGAGTAGCTCCGTCATCGCCCACTCGATGGTGCTGCTTGTAGTCTCTGATCCAGCGAAAAACATTTCCTGCACCATCAATTAGACCCATTTAGTACAAGATCATGTCTTGCTATGGTTACCACCAATGTTGATTCTTTTGCTATAATTAAGATATTCAGTTCGCTCGAAAATCACTCCCTCAAATCGTGGGCTTAATAGTAAAGATCATCATGCTTCACCTGATACAATCCTTATCAAACATAGTAGCTCCTATGCTTCGAATTGACAAACAATTGCGCATAAAGAAAGGAACAAGAATTTGATGATTGGATCCTAAAATTGACGAAATGAATTCACTAATGACAACGGAAATATTTATAAAAGGGCAAGAGCAGGTGTTTGATTGGAAAAAATGAAATAAACAACTGGAATGGCAAGAATTAAGTTGCTGAGAAATAATTGAAAATGAATGGCAAGAAAGTGAAGTGTGTTCTTTTTATATTTGTGCGTCTTTTTCCCTTAAGATGTGCTCTTTTTGTAGTCTCGGCTACAACGATTGCTTCACTGCAACCGCCGGTCAACAACTTTAAAAATTGTTCCGTCCTAGAAGTTTGACTACAATAATTGTTCGCGCTAGTTATATCCTAGCAGTCGGTTTGATTCGACCAAATTTTGTGAGTCAATGTCAATACTTCTCGACTCGACCGACATTAACTTGACTTTCATTTATAAGTCCATGGACAAAAACTGTTCATGCCTTGTCAACTTAATTTTATTGGCTTCTTATA
Organism: Eucalyptus sp. ANBG9806169; assembly: GCA_014182395.1. Lineage (NCBI taxonomy): Eukaryota > Viridiplantae > Streptophyta > Magnoliopsida > Myrtales > Myrtaceae > Eucalyptus > Eucalyptus sp. ANBG9806169. Next base: position 18,065,539 of record CM024574.1, on the reverse strand, counting down.
ATCAATGCCGGTGTTTGAGCATCGATTATATTTATAGTCAATATCGGATCACACATCTGATCAACATACTATTTACTCATTCATTGTGGATACCCAACATGTTCTATTAATCAGTCAAATTAACATCGACTTAATTTAATAAATCATTCAATGTGTCTTTCTAGCACTAGATTTTATTTTTATAAAAAATAATTATAAATCAATCTTGTGTTTTCGTAGATCATTTTTAGCCAGTTATTACAAAATGAGCACAGATTGGCTAAATCAGGAAAGAATGGTAACATCTTTATAACAGTAGTAGCTTTTTGTTATGCAACGTTCTCTACAAACTTAAAGTGTAAAATGTTTTCATAGATAGTTGATTGGAAAAGGCTAGTTATTATAAAATCTAGTGCTAGAATGTTCTACGAAAACACAAGTTTGTAGAGAAGGACGCGTGATATGACCTTCTTGTTAATTGCCAATTAAGTTTACCACCCCACTTTACAAACCGAACTGGACCTAATATCCTTAAGATGTTAATCATTTCTTTTTTGCCAAGAGGGGAAGAGAGGATACCAGAATTATTATGATGACGTTCTGGGAAGAGATTTTGCGAGGGCCTTCCTTTCCATCGCCCTCATAATCCAATACCGCGTCCAAGAAGTCATTTCTTGTTCTGATCTCCCCCCTTAGCTTTCGCTCCTCCAACCTCTCATTGACAAAGCCTTCGGCAATCTTCATGGCTCGACCCATGTCCTTCGCCATGCTTGCCTTGATCCCTGCGGGTCCAACCATTTCAACCACGGCAGGAAGTCGGCTACGTTGGGCTTGCCAGCCCATTCCATGAACCGGTTCATGGCATCGAAGAACTCAGGCCCGTCCTTCGATTTTGGGTCCAACAGGTCCCGCGAGAGCACCATATTACCCACCACATTAAATGTCATGAGAAAGAGGAAGTGGGATAAGTCGATTCCTTGCTCTTCATAAAAATTAGAAATTTTTAACAATTAATTATAATTAGAGAATGTATAGCAGAACGTAATGAATTAGACATGAAAAAAAATAAATTATTGCACCAAGTTTTGCAACTAGTTTAAGGAGGGATGGAGGAATCAACCTCCAAGCTGCAATGTTCAAGACAAAAGTTGGATTTTTCAAATAAAATAAAGTGGAAAGTTTACTTTTGCATTCTCTTGCATAATAATGGGGATATACGTGATCAATGCATCAGAAGATAAATAAAACCCAACTACTTGATCATGCTCGAGTTTGACCCAATTCAATAGTAAAGCTACTCGAGCTTGGCATAATTCAACAGTAGAGCCACTTTAATTCGACTCAAACTCGAGAAGAATGAAAGCAAGTTCGACTAAATAGCACTTTAAACACCAGAAGCTCTTGGGCAACTTGAATTATTTACACCGGTATCCCTTTTATTGAATTTGTCAATTACAGTAACAAAACAAAGGGATAAAAGTATCAGCAGTCCCTAAACTTTTACAAAAAGTTTTAATTAGGTTCCTAAATTTGTTGTGCAATTAGATCCTCGAGCCGTATAACTTCTTCTTTGATTTAGTCCTTCCATTAAAGTAGTAAACATAAATGTTGACATGGCGGTTACGTCCTCAATTTTTTTTTTTTTTGTCAGTCATACTCTATTCGTATTCTACACTCACTCTCAGACTTTTGCCCTGCCTCTTGCAGGGCGTGGGAGTCGAAACCCACTTCTGAAACTTACGCGTCCCCACCCCATCCCCCCTGAGAATGTGGGGATTTGAACCCCTCACCTCTCCCTTCCATGTTGGAAGGGTGGCCACTAGGGCGAATCCCAGTGGTTGGTTACGTCCTCATTGAAAGCCAACATGGTGTCCTAAATGACTTCTTTTAAAACCTAAAAATAGAATGAAACAGAAAAATTGAATAACTAGGGGTGGAGGTGAGTTGTCGCCCGGGGTCATGCAATAAATTGAGGCAACGCTTGGGTTGGTGAATGTTTACTTGGATTTAGATTTCTTTATTTTTATAATCTTTCTTACCCATCTTAGCACTAAGTAAAAAATAATTCATGTCTCCCTAATTAGTTAGTCTAGTTAGTGCTAACATATGGTGGGGATGCAATATTCATCGTAACCAATGCATTCGCATATTTAAAAGGAGGGCCAACTCAAATTAAAAGATGTATAATTTAAGAACTCAATAGTAGAAAAAAGAAAAAATAAAGAAGATTCTGAAACTTAATTGTACATTTTGCAAAAAAAAAAAGGATTGCCTATTCCTTTATTTGTAAAAAGCAAGCCCAGTGTCTTCTTAAGTAGATCTAGTTGTAGGTTGCATTCTTTACTGAAATACGATTCTTTCGATAGCGTGGATCGTTAACTCCTAATGGTGTAGAAGTCCCAACATATCTTAACCGATGATTTTACATATATTAATAATTGAGAAGAACTTGTGACACTAGTGGGAATATTGTGTAGGGTATAGGCCTTCATCCTCTTTTGATATTTTATAAAAAGTTTAAACGTTCCTCTCTCTCTCTCTGTTGCTTTCTCTTCTTCTTCTTTTTCCTTTGAAGAAGAAAACTATTATTTCGGTCATTCAAGGTTACACATGCAACGCAAACGTCCGAAGTAACACAAAGCACGTAAGAAATAACCTGTTGTTACTTTGTTAACCACCATTTCTTCCTCTAAATACACGACCATGTTGTCGACGCACTTCTGCCTGAGATGGGCCGTCTCGTTGACGCGCTTGGTCGCGAGGAGCTCAACAGAGCAGAGACGCCTGAGAATGCGCCAGTAGCCACCGTAACGACCCACAGCGAGCGAGCCTTGGTCATAACTGAGAGCTGTCAATGCATGGGGACACTTGCGGTCTGCGAACGCGGAGTCATGGCCCTTGAAGAACTCTGCGGCGGCCTGAGCTGATTGAATCACCATGGTGTTCACTGAACCGAGCTTCAACCACGTCACAGGCCCGTGCTTGGCTCGGAAGTTGTGGAGGTTCTGGTGCGGCATGGTCCCGAGGTCGAGGATATTGCCGATCACGGGCCATGCGGGGGGCTGAGGGGGAAGTTTGGTGCGCTTCCGGTTGAGAAGGAAAAATAGAAGTACCGGGAGGAGGAGGCCGAGCCAAAAGAGCAAAGTAGGGTAGTACTCCATTGGCTAAGCTTTGAGCTATTGCTCACCTTGCACTTACGCGATTATTGCGAGGAAAAAAAATGATATTTATAGACACTCTTATCCTGTTCACAAGAAAGCAACCCAAAACAATAAAGAAAAAGCAGGAGATGCAATTATTTCCCGTCCACAATAAAGAAAGGAGGAAACATTAATATATCTTTTCGCTATGAATAGGAGTAAACATGCTGGTCACGTAGAGTCTGGTGATCCATCCATTTCATCGTATTAGGTTAGATTCGATTCTTGTTTCATTGGAATAATTTCATTTTTGGTCAAACAACTTACACGAATTATGCAATCAAATCCGTGACTCTTAATTTGTGCATTTAAGTCCTATAACTTTACTTCAATACCACAAAAATATGATGTATTGTTCTTTCTTGGGTTTCACTGATTGGTTTATCAACTAATTTGTCCTATCAAAATCGGATAGTTATGTATTTACTTTTGTTGAGAGTGTATAACAGATGTCCAATATCTTTACCCTAGGAGATTGCTAAGAAGGAGCCCAAGTCTAAGCCTATTAACATATCTAATTGGACCTATCTTTACTCAAAAGCTTAAAGTAATGAGTTATTGGCCAACTAGATATATTAATTACTTCACCCTACATCAATTCTCCACTGTGGGACTTCCCTAATGCAACTTACATATGTATCTCAACAATCTCCCCATCATGTGTGAGCTCAATGTTAAGTCTGTTCCCCCATAATTTATGTATATTTCTATATTAATTTATCTCAACTTGAATCTCCAACATTCACCTTAATCCATGTTCATTTTCATTGGACCGAACCATGAAAATTGCCATTGGATTGTGTTGCAACACCACAACACACATTGCTCAGAAACTGTGTTAGTCACTAGATTCCTACTTACATATGTATCTCAACATTCTCCTCATCACGTGTGAGCTCAATGTTAGGTCCGTTCCTCCTTAATTCAAGTATCTTTCTATGTTAACTTATCTCAACTCGAATCTCCAACATTCACCAACACCCATGTTCTTTTTCATTTGACCGAACCATGAAAACTACCATTGGATTGCGTTGCGACACCACAACACACACCACTTGGAAACTGTGTTAGTCATTAGATTTCTACTTACATATGTATCTCAACAATCTCTCCATCACGTGTGAGCTCAATGTTAGGTCTATTCCCCCTTAATTCATGTATCTATCTACATTAACTTATCTCAACTTGAATCTCCAACATTCACCTTCATCTATGCTCTTTTTCATTGGACCGAACCATGAAAACTACCATTGGATTGCATTGCAACACCACAACACACACTGCTTGGAAACTGTGTTAGTCACTAGATTCCTTTCTTTGAGATAACTCACATGTATATCTCAACAATCTCCCCGTCACATATGAGCTCATTGTTAGGTTTGTTCCCCTTAATTTAGGTATCTTTTTATATTAACTAATCTTAACTTGAATCTCCAACACCCACCTTTATCCATGTTTTTTTTTTTTTTCTTCGATTTGAACCATGAAGACTACCATTAGGATTGCGTTATACCACAACACACACTGCCTATAAATTGTGTTGGTCACTAGATTCCTTTTCTTGAGATATCTATAAAAGATTGGGGGCCGCCAATCTACTATTGGCTCTAACACCGATGCTTTGTAGTCTTGGGCTTCTCTCACCTCATACGTTTACTCAAAGGGTGAGACTTTCTCTCATATATATAAACTAACCACTAGACAATTTCAATAATTGATGTGGAATAACTCCAACAGCTTTTGTCTCAGTAAGGTGGCTTGTCTTTTTCAAAAAACATCATATATATAAGTCCAATCATCAATTTGATCTAAATTTCCAATCTTCACTATTTAAAGAACTTTTTGATGCTGACACCTGAATTCCAGTGATGAATTTATCATACATTTGCATCTCATAAATTTGACCCATGATAAAAATAAAACAATCAATTTATATAACACCGCATTCATTTTTCTCATGGCATTCCTTTAGCACATATAAACTATTGGCATGATCTTTCATTAATAGTTAGGTTTCAGTTCACATAGGTCATCCGTGCATATGATGAATATTAGGAATCTCCTACATTATTCGACTAGGGACAATGTAGTATGAGAACCTTTGGGCTCCACGACAAAAAGTATGATCACTCCAAAGAGCTATAACAGCACCAATTCACACTTGGACTCAATTTTCTTCCTACTAATTTATACCCAACTTCTCTTGATTGATTGAAGACCCAAACAAGCTCAAAACAATTGCAAGATAAGTATCACGACGAGCGTCTTTACATCTATTTTCAAACAATATAAGGTTCACGTGCTAGTTCCAAGAATAGTTCCTAAATTTGCATTTTTCAAGGAATGTTGGATGATCTTGCACCAGGATGCCTGGACAAAAAGACAATGTTGTCAAGCCTTCAAAACTCAACTTTTTAATATCTGTTTCGTCTAAAACTTTTAAACAAGCTTCGTCGGCTTGTTGACTAACTCCTCTCAACATTTTAGTGCAATCGGATGAATGAGGAGTGTGTATTCATTGTTTCCATGCGATTGCTTGGTCAACTCATCTCTTAGCCAACAAGGTCACTTTTCCTTTTTTTAATTTAGTATGGTACCATTGTCTAATGCGGGCTCCCCAACAATCACAACTTTGGGGTTTTAATTAAATTATTTAGACATCCAATTCAATTCATTTAAGAATTGCCATTAGTCTACTATGGTTGATTAAAAACCCAAGTAAAATGCGAGAGAACACTTTACCTTTGTGAACTAGAGATTTCATGTATTGGGGACTTGATTATGCTAGATAAAATCTATGTCCCTTTGGCACCTTCGCTTTATTTCACAAAATGTTTTGCAAGTAACCTTGATTGATGTGGTCTTAAACCACTACCATGCGATGGATGATCATACAGGTATGGAAATAAGAAAGTAACACTCTATCAAAATGATAAATAAAATGCTTGAGCAGACAGAAAAACCTTGATGAGAATTATCTCTTCTTTTTTGTTTTTCTTGTTCGTTTTCCCTTCAACGTTAATCACCTTTTTGCACTCTTGAAATCCAATTCAGAGCTTGCAGAACTTCATATTTTTTGTTACCGGCTGGGAATGAATATAGAAATTTCTCCAATTGTGCCCCCTACTTGGGCATGATCAAGAATTTGAGGAACCTTCAAGGACTTCCAACTCAATGCAAAATCCCATTTCTCCAGTTTGCTTTTTCAGAGAATGATGTAAGCGAGACAAGGTGGTTTTGTTTCTCCACATCTTCATAACTGTTTCACTCTGACCTTCATTTTTCTTCCTTTGTGGTGTGGTTCTTGACGGGATAGTTTCAAATTCACTCTCTTTTATCTTAAGTAAGTTAATAATGAATATCTGTAGCGTTCATGGTAAATGAACTAGAATGCCCCTCGTTATTGCGATATATGTACTCTTCGCAAGTGATTTGTCAAATGAGATGTGCCCAGTCGTGTTAGGGGCTGTGCTTGGAATGCGGTTGCCTTGTGTCCTCCCAGGATTGTCCATTAGGTCCAATGATTGGACTTTCAGTGCTCGAGATTCCCCCAGTGAGACTTGTTCTTCGTTTACATGTTTCCCGCGAGTTAATATCTCAAATGGAAAACCTGCAATTTGCAGCAAAAAAGGCTTCTCTTTCTTCTCAAAAAAAAAAAATTTCTTTCGTGAAAAGGAGTGACATGCATAAAATGTCTAAATACTAGGAGTTTACAAAATGTGCAAGTTTTGTTATTGCCTAGTATAGGAAGAAATAAACTATATAGAAGCATTTTACTCATAGGAAGCAAATAAATCTGAGAGATTAGCAAGGAGAGTGAAATTCCCTAATCAAATTGCAATTTTTAAGTAAAATAATAGTACTAATGTCTTGTGACAATATGAAGAATAGTTCAAACTGAGAGGCATAACATTTACATCAGAATGCTAACAAATCGATCATGTTACCTATGCATATAGAACTTTCTATATTCACTAAAAGAGTAGCTATGCGTAATGCATGAGCGTATATTGTGTGTGACGCATGTGCGCACACGTCTAGTTACTAACTAATCGCATGTCATAGTGCCCGAATTAATGCTAGCTAATATTCACTGGTTTTATAACCTAAGTTGTGTTCCAAACTTGTCATACCCAAATTCATCCCAAAAATTTAGATAATGATTCCCTATTATTTGGGAAAAATAAAAAGAAAAATAAAAATAAAGATAAAGAACGAATGCTTCCACGAACAGCAGTAAGCATATATATTGACTAAGCAAATTATTTCATTGAATGATAAATATAACAACACCCATTGTATCATGAAGTAACCAAAAACTAGAGACGCCTTGACCCTCTTCAGATTGCTCTCCACGTGTATCGAGAGTCAAAGTTGAGAATTAACGCAATGTTTGAAAATTTTGGACAATAGTTTTCGAAACAGTTTCCAAATAAACCTGAAGAAAAGAATAGATAAAAGTGACCATAATCTTCCTAAAAGATTGATATGTGGGGAAAGTGATTTAATTAGAAAATGATGCACCAATAATTATAGCCATTTTAAATAGATTCAATTATGATTTTTTACAATTTTTTTTTTGTCGGTAATTTTTTTACAATTGATTGGTATTGCATATAGCACGTGATTAGGACATTCCAAGGAGGCGGTTATTTTTATGGAAAAAGAGTGAACGTAGGCAACTTAGTCCAATCCTTCTAATTTATTACTCTTAATTTATTATTATTATTGTTAATTTAATCTTCTAAATGAACATGGATTTCAATTCAACGCCAGCCTTTTCATTGCCTTTGCAACTTGCAAGCGTGTTAAACGAGTAAACTCTAGAAGCACGAAATATCTTAGACAAACCAAATCAGTGGGTCCTATATGCATTATTGACATAGGCTTGCGTGGATGATGAGAATCCTACCTTCAACAACTCAACTCCATCGAAGAAGTTAAAAAATAGGTCACATAAACTTGTTATAAATACCTGAAGTCTCTGGCCTTGGAATGACTCGACTAATATATTATGAGAGAGAGAGAGAGATGGCATCTGTCATCGTCAGCATTGCTGGAGATATGGCTCCACAAGCATTAGAAAAAATTAGAAATTTATAGGGCATCAGGCATGAGATCGGTGTGCTCAGGGACACATGTATAACAAGTTTATTTGACCTAATTTTGGCTTGAGCAACTGAAGGATGCTTTCTATGATGCACACGGCGTACTCGATGAATTCAAATTAGAAGCTCTTGTGACAAGAACTGAGGGGGGCACAATGTGTTGTAATTATTATTGTAATCATAGGTTTTAATGGCTCAACGTTAATGAAATGTCTCTTCAATTCACGCCTTTTCGATTCACATGCAATCGTTATGTCTCTTTGGATCAATGCCCTAATTGTTGCAATTATGGGTTAATAACTCTTTGTTCTCCTGTAGTTTCTGATTTAATAATATTGTTATTAAGGGTTAATGGCTCAACTAATGTGAGCATAATCTATGTGACTCTTGAGTTCATGTCCTTTCAGTTTTCTAAGCTAGTTCCCTTGTCTATAAATAGATGTGTCTTCTTAATTCAAAATAACAACAAAAACTTAAAGTATTCCTCTAGTTTCCTGGTAGTTTCTTTAAGTGTGCTGATTTAAAGAAGTGTTTGATAGAATCTCCTGCATATAGTGCTTATGCAAATGGGTTTGTTGTGTTGTATTTTGAGAGACATAGTTCATGAAACTAATTGGCACCGTTGACATGAACTAATCGCCTCGAGGAGATTTGATTAGCCGTACCTTACCTCTTGTTTATTTTGCTATTGCTTTCTTGGAATTATTATTATTTTCCCCCAATACGTATTAATATTTCCCATAATCTTTAAATGATTATCTTTTACTGCTTGTTGGGTTTATAAAAAAATCAAGATGACTAATAATAATCAAGTACCCAATAATGTCTGGAATGTTTGTGAGGACGTTCATATGGCCGTTTCAATGAGTGAGGTTCAAACCTCATGGTCTAGTGTTACGGCAACAAATTTGGCAAGCTTTCGGGCTGAAACCATCTATGGTGGTACCTGTAGAAGTCGCTTGACCGATACACTGGGGATTGTTTTTCAAAAAAGTACATATCCAATGGTGTATGGTTTAATTTCTAGAGAGATGGTTTAACAAGCTTTGCCTAATCTACCTTCTCCAATAAACATCGAATGAGAAAATGTATGAGTTAACTAGTGTGGGCATTAAGCAGTGGTAACATAAGATGTTCTTCTATTTGACCACAATGAATTTAGTTAAGTACTCATTAGAGGTGTGCTCAATAATTAGTCCAGATGAGCAAGATGTCATGATGCATGGGGAGCTAGAGCCTTGGAAGCATGGGGATTTCCTATGCCAAAACTATATCCTTAATTGTCTTGTATCATGTTTATTGTAATATTGAAACTACTAGACAATTATGGGAGTCCTTAGAAAAGAAATACAAAGTTGAGAAATTTGTGGTAGCCAAATTCTTGGACTCAAGATGGTGGATTCTAAATCTGTCATGAACTAGGTCCATGGAGTGCAAATGATTTTGAACATCTTTGTTGAGGAAATGTTCTTACTGAATCATTCCAAGTGGCATTTAAAAATATATGAATGACAATCGGAAAGAGATGAGCCTTGAAGATCTCATTCCGTGCCTCATAATCAAGGAAGACAATATGTGGATTGCACATCCTTCTATGGAACCAAAGGCCAACACTATTGAGTTTTCCAATTCCAAGCAAGATACAAAGAGGAAAAAGTTCTTTCAAGGAAACAGCAAGTAGAATGAACAATCCTGAAATTCCAAGGGACATGTTTTGTTTGTAACAAACTTGACCATCGGGCCAAGGATTGCAAAAAGTGCCTAAACAAAGGCAAGGGCGATGGTGTAGTCAAGTAGCTGAATTTGACAGATTAAATAGAGGATGAGAGACTGATTGCTGTGGTTGTGTATGAGGTATCATTGGTATTAAATAATACTAATTGGTGGTTGGAAACAAGTACCAAATATCACATTTATGTGGATAAACACCTGTTTTCATCTTACAAGAAGGCTGAGGAAGAAGAGAAGTTTTATATGGCTAACTCCACATTAGCAAATATTGCTAGAAGAAGAAAAGTGATCTTGAAACTCATCCCTAGAAGGAAAATCACTCCATACCTATCTAGAAGAGTTTCAACATTATATTGGAATTGGATAACTTTGTACTTTCCAAATAGGGTGTATGTGGGGAAACGGTACTTATGTAATGACCCGTTCAAAGTAAATGTGGCTGTCATTGATGTAAACTTGAAATTCTTGTACCCAAAGACTATCGATAATGAGAAATCTTTGTTTTACACTATTGTAACTCCTTATCTATGGCATGGTAGATTACGACATATAAGCTATGCTACACCGAAAAAGATAGCAAATTGAGGCTAATTCCAATGTTTGAGTTGGATGTCCATCACAAGTACGAGACTTGTGTTGAGAAAACCTTAAAATAAAGAGCATTAACAACATTAAATAGCTAATTAGTGAGGACTTCAAATAATTTTACATTATTTTTTTAATAGCTTATATTTTTAATGTCTTTTACAGTATCAATAGTCATAATTTACGAATGAGGAAAATGTTTTTGTGAGGAGTCTTCACGGTGTCCAAAAGGCATAAACAACTCCTTATGGCATCCTCCTCTAGTATTCGTTCTCTTCTATCTTATTTGTCCTCTTAGTCTTCAATTTGCCAAAATCGAAAGAAACAACTTTTCCGCTCGCCACTCGACACTCGCCTTGCTCACTTTGGGTCATTCGTACCGCTCACCGCTCGATGCTCGCTTGGTTTGTTACTCCTCGCTTGACATTCGATGCTCATTTTGTTTGACGCTCACCCCACTTGACCCTCACCGCTTGTATTTCGTAACTAACCTCACTCATCATCGAACCATTGAGTCAGTACAGTCCTTGGTTGCCATTTCAAGGAGTACAAAAAATGAAACAAAAAATTATTGATTGGTCCTAGGTTGACTTGGAAACCGGACCAAAACCATTAAGTCAATTCAGTCCTCAATTGCTTTTTTTTAAGGAGTACAAAAAATGAAATTAAAAATTATCATTTGGTCCCGGGTTGACCTTGGGACTAGACTAAACCTATTGAGTAGGTCCAGTCCTCGGTCCGAAGCTTAATGGGGTCGGTCCTCGGTCTCAAAAAATGAGAATCGGCACCGTGCGGATCGGTCCTAAGGTTAGGGGGTGGACCGGCCCAACTCGGACCATGCTCACCCTTAATTTGACCTACACCTCAGATCACCTCAGCTCGGCTCTAGATCCTCCACTCTACGATCCCCGAAAAGAATTGAGCCCACGACGGGGTGAGATATAAATCTCAGCAAGTTCAGGCTCTAAACCCCAATTAGGAAGGTAATACACCTAGAGCATCCTAACCACACAATACAGAGAACACATCTCGCCTCAGTTCCCTCCTGCATGTCAGTACAGTTCATATACACAATGCATATAATCATAGCACACAACAATTAAAACGCCTCATCAACTCAATCAATCATGTGTTCTAATTGTTAATTTCGTCCCTCAAGGGTACGGCCTACTCCCAAGTTTGGCAGTCTACTGGTGTCACCAGGCATCGTCTCTTCCCCATTTAGCATGGCTACGTCTCTCAAAGACGGCTTTCACAAAGGAACATAGGTCCAGAATTTACTGCGACCTAATACCCATTAAGTGGGTAACCCATATAGGGATTTAGTAACGTCTGACGTAATCGCTCAAGACGGGTTCTCTTAACCAACACACGACCGTTCAATCTCGGCACAGGACACTGTGCATTGCACTCAAATGCCTCAATTAAAATAGTGATTCTGGCTTATTTTCTTCGTATTACAAACATCCAGAAAATAGTCGTGTGTGGGTACATGGTCAATTCGAACCAGAAAAAAGTGATATCTTTAAATTTAAAATCCCACTGTTTTATATAGTATATAAAACCATGTTCGGTGTTAAAATCCAACACTTGGAATTTTCTGAATAAATTCCACCACGGATCAATGGACGATCATGAATTGATCTTGAATGGTTGTGTTTCGATCGCAGGTGATTTCTCTCCGTCATGTACTAACCATGGACGACCATGAGTCAACCTAGTACGACCATGTGTTGGCTATGGATTGATCGATCTTGAACAATCACATGACAATCGGAAGCCGGCTAGGACTAAGCTGGGGTCGGTCCGCTTGACTAGTGCCAATCCAAGGATCGGCCATTAAGCACATGCCCTAAGCTATCGACCTAGCCAAGAAGGCAAATTTTGCCTATGACAACCACACCGAGGGTGGCTTTGCCATGAACCTCAAGTGTGTCGAAATGGTCGATAGAAGATGCACACAAAAAGACCTTGTCTAGTCTCGGTTGCACTTCCAATGGTCTATCTCCCACGTTTGCCATATTATTTGGAAATGGACAAAAGAGGATATTCTAGAAACCCCTAGGTCATTCATGAACGGGGATGACTCATCACCTTAGGTGGGTAATGATTACCAAATATTTGGCTTGGAAATTAAGCAAAGGAATCTTGACAAATGTATTAATAAGAAGGAGACACCATGGCCAATCATTACCATCCTAAGGCCTAGGTGCCACATAACCATCTTTAGGGTGCCACCTAATTAAAGTGGCTTGTTCTCCAAGAAGGGCCAAGTACTTATGTGGGCCAATAAAAGGAAGAAAAATAAGCCTCCAATCATTATATTAGGCCATTAGATTTCCACCTCATAAGCTTAGGTGTGCCACCTTACAAATTAGGCTTGCCACCTCAATGTTATGGCCATGCCACTTTGAGAAAGATAATTGGGCCATTTGGATAAGTAATGATGAAGATGGTGCCTATAAATAGGATGAGCTCCTCATTCATTTCCACCATTTCTTGCCATTCACACACCATTTTCCCCTTTCTTTCCTTTCTCTTGACCTTTCACCGCCGCCCCTCAACAAGCCGCTCACCCTTACTTTCTCAAGATTCATCGAGGTAAGTAAGATCCCTAATTCGCCTCTAGGGTGGTAGACACCATTGTTGAATCTAGTTAGGTGCTCATTCATTCAAGCCGTTGGTAGATGTAAGATCTTTTGTGTGGTTTGCTCATGTTTGTGCTTGAATATGTGCTTGAGTTGTTCATGCTCTGAATGAGGCCAAGGTTCACTCAGGTTGAGTTCAACATGAGGCAAGGTCAACCAAGGTCACGAGGCCATGGATTGGCATTAAAGCATGTCGGTTCCAAGTCTCATTCAGCACAGGTATCACCTAAGGCTATGAGGTCTTGGATCAACGTTAAGGCGTGCCCATTCCAAGTCTTGATCGGTATGGGGATAGCCCAAGCCAACAAGGTTTTGATAGCGCATTAAGGCATGCTGATTTTATGCCTTGGTTGGTGTGGGCACTTTGTGCTTGGTGTTTGAATGAAGTCACAAACCAAGAATCATTCACGGCATGAAGTATGTTAACGCTAGGTCAAAAAGAAGGTTTGTCAAGCTTAGGATCTTCATGAAGTGAGGTGTACCCACGCCTCAAGGACTTGGATCGTCATTGAGACGTGCTATTTTCGAGCCTTATCCAGTGCGAGGATCGACGCTTAGTGTTCGGTTCAAGTCACAGATCAAGGATTGTTCTCGATATGTTGCATAGTACAATATAAGGAGTCATGGCACACACATGTGAATGAGCGCGCCTTCGGGCCAAGTATGAGTAAGCTAAGAAGAAAGATAAGAACTGGCTTGTCTGATGCACTAATGTGTACACTTAAAGTGGAAAAAGCGCTTGTCGCCACATGGCGTTGGCGGTAATACCTCGTTCATAAAACAGGATGTCTTAGTTGAGTCAGGATGCTTGAGTCTTAAGCTTGGAAGCCTCAGAAAAGTTAGTTTTGAGAAGTCTCAATCGAGCCAAGATGCCCTAATCAAGCCATAAAGTTTAACAAGAAGCTGGAAGTCTCGGTTGAGTTGAGAGGACCTAGTTAAGCTAGGACAATTATAAAAGAATTATTGTATGCATGTCGGTATATACGTAAACATGATATGTTAATGTGTTCATTATTAAGTCAAAGGTTTTTACATTGACATCATGTATTTAGTCAAGGCATGTCAAGTAATTTGCTATTGATCAGTCATCAATGTTGTTTGTGAAAATTGTACTTGCTAGGCTTCAAGGATGAAATGCTTTCCTAGTAGAGGATTAGGAATTTTACTTACTAAGTTCCTCAATTCACTCTCTATCTTTCAGACTTGTAGACATGGAAGTCTCACGTTAGTCTTGGGAGTTGCAGTCACGCTAGAGGAGATAGGAATTTTCAGGATTATGTGAAAATTTGAAGTGTGATGTTAAAAGGAAAAGGGATTGTAAATGTACTATTGTAATATAAAGTAATGTGTTATGCGTGGTGTATATCCTAGTTTTCTAGTTTTTGTTTGTCTGGGAAGTTTGTTCGTTCTCACTTCCACATGTGTTTATTAACAAGATAAACAGAATTGGGATCCTTACGAGCCCAAGACGTTGCAAAAATAACCATTACTGCTTAGGACCCTAGAGATAAAGTTGGGGTTGTTACAATTATTTATCGAATACTTTCGAGTAAAGGTTTGGTATTGCATTGTAACTGTAAATAGTCAAGTGTACATGTACGACCCCGACCTCATCTCTAGGGTCACGTGTGATATGGGTTATATTTTTTTTTCTCGACATCCCAGGTGTGTCGCCGACTCGTACTTCTTTCTTTTTATAAGTTTTTGAGTTATGCACACGTGGAAGCAATAAATCAACGTCCAATCACCATAGTGTTGCAACATCAAAAGTAGTAGAAAACACACATGCAACCATATTTTTACATATACATGACATACTGCATATAATTACATGTCTTTCCTTTTAATATTACAAGCCCTTCTACTTGAGCTAAGCTTTACATTACAAAAGCATACTGTCTTTTCCAAAAGTACATCAACTTCGGGGTAACCCTATCTCCTCTAATGAGATTCTAACAAAAAACGGTTCCCCTTATAAGTACTAGCTAACTAGTAGTCATTTACGGTGCTGTCGGATGGAGCATCTCCATCAGGCCCTGGTGGACCATCGAAGCCACGGAGTGGACCAACAAAATCCCCATCGAGACACTTGTACCAAGCTCGGTACTTGTGGGGAATGAGTTCATTCAGCCTTTCATCCACCCAAACGGTCATAGGGACCATCCGATAGTATTTATCTCTACTAACAAAGTAGAGTAATGTTTCCGAAATGGTCATCTTTGTGGGGACGCTGAACCTCATGGACAGCACGGCCATCCTACAAGTCGGAAAAGAGACAACGGGTGAGTATAACTCAGTAAGTAAAACTTACTAAAATCCAGGTAGGATGACGCCTCGTCTTTCCACAAGCACATAACTTCTCCTAAAAACTTGTCAATGACAGATCAATATCAAGATGAAAATCATGCCTTTAGTAAAATCATGAGCGACCCTCAACCATTTAAATGCAAGCATGCACCAAGGATCCATTTCGTAATGTCAAAAACTCATGCACATAGGGTTCGTTTATTAATAGTCGAAATCCATCGACTCTTTCAAAATCCACTGAGCATCCGAAATCCATCGAGCAACGTCACCAAATCCATTGGTCGACGGCTAGAATTAGTCCCTTGTGTGTCCATGCATCAAGTATCATAATCCGGTTCTTATCTTCATCTTAATCCAAGGCCTAAAGGCGTGCCATGCATAAATATGTGGAATGTCTTACCGATTTCAAGTCCTTGAGCATGCCGAGCATGAATTAGGGTTCGTGGCTTGGTTCAATCCGCTTGCTACACTAATTTAGTACCAAACTTGGCTTGGTAATGATACACCTCAATATCGTACCGAGACAATGAAATTGACCAATTCGTTGTGGTCTTGTGTTCGTCCAAAGCCAACAAAAGTCTAATTCAGAACTCGGGTTGTGAACATACATTTACAAAAGTGATTTAGAATGGTTTATAAAACAACATCGAGTTTTCTTCAAATACCTTTCGACTATTAGGATCAAAGTAAAATAAAGGCATAGTAGAACAAGTACAAGAACCGGGACACTTTAAATTCACAAGCCAAAGCCTAAACCAAGGTCCAACATTAATCTAAAATCAACTCAAGAAAGCATGAATCAAACCACAATTAGAACAACAAATCAAGCATGGACTAGTTACAAGCTTAGATGGATGCAACACAACATCTTAACCAAACGTTAGTAAGTCTACTTACTATTTTCTAGACCAACGGACTCAAGTGACGGCGAACGGCGGCAAGGACACCTAAAGAGCGAGCTGAGGAAAGAAAGATGGAGGAATTGGTGTGGGCGGCCAAGGAAGAAGAAGAAGAAAGGAGGAGAAATTTGTGAGCCTTCCCCCTAATTATAGAACACCCTTCATTAATGATCTTGATAAGGCATTTAATGTTAATAGCTTAAATGGAAAGTTTAAAAGCAATGTGGCAAGTCTATAGGTTCTTTCAAAGGTTCTAAGCTCCAAGTGGCAAGCTCCTATTTGGTTCATCTAGATTTGTATTGATGGCTCTTAGTAAATGAAGTGGTCCTCCTTATCTCCCCCAATAATTGCTATCCAAGTTGCCCCCACTTCCCCTTCCAAGTTGGGCATGTGGCCCTCTTATCCTGGGTGAAAACCATTTCGAGTAATTTTTGAAATCGGCGTCAATACCTTGTCAAATGCGCTTGAAAATTATAAAATTTCAATATGTTGTAGATAAGACCCTAAATGAATTTTTTTTTTTTTTGTGAAGAAAGCCAAGTCCAATTCGTTTTGTGGAAAGAGCAGTAAATCACTGAACACAGCCCAAAAATTCGTCTGTCGAGCAGATTCAACAATTGGAGAGAGTGACTCATTTCGGAATCCAAATATTCACAAAACTCTTTGAAATTTCTGTACGTTGTAGAAATAGATGTCCTTTAAAACGTTTGTGAAGGAAACATGTTCAAATTAGAAAGGGAAAATTTTATAAAAAATCGATAAGGCGATTGGATCATTGTTTTTACTACACTGGGCAAGTTTTGTACGGTAATTGATTGGGCCATCGTCCCAACCATTTTACCTCAGAAAAATCTGAAATTTAAGTATGTTATATATTAAGATGTTTTGAACAACATTTGTTGACACCTAATTTTGACCATGCTATTTACTTATTACATTAAGCATTTCATAGCATTGCATTTAGGTAATAATAACATTTATGATCAAACTTATCTTTTAGAAAATAAAAAATAGAGGGTGTTGATACCTAATTTAGGATCAAGTTCATCCTTTAAAAAAAAAAAAAATAGAGCATTTGGTTGTGGAGGGAAATTTTGAAATTTTTTTCAGTAATAAAACATTTGGTCGTTAAACATATCTCTTCATTTCAAATTCAAAATTCAACGGTCGTGTGATTTTGGAGCCACTAATGTTGTTTGAGTAGTTGAGTGAATATTGGGAAATCTTCACTTATTTGTTGAGTTTTCCCTCTATAAATAGAGAGTGCGAGACGTAAATTTAGGGGGGGCTTTTTGGAGGTCAAAAAGTTTTCACAAAAGAGAAGAAAATGAAAGTTCTTCCCCTTTGGCCTTTCCGTTCGAAAGGGAAAGGCAGAGAAGTCAAAGCTTCTGCAGAAAAGTAGCAGGAAGACAGAGGGTAGAAAGAACCGAAAAAGTAAAAAGGAAAAGAAAGAAAGATAGGAGACCAGTCAAACAGCAGAGCACAACAGTGAGAGAGAGGAAACCGGTGAGAGAGAGAAGTGACGTGAGGGACGTGCGACAGGTGAGTGAAAAAACAAATCAAAAGAGAGCCATTGTTCGTCTTCCTCGTGCAGCCCCTCCTCAATGCTGCCACACCTCCAGACGCCAGCGTCTCCCTCTACCAGCCACTGTTGCTCTGCCTGTGACCCAACAACACTGCTGCTGTGACCTGGGGCAGCCCGCGAGCCCCTCGCCGAGTCCCTGTCACATCTCTGCTCACCACCATCCTCTTTCCAGCGATCCAGTGCCTGCACTGCCATTCCTTCAGCCATCCGCGACTTGCATCTGTCGCGCCTTGCCACAGCCCGCTCTGACCCGCGACGCGTAGCCAGCCATGATGCCATGCTATCGCTGTTCCAGGAGACCGACCTTACCGCGCCACTACCTCTACAACAACACCCCGCAGATCCAAATTGTTGCCTTCAGCATCAACCAATCCTGAGTCGGTCATCACCTGACGACGCTCGTCCGCGCCTTTGCTCGAGCTCGAGTCGGTCTCTATGACTCCAAAACCCGCGATCTACAGCACTGCGGTCACCGCACCATCGTAGCTCGCCGTCGCTTCGGAGCTCCATTCACCTACCGTCGGTCTCCACGTGACGACCCGTGACTCGCACAACAACCCTCCTGCCCGCTGCTGATCTATTGGCCGTCGCCCCTTGCCAGCAGCTCTTCCGCCAATGATGACCGCACCACTACACCCCATCTCGCTTGCGACTCGCGCCGGTTCGCAACCCACACCGCTACCTACGTCGCTGCCCAGTAACCCACGATCCAGCTCCGCCTCCGCCGATCCGCTGTGCCGGAGCCTGACGCCACCGCGCTGTCGCCCATGACGCCCCTCGTCGTCACCGCCCGCCAGCTCTCACCGGAATTCCGACACCGGTCACCGTCCGTTCAGCGCCCACCAACACTGCTGCAAGTTCCCCCTTTTTGGTAATTTAGTTTGTTTATTTTTATTTTTATTTTTATTTTTCATGTTATTATTTTATTTGATAGCATTGTTTATGTTTAGTTATTTAAATTGCGATATTGGATGTTAATATTCATAAAATCTTGTAGGCATTATCCGTAGGGATTTTGTTCAGAATTATTGTAAATATTAATTTGATCCGAGAGACATCGGATCATTTTTTTAATTATATTAATTTTTTAGCTTTTTGGTAGAATTTCAATCGTTAAATCATTATAATTATTAATTTGATCCGTAAGACTTGGGATCGGATTTTTAATTATTTTGATCTCTTTGTCGTGATGATTAAGGTTAGAATAATTGTTAATTTGACCTGTGAGATGGCAGGTTATTTTTTCGACTATTTTAATCCTTTATTAGTTGACTTTGTTAATTATTTAGGTTTAATATTTCATAATTACTCACCTTAAAAAAAACTAAAAAGAAACAAAAAAAAATTAATCAAAGAAATCAAAATCTTGCATGAGCATATAGGACATGTAGGTTTAATAAATTAGACATGTAGGTTTAGTAAATTTTTTTTTTTTTAGGATTATATTTTTATGACTGCAATTTTAGATATCTTTTTAAAATAGGTTAGGATCAGACCTAAATACCTTGTTTTTTTTAAAATAGAGTCTTAGATAAAATTGGCATATTCTCATCATTTTTTAAATAATAAATAATAAATAGTTTTCTAAGATAGGATAGGGTTTAAGTCAAATTAATCCCTAGAATAAATTAGAAAATTATCCTTTTTTAGATAGTTTAATTAGGGTTTTTATTAATTCCGAATTTCAATAAAAAAAATACAAAAATACTAGGTGCATGTTAACTAGTTTGCATAATAGGATCATTTAATCATAATTTGTTCATTAATAAAGTTAGGTCATGAGGTGCGTAATAACTAGTTTGCATAATAGGCTCATTTAATTAGAATTTGCATATTAATAAGATTAAGTCATTTAGTTAAAAAAATGCATTTTTATAAAAGAATTCTAATTTCAAAGAAAATCCAAAAAAAAAAAAAATCATTTGTTTTGTGTGATACAATTTATTTTATTTATTGAATGGTTGAGCACTTGTGTGGTCACCATATTTGCATGGTAGTAATTTAGGTTAAAATAAATCCAAATTGCTTGCAAAAACATTTTTTGAAAAATAAAAGAAACGGTACCGAAAGGGCATTAGAGAAATCTAGTATAACGAAGTCCCCGTACCCTTAGTCTCTGGTTCGTAGGAGTAAAATAATCTTCCCATTATTTTACTTAGGTGTCTAATCGACCTACCGTAAACCGATTAGTGGCGACTTCTAGATAAAATTTATTTGCATGTTAAGAAATTTGAACCTAAGTCGCGAATTGGTATGGTTGGGAGAGCCCGAGTTAAGTCTAGGCTTAGTAATCCATTAGTCTAATTTTAGGTGGTGCACCTAAAAAATAGGTCACGACAGCTTGGCGACTCCACTTGGGATTTGTGTTAAAACACTTAGTGGACTTAGGCCAAATTTTCTTTTTCTTTAAAAAAAAATGTTTTTGTTTGGCAGTGATGACACCAGGTACGTCCCTAACATTTCTAAGGTGTTAAATGTTCTTGCAGATGGGAGGTATAAGGGGAGTAGTCTTTGCTAATCCTTGGCTTGCAAGAAGGTGTGGGATGAATGATTTATCTTTCCTGATCAGAAGTGTTGTTTGCATTTAAACTGTTGTGCATGCTTTATTGCTTTAGTACTACACTATTGCACACAGAACCTGTGGTCGGACTTGGGCTGCGATAGGATTTTTAGGATGATATTGAGAAGGATACTTCCTCCAAAGCGAGATTGCTATGTAGAGGTTGACCTTCTCTTCCCCGAAAGTTTTTCATGGTGTCCAATATGTTTGTCCATATCCGCGAGACTGCGTGACTATTGTACATTCCATTCGACTGAGCCGGAGTTAGGGGGACCTGACATGTTAATGCGAGACTGCAACAGTCAGATCATCCTCTTAGCTCCACTTTGTTAAGCCATTTAGGTAGAAATCGAGCCTCACTTACCATGCACATGTTTATATGATTGCCATTAATTTTCCTTGGTGAAGTAAGTCTTCTATCCTTATACCATGCCATTTATTTTGTTGCGGTTTTGGTTAGTTCATGACAATTTAGGTCAATCATTGATTTTATTCATTTGTCAATTAGGAATGAAATGAGGAAATTGTCATGCAATGAAACATTTGGAAAATAAAAAAAAAAATTGGAAAATTGCTTTCAATTCATGCCTTGACTCTTCCTAGCTCATGTCTAGGAAATTTCGTCCCTACTAGGGCATCCCATGTCTTTATTTTCCTAGTCCACTTCTAGGAAATCATCTTCATACGTGGACTTTTCTTGACTAAAAAATAGATTGTTGTCATAGATTGGCTCTCTATTTACACTTTCTACTTATATATTTTCGTTCATTTGAATTAGGTGATAATGAATCCTCCACATATTACACGATCAAGAGCTAAAATGACCAACCAAACTAAAATGCGTGATCGTATCTCCGCTATAGAATACCAACTCCAACAGTTGCTCACCTTTATGCAACTCATGATAGCTCAAATCCAATCCCTCCGAGCGGATTTGACTCCGGCACCTGCTTTCCCCAAGATAGTAGTTCCGAATGAGGAAGACAAGACCCAAATGAGCGATAACGATATGCCTAAACTGGAAGATAAACCACTATTGGTCATTGCCAAACTTGATAGTATCCCTAAGACGAAGCAAGATGAAGCAAATGTGATGAATACTCTGGGGCAGCTAAGTGGCAAATTCGATTATTTTGTGAAGTATTCGGCTCCTCCCAGTTTTTATATTGATCCCTGCGACATAGTTCCAAACAGATGGGATGGCATGGATGATCCGACTCCTCCAAAGACAGAGAACTTTGATGACGCCTTGGAAGGGATCAGAAGTCTTTTCAATGGCCTCTTCACAGGAGCCAATGATGAAGGACTTTCGGAAGACATGGACGTTAGCCCGCAAGAGTAACTTGTTACTTTTGCACATTCCCTTGCGCATGAATTTTAATCGCTTTCTAGGAATTATTGTTGCTTTTTAGGAATTGTTTTCGCCTTCTAGGAATTGTTTTCAATTTCTTATTTTGCTCTCTTTTCAGAGATTAGGAATTGCATTTTCAATTCCAATAATGTAATTCATTTGATTCTATTCAATGAAAATACAATTTTTATTTCCAAGTTTTGAGAGCATGACGAGGTACATCAAACTAGTCCAATGACGATATCCAACCATGAAAAAATATCATCCATAGAGAAATTCTGAGAACTATACTGTCTCATGCTTCCTCCCAAAAGTTTTTTTTCGAAAACAAAAGCATTTCACTGCTAAAAAAAAGAAACAAAAAAGTCCCAAAGTTTGTAGCAGATTAAACCTTTTTATTTGTTTAACTCATTTACTTCTTGTCTCAGAGCATAATTCTATCACTTGTTATGACAAGGGACATTTGAAAAGAGCGTATCAAGTTTCAATGATCATAAACTTGACTTGTGATCAACGGGCTTAGAGCGCACTTGCAGTGAAAAGCAAGTTTTGGGCAAGTAAAAGAGGACCATCATTCCCTGGTGGAAGAGATGACAAATTGGCAGTATGACAGATTTTGGTAGTCACCCGATTGAGACAAAATCTTCACCCAAACCAAAATGGATATTCCATGCGCATTTACTTTGATGTTACATAGTATCATATTCATGCACGTTCTCTTATGCAGGGGCAAAAGTGGATTTTCAGCCTTACATGATAGGGACAATCCAAAGACATCAACTGCTGAGGCAATCCCATTGTAGAGGAATCCTTGAATGAATGCTTAAAACCATTTTGCAGTGTGGAAAACTATTTATTTTAAAGTTGACAATTTTTCATACCTAAAGTTGTTGAGCTCTTTTTTTTTTTTAAAAAAAAGATTTTGCATGATGACTCTTACATGTTTTATCCACAAAATCCACTAAAGAACATCAAGATAGACTAATTTAATGAATGATGTGGAATTGATTGAGCATACTAAATGAGACGAGTCAGGATGATGAAAGGCAAACCCTATCCTATACACAGTCCCATATTCATATACTTATGAGATGAGTGTAGGAAGGTTAATATCTATATGGTAAAGAGTTCTCTCGCAAAAGGTATGGCAACTGAAATGATGAGAGGCAATTCATTTCTCTATCCCAAACACTACAGGTGATCCATTGCTTAACCCTTTTGAGCCCATACACTTATGGATATTCTTTTCAAATCACCCCTGTCAAGAATCACCCCCCACATGGGGCAACTAGGAGATAAAATGGCATCATGAGGTGAGGAAAATGAATTGAAATTTTCTTGCTCTCACTTGCATCAATCTTCAAGTCGTGCTATTACATTGAATTCAAGTTTTAATTTAAGTGCCTTAGGCTGACGAAGAGCATTTCTTTCTCTATCCTATACACTTATATCATTTGCATAGCCCACTTGAGCTTGCAATTTCATTTATTTAAACCCAGTTGGTGATTATCTCCCTTACTAGGGCAGGGCAAAAGGCAAATGAAGACCCTTGAAAGTTTGAGTGTCATTCAAAATGTAGATCCTTGACGTATGCATTGTGCGCAAGGATTGAAATCAATATAGAACTAAGGGGGCATGAAAAAATAGTGTGCTTGGTAAAAGAAAGGTCAATGCCCATGAAAAAGAAGTTAAGAAAAAATGCATGAAAACTAGGGGCATGAAAAAATGATGTGCCTATTAGAAGCAATGCCAATGAAAATGAAAACGAAAGAGTCAAGATAGATGACTATCGATTGCAAAAATTGAATCCCAATCGAGCAGTATTCAAAGAGTCAAGATCAATGGGGGGCTTTATGAAGACAATCCTCGATGGTGAAAAAGAAAACTGGTGGTAATGCCAAGATGATCACCAACTCACACCTTTCATGCTATTTTGAGCCTAATGATCATTTCGTTTCTCAATCCATGAACCCAGACTATGTTACGTCCCTTACAAAGTCTCTTCAGATTATGGCACTTGAATTAACATAAGGGTTCACGTGTTTTAAGCATCGCTTGAAGAAGTGCGAGCAAGATTATTTCTTTCTCATTTTGCAGGGTTCTTGACTTGTAAACCCGGAGATGATTGCGAAGCTATTCTTTCGATAGCCTTGATTCAAAGAGTCCATTTGTTAAGCCATTGACCAAGCCTACATTATGGTCCCTATTAAAGACCTCTCAGATTGGTAAGGTTGTACTGCTTGCGGGAATACTTGGACCCTTATTGGTATGATGATAGTGAGATTGGGCGATTCTCATAAAATAGCCATTCTGAATGAGAGTGAGTGAAAGTCCTTTTTAACTGAAAGTTCCTCATTTAGTATTCTTAGAAAATTCATGTCATGAAAATTGTCTTGAACGATGATTCTCTCCAGTGAAAATTTGGGTGATGTAAAGGTCATTATGCATGAACCTTGATTGAATTGATAAAAACTTCGGTGGATTTTGAAGTGTGCATTCCAGAATAGCCTTAATTGCTTATTTTTTTGGAAAATGCACTTTTGCTCTAATCATGTCTGATAGATAATGTTTTTTCAAAAACTCAAGAGCTCCTGATATTCAAGTTCCTTTCATAATGCCTCATGATATTAGGAGATGAGGAGCCTTCACGAACATTCAAGGTGCATCCTTAATGTTCCAAAAATTTATTTCTACCAGGAGGTGAAAGACTTTCACAAGATATCTAAATTCCAAAAGACATATCCCCAAAAATTCAGAGATATCATCAGGTTAGTATATCTTTACTCATATTCTAAATACTTGTCATTGTGTAGGTATTCCCTCTCAAGTGCATCGACACTTGACTCGGTCAAGCTGTTCTCTTCATCAACATGGTGTGCTTTTGTAGCCTAGAGTCATCTCATTAATTTGGGAGACATATCTCTAAGGATCAGAGATGCCACCAGATAAGTATATCTCTATCCATACCTTAAATACTTGTCATTGTACAAGTATTCCTTTCAAGCACCGTCACTTGATGGAGTTGCCCCCTAAATATTTTTTTCCAAATTCAGTCTGATTCAGGCGACCATAGAATGGTAAGTGAATCCCCATTTAAGAGACTGTAGAATGGTACGGGTTCTAGATAGCATATATTTCTCGTTTAGGCGACCGTAAAATGGTACGGGTCCTAGACAGCATTTATTTCCCTATTCAGGCGACCGTAGAATGGTACGAGTCCTGGAAGACGAACCTCAGTTTAGGCGACCATAGAATGGTATGGGTCCTAGACAACATTTATTTCCCTATTCAGGCGACCGTAGAATGGTACGGGTCTTGGAAGGCAAATCCCTGTTAGGCAACCGTAGAATGGTACAAGTCCTAGAAAAGCAATTTCCCCATTCAGGTGACTGTAGAATGGTATGAGTCTTGGAAAATGAATCCTCGTTTAGGCGACCATGAAAGGTACGAGTCCTAAACACAACCAAACACTGTCATACTAGGCGACCGTAGAAAGATAAAGCTCCTAGGAAAGCAGTCTCCTTATAAAGTCTTGTTCTTGTTTTAGGCGACCGTAGAATGGTACGGCAGTGCAGGACATGTAACACTAATTATCTTGAATCTACCCTCCTTAAGGGTAAGTTATTCTAGGTAGGTTCCTTATCATTTGCATTTCCATGCATCATATAAATTGCATTTTAAAATGGAATTCATTTTTCGACAAAAAAAATCATTCAATACATGTATATGATTTAAATTTAGGTATTAATTTGTCTTTGAAGGCAACCTCTATGAGCTCACCTTCAAAGCGGGGCAAAAAAAATCTCATCAAGTACTTGAAAGAAAATTCGAACTCTTGTCGACAAGATGATGATAAAATTGAGTGATATATTCTCGCATCAATGGTCGAGACAAATAACCCCTCCTAAGTGAGAGCGAGTGAAAAGCCTTTTCACACTAAAAGTGTCTCATTTAACATGTTCAAGAGATTCACGCTATAAGTGAAAATTGTTTTAATGATAATTTTTCTGGTGGAAGTTTGATAAAGCCATCATGCATGGACCTTCATTGAATTAAAAAAATGAAATGCATTTTTCCTCAAAGACCAAAGGATTTGTCTTTGAAGCCCTAAGTTTGTTCAGTCATATTTGAATACTTGATGAGAATTCCAAGTACCTATTTATAAAATGTTTTCAAATGTCTAGTGTGAATTCCAGATATTTGAACCTTTAAACGCTTGATGTGACTTCCACGTGTTTTGTCTTTTCAAACATCTGATGTGATTTCCAGATGTTTAGTAAATGTTTTCAAATGTCTGTCATAAGAATCAGATTTTTGAAATTTCAAGTACTTGATGCAATTTTCAGGTGCTTAGAATCTGATGAGAATTTCAAATCCCTAAAGACTTTGAGCCTTTCAATTATTTGAAGGGAGTTCCAAATGATTATCAAGTCTCATAGGAATCATTTCACACCTAAATCCCAAGACAAGTACAACATGTACGTGTTCTTCTTGGCATTTGCATTTTATTGGGCATAGACACATTGAGATCTATGTTCCTAACCAAATCGTTGCATTTACATTGCATTCTTTATTGCATTACCTTGCATTTCAAAAGGGATTAAATTTATTTGAGTCCATTTAAAAAAAAAAAAAGTCATTGCAATTAACATGTATATTCATTTTGCATTCATTATGCGTGGTCTAAATTTAGGTGTCATTATTTGAAGGGAGTTCCAAATGATTATCAAGTCTCATAGGAATCATTTCACACCTAAATCCCAAGACAAGTACGACATGTACGTGTTCTTCTTGGCATTTGCATTTTATTGGGCATAGACACATTGAGATCTATGTTCCTAACCAAATCATTGCATTTACATTGCATTCTTTATTGCATTACCTTGCATTTCAAAAGGGATTAAATTTATTTGAGTCAATTTAAAAAAAAAAGTCATTGCAATTAACATGTATATTCATTTTGCATTCATTATGCGTGGTCTAAATTTAGGTGTCATTTATCTTTGAAGGAAACCTCTACGAGCTTCCCTTTCGAAGAGGGGCAACTGTTGACACTTAATTTTGACCATGCTATTTACTTATTACATTAAGCATTTCATAACATTGCATTTAGGTAATAATAACATTTATGATCAAACTTATCTTTTAGAAAATAAAAAATAGAGGGTGTTGACACCTAATTTAGGATCAAGCTTATCCTTTAAAAAAATAAAAATAGAGCATTTGGTTGTGGAGGGAAATTTTGAGTAATAAAACATTTGGTTGTTAAACATATCTCTTCATTTCAAATTCAAAATTCAACAGTCGTATGATTTTGGAGCCACTAATCTTGTTTGAGTAGTTGAGTGAATATTGAGAAATCTTCACTTATTTGTTGAGTTTTCCCTCTATAAATAGAGAGTGCGAGACGTAAATTTTGGGGGGGCTTTTTAGAGGTAAAAAAAGTTTCCCAAAAGAGAAGAAAAGGAAAGTTCTTCCCCTTTGGCTTTTCCGTTTGAAAGGGAAAGGCAGAGAAGTCAAAGCTTCTGCAGAAAAGCAGCAAGAAGATAGAGGGGGGAAAGAACCGAAAAGTAAAAAGGAAAAGAAAGAAAGAGAGGAGACCGGTCAAACAGCAGGGCACAACAGTGAGAGAGCGAGGAAACCGGTGAGAGAGAGAAGTGACATGAGGGACGTGCGACAGGTGAGTGAAAAAACAAATCAAAAGAGTCACTGTTCGTCTTCCTTGTGCAGCCCCTCCTCGATGCTGCCGCACCTCTAGACGCTAGCGTCTCCCTCTGCCAGTCACTGTTGCTCTACCTGACCCAGCGACGCTGCTGCTATGACTTGGGGCAGCCCACGAGCCCCCTCGCCAAGTCCCTGTCGCATCTCCACTCACCACTGTGACATCCCAGAATTTCAACCCTATTTTCTACTGGATAAATCGAGCATTTCTTTGACGCGCCTACATGGCTATTCTTAGAGCTGATCACTCTCGAGATAACTAGCCATTAAAAATTTTAAGGCAAATAGACTTGAGAATTTGACCAAGAATCGGCTTCTCGACCGTGTCCGTCTTTAGAGGTCATTACGACACAGATATAAATCAATTTGAGATCAGAGATAGGTCGGTTCGACTGAGATGTGTGGCTAATCGTGGGTGACACCACTAAATTAGAAAATTCTCGTTGACCGGCACTAGACTGATTTTCTTATTGTTTTGGTACCCTGTGT
Source organism: Eucalyptus sp. ANBG9806169 (assembly GCA_014182395.1). Classification (NCBI taxonomy): domain Eukaryota; kingdom Viridiplantae; phylum Streptophyta; class Magnoliopsida; order Myrtales; family Myrtaceae; genus Eucalyptus; species Eucalyptus sp. ANBG9806169. Next base: position 18,037,376 of record CM024574.1, on the reverse strand, counting down.
CTGTATTTGGATCCTTGGGATTTTCACGATAACCGTAAGTCATCAATGAGTCGAGTGGTTTCATAGTGGCTCGAAGAAAATCGACCACGGGTTATTTGCACTAAAAATGTCTGAAAGTTACCTGATAGTCTAGGTCACGCTAAAAACCCGTCAAATAGAAATTCACCGCCAATTCGAGTCCGATTTCAAAAATTGAAGATTCTGTCATGTCACCCCTCATCTCTCTTATCTCTTCCCTCATCTCTATCCTCTCCATCTCTCTCACCTCTCCACCATCCAAGACCATCTCCTCTTCATTTTCGAAACCCTCAAGCCAGCAAGAAGACCGGCAGAAGGAGCTGCACCCGTTGCATGCCTCCACCCGCGCCACCGCCGGTTTCTGCTCCAGCCGACCTTTCGTCAAAGATTCGAGTTAAAAGTGGTCTTCCAGGATGAACCAGTGAACGCGCCACATATCTCCGTGAAGAGGACATTCAGACCGTTCCAACAAGCCTGACCACACCCCGAACAGAGCCACCGTTCGTCCCGTACGGCCGCTGGAGTCCGCCGCTCGCCGGACCGTCTGGAAGCTGCCCGCTAGCATTGTTTCGTGTTTTCTTGCTGTTTCGCCCCATTTCAGCCCTTCATTTGCCCATGTCATCCACCCACAAGATCCCCAAGACCCCAGGGAGCTATCGGTTGCAAACCACCCGCTCGCTGGAGCTCCGATCGGCCCGTTTTCGCCGTAGAAACTGCTAGTCTCCTCTTTGCAGCCCGCAAGCCAAACCCACGGTTCAGTCCATTGGGATTCGGCCCAACTTCGGCCCAAGTGAACTTCAGCCCACAAGACCAAGCGGCCTAGCAAGCTCAGCCTAAGTTGGTTTAATTTAGTTGAAGCCCAAGTCCACAGATGCAGCCCATTAATTGAGTCTTTGGCCCAAACAAGTTCGGCCCATGAAGAAAGCCCAATCACAGCCAAGCCCAAGCCCAAGAGTGAGCCCAGTCCAGTGCAAGAACAAATCTCAGTTGGGCTGAAATTTGTTGGGCCCAAGTTTAAGACCCGGTCCAAGCCCGCCGGTGTTGTCGAAAGCCCGATTTCGGTCGCCGTCGCGGTGTTTCGGTTCCCGCTTTTAACCAAGTGAGTTTTACTCACTAATGCTTTCTTAGTTTGCTAATAATGTCTAAGGGTTGGTTAAATTTAATTAAATGCAACTAGGTGATTAGATTAATTTAGATAAATTAAATTAGAGACTTAATGATGCATGTTAGGTGCTTAGAAATAGACATTATCAAGTAAGCATGCCATATTATTTATTGAACAAGTCTCGGTAATTTTCCGGGCTCGTCTCGGTCTCCAATTAGGCATCATGGGCCTAAAGTGGATTTTTATTATTTATTTATTTAATTTTCGAAATTAATTATTTAATTATTTATTTTTCCAAAAATTCAACCGGGATGGCCGGTGACCAAAATTTTGTGCTGATGATCGTGGTGTAGTCCGTTTATTTATTTGAGCTTTATTTTGTGCTAAATTGATTTATGAGTGATTTTAGGATTTATTCCTAAATTGAATAATTTTGGAAAATCAATTGAAGAATAACCGAGCATCGATTGACAATGCCAAAAATAATTTGGTGGACTACAGAAAATGGTGGGTTTGTGGAAATGAAATTATAATATTTTGGCTAAGGCGAACTGTGTCCCTACACACAGCTATTTTATCGAGAAGGATAAAAGATGGAACGGATTGAATGGTCTAATAGTATACTATATCATCCTACGGGCTTTGATATGTTAGCTTAGCGAGAGTAGTATACTAGTGTACTATATTAGCCTACGGGAGATATGTTAGCTTAGCGTGAGCAGTACACTTTATCAGCTTAAGGTGAGCATCAGGGGTATACTATATCAGCCTACGGGCGATATGTTAGCTTAGCGAGAGCAGTATATCGGTATACTATATTAGCCTGCGGGCGATAAGTCAGCTTAGCGAGAGCAGTATACCTTAACTTTATCAACTTAGAGCGAACTATACTATCTATTTATCAGCTTAGAGTGAGCAGTCCTGATATAGTCGGACTTTATAGATAGTATTGATTGAATTGACCATGGGATAGTCCGATGACGTGTAATCAACTAAGTCGATTGATCATTGCCTTGAATTGATATCATGAATTGATTGAGTTGAAATGACCAAGAGTGGGTCTGACTGACATGTAATCGACTAGGTCGATTTGATCGATACTTCGATCTGTTGAGATTATTGGGTGCCTATTGAACTGTATTGATTTGCAGGTTGGGACTGAGGCCAAGGTAAGTCCTCCGACTTGTGTTGTGCATAGGCAGTCCTAAGGTGTATTGGTTTACTAATCGGGTTTAGGGGATAGAACTTGCTGAGACGTTGTCTCATTGGTTATTGAATAACCATTTCAGGTCCCTAGATGTAATAGACTTGGATTTTGAAGATCTCGAAAGTCTGGTGCAGTCTATTGAAGGCTCCAGTTGGAGTATGGAGGGTGATGAAGAGGAGGACTAGGATCTGTAGTTTGTGGAACCCCACCCCTACTTGTACACCTTGTTTTTAAACTAGCTTGAGTTGAATTTGAATTACTAATTCACCTTGTATATACATGCACTAGTTTGCAATGTATATAAGTGTGAATGTTTTTAAAGGTTTGAAATTTAGTCCTACTATTCTATCCCAATGTTTTATTGTCTGGGGATTTAATATATGCTTCCGCTTGCACATGAAAAAGATAGGGTCGGCGATACATAGTCTTGAGATATCGCTTTTAAAATCAACCAAGGTAAGGGATGTGCGCGTGCCTGAGGATCGGGGCGTTCCACCGTCCTCCTTCTAGCGATAAAGTGTCTGCATCGCCGTTCCTTCAGCCATCCGCGACTTGCATCTGCCGCGCCTTGCCGCAGCCCACTGTCATCCGCGACGCGTAGCTAGCCACAACGTTGTGCCATCGTTGTTCCAACTGACCGACCTTACCTCGCCACTGCATCTACAACAACACCCCGCAGATCCAAATCGTTGCCTTCAGCGTCGACCGATCCCGAGCGGGTCATCACCCGACAACGCACGTCCGCACCTCTACCCGAGCTCAAGCCAGTCTCTATGACTCGAAAACCCGCGATCTGCAGCAATTCGGACACCGCACCATCGCAGCTCGCCGTCGCTCTAAAGCTCCATTCACCTACCGCCAGTCTCCACTTGACGACTCGTGACCCGCACAGCAACCCTCCTGCCCGCTGCTGATCTATTGGCCGTCGCCCCTTGCCGGCAGTTCTTCCGCCCACGACGATTGCATCGCTGCACCCCATCTCGCTTGCGACTCGCGCCGGTTCATGCCTCGTTGCCTACGTCACTACCCAGCAACCCACGATCCAGCTCCACCTCCGTCGATCCCTTACGTTGGAGCCCGACGCCATCACGCTGCCGCCCATGACGCCCCTCGTCATTGCCGCCCGCCAGCTCTCACTGGAGTTCTGACGCCGGTCACCGTACGTTCGGCGCCCACCAACGTTGCTGCAAGTTCCCCCTTTTTGGTAGTTTAGTTTGTTTATTTTTATTTTTATTTTTCATGTTATTATTTTATTTGATAGCATTTTTATATGTTTAGTTATTTAAATTGTGATATTCGATGTTAATATTCATAAAATCTTGTAGGCATTATCCGTAGGGATTTTGTTCGGAATTATTGTAATTATTAATTTGATCCGAGAGACGTCGGATCATTTTTTTTAATTATATTAATTTTTGGGCTTTTTGGTAGAATGTCAATCATTAAATCATTATAATTATTAATTTGATTCGTAAGACTTCGGATCAGATTTTTAATTATTTTGATCTCTTTATCATGATGATTAGGGTTAGAATAATCGTTAATTTGACCTGTGAGACGACAGGTTATTTTTTCGACTATTTTAATCATTTATTGGTTGACTATGTTGATTATTTAGGTTTAATATTTCATAATTACTCACCTTAAAAAAACTAAAAAGAAACAAAAAAAAATCAAAATCTTGCATGAGCATATAGGACATGTAGGTTTTATAAATCAGACACGTAGGTTTAGTAAATAATTTTTTTATGATTATATTTTTATGACTGCATTTTTAGATATCTTTTTAAAAATAGGTTAGGATCAGACCTAAATACCTTTTTTTTTTTTTTAAATAGAGTCTTAGATAAAATTGGCATATTCTCATCACTTTTTAATAATAAATAAAAAATAGTTTTCTAAGATAGGATAGGGTTTAAGTCAAATTAATCCCTAGAATAAATTAGAAAATTATCCCTTTTTAGATAGTTTAATTAGGGTTTTTATTAATTCCGAATTTCAATAAAAAAAATGCAAAAATACTAGGTGCATGTTAACTAGTTTGCATAATACGATCATTTAATCAGAATTTGTTCATTAGTAAAGTTAGGTCATGAGGTGCATAATAACTAGTTTGCATAATAGGCCCATTTAATTAGAATTTGCATATTAATAAGATTAAGTCATTTAGTTAAAAAAAATGCATTTTTATAAAAGAATTCTAATTTCAAAGAAAAACAAAAAAAAAATCATTTGTTTTGTGTGATGCGATTTATTTTATTTATTGAATGGTTGAGCACTTGTGTGGTCACCATATTTGCATGGTAGTAATTTAGGTTGAAATAAATCCAAGTTGCTTGCAAAAACATTTTTTGAAAATAAAAGAAATGGTACCGAAAGGGCATTAGAGAAATCTAGTGTAACCAAGTCCCTGTACCCTTAGTCTTTGGTTCGTAGGAGTAAAATAATCCTCCCGTTATTTTACTTAGGTGTCTAATCGACCTACCGTAAACCAATTATTGGTGACTCCTAGATAAAATCTATTTGTATGTTAAGAAATTTGAACCTAAGTCATGAATTGGTATGGGCTTGGGAGAGCCCGAGTTAAGTCTAGGCTTAGTAATCCATTAGTCTAATTTTAGGTGGTGCACCTGAAAAATAGGTCGCGACAACATTCATTAAGTAAGTGTCTCTAAATTCGAAGTAAAAAGAACTCTGTAAAATTAGAAAACGGCAAAGGTATAGAGATTTCGAGAATCTAAAGAGTCGACGCCTATGGAACCTTAACTGGCAAGCCTAAGGAGAAGGGGTGGCGCCCTCTAAGATCCATTGTCATCATTTTTTAGGCTATGAATCACTCCCTACCATTAATGAACTTATGACTCACCCCCCTCTTAACATATAACCATCCAAAATTTAATGATTACATTTCAAGAGTGAAGCTAACGGGGTCAAGTGTCCTACATAATCATATTGTATTAATAAGCTACCTTCCAAGAACATTAAATGCACCATGGGAAATATCAAGTTAGAAAGCCATCTCTTTGGGCGAGAGCCAATCGAGTCAAATCACGATAGATTACCTTATTTGGCCTGAGGTTCATGCCTAAGCCATGATCAGAAAAAGCTGAATGCAACCAGGCTTAACCGGTGAAACCGAGTTTAGATTTCCCCTCTATTGAAAAAAGACTCATAACAAGGTCCAAGGGCCAGGCCTTGGATTGGTTGACCAGTCCTCTAGTTTGTTCCTGGGTCAATTGAGGGTCCTGCACCACAATTTATGGCTAGACTGACGCCAAACCACGTTGAGTTTATTTGATCCATGGTTAGTTCTCGGTTGTCATGTAATCGTGTAGGATCGATCGATCAGCCTCAACTTATGGTCGAATTGGATTGGTCCATGATCATCCATGACTAGCACAATGATCGGGCGGAATCATCCATAACTGGTACAATGACCGGGCAAGGTTGAGCCACAACCGTCCACTGATCGTGGTGGTGCGAAATCATCCCACAACCAATTTTTATAGTCGAATAACATTTCCATGGTCAAATACTCTATAACCAATCCTTAGGTTGCCGATCCCCGAATAGGCTACTCGACTCATGACCGACTCTCAGGCCGGCTCATGGCCCAATCCCGCCATTGGCATACCGATCTATGACCTACTAGTCAGGCTAAAATAAGGATCGAAATGGAGAATGTTACAGTACAAGTATAAAAGCTGTCGTTGTGTCTCAATAATGTAATCTATAAATAGGGAGAAACAACACTAGTTAGTTGTAACTAACATTGCTGATTACTAGTGGGATCTAACCTACGTTAAGGCTATTGTTTGTAGAGTGGATATTGGCTTGGGGATAAATTCGAATCACTATAAATATTTGTGTGCTTTACGACTTTAGTCTACTATCTGTTATACATGTTCACTATCTTCACACACGATGGCTAATACATCATCTCGTCTTACTTGCTCTTGTTGACATTTTGTGTGAAAGATTTTCTTAATCTTCAGACAACCTATTCAATCCCCTTTTTGGTTGTACTCATAGCCCAAGCAAGTTAGAGTCTAATGGGTTCGTATTAAAAAAAAATTATACGGAAGAAAGTTGAAAAAAAGAGATAACAACAAAATGAAAAAGAAAACAAAGGAAGGGTGAAAGAAAATTGTTGAAGTGAAGTTCAACTTTTGATTAAAAAAAAAAAGCTAAAGTGTTTATATGTGCAAAGTCATCTCTAGTGAAAATGTGGTGATTTCGAAAATTTTAGAAATTAAATTTTGAATTTCATAGTCAACGAAACAACTACATGAGAAGACAATTTCTAGTGAAGAAGAAGATCGGTAACAATGTCGAAATGATTACCCACTTCAAGATCCCTTAAATTAGAATAAAAGACCTTTGAGTCTAATGGATCCTTTCATTTCTAAAAAGCAAGCCTATGTTACATTACTTATAGAATCTCTTCAGATTTTGGTAGTTACATTAAAGTAGGAGTTTCAAATGTTAAAAGCTTTACCTGAAGAAGTCCGGGTAAGATAGAGTTTTATCTCATTTTGCAAGTTTCTTGATTGTAAAACCCCAGTGATAATGAATGAATAACGTTTATTTATGAGCCATGAATTATCCCTTTTAAGCTGTTGACTAAGCCTATGTTTACGGTTACCTAAAAAACACTTTTAAACTGGTATGGTCGTATAACTTGCGAGTAAACTCAGACTCTTGTCAAGATTATGATAATGCTAAGATCTAGTGTTTCTCTCTTTTTCCCGCATCAATGGTGGGGAAAAAATAGCTTTCTAAATGAAAGTGAGTGAAAAGCCTTTTTAAAATTGAAAGTCTTATTTAGCATTTTCAAGAGATTCATGCCACGAATGAAAATTATCTTGATGATGATTCTTCTCAGTGGAAATTTAGTGATGCAGATATGACAGAATGCCTATGCATAACCTACAATTAATTATGACAATGATTGATTCTAGATATGCGTGCTCATTCAAGGATAAACTTAAACTCTTTATCTCTTTGAATGCGTGTCCATTTGTTCTAGTCGTGTTTGATGGGAAATACCCCCTCAAAGACCAAAAAGTCCTTTATGCCTAGTAAGCGCTTCATTGCCTTGGGCTTACTTTCGAAATTGTTTTCCTTGAGGAGGTTTACCACGAGAAACTGGTTGAAGCCGTAAGTGCAAAACCATAGGTATTCCAAACCCTAAGTGAAAAACCTTCGGCCCTTAGTGCAAAACCTTAGGTATTTCAAATTCTAAGTGGAAAACCTTGGACAATTCAAATCATAAGCAAAAAACTTTAGACATCTCAAGTCCTAAGTGAAAATCTTAGACAATTTGAGTCCTAAGTGAAAGACCTTAGACATCTCAAGTTCTAAAGGAAAAAACCTTAGACAATTCATATCCTAAGTGCAAAACCTTACACGTTTCTGGTCCTGAGTACCAATCCTTAAACGTTTCAAGTCTTAAGTGTAAAATCTTAAGCATACTAACTCCCAAGATGAACAACTAGGTAACTTCAAAGTCTTCGGATGGAAAATTCTGAGCAGTTGCAAAAATTTGAGACGAAAAACTCTAGGTGCCTCTCTTATCCAACAACAAAATTTGAGATGAGTTTCAGGTATCTAATTTGAATAATTATAGAGCTCTAGATATTTTTCTGTGAAATCTTTGAGCTCCTAGAGTGAGTTCCAGGTACCAAACCTTTTTAAATATCGACGTTCATTTGTAGATATTTCGTTAAGAAATCTTTAAACTCTAGGATGATTTCCGGGTGTTTGTTGGCCAAACCTTTTTTTTTTTTTTTTGAATATTCAAGGTGAGTTTTGGATATTTTGTTAATAAATCTCTAAACACATGGGATGATTTCCTAGTGTTTAACAGATATATCGTTAAAATTTACGGAGAGTTCTCGCTGTTTATCAGTTAAATATTCAAGTTTCTAGGTGAGTTCTAGATATTTCGTTAAAGAGCCTTTTCAAATATCTAAGGTGATTCTAAATATTTCATTAAGGAATTTTTAAATTTCTGGGATGATTTTGGGGTGCTTATTAGTTAAATCATTAAATACTTAAGGTGAGTTCTAGGTGTTTATCAATTAAATCTTTTCGAGTATCTGAGGAAAGTTCTAAGTATTTCGTTAAGAAATCTTTAAACCAAATCCCTGTGATGACTTCCAAATGTTTCAATTAAATCATTAAATACTTAAGGTGAGTTCCTGGTATTTTGTGGTTAGGTCCCTTCGTGTATCTGGAACGAGTTCCAGATATTTCGTAAAGAAACCTTTAAATTGTCTAAGGTGAGTTCTAGGTATTTATTGTATAATTTTATTTTTATTTTTGAGAATTTGAGATGAGTTCTAGGTATCTAAAAACTATTTAGGAATCTTCAAACCTATCAAATATTTGAGGTGAATTTCAGGTTTTTGTCAGGATTTTTAAATTTTACTTTTCCGAATCTACATGTACGTATTCTATCTCTGCACTAGCATCGATATTTTCATCACATTTCATTGCATTCTCATTGAGATCTTTCCAACAAAACAAAGTAATCACATTATATTTGCATTGTTAAAGTTTAGGTATCAATTATCTTTGAATGAATCCTTTGCATGCTTCCTTTTAAAGAAGAGCAGCTGTTAATAATTAAATTTTAACGACCCATTCATTGCAAAGAAAATTAGGAGTCAATCTTGATTCCAAAGCTAAAATATTATTGAATTACATTTGTATATTAGGAGCATTTTATTTTAATTGTAATAGGCCCACATAAATTGCATTCTAATTGAACCGGAGCTAATGGGTTTAAGTAGGGGCTATCAAATTGATTAAATTATTGGACTAAGCCTGCAAGAGTATAAAATTCAGTCAAGCCCATTGAATACCGTAGGTGGCCGAAATTTTCATGTAAGATGCACGAGGGGAGTGCAAATTAGGAAAGATCATCACATAATAAAGTTTGGCGGAGATAGGAAAAAGAAATGCCTCAAATTCTTATCTTGGACCTATCATGTAAGGCCCGTTTGGTTCGGCTTTGGGGAAATGCCATTAGGAGAATGCAAAAACTTTTGAGGTAAAGGGATTTTCCGAAATGTTACACCGTTGGGTAAATTGTAGTCTCAAATAGCATTGAAAGGTAACTTTAGCAAAATACCGTTTGGCAAAACTTACATTACAAATGGGCTTTTACTTTTATTATTATTATCTTTTTAAATTTGAAAATCAAATCTGGCGGCCGGCAGTCTACTGGACGGCCAGATTTGGCCACTTGAGGTCGTAACCTCAGGTGATGCCGTCGCTGCTTGGAGGCCCAACCTCAGGCACCTAGAGGCACAGAGGCCAAATCTAGCCTCCGAATCGTCAGATTCAGCCTGAGGTCGTGCTAACTTAGGTGGCGCAACTTCAGGCAACGTCGTCGCCGCTTGGAGGTGCGACTTTAGGTGCCTGAGATCGACGAGGCCAGATCTGGCAGCTTGAGGTTGCGGACTACCAGATCTGGCAGCCTGAGGTCCACGATCACTAGGCAACACCTGAGGTTGCGTGAACCCAGGTGGGGTGACGCCGCCTAGGTCGCGAGTCACATCACCCCCAGGCGGTGGTCACCGAGGACGCGCGACTCTCAAGCGGCGATGGCAGTTGCGAGAGAAGCCCAATGGGCGGGGAAGAAGAAGATGGATAGGGAAGAAGATGGCCGGGAAGAAGAAGACACAAGGGGAAGAGAAGATGAACAGTATGCGGTGAAATTTTGCATTTCCCAAATGCCCAATGCCCAAAGCAGCCCCTCTCTAACATTCAACTTTCAGCATTGGGGATGCTCACATTTGACAAATGAGCTTTCAAAAACATTTGCCAAACAAAAAAAAAAATTCCCCAAGAGGTTTTTGGGGCCCAAAGCCCCTTGGGAAAGTCGAACCAAACGGGGTTCAATTTTGGAAATGGGTATCTTTAGAAAAGCCCTAGATCTATGCCTATATAAACATTATTTGCTCTCAATTCAAAAGGGACGTTGAACATTAAGAGGCACACGGAGCAGAATGTTTTGAGTTCAAATTTTCCCAAACCCTTTAATTACTTCCTTATTTCCATATTTCCACACTTTAGGCTTAGTCAAAATCCATCCTACGATTGAAGGGGGTGTTAGAACATTCAAATATTATAATCACCGTCATCTAATAATTTAAGCTTTTAAAATAGTTGGTAATAGTTCTACAAATTCTCACAAAATTATTGCCTTTGACCTCATTTTCTTGAGTGATAAGACCAATAAGAGCGTGTTTGATAACGCTTCTGTTCTCGGGAATAATTTATAATAAAAAAATTATTCTTTTTTATTCTGCTCCTTGGAACAATTTCTAAGTATTTTAAGTTGTTTGGTAACTGTCCAAAATTTCAATTCCTTAAATAGAATTGTGTTTGGTACCATTCTGAAAATTTCTAATCCAAATCATTTTTTTAAAAATTTTGTTACATTTTTTTTTTCTTTTTTCTTCTTTTCTTTTTGTCTTTTCTTTCTCTTCTTCTACTTCAAGGTCTGCCTAGACCGGCCTTGATAACTCTATAAAAATAGAGTTATTGTATCTATTTTAGGCAACAATTAATACAATATTTATAAGAAAATATTTGGATTTCCTTCTGATTATTCGAATTCTCCTTATTTATGAAGAATAATGATATATAGAGAAGATAAGGAAAATAATGGCAAAACTCAAGAATTTGAATCAAGCAATAGTGGGAGATAAATATCAAATCAAAATCTTCTTATTTACTCCATGATTTTGTGCGCAATTGCTTGGAGATAAGGATCTTGGATATATCCTATAAATAGGAGAGCCAGAGAGGGAGGGCAGCGAGGTTTTAGCGAGTTTTTGCTGCTAGATTGTTTTTCATTATTTTGAGAGTTTTTCAAGTATTTTGAAAAGAAGACGAAAGTGGAGACAGAATTCTTGTTCTTTGATTCAAGATGCTGAGTTTGATTTATATTTTTATTTCTTCATCTAATATGTTCTAATTTTCTTTTGTTAGGGCTACGATGTAACCTAACCATGATGATGTGAATTTCATGATTTTTGTGTTTTGCAATTGATTTCTTTCATGTGAGTTATATATTATTGTGCTTAATGCTTTTGAGTGACTGGCCATCACTTGAATGATTTGATATGCATGTTTGAGACTGAGAAGTGATAATATGCAATTGCTCATTATAATATATAACCATGAATTAAACGTGGATAGTGATATACCACGTTATTTGTGTAGCTTTCACTGATAAGGTGATCCAAAAGACCGATTGTAAGCCGGGAATATTCATAGTTTTTAATGCACTTATGTTTATTATAATTCACATAGAAATATAGTGAATTAATAAACTGAGTGGGTTTGCTATACCTAGAGATAGGATAGTAAATAATTTAGGAAATTCCGCTATTGCATGTTTGATATTGTTCTTGTACTCACAACAATCTGAAATCCATATCTAGGGGTTATGGTGAAATCGGATGCTCTAACATATTTATTTGATTGATTTACTGCATTTAGTTTTCAAATTTTGTTTTTGATTTATTCTCAATTATATTTTGATTCGTTAGATAAGTTTTAGAATTAATCTATTTTAGTATTTAACTAGTTTATTAATCATCGATCTCCGTGGGACGATACCTTATCTCATCATTATATTACTTTTTCGACACGTTCACTTGCGTGTAGAATTTTAAAAACAAGTTTTTGGCGCCGTTGACGGGGATTGTTTGTTTAATACTAATTAATATTGATAACGGATAATTCTAAGTTTAATCTAGCTTTTGTTTTGTTTTATATTTCAGGGTGTACATTGGTTTATGACACGTAGCCAACAAGGGAAACTTGTTCAATTTGATTCAAAAATCGAGCATACATTCAAAAGGCAACTGAGATAATAGAGAAATCACGCTAAGAAGATGGCAGACGATGATAATGAAAATTCACGTAGACTCTTAAGAGATTATGCTACACCAATAGTTCAAGGCACCACATCAAGTATCAGAAGACTTGCAATTCAAGCAAACAACTTTGAGATCAAGCCGTCACTCATTTAGATGCTTCTATAATCAGTGCAATTCAATGGGCTACCAAGCAATGATCCAAACGCTCACATCGATGCTTTTCTTGAAATCTATGATACCATCAAATATAATGAAGTTACAGATGATGCTATTAGATTGAGATTATTTCCATTCTCTCTTAGAGACAAAGCTAAGAGTTGGCTTTCTTCTTTTCCTGCCGGATCAATCACTACATGGAATGATATGGCTCAGAAATTTATTGTTAAGTTCTTTCCACCTGCAAAGTCTGCGAAAATGCATAACGATATTACTAATTTTATGCAGATGGATAATGAATCATTATATGAAGCATGGGAAAGATTCAAAGAATTTCTTAGGAGATGCCCACATCACGGACTACCTGTATGGATGCAGGTACAAACTTTTTATAATGGGTCTAGTACAAATCTTCATTCTATGATTGATGTAGCTACAAGAGGAACTCTAAATAATAAAATACCAGAAGAAGCCTATCAACTATTAGAGGAGATGGCGTCCAATAGTTATCAGTGGCCTATTGAGAGACTATCAATGCGAAAAGTTAGCGGAGTTCACGAAGTGGATGCTTTTACTACAATTGCTGCACAATTTGAAGCACTCAACAAAAAGCTAGATAATATGAGTGTTTCAGTAATGAAAATTCAGAATTTGACATATGATTTTTACAGTGGAGGACATGTTAGCACAGAGTGTCAGGTAGGTAATGCTTTTAAACAATCTAGTAAAATTTCTAACTTTGTTGGGAATTTTAACAGGTCACAAAATAGTCCCTACTCCAACACGTACAATCCGGGATGGCGCAATCATCCAAATTTTTCATGGAATAATCAGAATGTGATGAGACCACCAGGATTCAAACAATTCGAAGAGACAAAGCCCAATTTGGAAGAAATAGTCACCAAACTTGCTAATACGACTCATGACTCCATCAAAAGCACGGATGTAAGATTTCAAAACCAAGAGGCTTCAATCAGAAATTTGGAGATGCAAGTGGGTCAATTAGCAAGCATGATATCAGGGAGACAACAAGGTTCTTTGCCGAGCAACACAAAGAAAAATCCAATTGAAAACATAAAGGCTATTACCCTGAGAAGTGGTAAACAAGTGGGAGAATAAGAGATTGTCAGTGACAAGAAAGAGGTGATCAATAAACAATCAAAGGAGACAAGCAAGAGTAAACTTTTTTCCAGATAATCCCAAGCCATATGTGCTGCCAATTCCATTCCCTTAGCGACTCCAGCAGCACAAAATAAATAAGCAATTTTCTAAATTTCTTGATGTATTTAAAAAATTGCACATTAACATCCCTTTTGCAAATGCTTTAGCGCAAATGCCTAGTTATGCAAAATTTTTAAAGGAGATTTTGGCAAACAAAAGAAAACTAGAGGATTATGAAACTGTGAAGTTAAATGAGGAGTGTTCAGCCATCCTACAAAACAAATTGCCTCCGAAATTAAAAGATCCAAGGAGTTTTACTATTCCTTGCACTATTGGGGATTCTTACTTTGAAAAAGCATTATGTGATTTAGGTGCAAGTCTTAATTTGATGTCTTATTAAGTTTTCAAGAAATTAGGATTGGGTGAGGTAAAAGCAACCACAGTGTCACTTCAACTGGCTGATCGATCAATTAAATATCTGAGAGGTATTGTGGAAGATGTTTTGGTAAAAGTTGATAAATTTATCTTTCCTGCAGATTTCATAATTCTTAACATGGAGGAAGATTTTGAGGTACCACTTATCTTAGGTCGACCTTTTCTAGCAACAGGAAGAGCTCTTATTGATTTACAACAAGGGAAGTTGATTCTTAGAGTTCAGGATTATCTTGTTTCATTTAATGTTTTTAAAGTAATGAAATATCCATCTGATGATAATTCTTGCTTTAGAGTTGAGACAGTTGACAAATTGGTGAATAAAGTTTTTCAGGAAAATATTTTTAAAGATCCACTTGAAGCATATCTGGTTCAACCAAGGGACAAAGATATTCAGAATGATGAGATAAAGGAGTACACAAATTTCATGGAGGCAATTCCACCATATTCAATGCAAAAGACAATTAAATTTGAGGAGTTGGGACAACGAAGTTACAAAGCCTACACCATCAATTGAAGAGCCTCCAATTCTTGAACTCAAACCCCTACATTCTCATTTGAAATATGCTTATTTAGAAGGAGTTTCTTCTTTACCGGTAATTATATCTTCTTCTTTGACAGATTTGATGGAGGAACAATATAAACCCACTATCCAACCTTAGAGGCATTTGAACCTAAAGATGCAAAAAGTAGTGAATGATCAACGTTTGAAGCCCTACTTTAAAGGTGGTTACAACAAACATAAGACCACCATTGAACTTCATCCTCCAGATTAGCAACATCTGAGATAGTTTGGCTGAAATCTATAAAGCAAGCGCTTCTTGGGAGGCAACCCAAGCATTTTAATTATGTTTTTTTTTTTTATTGTTAAGTTTATTTTTTGCAAAAAAAAAAAAAAAAAAAAAAAAAGATTAGCTTTTCTCTATTTTATCCAGGTTAATTTTTTAGGGAGCATCTTTCAAGAGTTTAATCATCAATGTCATCTATGAACTTATCCTACAACCAGGGGAGTTTTCTTCTTCATATTTCTATATTTGCATTGAGGACACTGCTTCATTCAAGTTTAGGGGGAAGATAAATTTTTTGGATAAATTTTTTTTTATCATGATTACATTCCTGGTTGTGAATTTTTACGATTCTTAAGAAAATTTAAATTTTATTTAAACTTGCAATTGATGTGTGAGTTAATTTTAATTCTGATTATGTTGATCCATTTACTGAGCACTAAAAGTCCTTAATTTTTGAATTGTGTGTAAATCTAGAGAACATTCATGTGAAGTATGTGATTTTCTTAAAGTTCACCCAAATCTTAGAATTTGTTTGATGTTCTCTTGAGGCGAAATTCTAAGCTAAATCTAACTGAGAAAATGATTTAGGCAATTTTTGGATCGATTGAGCCTTTTAAGCTAACCATGTTTATTTATCCCTAGTCACCCATTTGAGCCTTAATTATTACCCAATTTTTCATTGGCACCCATATATGTTTAGCCTAGCTGTTATCAAATTATATCATTGTCCCATGACCTATGAACACGTTGATTTTCTTTGTGGGATTATTTGAGCTTAATAGAAATTTGGGAGGAAGGATGGAGTAAAAAAAAAAGAAAAAGTGATTGCTATGGTTGTTTGGGGTGTATTATCAAAAAAAAAAATTGCTTTTATGGTTCACTATCCAACTTTCAATTGAGTGAGCCTTTTGGATACTCAATGGGTTGAAAATTTTAATGTTATATTATGAGGGACTTAGGGAGAAACTCCATCATAAAGCAATTCAAAAAAAAAAAAAAGAGAGAAAAAAGAAAAGAAAAAAAAGGAAAAAAGAAGAAGAAGGAATGATGATATATGGTGGTAGAGAAATTATCTTGAAGGAGTGAAATTGGACAATGACATTGGCTCTAATTAGATCCTAGAAATCAACGTGTTGATGGGTGATTTGAGCTTAAAATTACCGTTATCTCACCTTTAGCCCAGCCTTACATTACAAACCGAGAAAAGTCCTATTGATTTTTGGTGGGATAATTAGCTTACATTAGTGGAGAGAGGAATGAAAAGCAAACTTATGAGATTTGGTCATAATTATTGAGAATTTATGAGAGGTTGCATATCAATTTGAATTTATCTGGATTGCATACCATTCGAAAAAGATGAGGACTCACACACACACTTGGATCACATAGTTAGAATTGATCTTAACATATAAATCAATTTCAATGTTTAGATGAAATTTGTGTTTTTCTTTGAATTGTGAATTTGAGCAATTATGAAAAGATTTCATGGACGAGGTTGTTAACTTAAGTATGTGTTATGTCTTGATTTTGCTCGAGGACAAGCAAAATGTTAAGTTTGGGAGTTTGATAACTCTATAAAAATAGAGTTATTTTACCTATTTTAGACAACAATTAATGCGATATCTATGAGAAAATATTTGAAATTCCTTCTGATTATTCGAATTTTCCTTATTTATGCAGAATAATGATATATGGAGAAGATAAGGAAAATAATGGCAAAACTTAGGAATTTGAATCAAGCAGCAATGGGAGATAGATATCAAATTAAAATCCTCTGATTTACTCATTGATTTTGTGCGCAATTACTTGGAGATAAGGATCTTGGATATATCCTATAAATAGGAGAGCCAGAGAGGGAGGGCAACGAGGTTTTAGCGAGTTTTTGCTGCTAGATTGTTTTTCATTGTTCTGAGAGTTTTTCAAGTATTTTGAAAAGAAGACGAAAGTGGAGACATAATTCTTGTTCTTTGATTCAAGATGATAGAGAGTATTCACTTTCTTCCCCTTTATCACTATTATGGCACCTCGAGAGATCTTCAGTACTCCACCTTCAACGGTGTACCTACACCCGATGTCATCGAGTGTCCCTAGAGAAATAAGGTTCTTCTTGAGCTCTGGTACATGCCTCACATCTGTCAATGTGCGAACCACCCCATCGTGCATCCGGATTCGAATTGTCCCTATCCCCATAGCCTTACAGACAGCATTATTCCCCAAAAGAACTCTACCACCATCTGTAGCCTGGTAAGTAGTAAACCAGTTCTTATGAGGCATCATGTGATAAGAACACCCTGAATCTAGCACATATTCATCTCCTAACAAAGTAGTAGTCACACATAAGACAGCTTCTACATCACTATTGCTCCCCTCGACAACGTTTGCCACACTGCTTGTGGCATTCTGCCTATCAACTTTATTCCTCCGCTTAGGACAGTCTCTCCTGATGTGCCCCTCCTCATGACACTCAAAGCACTTCACGCGTCTCATGGACTTTCTATGGCATGATTTTGATTTGCTTTTACCTCTGTTGCTACTAGGCCCTTGATGTTGTTCTTTACCCCGAACCGTCAGTGATTGCGTTGTTCCTTGCGTCGAACTGTCATCTCACAACTTTCTCTGCCACTCCTTATAGAATAAGATGGACTTTACCTCTTCTAAGGTAATAGTAGTACACCCCTGCAACAGTAAATTAGTAAAGTGCTCCCATGACTCTGGTAAAGAGACTAACAACATCATGCCCTGCTCTTCATCATCAAGTAGCTTACCGATGTTCTTCAAATCCAACATGAGTTTATTAAATTCATCTAGGTGGGTTCTGATAGACGTACCTTCAGTATATCTAAATTGAAACATCTTCTTCAGCATGTACAAGCGATTGTTCAAACCTTTCTTCACATAGAGTACTTGAAGTTTTGCCCATAATGCTGTGGCATCCTTCTCCTCAGCAACCTCTAGTAAGACCTCATCCGTTAAATTTAACAGGATTATACTTTTTGCTTTTTCCATCAACTCTACCCTCTTTGAGGCTTTCATTATAATCGGCAACTCATCTTCACCATCCAGTGCCTTGGCCAATCCTTGTGTTGTTAATAAAGCTCACATCTTGATGCTCCATAAAACAGAGTTATTGCTCCCGTTAAACTTCTCAATTTCATATTTCTTCTCAGACATAATTGCAATAACAGAATTTCCAAATAATAATCAGACAAGCAAAAGTTCCAAATCACAATAAAAAAATCCAACCTAAAGCTCTGATACCACTTGTTGGGATAAAATACACGAAAACGACGGGATCTTGCAATTTACGTCAACGAGAAATCGCCAGAGAAATAAACGAGAAAAATAAGGACACCAGAAAATTTACTTGGTTCGGTCCGAGTATTGGTACCTACGTCCACGGGGAGAGCCAGCAGCAAATAATCCACTAAAATTGGAGAATCAAAGTTTACAATCACTTACACACTCAAGTGTTTCCCACACCTAGATTTAACCCAAACCCAAAGTGTTTATAAATAACAACTCAATTGGGTATAAACTCACGGCACAAAATTACCGCGCGCTCAAGTCGTATGCCAATAAAACAGAAATAATCTTCAGCTTCCTCCTACAGCTTCTCTCTCTCGCGGTGTGCGACATCTCTTGGATCCTTCGGTGGCCACTTCTCTTCGGAAGAAAAGAAAAAAAAAACTTGCAGCGAAAGTTCTGTTTCTTTTATACGTGTGTGCCTAGCCACGAACCGATTGCCTTTTTTTTGGATTATGCAGCGAAGAAGAAAACTTACTCCCTATTTTATTTTTTTATTTCTTCTTTTATAAATCTTCAAGAGTCCAACGAATCTCAAACTCAAGTCATAAATTTAACAATTCTCTTAGTTTCTTTTGTGGACGTCATGGACTCCTTTGCTGGGGCTGCACTTCGAGGGAACTAGAACCGCGAAGACCAGACTCTGTGACTCGCCAATATTGGATTTGTTCAAGTTGACGCAGCGAAGTCTGGTGCCTCGTTGATGCTGGTTGGCGTCAAGATTTTAAGAGCAAACTCATTCGGGAAGCAGTAGCACCAGTGGAGATCGCAGAGGCATTGTTCAGCAAGGAGAGGCACTAGCTAAAGGGTGTCTCGGCCGTGAAGAGCTTTTGGCAAAGCTCCCTCTCCTCTCTCGATTCTCGCGTGTTTTCTCTAATGTGTTCTCTGTGATTCTCCCTTGCTAACCAAAAGGGTCCTCTCCTTTTACAGGGAACGGCTAGGGCTGGTAAAAGGAAAGCCCAAAATCCCATTTATAACCGATTCTTCTTTATTTCTGTTTCTTTTATTGACTAAATATTGCTCCAACTTTGAATCGTGAGAAGCAAGTTTTGTCTTTATTTTATTTCATGATGCGCACACCTCCTGCTCTTCGCCAATCTACCCTTTTTTATTTTGTTTTCTTGTGACTCACCAAATCAACAATACTTTATTATTTCCTTTCCCACTTTGTTATTTCCTTATACTTTCCAGACGACCCACTTCCACTAATTGACCTTTTCTTTCATTTTCTTATTCAACCACGTGAATATATACGAATTCTCAAGATCATCATAATATTGCTCGTTATAATTCCTAACTTGAAGTATCACACGTGGAGAGCATATATCGATTAAAACCTCATTAAAGGAATAATGGGCTTACATGAATGACAAGTTCAGCCGAATTTTCATTACCGTGGGCTTTGAGCTCAAAACCACCAAATCAAACCCATCTGTCACCGACCCAATGTAAATGGAAATTAAATAAATGCACCTAAAACTATATGCTATGCAATTAATTAATTAACTAATATTTTGGGTTAAAATTAATCCTTAATTTTTAATGCGATAAATGACTAAACGGGTCGCCAAAATTTAGGTGTCAACATATGTCATTCGATGATTAATGTATAATCTAAAAGCACTAGTTTGAGCTTCCATTTTATATTAATGTCCATATTTTCGTGTGTTTGAATATAAGTTATGATGTAAATTGTAGCAACAAGTGGTGATTATTAAATGTTTAATTCATTGCAATCGGTCAATTGATAATATAGATGGAACCTAGATAGCCCATAGAACCAACCTTAGAACTTGTGACAGGGTAAGTTTCAGGTTTTAGGATATGCAAGGTGTTTCAGGTTCCAAAAAATAAGGAATGTGTTGCAATGTGTAAGTTCCAAGTCTTAAGTGGAATATGTACTAAACCTGAAATCTTTCACCCCTAGCTGATAGGGCGTCGAGGTTGCGAGTACCTCGATGAGGGCCACAACCCTTGCTGACCAAAGGTGAGGGCCCACATTGCATGTATTTTTTTTTTTAAAAAAAAAGCTTTTAAATTAATTTTTAAACTAATTTAATTAAAATTTGGGTTTAAAATTGTCTTTGGACAAAAATGTCCTTTTTCGGCCAGAATATTCAGCTAGTCAGCGAGGTAGACCTTTATCTAAAACTCCTATGGCAACCTCGGGTCTTTTTTTGAAAAAAAAAAAAAGATACACTTTAAATCTTTTTTTAAGAAATTGATAGAACCTTGGACCCTTATTTAAAAAAATTTCAAGAAATTTACTATCATGTGTTAGAAAGTAGAGCAATAAAAAAAACACCAACGAAAGTAATATCCACAAGCATTACACAAAGGAAATCAAATGAGTCATATTCAAGCCCAATGAAGTCGGATGGTTTAGTGCAAAATACTCGTACTTTACACAATAAGATTTTATTAAATAAGGGTATGAAGTGGCTAAATTAATCTCAAATGAAGACCTAAGCTCGCTAGTTGGCCAAATTTTTGCTGGTTGGCAAGTACTTGATTTTTTATTTTATTTTTTTGGTGGTAAGAAGGGTACCCTTCTAGTAGAGGACATCATGCTGATTTTTTTTCTTTGGCTCAGAGGGTGGCCAGTCAATCCGGCAAACATTTAGTTTTTCTCCTTCAACTCCCCCTCCATGAGCATCTCACTTATGTACTTAAGAGTCGAATTGGAGTTTCACCATCTTCTGTAGATTCCACATCTGTGCTATTGGAAGCTAGCGATGCACTAGCAATCGGGTTATTGGGTTCAACGTCGTGTTTGAATCCATTAACAGGATTTTGATTTGGACAGGGATCAAAATCAATCCATGTCAAGCTTCGACCCATTCAAGGATCTGGTATTGTTCATGTTCTCTTATTCAAGGCTCTATTATATGGATTGGCGTCTAGTGGACCGAGTTCATCACAATCATCCATTTTGTGGACTCTTGTGTAGAACCAACTTTAGGGCGATTTGTTTTTTTTTTTTTTTTTTTTTTTTGACAAGTAAAGTTTTATCGTTGGCTTAAAAGGCAAGTGAGCCTGCTACATGGTTAAGTCATACAATTTAAACAAGACCCAATTGCTGACATAAAAACTTGTAATTGCCCAAAGATATTTGGAGAAAATTACCAAAAAAAAACATAATATATTGTATTTTTACTAATTCAGTCATAAACTTTTTAATTGTATCAATTGAGTCCCAAATTTTTTCAAGATTTATTAATTGAGTCCATCTAGCCTATTTTGACTGTAAATTGTTAAAGTGAAGCCGGTAGACTTTTTTTTTTTTTTTTTTAATAGTATTTTAATATTTTTGAATTTTTAATATTTAATATTTTTAATTTTCTTTTCTTTTCATTTTTTTTTTTGTTTTTTTCCTTTGCCAAGCCTTGGTGATGGCCAGTGATCAGCCACAGGTTATGATTGATGAGGATTGCCCTTAATAGCCTTAGGTGAGGTCACTCTTGTTAGCCTTGTGTAAGGCTTGTCCTAACCAGATTTGACAGGGTTGAGCTTTGCCTGAAGTTGGCAAGGTTGGCCCTTGCTAAACTTTAGGGAAGGTCGGCCTCGCCATCTTTCGGCAACTCTTGCCTGAGACCAGCCCTTGTGAAGACTGATGAGGTTGCACCTTACCCTCGCTAGATTGGACAAAGTCAAGCCTCGCATGAAGCTGTGACTTGCCGAATTTGGCAAGGCAGCAAAGTCCTCCCTTGCCAGATCTTGGTGAGGGTGACCATCATCGGTTGTAGCCTATAGTTGGTTAGTAGTCATCCTCTAGACTTGGCAACTAGCAGAGAAAGAAAAGAAAAGAAAAAGTATTTAAAAATTAAAAAAAATATTAAAAAGCTTCCGCGTCTACGCCAACTGCACCATGTAGGATGCCTAACATTCATGTTAGTGATTTCCAATCAAAATTGATCATATGAGCTCAATTGGCAAAACGTGAAAACGTTTGGGACTAATTTGTATAATAAAAATATATACAACTGAATTGGTAAAAGAAGTCTTCCTTGGATAGGTTCATTAATCCTCGACACAATAACATCAGCGCTAACAACCTTAGGGTGATAATATGTTGAAATTATGTTCATGAAACTTAACATCTTGTTCTTGTTTTGGATACATGACATCACGTCTTGTCATTTCCTTTATAACCAGTCGGGAATATAACTAGTTACCATAATATTCTAAAAGCCTCACACACTACGTTTTTTAGGTATCACCTTTAAAGGATGGAGCTTCCTCAGTGCTATTCCCGCCCGCTCTCTCATGTCGAGGGTCTCTGGAGTCAAACCATCACTGATTTCCCAATCGAAATGGTAGAGCAACTTCGCAAGACCGAGATGAAGCACCCTATCCGCCAGCGAAAGGCCGACGCACATTCTTCTGCCTGATCCAAATGGAATTAGCTCAAAGTTTTGATCTTTGTAGTCAATTTTAGATCCTAGAAACCTCTCTGGTTTGAATGCTAATGGGTCCTCCCAAGCATCTGGGTCTCTTCCAATGCCCCATGCATTCACGAAAACCTGGGTATCTTTGGGTATATCAAATCCCATGAAATTGGTTTCTTTTATAGCATTTCGTGGGATAAGCAAAGGTAATGGTGGATGCAATCTCAGGGTTTCCTTCACCACAGCTTGCAAAAGTTTCCGTGTCACTTTCTTCGAGTTTTCTGTTCAACCCCACAATCTGGTTAATCTCATCTTTGGCCTTTTTCATTGACACGGGTTGGCGGAGTAGCTCCGCCATTGCCCACTCGATGGTGCTGCTTGTAGTCTCTGATCCAGCGAAAAACATTTCCTGCACCATCAATTAGACCCATTTAGTACAAGATCATGTCTTGCTAGGGTTACCGCCAATGTTGATTCTTTTGCTATAATTAAGATATTCCGTTTCGCTCGAAAATCACCCCCTCATATCGTGGGCTTAGTAGTAAAAATCATCATGCTTCACTTGACACAATCCTTATCAAACATAGCAGCTCCTATGCTTCGAATTGACAGACAATTGCGCATAAAGAGAGGAACAAGAATTTGATGATTGGATCCTAAAATTGACGAAATGAATCCACTAATGACGACAGAAATATTTATAAAAGGGCAAGAGCAGGTGTTTGATTGGAAAAAAAATGAAATAAACAACTGGAATGGCAAGAATTAAGTTGCTGAGAAATAACAGAAAATGAATGGCAAGAAAGTAAAGTGTGTTCTTTTTATGTTTGTGCGTCTTTTTCCCTTTAGATGTGCTCTTTTTGTAGTCTCGGCTACAACGATTGCTTCACTGCAACTGCCGGTCAACAACTTCAAAAATTGTTCCGTCCTAGAAGTTTGACTACAATAATTGTTCGCGCTAGTTTTATCCTTGCAGTCGGTTTGATTCGACCAAATTTTCTGAGCTATTAACTTGACTTTCATTTTATTGGCTTCTTATAATCAATGCTGGTGTTTGAGCATCGATTATATTTATAGTCAATATCGGATCACACATCTGATCAACATACTATTTACTCATTCATTGTGGATACCCAACATGTTCTATTAATCAATCAAATTAACATCGACTTAATTTAATAAATCATTCAATGTGTCTTTCTAGCACTAGATTTTCTTTTTATAAAAAATAATTATAAATCAATCTTGTGTTTTCGTAGATCATTTTTAGCTAGTTGTTACAAAATGAGCACAGATTGGCTAAATCAGGAAAGAATGGTAACATCTTTATAACAGTAGTAGCTTTTTGTTATGCAACGTTCTCTACAAACTTAAAGTGTAAAATGTTTTCATAGATAGTTGATTGGAAAAGGCTAGTTATTATAAAATCTAGTGCTAGAATGTTCTACAAAAACACAAGTTTGTAGAGAATGACGCGTGATATGACCTGCTTGTTAATTGCCAATTAAGTTTACCACCCCACTTTACAAACCGAACTGGACCTAATATCCTTAAGATGTTAATCATTTCTTTTTTGCCAAGAGGGGAAGAGAGGATACCAGAATTATTATGATGACGTTCTGGGAAGAGATTTTGCGAGGGCCTTCCTTTCCATCGCCCTCATAATCCAATACCGCGTCCAAGAAGTCATTTCTTGTTCTGATCTCCCCCCTTAGCTTTCGCTCCTCCAACCTCTCATTGACAAAGCCTTCGGCAATCTTCATGGCTCGACCCATGTCCTTCGCCATGCTTGCCTTGATCCCCTGCGGGTCCAACCATTTCAACCACGGCAGGAAGTCGGCTACGTTGGGCTTGCCAGCCCATTCCATGAATCGGTTCATGGCATCGAAGAACTCAGGCCCGTCCTTCGATTTTGGGTCCAACAGGTCCCGCGAGAGCACCATATTACCCACCACATTAAATGCCATGAGAAAGAGGAAGTGGGATAAGTCGATTCCTTGCTCTTCATAAAAATTAGAAATTTTTAACGATTAATTATAATTAGAGAATGTATAGCAGAACGTAATGAATTAGACATGAAAAAAAAATTATTGCACCAAGTTTTGCAACTAGTTTAAGGAGGGATGGAGGAATCAACCTCCAAGCTGCAATGTTCAAGACAAAAGTTGGATTTTTCAAATAAAATAAAGTGGAAAGTTTACTTTTGCATTCTCTTGCATAATAATGGGGATATACGTGATCAATGCATCAGAAGATAAATAAAACCCAACTACTTGATCATGCTCGAGTTTGACCCAATTCGATAGTAAAGCTACTCAAGCTTGGCATAATTCAACAGTAGAGCCACTCTAATTCGACTCAAACTCGAGAAGAATGAAAGCAAGTTCGACTAAATAGCACTTTAAACACCAGCAGCTCTTGGGCAACTTGAATTATTTACACTGGTATCTCTTTTATTGAATTTGTCAATTACAGTAACAAAACAAAGGGATAAAAGTATCAGCAGTCCCTAAACTTTTACAAAAATTTTTAATTAGGTTCCTAAATTTGTTGTGCAATTAGATCCCCGAGCCGTATAACTTCTTTGATTTAGTCCTTCCATTAAAGAAGTAAACATAAATATTGACATGGCGGTTACGTCCTCATTGAAAGCCAACATGGTGTCCTAAATGACTTCTTTTAAAACCTAAAAATAGAATGAAACAGAAAAATTGAATAACTAGGGGTGGAGGTGAGTTGTCGCCCGGGGTCATGCAATAAATTGAGGCAACGCTTGGGTTGGTGAATGTTTACTTGGATTTAGATTTCTTTATTTTTATAATCTTTCTTACCCATCTTAGCACTAAGTAAAAAATAATTCATGTCTCCCTAATTAGTTAGTCTAGTTAGTGCTAACATATGGTGGGGATGCAATATTCATCGTAACCAATGCATTCCCATATTTAAGAGGAGGGCCAACTCAAATTAAAAGATGTATAATTTAAGAACTCAATAGTAGAAAAAAGAAAAAATAAAGAAGATTCTGAAACTTAATTGTACATTTTGCAAAAAAGAAAGGACTGCCAATTCCTTTATTTGTAAAAAGCAAGCCCAGTGTTTTCTTAAGTAGATCTAGTTCCAGGTTGCATTCTTTACTGAAATACGATTCTTTTGATAGCGTGGATCGTTAACTCCTAATGGTGTAGAAGTCCCAACATATCTTAACCGTTGATTTTACATATATTAATAATTGAGAAGAACTTGTGACACTAGTGGGAATATTGTGTAGGGTATAGGCCTTCATCCTCTTTTGATATTTTATAAAAAGTTTAAACGTTCCTTTCTCTCTCTCTGTTGCTTTTTTTTTTTTTTCCTTTGAAGAAGAAAACTATTATTTCGGTCATTCAAGGTTACACATGCAACGCAAACGTCCAAAGTAAACACAAAGCACGTAAGAAATAACCTGTTGTTACTTGTTTAAGCGCCATTTCTTCCTCTAAATACACGACCATGTTGTCGATGCACTTCTGCCTGAGATGGGCCGTCTCGTTGATGCGCTTGGTCACGAGGAGCTCAACAGAGCAGAGACGCCTGAGAACGCGCCAGTAGCCACCGTAACGACCCACAGCGAGCGAGCCTCGGTCATAATCGAGAGCTGTCAATGCATGGGGACACTTGCGGTCTGCGAACGCGGAGTCGTGGCCCTTGAAGAACTCTGTGGCGGCCTGAGCTGATTGAATCACCATGGTGTTCACGGAACCGAGCTTCAACCACGTCACAGGCCCGTGCTTGGCTCGGAAGTCGTGGAGGTTCTGGTGGGGCATGGTCCCGAGGTCGAGGATATTGCCGATCACGGGCCATGCGGGGGGCTGAGGGGGAAGCTTGGTGCGCTTCCAGTTGGGAAGGAAAAATAGAAGTGCCGGGAGGAGGAGGCCGAGCCAAAAGAGCAAAGTAGGGCAGTACTCCATTGGCTAAGCTTTGAGCTATTTCTGACCTTGCACTTCTGCGATTATTGCCCGGAAAACACGATATAAATAGACACTCTTATCCTGTTCACAAGAAAGCAACCTAAAACAATAAAGAAAAAGCAGGAGATGCTATTATTTGCGGGATAAGAACGCTTCAAGTGCCATAACTTGGCACAAAGGGACACTTAAGTGCCATAACTTACGAAAGGTACACTTAAGTGCTACATTCGAAGAAAAACGGATCACTTAAGTGCCACTCCGGCCAAAGTCCCGCCAAAATGCCGACGTGGCATTTTTCCGACGAGGTGAGCCCAAACCGACGCCGTTTTGCTTGCTGATGTGGCCAAATAATGCAAAAACGGCGTCGTTTTGGGCCGACGTGGTAAAAAAAAATTAATGAAAAATTAATTAAATTAAATTTAGTTAAAATATTTAAAAATAATAATTTTAAAATTAAATTTAGTTAAAATATTTAAAAAATAATTATTTTAAAATTAGAAAAATTAAAAAAAAGGGGGGGTGGGGGAGGCGGGCCGAGGGATCGCCCTCACCGCCGCCGCCCGCCGTCGCCGGCCGGCCGGGGTCGCGAGCCTCGGCCAAGGGCCGGCAACCCCGCCAGCCGGCGGCGAGGGCTCGCGAGCCCTCGTCGGATCCGGGCGAGGGCTCGCGAACCCTCGCCGGATCGGGCGAGGGCCGCGACCCTCGCCCGGATCCGGCGAGGGTCGGCGGCTCTCGCCGGCCGGCCAAGGGCCGCCGCCCGCCGGGGCGACCCCCGGGGGCGGCAGCCTTGGCCCGGCCGGGAGGGCCGCCGACTCGCCGGATCTGGGCGAGGGCTGCGACCCTCGCCCGATCCGGGGGCGAGGGCTCGCGAGCCCTCGCCGACCCTCACCCCGCCGTCGCCGGCCCTTCCGGCGGTGGCGGGGCGGCGGCGATGGCGGGCGAGGGCGATCCTCGGCCCGCCTCCCCCTTTTTTAAATTTTTCTAATTTTAAATAATTATTTTTAATATTTTAACTAAATTTAATTTTAAAATTATTATTTTTAAATATTTTAACTAAATTTAATTTTTAATTTAATTTAATTAATTTTTATTTTTTTTTTTTTACCAAATCAGCCCAAAACGACGCCGTTTTTGCATTATTTGGCCACATCAGCGAGCAAAACGGCGTCGTTTTGAGCTTGCTTCGCCGGAAAAATACCACGTCGGCATTTTGGCCGGATTGACACTCAAGTGATCCATTTTACTCCGATTTTGGCACTTAAGTGTACCTTTCGTAAGTTATGGCACTTAAGTGTCCCTTTGTGCCAAGTTATGGCACTCCAGGGGTCCGCACGTCTATTATTTGCCGTCCACAACATAAAAAGGAGAAAACATTAATATATCTTTTGGCTATGAATAGGAGTAAACATGCTAGTCACGTGGAGTCTGGTGATCCATCCATTTCATCGAATTAGGTTAAATTCGATTCTTATTTCATTGGAATAATTTCATTTTTGGTCAAATTACATGAATTGTGCAATCAAATCTGCAACTCTTAATTTGTGCATTTAAGTCCTACAACTTTACTCTAGTACTCAATATAATCCTCCAGTTTCCACAAAATTATGATGCCTTGTTCTTTCTTGGGTTTCATGGATTGGTTTATCAACTAATTTGTCCTATCAAAATTGGATAGTTATGTATTTACTTTTGTTGGGAGTATATAACAGATGTTCAATATCTTTACCCTAGGAGATTGCTAAGAGGGAGCCCAAGTCTAAGTCTATCAACATATCTAATTGAACATATATTCACTCAAAAGCTTAAAGTAATGAGTTATTGGCCAACTGGATATATTAATTACTTCACACTGCACCAATTCTCCACCGTGGGACTTCCCAAACACAACTTATATAGATATCTCAACAATCTCCCCATCACGTGTGAGCTCAATGTTAGGTCTGTTCCCCCTTAATTCGGGTATCTTTCTACAGTAACTTACCTCAACTTGAATCTTCAACATTCACCTTTATCCATCCTTCGTCCATGTTCTTTTTCATTGGACTGAACCATGAAAACTACCATGGGATTGCGTTGCAACACCACAACACACACTACCCGGAAACTGTGTTGGTCACTAGATTCCTTTCCTTAAATTAACTCACATGTATATCTCAACAATCTCCCCATCACATTTTAGCCCATTGTTAGGTTTGTTCCCCTTAATTTAGGTATCTTTCTATATTAACTAATCTTAACTTGATCTCCAACACCCATCTTTATCCATGTTTTTTTTCTTCGAATCGAACCATGAAGACTACCATTGGGATTGCGTTATACCACAACACACATTGCCCGGATATTGCGTTGGTCACTAGATTCCTTTTCTTGAGATATCTAGAACAGATTGGGGGCCGCCAATCTACTTTCGGCTCTAACACCAATGTTTGGTAGTCTTGGGCTTCTCTCACCTCAAACGTTTACTCAAATGGTGAGACTTTCCTTCATATTTATAAACTAACCACCAGACAATTCCATAATCCATGTGGGATAACTCCAACAACTTTTGCCTTAGTAAGATGGCTTGTCTTTTTCGAAAACATCATATATATAAGTCCAATCATCAATTTGATCGAAATTTCTAATCTTCACTATTTAAAGGACTTTTTTATGCTGACACCTGAATTTTACTGATGAATTTATCATACATTTGTATCTCATAAATTTGACCCATGATAAAAACAAAACAATCAGTTTATACAACATTGCATTCATTTTTCTCGCGGCATTCCTTTTGCACATATAAACTAGAGGCATGATCATTCATTAATAGTTAGGTTTTAGTTCACATAGGTCATCCGTGCATATGATGAATATTAGAAATCTCCTACACTCTTCGACTAGGGACAATGTAGTATGAGAACCTCGGGCCCCCACGGCTAAAATTATGATCACTCCAAAGAGCTTTAATAGAACCAATTCACACTTGGACTCAATTTTCTTCCTATTAATTTATACCCAACTTCTCTTGATTAATTGAAGACCCAAACAAGCTCAAAACGATTGCAAGATAAGTATCACAACAATTTTGACCAAAAAAAAAAGTATCACGGCGAGTGTCTTTATGTCTATTTTCAAACAATATATGACTCACGTGCTAGTTCCAAGAATAGTTCCTAAATTTGCATTTTTTCAAGGAATGTTGGATGATCTTGCACAAGGATGCCTAGACAAAAAAATAATGATGTAAAGCCTTCAAAACTGAACTTTTCAATATCCGTTTGGTCTAAAAATTTTACACAAGCTTCGTTGGCTTGTTGACTAACTCCCCTCAACATTTTAGTGCAATCGGATAAATGAGGAGTGTGTATTCATCGTTTCCATGCGATTGCTCAGTCAACTCGTGTCTAATCCAACAAACTCACTTTTCCTTCTTTAATTTAGTTGCCACTCTCTAATTGCCAATTGTCATGACCTTCTTAGAGGTGGACTACTAAGAAAAAGTTAATGGATTATCATGCAAGTGCGAATGGTTACTAATTAAAAAGATGGTACCATTGTCTAATGCGGATTCTCTCAAACCCCAGACAATCACAACTTTGGGGTTTTAATTAAATTATTTAGACATCCAATTCAATTCATTTAAGAATTGCCATTAGTCTGCTATGGTTGATTAAAAACCCGAGTAAAATGTGAGAGAACACTTTACTTTTGTGAACTAGAG
Source organism: Eucalyptus sp. ANBG9806169 (assembly GCA_014182395.1). Lineage (NCBI taxonomy): Eukaryota > Viridiplantae > Streptophyta > Magnoliopsida > Myrtales > Myrtaceae > Eucalyptus > Eucalyptus sp. ANBG9806169. The sequence goes on along the minus strand of CM024574.1, from coordinate 18,007,266 downwards.
ATTTCATGGATAGGGGACTTGATTATGCTAGATAAATCTATCTCCCTTTGGCATCTTCGCTTTATTTCACAAAATGTTTTGCAAGTAGTCTTGATTGATTTGATCTTAAACCACTAACATGCGATGGACGATCATACAGTTACGGAAGCAAGAAAGTAACACTCCATCAAAATGATAAATAAATTGCTTGAGCAGACAGAAAAACCTTGATGGGAATGATCTCTTCTTTTTTGTTTTTTCTTGTTCGTTTTCTCTTTAACGTTAATCGCCTTTTTACACTCTTGAAACCCAATTCAGAGCATGCAGAACTTCATATTTTTCGTTACCGGCTGGGAATGAATATAGAAATTTCTCCAATTGTGCCCCCTACTTGGGCATGATCAAGAATTTGAGGAACTTTCAAGGACTTCCAACTCAATACAAAAACCCATTCTCCAGTTTGCTTATTCAGAGAATGATGTAAGCGAAACGAGGTCGTTTTGTTTCTCCACATCTTCATAATTGTTTCACTCTGACCTTCATTTTTCTCCCTTTGTGGTGTGGTTCTTGACGGGATAGTTTCAAATCCGCTTTCTTGTATCTTAAGTAAGTTAATAATGAATATCTGTAGCGTTCAGGGTAAATGAACTAGAATGCCCCCCGTTATTGCGATATATGTACCCTTCGCAGGTGATTTGTCAAATGAGATGTGCCACAGTCGCGTTAGGGGATATGCTTGGAATGCGGTTGCCTTGTGTCCTCCCAGGATTGTCCATTAAATCCAATGATTGGACTTTCAGTGCTCGGAGTAGATTCCCCCATAAGACTTGTTCTTCCTTTACATGTTTCCCGCAAGTAAATATCTCAAATCGGAATACCTGCAATTTGCAGCAAAAAAGGCTTTTCTTTCTTCTAAAAAAAAGATATCCCTTTCAAGAAAAGGAGTGACATGCATAAAATGTCTAAATAGTAGGAGTTTATAAAATGTGCAAGTTTTGTTATTGCCTAGTATGGGAAGAGATTATTCATTTACTTAGAGAATAGGAAAAGCTAAAGAAAGAAATAAACTATATAGAAGCATTTTACTCATAGGAAGCAAATAAATCCGAGAGATTAGCAAGGAGAGTGAACTTCCCTAATCAAATTGCAATGTTTTAGTAAAATAATAGTACTAATGTCTCGTGACAATATGAAGAATAGTTTCCAGCCAAGAGGAATGACATTTGGATCAGAATGCTAACAAATCGATCATGTTACCTATGCATATAGAACTTTCTATATTCACTGAAAGAGTAGCTACGTGTAATGCATGAGTGCATATTGTGTGTGACGCGCGCACGCACACACGTCTAGTTACTAACTAATCGCACATCACGGTGCCCGAATTAATGCTAGCTAATATTCACTGGTTTTATAACCTAAGTTGTGATTCCAAACTTGTCATACCCAAAATTCATCCCAAGAATTTAGATAATGATTCCCCATTATTTGGAAAAAAATAAAAATAAAGAACGACGCCTTCCACGAACAGCAGTAAGCATATATACTGACTAAGCAAATTATTTCATTGAATGATAATTATAACAACATCCATTGTATCATGAAGTAACCAAAAACTAGAAACGCATTAACCCTCTTCAGATCGCTCTCCACGTGTGTCAAGAATAAAAGTTGAGAATCGGCGCAATGTTTGAAAATTTTGGAGAATAGTTTTCGAAACAGTTTCCAAATAAGCCTAAAGAAAAGAATAGATCAAAATGGCCATATTCTTCCTAAAAGATTGATATGTGGGGAAAGTGATTTAATTAAAAAATGATGCACCAATAATTATACCCATTTTAAATAGATTCAATTATGATTTTTTACAATTGATTGGTATTGCATATATCACGTCGTTAGGACTTTCCAAGGAAGCGGCTATTTTTATGGAAAAAAAGTGAACGTAGGGAACTTAGTCCAATCCTTCTAATTTATTACTGTTAATTTTTTTTATTGTTAATTTAATCTTCAAAATAAACATGGATTTCAATTCAACGCCAGCCTTTTCATTGCCTTTACGACTTGCAAGCATGTTAAACGAGTAAACTCCTGAAGCACGAAATATCTTAGACAAACCAAATCGGTGGTCCTATATGCATTATTGATATAGGCTTGCGTGGATGATGAGAATCCTACCTTCAACAACTCGACTCCATCGAAGAAGTTAACCTTGGAATGACTCGACTAATATATTATGAGAGAGAGAAATGGCATCTGTCATCGTTAGCATTGCCAGAGCTATGGCTCCACAAGCACTAGAAAAAGTTGGAAATTTATAGGGCATCAAGCATGAGATCGGGGTGCTCAGGGACACATGTATGACAAGTTTATGTGACCTCATTTTGGCTTGAGAAACTGAAAGATGCTTTTATGATGCACATAGCGTACTTGATGAATTCAAATTAGAAGCTCTTGGGACAAGAACTAAGGGAGGCACAGTGTGTTGTAATTATTATTGTAATTATAGGTTTTAATGGCTCAACGTTAACGAAACGTCTCTTCAATTCACGCCTTTTTCAATTCACATGCAACCGCTTTTGTCTCTTTGGATCATGCCCTAATTGTTGCAATTATGGGTTAATGACTCTTTGTTCTCCTTAGTTTCTGATTTAATAATGTTGTTATTAAGGGTTAATGGCTCAACTAATGTGAGCATAATCGGTGTGACTCTTGAGTTCATGTCCTTTCAGTTTTCTACAGCTAGTTCCCTTGTCTATAAATAGACATGTCTTCTTAATTCAAAATAACAACAAAAACTCCTCAAAGTATTCCTCTAGTTTCTTGGTAGTTTCTTTAAGTGTGCTGATTTAAAGAAGTGTTCGATAGAATCTTGTTCATATAGTGCTTATACAAATGGGTTTGAGATGTTGTATTTTGAGAGGCATAGTTCGCGAAACTAATTGACATCATTGACATGAACTAATCGCTTTAAGGAGATTTGATTAGCTGTACCTCTCCTCTTGTTTATTTTGATATTGCTTTCTTGGAATTATTCTTATTGTCCCCAATACGTATTAATATTTCCCACAATCTTAAGGCGATTATCTTTTACTGTTTGTTGGGTCTATCAAAAAATCGAGATGACTAATAACAATCAAGTACCCAATGATGTCGGAATGTTTGTGAGGATGTTCATATGGTTGTTTCAATGAGTGAGGTTCAAACCTCGTGGCCTAGTGTTGTGACAATAAATGCTGCAAACTTTCGGGCCGAAACCATCTATGGTGGTACTAGTAGAAGTCACTTGACCGGGTACTAGTAGAAGTCACTTGACCGATACACTGGGGACTATTTTTCAAAAAAGTACATATCTAATGGTGTATGGTTCAGTTTCTGGAGAGATGCTTTAACAAGCTTTGCCTAATCTGATGATACCTTCTCCAATAACACCGAATGAGAAACCATGTGAGTTAACTAGTGTGGGCTTTAAGCAGCGATAATAGAAGTGGGCTTTAAGCAGCGGTAATAGAAGATGTTCTTTTATTGACCACACTGAATTTAGTCAAGTACTCATTAGAGGTGTGCTCAATAATTAGTCCAGATGAGCAAGATGTCATGACGCTTGGGGAGCTGGAGCCTTGAAGCATAGGGATTTCCTATGCCGAAACTATATCCTTAACTATCTAACAAATTCCTTGTATCATGTTTATTGTAACATTGAAACTACTAGACAATTATGGGTAACATTGAAACTACTAGACAATTATGGGAGTCCTTAGAAAAGAAATACAAAACTAAGAAATTTGTGATAGCCAAATTTTTGGACTCAAGATGGTGGATTTTAAATTTATCATGAACTAGGTCCATGAAGTGCAAATGATTTTGAACGTCTTTGTTGAGGAAATGTTCTTAGTGAATCATTCCAAATGGCATTTATTATTGAGCTAAGTCTAGGCTTGCAAATGATTTAAGATGATGGACAAAAATGGAACCGTGGTTTTTAAGTGATTTTCTATGTTTTGGTCAATTATATTTGTGGATGTATTCATTTTACATGTAGTCGATCGGTCCTAACAAGAATTTAATCAAGTAGCCGCCACGGAAAAGTAAAAGGTGAACTTATTAAAGTAAATTAATTGGTCAGAAGTTCAAAGTGGTATCCGAGGGGTGTCCAAATATATCCTTTTGGATTATATACGGATGGATCACGATAATGAATCAAGACGTATCTACAGCCTTCTTCAGCAAATTTGCAATCTTGTGTTTATTTCAGAATAATTTGCAATAGCGACAAAACATGTGAACCAACACCGACCATGTTTATGTGGTCCTACTGCAGAGTCCACGTGATCAATTGTCCATATGGATTCGACAAGATCCGACAAGATCATACAGTATCTTCCTGTCACTTTTCTTTATATTGCTCTTTTTTTTTTTTTTTTTTTTTTTTTTTGATCGGAAAGATAGCCGCATTCATTAAACCGAGGAATACAACCTGCAGCTAAAATATCAGTAGTTTAAAGATCTAACAACAGAGAGGGAGGCGATATGGACCAGTCTTCAGAAAGGGCCCCTGTTCTATGAAATTTTGCGACCCAATCTGCTACACGATTTGCTCCTCTTCGATAGTGAGCAGCCCTAGCATAGGAGAAACTTCGCAGGATTGATGTAGCTTCCTCGAAGACAAAACGTACCTCCCACGGCGGCAGGGTAATTTCATTGACCGCCTCCACCAAAATCAAACTATCCGATTCGATGATTAGTTGATCTCGATGTCAACCAGTCTTTTGTAGATGGCGAAGTGTAATTAGCAGTGCCATGAACTCCGCTTAAAGAGCCGAAGAAATAGCAACAGTCCTGGTAAGTCCATCGTGCATTCTACCGCTCCAATCTCTGCAAATGGTGGCTATTGTGCCAATATTTGTGTGTGGCTGAAAAGCCCCATCAATATTAACCTTGATTGTACCAGGTTCTGATGGTCGCCATAAGTCACTGATGTTGATCACCTGTCGCGCTCTGTCTGCAGGATGAGGAGAGGATAACAGAGCTTATCGAGCACATATGAGAGCATAATCCACAATCTAACGAGGATCCAACGGTTGTTGACAGAAAATAAAATGATTCCGCGCCTTCTAGAGATGCTAATGTAGTTGAGTCAGGTGAGTTCTGTTGTTTCAGTAACAGTACTGCTATCCAATGCTCTATGCTGTGCATAGTCTGTATGTGGATAGGAATATGTTGAGCCAGAGTCAACCAAACAGAGACGGTTATAGGACACAATAGGAATAGGTGAGTTGCTGTTTCAGGTAGGTTATCCTAGCATAGAGGGCAAATCGGGTTTGAGGTAATATGACGATGAAAGAGGTTAGCTTTGGTGGGTAAAGCATTATGGCATAGGGCCCAAATAAAGTATTTAACTTTGGGGGCTACTTTTAGTTTCCATAGATGTTTCCACATTGATCGAGGGAGAGGGTGAGCATGCGAACCTTGGGTCTGACTTTGGTCTACTGCTGTTTGCCGAAGTGCATGGTACCCACTTTTGACTGTATAATCACCATGTGTAGATTTTGTCCAAATCAACTTATCCTCGATATGAAAGGGTTGATGTGGATTGTGAGGATCTCCTGCACTATGTGATGATCATACAGTTCGTTCAGAGCAGAAATATTCCAATCATTGGTCCAGGCATCTATTAATTCAGCAACCTTAACAGGTTCATTTCGATTTGCCATCACCTTTGGGCAGCCAATAGTCTTCTCTTATTCTGATTCTTTGTCCATCACCTACTGACCAGCGAATGCTTTGACTAATGGAATCCCGACCTAGTAAAAGGCCCTGTCATCCCCAAGAAGGTCTAGCACCTCTAGCAACAGTAAGAAAATCCCAAGAGTGGAAATAAATACCTCTGAAAAGCTTACTCCATAGAGCTGTTGGATTTTGATGCAGGCGCCAGGCTTGTTTTCCTAGTAGGGCTTTATTGAAATGCAAAAGGTCCTGAAAGCCGAGACCGCCTTCAAATTTACTGCTCTTAAGCTCCTCCCATTGTGTCCAGTGAATCCCTGATCTAGAAGATTCATTCTGCCACCAAAAGCATGCAATTCTCTTTTCAATGGACATACAAATAGAAACCGGAATTTTGAAGATAGACATAGCATACTGTGGGATTGCCTAGACCACTGCTTTTATAAGGATTTCCTTCCCCCCCTTGGATATTAAATGTTCTTTCCAGCCTTCCAGTTTTTTATTCACTCGCACAAGTATCCAAGCAAACATCTCCTTCTTAGATCGTCCCCAGTCCGAGGGGATTCCCAAATATTTGCCAGTTTGAAATAAAATTGGGACTCTCAAAGCATTGGCCAAATTTTCCTTTAAGGCAAGGGGACAAGCCTTGGAGAAATAAATCCCAGATTTGTTGCGATTGATTGCTTGTCCCATAGCTAAATAGTACTGATTCAGTATATTGGCAAGATTTAGACATTCCTGTAGTTTGGCGTCTATGAAGAATATAGCGTCATCAGCAAAGAAAAGATGAGATAGTACAAGACACCACCTGTTTAGCTTAATGCCTTTGAGATTGCCCATGCTGATAGCTTGACTGATCAAATTTGATAACATATTAGCTAGAAGTATAAATAAATAAGGAGAAAGGGGATCGCCTTGTCTAATACCATAGGTCGGCTAGAAGAAAGGTAGTTGTTCACCATTAAAACGCACACTGTAAGACACAGTTGTAATACATTGCATTACCCATCTGACCCAAGTAGGGTGGAATCCCAACTTTAATAGATAAGCTTCTAGAAAGTCCCACTCCACGCGGTCATAAGCTTTTTGCATATCCATCTTTAATATTGCATGAAAATTTTTCTGGCGTTTTCTAGTGCGCAACTGGTGTAGCACTTCTTGGACAATGAGAATATTGTCCTGAATCTGATGTCCACTAACAAAGGTACTCTGCTCAAGAGATATCAATTCAGGGAACCAGGGCTTAAGTCTATTTGCAATCACTTTTGAGATAATCTTGTAGGCGTAATTACAAAGACTAATAGCGCGGTACTGGTCTAAGCATTCTGGGTTTGAGACTTTGGGAATCAGAGTAATGATAGTTTGATTTAGAGCCGAAGGCATAACCCCTGTTATGAAGAACTATTGTACAAGTGGGATAAGCTCAGCACGCAAAGTATTCCAATAAGTTTGGTAAAAAAGACCATTCATACCGTCAGGTCCGGGTGCTTTTGTACGCCCCAGCTGAAAGGTGGCTGCCTTGATCTCGTCATCAATCAAGGCTGCTGTCAAAAGGTCATTCATAGTAGAGGAAACCACTGGCTGGCATTGTTCAATGATCGGCCAGAAGTCTCGGTGACCTACTGTTTGGTACAGGTTGGAGAAGAATTGGAGAGTCATATTTTTCAAAGTACTGTCTTCCCTAACCCATCTCTGGTCACTATCTTTCAACAAACGAATTATGTTTCGCTGTCGTCGTTGGATAGTCGTGGCGTGAAAAAAATTAGTATTTTTGTCTCCCCATTTTAGCCAACTGATTCTAAAACACATAGCCCAAAATTGCTCCTCTTGCTACCATAATTTATTATATCCTCCTTCAATTTGCTTGCTGCCCTCTTATCATATTGATTGTGTGGCCGGTTGATGATATCCTGGAGTTGTAGTTAGAGTATGGCTATTCGGTTTGTGGCTAGAGAAAACTTTTGACGACTCCATTTAGTAAGTGCTAGCGAAACCTGCTTGAGTCGTTGAGTCAGATTCTTAGTTGTGCCATGGCTAGAGTGCCAGGATTTATCGATAACTTCACCGCAGTCCCTTTCTTGTAACCAAAATGTTTCAAAGATAAAGAACTTATGACGACTTCTTAGTCTATAACCTCAGTTGTTAATATTAAAGGACTATGATCAGAGCCCACAGCAGAAAGTGCAACCACTTCGGCTTTTGGGAAAGCAATACGCCAGTCATACATACAAAAAACTCGATCTAGCCTTTCTTTCACATAATCAGCCCTTTCTCTATTATTGGACCATGTAAACGCACATCCTTTACTATCCATGTCCATAAAATGCACAGTCTTGTATAACCTGTCTAAAAGAAGTCGTTGCCTACCAACCTTTTCCCAATAGTACATAACCTCATTAAAATCCCCAAGGCATACCCAAGGTAAAGTATTGGTAGTAGCAATTTGTCTAAGTGCACTCCAAAATAATTGGCGAGGTTGAAAAGCAGCAGGTGCATAGGCACATGTAATGCGCATAGAGATGCCACAATTAGATTCCATACAAGACATGTCAAAGAAAGCTTGAGAGGATTGAAGCATGGTGATCGTTATATCATCCTACCACATAAGAGTTAGCCCTCCTGCTATACCAACCGGGTTCATAATATAAGAGTGACAAAATTTCAACCGTCGCTGAAGACGAGTAATCACTTCCTCTCGATTTTTAGTTTCCATCAGAAATAAAACATTGGGCTTTTCTTTGGCCACAAGGGCCATTAGGGCACGAACTGTCAGGGGAGAGCCCAACCCCTGGCAGTTCCAACTAATAATCTTCATTTGTGCTGCAGCGACTATTTAGGGCCAGCCGCCATTGCCCACTAATTAGCCTCAGGAGCCAACAACACAGGAGTCTCTAACAAGTTGCAATCATCTATCACCCCTTCAATCGGGCTACGGGACTCATAAGGGGTATAACGCTTAGCCTTCTTAGCTGCCCCTGCTTTTGTGGTAATTCTGGTATGCTTTAGTTTTCTGTGACTTGAACTATCTGTGCCTTGCTGTTTGGTAATGTGGGTTTCGGTGGGAAGTAGGGTAGTAGTGTTGGAAGCTTTAGTCATATGAGGTTGAATGGCAGAAATATCCTGGTATGGATTCTGCTGAGGGACCAAGGCAAGAGGAGAAAGCTCAATACATTGAATCTCACTGCCCTATTCTAGTGCAGGTAGTATTATACTTCTAGATGTGTTAATAGGAGCTATGGTGGGGCCTTTTGTCCCTTGTACATGTGGCTGCTGGATTCCACTTGCTGATGCAGTAGCCGATTGTTATGTGCTGAGGCAATAGGGCTGTTGGAGGGGTTTCTGGAACTATCTCATCGTTGGTAAGCTAGTGCTCCTCATAAAAAGTTTTCTAGTAGGGCTACATTCTTTTACTTCAGCCTTTAACCACGGTCCATAAGCCATTTTCTCTTTCCCTTCCATTTTAGCATCATTAAACGGAATATCCTTGCAATACATAACATAGTGACCTATTTTCCCACACGAATAACAGAAATGCAGGAGTCGTTTGTATCGAAAATCAAGCCAAATAAGCTTGTCAGCAATTCGAATTAGCTTTCCTTGTTGTAGTGGTTGGCTGAGATCGATATCAACACAAGCTTTTGCAGTTTTAAATGCTGTGCCCTCTTTAGTATCCAATCTAACTTCTAGTACCTTCCCTACAGAGTGTACAGCTCGGCATATCATGGTATCAGAATACCATTCCAGTGGCAGCCCATATATATGTACCCAAAAGGCACATGTAGAGAAATCATAACAATGAAGCGACGTTGTGGGGATCCATGGTTTGAATATTACCAAATGGCCGGAAAACAACCAGGGACCCCCAGACTATACTCTAATTTTATCATCTTCATATTGGAATTTCGCAACATAAAAATCTCCCTCACGTAAAGTAATTTCAACCTGTTCAATCCTCCAAGCCCTTTTCAATGTGGTCTGGAAAGCTTGTAAGTTTAGAGAAGTAGCATAAGGGACTTTACCTATAAGCATCAACTTACATTCATCTATTTTTGCTAGGGGTGTTAGGTCATTCCAGTCTTCAATTTCCTACGGTGTCCATAGTCGACCCAGTCAGTGGCACAAAGCAGCAAGGTGAGAGTCCTGATTATCGCCGCTTGGTTCCATTGGTGCAAGATTCGTTAAGAACAAAGCACAATCCGCTCAGGATGGAGGTCGAATTCAACCAAATTGGGAAGATCGGAGGCCATGCATGAGAGGCAAAGCGAGAAATTGTGGTTCAGAAGGTCGGAGTAGCTCCACCATCACCCACTAGAAACCGCTCATAGTATATGATTCGGGAATCTATTGTACAGTCTTGCGTCTAGTGAATCCGGTTCATCGCAAATGTCCATTTTGTGGACTCTAAGTGTGGAGCCAAATTTAGAGTAATTTTCTTTTTCGACAAGTGAGGTTTTATTGATGGTATAAAGGGCAGGTGAGCTACCCTGCTACATGCTCAAGTCATACAGTTCAAACGAGACCCAAATGCTAACATAAGAACTTGTTTCCCTAAGATATTTGTGCAGGGATCACGTCATTCTTAAGAAGTCTTCCTTGGACAGCTTTTTTAATGACACAATAACATTAGCACTAATAACCTTAGGGTAATTATACCTCACACGCTACGTTTCTTAGGTATCACTTTCAAAGGATGGAGCTTTCTTAGTGTTATTCCCACCCGCTCTTTCATGTCGAGGGTCTTTGGAGTTGAACCACTGCCTAGTTCCCAATCGAAATGGAAAAGCAGTGTTGCAAGACCAAGATGAAGCACCCTATCCGCCAATGAAAGTCCGACGCATATTCTTCTGCCTGATCCAAATGGAATTAGCTCAAAGTTTTGACCCTTGTAGTCAATTTTAGATCCCATGAACCTCTCTGGTATGAATGCCAATGGATCCTCCCAAGCATCGGGGTCTCTTCCAATGCTCCATGCATTCACGAAAACCTGGGTATCTTTGGGTATATCAAAACCCATGAATTTGGTTTCCTTTAGAGCATTTCGTGGGATAAGTAAAGGTAATGGAGGATGCAATCTTAGGGTTTCCTTCACCACGGCTTGCAAAAATGGCATCTTTTCCGTGTCATTTTCTTCGAGCTTTCTGTTCAACCCCACAACCTGGTCAATCTCATCTTTGGCCTTTTTCATTGACTCGGGTTGGCGGAGTAGCTCCGCCATCGCCCACTCGATGGTGCTACTTGTACTCTCCGATCCGGCGAAAAACATTTCCTGCACCATCAAGTAGACCCATTTAGTACAAAGATTAGGTCTTTACCACAAATGTCCGAGTCTCGTGCTATAATTAAGAGATCCTCTTTGGCTGGAAAAAGTCACCCTCGAATCGTCAGCTCAATAGTAAAAATAATCATGCTTCGCCTGATCAACAATCCTGATCAAACACAGCAGTTCCTATTCTTCGAATTGGCAGATGATTGGCACACAAGGAAAGGAACAATAACTTGAAGTTGATGAAATGAATCCACTAGTGACAACATAAGTATTTATGAAAGAGCAGGGGCAAGTGTTTGATTGACCAAAGGAAATAAACAACTGGAATGGCAAGAAATAGGTTGCTGGGAAATAACTGAAAAAGATTTGCAAGAGAGCAAAATGGATTAACATAAGTAAAGCTTGTTCTTCTTATGTCTACGCGTTTCCATTAAGATGTGCGCTTCTTATAGTCTCAGCTACAATAATTGCTTTACTGCAATTGTCAGTCGACGGCTTTGAAAATTATTCCCGCATAAGAGTTTGATTGCAATAATTATTTGCACTGGTTTTATCCTTGCAATCGATTTGATTTCAGCCAAATTTTGTAAGCCAATGTCAAAATTTCTCGACTTGATTGACATTGACTTGACTAACCTGGTAATTTTATAATAACTAGTTGGAATGCTTGACGAAGACATAAGATTGATTTTAGTGTATTTTAATGAAAAGAAAAATCAGTGCTTGGACGGCCCCATGATTGATTTATTAAGTTAGCTACCAAAACTTCTCCGTAATGCGTGATGTGACCCTAGTTGTTTAAATGTCAGTTAAGTTTGTCACGCCACTCAATCAACCGAATTAGACCTAATGTCTCTAAGTGTGTTCATGTTAAACGTGGAAGAGAGGAGCAAACTCACCAAAATGATTATATTGATGTTCTGGGAAGAGATTTTGTGAGGGCCTTCTTTTCCATCGCCCTCATAATCCAATACTGCGTCCAAGAAATCATTCGTTGTTCTCATCTCTCCCCTTAGCTTTCGCTCCTCCAACCTCTCTTTCACAAAGCCTTCGGCGATCCTCATGGCTCGACCCATGTCCTTCGCCATGCCTGCCTTGATCCCCTGCGGATCCAACCATTTCAACCATGGCATGAAGTCGGCTACGTTGGGCTTGCCGCCCCACTCCATGAACCGGTTCATGGCATCGTAGAACTCAGGCCCATCCTTCGATTTTGGGTCCAATAGATCCCGTGAGAGCACCATGTTGCCCACCACATTAAACGCCAGGAGAAAGAGGAAGTGAGATAAGTCGATTCCTTGCTCTTCATAAAAATAAAATTTCTTTATGATTAATTCTATTCAGAGAATGTATAACCACACTTAACAAATTAGACATGAGAAAAATAGATTGTACCAAGTTGTGCAACTAGTTAAAGGAAAGATACAGTCAAATCAAGAGGAACCAATCTCTAAACTGCTCGTAAGCTCCACTTGACTTACTGTGTATACTTCAATGTCCAACACGAAAGTTTACCTACGCAATTGAATGATAAAGCCACTCGAGCTTTACATAATTCAACAGTAGAGCCACTCTAGTTCGACTCGAACTCCAAAAAAAGAAAGCTTCGACTAAAAAACAAATTAAATTCCAGTAGCTCTTTGGTAAATTGAGTTATTTACACTAGTATTTAATTTGTTGACTTTGTCAATTACAGTACACAAAAAAAAAGGGATAGAAGTATAGGTAATCCCTAAACTTTTACAAAAGGTTTAATTAGATCCCTTCTTTTTCGGTGGAATTAGATCCCTAATATGTTCTTGTCCGGTTTGGTCTTTCCATTTAAATGGAAACGTAAATGTTGAAATGGCAATTAAGTCTCGTTGAATGTCAACATGGTAAACCTACATAAGTTTTTGAAAGGATTGTGAGAATAATAATCTATGGTGAATCACAAATTCTTGAAGAAGTGAGTCTCACACTAATTTATAATTATTTATGATTTGATTTTTTTATGATTCATAATTGACTATTATTTTTCCAATACATTAAAGACTATCACGCAATCATTTCTCTTTTTGAAAAACTTAAAATAGAATAACAAAAAATTCATAAATAAGGAAATTAAAAAATAACATAAATATCAAAAAATCAAAATAAGGAAAATTGCAAAAAAAGAAATATGAAAAACAGAAGTGTCGCGAGTGAACTAGGGGGAGACTTTCGTGAATAGAGGCTATGCTGAATTAAGGATGGAGGCGACTCGTCGCTAAGGTGGCAAGGGTGTGCTTGCACGGGAGGTGGCGTTCGCGAACGGTGAGCACCCAACGATCCATGTCGTGCCTCGAAACTGCCGCCCACCCTAGCCAGCCAGCCCTCCATTCCCTTGTGCATAATTATTAGTTAGATTTTTTATTATATTTTTATTTATTTTTCTTACTCATATCAGAACTATGTTTAGAAAAAAAATTCATTTCACCAAATAAATTAGCATAGTTAGTGCCAACGTATAGTGCTGGTGCGACATTCCTCGTGAATATTCCATCTACATATTTAAGAGGAGGGCTAACTCGAACTAAAAATATATATAATTGAACATTTTGCAGAAGTGCGAGAAGTTAAATCTAGTTGTGGGTTGCTTTCTTTACTGAAATACATTCTTTGACAGAATAGATCCTTCACCCTTAACCAAACCATCGATTTTACCTATATTAAAAGGGCCATGCTAAGAAGACGGTGTTGTCAAGTGACGGACATACTGATCACATATTCCAAGTGTGAAATTTTGCAACCAAAGTATATAACTTTCAAAATCAATTATCAAGATTGCCTCTTGTGATGTAAACCACAAAATTAAGGCCGTTAAAAGAAGAATAATAATATACAGAGTATAATCATTTAGCATAATAAGAAACCAAAGTTAACGCAAAACCAACCTTTCATATCAATTTTAGATTATGTGCTTGTACCAAAATTAAGTTGTAGAATGTCATGAATGATTCTCAAAGGAAAATAAAAATTTTAATTGAATTTTAGAAGTAAAAAATTACATGAATCCAATGCTATCTAGATAACGGCTAATATATAGGGGGTAGTACACTTCAAGATGGCAAATTACATGAATCCCGCAATAGAGATTTGTGGTCAGCGTGTCCTCGTCGTTTCCTATATAGTGATCGGACCGTCTTCTTAGCTTTTTCTTCATATTAATAAATAATTAAGGGTTGTGACCCTAGTAAAAATATTGGGTAGGGTATGGGACCTTGATCTTATATATATGGAGTTTAAGATAAGTTCATCTCTCTCTCCCTGTTGCTTTTTAACTTTTCTAAAAGCTATTAATTCAATCATTCGAGGCGACGCATAGAACACAGAGTCAGCAATGACACCAAGTACTTAAGAAATAACCTTTCGTTGCTTGTTTGACTGCCATTTCTTCCTCTATATACGTGATCATGCTGTCGACACACTTTTGCCTGAGGTGGGCCGTCTCGTTAACGCGCTTGTTCACGAGGAGCTCCGCGGAGCAGAGACGCCGGAGAGCGCGCCAGTAGTCACCATGACGACCAAGAGCGAGCGAGCCTTGGTCATAGCCAAGAGCAGTAAACGCCTGGGAACACTTGCGGTCCGCGAACACGAAGTCATGGCCCTTGAATAACTCCGTGGCGGCTTGAGCTGATTGGATCACCATGGTATTCACGGAACCGAGCTTCAACCACAAGACAGGCCCATGCTTGGCTCGGAGGTTGTGGAGGTTCTGGGGCGGCATGGTCCCAAGGTCGAGGATGTTGCCGATCACGGGCCATGCTGGGGGCTGAGGGGGAAGCTTGGTGCGCTTCCGACGGTTGAGAAGCAAAACTAGAAGTGCCGGGAGGAGGAGCCCGAGCCAAAAGTGCGAAATAGAGCAGGACTCCATTGGCTAAGCTTTGAACTATTTCTCACCTTACGCTTCTGCGATCATTGCACGGAAAACACCATATAAATAGGCACTCTTATCCTGTTCACAAGAAAGCAACCCAAAACAATAAATAAGAAGAAATACAGGAGCAAACATTAATTTATCTTTTGGCAATGAAAATGGGTAAACATGCTGGTCACGTTGATTCTTGTGATCCATCCATCTCATCGAATTAGGTAAAACTCGATTCTTACATCATCACAATAATTTCATTTTTGGTCCAAAAACTTACGTAAACTATGCAATCTAATCTTATAACTCTTAATTCGTGCAATCAAGCCCTATAACTTTAATTCAATATTCGATATATTGATGTCTTGTTCTTACTTGGATTTCATGGATTGCTTTATCAATTTATTTGTCTTGCCAAAATCAAATAGTTATATACTTACTTTTGCCTTGGTAAGATGGCATGTTATTTATCAAAAATATTATATATATATATATATATATATATATATATATAATCCAATCATCAATTTGATCGAAATTTCTAATCTCCGCTCTCCAAAGGACTATTGATGGTGAAACATGAATTTCACCATTGAAATCATCATGGATTATCAAAGAAAATCATTTCAGCAATCAAACTCCCAGATAATGGCTGGAGTTTACCCTTGATAAAAAAAACAGTTAGTTTATATGAACTTGAATTCATTTTTCTCGTGGCGTTCCTCTTGCAGATATAAACTCGAGGCATGATAGTTTATTAATAATTAAGTGTAGTTTATATGAACTTGAATTCATTTTTCTCGTGGCGTTCCTCCTGCAAATATAAACTAGAGGCATAATAGTTTATTAATAATTAGGTGTAGTTTATATGAACTTGAATTCATTTTTCTCGTGGCGTTCCTCCTGCACATATAAACTAAGAGGCATGATAGTTTATTAATAATTAGGTGGCAATTCACGTGAGTTATCCGTTTATCTCATGGAAAATAGGTATCTCCTACACTCTTCAACTAGGGATAAAGTAGCATGAGAACAGCGGGCTTGCCAGCTAAACCTTTTATCGATGGTGACTCTAGAGAGGCTCGAGTAGGAAACGGCTTTGGCCAGTATGTAGATTATGTGCACCCAGAAATTGAATCCGAGAGAGATTTATACTTGATGATCCCTCCCATAGTGATGGTGGAACCAAAAAGAATAATGACAACTTTTGGAAATTTGGAACAAGGCAGAAATGAAGACTAGAGAGAGAAATAATGGAAATGAAAATGCTCTTTGCTTCTATATAACTACAGATCTGAAGTCCACAACCTTTTAAAGTGGTTAGACGGGTGCATAGCTTAACTAACATCAAATAGAAAACAAGAAAGTCCACAAAGTGAAGAAAAAAACACATGAACAACAAATGAGACAGACATGAAGTCCTTGCTTCTTACGAAGAAACCTCATGTTCTTTGACAAAAGCAAAAAAAAAAAAAGACAAGACCCTCCCTTTTCAATATGATTGAAAGCATTTACTCCGTGTTGAATGGTGGAGGGGCTACTCAAACATAGCCCACCATAAATCGTGCCAATATTCTTTCATCTTCAATCTTCTTCTGACATCCACCAGAGATCCAGCATTTTGAAGAATACTAACAACAAATCCAATATGCTCAAATCTTCAACAATCAATTTTATATTATTCTAACAAGTGAGGGATCACAATAAGGACATACGTGTTGATATTTTAGCAGTTTTAAAATATTTATTAGAAATTATAATCGTTATGAAAGTCATCATTTTTGTAACAGCTGTTTCAACGGTCATATAACGCTTTCTAATGGTTGTATAACGGTCGTCTAATGGCTTTATAACTTTTAATTTATTACTTCATAAACTCTTCATTATTTTATAACGGTCATCTTTTTAATTACCAATTGATTTATGGCAATCTCTTAACGACTCTCTTGTTCTTGTTTAAATATAAATTAAACTTCAAACCACAATCGGTGTAGATACAAATGTTCTCATATCTTTCCTTTTCTTTTTGCTGGGTTATACACAAAAGTTGTTATGTTTCCTTCTAATAGTTAGTGCAGAGTATAGAGGAATGTCTGTTGTATCTTGGGAGGATAGTCGTTGAAGCCTTACGCACCGAGTTACGTACTCCAAGGGGCGGAATTATCCTTAAGGACAGTTTTTGCACGCCTCAAACATTTCTTTTTATTTTCTAATCTTTTGTAATGTATTTCCAATAATTATTATTATTTTATGTATTCTAATTCTTTTTCCAACAATACGTAGGTGGTACTTTAGTACCAGTCCACGACTACCATTTCTGTAACTTCACTTCCCTGCCCCCTGTTCACTCGGACTTATAAAGGACATAAACGTGCACGAAGGTTGCGCATTGTACACGGGATGATGTTTGGCTACGCTGGTTTCATCCATATTCTTTATTTGCGCGATTGTTTTGAACCATCTTCTTTCGATGAACTAGCGGTGTTGTCCGGTTCGCAGGCTCCATCGGACGCCTGGGAAGGAAAGGAAGCGCGCATGATTTCTTACGAAATAGAAGTATTGGTGTGTCTGAAAGGTCTCTTCATGTGGTACTCCATGGACATTGGATCCCACGAGCGTGAGAAACAAAACGTGTGGACATCAGCATTGATGCTGCCGCCGCTGTTTCTTTTTAATAAGCGACAAATCAGAAAAGATTAATTAATAAAAAAACCTAAATTGTGGTCAGTATACACAAATATCACACTTTCCTTTTTGTTACCAAAAATTCTAAAATTGCCAATTATGATGCAAGTACTCTAAACTGTTTTTAGTCATAAAAAGCCCAAATCTTATACCAATGTGACAATTCATACGTGTATAAGTTTGAATTTTGTTGTGAAATAAAAAAAGTCAAGAGTATTTGTATCAAGTTTGGAATTTTTGGTGACAAAAAATTAGGATATTTATGTCATAGTGAGTACAATTTGAGTTTTTTATTGGTATTTGCCCAATTAGAAATGAATTCGAGAAAATCTGTGAAACTTCAAGAGATAAAGATGAAGGGTTACCAATGATCCTTCTATGGTGTTTGTTATGGGACTATTTGTGACGTTCCAAAACGTCACGCGATATGTGTCTTTTCCGATTTATAAATTATATTTATTATTAACATGCGGAAGTACAATAGAATTTTCACAACATCCCCTACAAGAAATCCCATGAGTTGAATGATTCACAAAGACAAAATTTCCTTTCATAAACCTTTTCCAAGTATTAGTACAAGTACCAATAATAAGCATAATACAACACAATAACTTTAGGAAGAAAGTCAGGTTGCATTCATGCTACTATACTAAGGATCGACAAATTTGCCAATTGGCATGTTATCGTTGTCGAAACCGGGAGGACCATTGAAGTCCCTAAGTGATCCAACCAACTCCCCATCAATGTTGGTGTACTAGGCAACAAAATGATGAGAGATCTACCTCGGTGCACCTATGTCAATCCGTACCACTGATGTCACAACCCCCTTTACTCAAAGGTTGAGCTGCGAGTTATTTTGCGACATTCAAGCTTTGTCACCATCCCAAATTCATTTGCTTCTTATTTATGCACATGCAGAAAGCGTAAACATACAATCCCCGACACAAATAACATGGGAACATGAGATGCAAACACCACTAACATACTTCATATATTACATGAGTAGTGATGATTACAAGCCTTTCTTGCATACAAAAGTGGCTTGGGGTATCCCTGTCTCTGCTATGGCAGGTACTAACCAAAAGTGAGAACCCTTCTTCCTTTTTATGGGCCAATACGCCT
Source organism: Eucalyptus sp. ANBG9806169 (assembly GCA_014182395.1). NCBI lineage: Eukaryota > Viridiplantae > Streptophyta > Magnoliopsida > Myrtales > Myrtaceae > Eucalyptus > Eucalyptus sp. ANBG9806169. The sequence goes on along the minus strand of CM024574.1, from coordinate 17,988,604 downwards.
AAACTTAGTCCGAAGCCTCGGACAGTTCATCCATATCACTGAGATTTGGGTTCGGGTTGTCAAACCAGCGGAGAGGTCCTATCCATAGGTCCTCGTATTTCCTATACCAGGCTTCAAAATGCATTGGGATAAGCTCACCCGGGTCCTTTTCTATCCATACAATGGATGACACTTTACAATAAGTAATATCAGTTTCTACATCTATCATGTCCATTGTAGTAGTATCTATCTTTACAGGGCAACCAAAATGCACAGTAGCCATGGTTCTAAGTACTTGTAAAAGAAACAAGGGTGAGTACTTGGAAAACTCAGTATGTATAGCTTATGGCCTTCGAATAGAATATCAATTCATCATCAACACTAGTCAATCATTTCGTGCAAACCATGGTGAAGGCAAATCAATTGCAAGATGCAACCAAGCTTCAAGCACAAATGAACGAAAATTCTTGCAATCATTCGTGCTATGATGCATGCCCTGAGCTTATGCACTCTAGCCTTTCTTTCTTGCTCAAGCATGTCATGCTTATTAAGCCTTTCTCTTGTGCTCGGGACTCGAACCCGAGTCTTCTCGGAGCCGTCTTGGGACTCGAACCCAATTCAATTAAGGCTTTTAAACCGGGCTTCCCGGAGCCGTCTTGGGATTTGAACACAATTCAATTCAGGCTTTTTAACTGGGCTTCTGGCTTTTTGTCGGCTTCCAGGACTCAAACCCAATTAATATGCTCAAGACTCGAACCCAAGTCTTATGCCAGCTTCTGGGACTCAAGCCCAATTCTTGCCATGAATTTGGGGACTCAAACCCCATTCTTATCTCTTCTTATCTCTGCTTGTGCACAAATCCTTTCTTGAGGGTGTACTCAAGTCTTATGCACGTGCCATGAACTATGCACTTTATGTTCAAACATGATGCACATGCTATAAAATCATGAATTTCCTCATCAATAACATCACGAACGAGCCTAAGCTTAAAGCTCTGCTCGAGTAGCAAGCATAAAGGAACCTCGCATCAATCCAAGACATGAACTCAGTACGCCTCAATATTGAATCACATCTAATGGCTATGGGCGAACCTTGCCTTTAACCACTCGAAAGCTATAAACCGCGACTTCATTCTAGTTATACAAGAAATTCAAGTATATGAACAAGTCATAAAATACGTCAAACATCCAAGAATCAATCGACCTACCCTCGGCTTGTTCGCAAGAGGATTTCCTAGAGTCAAAGATGTCTCGAACGTTACTAAAAGAAGGGAGAAACTACACTTTCTTGGATGAACCTCGAATTAAGGCTCAAACTACACAAGATGGGCAGCTTGCTTTGAAGGCTGAAGGAGAGAGAGAGGGAGTGAGGAGGAGGGTGACTAAGGAGGAGGAGGGAGGAGAAAATGGGAGCAAGGTGAGGAAATGAGAAGGGCTCCTCCTATTTATAGCCCTTTGTGTCATCATTTCTAAGCCAAGCGGTCCATTCCAATGTTTCCAAGTGTCCCGCCTAAATTCCTTGGGTGGCAAGTCTACTTTGCCTCATGATGACACCTAGAAGATGAGTTGGCCAAGCTAAAGGCCTTGCTTGGCAATCTAAGCTTCTAGGTGTCATCGATTATGGCCCGCTTTTCGCTATTTCATTGGTCCGCCTATATGTCACAATTAATGGACCTTTAATGAAATTTGACAATAATTGTACTATAGTTGCCAACTCGACAATTCTAGAACATTCGGTCATTAATGAAGGCTCGTGTGTCGCTCTCTAATTGATCCACTTATGTGCCACCTTTTTCTAGAATCTTCAAAGATATTTTGGCCACCATCATGACTTTTGAATATTCAAAGAACAACCCACCCCTTCATTTAATGAGGGGGCTCTAGAATTTTCCTTATTTTTGTCTTTTTCTTCATTAATAAGGTGATTTAGAGAAATTCTATCATCCAAGTTGGTTTCAGGGCCGAAGAATGGATCATTAGGTACATCTCGAAAAATTAAATCACGTACACTCGAGGTTCGGCCATCACGCCCCATATTCGCCCAAACTGTTCCTTTGGACAGTCGGTCGGCCAATAGGGTCAGTTGTCCTTTGATCGGTTTGAGACCAATCCTAAGGATAACTATGGCCTAGCACTAAGCCAAGGCATTCATGGACCTTAGAATTAGTGATGGAATAGCCAGGTCTATCCCTAGGATCATTATGATCGGCACCCAATCCACCGGGTAGGGTTCATGGTCTGTGCATTACCGATCCATGATCGGACATCACCAATTCGAGATTTTGTTCCGATCACTAAGAATTAAATAGGGAATGATGCATTTTTGGTAGGAAGATGGTCACATTTGATCAATTCGAATTGTCCGTGTATCGGTGCATAACCGGGCGGAATCACCTACGACCAAAAACTGCAACCCGTCGGATCGACCTATGACCATCCATTGATCCAAAATTATCCCGTGACCAATTCCCGTGATAAAAAAAAAAAAAAAAAAAAAAAATCATCTTATGAGCTAGTGATTCTATCCCATCGGTATGGTCGGTAGAAAATCACGGCCGACACCTTAACCAATTCATGATTGGTCGGTCAGTCGGTCAAACCATGTCCGATCTGTGATTCCTTGCTAATTGAACCAATCGATCCATGGCCAATTGCCCATGATCGATCCTTTTAGGACCTTAAGACCGATCCTTATGGGGTCATAATTGAGGATGTTATATTTCTCCCCCCTTTAAAATTTCATCCCCGAAATTTCATAACTTACATGGGTACTTGAAATAAGTGAGGGTACTTGCGCTTCATAATTTCTTCAGTTTTCCAAGTAGCCTCTTCTGTTCCATGGTGTTTCCATAGGACCTTAACTAAGGGAATGACCCTATTTTTTATTACTTGCTCACATTTGTCCATGATCCGCATTGGCTCCTCAATAGACGACCCTTAGTCGTTTACCTCGATCTCTTCAAAGTTGAGCACATGTGCCGAATCTGGCACATACTTTCTTAACATAAACACATTGAATACAACGTCTACCTTTAACATTCTCGATTCCGACCAGTAAGGATCGGCCATAAGCTCCTAAAAGGATTGATCATGGGCCATTGGCCATAGATTGATCTATTTGATCGGCAAGGAATCAAGGATTGATTATGGTCTGACCGACCGACCAACTGACCGGTCATGAATTGGTCAAGGTATCGGCCGTGAATTTCTACCAACCATACCGATGGGATAGGATCACTAGCTTATAACATGACTTTTTGATCACGAGAATTGATCACATGATGATTTTGGATTGACGGATGGTCATGGGTCGATCTGACTGGTTGCAGTTTCAGGTCACGAGTGATTCTGCCCGGTTATGCACCGATACACAGATGATCCAAATTGATCAAATGTGACCATCTTCCAACCAAAAATGCATCATTCCCTATTTAATTCTTAGTGATCGGAACGAAATCTCAAATTGGTGATGTTCGATTATGGATTGATAATGCACCAACCATGAGCTCTACCGGTGGATTGGGTGTTGACCGGAATGAGCCCAGGGATAGATCCGACTATTCCATCACTAATTTTAAGGTCCATGAGTGCCTTGGCTTGGTGCTAGGCCATGGGTGGCCTTAGAATTGGTCTCGCACCAATCAAAGGACAACCGACCCAATGGGCCGATCGACCGTCCAAAGGAATGGTTTGGGCTAATATGGGGCGTGATGGCTAAACCTTAGGTGTACATGATTTGATTTTTCGAGGTGTACCTAATGATCCATTCTTCGGCCTCGGAACCAACTTGGATGATAGAATTCTCTAGACCGCCTTATTTATGAAGAAAAAGACAAAATAAGGGAAATTCTAGAACCCCCTCATTAAATGAAGGGGTGAGTTGTTCTTTAAATAATCAAAAGTCATGATGGCGGCTAAAATATCTTTGAATATTCTAGAAAAAGGCGGCACATTTAGAGAGTGACACACAAGCCCTCATTAATAACAGAATGTTCTAGAATTGCGAGTTGGCAACTATAGTACAATTATTGTCAAACTTCATTAAATGTCCATTAAATGAGGCATATATGTGGACCAATGGAGGAGCGAAAAGCAGGCCATAATCGATGATGCCTAGGAGCTTAGATTGCCAAGCAAAGCCTTTAGCTTGGCCAACTCATCTTGAAGGTGTAATCATGAGGAAAAGTAGACTTGCCACCCAAGGAATTTAGGCGGGATACTTAGAAATATTGGAATGGACCGCTTGGCTTAGTAATGATGACATCAATGGCTATAAATAGGAGGAGCCTCTTCTCATTTCCTCACCTTGCTCCCATTTCCTCCTCATTCCTCCTCCTTAGTTGCCCATCCTCTCACACCCACTCTCTCTCTCTCTCTCTCTCTCTCTTTCGGTCATCAAAGCAAGCCACCCATCTTGTGTAGTTCGAGCTTTAGTTCGAGGTTCATCCAAGTAAGTGTAGTTTCTCTCTTTTTTTAGTAACATTCAAGACGTCCTCGACTCTAGGAAATCATCTCTCGAACAAGCAGAGGGTAGGTTGATTCATTCTTGGATGTTTAATGTATTTTATAACTTGTTCATGTTCTTGAATTCCTTGTGTGACTAGAATGAAGTCATGGTTTATTGCTTTTGTTTGGTACAAGTCGAGGTTCGCCCATAGCCATAAGATGTGATTCGATATTGAGGCATAGCGAATTCATGTCTTGGATTGGTGCGGGGTTTCTTTATGCTTGTTACTCAAGCGGGGCTTTGGGCTTAGGCTCGTTCGTGATGTTGTTGATAAGAAAATTCGTGATTTCATGGCACGTGCATCATGTTTGAGCATAAAGTGCATAGTTCATGGCACGTGTCTAAGACTTGAGTACATCCTCAAGAAGGGATTTATGCTCGAGCAAAGATAAGAAAAGATAAGAATGGGTTTTGAATCCTTGAATTCCTGGCAAGAATTGGGTTCGAGTTCTAAAGGCTGGCATAAGACTTAGGTTCGAGTCCCGAGAATATTAACTAGGTTTGAGTCCCAGAAGCTGGCAAAAAGCCAGAAGCTTGGTTAAAAAGCTCGAATTGTATTGGGTTTGAGTCCTAAGACGGCTCCGAGAAGCCCGGTTTGAAAGCCTGAATTGAATTGGGTTCGAGTCCAAAGATTGCTCCGGGAAGACCTGGGTTCGAGTCCCAAGCACAAGAGAAAAGCTAAATAAGCATGGCATGCATGAGAAAGAAATAAAGGCTAGAGTGCATGAGCTCAGAGCATGCATCATATGCATGAATGATTGCAAGAATTGTCATTCATTTGTGCTTCAAGCTTGGTTGCACATTTGCAATTGATTTGCCTTCGTCGTGGTTTGCATGAAATGATTGACTAATGTTGATGATGAATCGATGTTCTATACGAAGGCCAGAGGCTATACTTACTGAGTACTCCAAATACTCACCCATGTTTCTTTTACAGGTACTTAGAATCTTGGCTACTATGCATTTTGGTTGCCCTATAAAGATATATACCACTACTACGGACGTGGTAGATGTAGAAACTGATATTACTTATTGTAAAGTGTCATTCGTTGTATGGATAGAAAATGGCCTGGGTGAGTTTGTCCCAATGCATTTCGAAGCCTGGTATAGGAAATAGGAGGACATATGGATAGGACCTCTCCGCGAGTTTGACAACCCGAACCCAAATCTCAGTGATATGGATGAACCATCCGAGGATTCTGACTAAGTTAAGCATACTGGCCTTATGTAATAGAAGAAGCGTTCCCAATTTTGGTTAGTACCCACCGTAGCGAAGACAGTGATACCCCAAGCCACTTTTGTATGTAAGATAGGCTTATAATCATCACTACTCATGTAATATATGAAATATATTAGTGGTGTTTATATCTCATGTTCCAATATTATTTGTGTCGAGGATTGTATGTTTACGCTTTCCGCAAGTGCATAAATAAGAAGCAAATGAATTCAAGACGGCGACAAAGCCTGGGATGTCGCAAAATAACTCGCAGCTCAACCTCTTAGTAAATGGGGTTGTGACAGGTTGTGGTGTCAAAGCAAGGGTTATTACTGGGAGTCATAACATGCGCTGGAAATCATGGGATAGAAAATTAGGAAGATCACATGCATGATATGTGATTGTTTGCTTGATGTTCTTTCTTTATGAAAGTGATGATTACTGATTTTGATTGTATTATAGATCATTCCTCTAGAACTCTATAGCTGTATTCCTTAGCAGCCAATATGAGTTCCCAAGACCCAGTGACTGCCCATGGAAAATCAGCTTAAGACCCAAATGCTTTGAAAGGAAAATCAAGGCAAGACCCCTGACTTGATGGAATTCTGCAAGTTATGACCAATGTTGGGAGCTTGATGGAACAGCAGGTTCAACAGCAGCAAGACTCTATTTCCACTAACACCTCAAATGGAGATGAAAATGGAGACCGTCCAAAGAGTGGATTGGTCAAACAGTTCCTGAAATTAAAGCCTCCAAAGTTTGCTGGAATTAGAAACATTGATGAGGCTGAGTCCTAGATTGGAGCTCGAGAAGATCTTTGATCTTCTAAGGTGTTTTGACGAGTATAAAGTGACCTTGGCGGTGTACCGATTACAGGGTAACGCCAGTCATTGGTGGAAAGCCACCAAGAGGATAGTATTTCCTGAATGTGCTCTTATGACTTGGGATGCCTTTGTGCAGGCCTTTAACAACAAGTATTTTTATGAAAGTGCTTGAGATAGAAAGATGGCCAAATTTCTGCACTTGGAGCAGTGAAACATGATGGTGGATCAGTATGAGGCCAAATTCACCGAATCATCGAAGTATGCTTCTCGATTGATTGAGAATCCAATTGATCGAGCTAAAAGATTCAAAGATGGCCTCAGACTTGACATTCGAAGTCAGCTAGTACCCTTAAATCTTAAAGATTATAATTAATTGTATGAATGGGCTCAGTTGGTTGAAAAGGATTGGCAAGAATGCGTCGCGGCATCAAATTTCTAAGGGAGGTCTTCTTATTCGACCTTTTGTCCTAATCAACGATAAGGCAAAAGGTTCGCGCCAGGAGGAAAGAGCGTGTTTAAAAAGAATAAGAAGCAAAAAGCGAATGTGGTGTTGTATGAAGTATGCCGTAACTGTGGAAAATGGCATGGTAATGCCTCTTGTTTAGCTGGAAAAAGGAGTATGTTATGGCTGTGACCAACTCGGCCATCTGTTGAGGGATTGTCCGTAAAGGCGAGAAACTTTACTGCCATCAGAACACCTGCCGATGACATCCAGTGGAGTTTCTACACAAGATAATCATCCTTTAGCTTAAAGATGGGTGTATGCAGTGACACAAGAAGAAGCAGAGAACTCCAAGACCATTATCACAGGTACAGTCTCTTTACATGATCATCTAGCTTATGTCTTGTTTGATACGGGTGTAACGCATTCTTTTGTATCGAAAAGATTTGTGTGTACGATAGGATTGAAGCCCGAACCCCTTATGATGATTCTTAGTATATCCACCCCGATGAGATATGAATTGTTGTCCACTATGGAATGTAAGGAGTGTAGAATTGTCATAAGTGGACAAGAGGGAAGAATAGATTTAGTTGTATTGGATATGTGTGATTTTGATGCTATTATCGGAATGGATTGGCTTTGTAAACAACTAGCCAAAGTGGACTGCTATAGCAAAATAATCCAGTTTAGTCCACTTAATGGAACCGACTATCAATTTATTGGAAACGGATGAGAACCCTTAACGCCTCTGATTTTCGTAACGAGAGTAGTACGACTTCTTAAGAAGGGATGCCGAGGTTACTTAGCAACCGTAGAAAATAAGTTAGTTGAATAACCAAAGTTGGATGATATCTTGGTGGTGCGGGAGTTCCCTGACATATTTCCAAAGGAGCTACGGGGATTACCACCTAAAAGGGAGATAGAGTTCACTATTGAGTTGGTTCTGCGAACGGAACCTATTTCTAAAGCGCCATACCGAATGTCTTTGGCGGAGCTTAAGGAGTTGAAGGTGCAATTACAAGAGTTACTTGATAAGGGTTTTGTACACCCTAGTGCCTCACCTTAGGGTGCGCCAATCCTGTTCGTAAAGAAGAAAGACGTGTCGTTACGTCTTTGTATCGACTATCGACAGTTGAATTGAGTTACCGTCAAGAACAAGTATCCACTGCCATGAATCGATGACTTGTTCAATCAACTTCAAGGAGCGGCAGTATTTTCCAAGATTGATCTATGCTCAGGATATCATCGGTTGAGAATCAAGAAAGAAGATATTCCGAAGACGGCCTTCAGAACTCGGTACGATCATTATGAATTTACCGTTATACCGTTTGGTTTGACAAATGCCCCAGCAATTTTCATGGATCTCATGAATCGAGTATTCAAGTCGTACTTGGATCACTTCGTCATAGTATTTATTGACGACATTCTGGTCTATTCAAAGAATATGGCAGAACATGAGCAACACTTGAGAATAGTGTTGCAAACACTTCAAGAACACGCACTATATGCGAAATTCAATAAGTGCAAGTTCTGCTTAAACCACGTGGTATTTCTAGGTCATGTGGTGACTGGTGAAGGGATATCAGTAGACCCTACCAAGGTGGAAGCGGTAATAAATTGCCTAGGACCAACTACAGTTGCCAAAGTTCGAAGTTTCCTTGGTTTGGCTTGATATTATCGAAGATTCATGGAATGATTCTCTAGTATTGCTGCTCCCCTCACCCGATTACTAAGGAAGGATGTGAAGTTCGAGTGGACGGATAAATGTGAACAAAGTTTTCAAGAATTAAAATGGAGATTTTCAATGGCTCCAGTGCTCACAATTCCGTCTAGATCAAGAGGTTTTGAAATATATAGTGATGCCTCGCATAAGGGACTTGGTTGTGTGTTAATGCAGCATGGTAAAGTGGTGGCCTATGCGTCCAGGCAATTGAAGCCCTATGAGTTAAATTACCCAACTTATGACCTGGAGCTAGCTACAACTATTTTTGCTTTGAAGATTTGGCAACACTATCTCTATGGAGAAAGGTTCGTGATATACACTGATCATCAAAGCTTGAAGTATTTATTCTCCTAGAAGGAGTTGAATATGCGGCAAATGCGATGAATGGAACTTCTAAAAGACTATAATTGTGAAATATTATACCATCCGGACAAGGCAAATCGAGTTGCGGATGCCCTTAGCCATAAGTCCTCTCTTGCGCAAATGATAGCTCGAGAATGGAATCTCTTATAAGAAGTCCGAGATTCTGACTTCAAGCTCGAGATAGGATAACTTGCGAGTTTACTAGCTACACTTAGAATTGAGCTAGAAATAATACAGAAGATAAAACATTACAGCAAGTCGATCTGGAGATTCAAAAGCTTCGAAATAAGCCAGGGATAAGAAAGGAAATGATTTCCACATTGCGAAAGACGAAACCTTGAAATTCCGTGAACATTGGTGTGTGCCCAATGATGATAAGCTCAAGGAGGAAATTCTGGCGAAAACGCATCGAAGCAATTATAGTATCCACCCTAGTAATACAAAGATGTACCAAAACCTTTGACAAAACTATTGGTGGAATAGCATGAAGGCGGATGTTACTAAGCATGTTGCCAAGTGCTTATCATGTCAACAAGTGAAAGCTCAATGTTGCAAACTTGGTGGATTATTACAACCACTTGAAATTTCCAAATGGAAATGGGAACACATTACAATGGATTTTGTTCTGGGACTACCAAGGAGTCAAAGAAGAAATGACTCGATTTGGGTAATAGTTGACCGATTGACAAAGTCGACTCATTTTCTAGTGGTAAAGAAGGATTTCTCATCGGAAGATTATGCACAATTGTATGTAAGACAAGTAGTACGTCTACATGGAGTACCAATGACAATCACTTCTGATTGAGATCCTAAATTCATGGCAATGTTTTGGCAAAGTCTTCAAACTGCAATACAGTACGGCTTTCCATCCCCAAATTGATGGCCAAACAGAAAGAACTATCTAGACATTTGAGGATATGCTGAGAGCTTGTGTAATTGATTTTAAAGGAAGTTGGGACGAGCACTTGCATCTTGTCGAATTTGCTTATAATAACAATTATCAGCAAAGCATTGGTATGGCTCCATTTGAAGCATTATATGGTCAGACTTGCAGAACTCCAACTTGTTGGAATGAGGTCAGGGAAAAGAAGCTTACTAGTCTTGAGTTGATGCAGCTTACTACAGAGGCAATGCAGATAATTAGAAAGAGACTTAGAGCAGCCCAGAGTAGGCAAAAGAGTTATGCAGGTAAGAGACGAAAGCCTTTAGAATTCCAGGTTGGAAACCACGTATTCCTCAAGGTGTCTCCATTGAAAGGCATGTCTCATTTTGGTGAGAAAGGTAAGTTGAGTCCACGGTACATAGGACCCTTTGAACTCCTAGAAATGATAGGGAATATGGTCTATCGGTTGTCATTGCCACTGAAACTTGCTCAGGTACACGATGTATTCCATGTGTCCATGTTAAGAAAGTATGAGCCAGTTCCGGCACATGTACTCAACTTGGAAGAGATCGAGGTAGACAACTAAGGGTCGTATATTGAGGAGCCAGTACGAATCGTGGATAGACATGAGTAGGGGTGTGCATGGTCCAAGCGGGTGATTCCCAACCTAGAACCAGGAACCGCCCGCTAAGGATCGGTTCCGAAAAATTGGAACCAAGATCCACTCGTTTGTTGCATGGATCCACTTGGGAACCGGACCGCCGGTTTGGTCCGGTTCCCGGGTGGATCCATGGAACTGGTCTCACTGACCACGAGATGAAAATCTTAAGCTAAGGAAAACCCAACATCAAAAAAGAGATGACATAATTTATCTCAATTCTCAACTGCACAGCAAGCATCATCAAAGCAAGCCAAAAAGTTTCAGCTCCCCAGTTAAACATCTTCAATGAAATGTTTGTGAGCTCCAATTGTAGAGCTTGACCTCCTAGATAGAACCTTTGAAAAAACAAATATATATCCTGATCATAATGTCTGAACACATATAGATGGATTTGGCATTTCAATCTAAAAGAAAGAAAAGAAGGGGTTAAAGAGGCAGCTTAATGGATCCATTTCAATATATATCGTCGATTAGGGTTTGTTATTAGTAATTTTATTTTATTTTAATATTAAAAATTAATTGGTCTGGTCCGGGTGGGCGGGTGGACAGATCCGCCCATGGAATTGGGAACCGAACCAGTACCCACCGATTCCCATAAATTGGAACCGAGAACCGGACCGGTTCCCTCAAGAACTGCCGGTTCCAGGTGGTTTCGGTCTAGTTCCGGGCAGTCCGGGCGGATCCCGGTTCTCTTGCACACCCCTAGACATGAGCAAGTAATTAGAAATAGGGTCGTTCCCTTTGTCAAGGTCCTATGAAAACATCATGGAATAGAAGAGGCTACCTGGGAAAGTGAAGAAATTATGAAGCGCAAGTACCCTCACTTATTTTGAGTACCTAGGTATGTTATGAAATTTCGAGGACGAAATTTTTAAAGAAAGGAGAATTGTAACATCCTCGATTCCGATCCCATAAGGATTGACCATAAGGTCCTAAAATGATCGATCATGGGCTATTAGCCATGGATCGATCGGTTCGATCAACAAGGAATTGTGGATCGATCATGGTTCGACTGACCGACCGATTGAGAAACTGACTGGTCAAGAATTGATCGAGGTGTTGGCCGTGAATTTTTTACCGACCATACCAATGGGATAGGATCACCAACTCATATGATTATTTTTTGATCACGAGAATTGGTCACGGGATGATTTTGGATAGTAGGTGGTCATGGGTCGATCCGACCGGTCGCAATTTTTGGTCATGGGTAATTCCGCCCAGTTATGCATCGATACATGGATGATCCGAATTGATCAAATGCGACTGTCTTCCAACCAAAAATGCATCATTCCTTATTTAATTCTTAGTGATCAAAACAAAATCTCAAATTGGTGATGTCCAATCATGGATCGGTAATGCACCGACTATGAACCTTACTGGTGGATCGAGTGCCGATCGGAATGAGCCCATGGATAGACTCGGCTATTCCATCACTAATTCTCAAGTCCATGAGTGCCTTAGCTTAGTGTTAGGCCATGGGTAGCCTTAGAATTGGTCTCGAACTGATCAAAGGACAACCGACCCTATTGGTCGACCAACCATTTAAAGGAACAGTTTAAGCGAATATGGGGTGTGATGGTCGAATCTCGGGTGTATGTGATTCAATTTTTCGAGGTGTACCAATTGATTTCTTCTTCGGCCTCGGAATCAACTTGGATGATAGAATTCTCTAAATCGCCTTATTAATGAAGAAAAAAACAAAAGTAAGGAAAATTCTAGAACCCCCTCATTAAATGAAGGGGTGAGTTATTATTTGAATAGTCAAAAGTCATGACGGCGACCAAAATATCTTTGAAGATTCTAGAAAAATGTGGCACATAAATGGACCAATTAGAGAGCGACACACGAGCCCTCATTAATGACCGAATGTTCTAGAATTGCCGAGTTGGCAACTATAGTACAATTATTGTCAAACTTCATTAAATGTCCATTAAATGCGGCATATAGGTGGACCAATGGAAGAGTGAAAAGCGGGCCATAATCGATGACGCCTAGGAGCTTAGATTGCCAAGTAAGGCTTTTAGCTAGGCCAACTCATCTTCTAGGTGTAATCATGAGGCAAAGTAAACTTGCCACCCAAGGAAATTAGGCGGGACACTTGGGATCACCGGAATGGACTGCTTGGCTTAGTAATGATAACACCAAGGGTTATAAATAGGAGGAGCCCCTTCTCATTTCCACCACCTTGCTCCCATTTCCTCCTCCCTCCTTCTTAGTCGCTCTCCTTCTCATGCCCTCTCTCCTTCGGCCTTCAAAGCAAGCTGCCCATCTTGTGTAGTTCGAGCTTTAGTTCGAAGTTCATCCAAGTAAGTGTAGTTTCTCCCTTCTTTTAATAACATTCGAGACGTCTTCGACTCTAGGAAATCCTCTTGTGAACAAGGCAAAGGTAGGTCGATTGATTCTTGGATAATTTATGTATTCTATGACTTGTTCATGTACTTGAATTTCTTGTATGATTAGAACGAAGTCATGGATCATAGCTTTTGTTCGATACAAGTCGAGATTCGCCGATAGCCATAAGATGTGATTTGGTATTGAGGCATACCGAATTCATGTCTTGGATTGGTGTGAGGTTCCTTTATGCTTGTTACTCGAGCGAGGCTTTGGGCTTGGGTTCTTTTGTGATATTGTTGATGAGAAAATTCATGATTTCATGGCATGTGCATCATGTTTGAGCATAAAGTGCATAGTTCATGGCATGTGCATAAGACTTGAGTATTTCCTCAAGAAGGGATTTGTGCTTGAGAAAAGATAAGAATGAGGTTTGAATCCTTGAATTCCTGGCAAGAATTGGATTTGAGTTCCAAAGGCCGGCATAAGACTTAGGTTCGAGTCTCGAGCATATTGACTTGGTTTGAGTCCTAGAAGCCGGCAAAAAGCTAGAAGCCTGATTAAAAAGCCCGAATTGAATTGGGTTTGAGTTCCAAGACGGCTCCAGGAAGCTCGGTTTCAAAGCCTGAATTGAATTGGGTTCAAGTCCCAAGACGGCACTAAGAAGACTTGGGTTCGAGTCTCGAGCACAAGAGAAAAGCTAAATAAACATGGCATGCATGAGCAAGAAAGAAAGGCTAGAGTGCATGAGCTCAGAGCATGCATCATATGCACGAATGATTGCAAGAATTGTCATTCATTTGTGCTTGAAGCTTGGTTGCATCTTTGCAATTGTTTTGCCTTCGCCATGGTTTGTATGAAATGGATGACTAGTGTTGATGATGAATCGATGTTCTATACGAAGGCCAAAGGCTATGCTTACTAAGTATTCCGAGTACTCACCCACGTTTCTTTTACAAGTACTTAGAATCATGGCTACTATGCATTTTGGTTGCCCTATAAAGATATATACCACTACTACGGATGTGGTAGATATAGAAACTGATATTACTTATTGTAAAGTGTCACCCGTTGTATGGATAGAAAAAGGGCCTCGGTGAGTTTGTCCCAATACATTTCAAAGCCTGGTATAGGAAATACGAGGACATATGGATAGGACCTCTTTGCGAGTTTGACAACCCGAACCCGAATCTCAGTGATATGGATGAACCGTCCGAGGATTCGAACTAAGTTAAGCGTACCGGCCCTACGTAATAGAAGAAGGGTTCCCAATTTTGGTTAGTACCCACCATAGCGGAGACAGGGATACCCCAAGCCACTTTTGTATGTAAGATAGGCTTGTAATCTTCACTACTCATGTAATATATAAAATATGTTAGTGGTGTTTGTATCTCATGTTCCCATGTTATTTGTGTTGGGGATTGTATGTTTACGCTTTCCGCATATGCATAAATAAGAAGCAAATGAATTTGGGACGGTGACAAAGCTTGAAATGTTGCAAAATAACCCGCAGCTCAACCTCTGAGTAAAGGGGGTTGTGATAGCATTGTGTTTTCCTTAGGGAAAATGTCACAAATGGTCCCTGAACTTTCATCTAATATTCAATTTCATCCCTAAGCTTTCAATTTGCTCAATTTGGTCCTTGAACTTTCATCTAATGTTCAATTTCATCCCTGAGCTTTCGATTTGCTCAATTTGGTCCATGAACTTTCATCTAATGTTCCATCTAGTCCCTAACTATTTGAAAATTGACCAATTTCCCTTTTTTTTAAATACCAAACTGTTTTTTTTTTATAAATAAAAAAAATACCAAACTGGGTTTTTTTTTTCGTCGAAAAATTACCACATTTATGCAAAGTAATAAAGGTCAATATTTCTTTCCTTTCTCCATATTAAAACAAATGGAAAAATGTACAGTAATAATAAACAAAGGTAAATCTTGCATTTTGATTTCTTTTTTGTATATGCAAATTACTTGAATTATATACAAAAGCCCATCAATCGATTTTTCCCTTTTCGGTGAAGTCCATAAAAAAATCGATTTATTACTTTGCATAATTGTGGTATTTTTTCGACCAAAAAAAAAAACCCAGTTTTGTATTTTTTTTTATATAAAAAAAAGTTTGGTATTAAAAAAAAAAAAAGGGAAATTGGTCAATTTTCAAATAGTTAGGGACTAGATGGAACATTAGATGAAAGTGACCAAATTGAGCAAATTGAAAGCTCGGGAATGAAATTGAACATTAGATGAAAGTTCAGGGACCAAATTGAACAAATCGAAAGCTCAGGGATGAAATTGAACATTAGATGAAAGTTCAATGACCATTTGTGACATTTTCCCTTTTCCTTACCAAATTTAGTTGAGATTTGCTTGGAGGACTATGCATGGTGTAAACATCTCCCACAACTGGGCAAACTACCTCACCTTAAGTCATTAAAGACTTTTGGGCCGGCAGCATCGGAATATATTGAGTCAAACCATTCATCTACTTTAATTGTATGGTCTACTTAACTTACAGATTAGTGATTGTGAAAACTTGAAAACCATGCCACTAATTCCACAGCTTGAGGATTTAATGCTAATTAAAGTCAACATAGAGTTGATAAATCATATATTTTGCCTTTATAAGTTGAAGGCTCTGTCTATCTTGGAAATGCGGTTTCTAGAATGTTTGCCTGAGAAGTGTTTGAAAAGTCTCACGTCACCCGAAATTCTTTATATCTATGATTGTCCTCGGTTAACTTCCCTCTCACTCTGCATGCGACATCTATCAAACCTTGTGCATCTCAATTTAGGGGGTTGTGAGAAGCTTGATTGCTGACCCTACAATCACTTCAATGGCTTGAAATCATCAACGTCCCTCATTGACATCATTACTTGAAGGAATGTGAAGGCTTGCATCCCTTAGTCACCTAACAATTGCAGCTTGCCCAGATTTGGAGGAGAGGTGGGGAAAAGATGCAAGCAAGGACTGGTACAAGATTGCTCATATCCCGCACATAACTCACCTGCTCGAATATTATGAGCAAATCCTATACCTTGACTATAAATTTTCCACTTTTCTTTCTGTAGGTATGTGGACCCTTTTTCCCAGAATTTACATGTATGGTTTCGTTCAAATTGGGCTTCGACAATTGATTCTATTGGGGAGCATGGACAAATCGCTGATAGTTTGGGACATATCCTTGTTTGTACCCCATATGCAGGTATTTGCAAGGAGTGGAAACATTGATGTCGACGTTGTTCCTTCAGGATCTATATTTCTTGAACTTTGTGTTCACATAGAATCTGAAAAATCATCCGATCCCGGCTTAAAGGAAAGGATTTGCTTGTTTGGTTGTTTAGCCTGCTTGGACTTGATATAACTTCGACAAATGCATCTGTTTTCACGTTGCCTTGGTTATTCTTTGAGCGAGTAATTACTTCATCAAGATATTCAGCAGCTTTAATTACTTTAATCTCGCATAAAATTATAATTACTGTTGGAAAGGAAGCAAGTGGTCGCCTTATACATCGTAACAAGAGAACTCACGACAATTCTTAATCTAACACTAACTTATATATAGCGTCTATCAAATGACACATTAATTTATTTAAGTTTTGTATATTTTACGATAATAATTACTAGAAAAAAGTGATAACCGGCGTAGGCAAATCCATCCTAAAAGCAAGAATTCTTCCTCCAATTGGGCATTAGCGAAGGCTCAAGTTCCTAAAAGTGTGAATGAATTTGGGGCCAGCTTTGATCAATCTACAATTAGTCTTCCATTAAGGTTGGTCTATTATTGTCTGAGTACAATTTTTCGTCCCATTCCAAATGTTGCCTAACAAATCGAAATTTAATGTAATAGAAACAATTATTTTAATTGGGATCAAGTAATCAAACACGGATTTTCAGAATAAATCCATGTTATGCAAAAATCATTAGTATATTATATCTACAAACAATAAGTAGATATACTATGTCGATATTTTGACTGCCTTGTATTAGCTAAAAAAGAAGAATGAGATACACAAAAGATTTTTTGAAATATAGATTGCCTGGAGACTAAAAGACCAAAGCTTTCACAATTTAGGCACACAAGCATAGAGCTCGGCTACTTGGAGGCCCATGAAATATCCTAAAAGCTTAGACTTTTAGCCTATGCAGGTGGCCTTGACTAAAAGTAGTTGCGTGTAGTTGATAGGATTTGGAAAGTGACAATTTTTTAGCTGATAAGCCCCTCATACCCCAAACAATCGGGCCAATTTTGCAAGACACTTTTCTCCCATGATTTCACATAATGGTCCACTGCTAGTAGATGTGCATGCCAAAGTTCAAGCGACGAAGAGAGTTCCTTTTGCTTGCATCTCATTATATTGGGAGATCGAGCCAAACAAACAAAAGCATCACATAAAGGAAATAAAATATGTCCATATGGCACAAGTATACTTAAGTACCTCGATCATTCTTTGTAGTTATCTCCCATCCTTTGGTTATTGTCCGACTTCATGCTTCTCTCTCTTTAGTTGATTTGCAACATGACTGCATAGATTCATACCCGCCTAATGTTCAATTGTTATTGCTCTTAACTTAACCTTTGGATATTTATTTTTTACCCCTCAATTTATGATGCTCAATCTGATAATTGTTCAAGCATTTAAATGCCTTTAGCGTTATTTGCTTCAGCAAACTTTTATAATTCGAACTATGTCATATTCAAGCCCCATGAATGAATCAACTTATTCAATGTAATGCACATGTGCCTTTTAAATCATGAGTTTATTTTAAAAGTTAAATATATATTTTAAAAGCGATCATGATGTTTTTTTTTTTGGTAAAAGGTAATAATTATATTGAAGAAATGCCAAATGTACAAAAGATCATGGCACCAAAACTTACACTCAAAATGTGAAAAATATTATGAGTGAAAGGATGTCGGGATATAAAAGTCACAACACGCGGCAACCAAGACAACAATGTAATCAAATAGAAAAGCACGGCTTGAACAACCGGCTACAAAAAGCAAAAAATCAGAGCAATCAAGATGTTATGTCTCAAAAAGTGTGAAATCTCAAGTTTAATTCTCCATTAGAATAATTATTTAGGTCATACCATAGAAGAGTAATTCTTCCAAAATTTCCTAATCCCGACCTTGATAATTTGTCTTTTGACTAATTCGAAAAGATATATTTAACCTCTGGTGCGAGAAAATTTACCAGGACACCACCTGGCCAAGCAAAGGGAAACAGATCAGATCCTTAACCGAAGAAAATGGTAGAAACGACAAGGAGCTACCGAGTCGCGCGAGTCCCTCTGCTCAGCGCAACGGCTTGTCGTTCAACCGTTCTTCGATCAAAGTTTCAATCTCAATGTCGTCCAAATTTCTTTCGCTTTCTCTTCCGATCCGGCGAAAGCTGATCGCAGCGTAGAAGAAGGCTCCCGAAACCATGCCCACTGGTTGCGGCATCAGTACTCTCTGGATCCTCGACAGCCACGACGCCGTCGTCTCCTCGAGGTCGCTCTCTCTCGTGGGTTTTCGTTTTAGCGTTCGAAACTGTCGGTGGGGTCACCGGTTTTTCTGATACTAATGCTGTTTAGCAACTGGGTCGCTTCGATTGTGTATGCTTGTTTTGATGCTGGTGTTTAATGTTATTTATAGCGAGACTGGTTCGGGAATTTGGTTTTACTGAGTGGTTGATGGGGCAGAGACCCCCTGTCGGCCGCTTGCCGTGACCCTCTCGATTAAACTCTCGGTTAAAGGGTGTAGTGATTGCTTTACCGTGTGAATGTGAAAAGTTGTTTCGGTAGCTCTTATATTGTACTTAGAGAAGGGCTTGGATTGGTGTTAACCTCTGTGCTTTGTAGAGTGGATGGAGTCGGGGAACCGCGACAATGACAAAACCATCTCCCCACAGAGGCTCGAACTATGGAGTGCCTGGCTCACTGCTGTGGATTGTTTATTGATGGGAGTTTTATGTTTCTTCTTTTGATTGGATGCGATGACAGGAGGTTTCCGGTGGTGGAGTAACAGTGGTGGGCAGCTTGCAAAAGTGAGTTTGAGCACAATGGCGGCAGTGTTGATGGCATGGCATCACCGTATTTGCCATCTGATTCAGAGTTGGCATCTTCATTTGCAGAGAGAAAGAAGAGGTTTGTCAAGATGTCACTACAACGAGGTGAGAGCCTCTCGGTGTTTCACTTGATGAGTTTACTTGGATTTTTGCTTATATTTCTACACATATTGAACACTTCTATTAATTCCCTATGTCAAAACTGCATTTGCATGTTGTTTGCTGATGTATGTCTGATGTAGATAGCCTCCAGGAACAATCCATTTACACTTCTGTTGGTGCTGTCTCATCAGATGCTTTGAAAGTTGGTTCAAGGCCATTGAATAAGGATGCACCAAGGACTTATATTAGTAGCTCAATGCCCTTTGGTCAGCAATGTTTACTCCACTTATGGCAGCTGCTTTTATCGCCTTTTTCTTCTGACCTGTGCTTTTCCTCTTTCTAGGATAGGCTAATGGTTTATTTGTTTCTATTCTTTATATATATGTACCCCTTTGGATCTCAATGCTTCCAAAATTTTCTCTATCAAGTTCAACGGGTTTTCTTCAGCAGATCTGCCTCCTGCAGATGTCAAACAGCCTGCATGGAAGCCATATCTTTACAATGGGAAGAAGAAAATACTTTTTACTATTCATGAAACTGTTGCTGCTGCGTTGTATGATCGTGATGAAATTCCAGACAGAATTTCAGTTTCAGGTCAGGTTAATTGTCGAGCAGAATTAGAAGGACTGCCTGATGTGTCCCTTCCTTTGACAGGACAGAATAGCAGCCACATTGAGTCTTTATCATTCAATCCATCTGCTCAAGTTCCAGAACCGGGGGGCGGATAAGCAGTCAGTGATGTTTTCACCACTGTTGGGTACTTTTGTCCTGATGCATTATCAAGCATCCTGTGGGCTTGGACCTCCCATAAAGGGATTCTATCAATTGTCAATGGTTTTTGAAGATGAAGGTGCATTTTTGTTCAGACTAAGCTTGATGGAAGGTTACAAGGCTCCTTTGACAATGGAGTTCTGTACTCTAACAATGCCTTTTCCTGGGAGAAGGATTATTGCTGTGGATGGAACTCCTTCAGTCGGAACTATTTCAACTACAGAGCATTCTGTCAAGTGGAAACTTTTAGTAAGTGGACGAGGTCTTGTTGGAAAAAGCATTCAAGCTACCTTCCCGGGGACAGTTAAGTTTGCACCATGGCAAATCCAAAGGTTACCTTTTACAAAATCATTTTTCGGAAGCATGGCAGAGGAAGATAGTGATGTTGACACAGAACCCACCAATAATATGGTCAATGTAGAGGAATTTCTGATGGGGAAAATGACCAAGGATCTCCCTCCAGTTGATTTAGAGGAACCATTTTGTTGGCAGGCATACAATTATGCTAAACTATGAATGTCTGAGCTCACTTGGGTGTTAATACGTAGTTTATTTTCTTGTGATGCATCATGCATTTTTGGCTTCATGTATGTGGTTCTGTGGGCATAGACAAAAGCTGTACCTTTCTTATAAAGTGGAGTTCACTGGTTGTCTTTCTTCTGCCAAGAGAAACCATAGTCATTCTTCCCAGGATAGGTATTCATGAAATGGTTTTCTTAGCTTAGTATTGTTTGTCTACTTGAAACTATGTTGGTGCACTCTCAATGGTACTGGACTGTTCAACTAATTATACTTGTTTGTAGTGTGAATGGAAAAGGAAATCCATTCATCATTGAACTACTTATACAGCCAATCCCATGCGTCTTCTGTTGGTTGATATGTCAGGTGGGTAATTATCATAGAGGACCTTTGTTAGAGATGTCTTAGAGTCAGCATGCTACAAAATAGTTTGGCATCAGCAATTTGGTTGCAAGAGTACCAAATGTTCTAGAGAGGATTACTCAAGATGTTTTATTAGGTTTACTGTTGATGCACTACTAGTGCTTGCTTTTACATTCCCATTTCAACTAGTGCTTCACATTTTCATCTCTCGTAACTGATGTGGGAAATTCTGTTATGAGCTACTGTTTGCATGCTTGTAGGTGTCTTTTAGAATTGCTGGGGCATCATTGTCTGGGATATCCATTGATCCTAAATCTGTAAGTTTCTTTCCTACAACTTGCTAGTCCTTTTGGCTTACAGTAGAAAAGTGACTTTGTTGCTCTCCTGCTGCAAATAGTTTGCTGTACCTGTAAGACTTTAGTTTCGGAGAGAGGTGCAGAAATGTAATGTGTGCTTTTCGAATACCTCTTCAAAATGTATATTTCATTCTTTTATGGTCGTCATGTACTAAATAGTTGAACTTTCAATTTGAGAGATTGCCTGGCTTGGTATGTCTGTCTTATACATGTTCTTCTTTCTATGAGGCACTGTGAGACTGGAATGGGCTGTCTCTGAATGAATCTGATTCATATTATTCAATAGGCAGCTGTTCAATTTGGAAAAGCTGACTTTATCTGCCCATTTGTAGTTTTCAATTATTTGAGAAGAATGGCACTTCAGTTTTACTGCTGTTTGCAGATAAGGGACTTCTAAATATTCCTTTTATTCTCTCTTACAATCATATAGAACTTTACAGAATTAGCAGCTCAAAAATCTTGTCTAATTTTTAGTCAAATAGTAGGTTATCCTGTTCAATATTGTGAGGCATAAGAAACAGCCACTATGTTTTCTCTTTGTTACTGTGTCTTCCATAAATGCAGGTGAGCATCTATTTTTCTGTCAAAGCACCAGTGGAGTTCTCAATTCAGGTAGCAGTCCTCTTCTTTCCAAAAACTTAAAATTGATTTTTTTTCCCCAATTTGCTTGAGAGGGCCACCGTGTAATAAAAAGCAAAGTAATACACATTTCTGTGCATGAAGATGATTACGTTGCCGAAGTTTGGTTCAAGTAGTTTGATCAAGCTTAAAGCTTGAGGCTAGTGGCTGTGACTCTGCATTCTGTTCTTTTGCATGCTTGCGCTTCTATATATGATTTTGTGTAGTGGATCTAGTGCATTGCAAAGAGTATGGTGAAATAATCTAACTGTTTTAGAAAGTACCCATTTGGCTGTACTAATGTGTGCTTTGGTCAAAAAATGAGTTGCCCATGTCATATTCTTTGACCAGAAAATATGTGCAAGTGATTAGTGCAGTCACAACGGAAATTAAAATTTGTTCTGGTATTTTTCCTAGGCCAGTAACCCCAGTCTCTTGCTTTCTTTCCTCCTCCTCTCTATGGTCATTGTATAGAGTGGATATCATTGAATGAAATCAAAGGTTTGCGCTATTTGAAGGGATGCGTGAAATTTCTCATAGTTGAATTCAAGGATGCCAAATTGTCGTGTTTTAGTTGATTCATCAATCACCATATGGTCCTTAATCTTATCACTTCCTGATTCGGTCTTTAAAGTCTAAATTTTGTTGTATTAGTGACTGAAATATTCATTCTGCCTTATCTTTTAGCCTCATTTTGGAAGAATGCTAGTCGTGATCTTCTTTTTCGAGTGATACTACTGCGAATTATAGCTTAGCAGGATGTGATAAGAGCTCAGATGGGCCATCTCCATGATACACATTTAGGGTGCCACTGTTTCTCCAAAAATTTCATGACGAAGGAAAATACTTTCTCGGAAAAAGTATTTTCAAGGAAAATGTTTAGTTTTCATTTATTTGGTGATATAGGAAGAGTTATTTTCTTATTGCCTGCCAGAATGGGATGTCGTTTTCCCAAATCTAAGCTTAATTTCAGTTCATGAAAAATGTTCTATATAAATCAAATAATTTTCTGTCATAGTCGGAAAGTCGGAAAATAATTTCTCAAAAATAGTTCCTTTTTTCAAAACAAACGGATCCTATGTACTTTTGTTGCAAAGTTTGGCCAACTAAAGAAACCCATGACCTAGTTTCATACCCCAAAAACGATGAAGGAAAAAAAAATATAGGCTAAGACTCTTGAGTAAATTTGGCAAGGATGGGGCACCCTCCGATCAAACAAATTACTTACGAGGCTACGGAGAAAACAAGGAAGACTTGAGTGAGTTCAAACCCTAAGTTTTAGGGAACTGGAGTGAAAGCTGCAAAATCCTTAGGTGGATGGCTTGAAAGAGGAATTGCAATAACCGAGTTTGAGAACATGGGCATTTTCCCTTATAGTTTAGATAAACCTATACCTTAATCTATACTATTATATCAAGCAAAGATGATCTCTTATTTTTAAGGAGTCTCAACTATCTTCACAAATATCCTGCATTTCTTATCTAACAGATATTGTGCCCATGAACAAGTGTATAAATTCATAATTTTACTTTATTTATTGCCATATTTCAATATAAAAAATTTGGATATGCTCTATCCTATAACAATGAACTAAAAAGTTTACGAATCTTAAAATATTTTTCTCTGTTCAAATATAGTTACAGTTTCTTTGCATTATTATCCATGATCTCTTTTCATTATTAAATGATTGAAATATTTCTTGAAAAAGCAATTTTGTTTGATCTTTCAGATTTTAATTTTTTTTGCGCACGCACATCGCTTGTGGGTGTGCACATTTGCTAGTCTGATTTAAAAGGGACATGGGCATTTTTCCTGTAGTTTAAATCATCCAGTAACTTAATCTAAATTAAAAAGAACTAAACCAGCTAAGACAATCAACATCAACACCTTCAAAGAATAGCATACTCTTTTTCATCATGAAGTTTAGAGAAATTCGCAAGTGACATGCAATCATACTTCCAGTATTTAAACAAGTTGCTTCTTGAAATTGTGCACTTTTTCACCAAACCCATCAATACTAGCGATTCCATTCCATTAGAGGATCAAATTTGCCAGACAACTTAGGATCTCAAAATTGATTAGACAAAGAATTACATGGCGCATGCGAATTTTTTAAGTAGAAAAAAGGGGCTACTGTTTTTGTTGTCTCCTTACTTTTCATGCTCAGAGCATATCTACTGTAGATACAGTAGATTGACAAACGCAGGTACATGGGTAATCGACCTTCTTTGATTAACTAGATTAGGTTTCAAATACCGGATGGAAAATTTCTTTTTTCTTGAGACGGTTTGTTTTCGTGAAAATTAAATGATTTGTAAAATGTTTTCATAAAAATGATAGCTTGTATCATTTGAGATAATTAGTCTGATGAAAAATATTTTCATTATTGAGAACAATTTATTTTTAAACATAATAGTGGATGAGGAAAATATTTTCGTTCATTCATATACTTTTGTAAGCTATACAAGCAAATATTTTTAGGAAAATATTTTTCAAATTATTTATTTTTCCATAGAACGAAAGGAGTTTGAGACACTTGAAATTCCCTCCCACCTCTCCCTTTCTCTTAGATTTGCGCATCAGTCGCCGTTCTTAAGTGACCACCTGCAAATGGCCTCTCTTCTTTTTTCTTTTCAGTAATTTAATTGATTCCTCCTATTTTTTAAAACGCTATCCTAAGGGCACCAAACACTTGATGGTATCTTCTATGTTCACATCTTCAATGCCTTTCATGGGATCTTATCATCTCCCATCGAATTCTAATCCTTGTCTCGACGGATGAACTTGGATATCAATCACATATGTCCTAGATCTTTATCTAGTGTGGACAAGATATAGTAAATGGACTGAAAATTCAACATTAGTAAAAAAGAAATGAAGCAGATGGAGCTCGACAAACCAGAGAAAAGGAAGAGGAGAGAATTGGAGACTGCTAACAACTACATTGCATTAATGATCATCCATGTTATAGGATGACGTGAACTTCTCAATTGCTCTCTCTCTCTCTCTCTCTCTCTCTCTCTCTAATTCTGTCTCTCGTCACACTGATCGACCACGATTACCACCATAGACGCAACCACCAAAGTGGTGGTCGTCGTGCATAAGTACTGCCTTGAGGATACAACCATTTCCACCACTATATTTTTTGTTTTTGCCAACGAAACATATAAGTTAAAAGGTCCGGGTGACTACTATCAATTTGATCAATCAAAACGGAGCCCCTAATTTTTCTTTATGAAGATTGAGTAATTCTGCCAGCTTCCTTGCTTTGTAATGAGATGACTTTCAAGTCAACTTAATTCTCCACCGATAATAGTTTCTTCCCCAATCTTTTTAAGGCATATCAAGAAATTTCGTTGAAAAAGACATTCTAAATACCAAGTAGTGAAATAAAAATAACAGTTATAGATATATCACCTTTATAATATTTGTTAGTTCATATAACTTGTCCAATCTCTTTATTAAATGAGTATTTCATGAAATTCTTCCATATCTGATGAGTGCCATAAAAAACTCGAGTCTTTCGGGTCACATCTTAACCATACTTATCAAGTAAATGCTGTCATCTTCGATACATAACACAAATTTCTTTAGTTAGATGTTTAATGAGTGTCGTGCAGGACAACCTTAGATTAATTGGTATATAAAACTCCTGGGGCACACCAACTGTCCTTAATAAGTAGAGTCGCAAGACAGGGACCATTAAGGGAAAGATCACCAAATCCTTTCTAGTTTTAGAAAACATCAATGCAATCATTTGACTCGTACAATCGCAATCTAATTCGTCGGGCCAAAAGTACTTCGAAAATTCGTTTGAGAGTTCCAAGATGTCAGGTTTACCTAATCCTAGTGAACCAAAAAGAATGAATTTTAATAACTAAATGTCAAAATTAGATGACAAATCCTATATTTCACCGTCCTCCGTTTCACTTTTACCCATAAGAGCAAGAGACCACCTTGATTTCTGAAGTAATTTCATATTATGGATGAGAATCTGGTGTAATTCTGACATATTGTCTAGGAAATGAGTTCAGCAATGACTTGAATTCAATGTTCATCACTCCCATATGCTTTGAAAGTGCAATGTAATCATAGGAGGTGTACAACTAGGATTTCATTGGCTGCTTTAAGCTATTGGTGGAAAAGAAAAAATATATATTTGGGAGAGACCCGAGAAGTCTGCAATATTCCTTTGGTCTAGAGATCTAATTACACCTTCTTCTCTCTAATCACTTCGTAATGTGAAGAGAATTTGAGAGGTAATAATTAGTGGTTATCCAAGCCAAGTCCCTAGTGAGAAACTGGAGATCGATCCATCTAAAGAACTAGAAGTAGCTCAGCGGTTAAACACCAAGTGCAACTAGTATTGAAAATACTTCACTCGGTTAAGTAGGTGAAGTTAAATCATTATAATTATACTGATTATTTATATTTCGATGGCATTTCAAAAGTTTCACAAAAGTTGTGCTTAGACTAAATTTCTTTGGTAATCAAATCATGATCAAGTCCCATTTCAGGATTTGGATATTTGAGCTCTCCAACTTTTGAGATCTAAGTATTTAAGATTTTAACGGCACAACTAGGTATGGCATTTTTGCATAGCCATATCTCAACTCTAAGAATAAGTACTGACATATAAAAATCGATTTCCAAAGTCAATTAATAAATTATAGGATGAACTTTTGATTTTGCTCATTCACAATTTGTTGCATCAATCTTTAAACTGATTATCCTTAATCGGGTTTGGTGTCTATAATGCTCTTAACTTCAAACTGAAGACAGATGGCCTAGCTGTCACCTTCGAGAAACAATGAGCATGAAACTCCTAAGAGGGATTAGACCGCCGAAGAAACGTGTCAAAGAAATGGGTCAATCTGAGATATGCTTCAACCCCATATCCATGTTGGTTTCACAAATGCAATGATTAGAGGTGTACAATTAGAATCTAATTGGCTCCATTAATAAAGTATCATGTGCAAGAGTTTCAAGATGTCAGCAAACAATCTTTTGGTCCATGTCCCAAAATCAATTCTCCCTCCCTCCCTCTCTCTCTCTCTCTCTCTCATACATTCTGTCTGGAGGAAGTGAAAAAAGAATCCTAGAAGGGCTAGAAGAAAAATAATAGGAAAAAATCTCTGGGGACATGGAATTTTCTCTGAAAAGTTAAGGTACAAGAAAGGGAGATGCATTTTTAGTGTAAATGACAGGGTTTGAAGCAGAGGAGACATGATGGCTTCCATTCTTACATATCCATGCCTGAACCTGACATTATAGTACTTCAAAAAGTCTCTCTCTCTCTCTCCGACACCCCCCCTTCCTTTTTGGGGCCAAGTGTGAGGTTAGAATGACGCATGGCTCTATCAGCATTATATTGGCAGCTGGCAAGCTACTTTGGACAAGAGCAAAAGGGTTTTTCGAGGAACGTTGGGAAAGGATCGTTTAAGAACCGTAGAAAAGGGTAAATCTTGCTCGTTCATAGTAAAATTTTTAGATTTGTGTGATATGATCTTTCATATAGAAATTAGAAAAACGTAAGAAGTGGCGACCAATTATGATCCAGAGGGTCATAGCGAAATGGGTAGATAAGGGCAAATAAAGAAGAGAAGAAGAAAAAGGCAAAAAAAAAAAAAGAACAAGAAGAAGAAGAAGAAGCAAGCTCATTGTGAGATAACACTTAAATCTACCTGATTAATATGCGCTCAATATTATAAGTCATCATTTTATACGTGAACTTAATACAAAGTTAAGTAGAGGATTTAGACCTTTTAGATGCTTGGAGAATGAGATACGATTGTAATTTTTCTTGCTTAAATATCATGTTACTATCAAACATCAATCATTAATGACGCACTTTTTAGCGCATTTTTCGCACTTTTTAGGCATTTATTGGCATGCCCTTAGGACATATTTTGATTGTATGCATTCACTCTTCCATATGTAGTGATAGTCTCAATTACAGCCTCACTTCTACCTCAAATTGTAGCATTACCTCTATCTTACTCATACTTCTGCTTGTTTTAAGGACGAGTTTGACAATCGATATCAATCCTTGTACAATTTTGGCATTGGTACTTTGGACAAACCAAATTGGCATGGCAATTGGATTATCCATTTGATTAAGTTCAGTTGACATTCCTCTTTTCCTACAGCTCACCATTCAAATTATCGTTTCATGCCAAACCTGTCTATTACGGGGTGTATACCATCTAATCAAGTAAGCAATGCCAATCAGCACTCGAGGCTTATGTATAAAGATCACATATACAATATATTTCTCACATTTTGAGATCTAATGCTGACTGTACTCGAGCCAAATAGTACTTGGTTCATATGCAAAGTGTAAACGACTTTGTTCTTAGAGATCAATTTGCTATTCTCTTCAAAGTACCACACAAGGTTTTGTTTCCGTTTCTTACTACTTTCTGCATAGAATAGTCAAACAGAGAGGGGAGGTCATATTAACATTATCTGAATGAGTAAATATCTCGAGTTGAGCGAGAGAGAGAGAAAGAGAGAGAGAGAGAGAGAGAGTTGCTGGAATTCCACATGCCATCTACCCCAGGACAGAACAACGCCCAGTGGCAATTGCAATTGGAATTGGAGACAGGGAGCCAATGAGACAGCAGAGTAAACGATAAGGGTCACAGGTCACCGGGAAGAATGATGTTTGTCGTGGAGCAACTGGGAGGGAGAGTTTGCCATTCATTTCTTTTCCTTATTTTACATTCTTCCATTCTTTTTCCTTTTGAGGCGAAGCATGCACAGCATGAGGAATGATGTGGCGTGCCAATCGAGATAGATTTTGCTTTTTAATTTCCCCCCTTGAAGGGCTCGAGGAAAATGAAATTATTTGGTCACTCCCGAGTAGTGTCAGTGTGTGAGTGTGCGTTCTGGTTTTGTGGGGGCAAAGACTATTATGTGCACTTAAGAGCTTGCCCTCCAAACATGCCTTGTTTGGATCAAAACCTTTTGGCATAGTGTGAGGCATACATGATTCATGTGGGAGCTCCTCCAAGTAGATTCATTCATTCGACGTCTCTTTTTCTAAAACGTTTGGTTCCACTTTGTATTACCCATGGTGGCCCCCCCACCAAGAATGACACCCTTAACCAAAATGAGAGAAAATAGAATAATACAAGTAACTACACCCTAGCTTATGAAAGAGAGAATTCGAAGATTGTGGATTGGATTGGCCAAGCAATTATACACTTGATTGGATGACGGCGGATTGCGTGTTCGAATCATGATGTCTTTTACTTAGAGTAGAATGAGGGTTTTGCCTATCGGAGCCTTGCCGGATACACGTGGACATGATAGTTTGTGTGCATTCTTACAGGGATAGTCAAGCCAAATGTTGGCATTCCCCATATTATTCAAAAGTAGAAGAAAAAACAGATGGAGGTATTATGTAAGGAATTGGAGAATTCACATTAGGAAGTATTTCAATCAAGAGATTCAATGTTTGCTAGTTAAAACAAGAAAAATATTAGTGGTGGTCTCACCTCTCTCTGGCCTTTAAATAGTCTATCGAGATGATAGTTTTAAGGGAATTAGATCTTGAATGCAACCGAGAATTGGTTTACTTCGAGATTTTAAAAATCCTAACATGGAATTCACATAGGTTTTACTCGCCCAACTCTTTGAAGAACTTGCAATCTCGAACAACGTCTATATGAGATGGTAGTAATAATTGTAAGACGTGACTTAAGTTCAATAAAGAGATTGCTACCTCGCGGTTGAGCTAATTTGACTAATGATCGTCCCATGTGAAGATGTAATTAATAGTGAAGTTCCGGGGAGAAGTTTGAATGGGACCAAACTATATGCATGCATGAACATGTTGCTGGCATATGTATATTAAAGTAGCATACTTATCCAGATTGCCATGATAAGCCATCGATTCTTTCAAAGGCATTTTTTGGGTCCAGATGTACTTTGTTTTCAATGCTTTTTGATGATTTGTGACTCGACATGTGCCGTTCAAGTCCTAATCAGATATGTCTTCTCCATTCCAGCCAGTTGATGTCTCTTCATGTTAATGAAAAAGTGTAGGACTGGCTACATCAGCAGCCTTAAGGCATTTGATTGTCCTAAGTTTAAATCTTAGTTCCACAAAGGACTCGGTGAGTTAAGAAATTTATATCTAATCTGGGCAAACAACCCTTCCCCGAAAAGAAGACAATTGTTTCTAAATTTGCCTCAAGTCGTTATGCAATGTGAAGCTTTACCTCATTCTACCTATTTGCTCCAAACAAGTACCCAACCGCATTAGTTTCTCAATCAAAACTTACGAACTTAGCTGAAGTATGCATTTAGTTTCCTCTTTCGTTATTTACACCGGGTGTCTTGACCTCTTAGAACACTAGATAAATCTCTATCGAGTCGCCACAGTCCCTCATCTCATCGTAATGGGTAGGTAAATTAATCAACACCACAAGAGGCTCTTAGTGGAGAGAGATGTCACGTTTTCTCGTATTAATGGAAAATAACCATACGCATCTTTGATGTTGGTATTTCCCAAAATAAGACTAAAAAGGTGGGTTCCATCCACAATTCAGCGAAAGAATTGGGTGCGCATGGAACAGTAGCACTCAGGATTGTTCATTAGTGCCCCCAAAAGATCAACTAGCTATCCGGCTATAGAAATGTATAAAAGTGCGTATCAATCTGCTACGCACACGCACATGTGCGGGAATTGTGCGCGTGCAAGCATGCTTGGCGGCTAAAAGGATTTTTTGGTTCAATGCCAACAAGAATTGCCAATGTCCCTCAAAGCAACGACCTAGTGGGGACTCCCATGTTTCTTACAGGCTAAAATAATGACAAGCAGATGGAATATCGAAACCCTAGATCAAGAATGGCCCTTGTGTTGCCAAGAAGTTGGGGCACATCCTAGATTATGCTAAGCTAGTGTGGGACCTCCTTGTGGTGGTCTGACGAGGGCACAATCACAGTTGATATAAGAGTGGGGTCCAATTATGATTCTGGTCCATCGTTTGCGTAGGAATAAAATCATTTTAATTTCTTTTGGAAAATCACTTTTATAATTGAGTGACTTTTTTCATTCTAATCCGACGATGCTACCGTATAAGATTGTAATAAAATAAGTGACTTTCCTTAAGATCCTATGAAGGCCTCATTAGTTTCCGATGCGTGATAATTACATATGATAAAATTAGGCTGGACAACAATTTGGTGATTGGCAGTAATAAAAATATACTCTGGAAATACTCAATATTTGCAAAAGGCCTCTTCCACTTTGTGGGACCAAAAAGCCCACTAGCTGGCTCGTAGCTACTAGCTTGTGCATCTACTCTACAATTGCTTTCCTTCCAGCTTTAAGTTTCAAAGTTGAAAAGACTTGATTTTATAATTGTAAGGAGATAAGATTTCGTCAAACTTCTCTTTATGTGAAAAGGCGGGTTTAGGATTTTAGTGTGGGAGTTCGATTTGGGGACTTTTTAGGGTAGATTCGATTCAAAAAATATGCATGCATGGTTCCACACTTTGGAAAGCTGTTGACCGAGGGAGGTGGAGAGAGATGATGCGTGTGCTGGCTTGCGTGTAAGATGTGGGCTTATCTCTCTCATGGCGATGCGCGTGCAAGCCAGGGGGTGCAATGTGTGGTCATGATGGGTCCAGCATATCGCCCACGCATATCGCCCACACAAAGTTTTGAGCGACAATAAATAGCTATTTTCCAATTCTAACAGGGTTGTGGGGGCATCACACTAGAAAAAATTGAAAGGCTTGGAAATAGACAAGCAAATAATGCCTATCCAATCACCGATAAGGATGGACAATCTTAAATTGAGTGAAAGTCAATGAACCTTACCCTAAGTCTAGGACGAGGGTGAATTGGACCCTCACTTGAATTTTAGCAAGGAGTCTACGACCCCCATTAAGGGCTAGTAATAGTTACGGTCAGAATTTTAAGTGTCACTTTCTTAATATATATATTTTAAGAAAGTGAGGTTTGCTTCAGTATGGTCAAATAGTATAAGATTGGATGGATGTATGTGATTGTTTTAACAGATCAAGTTGTATACATTTTGGAGTTTTTAGGGAATTTTATACCCCAAAAAACTGTGTTGCTTAAAAAATTAAAAAAAAAAAAATGAGTCTTTCAGCATTTTTGTGCATTTTTGTGTATTCATTGAATCTAATTATTTGTCTTTGGTTCCGGGATCCATGTTGGGTCAAGAGTCAATGTGAGTGTTTGATTTTCTCTAAGGAATATTGTTGTTATCTTTAAAAGTTTAAAATAAATTATCTTGATTTTCCCTATGCTTGAAGGATCTTCCAAGTTAAGTTTGTTGAAATCCCCCTAAGGAGTTGATCTTGAGGGTGTGAGAGTGTTTCGATTAATGACTTTTGTATTTGAACTCCTAGCTTGGAGTTTTATCTTAGGAAAAATTACTAAAAAAAATCATAAACCTATTATATTTGTGCTAATTTAGTATCAAATCTTTTAATTATGCAAATTTAGTTTTCAACATTTTTGCATTGCCAATTGAGTTTATCTAGCCAATTTTGGCTATATAATTGCTTATGTAAATGCCAACCATATTTCATAGCACAGTTAGCACTAACATGGACAATTTTAAATAATTTTTTAATAATTTTTAAATTTCTTTAATTCTTTTTTGTTCCTTTTCTTTTCTTCACTTTATTATTATTATTATTATTATTATTATTATTATTATTATTATTATTATTATTATTATTATTATTATTATTATAATTATTTTGGATTGAGACGGGCAAGGGTTGCTTGCCAACCCTCATTGGCCATAGGCAAGGGCCAGGATGTGATGCCCCATAATGCCATGCACGGCATCCATCTTTTCCATTTATTATTCATAATTATTATAAGCATGCGAAAATGCAAATATTCAAATCGCATGAGAAACACAAATTTGGCAAGTTTGAATAATTTACATATGCATTTTTCTGTTATCTTCCTTTTTTTAAGTGTTAATATAAGTATAAAAAAAAAAAAAAAAAAAAAGCATAGCACAATGCATTAACTCTAGGAAGAGGTTGGGTTTCATCAATACTATCCCATACTCATATACCCAAAAAATTGCCTGCACAATGTCATGCTACTATGTTTTGGATTGACAACTTCGCGCATTGACATGCCATCTTCGTCAAAATCTACGGATAGTCGAAGTCCTAAATGGTCCAACCAATTCCCCATCGATGTTAAAGTACTAACAACAGATTGATGAGGAACCCACTCCAATATACCTACATCAATTCATTCCAGTATAAACTATCTTTGATTCAAGTACTAACACATCTTGGTACACATAATCAAAATATATGGAAACTCCAAAATGTAGTAGTGGAGAGTGATCCATCCTACAAATCTTTAAAATAAGAAATGAGTTAAAGCCTAATAAATGAAATATCTAAATCTAAGGTAGGAGCTCATCTCTGCACTTAACCTAGTATCCAGTACCCAATGTTGAATCAAGACAAGTACAAATTAGTTATGGGAGGCAATTGAAAGAATAAATGTACTATCCTTCCTATCACAACATGTCAATAGGAATTGATGAACAACTTTGCATAAGATTATTCACTTTATTGCAAGCATATGGCATAATACATTTGATGCACGACCACCATCGATTAGCTCGATGATAGGCACATATGAACATATGCATTTATATATACACGTGCATGCACACATATCATATTCATTTTTAGCATATCGTCTCATCAAGAACACTCGCAAGGCATCTTGACACATAGGGCATCTCAACTCTGAGGCATCGTTCCTATCACTATATGGGTGATGAAAACATAACATTACTTTCCATATTTACATAACATTAGTGCACATAACAACACTCAAATCTTGTGATCTTCCTTACATCAACAATGAATTCAACACCTATTTATCATTCTTGCATAGCCGGTCTCAAAATGAACATTTGATACACAACATCATCTTATACAAATCATTATCAAAATATATTTGGTACACGACATCATCTTTTCCATGCATTACTTACATAAGTACTAATAACACCTTACGTCTTTTCCTTTCTCATGCATGCAATGATAACATTCTTAGAGAATTGACAACATGAATATCAACAATTTAATTAATCGACAATGCAAACATCAACAACTTGGTCTCAATCAACAAGTCAACTTGAAAATCAACAATGTCTAAAGTCAATCAATACTTAGTGGGTATTACAAAAGTATCAATTTCTAGTTTAATTTCACTATTTCTACTTTTTATACCGTTGATTCTAACGGAAATTGATAAATTACAATCTCAGCATGTAAAAGACTCATCGATTCAAAGCAAAGGAATACAACAATTCAACATGCAATTATTACAACTTTCTCACACTTAACATCAACATTCAAATTAAAATTAACAATCATCAAACAACCAAATTAAAAGTGCTAAGTAGATCAACCTAATTTGTCCCCTAGAGTTTCACTTAATTGGATAAAAGGCTTGAGCAAAATCAAAACTTTACTTACCTTCAATGCAAAATACTTAAGAACATGAGTAAATAACTTTCAATCCTTTTAAATAACAAAACTAGTTTAATAAATGGGAATAAAGCCCACAAAATCATAAATGCTTGAAAAATCAATACAAAAGTTTGATCAACGTAAGATTGGAACCCTTGCTTCTACTCAAAAGATTGGAAGTGAATTTTTTTTTTTTGGGGGGGGGAGGGGGATAGAGAGAGATGTATTTAGAAACTCGATGAAATACAAAAGGATAAGAACAATTAACTTAGGGTTAAAAGTAATGCTGACTTGAGTTAAAAATACTTGGTGGTGGATGAGGGAGAGGTGCACAAATCATATAGTGACACTTGGCTTAACTATGGCGTTTCAAGGTAGATATTTTAATAAATTGCCGAGAGATCTAGCAAATCAGTGCATAAACAAAGAAATTAATGTCTGTTCGAAACATTGATAATACAAGAAAATGCTTTCAACCTGTTAAAACATTTATCAATAATTACCGGATGCTATAAGGGACTCAACTCGGTAAATTTCCAACCTACCATTTATCCAATACGTAATTTTCAAAGCATATCGGTCTCCATTAACAACTAATATGGTGATACATATATCATCATCACTCTAAATGGTCGACCCGAGAGGAAAAATTTACTAATTTGATCCTAATGATATCATTTTCCAAGAAACTACTAATAAGAAGAACACAATTCGGACCTTCCTCTACTATATCATTAATAATCTAATAGGAATTTTCACCAGTGACATTTATCTTCTTCACATTCCTACATATTTTTTGATGGAAAATTTTATGGAGGTGACACGAAATGCTCTTGTCAGATTTGGGTAAGCGCCGCAACACCCGCACCAAGCTAGGGCGTGCAGGTGGCTCGGTGCGGGTGTTGCGGCCCTCGCCGGCCTTGACACCCAAATTAGGCAAGGTGGTTGCATCCCTTGCCTAGAACCAGTAAGGGTTGGCCAGTGACCCTTGGTGACCCTCAGTCTAAAAACAAATTGAAGAAAATAAAATAAATAATAAAGATATAAAAAATCAAAAAAATAATTACAAAATTATTTAAAATATCTACATCAGTGCCGACCATGCCATGTAGGATGGCTGATGTTCACGTTAGCGATTTCTAGTTACAAATAACAAAAATGGAATCAATTAACAAAACATAAAAATGTTTTGAGACTATATTAGCACAATTGAAAAATTTGAGATTGAATTAGAACACTTGTAATAGATTTAAGATTTTTTTTTTTGGGTACTTATCCCCTTTATCTTAAATCTATATCTCCTGTTGAATTCAATCATACGTAGAGTTATATCCCATGTATCCTCATGTGAATTATTTAGGCCGTGAGCATTTTGCTTGTTGCATTGTTAATTTAATGCCTTCCATCAGTTTCGATTTTGTTAAGAACAATATATATTAAAAGCAATAACATATCTATCCTAATCACATCAACAATATTTTCAATTACATCAAGTAGACCGGATTGCACAAATCAAACAATTCATTGGAGAACCTATTTATATGGAACAAATTAAAATTTAAAGGGTAAATGATAGAAATTTAGAGGGAAAATTCCAAATAAAGGCTTGAAGTTCTCTCATTTGCTCAAATAAGAACTGGAAGTGAACCCTATTTTATATAAGAACCTAAAGTGGCTATTTCAATCTCAAAGAAAAGCCTAAAGTGGTTATATCATTCTCAAAGAAGGGCGTGAAGTAGTCATGTCAGTTTCAAATAATGATCTAATCTCACCGACTAGTCAAGGGAACTTTCATCATTCATTTTTTTTCCTTCTCTTTTTCATTTTTGTTTTTTCCATAAAAAAGACAAACTCAAAACCGGGAAAAAAAAAGTGGTAAAACATTACAAAAAATACACTAAAAAAAAACCTAGGCCAGCCCATGGCCACTGCCCCCATCGTTGGTGGGGTGTTGGCAATGGTCAACTGGGTTGCCGATACCTTGGCAAGTGCCAATGACCTTTTTCAACCGGAGGCAAATGCTTGCCAAACCTCTCGGAGAGAGCCATGACCCTCTTCCAAACTGAGTAAGGGTTGCTGGCCCTCAGCCACTAGCTGATATGTGGCCTTTTCAATCTCATTGATAGCCATGGTTTCCTGGAACAATGCTCTAGTAACTCTCTCAAAGGAGATAATACCAATGTTCCTACTTCTTTCTTCGTTTCTCTTCTTTGGTGAGACTTTTCTTCTTTTCTATTGTTTTTCGATATGATAGCATTTCTATGTGCGTTCTTCGATTCGACGATTCCAACAAGAGACTATGCTCTTGAATGATCAGCAAGTGACCGAGTGCATTGGCGATATTGCTCCTCGACTTACTCAAAGCCTTGTTCATGATTATCTTGCGCTACTTCGACTCCAATTGTCTTTGGAGGCACTGCTACAATTTCAACGAACTCTTCCACATTGCTAAGAACATGGAATATCTCTCTTTCATCATCTGTCCTTGTATTGTCATTGTATGACAAGGGATTAGTCGAGAACATTGAGTTGACTCAGCATCATTTTGTTGTTTTTTTCTTTGCTGCAGTTTCTAATAATGAGATTGAAGCACTACTTGAGCTGTATAAAAAGTTGAGGGCTGGCGACCCTCGCCTAGATTTAGGAGAGTGTTGCACCCCTCTCCTAGCTCTGGCAAGGGCCAGCAGGCCCTCATTGAGGTGCCAATGACCCTACCGGCCATTGCAACACCTCATCGGCAATGGAGCGGCAGCCACAGGTAGGCCTATTTTTGCGTGTGTGTTTTTTTAGCCCTTTTTCTTAGTTTGTCCTTTTTATGGAAAGCAAACAACTGAAAAAGGAGAAAAGAAATTAAAAAAAAAAAAGAAAAAAGAAAGAATATAAAAATTAAAGGACAAAAATGCCCTTAACTAATTGGTGGCATCAGGCCCCTTTTTAAAATCAATATGGTTACTTTAGGTCTTTATTTGAAATAATGTTCACTTTAAGTCTTTATTTGAAAATATGATGGTATTTTTGAGAAAACAATGCAATTTCAGCTCTTATTTTGATTTTTTTCCAAATTTAGAGGATGAAACCAAAAAAAAAAAAAAAAAAAGGACTTAATGTCAATACAATATATATACGTATTATTTGATGTAATGCCTGGGAGGGAACTTCATTTGAAATTTGGAATCTCGAAAACGCAATCGATGTGCAACTAAGGAGAACAAAAGTAGAATGATATGATAATGCCACCACTTGAAACTGCATTGGCAAAAGTTACTGGTCAACTTTTTCAATTTCATGTACGATCCTCCCGAATTCAAGGAAAATGTTGGAAATTATCGGCTGTCAATTTTATTATATATGATTTCTTTTCTTTAACATATAATATAAACGTTATGTAGGTGTAACAAGAAACAAAGGCGTGACAATTTTCGAATTAATTTTTTTTTGTCCACTAGTTTAAAATAGAGCTATTTAAGGGGACCTATGAAGAAGCAAATTATCTGGCTAATGATATCGGAATCTACTAATTATGAGCGAGATGCAGAGATTGCCACGCATAAGGGACATTTAGACTTATGTATGATTGTGTTTGTGTTTTGGAGAGAACTGTCGTGCGAATGATTTGGACACTTATAATTTCCTTACACTGTGCATGGTTAGGGTTTGACCAGATGCATGCCCGACTTTCTTTGAGTGTTGCCTCATTTCTTGCAACATGTATGGTCTCCAATCTATTTGAGCGTGATTGCTTACTGAAAAGATAGAGATAATTTTCTAGGGACACGAAGTTTCCTGCCGAGTAACCTTAATTAATATGGCTAATTAGGATGAAATGTATCTGGTTCACCAAAATAGTGTCAATGAAATATCTTTCAATGTATAGATAAATTGATGAGAGAATTGGCAAAGGTTGTAAATGGTTCTTTGTTGAATTGGACAACAAAGTAAATGGCAAGAAAATTAAAGGTATGGAGGCTCGAAGCAATTGCGGTTTGACCATGTAAATTACACCATTGAGAAAATTAAAAGATAGGTTTGTGCGGACATCGAGTTTTTTTATTAATTGAGGGGGTTTACAAAGAGTACACTTGGGGTATTTATTTTTGGAAAACATCCCTATGATATTTTGATGATTACCAAACTCTCTCTGGTGTCTAACTTTTATCATGACGAATGCAAATAGGGAAATTGGTTGTACATCATCAATGATCTTGCTTATTAGCAAAGACGGAGAAACTAATCCTTGATAGTTTGAGTTTAAGGACCAGTCAAGATAGTGTTCTTGAAATCTTTGGTACTAATAAGAATTGAAGAATCATTAATCTTAATATCTCGTGTCATTCAATTGGTATTGTCATTAAAAATAGCCAGTTAAGTTACTAATAATCGGTACCGGAGATAGTGTGCAAATGATAGTGATGGTGATGCATTACGTTTGATATTAATGAGATATGCACTAGAAAGATCATTGATGATAGTATAGAGCGTAGCCATTACAGAACTGGACTTTGCAGTTAAAAAACTAGAAAAGCAATTAGAAAAGTAGCTGAAAGTTTATTATTTTGGCAATTGCAGCAAGCCAACTTCTAGAAGCCTTGACATATATGACTTAATCCTTTGTGAAGATTCTCGTTGATAACTGATGTTTGTTAATTGATAAGTTTATCATAGTTATCGATTCTCTTCAGGTTGTTGATGGTTCAGTTCATCGATGACTCTGTACACCACACACTACTATTATTGACTAAATCTATCACTTATCAATAACAAAAATCAATTTTTTGGTTTCAAGAGTAAGTATAAATGGCATATTGCAAATTACTACGTTGGTCATCACGTCATTCTCTCATACTAGGAAGAACTGTAGTTACATGTTTCGATGATACATTTAATAATATTATTCATTAAATATGAGTTTAATTTATATTTGTCAACTATGAGCCCAAGATGATATTTGATCTTTTACCATAAGTACTTGTTGAATATGAATCAAATATGAAATAGGCATCTCTAATTGTCGAACTCTTTTAGAACACCATCATAAAAAATAATTTTCAAAATTTCTTAATAAGATATGCATGATTCTACTATTTCTTGTACATCAATTGGAGATTAAACACGCATAATCCATTAATTCTTGTACATTCGATCATATATTTATTATCAAAATATGCATAAATATTAGATATGCGGATTGGAGATTTACTAAAATTAAAGATTTGCTAAAGTGGGCATGAAAACTAAATTATCAGGTTAAGCTTACTTGCGGACAAATCACGTGACTCAATCCCGGACAAGCTTTACTCATAAATAGGTTTGCATTTGGCAAGGGGGAACAAGAAAATCCGCGTGGCCAGAAATTTCGTTCTTCTGTTCTTGTCCGACGAATCAAAATCTAAAAAAAAAAAAAAAACCGAAAACCTGAAAATTTGGACACCATCGTATTCATTCCATAATGCCTGCAATCATTGTTCTTGGTTGCTTCACCCGCATGCCCCCCCTCCTTCACTTCCCCTAACCCACTTACTCTCTCACTCGCTCTCTTCCCCCACCTATAAAAACTGTCCACTTCCCACTTCTCTCTCACTTGCAATCCTTTCACATTTCACACCATCTCTCTCTCTCTCTCTCGCTCAAACCTTACCTTAACTTCCCAGAAAGAGAAAGAAGAAACATCTTGTCTCAAACTTTTTTTATATTCTTTCTTTTGAGCTGAAATGGCTGTTTCTGGTTTTGAGGGCTTTGAGAAGCGCATAGAGCTCCACTTCTTCGGCGACGACCCTTTATTCACGGGCTCAATGGGTCTCAGAAATCTCGACTTCGAGTCGCTGGAGGAAATACTCCATGCGGTGCAGTGCACGGTGGTCTCGGCCGTGGCCAATCGCCACTTCGACGCCTACGTTTTGTCGGAGTCGAGCCTCTTCGTCTACCCGACCAAGATCATCATCAAGACATGTGGGACCACCCAGCTGCTGAAATCCGTCCGTCCGTTGGTCCACTTGGCCAGCGATCGCCTCGGCCTCACGGTGCGCATGTGTAGGTACACCAGAGGTAGCTTTATCTTCCCCAAAGCCCAGCCTTTCCCCCACACAAGCTTCGAAGAGGAAGTCATTTTCTTGGAGGAGAATTTGCCAAGCAGGCTTTGCTTTAGAAAGGCGTGTGTCATGCCCTCCAATGTGTCCTCTCATTCATGGCATGTCTTCACTGCTTGTGATGGTGATGATGATGATTCATCTCATCATCATGAGCTAGGGGAAGATCAAAATGATGCCCTCTACACCATTGAGATGTGCATGACCGAGCTCGACCAGGCTTCAGCACGTAAGTTCTTTCGTCGAGGGGCTGGCGATGATGAGAAGTACTCCGGGGACTCTGCCGGGAGGGAGATGACAGGGCTCACTGGCATCGGAGACATCAATCCGAGGGCTCTCATTTGCGATTTTGGGTTCGACCCATGCGGGTACTCCATGAACGGAATCGACGGCGACCGTTACTCGACAATACATGTGACCCCGGAGGAAGGGTTCAGCTATGCGAGCTATGAATGTGTCGGGTCAATCTATGATGACCCGCATGAAATTTCAAGGGTTTTAAAGAAGGTGGCACAGGTTTTCCGACCCGGGACCATGTCAGTGGCAACCACTGGCGCGAGCCACGACCTGTGGAGGAGGGTGGCCAAGGCCCTAGAGCTCGTTGGGCTCAAATGCCGGAGTTGCTCGGCCGATGAATTCCCTGCTGCCGGGACCGTCGTCTTTCAAACGTTCACGACGACTCGCCGGAAGTGAGAAGCGCTGGCAAAGTTCTCCGGTTAGAGTGTAGAGACTATGAGAGAGATAAAAAGGAGTAATTATGAGAGAGGGAAGGGGCAACAATTAGGGTTTTAGAACAATTGGGGGGGTTATGGATTGATTAAATTATGTTCATGGGACTTGAGATGGGTAATAACGTTATTGGGTGATGGGTTATGTAGTTAGAGAGGGATAAATATTGCGGGGGGGGCGTGGTGGGGTGGGGGGGGAGAGAGAGAGAGGAGTACTAAGAAGATAGAGAGATGATGTTGAAGTTGAGAGAGAAAATGGGAGGATCATGTATATCATGATAATGCTCCCACTTAGGTTTGTCACGCCTAAAAGATCATTTGAGGTTCTCTGTGTAGTGGCGAAGTGCCGATGTGGAGGGATTGTAAGAGAGGAATTTGAATTTCCCTTCCCTTTCTATTTTGATTGAAGCTTTCTTTTTCCTCTCTCTTGCACTTTTTCTTCTCTTTCTTCCTTTTCTCATCATTTTTTTTCTCCCATCGTGCCTTGTTCTGTCATTCGCTCCTAGATTCTTCATAAACAGAAGATCCAAATTTTCCAGTCCTTAAGAACGTCAGTTCTATGACGATCCCTTGGAATGTCTGTTTCTTCCACCAGTTGAATTGTTGGAGCCATAATCAACCCGGAGAAAGCACAAGAGTTTTTAACGAGTTTCATCGCTACCAATGACGTTTCTTGAACTTGCTGTAGATATTTTTTCAGGATGACATTCTTTTTATAATTAAAGGAGTGAAAAGGGGAGATCAATTGGATGACCCTGCATGTAAACACGTGCTCTCTTCATAAAACCATACAGATAAATAGGTACTTAGGTCAAGCTTCGTTTTTGTGGGCCTTGGGAGGTTTCCAACTCGTTGCCGGTATAGTTTCATGACGTGGTTTGAATTCTTCATTGAGGTTTGTGTATATGTTATATATACTAAGAAGGTAGAAGTTCATGAAAAACTAGCTCACTAGATATATGATATGACGCGATGAATTGGATAATTAAAACAAGACCCGTATTCAACTGTTGTCGGATCACCCATT
Organism: Eucalyptus sp. ANBG9806169; assembly: GCA_014182395.1. NCBI lineage: Eukaryota > Viridiplantae > Streptophyta > Magnoliopsida > Myrtales > Myrtaceae > Eucalyptus > Eucalyptus sp. ANBG9806169. Next base: position 17,946,547 of record CM024574.1, on the reverse strand, counting down.
AATTTAATTTGAATAATTAACCTTTTTTGCACCTAGTATTACTCTATTACATACTCGAATTTTGTAAATGGGGTCGATTGCAGGCCCTCCTATTCACATTTCTATCCCTCTTTCTAATGTGGACATCTGCTTCAAGATTCTTCGCCCTCATATTCATAATCAAACCTTTGGCATGAATTGACATACAACAATTTCGAAAAGATCTATTTATCTAGGTTAAAAAGTGACCAAAAGACCACAAGGCCATAAAGGCCCCAATAAAAGCAACCGAAAGGTCACAAGGCCCAAGACCGAATACAAGGCCATGGTGAACCTCAAGGCTGCCAACCACGTGTGAAGGAAATCAATAAAAGAAGGGCAAATGAGATGGATAATCCACGAACTTTGGTTCAATGTGTAATAAGGTCCATGAATTTTAAATTTGTTTGATATGGTCTTGAAACTTTAGCCTTGCGTGCAATACCGTCCTTATACTTTTAATTTGTTCAATGTGGTTCTTATACTTTTTGTACATGTTCAATTTAATTCCTAAACTGTATGACTATAATCAGTATTGTCCTTGAATTTAAATCACTAGAAGGACAACATTAAACATTTTCATACAGTACAATAACTTAATTGAACATTTACTAAAAGTCCAACTATCATATTAAATAAATTAAAAATTTAAGAACGACATTGCACATTAAACTACAGTTCATGAACTATATTAAACAAATTTAAAGTTCAGGACCACATCGCAAATTAAATTAAAATTTATGAACCATTTGTGTTATTATCCTACATAAAAGACCTTAAAAACTTCCTTATTGGTGGAGAAAATATTCAGTGCTTCTTATGTCACGTGGAGAAATCACTTTATAACAAGGGAGAGTTTCGAAATTCGAACGTAATATATTTGAGTTGCATGACCGTCATATGAAACGCATTTTCCACATTGGCGAAAGTGGCAACCGTCCGGGAAATTGAAAGTTGCATTCGACAGCGACAAGCAAGGTCAAACGATGGCAATACATGAGCAAGGTCACTCGACCACATACAATGATGCAGCAGCGGCATACTTCCAGGGGTTCCAGGGTGTCGACTGTGCGTGGAAAAGCTATATAAACCATTGCGAAGTGTCGAGGCGCAGTGGGGATGATATGGGAAGGATTGTGGTAATAACTGGGCCCAGCCCAAAGTTTAAAGCCTCGGCCCATTAGTTGCCTCTACCGGGAGGGAGAGAGGGACTTCTTCGTAGTTTGTACGATATACAGAGAGGGAGAAGAGAATGGAAAGGAAAATTCGTGCGTACTCGCCTCGGACTTTCCGGCAAGTCCGACTAGCTCCGTTTCGCAGCATTTGGTAAGGGATCAAACCCTTTGTCCATTGGAGAAAATTTTCAAAGTTAAGCCATAAATTCAGATATTTGTAGATATCAGTTTTTTGGGTTAATTTTAGAGCAAGCTACAAAATTATATAGAGATGATAATTTAGGGTATGACCCCCTCAACAATAGCTTCGGCCCCAATTCTATCATAATCTTTTTTTCATTAAAAAAAAATCAATTTTGCATTCTAGTTATAAATTTGCCTTGATGTTAAGAGAAAATATTTCGGTGCTAAATCTTCTATGCACTAGCTAACTCAATGGATAACAAGTAGCACGATGGGGGCCCACCGTCAAAAAATTGGAAAGTCTCTCTCCCCGTTTGTCAGTTCGATTGGATCTCTTTCCTAATCTCTTTGCAACTCAATAGAACCATCGATCTCTCGGGTTTTGCCGCCACTCACTCCCTCCCCAACCACCACCAAAATTCCCGATGTGATAGCCAAAAGCAAAATAGGGACTTCCTCCTCCACCTCGAGGCCTAGCTTGCCAAGCAAGATGGCATCGACAACGCCTTTAAGATCTCCAACTACGCCACGAAGATCATCCTCTCCTCCTCCCTCCTACTCAAAACCTACCCCCCTCCATCATGGCCTCAAGAGCTTCGAGTCAAACGTCAGCCTGAGCCGGAAGGCCCGCGAGTTCATCCAAAACGTTAATGCTCTTTGGTCTCACACCTCGACTTCGAGCAGGACTCGATCCTCCCCGTCATCGCGTACACCAGCGAGGGAATATACTAGTTCGTCGAGCAATTCATCTGGTTGGCAGATCAGGCCTCATCGATGGCCGCCACTCGCATGTTCTATTGAAGATCAGTGCATGGGCGGAGTTTGTCGGGTACATAAGGTGTGAATCTGAAAATAAGGGATTTGAGGAGGCTGCGAGTGGATAAGACATGCATTGAGTCATGCATCGAGATCGCGACGTCGATGGGGATTAATTGCAAGGTATATATATTTGGTCAAAAAGTTGATGACGTGCGTTGAGTCAAACATTTGAGCTAGACTATTTATCGTCTTCCACATCTCCACTGCTCAAATGTTCATCGTCTTCAACCAAGATTCTATTATGATTTTTTGAAAAACACGTGCATAGGTAAAATTTAAAAAAAAAAAAAATTGCAGCGGATGTAAGAAAAACCCATAAACATATCTCTAGATTATTGTTTGTGCATTTTAATAAGAAGCGTGTGGAGATGAAAAGGAGGGCTGATTGCATTACTGTTGTATCCTACCCAAAGCAATTTGGTTATGATATTCTTCATATCCACACCACAAACATTCGATTTCCTCTTAGTGTGCTTAAAGTATTACGGTTCTAATATTCTTCAATTCTAGCATCATAAATATCAGACCTCTAGTTCAGACATACCACCAATCACACATCAAATGGTAGAGAGAAATTTGAGAGGGTTCACCACTTCAATTATGCTAACAATTATTCTTGTGTGTGACTAATTTAATTGGTCTCTACCATCACATAACCATCTCTTAATCACATCTTGTTATGAGTCTCACATCCAATTTATTTAAATCTATTCTGCTCATTAACTATGAAACCATTTCATAGCATTAATTCAGCCATTGAGCCTCAATCCGCTTCAAAGTCAGAATCTCAACATTGATTCTAAAACCGTTTAAGATGATTAATTCAAGTATTAATTCTATGACCATTACATAATATTATTATGGGTATTTATTCTATAACCATTATAAAACTTTAATGTGATTGTTAAGTTTGAAACTGTTTCAAAACATTAATTTGATTGTTTGATTCTAAAACTGATTTAGAGCATTAATAAGGCCATTGATTTGCAACAATTTCATATTATTAATTTGGAAAATGGTTTCAAATTTGGCCATTAATTCTGAAATCATTTAAGTCCATTAATTTGGTTGTTAATTCTAAACCTATTTCAATTCATTGATGTGACCATTGATGATCCTGTTTCAAATCATTAAGGGAAAATTCCAAAATGGGACCTGAAGTGCTATCTTTTTCTCAAATAAGGGTCCAAAGTGAACATTGTTTCAAATAGAGACCTGAAATGCTATCACTTTCTCAAATAAGGGCCTAAAGTGGATGTTGTTTCAAATGAGGACCTAAAGTGGTTATGTTTGTTTCAAATAAGGACTTGACTTTTCGGCGATCAAGGGTATTTTTGTCTTTTGCCATTTTGCGCCTTTTTTTTCTTTCCTCTTTTTTTTTTTTTTTTTTTTTTGGTTCTTCTTCTTCCTCTTCGCTAGTGGCCAATCGACCACCGGCGATGCCCACAGAGGGCTAGGCGAGGGTCGCCCACGCCGGTCCTTACTAGTGGCTAGTGAGGGCTGACCTTGTAGATAGCCCCTGGGTGAGGGTCGCCATGCCCAAGCAACGCCATCCCTCGCTGATGGCTAGCGTGGATGGCCCTCACTGGCGAAGGCGACCCTCGCCCAGCCCTTTGTGGGTATCGCCGATCGCCGGCAGCCATCGACAAAGACGAAGAAGAAGAACCAGAAAAAGAAAAGGGAAAATACCATTGACCAGTCAAAAAATTTAGCTGGTCGGCAATTGGTGAGGTGGGGTCCATATTTTGAAACAACCAAAGCTACTTTAGGTTCTTATTTGAAACAAAGTCCACTTCGGGCTCTTATTTGAGAAAATAATGACACTTTGGGTCTTTTTTTGAAATTTCCCAAAAAAAAAAAGAGGAAAGAAAAAAAGGCGGAAAATGGCAAAAGACAAAAATACCCTTGATCGCCGAAAAGTCAAGTCCTTATTTGAAACAAACATAACCACTTTAGGTCCCCATTTGAAACAAAGATCCACTTCAAGCCCTTATTTGAGAAAGTGATGGCACTTCGGGTCCTTATTTGAAACAATATTCACTTCGGACCTTTATTTGAGAAAAAGATGGTACCTCGGGTCCCATTTTGGAATTTTCCCAATCATTAATATGGCCATTGATTCTGAAACTGTTTCAAATATTTAATTTTTTTTGTTGGTGTTGGAATCATTTCAAAGCTTTGAGTTTCAATCGACTCAATTTGATTGCCACCCTTGCAAATGCATTTGCAATATTATCTCTCCCATTCAAACACAATTTTGTATATGACATCCTTAGGCTCATCACTGAACTGACAATATACTAACACAATAGTACAATCGATATAATTGATTGTCTTATTCAATCTTTGGTTTCCACAAACCATAAGTAACATCTAACAATATGCCATGGCTACCTAAGTAGTATAAATGATTTAAGAACACAATAAACCCGTCAGCTTTGGCTACCATTGTAACAACCCGATGGGGTTATTGTTGTGATGTTCTCAGCACGTCGCCGACCCATTTCTTTCGATTGTATCTTGTTTTTATGAGCATGCGAAAGCGTGCACAATAACTATCTCCCAACAACACAACAATCAAGTAGCCAAGAAAACACACCATGAAACGTATTACTTCTATTCAACATCAATATATTTGCAAGCCCTTTTCTAAGGGTACTTTCTTATTTACATTAATCTTCTATCAATTGTAGGCTGGGGGATTCCTATCTTCTCTAGCGTGGCCTCGGCTCCAAAAGGGTGAGACTTCCATACCTACAAATCTAAGAAAAAATAACGAAGTGAGTTGAAGACTTAGTAAGTAAAAACACTAAATCTCGATTAACAGAACATCCCGTCACTGAATCAAGCATATGAATCTCAACCTCATTAAGGTGTTGATGGCAAATCAATAACAAATCCATTGCAATATCTTGACTATGTGCATGTGAACAACTCGGCTTACATGTGATACAAGCACTACCAAAATCATCAAACCAAAACATAGAAACATGCACAGAAAATTTCATTTATTAACTAAAATGAAATCCATCAGTTCATCCGAAATCCACCAGGTATCCTGTTCTCATGAAGGAGGTAACATTATTCGTCGTTTCGGTTGATGCATGCTTTTAGACCATCTCTCATCCCAAACTGATATTGTCCTCTTCAAGGATGCACCTTGTGACGTCCTGGTAGTGTCACATACTAAACGCAAACGGAAGTTATAAGGAGAGGTTACTGTTTTATTCAATAATCACACTAAGATATTCTGACCTAATTGGTTAGCATGTATAAGATGAATATTACATGGTCTTGAACTCTTCTAAGGCATGAATCATCACGTCCTATCCCAGCATATACTATGAGCTATTCTAGTTATAAACATATACAAAGGATCATAAAAGGAGTTTCATTTCACTTCTTGTTAGAGTCATCACAGGCTTTACTTACATTGACCTAAAAATTTACAAGTACTGCGCATATATACAGAGATTATTACAAGTCAATGCCCTAAAGTATAAGTATCAGGCCTGGGAAAGGGTCAAAAGGGAGCCTAACTTCACTACTCCTTAAACTAACCCGCGTCAATCAAAAAAACAAAAGAAGTTTTCTTTAGCTTCAACACGAACTTGATGCCCTAAGCACCACTTGCCCCAGCTCTAGGTCCTCCATATCTATATCCAAGAGGGCCAAACAACTCCTCTTCATGGTTTATGAACCAAACTTCCAACCTCATCAGTATCTAATCGACTCATCCATTGTCTATCCAAAGAGTGGCTTTATAACACATGTATGTCATCTTGATATTAGGGTCGTACACATCATGGAAAGACATTTCTACGTAAGCTATGACCCCATATATGCCACTGACGGTACATCTATTCTAACAATCTGAGAAAAAGAAAGAAATTAGCAATACCCAGTAAAGAAATGACAGGGTCCTAAACTAGATAATCTAGTAGTCATTAAAGAATGCAAGATGCATAACCAAACAACATAGCAAAATTTTCACATGGCCCTCTTTATTGTCACCTCAACTCACATTTCTATGCCCCACATGCAAAGTACACCACTATCAGCACACACGTTTTATGCCACTGACCAATGCTATGATGTGATGCAATAACATGCAAATACACATGCCAAGTGGAATTATTTTATAGTGTATTTCAAAATCTACCCTTGATCAGTTCTCCCATCGGATTACAAGCTGGCCCAATCGAATTACTTATGAATCCCTCATCTGAACTTTCATGATATTACTATCATGGACATTTCACTCCAAGGCATCCTAGTATCGCACAACTGAGGCATCCCATGAACACACAACAGGGGCATCTCAATCCGATGTACAAGGGCATTTCACTTTGAGGCATCTAAGAATACACAGCATGGGCATTGCACTACCCAAAGCATCACCAGTATTACAAGATGGATGGAAATCTCTTAAATTCAGTTTGTTCCACACATTTTATGCATCATGCTTTAGAATTACAACACCACAGCACAATGCATATCCACTTAAATGCATAAAACCATTCCAAACTAAGAATCAACGCTTGCACACACTATCTCAAAGCATGCTTCACTCATTGCACTCGTGAGACTCAATTAGCAACAACTTAAATCATCTCATTTCAAAAATGGAAGAAAGATATGTATATGCATAAACTACCAATGCATAAGAGACTATTGGACTTCCAAAGGTCCCCAAAAGAGTAGACAAAAGAACTATTGTCAAATGCATAAATTCGGACCAGGACAAATTTGAGACTGGTTTGAATAGTTCGTAACATAAAAGCGAAAATATAGGAAACCTTGTTGAAAAATAATGAAATTTTAATATGTTTTAGCAAAGACATAGATAAAAAAATTCCACGAAGGAACCTAAGCATATTTCTCAATGTACAAAGAGTAGCAATTTGCTGAACTAACCTCTAAATCTGTAGCATTTTCAGAACTAGCACCCATAGAAGAAAGGTCATCTTACTACCCAAACTTCAATCGTTTGCTCTCAAATATTAATATGTCATTCCCAAAAATGTGCTCTACAACTTTCATTGAAGTGAGTAAGGCCTAACTATGTCCCAAAAAGTGCAGAAAATTCATAGAACGCCCTAAGGTTTTTCTGGTTCACACAAGCCAGCTTGCTATTACAATGGAAAGATGCTCACACTAGTTAAATTTATGCAAGAAAACTCTCATAAACAGTATGTTGTAGCTTAAAATATTTAGTATACTCTTTAGAAGATTATTTGTCCCAATGACAGCATGTCTGAACTCAAAAGAAACACATAAACCAACAACTATTGTACTCTTCTTTCCCATACAGACCACACCTAAGTACAATCCTCCATACTCCACCACTCCAAGCTAGTTAATTCACCTACGACTACATTTAGAGCCTCGACCACACAACCATAGTGCCAAAACAAGTCTTGACTACCCACTATTCCCCGTAGTGACTTGATAGTCTCAACCCAAACCAAGATCAACTCACGGCTGCCTAAAACTAACATGCAGCTCACTTTACTGCCTATCTGACCCTCCTACACAGAAACCCTGATGCCCATAGCTTCTTCTCACCCTGTCCTACATCTCTCTGACCTTAATCCTCACATGCAAGCTATCTAGCTCTCATCTGGCGTCTCGACTAACCAGCACATGCTCAATAAAAAGACATCAAGCCTTATTTCGCTCGTCCAATTCGCTTCACAACTTCTCTCGGCCACTGACAAATAAATCAAGTTTAGTACCCCCACCATTTCCTTACCTAGTGGCTTGGTGGCGCTTGTGTGTCGCTACTCTTCAAGAAATGGCATTCATAGCTCGGATTTGGAGAAGAAGAAGCTGTTGAGGATGATAGGATTTTGCTTTGTTCAAGCCTAGGGAAGAAAAGAAAGAAATGGAGAGAGAATGGAGAAAAATGGGTCGGTGAGGATGGCATGAAGGTTGAGGAAGGTTTATGTGTGGATTTCTTTTATGGATCCCAATGAGGAGTAATCATTATGGAAGGCAATGATGGTGTTCCCTATGAAGATTTTGAACTGAAGGAAAACCTTGAGGAGATGGGAGGACGTGGCTTCTTGCATGAATATTCCTTCATGCACGACACTTGGCATCCGCAAAAAAAAAAATGGAATTAAGTCCTAATCCTTATTGTAATTAGATCACTTGTTTCTAATGTTTTTCACTTAGTTTTGTCTTGAACCCTGCCAATTTTGGTCCCCTCACAACCACAAGGATCTATTAGGCTCATGTGGACTAATTAACACTTTAATATCTCGACATTAGCCTATGATTGAAAATAAAGGAAGAATTGTGAGAAAATATTAAGGTTAGTGTTTAAAGAATTATAGTCACTAGTAAATTCTAATAAGATCCAAATTAAATTCCATGTATGACTAATCTAAAATCTTAGTTGTAAAATTAAAGTTCTTAGATCTTAATACACGTAACTAATCCATCAAGCTCATTTCATGGCCCACTAGACCTACTCCATGGCCCTACCAAGCCCAAACCTTAGCCCGTCCCAAGCCAGGCCCAATTTGCGGCCCATCTTGTGGCTCGTTGAGCCCACGCTTGCTGTCCCTGTTACTTCCTTAAATCCATGCTTTCCTTATGGCCCACCACGCTTGTCATCTAGCCTGCTTTCAACAATCTAAGACCATATCAGTCTATTTATAATTTTAGGGTCGAAATATTTGGGTGTCACACTCTTGAACCATCCCCTTCAAGGATTTGCCTTGGTGTAGTGGAAACTGTTACCAAGACGCATCGATGGCTTTTATCTTTCATTTATGTAACCACACATCATGCATCACACAATATGGTTCATTATCTTTTTATCTTAGCCAATGCAAATAAGACCCGAAAGTGTACTCATGCAAGTATGTGTACCATGACCTAAGACATCATAACTACTAATATGTTGATTGTGGCACAGAACTCGTGGCTTGAACCTACACACCTAATGCCAAACTAAAGTCAAGCAAGACTCAAATCGACGTGCCTCAATGCCAATCCAAAACCAAGTAAGGCTCAAATCCGTCACGCATTAACATTGATCCCAAAGCCAAGCGAGACTCATTCGTGACTTGGGGCATGAACTTACTTGTGCATGCAAAGACATGAACTATATTAATATGCTGAGTGCGGCACGTAACTCGTGGCTTAAACCAACACGCTTAAATGCCAATTCAAAGTCAAGCGAGACTCAAATCGACATGTCTCAATGCTGATCCAAAGCCAAACAAGGCTTAAACCGTCATGTCTCGATGCCAATCTCAAAATCAAGCAAGACTTGTCCGTGATTCGGGACATGATCGTACTTATGAATACAAGACATGAGGAAACCATACAAAATTAGTCATCATCATGCACACGACTATATAAAGGCGAGTACATGACTAAATCCAACAATTCACCCTAGCTAAGGGTTAGAAATCCTATTTACAACTTGACGGTGTGGCAACAAAAGGCCAAGAATAGCCAACCAAGAGGGCAAGCAGGCGAGTGAGACCAATGAGGGGAGGAAGGCGTGCGAGTGAGACCAATGAGGAGAGGAATGCATGAGCTAAGGATGGTGAAAATGGAGGGTGGTGCCCTATTTATAAGTCTAATCTCATTAAATGACCTTAACATATGGGCTCAATAGGCTTTCTTGGAGTGGCATTGCTATCTTGAAGAGGTGGCATGCCTAATTGGATGGTGTGGCACCCTTGGGCTTTAGGGAAATGTTTGGTGACCCATAGTGCACTCCTTATCAGTCCATCTATGCTATGAGTCACCACATAATTATGATTTTGCCTTGTCCTCCATGCCAAATCTCCTTGCCATTATTACCAAATCTCTTCTTGGCCATCTAAGCTAGTGAGTCATGCCCTTCATTAAATGTTCAAGATATGGTTATCATGGGTTTTGAATTTCATCACACATTTCTAGTCTTTCTTGTTCCCCAAGCCAATCTTGTGGCAATCATTACCAAATCTCTTCTTGGCCACCTAAGTGAGTGAGTCACCCTTTTTAATTAAATGCTTAGATTTGGAAATCATGAGGCTTGGATTTTGTCATCTCTTTCTCATGACTTAGGCTACTTGTTTTCCAAGTCAAATCTCTAGCTTGTCACTAAAGCCTGTGACTCATCCCCCTCATTAATTTACTAAATTCCAAAGAATATAATTGCAAGCATGAGAAAGAAGCCAATGTAAGCAATATCATTATTGGATGAGAGTTTCTCGTGTTTATCCACAATCAACTATCCTATTCGGATCGAGATTCATGGCTAATTCACAGTTGAACGCGGATGGACGGGTCCAAGCCCGATCGACATGGCTAGATTGGTGGCCTATTCTAGCCAACGCATGGCCAAGATTGGCTAGGCATGGAGCCGAGCTAATCAAACTCAAAGTGGGGCTAATTAGGCTCAGGTTTGGCTAATCAAGCTTAAGGCTAGTTGATCGAGCTTGGAGTTAGCTCATGGCCTGGCAAAAATCCAGGCCAGGCTTATGGCATAGCTAACCAAGCTTAGGATCAAATCTGTGGCTGGACTAACTAGGCTCATGATTGGATCCATGGCCAATCCATGATCTTTCGCAACAATCCATGGTAGGTCTATGACTGATCCATGTTTGAGCATAGCCGATCCATGGTCAACTCTCGGTTGTCATGCAGTCACATGGGATCGATTGATCCGCGATCGATACATGATTGCATGGATTCAGTCCATGGTCGTCCATTGTCAGTGTATGACCGTGTAGAATCACTTGCGACAAGTGCATGACCGTGTGATATTAATCCATGACCATCCACTGATTGATCCGTGACAATGCATAATCATCCCATGACCGACCCTTATGGTAGAGTGGCCAATCCATGATCAAAAAACTCTAATGAACTTGCCTGATCGATGGATCGATTCACTACCGATCCCTTGGCCAACCCATGATCAATCCTTCAATCAAATCATGGATGATCCCTAGTTGCCTTTCTCGATTGGGCCAATTGGCCCATGACTGATCCCCATTATCGGTGTCCAATCCCCAAGCCATCTCTCATGATCGAGACAAGGGCCATAATTATGGATGTCACAACCAAGTAATTCAATCATTCTATATTCCTATGTCCCAATAAAAAAAAGGCCATGGAATTTGACAAGCTACCAATTTGATTATTTGTCCAAATCTAATCGGCATGTATTTCTACGAGACACGAACTATTCATTCTCAATTAACCCCGCTCGAGAATTTCAATATAATGTCATGATTAGATGGCATAGGACATCAATTTTCTATCTTGTACATATACCAAGAAGACGGATTTAATATTATGTACGCATATGCCTTCATATATGAACAAATTATGACCATCCAATATAAAGACAATTTGGCAAAATGTCAATGTACACACTTATGAACCGTAACATACTAGTCAACACCATGCTACATAAAACCAAAGCATGAACAATTAGTTATTGACTGTGCTAAAAGCTTCCATGTTGCTAATTGTTTTGTAGATGTTATGTTTAGTGAACCTGTTCAATACAAGCACATGTATTCTAGCTTGGGTATCACAATGCCCAATAACTTACAACTCATCATTTCTTTAGGTATCCAACACTAAATGGTGAAACTTGAGAGCACACCAATCTCAACAAGATTATCAAGATCCTCTTAATGATCTATTGACCAAGAATTATTTAAGACTTAGTCTAACTGTAAACTTGTCACACATATTCTTAACATCATAAGAATAGATTTAGTTGCAACTAATCTTATAGACTTATTCATATAAATGGGACAATGAATAAATATGCATTTGCCATTAAATAAATAATACAACTTAAATCTCTAGCATGTAATTATTATATATTTACTTTAGGGAATATAGCCATCAGACTCATCATCTTGAGACTCCTTCAAGCTGTAGAACAATAATTGAAGGTAAATCGAACTTCAAAATGGAGTTCGCTCATGGTCTTCATCTTCATACTTTAACAACCCAAGATGAAGTTCTCCCGTCGTCTTCAACCAAAGATTCCTCATTTTTTTTCCTCTTTCCTTTTTGGGATTTTTCAAGGGTTTCATATAACTTTGATGAGCTAATTTAAGAGCTGACCTTGACCAAGAGAAGCAAATTAGTTCCATTTTGTCGTCTAATTCTATTTTAAATGCTTTGCTTCACGATCTTTTACTCTCCATAAATTTCAAGGTCATTGAACTCCCATGACAACTATCCAAATTGTCATCCATGACAACTTGACCACAAATTCATAGTCACCAAACCCCCACGACCTCTATTCAAGGTTGTGGAAGCCATGGACAACCTCAAATGAGGCCATCGTCCATGACGTCTCAACCTTGTATCGTGAAGCTCGTAGGTCGCAAGTCTCGCTCATGAAGATTTCCCTTGTCCTTGCCCCTTCAACTTTGCTCATGAAGATTTTTCTTTATTTCCAAAAAAGAAACAAAGAAAAGAAGAAGAAAATGAATAGTATGCACAAAAGGGCAAGAAATAATTATGACAGGTTGAAGATGATAAGCAGAGTGCTTAAATCTATGTCAGACTGCTGAGGTGGATTTATCACTAACATGAAAATGCAACATTGGATGCATCGAGTAGAAGTTTACCAATGGGATTGATTTGGAAATTAAGTGAAGTTGGAGGTTTCTTTTTGTTTTTTTCCAGACTAAAAAGGTTTAGAATAGAAATGTGACTAAAGCTGAAGTTTGGGATATTTAGGGTATTGAACCTTTAAGGTATTGTGAAGCATGGGATTTTATAGAAGTCTGAGTTATAATTTGATCGGAATGAGTTTTTAGAGTTTCGAGTGCGGTGTTGCCTAATTATGAATTGCTATGTTTGGCAATGATTTCGGCCATCTTTCAAGTTGGAGAAATTTGAGATCCTTTAGTACTTTGAAGGAATCTTTTTTGGACACTAAGTTTGTTTGAATTGGAGTTTTATGGAGAGAGTTGTGACACAACCAAATTCAACGCAAACTAGGTATAGCAAACAACAATTGATGTTACCTTATGGGCGAGCTTTTTTTCTTTGGCACATGAAAGTTATTTTGTTGGCAAAAAGCTTAAGTTAGTCTATTTGCAGGTAAGGTAGCATTTTGATTGGTTTTGATATCATTTCTCACCAAGTTGATAAGATTTTGAGTTCGTTAGTTTGAGCAACTTATCGGGTTTGGTTTTGCAATCCCAAATAAGTGGTGTTTATCTCTTTTTTGAATTTGTAAACTCATATTTTGAAAGTCATTACTGTGTGCAAGATATGACTTTTAAAAGGAAAAAAGTGATGTTTAAAGCATATTTGTTGCATAAAAATTGAATTGGGCTTTTATTACTATCATGACCCCAACTCCATCTCCAGGGTCACGAGCGACGGGGGTTATTTTTTCGACATCCCAGGCACATTGCCGTCCCATTCTTTTTTTCTTTTCATTAAGCACATGCGAAAGCGTTACAAACAACACCTAGACAACAATAAGCAGCCAGGAAAACAGCCATTTATAAACATACAATTACATCAATTACATTTACATGCCCCTTTGTCACGGACCGTTATATTTACAACCACTACATCTTCAAAAGGTCGGGGTAAACATTAGCTCCTCTAGCAAGATTCCAACTCCCGAAATTGATGTGAGACTTCCATGCCTACAAGACTGAAAAGATGAGGGGTGAGTTTTGGGGAAACTCAGTAAGTAAAATCCATTAATTTTCAGGTAGGAGGATGCCTCACTTATTAACAAGTATATAACTCATCCAAAACATTAGGCGATGACAAATTAATAGCACAAAAAAGCTTTGTCTTGGATGAAACATGAGGAATCCTCAATCAACATTATGCAAGCATAAACTAATATTCACCCACAACATGAGGAACTCATGCCTCACTCAATATCATGCAAGCATAAACAAGATCCATTCCATAGTATGAGGAACTCACGCCTCACTCATAGGCAAGCATAACCAAAATCCATTTCATAATGTGAGAAACTCATGCACACAAGGTTCATTTATTAATAGTCGAAATTCATCGACTCTTCCAGAATCCACCGGGCATCCGAACTTAATCAGGCAACATCCCCTAATCCAAGGGTGATGGGAGTCCTCTGACGATGAGTCCGTCGGGCAACGTCGCCGAAACCATCGGTCAACGGCTAGAAATTAGTTCATCGTATGACCATGCATCAAGCATCACAATCCGGTTCTTATCTTCACTTTTATTTCAAGAGCCCAAAGGCATGTCATCCATAAGTGTGTGAAATGACTTATCGAAACCGAGACGTTAAGCATGCCAAGCACGAATCAAGGATCGCGACTTGATCCGACACATTTGAGCACGATCTAGTACCCAACTTGGCTCGGAAACGTTAAACCTCGATATCGCACCGAGACCATGATAGGACTGGCCCGTCGTGACATGTTCACCAACTTAGTACCAGACTTGGATCAAGAATGATATGCCTCAATATCACACCAAGACCATGAAAGGACTGGCCCGTCATGGCATGTTCACCGACTTAGTACCAAAGTTGGCTCAGGAACGATATGCCTTGATATCGCACCAATATTAAGAAAGGACCGATCCATCGTGATCTCACATACGTCAAGGCCGACAAAACCCCTTTTCAGAGCTCAGGGCGTGAACTAAACTAGGCACTTGTGAAAACAGTTGGAAATGGTTTTGTAAGGAAATAACAAATTTTCACAAAAACGCTTTTCAAATCGATTTGAGTCAAAGCATGACCGAAGCATATCAAACAAGTACACAAATCAGACTTCTTTCAAAGCAATTCAAGTCAAAGTATGAGCCAAGCTCAACAAACAAAAACCAAACTCAATCAAGGATCAAAGTCTAAACCACTCCAAGCAAACACAACCCAACCTTAGCAACAACAAGCCAACCAACTTCAGTCAAGGACTTGTTACACGCTCGGAATAGCGTAACACAACATCCTAGCCAAATGTTAGTAAGTTCTACTTACCACTCTCTAGACCGACGGCCTCAAGTGACGGTGAACGACAGGAAGGTCACCTAAAGAGAGAGAGCCAAGGAGAGAAAGATGGAGGGGTCGGCGTGGGCGGCTAAGAAGAAGAATAAGAAAAGGAGCCAAAAATTCGTGAGCCTTCCCCCCTAATTATAGAACACCCTTCATTAATGGTTTTGATAAGGTATTTAATGTCCATAGCATTTTTTTTTTTCGTCAGTATTTAATGTCCATAGCTTAGGTGGAAGGTCTAAAGGCAAGGTGGCAAGTCTCTAGGTTCTTCCAAAGACTTCCAAGCTCCAAGTGGCAAGTCCCTAATTGGTCCATCTAGATTTTTATTGATGGCTCTTAGTTAATGAAGTGATCCTCCTTATCTCCCCCCAATAATTGCTATCCAAGCTGGGCGTGCAGCCCTCTTATCTCGGGTGAAAATAGTTTCAAGTGATATTTGAAATCAGTGTCAATAACTTATCAAATGGACTTGAAAAATTATGAAATTTTAATATGTTATAGATAAGACCCTAAATAACATTTTTTGTGAATAAATCCAAGTCCAATTCGTTCTGTGGAAAGAGAAATAAATCATTGAACACAGCTCGAAATTTCTTCCGTCAAGTAGATTCAACGGTTGGAGAGAGGGACTCATTTCGAAATCCAAATCGTCACAAAACTCTTTGAAATTTCTATATATTGTAGAAATGAATGTCATTTAAAACTTTTGTGAATGAAGTATGTTCAAATTCGAAAGGGAAATTTTTTTAAAAAGCTATGAATCACTCACCACCATTAATAAGCTTATGACTCACCCCCTTTTAACACATAACCATCCAAAATTTAATGATTACAATTCAAGAGTAAAGCTAATGGGGCCAAGTGTCCTACTTAGTCATCATGTATTAATAGGCTACCTTCCAAGTTTCTAAGTAGATCATAGGTTAGCTTGGACACTTCATCCTCCTTCATTTAATGAATAGATTCTATAATTCTCTTTTGCTTTATCATTTATTTTCTCAAGAAGGTGGTCTTCCTTCCTCAAGAAGGTGGGCTAGAGAATTCTATCGTCCAATTGATTCCGGGGCCGAGGAATGGATCATTAGGCACACCTCGAAAAATCTAATCACGTACACCCAAGATTCGGCCATTACGTTCCATATTCACTTGAACCATTCCTTTGGACGGTCGGTCGGCCAATAGGGTCAATTGTCCTTCAATCGGTTTGAGGCCAATCCTAAGGCTACCCATGACCTAGCACTAAGTCAAGGCACTCATGAATCTTAGAATTAGCGACGAAATACTTGATCCACCGGTAGGGTTCATGGTCGGTGTATTACCAATCCATGATCTTACATCACCAATTCGAGATTCTATTCTGATCATTAACAAATAAATAGGGAATGATGCATTTTTTGTCGGAAGTAATTTGCATTTGGTCAATTGGATCGTCCGTGTATCAGTGTATAACCGGGTAGAATCACCCACGACCAGAAACTACGATCGATCAAATTGACCCGTGACCATCCACCGATCCAAAATCATCCCGTGATCAATTCTCGTGATCAAAAAGTCAACTTATGAGTTGGTAATCATATTCCATTGGTATGGTCGGTAGAAAATTCGAGGCCAACGCCTCGACCAATTCGAGACCGGTGGGTCGGTCAGCCGATCGGACCGTGACCAATCCACGATATTTTGCCGATCGAACCGATCGATCCGTGGCTAATGGCCCATGATCGATCCTTTTAGGACCTTAAGGCCGATCCTTACAAGGCCAAAATCAAGGATGTTACAATTACCCTTTTTGGTTAATTGAAATAATGAAATATCCTTTGAAATAGTTTTAGTTGATTATTTGTGAATGGTTTAAGAAAAGCTTCGTGAAAGGGATTGCGAAAGCTTGTAAGTATTCATTTATGAACATGGTTTTTGAAAGATATTTCATTTGATAACTTGAATGTTTTGTAAACTTGATTTTTTATGTGGATTTTGGATTGAGACGACAAAGAATCATGGCAAAGGGACAAATATGGCAATATGAATCCACGACGGTGATGGAGGATAGAGGCAGCCAAGTATATGATAGAACTCATTTAATCACTTCCATCAACTTCATCAAGTCTATAGCTAAGTCATAGAAAAAAAGAAAAATACCAAATAAGAGCTTAATGTGCCCACATTTTTTTTTTCAAATAAGGTATTGAAGTAAACATTATTTCAAATAAGGACTTTTGGTCGGCTAGTGACTATTCCAACCATCTTAGAAGGGGTATTTTAGTCAAAAAAATTCAAAGATATGTTCAAAATTTTTTATTTATTTCCTTTCCTTTACATTCCTTTTTCACTTTTTTCTTCTTCTTTTTTTTCTCTTCTTCTCCATTGATCATGGCAGAGGTTGCCAAACTCAAGTGAGGGCCACCCTCGCCGACATCGGGCAAGGGTCGCCCTCACCCAAGTGGATGAGGAATGCCCATACTCGAGTGAGGACCACCCTCGTCGGCATCAAGCAAGGGTCACCCTCACCTCAGTGGATGAGGAATGTCCTCACCAAATTCTGCAAGGGAGAGGGCTACCCTCATCGAATCGGGCGAGAGTCGTCTTCGCCCCACTAGCGAAGGGCAACACTCGCTGGCATCAAGTAGCTCATGTTCGACATCGCTCAAGCAAGGGTAGGCTTGGGGCCAGCGACCTCTGTCATGGTTGACAGACTCCATCATGGCCAACAAAAGAAAAAGGGAAAAAAGGAAAAGAAAAAGGTAAAAAATAGATAAATTTTAATAATCAAAAGACTAAAATGCTCTTCAACCAGGAAGATTAATCTCTTCTTTGAAATTGGTACAACCACTGCAAATTTTTATTTGAAACAAATTCTACTTCACTTCCTTATTTGAGATGATTTGGCCACTTCATGTCCTTATTTAAAATAAAGTCCACTTAAGATTTTTATTTAAAATAATGCCCACCTAAGATTTTTATTTTAAAAAAATAAGAGCATTTCTTCATGTGCTTATATAGAATTTTCCCCTAATTCCCCTAATTCTATTATGATTAATCTGACCAAACCCAGCGAAACATTACAACCCGCACCAGATTCCGCCCCGATTCACGTCTTCGTTCACTTGGCCTCTCCTTGAAAGCGTCCAAGTTCACGTTCACCTAAATCTTTTATAATAAGAAGGAAGAACGAGGAAGAAGAAGGAAGCAAGTAGTTCTCTCTCTCTCTTGCTCGATACAGACATGGCTTCGACTGGTAAGATCGAAAAGGCTGAGGAGGAATGGAGAGCTGTCCTCTCTCCCGAGCAGTTTCGGATCCTGCGCGAAAAGGGCACCGAGTAATTCTCCTTCTCCCTCTCTCTCTCTTTTCCTTATGAGCCATTGTTCATTTATCTGGTGGAATTGGGTTGATTCCAGCCTTATCCTGTTTAATGGGCGAATTTCCCTTCTTTCTTTGGGGGGCTTGGCTTCTAGGACATGTGGTTTTCCTATTGGGTCCTTTTTGATGATTCATCGATTCTTGATTGTTCAATTGGGATAGGACTGCGGGGGGTCGGCGCGCTGTTGATTGATACTCTGATGAAGTTGGGTCTTAGAATGATTACAGAAGCGAAGATGGTTGGCCAATTGTTTTAAACCGAAAGTTTTCAGATCTTAGAGAAACCTAAATGAGTGAAATGTGAGTTCGAATTGCGGAATTTTGTTATGGCTTGTGCACACTGCGGAGGACCCGGAAAAATGCTTGCGATGTGTCCTCTAGGCTTGTGACATCTTAGGTTACTGGGGAGTAAAGAAGGAACAATGGTCAAGGTTGAGTGTTTCAGTTGTAATCTGGGCGATATAGCAGATGATCTTGTCTTTGTGAATTCAGAATGTCTTTTTATATAATTATGTTGTCGTTGACGGTACAATCAAACCACAGAGCTGAGACACATCTGTTGGGTGCTGTACTGTGCACAAATAGATACTGCACCCCGAGAGGCTTCCTGCTTACATTTGTGCTTTAGAGTTCTGATTCAGCTAGTTGTGGTCGTTTTCGGTGAGAGTGGATCTTCTTTTGAATTTGTTATCGATGCTTCTCCTCTCGCAAGCAAGCTAGAACTCTTGAATTGTTAGGATATGACTTTCGCAGGCCGTATTCAGTAAATTTGTTTGTGGTCTTTTGTTAAAGATTGATAGATTTGGAGAATACTGTATGTTTGTAAGGCTTAGATTTGATTTTTGTGCAGGTTGCGAGGCACAGGGGAGTACAACAAGTTCTTTGCTGAAGGTGTTTATGACTGTGCTGGATGTGGGACCCCGCTTTACAAGTCCACCACCAAGTTTGATTCCGGCTGCGGCTGGCCAGCTTTCTATGAGGGTCTCCCCGGTGCCATAAATCGCAGTGTGAGTTCAATCTTTGGTTCAGTCTTTGTCGTCATTCTCAGTTATGTTGCTGATTGCACCTCTAAGAAGAACTGTTTTTCAGCCTGACCCAGATGGAAGAAGAACTGAGATTACATGTGCGGCTTGTGGCGGGCACTTGGGCCATGTTTTCAAGGGCGAGGGATTTTCCACACCGATTGATGAACGCCATTGTGTCAACAGCGTTTCGGTCAAATTTGTGTCTGAGAAATCCTCATGAAACTCGAGAGAAGGCTATGCTGGGATCTCAGTCGGTAGTGTAAGGCAAAAAAATAGACTCCTTGTTGGTGATGACCAGACTTTGGAATATTATTGCCAAGCCAAACCTTTTCTAATGGTGTGTGTGGTTGTACTGAAGAATGAGATTATGATTCTGCATGGAATGTATTCTCTTCTTCGTTGTACGGATGAGAACAGTAACTGGAGAATAAACTGAAGACTTGACTTTGGCTTTGCAGTGAAACTGATTGAATTCTGTCTACAGTAGTGATTCCATCTGAGATTCTGAATCATCTGAAGACATCCATATAACTGATGTCTTAATCATTATCGGCCCTCAAGAGTGCCGCCACTGATATGCAAACCGATTATATTGAACTGGGATCTAATCTAGAAAGACACAGAGAATTAGGCACAAACATCGAATGGAGAAATGAAGCAACAAAGAGAGGGACCGGATAGGTCGGAGGTGTCCCGAAAGAAGATTGATCGAAAGCTTGAGAGGAAGTGAGCATTGCCTGGACTTGTTCTAATAGGCAAATCACATGGTACGAATATGTGAGACCCAAAATCACTCTTTGAAGAACACTGTTAGTTTTCGCACGTGATTGGCTTGGTTCACCAAACTGCTCACCTAATGCATGTATTTCGCTTTAGAGGAGAAGAGCGATGGGAACAAGTTAAAGATCCCACCAATGAGACACGAAACCAGGCATACCCTCCATCCACATCAAGGAGAATGGATTGTTAATTTTCTCCCAGTGTAGTACAACAAGTGAAATACGTGGAGATCAGATGTACTTAAAAAAATTTTGATCAAAGTGCGTGCGACTGAAGGATGGCCATGTCGAAACTTAGGCGTAGATCTAACAGTTCTTACTCTATACTCGTCGATGGGGATAGAAAACTAAGACACGGTCAATTAAAAGAGAAACACAGTGGCCATCGAAAGGAGATGATGGATCACGTAACCCAGAAGCAATAGCAGTTTGCAGGGAAGAGTAATGGCCATTTTATATGGTTAATTACAAAGGAAATGCAAGCCGTGGATCCGTGACAAGAAGTTTAGGCGGAAGAGGTCATGTACAAAAATGAAATATACGGTGACTTCTAATCACATCGACCTCAATTGAAGAAGTCGAACATAGTGCAGTATTTGTCCAGTTTCAGAGAGATTAATCAAAATTCACCGGAGAACATTGTTTATAGACTACGCCTTCAAAACAAATTAGACATCCTAATAAGCTAGCATGCATTTCTGGAATGAGACAGCTTATTTGACTCTTTTGCCATCCCTCCTCCTAACTCCTTCCACTTCTCCCCGGGACAGGGACTACGGCTTGATCTTCATGGAAGAAATATGACATGGAAGGTGTAACTTAGGATCAAAGGACCAATTTTACATCGGCAATCAACCTGCCTCTGGCTGGCTCTCTCGAGTTATCCAAAGAAAGGTAAGGGTATTAAGCCCACGAAGGTGGTCATGACTACACTCCTACGTCAATATTCAATAATATTTGCTAGGTATTATATAACATAAAGGAGTGCAAACCCATATAAAAAAGGAGCTGAGAACACCAAGAAAGAACTCATCTAGAAGACAAAGCAACTATAACGTGAATCAATGCATTCATCCCAAGTAACTTCCCACTCAAGAAGTACGTTGAACTAGCTTCATCAGTTAAGAAAACAGAGACACTGTTTCCTTCAAACGCTATCATGTTTTGCTCTGTCCAAATCTGCCAACCTGCGCAGAATATTCTTGTCCAAGGACAACAAAGGAGATGCCTCACAATTTGTCCCTTTATGCATAGCAACCATCTATTGACCAGCCAGCACATTCTGTCTTTTTCTCAGATTTTTATGGACAGAATTGGATCCCAAGTTCTCAAATTAAGGGCGAAAAAGGACACAAAATACTATTTTTGCACTCTTGTTGCTTCATAGCAAGTGTCAAATTCTATAGCTGCTGGTATTCCTGATAAAAAAAAAATTAGTAACAAGTTCTTTGCGGGTATCTATAATCATGCCATTTGCAACACACCAGTCCACAAGTCCAGATCCAAGTTTGGATAAGTAGCAGTGGGCAAGCTTTCTAGAGGGTTTCCCGAGAGCAATGATGCTGCAATGTGATCTTTCATCTACATTGGTTTATGGCAAAAGCAATGTTTTGAATATTGCGCCTACGAAAAGAACAGATTCACAGACAAACCCAGCTGGAAGAGCAACTGAGATTAAGCATGCAGCTTGTGGTTGGCATTTGGGCCATGTTCTCGAGGGCAAGGTGCTGCTGACTCAGATTGCTGGATGGCACCATGCCAACACTGTTCCAATAAACTGTCTGAGAAATCCTCATGAACCTTGAAGAACAACAGGTTTGTGCTCAGAAATTTGACAACAATGGAAGACTAAATGGGACTTATTGTGGGAGATGACAGGGCTTTGGAGTGTAATTGCCTAGTCCCTTGACTCCCACCGTTGCATTTGTCGTATCTTATTGCAGCAAAGAACAAGATTACAGTGTGTTCTGGCGTGTACAGGCAGATTTTTTGTTTGGTTTTCCATGAGAGTAAATAGGAGGTTACACTGGTGTATGTTAGACAGTATTGGATGCAGTGCCATTATATCGAATAACCAACAGTTGGCTTAGCTTTGAGGTGAAATTTATTGAATTCTGGTGACCACAGTAGCCCAGTGCCTAATAAAACTCCAGCATCTGTACCCCTGAAAATGGCAAGCAAGGAGCACACAAATCTACTAAGACAGAAACCTTATATAGTTGCCTATCAAGCTCGTTCGGAGGACCAGGCCAACCAAATCACACACTTTGACAAGCATAACCTCACAAAGATCTCTACCAGTAAAATGGTTGATATTAGTAGGGACAAAAATGGCTTTCTTCGTATCCTGGAATAAAGAAAAACATAATGGACTTTATGTGAGAAGAGAAATATATTCTACAGCCATCTGTTCCCCAGTTTTAATACAGAACCGCTCACAAGCCTAATACATTTTCCTGGACCCATGTTATGGTTTCAAGCCCTGCATGCTTCCAAGGGAAGCTTCAACCTCAGCCAATAATTCATACACTAACACCATGAACTGGTCATATCTTTTGAATTGCAACAGCTTCAAACACATCATAGAGGTGCAATATTAGAGCCATCATCTTAGGATATCCACCTAACAAAATGTCTAACCAATAAAGGCCCTTAAAGGTACAACTCTCATGATCCAGATAAATCATTTTCAAGCTGTATTCAAACTAAAGATAAGCAAAGAACGAGGTGTTACAGGCAGCAAAGCAAAAGAGGGACAAGATATAGAGAGAAAAAGTTGAACAATCTACAACAGAACAGCGACAAGGGCAAGCCCAAGAATCCCACCGAGGAGAAAACGCATGCATGTATGTCCCCATTCAAAAGTGGAGGGACAGCTCGATATTTGGTACGTGATATTCACTTTGTAAGAAAAACTGACTGCATTCGGATGATACAGCTTCAGACATCACATGCACCAGGAGTATCATTTTCAATATTTGGAGGGGACTATTTCTTAGGAGTTCCAGCACCCGACTACATCAAATTTATAGTATGAGCTAGCCTCATTCTACTTGCCAATCCCAGTTGGAAATTAAAGACGGCAAGAGCCACCTCAAAGGGTTTATTATCAAAGAGGAAAAGCTCGGCTTGCCAAATTCTTCCGGCAGATGTCATACGAACAAAATTAAGAATGTCCGACCACACTCTCATCACATCAACCTTCGATTCGAGATACACAAGCCGTGCTTATCGCTCCATCAATCAGATCAAATCAACTAACTTCTCTCATAAACTCCCACTACAGGAAGAATTTCCAAAAAGAGGTCAACTTTCTGTTTCCTGAAGTTAACTAAATAATGGGTATGAAGCAACCTCGCAGTTCACGATGCAGTATTCAGCACCAGCTAAGAAGTCCTCCCTCGCCTCCAACTGGAAAAAAAAAAAAAAAGAGAGGCAAATCTTTAGCCCTTTAGAATACAAAAGGCAACGGGAGTGTTTCATGGTTCAACCTTAGTAGAATCTTCACTTCCCTCCTCTGCCGCTCCTCTTCTCATTGCACGCCTTGAGAGCTTGCACTTCTGTTGATCATGTCAAACAACACAAAAGGCACGATCGCCGTCATCAGATGCGTCGCCGATTCTTCGACGTAAATTACGAGACAAACCCATCTCCGGCATACCTTTTTGGCACGATTTCCAGTTCCTATTGTGGTTGACGAGACAATCCTGAAGATACCCACGAAGGATTTTACAATCGGAAGCAGCGAAAGGGAATGATCGGAGGGTTCATGGTTCAGCGTACCTGCAGCGACAGGTACAGAGCAGAGCACTCGCGGAGCTGCTTCACGTTCTCGTCGTCTTCATCGGCGTCGCTCTGGTGGATCATCGGCGGCGGCGGCGGCGGCGATGGGACTTGCCCGCCGGCTAAGGGCGGCGATGAGGTCATTGTTGGAATAGTCGTGCGGCGAGTTTCCCCTGTTGTCGGAGTTTGGGTTACGTTTTGTGGGCTTCGCCAGCCCGGTCCAAATTAATGCACGAGATTCCGACAGCCCGTCCGATAATGATTTTACTGAACTGCCCCTGGATCAAACACTTGTGAGACAGGTGCATTTGGTTCAACTTTCTTAATGGTTTTTAGCCTCAAAACCCTCTTAGGAAAATGCTGTGGTGTTTAGCAAGTCTGTCCAAGAAGCTTTTAGTTAAATGTTGATCTTAGAAAAACTAAAAACCCAATCTTAATAATGACTAATTTTGAATTTTCAACATTTGATCAAATGCTAAAATTATTATTTTTTCAAAACTACTATCATAATTTTTTTAAATTTTTCGATTTTACCTCTCATTGTTCCAAAACTACCTTCACATTCACTAGAGTCGACAAAGAATTTAATATTTTGTAATAAAAAGAAAAATGAAATTAAAAAGCCATTTATTAAAAAAGATTTACCAAGCAATCTTTACGTGAAAATAGCTTTGCAAAGAATTTTTTATTAAACGTAATTTGCATTTTCCAAAAATCCTTTAAGCCAAAGATATTTACATTTTTCTTAGTCTCATTTTCAAAACGGAATCAAACACGGCATTCATTTGAGGGGGCTCTTGCAGTCAATGTCCAATCAAGGTTTCAACCTTGGTTGGGAACCTTGATTGGACATTGACTTTTTTGTTTTTTCAACTTCAGCTTGGCTTCATTGGAAATTCCAAATATTCAAGGTTGATTCATGGAGAAATCTAGATATTCGAGCTTGACTCGATTTCATTACAAATTTCAACCATAAATGAAGTCGAACTCAAACTTTAATTTAGTAAGCTCAAAATGTATATGATTTTAAGGATTTTGTTTATTTTTATAACTTTATAATATTTTTTAAAAAAGTAGTAAATTATTTTTGACGTGTCTCTCTTATTTTACATTCATGCGCATAATGATGAATTACTTCCGACATGTCTCTTTTTTTTTTCAAAAATATAATATTTTTAATCAATTCTTGGAATTTAAAGTAATTTTTCTTTTTCAATTCTTAATTGGGAGAGAAAGGATGGTCATGTCTTATAAAATAAAAGAAAATAAAAAATTACCTTGTACTTCTTCCTATTTCCCTCTATTTTCCATTGCTCTAAAAAATACACTCTTTGAGCCAAGTTGTAATCTCACATTTTTTTTTTTGTTGACTGAGGAACCGTCGGAGATCACCCTTCGAGGATCACACAACCCTCTAGTGCTTAGTGGTACCGTCAGGCCTCGCCGCAAGCCGCTATTTAGATGTAAACCTCAGGGGAGGCTAGCTTAGAACCCTAACACTAGGACCCCCACTTCAAACATTTTAACAATGAAAGAGTTTTGACCCTCGACCTCTGCAATGAGAGAGAGAACTCACATCAACTGCGCTGTGGTTGAGCGTTGTAATCCCACATTCATCTCAATTCTAATCAAGGTTCTTATGTGGAATTTCGACATTTGATTAAGGCATAATCTCACCATCAGAGATAGACTTCTAGCCTCTGTGGCGTATCTATTGGATATACAAGGATGGTGAGCTCCATAAATACGTTTTTTAGGGCCTATTTTGTAACATTCCTGAAAATATATTAATCATATTCTTTTGTTCTTCAGAATAAAAAAGAACAAAAATCTATTTGGTGAATTTTTTCTTCTTCTTCTACCTCCGAGCTAGTCACTGGCCATTGTCATGGTTGGGGACCGGCTACAAAGAAAAAGGAAGAAGAAGAGAAAAGGAAAAAGAAAAAATGAGAAAAATGATAATAAAAATATTAAAAAATTAAAAAACAAAATAAAAATAAAAATCCTACTAAACACATTTCTATGGCGAGAATATAAATTTTGCACAATTATCGAGCGTCTTCAAAAACTCGGAAGTTTTTCTTGGAAATAGAATAAAAAAACATTTCTAAATAAAAATTATTTTCGATGACAGAATATTAACAAATGCGCCCTTAGTGTCTGACCTGTATCCTCATTTCCACTCAAATGGCGTTTTGGCATTTACATTCATGTACTTTAGTGATCGGTGAAAACATCACCTCCTCCTCCTCCTCCACCTTCTGGCTCTCTTCCTCCCTACAGTCTCTCAGATCTAATCTGCAATTTCGCAGGTACTCAGTCAAATTTCTAAGCTCCATTCGGGCCTTCTCTTCGGCAGTGCGGGTGCTGAGATACGGCCAGCATCAGCGTCTGCCACGAAAGAGAGGCTCGATCATGGCGATTCCGTCCGTATCGAGCGGACAAGGTGCTTGACGAAATTCTGTTTACTTTTCCTTTTTGTTTTTTCTAATTTTGCAGGTATAGTCGGGGAAATTCGGTTCGATAAGGTTGTGTCCGTGATAGAAGAAACGATGGTTGCAGTTAATCAAGAAACCGTTTTTTTCGAAGAATGAAATCAGAAAATATTTCCTCAAGATGATTGCTTGTATGACTTACAAAAATAAATAAATAAATATTTTTATCATTCAAAAAAATATTTAAATGTAAAATTATTTCAAGAGATCATTTCTAGAAAAATATTTTTCAGACTATTCGTTTTTTACCAAACGAACGAACCTGTAAGTTATTCTCATTGATTACATTAAGTCGTTGAATTTGTACTTTCGATTGAGTCCACTCGTATTTGCAGAAATGGTACTGGTTTTGATTAATTAAGCTGTGATGATCTCAATGTCAATGGCTGTTCCAATGAAAAGGGAGGAGAGTTTCAGTTCAGCTTCAACGAGGTGTTCTGCAACAACTCGAAGTGAGATGATGTCTATTCGTTTCTGGCTCATCCTATCGTTCGATGTATATCTATCATCACTGTGGCACATTGCAGATGTGAAGTCTGTGAGTCTAACATGACAACTGCTCGTCTTAATCATTTCTTGATGTGAAAGTTATTGGCTCCCTAGACTCGAAATCAATGATCAGACCATTAGGTGCTTGTGTCGACATGCGCATTTTCTTCGTCTTCATCTCGTCCTTTAATTGGTGATTTAGATGAATCGATTATTTTCATCCAAATCCAGTGCTTTCTTCTGTCAGTAGGTGGGTGTTCATTGTGAGAACGTATTGTTCACAGCATGCGTTATCTAGTTTACTTCCAGGGGTATTAACTATATGCTGCTCTTTAATGTAACACATGTGGCAAATGCAGTTTCAAATTTGTGCTGAAAAAGAAATGAACGCAGGCAGCAGCAGAAGCCATTGTGTTTACATATACTCGTGCACCAAGAATCAACTGAACAGAAGAGGTATGGTTGGTTTCATGTGCGCTTTGTGTTCTCTTGTTAAACTTCTTGTTTTCTCATAAAAAGTTTTGTTTCTCGAGCGTGTACAGAGCATTTGGAGAACTGATTCTCGTGAACCTGGCTGAAAGTTGAGAAAACAGGATCAGAGAGCAGGGTTCTTGAAGAAGCTATGACCATCAATAAGTCCCTCTTAGCACTAGGAAACGCCATACATGCCTTGTCATTTTCCCTATTAGCTCTTCCATTGTCCTGCTAGCATGTATTGAAAACCTGAACGTTGAGTTCGTCTCGCAGGGAGGGAACTCCCAAATGGCATTGCTATATTGTTGTTCACCCAGCGCTTCAAATGTGTCAAAAATCCTGTCAACTCTCAGGTTTGGTGCTAGGCATGGAAGTTTGAAGTCAAACGCATTTAGGGCAGGGTATGTTATTATTCTGATGGACGTGTTCATTTGGAATATACAAAGAGAAAAATGAAAAAAAATTAGAATCAGGAAGTTCTGGCTTTTGCTATTCGTGTAAGAGACATGCAGAGGAGATAATTAAAATAAGAAAAATCACGTAGAGCTTGCCAGGTTTATTGACGAGAAGCAATCTCAGATAAGTTTCTTTTTCATTCAACTAGTTGAAACAGACATAAAAGCAATACCTACAAGTTATAGAAATGACACCTTGAGCTTAAATTTCAGATACAACTACGCATCCCGTCTTAGATGATGTGAGTTGTGTGGGGGTGTGGATGCCGCATGTGCTTTTTAATCCCAATTTCTTTATCGTTTCTTCAAGGAAAAGCATATAAAAGCAGTACTGCTTGTCCATTGTACTAAAGATAAACATGCTAAGAGATTTGGAACATGCTCCCCAACCAAAGATGAATCATGCGGCAAAGTAGTAGAAGAGGTTAAGATTTACATGACATCTAATGAAAACCAATTGATCAATCTATATCACCCTCTCACATTCGACATTCATAGTCAATGGAGAGCATAGATGCTGAAAATGTCAAGTTGCTTCAGGATTTGTTCACATGGGAGAGAAAAGCACTCGATCCTAATTTTCTTAAGGACTTGGAAGTTGATTGTGGGCAGGCTGCTGCACCAACTAATATTCCATTGCAACAAGTCGTCAAGGAGCTTCTTGCCTCCCCTGTCAAGCTGGTTAGTCAAGACTCTGTTGCGCTTATCAGCATATTTTACAGTTTTTCTTTTAATGACGTGATGATTCTACGCCATTTTACTGTAATAGAAAGTCTAGTGTGGTGACGGAGAATCGAGTTACCAACCATTTTAAAATTGGAGTCCTGGTGGGAGTTTTTTTTCACTTCATGGAACTGAATAATTTCCTTATCCATTTGTTTTGCAGAAAATTTTACACTTATTAACAGTAATTTCTGGTCAATTTTCAGATTTCAGCCACACAATAGAAAACATTGTCGTTTTCCTGGAATATGATTTGCGAACTCATTGTTTATGTTCTGAAATTTGTGCTAGCAGGATAATGGAAGGGCTAATGGGGGTGGAGTAATATCCGAGTAAGTTTGGAGTTGTGGTAAGGATATGATTTCCATTTGGACCCCAGGTCAAGGTATGTGCTAAGTTTCCAAGGGCCGAGAGGGACTTATCGATGGTCGTAGCTTCTTCGAGAACCCTGCCCTCCGCTTCTGCTTTCTCAACTTTCTCAGAGCCAGCCAGGTCCACGAGAGTTAGTTTTCCAAATGTTGTGGTCCCGCTCAGGACACAAAATTTCATATGGGAAACGAAAAATTTACGAAGAAATCACCATTGCATACTGTTTGGTTGTATGTAAACACAATGGCTTCTGTTGCTGCCTGGGTTAATTTCTTCTTCAGGTGAAAATTCGTAACTATATGCATAATAAGAGGTAAGGTCGCAGATATTTTAGAAGAAAGTTCTGATCTGGGTATGCAAACTGAAGAATAGCGCAAGACCAGGAAATCTCAGCTTTCTGCACTTCGTTTTGTAGTCTCCAAAGCCCTCCATGTCATTATGAAATTTGGTAATCGCATTGGCATCCCAAATTTGGTAATCACATTATCAAAGTTGGTCGACGACTTCTCTTCCTGGTTGTCGTGATCTTGATGGCAGAAGGCTTTCGCACTACAGGACAACGAAAATCTAAGTCATCCCATTGAGATTCCAAATTGCAATTTGAGATCATAGGCCTCTTTTCCTTCGTTCATTGATGGGTGCGACAAGGGCTTTTACTGAAAGAAGCATACAAGATGATCTGCATTCCATGTCGTTGGTATTTCGTGGAGTCATATTAGTGCTTCTTGAGATTTTTATCACCATGAAATTATATATATATCTTGACACTATCTTTCAAGCTTATCATCCTGGGATAGACTAACACGCTTCTGCAAAACTCTGGACGCTGCTAGTACCAATATCAGATATTCGTCATGCTTATGACTCAATGACAAAGTGAATCATATACGAGTTCGTGCACACACCAACTAACGACAGGTCAAACGCTCCGATGTAGGAATATTACAGAGAGTTCCTTCCTCGTTACAAAAATACAAATAGTCCTAAATGGATCATGTAACAATGTTTCATCACCTTGCGTCTTGACAGTTGAATCGTAGAAGTCCTACAGTTTGCTTGCTTGCTTTTCTTTATATTTTTTGTACTGGAATTGAGCCTACCCAATTTATGCAAAGCTCCACACCGAACTAATTGACGTAGAAAATGACATGGCATGAACTAATTCTTTTCAATTGGAAAAAAAGTTCATTGTTAATGGAGCAAAGATTTGCAAGTACAGCCTTATGGTAAGACTCAAGCCCGTCTATCTGGTCTGATCTCTTATTGAAGTGGCTGTTTCAGGGCATAAAGGCCTTGTTGTTTAAAAGCAAGTACATGAGCATGATATTGGGTGATCCAGCCTTTTATAATCTCGACCTCCCTTTTTCGTTGCCTGACCAACCAGTCTGGATCAGCTTGTTCTGAAGCAAGTATGTCCAAACAATGGGAACCTGCAAAATATATAGCCATGATATTAGGGGAGTATTTGAATATATATTTACCTTTCACCTTTCACTTAATTTAAGTCTAACTTAAAAAAAAATTGAAATACCCAAAACTTTCACAACAATGCAAATAGTGTCAAGTATTTTCGTACGATCTAGATGTTTTTCATACGATCCATGTGCATTCAAAATGAGTTAGGGGACAATAGGTATATGCTTGGTTAAGGATTAATCTTTTGATTTATCTGCTAAATCAAGATTGTAATAGTATATATACCTTTTTGTGTATAGACGGCGACAATAGTGTCTGAAATGTTCTTGACGATCCTGAGATTAAGATGGAGAAAATGTTAAGCCAGATCAAATGGAAATTTTGATTCTTCAGCATATAAGTTAGTTAAGTTTCGATACCCGCCGCTACTGTAAGGATCTCGAAGTCCATTTGAGAAAATAATGTTGCTGCCGAATCTATGCAGGACTCGTTCTGTATCCTGCAATTTCATGAACGAGAGGAAAGCGAGTGGTAAGCAAAGATTTTAGGGTTTTCTTTGAACTTTAGATACATGGAAATCAATTTCATTTACTGACAAAATATCGAGGCCATATCTTTATAGAAAGTCGCTGAGAGTCATACATGACCGCCATAATAGGTGGTGATCCAATGCGGCCGAGGCACGACACCATACGAGCTGTTGCATCCATTGATGAAGTTGGTTAAGTTGAAAGGATAAGCTTGAAACATAGAATTGTTTGTAATGCCTATGCCCATTACCATCTCGCTGCATCTCTGCAAACAGCTCTCTTTCAGTCCAAGCGTACTGATGTGATTTAATTACGTAATTACATTAGGACATCACCTCACCATGATAATTGCGAAAACAAAGATTGTCTATGGGATGAGCGGATTCAATTCATCCTACTTGGACATAAAAATGTTGTAATATGTAAAATGCAAGCAATACATACTTATGCCATATGATGAAACACCCTGCACTAAATACTTATTTTATGAAGTCCCTTTTTGCAAAATTGTATAGATTAGACAAACCCGTGATCGTCTTTAATGGTTCAAACGAGCAATGTTTGGCCGATGATTGACTTAGGGGGTGTTTGGTTGGGTATTCCCAAGGGGCTTTGGGCCCCCAAAGCCCCTTGGGGGAAATTTTGGGTGTTTGGCAAAAAATTTTAAAGCCCCTTTGCCCAAATATGAGCATTCCGAAGGCTGAATGCTGAAAGTTGGGGAGGGGCGGCATTGAGCATTCGGGATTTGGGAAATGCAAAAATCACTGTTCATTTATCTTCCACCTTCGTCTTCCTTCTTCACGGCGTCTTCTTCTTCCCGGCATCTTCTTCTTCCCAGCATCTTCTTCTTTCCCGCCCATCGGGCTTCTCCAGCAGCCGCTGCCACCGCCTGAGGGTCGCGCTTCCCCGGTGACCACCGCCTGGGGGCGGCGCGACCCGCAACCTAGGCGGCGTCGCCTGGCACGCGCGAACCAGGCGACGTCGCCTGAGGTCGCGCCTCCAGGTGGCGACGGCGTCGCTGAGGTCACGCCACCTGGGTCTGCGCAACCTTAGGCCGCCAGATCTGGCGGTGCGGAGGCCAGATCTAGCCACCGGAAGGCCAGATTTGGCCGCCGGAGTTGGCCGGCCGGTTAGCCGACCGCCGGATTTGATTTTCAATTTTTTTAAAAAATAAAATAAAAGCAAAAGCCCATTTACAAAGATGGATTTACAAAAATTAGTTTTTTAATAGATATATCAGACTGTTAACGTCACTCAAAATAAAGGGATCATATTCAAGAACGAACAATCTTTCACTTCATTCAATAAAGCAAAACAAAATGTAGAGTAATATACCTGCCAACCATAACCCAACTCGGTTTGAGTTGGGGCAGTGCCATTGGGAGGAACGATGTAGCATGTGGAGTTTCTATCCAAGGCAACGACGCCTGCAAATATCTTTTCAAGAATGCCCTTTCCAGAAGCATTTGCTCCATCAATGCCTCTACATACTATTTCCACCGGATGTCTTGGTGGATCGTCATATTGAGCTACCGTTGCGTACCGTAATATCAGATAGTTCTTCAGCTCATCCCCACTCTTCAAAGGCCTAAGTCATCCAAAGTACATTCAGAACAAGTACAAATTGGATATCAATTTAGCCTCGAACATTGATGACACGTTATCGACTCTAGCAACAAAAAATAAAGATATAAAAAAAAAATGGTTAAGTTGCGCATGTATGTTGTATGTCATGATTGGCACCATCAGTAAATGAAGATCTTGTTTAGATGTTCGATTGTGACATGCATAGGCGCTTAAAAAGCCGTACCTACAAGTTTTGAAGATCTTGCTTAATCGGGAGACGCCACTAGGCTCGGAAGCAACTCTATCGATCTCCGCCCACGAGTCTCTTATAGTTTGGTAGCATGTCTTGCTTGCTTCCTATGTAAACCAAGCAAGGCAAAGCACGAGTTATGAAAGAGACGTCAAGACCCCAAAGATTACTGAAGTGATATGTACACCGTCCTTCTCACTTATGTCCTGGTTTGAATTACCACACTGGCACATTCTCTTAGTGTTAACACTTAGGCAAGAAGGCTGCCTCATCTAATTGATATGCAAATTGGGTCCTCATGAAATCTTGGGCAATCCGTTATTGGAACAAATAGAAGAGAAGAGATAATTAGGAGGAGTGCAATTACCTTGAAGTCCTTGGTGACTACCGAAAAGTATCCATCTTGTGGGGTAATGCCGTCAAAGTAAAGTATCGGAGCCGACGAGGCTAGAGCTCCAAAGGCCAAATGTGGATACTTCAGCCGAAACCACGAAGCAAGCACTGGAATCCCCATAAGCTAAGCCATTAACAATTTGATAAATAAAATGGATTATATATATTTCTTGAAAAATTCCTATTTTCCTTGAGTCATAATTTTACAAGAAACTGATTAAAATGAGAAATTAATAGAGATGTTGTTGATTATGTCATTTTTTGTCTTCTCAATATTCTAATGCAATGGTAATAAGGGAAGGCCAAATAGGTCAGACAAAACCCCATTTTTCTCTATCGAGTGTCTAATTTTTCCTATAAGCATGAGAAGTTACAAATGTATATACATGTCTTGAAAATGTATTGATATGTGTTATACTTACTTCCCCCATACGATCCTCCCACGACGATCACTGGACAATCTCTGGCCTTTAGTTTCTCCTTCACGTGCCTGATTATATCTGCGTAGTCGGCCAAAGCTTGGGACGAGCTAAAGTATCCACGAGCAATAGGGTCATTGAGGGCTTCTTCCAAGCTCATCCCAAAGGGAATTGACCTACCATAGTACCGATGCTGAACAGGGAAAAGCATTTCGCCAAAATTAAAATGAATTTAACTACTTATTTGACGCCTAAATAGATCAAATCGTTCGTGCGTAGACCAAATAAGGATGATATAATCCAAATGTGTACCTCAATATAAACTAATAAAGCTTTGAATTGAGCAGCATTCTCGGTTAGAAACCCGATCGCGTTTAGGTCGTTTTCAATCGGTGCTTCGGCACCGAGGTAAATGAAGATCGGAGCACTAGAATTAGCGCCACCCCAGTACCTGGAGTTGATCAAGTGCCTTTGTCTAAAGGTGGTGTAGCTCTTGGGTTGATAGTTGAAGTGATCAAGCGTTTGGTTGAAGTAGAAAGTTGCGAAATCATTGGTTACAGATGCTGGAACCCTGCGTTGGGGATCTTGGAGGACTTCCTCGCGGTGTAAACTCAGCCTCGGAGAATCAAACTTCTGTGCACAAACGGAAGCTGCGATTGAAATGAGATAGACGATCAAAGAGAGCCATGAAAGAGTCATCGCCTGTGGAGACAAAAGAAAATTTGTGGTGATGAATGCAAAACTTAATAGGACAATGAAATGGGAGAGTGTCATGACCTTATATGGCAATTTGCCAGCAACTAATTGTGCAATTTCTGGGGTCTTTTGTGTTCTTATTCTTGGATAATTGAAAAGAGGGTCAATAGTTAGGTTCTCGATCACAAAGACAGCTGAACACATCCTGGCATGGCATGCTTTTCACGCATACCTATGTCACGTCTACGTTATGCGTTTGGATAAGAAACTTAATAAGGATTCTTCCTCATTTATGGAAATAATCATGTGAAGGCTCTTTTTGTCCGTTTCCCACTGTGGACATCAACAAGGATCGTAGACTGGTACAATTTATTTCTGAATCGAGCTTCATCGACTGACTCAACAAAATCGTGTGTTCTTCTTATATCTCTTGCTGGTCATATCAAATTGGTAATTGTCTACTGCACCATCCAATGGACGGAGCAGTAGCCGAAGTATACTGAGATTTGGAAGGAAATTTCTTCGATGGATTTGTCAGAGACGTGCGAACCTCCTCAGCTTTGATGGTCGCAACTTGTGCTTAGAGAAGCCCTCAACTTTTTGAAGCAAAAAATTGATACGTGGTCGGTAAGTGACCCGAAGGTGTACCTAGAAACTAATAGCTTATCACTCTTCAAGTTTATTTTGGGTACAAATCAACCTCCTTAGGAACTTTGAGCTTTGATTGAAGAATGCAAAAGGGGCTTGGTCCATCTCGATTCATTACAAGTGGCCCACTGTCTGGGCTCTTAATCAACTGGCTGACTGGATAGTTAAGGCCCACCAAGGCCCATCGTGCGGAGACCCTCCCATCCTCCCCCTCCCCCTGCCCACTCCATGTGGTTATTCTATGTTTTGAAGCTCGACAACTATGTTCTAAAAGTGAGGTGATGAAATGAAGAATGTTCTTTTGACCAGAAAAAAGATAGGGGTAAAGGGTTCCGAACCTATTTCTCAGCTTTCAATTGGCTATTTATAGGTCATTCATCTCATGCTCGTTGGGTTGGTGTGGAAGGTGGTGACTAAGCTATGACAATTGTCAGTTGGTCATAACAAATTGTAACATATTATGACAAGTTTGATATGACTTGACATGTGAAATTATTTCTCATCTTACACACTTCTAACGGGGCTTGGTCTTTTAAGTAGTCTTTTCACTATTAATTCTTTTATAGGATAGGTTTAAAGTGGAGGTCTTATAAATGTATTTTCCACTAGCATGACCCGTATTATATCAGTATTGAAATAATATCATTCTTTCATCATTCTCATTTAGTAAGAGTATTATGATCTTGAAAGGATCTGTATGGACATGTGCCGGGTGCCCAATGGTTTGCCAAAATCATTATCATTGCCCTTGACCAAATCTAAAATTTTGTGCTGCATTTGGTCGTCGGGATATTCTTATTGGATAAAAAAAGGTAATATAGAATAAAGATCGGATAGGATACTGATGGAATTTATAATATGATGTCCAATACTTGGTAAATGTCTGGATATAACGTGAACAATGAGAGAACCTCGACAAGAAATCCACCGCTCTTGATCACCATAAACGAGTTTTCCAAGGAGTCCAAGATGCAGACGCGAGAGTGAAAAACGAAAAAAGATCGAAATGGGGACCTTCCAGGGAGAGATGGCTCGGTTCTTCTCCATCGATCCACCGTTGCTGTACATCCTGCAACTTCAAATTCCACTGAGCCTTGTCTTCTTGTCATCATTACGACTCCATCATATTCCCTTTCGCCCACCGGTCTTACTAACCTTCATCGACAATGCCAAGGGTTGTCAACTCAACACCAACACAGCCCGGAAAGTCATGCACACCTCCATCCTCATTTATCTTTTGTCTTCTTACACAGTCATTCGCCAATCTCTCTCTCACTTGACCAACACCCAACGACATGGCCATGAATCATAACCTGGCGTTGCCCAGTTTTCCATAAGCTTTGACCTGGAACGATCATTCACCAATCATCCAAATCAAGGGATGTTATGAGAGTTTGCAGCTGTTAGTCCCCCATTGGCGGCCCCAATGTTGACGGAAACGATTTATTTGAGCCCATTTGTTTACAGCGTATGACTGATAGTTCTTTAGAGGCCTGAGTTGGGCGATCCTAATCTTTTGCTTCCCAATCAACGTACAAACAGGGAAAGGTAAAATTTTGGTTTTATCCATGGTTCGCGGTCCTTAGTAGTTGGAGCGTAGCGACACAGCTTTGCGGACACGACCATTCGAAATTCCAGCCATAGTTAGAACTTAGAGGTAGGCTTCTTGATGTTTCATTAATTATAATTCTCAAGTAATCTGAATTTTTGGAGCACACACTCGGACAGTAGGATGGCCTGATCCATGATTTATCCACAACTGTTACTTGAAGCAAACTTGGGGGTAATTAAACTTCACGTTATCAAATTTTGATTATAGGGAAATAAGAAACAGGGAAGACTCTAATTTCCTACTAAGAAAGATCACATAACCTAAGACAGGAAATAGAGATATCCTTTAATCTTTGCAAGATTGCCCTAGATCAAGCTTATATAAGGACTTGTTCTTACCATATTGAGGGGGTTGAAAATATCAAAATGATTAGACTTAAATTGGCACAATTGAAAAGTTTAAGACTAAATTATAAATTATCAAAATGTTTAAGATTAAATTGTCACAATAAAAAGGTGAATTAGCCTCCATACGTTAGATTCAGGATTTTTAGACATTTTATCCATCTCTTTCCTATCATAATTATATCTATTAATGTTTTTTTTTATAGAAAATCACGCACTGTACCCTTTTGGTGTACATGTAGCTTGTCTATTAATGCACATTTATCACTAATTAAGATTACTATAATACCCACTTGTGTAATTGTTGCAAGACATACTGATGCAAAATTATCAAATTGTGTTTGGAACAAGCTATATGTTCATTGTGAGTTGTAATAGATAAAAGTGATACACATAAGTCATATGCATGTCACGGGCTGACATATTCTTGATCAAGAAATAATCTGTGCAGTGCCTAGTAAGCCAAGAACACCATGTCAGCCTTCCTTTTAAAATTGTTCTTAAGAGCAGTGTGATAAATAGCGTATTCACATGACATTGTACGATGCACAATTTAGCTCAAGCATCCAGTCTCTTGAACAAGACATACAGACTACTTCAGTGCAATAATCGGATTCAGCCTATCATGGCCTCATTAGAAGATGAGCATTAGCTTCTAATCAATTTATGTATGAGAGGTCAATTTTGCATTCAAAGCTATTTAGAGTAAAAGCTATTTAATCCTAGAACTCCTAACACAAACATCCTCATAGTGCTCGTACAAACCAGATGTATCATCCATTTTGCATGAATCACTGTCCACCCTGATGCCACAAAGCTTCTCTCTTTTGTTGACAAGGGTACGGAGAATTCGATCCGGGACACATGCATTACAAGCCCTCAGTTTTGCAATCCGCCAGAGCCCGTGGTATTACACTACGGATGAAACTGACATCGTTTTCTCGTGTCATTCAGCGTCCTTTAGAATTAACTAATACAGGAAAGAGTAGATACAGTAACGACATATGAGGCTTTGCATGAACGATTTTTTTTTTTTTTTTTGACAAATGCATGAACGTTATCGATCCTGGTTGTTTAACGTGAACGGTACTCTATTACCATGAATTATCTTGGCTCCATTCGCTTTACTCTGAGCAAGACTATAGTTGATCTATAAATTATTAATTTCATCAAATCACAGGAATATCCCGGTGTGCGAATACGTGCCAAAAATAGTTAGGAACCAAAATTTACCCTTCTGACACACTCGGGAATATTTCCGTGAACTCATCGCAAGTTTGGTAACAAGTCTATTTTTCTGTTTTTATTTTTTTGTTCCTTGGAATAGAAAAATAACAAAAAATTATTTATGCACATCAGTTAATTTTTCTATTCTCCAAAATAAATAAGTGGTCAAAGAATAGATTTGGAACAGAAATAAAAGTAAAAAAGAAAATTACTTTTCTATTATAAGAATAGAAATAAAAAAAATATTTCTAAATAGAAATTGTTCTAGAAAACAGAAATATTACTAAATACGCTCTTAGTTAACCTATAAAGATGGTTGAGCCACACAGCGAGTCAATTTGGAACCAAATTTATTACATGTACTAAGAGAGTATCAGCAGATGTAGGTTTATGCATCAGCAAATTAGGCGTCGCATTTTAGAAAAGGCATAAGTAATGCACGCGTCGGTATTTATAGATCCTCGTACGGGCCCTTGGTATTGGATGAAATTGCCATCATCATTATATGTTTTTTTTTTTTTTTGGTCGGTATCATCATTATATGTAGAGGGTACAGAAACGGCTTGTTTTTCCAGGATAGAGTAGGATAATGCTTTCAACTGCATATAACTGCCGTAATTGTGAAGGTGGATCCTCATATCGTGGGGTAAACTGAATGTCATTTTGGGGTGCATCTGTTGCACGAAAAATAAATAATTTAAGAATATTTTATTAAAAATGATCGTTTATATTATTTAAAAAATGAACAAAAAATATTTTTATCGTTCGCAAAAATGTTTCAACATAAATTATTGTCGATAATAAAAATACTTTCTATTGACTAAAAATTTTAAATGATATAACTGATCATTTTTAGATAAATATTTTTTAAATAATTTATCTTTCGCGAAATAAATGGAACCTATATTTAGTTTAGCTCAGTTCTAAGCTTTTTTGAGTCGGCGAGCAATTCGATTTGAGCCATCGAGATGGTTTAGCCTAGTGGACACGACATCCGAGGTTACGAGTTCAAAGTAGGGACGTTGTTCCACCAACGGGTAGATTACTAACGTTAGTAACCACGGCAACCTTTTCTTATACATGAGAAAAAAAAAATGAATGTATCATCAAGTGTGATTTTCGGAAAAGTTACAGCGCTATAAAAATAATATGTTCTTTCGTTTTTATCCTTATGGTAATTGTATTATTAATTATATATTAGAAAGTCTTTGTCAGAAAATAAAAGAATTCCGTTGCATCCATTTAATCGGGTTGGGTCATTGGGGATTTTCAATACGCATAGGCCAGAGACCTTTCTGTCTCTCCCTCCCTTGTCAATTGGCCCGAAGATGGCACCAAGAAGGGAGGCCTTTAGGATTATGGTCTTATGACATGGGAGGTCTTTTTTATTATACACGGGTTGGAATTGTGTGAATCAAGCATTCGGCGAAGAAGAAAAAACTATGACGTTGTAATTAAATTTGATATTGATCAGTGTCCAAAGGTAATTTGAAATCTAGTAATACAAGTTAGATTGCAAAGTGTGCTTTTAAGATTAGAGAATGGAACTATGAACCGATTAGGATGCACATAAGTTTAAAAAAAAATGTACAGCAAGTGAGAAATGCTGCATTGCTGCGTATCCTAAGTTTGCTTTGCAAACTGATGTATAAATTGATATGGCAAACTGTTAATAGATTTGAACATGACCCTATCTATCTAAATTTTTTATATAATCAGTCACATTAATTCAAATTGTTAAAATATTGTCCTACATCACTTGACAACTGGTCTTAAATGCTCTTTATATCCCGTTTGTAAATGTATGCCCACCCCTCATAAAATGCTC
The DNA here is from genome assembly GCA_014182395.1 of Eucalyptus sp. ANBG9806169. Lineage (NCBI taxonomy): Eukaryota > Viridiplantae > Streptophyta > Magnoliopsida > Myrtales > Myrtaceae > Eucalyptus > Eucalyptus sp. ANBG9806169. The sequence goes on along the minus strand of CM024574.1, from coordinate 17,906,479 downwards.
GCAATTCAACTTGTACGTTTAATAATAGTCTATATATTAATGTAATCTATTTTTCACACGGATATAGATCGTTCCAAATGCATCTAGGACTTCGCAAAGCAGACTTGAGTCTAAAAGCTAGACGGTGGACTTTGGCATTTTTCCAACAAACGCTTGTGAACGATCATTAGGTCCAAAATAAAATTGGACCGTGGCTCTGGACCTGTCCATGAATATGCTGTCCTTTTTCCCTCCCCCTCGTGAATCTTGTATTTTACGTTGTGTTATCACGAAGATGTTTTGGATTGGCATGCAGAGACGACGGCTCGTGAGGAGTCTCGGGGCTCGAAAGAATAGGACAAGACGGAAGCCAATTCTCATCGTGTGAATCGCTTTTGATCGGATATATTCTAAGTGTCCTTGTCGGAGCTGCAAGCATTGACTCTGACACTTCATGGGAATACCTCGCCCCTAAAATTCATCACCAGTTGGATTTGATCATGAGTAGAGAGCTCAACTCGTGCAATCTCTTACGGAAGGAAATAAATTATTGCATCCCTGGCCCATGTACATTGTTTTCTTTTTCAGTTATTTAACCAAAGTCATACCGAGCTAAGTGAGAAAATGAATTTATCACTTTAGAAGATTGGAACTTGAGCAAAAATGTGTTCCGTATACGGCGTATACACAGATAACTTTGGGTGAGAGACTGTCTTTATTGATATTGTAAAAAGAGTTGATAAGTAAGGTAAATGGAAGTTATATTGGTAACTCAAAATTAGTTGGTAAATTAATTACAGAAAAATCAGTAAATCACACAGTTGTTAACTTCACAAGACAATTGAAAGATGATGATAAAAAGGTAACTAAAAGTCAGTAAAAAATAAGAAAATCTTTTCCAAGATAAGAGAAATTTGGAATTAAAAAAAAAATAGACATAGGTAACTTGCTGAAATAAGAATTGGCGACACAAAACTAATTAGTAAATTAATCAAAAAAAAGTTGGCAATCACTCTAGTTAGAGTTATTGATTTCTGAAATAGTTGATAAATCTAACCAATTAGCAAGCAAGGTAGATAAATGTGGTAACAAGATTAGATACTAACTTTGAGAAACAATAAATAAACATTGTCAACAACTCAAATGAGAGATTGTAACCTAAAACTAGTAGGTAACTCAATCAAAGAAAGGTTAGTAAATTACTTAATAGTTGTATATAATAGTTTTTTTTTTTTTTTTTTTTTGGGAATAAGTTGTATATAATAGTTAGTAAGTTGAAACTGTTGTTAAAATTGGTTAATAAAATGTAGTAAATGATAAGAGACACTTTACTAGAGATAAGAGATGTTGGTAATTTTGTAAAAACCAGATAAAATTGGAAACCAATGCAAATAAAAATTAGTAATGCAAACCTAGTTGGTAATTTAATCTGAGAAAAGTTGGTAATTGGTCCTTCGACCAAAAGTTTGTAAAATTTAAAAGTTGGCAAGCTAGGCAAATAAAATTGGTAATTCAATAAGTTAGTTGGTGATTTAAGACAATAAATAAAATTTAGTAACTCAAAACTAGTTGATAATTAATCAGAGAAAAGTTTGTCAGCCATATAAATAAATATTGGTAATTTCATATAATAAATGGTAAATGTAAGCCGTCGATAAGAAAGGCAAAAAAAAAAAAATGTTGGTAGATGATAGAAAAATCTCTTTCTATCAAAGATAAGAGAAAATAATAATTTCAACAAAATGATTAGACATTGGTAAGTAACACAAACAATAGCTGTAACAAAATTCTAGTTTGCAATTTAATAGATGACAATTTTGTAATCACAATAATTGAAGTTGGTAGATTTTAAGAAATTCGAAAATTTCAAAAGTTCACATGCAAGACGAATAAAGTGATAACTCTGCAGAAAAGTATTTGAATTACAAATAAATACATATTGATTAATTTTAAAGTTGACAAGCAAGGCAAATAAATGTGGTTACTATTAAAAAGTTGGTGAATTAAAAAAATATAAAAAGAAATTAATTCTGGCAAGCGACTCAAGTGAGAGTTGTAGTACAAAACTAGCTAGTAACTTAATTAGAAGAAAGACAATAGTCATTGAGATGAAGGTTAGTAATTTCATATTATAGTGGGCAAGTTCAAGCTATTGGTAAAAAACCAGAATATAGTAATATGTGAAAGATAAAGATAATTTTTCTGTTAGAGATAAAAGAATGTGATTATTTAAGAAAACCAATCAAATAGCGACAACTAACTTAAACAAGAGTTGATACAATAACACAAAATAATTAGTAACCTAATCGGAGACAAGTTAAGAATCACTTTAACTGAGGTTGATGATTTTGAAGAAGAGATGAAAAAATTAACACGTTGATAAGGCAAAGTCGGTAAATTAGAATAAATAAATAAATAAATGTTGGTTAGTAGGGGTGATTGAAATTAGGGTGGATCGGCTCCTACCTTGGAACCAAATCGGACAGGACCGGCTCCTAATTTGTGGTATCAAGAACCAACCCTATTGACCCTAAAATTAGTGGCGTTTGTTTGTTTTTGGTTTTTGGTTTATTCTATTCAAAACTATTTGCACATACCTTCTCAAGAAAACTATTTTGACAATTTAAGCAACATGCCTATTCGGGGAGCTCCAATTATTCTTTGCAAGGAAATAACTATTTCTACAAGAAAAGTCTAAAGATGATTCCAGAGGAGATCACCGGAATAGCCAAATGTTTCTGAAGGCAGTAGCCAGTTAAATTTATATGAGTAAGAATTTGCAGCTATATAACAAATTTTGTATATGAACTCCAAAGGAATGATTTCTAAAGGTCATGAAGAAATAGACATTGCAACTGGACAGTGTTCCTACTCTTGCTGGTATTTATAGATCATTGGAATCATTGTTCTGATATCTTTACTCTGTCTACACTGTGTAGATCATTCCAACTCAAGGGCCAACGCGGTCCACAAGTGGAATAAAGACGAAGACGAGTGCAGTATAGTTGGGGGAAGTGAGAGGCTGAGACTGGGCACGAGCAGAGGGAGCTGTGAGAGAGAGAGAGAGATCTAACGTTGATTTTAGGGCTTTCATAGGACAGATTTTGCTGGTTTAGTTTGGTCTGCTTCCCAGTTGGTTCCACACAAAGAATCAAGAACTGGACCGATTTCGCTCGAACCACCAAAAACCAGCAAGTCTGGTCTAATTTGGTCCGATTGCTGATTCAACCTAGGACTCATGCTCTTTTGGTTAGCAACTCCAATGAGATTGAACCAAAACTAGTTGGTAAGAATAGCTTATGAATCTTAAAAGTAAAAATTGGTAAATTCATGTAGAATTTGATCAATTTAAGGCATTTACAAGAAGGTTAAATAAAATTGGATAAACAATACCAAAAGTTGCTAATTTGAGAGGGGGGAATAAATTTATAGTCAAATGAGAATTGGCAACCTAAAATAGTAATTTAATTGGAAAAAGTTGATAAGTCACTCAATATAAAGATCATTAAATTCTTATAAGAGTTGGTAAATTTAACATGTCACTATATAAAATAAAAAATAAAAAGCAAGTCAAAGTTGGTTAAAAGTAAGAAGCTAATGAAGACTTGGTAATTTAACAATAAAAAAAGAGCTAATGTCACAAACAGTTCCTAAATTTTGATCCAATATGCAATTTAGTCCATAAGCTTTTATTTTTTTCAATATGGTCTTTGAACTTTTAATTTTTTCAATGTAATCCCTAAACTTTTATTACACGTTTAATACAGTTCTTGAACTATATAAAAATATTCAATGTAATCCTTCCATTAATTCAAGACTAGAGATTACATTAAATATTTTCATATAATTTATGAGTTACATTGAACAAAATAAAAGTTAAGGACCACATTGCACGTTAAGGTAAGACCAAAGTTCATAAGCTTTTTTTGTTAATTTCCCTTCAAAAAAATCAATAACTTAGCGGGTCAATACTCAAAAATTAAGTGACCAATAACTTTTCAGAATAATATTTCTTTGGCAATTACCGATTTCTTCATAATTCTACCGGTTAGGAAAAAATATCATATTTCTTTAGAAAAATAACAAATTTTAGAGATTTTACGTACATCAACAATGTTCGAATAAATTCTGTAATTAGACTTATAAAACATGAAATTGATATTAGACGATCACAATGCAAAATGTAATTTTTGAAACTTTTTTTCATGTTTTTGAACATGTAGTTCTTATTCAATCATCCTATTATTGACACTTCTCATGTTCGTAAATTGTCAAGTCACATTATCCTTTTCTTTTCTTTTTGTCTATCATACTATCTCCCATCTCTCTCTTGGACTTTTGCTATTCTAGAGCTTGAAAATCGAATCTGACATCCACTCCTCACCCGATTCCCTCTGGTTTGGGCGCCCAGTGGATGTCAAGTTGCGTTAACATGTGCCTAGAAGAACTAAAAGAACAGATGAGGAATGAGGTTGGTAATACAATTCCAGAATTGATGTCATCCAATCCACTATGAGAATCAGCAGGCATGGGCGACAAACTTATCTAAACTCAGAGAAAAACACACAACAAAACATTATTATCTATCGTCAGCTTCGGACAAGACACACATTGTTTGCCTACATTATACCAATCAGAGCCAATCACATGTAAGGTCCTTCTGTCCGAGTTGCGCTTATTTTTTGGGAAGAGAGAGCAGCCACAAGAGCCGAGCCAGGTTGTGGATTGTAGCCGAGCTGGCAGCTTGAGGAGCCGCCACTAAGTTGTGATGACTCAGGCTCTCCCTCCAGAAACTATAAATTGGCGGTTTCGTCTGTCACTCTCTCTGCTCATCACACGCTGAGGCCACTGCCATTTTCTCACTCCAGCACTCAAACCCTTCATAGAAAACAAAATCTTCCACACAGCAGGTCTCTATAAGCGTAGCAATTCCTATTTCTAGAGCACACAGAGAGAGAGAGAGAGAGAGAATTTGTGTTGGTGAAGATGGAGAGTAGAACAAATGGTCATGCGTGTGCTGACTCATCAGTCAACAACAATGCCTCACTTGAGAAAAAGGTAGTAGAGACCTTCCCTATTTTCTTCTCTCATGTTTTGGTTACCCTTTCGGAATGTATGTCTGTCTATGCAAAGTCTTTCTCTTCTTGTACTCGAGCGAACTCCTGCAGACTGTGCCTTCACTGTTGTGCGAGTTCTCTGTACCCCCACTAGGGGGTGTTACCAAATGAAGGATGTAAATCTCCACTGGACTAGCACAAAAAGAAAAACAGAGGGAGCCTGACATGATCTAACCTATGCACTGTCGTCCACTCCGTTCAAGGAGTAGCAAAGCTAATAACGCGGCTCTTGAACTATAAGAGGAGGCGGACCTTTCCCTCTCTCACAGGTCTGCTTAATATGAAGGATCGAGAAAAGTCAGCATGCAATTAATTTTTAAGGACTTGGGCCTTTTTAGTTTTTTTTCCCTTTTTTTGGGCTATATGGTTTGTAAGAGTTTTCCTAATGTGGACTATATTAATTGATTGATCTAAGGTGAGATAGAAGGTTTCTTAATTAGTCTAATATGGAACTGGTTAGTGTGGGCCGAGTTGAGCCTGGCCCGTAATAAGGGGCTTGGTTGGAAACTCTATAAATAATGCTCACATCTCTCCTCTGACTCTAATTCTGGATAAGAAGTGTTAACCTAGCGCGCTAGGGAGAGTAATAGAGGAGAATGATTTCACTTCAAGAACAATGGATCCCAAAACAGGTACGTTAATCCTTATGGATCCCAAAACAGGTGCTTTATCTTTCTAATCAATTATACATGTTCTTGTTCTGATTATGGAGATCTTGGGATTGCGCAAATTTGCATCCAACATGGTTTCCTCCAATCATGCCCTGATTGGTGGATTAAACTTTATGGACAGTACCAAATTTGAAGGTGGGTGATATAAAGCTACCGATCAGGTATGGTTGGAATGGTTATGAGGGAAAACATGGCCCCTTCTTTTGGAGGAAAAAGGTCGAGCACATTAGCAACATCAACCCTCTGAAATTACCTTCTATGGGAAAATGGATATGCTGGCTATCATCCTTAGAAAACTTACAAGGAGATACTTGTGCGGTTCTAGAGCACCATGTTACCACCTCATGCGATCCAAGTCCACCCACTTAAATCGCTCAATTATTCGAGCAATTATTGCATCCATCCGATGCATTAGGCATTAGGCCTAATGCATGTAGTTGATTGGATAGGGAGGTCCACATGATCCAATGGATCACTTGCACTAGGCCTTCGACAGAAGTATAGCCTTCCACTTATCATTTTGAGAAAGGGGAGGGAAAAATAAATACCATGCTTTGAATCGTCCATGTACTCTGCTCGTCCAGAAGTGGTCAAAGTTAAGATGCAGACGAGAAGTAACTTTGATTTGTACTTTTCTTTCATAAAGATGAATTACCAGAAAGAAAACTTAAATTTTAGCTCTTTCCTTTTCAGAATATCTTCAGTGCCAAGCTATATGATTAGTTTTATTTTATTGGGTACATCATCAGATGACCCCTATTTGCTCTGTAGGCAGTGAAAATTTATCAACGTTGTAATATTATTTTTGCTTTTCCTATGTTATTCTGGCCAGAGAGTGTATATCTTCGGCAAAGGATGGTGCGAGGGAAACAAAGGGATGAAGTCCCTGGTGAGCATTCTTGAGCTTCATATAGATGCAAGTCAAGCACAAATGATTGTCTGTACCAGTTAATATTTAGTTCCAATTTATGTTAGGCATTATGTGTTTAGTCTGCCACGATATATAGTTTTCCTTCTCACATTTTCAAGATTATAATCACTTAATATGCATTTTCATATCAGAAGTCTAAATATGCACTAATCATGGAATATTTCGTGAACTTGAACGTGCCAATGTATTAATAGTTGGGAGGGAAAGGAGCCAACTTGGCCGAGATGGCAAGCATCGGCTTGTCCGTGCCACCTGGACTGACAATATCAACCGAAGCATGCCGCGAATACTTGCTGAATGAGAAGAAGTTGCCAGATGGATTGTGGGATGAGGTTTTGACAGCTTTGGAACGTGTTGAGAAGGAAATGGGGGCTTCACTAGGCAACCCTTCAAAGCCGCTTCTCCTCTCTGTTCGCTCTGGTGCTGCTGTAAGAACCCTATCACAACTTTTATGTCCTTAATCAGTTGAACTAACCTGGAAAAGAGGTTGGAGCCAACAAGCATTAGGTGGCTTAGCTTTTGCTCTTGAAGTAATTGTATGTTAAAGGGATGCTTGGGATCGTTTATGTTGATGCATCAGGCATTGTTTACTGATTGTTTCACATTGAAATGTGTACTAGATCTCTATGCCTGGCATGATGGACACTATCCTCAACCTGGGATTGAATAATGAAGTAGTGGCTGGTTTAGCTCTGAAAAGTGGGGAGCGCTTTGCTTATGACTCGTATAGGCGATTCTTAGACATGTTCGGAAATGTTGTAAGTGGATATTCTCCTTCAACTCTGTACATTAAAAGAAAAAAGAAGGAAAAACCTAGAGAACAATCTGTCAAGTTAAATTGTACAGTTTTGTTCCTCATAAAACCAGTCCATTAGTAAGATTGTTCGCTTCTTTTTCATATGATTCGCCAACAAGGCAGAATGGGTCAAACTCTGAATTGGTACTTTCTTGATAGGGAATAACTTGTTTTCTAATACTTCGACTTATTTATAAGTTTTTCCTGCAATCTGAAGGTACTGGGCATTTCTCACTCCTCATTCGAGGAGAAGCTAGAAATGTTGAAGAATGCAAAAGGTGTGGACCATGATACTGATTTATCAGCCTCTGATCTCAAAGATCTGGTGGAAGAGTACAAGAAGATTTACACCAGAGTTAAAGGCGTAGAGTTTCCTTCAGGTACTGAAAAAAGACCTAGCAACACAGGATTCAATGTTTAGAAAATAGAAAATGAAAGTTATCCGCAACAACTTAGAAAAGAAGTCGAATTGGTCATTTCTGTTACTCTTAACTTATTCACAGACCCGAAGACACAACTAGAATTGGCTATTAAGGCTGTTTTTGATTCGTGGGACAACCCGAGGGCTATCAAGTATCGAAGCATCAATCAGATAACGGGTTTAAAGGGAACTGCTGTGAACATCCAATGCATGGTTTTTGGTAATATGGGGAACTCCTCAGGAACCGGTGTTCTTTTCACCAGGAATCCAAGCACGGGTGACAAGAAACTCTATGGGGAATTTCTCATCAATGCTCAGGTCATAGTGCTGGTTTTCAATGCAATTTTTGCTTGAGTTTCTGCATTAATGAGCTTTACTGGCTCATGATTTGCTGTCCAAATATGCTCTAGGGAGAGGATGTGGTTGCGGGAATTAGAACTCCTCAGGACTTGGATTCCATGAAAAATTGCATGCCTGAAGCTTACAATGAGCTGGTGGAGAATTGTGAAATCCTAGAAGCACATTACAAGGATATGATGGTAAATGACCTTCCTCGAAATGGCAAGATCGGTCCTATCATCCAGTATCTTCTGTTCTTGCTTGAATTTCTTTCCTTGCTTTCGGATGTGATCCAGAGTGACAAGTCAAAGTTGCCAATCCAGTTCTCTTCACTTGATTTGTTTGAATTCTTTGTGCAACTATTGCAGAATCAGCATAATTAGCATGATGCTAATATTGAGCTGGTGCAATATTGGCTTTGACAGGACATAGAGTTCACTGTGCAAGAAAATAAGTTGTGGATGTTGCAGTGCCGGACCGGAAAGCGCACTGGTGCAGGTGCTGTGAAGATCGCGGTAGACATGGTTAAGGAAGGGCTAATTGATAAGCATACTGCAATCAAGATGGTGGAACCGCAGCATCTCAACCAACTTCTTCATCCACAGGTAATTGCATTGACCCAAGTCCATTGCTTGTAACTGGATCAGGAGTATCAATGAAAATAGCACAGTAAAGTGTCCAGTGGTAATTGCAATTTTAAAGGAAGAAACAAGGAGTATTGTTTTGGCACACATCACATAACTAGCAATGAGTCTTATGACCAACCATATCACATTTTTTCAAGGGTTTGTACAGGGGCTTCAAACCAACCATCCTAGCAAAAAAGCCTCAAGCAAAAGTGTCTTCTCTAAGAACACACAAATCTCTCAATCTTCATTGCGTATTCTGATGGTGGTGGACTGCAATCTACATGCACGTAAAAAAATCTGTCATGCACTGGTTTATAGGTCAATGATAGTGAAATGTGGCATCGATACTGATGAAGATTTTCTTTCTTCTCTATAGTTTGATAAGCCATCTGCTTACAAGGACAAAGTGGTTGCCACGGGTTTGCCTGCATCTCCAGGGGCTGCAGTTGGCCAGGTTGTTTTCAGTGCCGAGGATGCTGAAGTGTGGCATGCTGAAGGAAAACAAGTCATCTTGGTATTCCCCCTCACTTGCTCTTTGTGTATACAGATACCACTGTGAACATGTAGTCCCTACCATTCTATTGGTAGATAAAAGTGAATAATGCAAAACCATGATTTTATGAGCTCTTCAGTCAAAAAGTGATGTATAAACTACTTGATCATAAGAACACAAAGTTATGTCGCTGGTATATGTTGCCAATTTGCAAGAACATTCATGTTATTAAGTAATAAACAATCCCCCTCAACTTTAAGAACATAATGGTTGAAAAACTCAGTTAATGAGAGTTGAATAAGATATTGTGGCAGAGCATATGCTCGGTTAAGAGTAATAATCTAATATGCCAAATGTCATGTCGAAATGTCGAAGTTTGTGGATTTTATTAATGTTCATAGATGCATTGCACGATTATTCTAATTTGTTGAATTTGAATTACTGGTTATAGCATATGTATAACTTAGAAGAAAAGTAAATCCAGTGAAATCTTTGAAATCAAAGCATATTCAGTGCTCTTGCCACACAAAATCAGGATCCTCTCCGTGACTGTTGCAATGATGTGGGTCACGTGAGTACAGGTCATGGGCAAAAGAGTCATAAATTATCTCCCAAGTTGACCTGATCGCTGGAATGTTATGTAGTCAAGTTAGTGCGCTTCGGCTAGAACTGCAAATTCTTGGAAAATCCATACAAACTAATAAAAATATGCATACCCGATTATCGTTTATCCCTTTATTGTGATTTCATTATTGCCATTTTGTTCTGTTATATGCAAAAGGTAAGGACAGAGACTAGTCCAGAGGATGTTGGAGGAATGCATGCTGCTGCTGGTATTTTGACAGCTAGAGGTGGCATGACATCTCATGCAGCTGTCGTGGCGCGTGGCTGGGGAAAGTGTTGTATCTCTGGATGCTCCGATATACGGGTCGATGACATTGGGAAGGTACAATGCAGTAACCTTTGGGGAATATTGAAAAGGAGGAATTCATGTAGCGAACAATGAAGAAAATTTCATTTGCAGATACTTGTGATGGGTAACCTGGTAATCAAAGAAGGAGAATGGATTTCGCTCAATGGGTCAACAGGTGAAGTGATACTGGGAAAACAACCTCTCTCTCCCCCAGCTTTGAGCAGAGATCTTGAGACCTTTATGTCATGGGCTGATGAAATGAGGCATCTCAAGGTGCTTCCTTAAACGTTAAATGGAGAGAGCATTCTGTTGATTTTGTGCTTTCAACATGAAATCAGTTCTAAAATGTACATCGGTACAATGCTTGCAAGGTCATGGCTAATGCTGACACTCCTGAGGATGCTGCAATAGCAAGGAAAAATGGTGCTCAGGGAATTGGACTTTGCAGAACTGAGCACATGGTATTTAGTTTGCTATCGCACTATAGTCCATACAATTACTTGATTTTCTGCGACATTATCTGGCTAAGGCAGTCGATTTGCATAATTTTCCGTTCGATCAGTTTTTCGCTTCTGAAGAGAGGATAAAGGTTATGAGAAAGATGATCATGGCCGTAACGCCTGAACAGAGGAAAGCAGCACTGAACTTGTTGCTTCCTTTTCAGCGATCAGATTTTGGGGGAATTTTCCGTGCAATGGATGGTACCGTTCTTTTTCTGATCATCAATCAAGCAATTTGATGCAAGAAGCTACTGTTTTGTTGGACGGTTACTCATGAGTTTTTTTGACATTTGCTACGTAATTTTCTCAACTTCAGGTCTTCCTGTGACGATTCGTCTATTAGACCCACCACTTCATGAGTTCCTCCCTGAAGGCCACATTGAGGATATCATCATTGAATTGACAGCGGAGACTGGTGTTAGTCAGGAAGAAATCCTGTCAAAGATCGAGAAATTGTCCGAAGTTAACCCAATGCTTGGTCTTAGAGGCTGCAGGTTTGTGGTACATCCAGAGAGTACATTCGCGTGATCATCTGTGACGCTCTAAGATGATATAGAATTTAGTTTTGACAGTTAATTTAATCCGACTCACTTAACGTTCTTTCAATTTTGCACTATGATTTGTACCTGCCGTATTGAATGGCAGTTTTCCATAGAAATCCCGGAAACAGAACCAGAAATGCTTCTTCTTATTTTATCCTGCTCGCTTTCGACAAATACCAACTAAGGCATCCAATCTGCCCCTTAGTATACTTGTCTCTTGCAGTTTTACAACAATGTTTTCAGAGGGAAAAATCCATGTCTAGAACAGGATTAAGGCTATTTATTCATTACATTCTCAAGCTAAGATGCCAAAATGGTTGCCTGACAAAGGGACTTGAGATATTGGGTACAACATGCACAGATTATTACCATGATTTATGCAAGCGCTAACCATGTGTGTACAGGCTTGGAATATCATGCCCTGAATTGACGGAGATGCAGGCACGCGCCATATTTGAGGCTTCGCTCTCGGTAAGCAAGGAGGGCATCACGGTCCATCCCGAGATAATGGTTCCGCTCGTTGGAACACCTCAGGTATAAGTTCTTCAATTGCCTATTACTTAATATTTCTACAACATTCCAACCCAAAGCAATTACAGTTCATCATGCATCAACAGCGGTGAAAATTCATTTCAAGGTTGTACTCATCATACTATGCAAACAGTAGACAGTTTGCAGCATTTCCATATTGAGGTAAAGGCAGATTCTAAACGTTAACTCGCAGGAGCTAGAGCATCAGGTCAATCTGATACAGAGTGTGGCGAAGAAAGTGTTCTCTGAGATTGGTTCTTCCATAAGCTATGAGGTCGGGACCATGATTGAGGTCCCGAGGGCATGCTTTGTTGCAGATGAGGTACGTAAGAATGAATCTTCTCTGTATTTTCTTCTCCATCCATTTCCATCTCGAGTGTTCCCCCGTTTTTTGCATCTCAATTTTTTCTTCTCCTCCAATTCAATAATGATAGATAGCGAAGAACGCAGAGTTTTTCTCCTTTGGGACGAACGATCTTACACAGATGGCTTTCGGGTACAGCAGAGATGATGTCGGCAAGTTCTTGCCAACATATCTCTCAGAGGGCATTTTGCAAACCGATCCATTTGAGGTGAGCTATTTATATATATCAACCACCCGCATGAATGATCAACCCCTCGGCAGTTTTTAGCCCTTTGTCATCCTTCTAAGTTGTAACTGCAACCGTGTCAAACATAACTTGCAGGTACTCGATCGGAAAGGCGTGGGGGAACTGATCAAGATTGCAATAGAAAAGGGACGGAAAGCTAGGCCTGCCTTAAAGGTAATGAACAGATTCCACGTAATACATGCCTTCGAAGGACTAAGGAACATTTTGAGAGTTGGTTCAAAGAATTCGCGTTACCATAGTCTTGAAATTCCGGTCTCACTATTCTCACATCAGAAGTTCATGCTTAATTCTTTTTTGTTAACGCCAAAACAAGCAAATCGACCATTTTCACGTGTTGTTTTTAAGGATAACTCTCATACATAGGAGGTTAGCCAACTTGATGTTTTGTGAAACAGGTCGGAGTATGCGGGGAGCATGGGGGAGAACCATCGTCTGTCGCGTTCTTCGCAGAGGTTGGGCTGGACTACGTGTCCTGTTCGCCATTTAGGTAAGAGAGGCTTTCTTCATCGTCAAGTTTTTGGTGATTTTGCATCCGAACAACACCAGAGACACTACACATCTTCCGACCAAATTTATGTCGCGAAAGTTAACCGGTCTTTAAGCACACGATTAGAGTCCGTTGCATCATTTAGTTAACCAAGTTAGTTGTTGTTGCCTTTAATATTGTGTTTAGCAAAACTGTTGTATGCTTCACCTGATAGATGTGCTGACGCATTGACACTTGAAACAGGGTTCCTATTGCAAGGCTAGCTGCAGCACAAGTTGCTGCATGAAGAGCAGAGTTGGCCATGTTCTCCTGTTTTTCTAGAGAAGTCTCGATTGGCAAAATAACACATCCTTATAGGATGCTCATGATGATGATGACGATCAATTCCTTGTAAAATGAGTAGCTATTCGAGTGCCATGCACGCACAGCCTGACTGAGCTTTGTACGCACTCTATGCTTGTAAGACTCATCTGACGTTCTGCTATATGGATCGATCACTACTTTATATGTCTTCTTTGCAAGATTAGGCTAAGTAGGTCTTATGAGTTCTCTGGATTTTTCATGTGTTTTAAATGGGTTTGGTCACGTAGATCATTATGGTACAATGCGACATGCCAGATGCGGGACTTGCCTTTAGTAACAAACAAGTCATTGCCTTGGGTCACTTACTCTAACTCTCAGACTTTTGTCCTACCTCCTTACAGAGCATGAGAGTCGAAACTCACACTTGAAACTAAATCGTCCTTACCCTAACCTCTGAGAAAGTGGGGATTCGAACCCCTCACCTCCCCTTTCCATGTTGGAATGATGGCCACTCTTGTGGCCACTAAAGCAAATCCCCAGTGATTAACATGTTATGTATCTACTAGCACCTTTCTAGCGAAGTTAATAATTCATGGGTTGCTACTTCCCTATTTGTTTTTAATCAAAATTTTCCTTTTTAATTCTTATTTTCACCCATGCTTGAAGAGAACAATTTATTTTTCCCTTCAAAATAGCAAAAAATAAAATCTAAAGGTATATTCAACTAGAAGTTCAATTCAGGATTTTAATTCTTTTGTTTCTTCCAATCTTTTGACATAAAGACTAGAATAGAGAAAGAAAAGAAAATGGAAAAGAAAGATCAAGACTAAACTTTTTTTATTTTCTGATCATGAACAATGTTATAACTTCACTTGTGAACCCACTTCTTAGAATTCTTTCTACCAATCCATACAAGTCTGAGTGAGAATGAGAGTAGCTAGATTTGGGCTTCCATCGAAGTCACTCAAATCTTCAATAAATTAATGAATTTATGGTCGTGAAAAGGAAAAATATTTTTAATTTTATAACATAGTTTTACTTAGGATTAAAGACATATTTTGTTCAATGGATCGAAAGCACATCACCAAGTACAAATTAACTAATTTGTTCACAAATCTAGTATGTGAAGGAGAGAGACGATGAAATTACTTTTGAGAATGTGAGGGAGATGATGTTAATTATGAATGTTGAACCAAGTCTCGTTATTGAAGCATAATTTGATCGGTTAACATCGAAATAGTGCATTTCAAATAAACGAAAAAGAAAAATGGCGGGAAAAGTGGTCACCATTGTTATTTAAATTGATGTGTTCCTCGCTCGGCCTTGCACGGGGCACTAAATCAATGTAACCCATATAGCCCAAGCGGTGTAGGAGAGTATAAGTTAGGAGTGTCAAGTGCCCTTACGGTTTGGTCCGAATTGAATTAAATCATGCATCTCTCGCTCCCAAAGTTGGTCGTCTCCTTCCTCTTTGTTGCTCTTCGCTTTGCTTTCCACTCCATCGTCGTCATCTCGATCTCCCTCTTCGTCGCACCGCCGCTCCTCCGGCCTTTTCATGACATCATCGCCTCTCTATGTCTCCCATCACTCGTCCCTATGATCCAACCACATAAATCTAATATCCAATTCATTTCCTCATTCTGTTTATTTTATTGTTCAAATCACTTACTTCCGCAACATATGTTCAAGCCCTCCAAAGGTTTCGATCGTTCATCATCCTTCCAAGCCCTAACCAAAATCATGCTGAAAATAACTTGCCGGAACTTGATCGGAAGGGCTTGGAGCAAGTGATCAAGATCGCGATACAAAAGGGACGGATGGCTAGGCCTGCCTTGAAGGATATGAACATGTCCTGCGCGATTCATGCCGGCGAGGGGCTAATGAACATTTCGAGAGTTGGTTCAAAGAATTCGCGTTGGCCCGTGCGCCATTTACGGAGAAGCGATTTTCTTCATCGTCGAGTTTCAGGTGACTTTGAGCTTCTGAATAACGCTGGAGATAACCAAATTTATGTCAGCCAAATTTAGTGTGTGTTCAAACAAGTCCACCTCTCCTGTATAGTGCCTTCAAGCATTTAAGTGCTCAATTAGAGTCTATTACATCGATAAAACTCCATTTATTTCACGAAAGATATGATATTTCAGAAAAAACATTTTTTGAGGGAGTCATTTCTCATTAAAACAACAATATTTTTTTATATTTAAAACTAAGATCTGAAAATAAACTAGAAAATATCGTGACTCATATTGAAAATCTTATTTGATATTCCCAGGGAAAATTATTGAAAAATTCGAAGTTTTTAATTCAATGATTTTCCTGAGAACTCAAGCCAAGTCCATAAAAGTCGTGTGCGGGTTCTTGACGCTCGGATCCTAATTAATATCCAAACATAGCCTAAAGTCCAATTTTTAAGGTGTCGCGGTCAAAGCAAAGGAGCAGAAAGATAAAAGGCAATTTTCCCACCATAACTTTCACTAGCCTGAATTCTTAAGGCACGCAACATAAAGAAAAATCGTCTCTTGCTTTTTTCTTCATTGAAATTCACAAGACTCCACCTTATTGGAAACTGCATGCAACAAATGTTACAAATCTATTCAGTCTTACATGCAAACAGACATTTGAAAAAACCAAAAAGTAACCCTTGTGTTTTCCTCCACTTAGGTTGACTAAAAACCTTAGAAAGCTATGGCGCCTGAATGAAAGTATCAACAGAGTTCACAGCCAGAAAATGCATGTCCCTGGAAACTCTGGATAAAAAAGAAAGATTTAAATTAAAGAAAGGATCTAAACTTTCCAAGTACAGAGCCCCCTCCTCTTTCTAAAGGTCCACGCACAGGTAGGTGATCACCGACCCCGCCCTGCGCCTGGTCCTCTCACTGACCTTGGACTTCTCGACCAGGACCTTCTTGATGTTGGGGCAGCTGGAAATCACGGTCGCCACCCCGGCCGAGGTTATGCCATGGCAGTACACCATGTGGCACGTTTCGAGCATGCTGCAGTTTCTGACCAGATGGGACAGACCGGCGTCTGTAATGTAGCGGCAGTGAGAAATGATTATCTCTCTGAGCAAGGGACACCCTTCTCCTAGCTTAGCCAATGCGATGTCCCCCAATCTCTGTGGAGAATATTTCGATTTCGCAAATAAATTCGTGTCTAGTAAAATACAAGGGAAAAAAATAATTGAACATCAACTATGCACCCTTGCATCTAAAAGCCAAAAGGAATAAAAGATCGGGTTTGTGGCAATCCAGAGAGAAACAAGATTGAGAGCTAACTACATTAAGGCAGATCAATGAAAGCAAACACCATACCCGCCCATTCAAGACTCCTGTACAACTGCAGTAACGCCTCCATCAAATTGAAAAAGATTGCCACCAGATGGTGGGCACGCCCAATAGTGAGCAGATCCACCAGAAGAAATCAAAGGACTCATATTGGAAAAGAAAAAAAAGAAAAAAATTTCCTTTGGTTGCAAAATTTGGACAGAAAGGCTACACAACTGCAGATGTTTTATTGTCAAAGGGTAGAGTGCAAGCACTAACGGGATTATGGGCAAACAGAATGCAAAAGTTTCCCCAATAGGAAAGAATAAACACAAGCAGTACACCACTTAACGGAAAGATTTCAAGGGAAGAAAGCGTCTATGGGCTTCATGTGCCAACTTTTCTGAATTAGCTGTCTTATTACTCTTTCTTCTACTGTTCTTTTATATTCCTCATGCACTCAAAACAGTTTTCCCAGTTAACAAATCACTACTTTATAAAGAAAAAGAAATATTTCAAGGGAAGAGATAGGAGTGAAAGTATTTGAGAGAGAGAGAGAGAGAGAACCGACCTGAAGGACACTAACATCAAGGGAACGGAGCTGAGGGCAACCTCTTGCAATGGCTATAATTCCATGATCACCAATCTGATGACAGCCACTGACATTCAAATCGGTTAAGTTGCAGCCCTTTCCAATAGCTATTAGGGCCCTATCACCAACTCTATCAAGAAAATCATAGAGTCAGCAACAATCGAAAGCATTAAGAAATCCAATAAGTTCACAAAGTTACAAAGGAGTGGCCAAAAAGAGTACAACCCCCACAACAAACTAAACTTTACTCCACTACTGAGGCGTGCAGATAAGTGGGGTACACTTTATTGAAGGGGTAGAGAAAACAGATAATAAACAAGCTTGACAGCTCAACTATAACAAATGATAGCTACTCCTTTAAAAAACAAATGAGAGAGAGAGAGAGAGAGAGAGAGAGAGATTGCTGAACAGAAGTGGAAGATATCTAGAAGCCCATTACCTATCACAAAAACGAATGCTCAGATCTGTCAGAGACTTGCAATGCCGACCAATAGCAACAATCGCCTTGTCACCAATCTATTTGAGAAAAGAAAATGATTAAACAATAATTCATGTTACATGAAGAACAAAATAACAACCACATAACAACCATGAATTCCTCCCTGCCTCTGGTGACCACCATGCTGTGTAGTACAGGAACATAGTTTTCATTGGGAAAAGTAAACTAGAAGTCCTAAAAGGACAGGTGTCATGGTTTAAGAAACAGACCCAACAGAGCAAAAATCCTAATGTGCAGATCGCAAATGACTCTAAAATGATTTTCTCTGGCCTGTTACTCTTCTTCTCCACCCTACTTTCAGCTTAATTCACCATTCATCTGTGGTTTCTACAACTCCACCCACTTTTTCACCACCCGTCCTTTGATCATGGCCTCAATTGCTTCCTTCTTCCCAAAATATGTAACTTCAAGAACACAATGCATCGCCACCATGCTCACTTGTATTAAATGAATGTTTTACAATAAAGGGGCAAAGTAAGGAACCAATCCATCCTCTCATCCCCAGAAAAACAAATGATAAACAAAAACAATGACAAACTCTATTCGGAACATTTATTCTTCTGAAAAAGAATCATATCATGGCAATGTTTAGAAAGAGAAAGCTCCTTAATATCCTTTTATATGACTGGCATCTGCCGGAGACAACAAGTGAAATAGCGCCAAGCATAACTGAAATTAACCTGAAAGACTTAATAAAAAGACAGAATTATAATATGTGGTACTTTCTGGATAAAATTACAGTGGTATCATTTAGTAGCACCATAAAGTTGGCAATAAGAGGCACAGAGAGAGTCAACCTCATAGCATCGACGAATATGAAGTCTCCTCAGATTTTTGCAGCCTTTGGCTATACTAATAATTGCGTCGTCTCCTATAATGGAGCAATCGACCAAGTGAAGAGCTTGCAAAAATTTACAGCCCCTACCAATTTCAAGAAGTGCACGGCCACCAATTCTTTGGCAGTATAACAAAGCCAACTCAGTGAGATTCCTGCATCCGGTTGAAAGCTTTAAGCCAAAACACGCAAAAACCCACAACTATATAGCTCAGCTAAATGTGAAGATCTAAACATGGGATACATCTTGCTCTTTCTGCATCAAATGCAAGCTGTAGAGTTCATCTTGGTTGAAGACAAATTGAACTTACTATGTCCATTTCAGAATGTAAGGGAGAACATAGAAAATTAGGCAAGAAATAATTCCATGAAAACCATGTCTATCAGTAAAATGACCAGAGTAAAGGATAACTCTGTTTGTCTGGTTGAAAAACAACAGACACCCTACTGAAAATTGAGACATATTGCAAAATGCATGGTTAAATTGATTATCTAAGTTGACAATTTTGTTGGTCTACACATTGGACATAAAGACATGATACCAAATCAAAGGAGGATATATTTTATTATAGGTCCTAATCACAATGTTGGCAAGCTATGCTGTCAAGTCAAAATGCAGTACCAGTGAAAAAACTAGGGAATACTTCTCATGATGGGAGAAAACATCATTTGGAACAAGAGTGAGAACCTTGAAATATACATGAACTTCGGTAGAGTATACTAATGAGAGTAAGAAAACAGCCAAATTAAATGAAATTAACAAGCTACTTGCGGGAAAGGCACAAATTCTACATGTTATGGCTTATGACTCATAAAATTCCTCGAAGTTATAAACCTGCAGCTAAGGGCTGATAGAACAACCAAAAGAAGCTACCATCCAAACGAAGGCAACAAAAAGAACTCTAAAGAAGCTCTACTAGTTTTATATGCAAAAATTATAGAAACATACGGGCAAGACCTCCCCACTGACTCCAGTCCAACAGTCCCAATGCCATGGCAACCATTCACTTCCAGATGAGTAAGCTGTTTGCAACCAGTTGCAACTTTTCCCAAACCCTTGTCGGTGAGGAAATTGCAGTCAGTCAGAGTTAGACTCTTCAAACTTTTACACCCATTCCCAACCGAGTGTAAACCCCTGAAACAATAGCCAGCGGAAGTCAAAAGAAACCATAAACAGTAATTTTGAAAGGCTGGATTAGTGAGCTTTTACTTGATACAGAGTAAGATCAAAAGGTTATTAATATAATACTCTATCCAGACAAGCCCAGACAGAATACAAGCATATCCTAGCACTGTCGAAGTGATCTATCAACAATTTCAATTAAAAGAATAATAATGAATAACAGGACGGGGAGAACAGTCTCTGCTACAGTGCTTCTTCTTAGCTTTAAAACCTTTTCATGCATCATCAACCAAAAATGACAGGAAAGTGGAAGTACTCATGCAAAGCTTCATCAAATATACAGAGAAGAACTAGCCAGGGGAAACGTGTAAAGTTTAATGAGAAGAGTTACTGACGCATCAGTGAATCTCTGGAAACTGTGTAGAGCTAGCTCCTCCAATGACAAACAGCACCTGCCTACAGTCCTCAGGGTTTCATCTGTAACATTTGCACAATGAAGCTTCAAGACCTTCAAATAATGACATCCTCTGGCCACAGAGAGAAGCCCAATATCATGCATGAACTCTGAATCCAGTGACAACGTCTCAAGATATTGACAGTGAGAGCCGACTGCTTCTAGAGAAGCATCAGTCATTTTTGCACAGGCAGCAATTCCAAGAGATTTCAGTGATCTCCCACACCCGGCGGTTAATTGAACCAACCCCTTGTCAGTCAAGCCCTCACAAAACCGCAAATTCAACTCTTCAAGTTGCTTGCAACACTCTCCAACAGCTGCTAAGCCTTGATCTCCAACATAGCAACCCTAGAAAGGGGAAAAAGAAATCATTGGAATTGCAGAAGGAAGAGAGAATAGAATAGAAACAGCGTGCATTAAACATTCTTGATAAGTAAAAGTGTAAGTGTACTATTACTAGTTTGTATGACAACTAATGACTCCTTTGAAGGCTCTGATTAAATAAAAGGAGTCTAGACACTAGGTAGAAGCTTGATGAGATTAGGCAACAAAATCTACAAATAATGAGATGGACTCCTGAAAATTATATGTTGAAGTATTATCCCATATCAATTGACAACGGGTCCTAAATGCTCTTTATATTCATGTTGTCTCCCTCTATCTATTAACTTAAGCTTTTGGATTAGAGTTTCTAACATGATATCAGAGCCAGTTACCCCTTACGCAAAGATGCATAGTAAAAAAATTCCACGTGAATGTGCGGAATCAAAATTCCACGTGTAATTCATAATCCGCACAACGATTGACAACAGGTCCTAAATGCTCTTTATATTTATGTGGTCTCCCTCCACCTATTGACTTAAGCTTTTGAGTTGAAGTTTCTAACATTATAACAATCAATAAATTAAAGTAATTACCTGCAAGTCCAAAGACTTCAAGAACATACACCTCTCTACAAGTGATCTCAACCCCACACTTGAGATGTTGGAGCACCAGATCAAGCTTAACTTCTCCATCTTCGGAAAACCTTCACCAAGAACAGCCAATCCATCATCTGATAATGAGGAAGACTCAGATACGTCTGCAACACTCTTTCTCTCAGTTTCATCAAGCATCCGAAGAAATAAAAGTGCCGGGTCTGCGAACTGATCATTGTGACGCCTTCTTCCCTGAAAGGTAAATAAAATTTCTCACAAACCATGCAAATGACAATAAACCTGCTTAAAACAGATATTGTAGCCACTGTAAATCCATGCTGAAGATGTTGGTTCTGCCACCATGATGCACTTGCGCATGGTAGTCTAGCTGCTTCACAACCCCATTTCTTTACTTTTCAATTAGTTACTAACTTTCAGGTGCAATCAGGACACTTCTATGCCAAAAAATTTCCCCCATATGTCTTTTCATTTTCAGTTGTTTTTGTCGTCGTCTTCTTCCCAATTTCATATTAAATTTTTATAATGCATCTAACTCCCTCACATTTGCTTGCAGTACCTCTAAGGGTACTTTTTCGTCTCTCTTTGATAGAAACCATTGTCTTCTCGCAAATCAAAAAACTTCATAATTATTTATTTTACTCTTTATCCTAGTAATTCTCACTCAATAAAATCAATCGCCTTAATCTTCACTGGACATTGACACTGACTGTTCACATCTGTCCATCAAACTAGAGCTTCGCCCAATAAACACTTTGTCACTCACTCAGATAATGATGAAACGAAAATGGAAAGGATAAATGCTGTTAATGTGGTGCTCCCACTGAGGCCCGCTATGCAATTGATTACTGCATACAATTTAGGACCGACTGGTAAATCCAAATCGCAGCAGGTTTGGGCTCAATAGGAAACTCAGTCACCTTTATGATTTTCCATATGGAAAATCCCTATCCTGTTCATTTGGGGAAAAGAAAAAATTCTTTGTGCAGCAGCAAATAAAGAACGCTCTTTTGGAGCAAGATACTATTTCATCAATCAATTCATAGGTATCTAATGTATTCACACCTAATGATTTTCACAAAGTGTTGAAAGAAAGGTCCAACTTGTACAATTTTTTCTATTTTACAATTTGATTCAATCCATTGGAACATAATGCTGTTTACTAAATCGCAGACATTTCTAGAATACATCTAATAGAAAGACAAATAGTCAATTGTGAAAGAACTTATTGTCAACCTCTTTTTGATATGAATCTATCTGATTCAGAAGAGAAAAACTCATATCGATCTGTCAATTTCAATTTAAACATGGGTTTGCTTCATGCTCTATGTTCTAAGCACTTAGTTGACCTGTTGAAAGTCGGCCGCTCTTTGAAGATAATTAGCTTCTAGAGAAAAATAGGATCATTAGAGAAAGAGTCTTTTAAAGAAAAAAACAATAGAAAATAACTACAGGCAGTCAACAAAGCAACGAATCTTACCTCTTCCTGAAAGTATAAACTAAGAAGCCTAGCCAAATTATGTGTTTACTAGCTTTACCAGTAAAGGCAAAGGCCGCATATAGATATACGCAAATTATCTTTCCCTCTGGAAGATACAGGCTTGAATATTATTACAACACAACAAACAACAGGTCAATAGCTTGAGACTAAGAACAATGTCCAACTAAAAACGCTGGTTGAAGGTTATAGTTGGTCTGTTAACTAAGATTTATGAGTGAGACAGTATATTCAGATCCCTCCTTCTAAGACAAAACGGGAATCCTTAATTTCTCTTTCTATAGTTTGATTGGTTTGGAAAGATGGGAAGACAAGAGTCTTTAAAGGGCAAGAGTCTGCTATTCAGGCCTTAATCACAAATCAACTATTTGATTTAGTGGGGATTTACACGAGGATGTAAATGCTTTGATTGATACCATATATTTTCTGTCTCTATAAATGAGCTTCTTTCTGGCTTTGAGTTCTTTTGGGTGTTGGCCTTTGGTCCTCATACTTGGAGTGAGTTTCTCTTTTCTTATAAAGTACTACAAGAGTAAGATTGAATTCCAGCAATAAATCAATTCAATAATTAACTAGTGCACTTCCAGAGCCTAAGACGGTAAAATTAAAGAATGATTTGATCGTGAAGTCATGCAATTCAAATGCCAACAACTCCTTCCAACAAAATTTATTGCAGCTCATCAAAAAATATCATTCACCTGGCAATCATAGTTTAAAATAGATGCTTCATTTATGGTACTCTAATTATCCGCAATGTCAATATCAACAATGGGAATCTTGCTCACTAGCTACATCCTCAAACAACTAAAGCCATCCTCTCGTTGTTCCACAAACTAAACCTTAATAAGGTTAGTAGTCGAAGTAGTCCTACCACATTGATGTTCAGGACAATGCTGCTAACAGAGCATAGCTCGTATTGATGTCATCAAATGACTGGATAATCAAGATCATCCTCCGCCATAAATATTCGCCAAAAATTAATACTTACTTCTCAAAAGACGAATCTTTCCTATAACCTCACGTAGGATGTCAACAGTTAATCTCGGAATTCATACCAAGTGACAGTTTCTAGTTTAGCGTCGAAGAACTTAACCATCTATATACCATTTCTAGGTAAAAAAAATTATCGAAATTGACCCCACACCGTACCCCGCTTTTAGACATGCAATTTTCCCCAATTTCCTTCCACCATTCCATGCACACGAAAGACAAAAGACGCCATTTTTATTCCTTCCTTTGGGGCTAGGCAGGGACACCATCATTCGTCCCAACAAAGAGGCTTAAACTCACATAATCACAGAGCGATCAAGATCAACGAGCCTTCCAATCGCAACCTCTTCGACAGCCCTAGTTCTCGAGACCCGCTACCGAATTCCACAATCGACGGACGGCACGCGACCCCAATCGCACCGGCGCGAATCATACGATAAAGGAAGAGAATCGCGATCGAGCAATGGCGAATTCGATGGCTTACGAGGCGAGCGGGGAGGGAAATGGAGAGGCGCTCGTCGACGTGGACGTTCCTCACGTTGGCGAAGCGGGCGGCGAGGAGCTTGAAGAAGCGGTCGGAGGCGCCGGAGGCGCCGACGCGGAGGGTGGCGCGGGTGAGCCGCTCGAGGCCGAGCCACCGCTTGCAGACGAGGGAGCAGGCGTCGTGGGCCGACTTCGAGCCCAGCCGCTTGAAGATCTCCACCATCAGCTCGTCCGGCAGGCAGCTGTTGATCCGGTCGCGGCCCCGCATGGTCGGTCGATCGGCGCCGATCCGATTCCGATGAGAACGCCGGGGAGAGAGAGAGAGAGAGAGAGAGAGAGATTGAATGTGCGTCGGTTTTGTGGGGGTGTCTCCGGCGAGCGCGGGCGGCGGCGGGCGGCGGTCTCAGGCGGCGGAGGAGGAGGAGGAGGGGGCGGAGGGAGGGGGCGGGTTTTATATGTACTTCTCGGCTTCGGGTGGTGCATGGATGACATGTAGCCAAACGGTCCGCTTCGATTTTACCTTTTTACCCATCCTTTTTCTTTTTATGTGAAATTGATTTTTTTTAATATTTGTTTTGTTTTAGAGTGCATTTGGTAATATTTTAGAGAACAAAAAAGTAATTTTTTTGTTTACGTCTTGTTTTTGTTTCAAATATAGTCATGAGCTATTTTTTTATTCCAAAAAATAGAAAAGTTAGCTAGTGTTACCGATCCGAAGAACAAAAGAATAGAGAATTGAGAAAATAGGATCGCTATCAAGCATAATCTTAATGTATAACATAAGCAACAGTCGACATTAACATTGTCTGATCCCAAAAAAAACATATCAAGAACCTTTTTTGCATTATTATAGAAGTGCCCCGTGCTACGTGGTCGAAATGTTTAGCTCAATCTCATAATTGCTATGTATTTTAAGCGAGCCCTTTATCTCCGCATTACCAACTACAGGTCGAATTAAAGTCGAATCGAAGCATACCGACATTTCATGAGTAAGTAAATCCTATTCAACTCAATCACATCGAGGATTTCAAATGTGTAATTTGCCTCAACCATGAGCCCTTTCTTTTAAAGCTGTTAATTTGGATAGGGAATCAGGCTCTAAAAGGGAAAATCTCAAAATCAAACGTGATTTTGGTAGGAAATGTGACCAAAAAAGAAAGTAACATAATTGCGTGCCAATGGCAAGTTCATTGCAGTGACAAATGATTGTACAAATACATGGAACAATATAATGAGGCAAGTTCATCACATCAATGCACATATTAAGAGATGTGACAACTTGCGATGAATCCAGTATATGACCCATTTAGTTAGAAAGCTATTTACAACTTAGAATACTTACTAGATTGATCGTAATATACCTGATATAGGCATTTTTTATTTTATCCATTTTGCTCCGATTTTAGTACTTAAATGATACTTTCCTAATTTTTAGCATTTAAATGTCCATCCGTGTCAAGTTTTGGCACTTGAGATGTACTTTTGCCCATACAATTGTGTTTGGATGAAGAGGAAAGAGACCACAAGAGGGATTAGAAGGAATTACGAGGGATTAGAAAAGATAGATCCGATCAATTTTACGTACATTTTAAACCCCTTCAAATCCATAGATTTATAGATTTATATATATATTACCTAACAAATTTATTCACTTATACTTGAATTTTACATTTACTTATAAATAGATAAAAAGATATCTACATCATAATAAATTTATTTTTAATCTCTTTTCTCTCGCTAGCATCAAAACAACATTATAACTTAATCCCTCCAAATCCTTTTTCCTCTTTCTCCTCGTAATTGTCTAAATCCCATCTTGTCCTTCCTAATTACTCAATCCAAACCGAGTGCAAAGTAGTTTCATGCATGATAAATGCACGGTTGACGCATCCGGTGTGCGCGACACGCGCGATTTTAAGCATCGTTTAATCGAGTCGTAACGGTCACGCCATCTACAGTCTTTAGTTTTACATTTGTATTAAAAGTACTTTTATGCCTTAGTATGAAATGATCGAAAGTACATTACTACATAAACATTGAAAATGCTTTATTCATGTTCTTAAGATTTGTGTGTTAGTGCAACTAAATCTTGAGGCCACTTAATGATCCATCTAGCGAAAATTGGAAAACTTTAGGAGGAATTTAGTTCCAAAATACCTAGATATCGCCGCCCAATGATTCCCTCTAGTATGCACACATCAATCGCTATTTTGCTAATTTTATGCCTTTTAAGAATAAGGGTTAATATTATGAAAAAAAATTCAAACTAGTATATTTGTGATAAATTTATTATCCTAAACTAATATATCTATGACATATTTACATTATGCTAGTTTTCAATAAATTTTACAGTCAAATTGCTAAGTTATATGACAATTTATGGCTTTTGCGGTATTAATATAATTTAAAGAAAACTAATTACAAATTTACCAATTTGGGACTTTTTGATTTGGTAAATTTATCACTTGTATACTACTTTAGAATTTTTTATGATCAAAAAATTAGTTGAAGTTAAATTTATCACATGTGTACTAATTTAAGGTTTTCTATAGTATTAACTCTAAGAATAAAATGTCATTGACAACACCGTTGCCGTGCAATTGCACGTCATCATATGAAACTTTTTTCGACCGCCCGACGAAAAAACTAGTCAAGATATTGATGGTTGAATCTAGGGTTTTATCTCAAGAACAAAACTATCGACCCTGACGTCCATTGTCACTTGAGATCAGAGGTATATAAAAATATAGTCCATCCGCACTTTTCTTTGCTTGCGATTTCATGATTTAGGAGCTCGAATTTATAGCAATCTTATGGGGCCGACGAAGAGTTATTAAGGATCAATCAAAATTAAAAACATTTGACTCGACTAGCCAAAATAAAAGGTTAATAATTGAATTGACAATTTTACAAGACGTTTAGAAACCCATGCTACTCGATTATTTTTATCTAGATGGTGTTTAAGATGTGCTAGATTCAAATATGCTTGAGTATTTTTTTGCCATTATATAGATTATACCTTTATTCGTACAATTTAATGAGGATAATCATGACATTTTCTTATTATAATATTTTTGTACGTTTATCGTAGAGAGAGAATTGAGGCTGCTCGGGTGACTAGGGGAGAGCTTTGTTTGAGGGTGCTGGGGCCTCGACCTTAGGCCATGATCACTTGAGGCCTCCAACTTAAGCGGTGACCCTCAGGATCTCAACCAAGGGTCACAAAGGGTGGCGACAACTCTACTAGCCACCCCGCTCTCTTCATAGCTTCTGTTTCTTCGAAAATTCTTATTTTTTATTTCCTCTATTGTAATTTCTCTTAGTCTAGTAGTGATTCTATTTAAAAAAAAAACATATGCTTTGATATGATCATAATTAAGACTTTATATTGCTTCATTTGAAATCTATAACATAAAATCTAAGGGTCACCAAGGGTGGCAATAGCTCTACTAGCCACCCTCTCTCTCTTCACAGTTTCTGTTCGTTTTGAAATTCTTATTTTTTTTATTTGCTTTTTTATAATTTCTCTTGGTCCAATGAAGATTCCCTATATTAGTGATTTTATTAAAAAATATATGTATGTTTCAGTAAGGAAAATGTCAAAATGTGCTCTTGGAGCACTTGTGAAGCCCTAATAAATAATGCTTTATAAAGATGAATTTGCCATTTGAAGTGAGAAACTTTTAATTAAATACATGAATTTGTCATGTTTAAAGAATTTAGAAAAGTGTTATTTCTACTTTTAGTTGCTTTAACTAGTGGCACTGGCGCACTTATTAACAAAGATCATGTCAATTTTCATGGTGCTAGTTAGCCACATCAGAACACCTATAATGATTTATTTACTAAAATAACATCTAACCGATATAGTTACAATTGATATAAAATGAAGATCGTCCACTTTCTAGTGGTGACCATCCCAACTAGGGGTTGCCGACCAGCCACCCTCTCACTTCACGGCATCCGTTCTTCTTTATACTCTTTTTTTTTTTTTTTTTTTTCCTTTCCATCTTTTATTTTAATTTTTCTTAAATTATTCGAGATTGTCTGAATTACTTATTTTAAATTGAAATACATGTTTCACGAGGAGAAATACCACAAAGTGGTCGTGAGCACTTGTTAAGCGGAGTATATTCTGTAAATGCAAACTTTACCATTTGAAACAAACAATTTTGTTAAAACGCTTTTTTTTTTTTTCATTTTTGAAGAATTTAAAATAATATTATTTCTTCTTTTAGTTAATTTAACTAGTGTAATAGGGGCGCCTGTTGGTAAGGTCCACCTCATGATGCTATCTGGGACCTAACCTAACCCTATTATTACCAAAAATGTAAAAGTAATGAAAAATCTTAAATTATATTCATGTGTTCCAAACTCTTTTTATGATAACAAAAACTCTAAATTTATATTTATGTAATACATTTACTTCAAATTTGCACAACGTAACACATTTATTGGAACTTTTTTTGTGACATCAAAAATTTCAAATTTACATTCATGTGATATATTTATCCTAAAAATTTAATGTCACGAGTATAAGTTTGGGGTTTTAGTATCATGGGAAAAAGTTCGGGGTAAAAGTTTTTTGTGCTACAAAAACTAGTTTATAATAAATGTGTTACAATAATAAGCAAAGTTTGGATTTTTTCGTGGCTCTTTTCCTTTACCAAAATAATAACCAACTAACGGAGCTAAAAAGTAAAAATGATGTAATAGTGATAGTTAGGGCCTCTCTTGAATAAAGTTTAATTTATGGGGGCTCAAATTGATAAACAAGAAAACCTTAACCCTGCAATTTTTCCTTTTTTTGACATTCCATCCTTGCCATTTGCAAAAAGCCCCCCTCGTTTCTTCATCTCCTCCCACCGCTCAAGCTCCAAATCCAATTTGCCATCATCAGTCAATTCCCTGCGAATCAAGAATCAAGAACGACGCCATAAATCCCAAGAAGAAGAAGAAGGAAGAGGAGGAGGAGGGCACGAGGAGGAGGTCCTCTGCCGGTACGGTCGGAGCTTGCACAAACCCACTTCGTTCTTCTTCCTCTTCATCTCCAGAGACATGACGGTCGGGGAGAGAACCCAGCACCGTCCGCTCCGTCGACGTCGAGAGGTGAAAATTCTTTACGAGGCGTTGTTGGATGTTAGCACCGTTCTTGATTAGCATGCTTCGCTAGAGCCCAAAGGGGTTTCAAAGATGATTGTCTATGGTAGCTGCGCGCGTTCGCGAGTAGAATGTGACTTGGTTGATCGACATTTGATGAAACGGTGCATTTTCGTGTCGCGAATCTGTTTTCGACTCGCTCGGAATTTTTGTTTCGCCGACCAAGAGGGTGTGAAGGAGTGACCGGCGAAGCGTGAGGTTCGTACCCGCTAGGAGTGCTTGCCTTTCAGTAGGGATTTGGCCCAAGCAACTGCTACCACAATTCCAACTGCTGGGGCGGGTGCATCCATGTGGCCTCGTGGATGAAATTTCCCAGATTGCTTTGAACCCAACGCTTCTTGCGAAATCTTGTCATGGTGACATCCGGCCATCGGGCTACTGTGCCTGTGGTCGCTTTGTTTAGAATTGATTTGGTTGGATTTGATTTCAACTCTTATTTGGAGCGGAAGAACAAATTATTATTTTGTCTGTTCTATCGTCCTTATGGATGTTTATGGTTTTAGTATAGAATATGTGACAATGCAACAGCGACTACTGATATTCCTGATACCTGCTTTCTTTTGGGCCTGGTGGCTGAACTAAATCAGGAGATGGTCAGCTATAGATTAAAATGGTTAAGTTGAGTTTTTGGCTGTATAAGTATAATGCTATGTGTACATATGTGGTTTACAAAAATTGGTATACTACGGCAGACTCCTTTTGAGTGTTGACTATGATCCATTTATTTAAAGGACCATTTGCAGTTGGTCAAATCACTTTGTTTAAAAATTTTGTAGACTAATTTAAGTAAATTTAGCTTGACTCTTTCTATGTTCAAAATGCTAGCATTTTTTAAGTAATGTTGCTTATGTCTTGGGTCCTTGATTCTCCTGATATTTAGCTATAGTTACAATGAGCTGATTTATTGAGGTTTCTATGTTATCTTGCTTACTTTATTTTCTTATTTCAGGTACAGCTTTAAAGACTGAGGAATGCTTGGTGCTGTATGTGAGAGGGATTTCAATGGGGGTGGGGGAAGAAGAGTTTGAACATGAGCCATATGTGGGGTTGGAGTTTGATACTGCAGATGATGCTCGTATTTTCTATGGCAATTATGCATCACGAGTGGGTTTTAGAATACGATCTGGTCAATTGTATCGATCGCGAGTGGATGGATCGGTTTGTAACAGGAGATTTGTGTGCTGGAAAGAAGGGTTTCAAATTAATTCAAGGACAGGATGCCCTGCATTCGTAAGGGTGAAAAAATCTGATTCTGGCAAGTGGGTCCTTGACCAATTTGCGAAAGATCATAATCATGATCTCGACACTTGTGAGGAGAATCATCCTGCCAATTCCCGGTGCAAAAGTTCAGCAACAACTGCTCAAGTAGTTGATTTGTGCCGTAAGCCACAGATAAAACAGCTTGATGTTGTTGATAATGGATGCTCATCTTCTTCAAGTATTTTCAGTGCCAAACGCATTAAACCGGGGGCAAATGAAGGACTAGTGAAATTTGAGCCCTATGTGGGTCTAAAGTTTGATTCAGCTAACGAAGCATACCAGTATTATGATACATATGCTGGGAATGTGGGATTTAGAGTTCGTATTGGTCAGTTGTTTCGATCAAAGAATGATGGTTCAATTACTTCTCGGAGATTTGTATGCTCGAAAGAAGGATTTCAGCATCCTTCTAGGGTTGGGTGTGGTGCATTTATGAGGATTAAGAGGCATGATAATGGAAGGTGGATTGTTGATCGTTATCAACTAGAGCATAACCATGAGCTTGAGATGCAAATGAAAGCCAACAGAGGTTCAGCTTCTAGGAAACTTTTAGATGAGATTAATGAAACATCGGAAAAACTAGACATTGCTAAAAAGCACAATGGGAGCCTCGTAAAGAAACATCGTGCGAACAACATAGGAAGTGATTGGTATACCGTGCTTCATAATTACTTTCAGAACCGACAGGCTGAGGACATCGGATTCTTTTATGCTGTCGATGTACAGATGGGTTGCTGTAGAAGTATTTTCTGGGCTGATGGCAGATCTAGGTTTTCCTGCAGTCAGTTTGGTGATGCCATCATTTTTGATACCTCCTATAAGCAAAACAATTATGTGGTGCCATTTGCTACTTTTGTTGGTGTTAATCACCACAAGCAGCCGGTTCTTCTTGGATGTGCTCTAGTTGCTAATGAATCAAAGGAGTCCTTCATATGGTTATTTGAGACATGGCTCAGGGCAATGTCTGGGTGCCATCCCAAGTCGATAATAGCTGATCATGATGATTCCATTCTGCAAGCGATTGCACAAGTTTTTCCTTCGAGTCATCATCGATTCTCAATGTGGCAAATTAAGACAAAAGAACGTGAGCATTTGAGTCCACTGAGTAGTGATTGTAAATATGAATATGAGAAATGTGTTTATCAAAGTCATACAGTTGGTGAATTTGATGCTGCATGGGACGCTCTTCTCAGCAAATATAGCCTGAGGGAAAATGCTTGGCTGAAGGAAATGTATGAAAAGCGTGAAAACTGGGTTCCACTGTACTTACGTGGAACATTTTTTGCTGGAATTCCCATTGATGGTCTAGATGCCTTTTTTGATCCATATTTAAATTCTCAAACGTCACTTGAAGAATTTGTCATGAGATATGAGCAAGGTTTGGAGCAACGTCGTGGCAATGAAAGGAAAGAAGATTATAATTCATTCAACTTGCAAGCATATTTGCAGACAAATGAACCAATGGAAGAGCAATGTAGGAGGCTTTATACCCTTTCTGTTTTCAAAGTTTTCCAGAGGGAACTTTTACAAAGCTACGGTTATCTAGGTGCCAAGATTCATGAACAAGGGGCCATCTGCAGATATTTGATCCGTAAATGTGGCAATGAGAATGAGAAACATATTGTTACCTTTTGTTCATCCAATCTCGATGTGAGTTGTGGCTGTCAAATGTTTGAATCAGAGGGTGTATTGTGTAGACATGCTTTGAGATTGTTCCAGATTCTAGATATTAGGGAGCTTCCATCTCGCTACATCTTACATAGGTGGACGAGGAGTGCTGAGTATGGCACTGTACGTGATTTTGAATCAGGAGGTAGCTCCCATGAAATTAAGGCTAAGATGGTCTGGAGTCTTCGTGAAATTGCTGCCAAATATGTAGAGTTTGGTGCCACATCTTTTGAGAAATACAAACTTGCTTATGAAATTATGCATGAGGGTGGGAGAAAACTTTGCTGGCAGAGGTAAGAATAGGATAATTTTGTAGTTTGGAGTGCATCTATAGTTTCTTTTCCAGCAGGCCTGACTTTTGTAACTAGAGGGCATCAACTTGTTTTATACGGTATAAAAGCTTTCTCAATTAGAAGTGAAATTATGTGGATACGAAATTATGCATTCTACTAGTTCTTTTTGTTGGTTTCTTCTGTTTATCTCACGTCAGAGGCTAGGGGTAAGGGAGGCGATAAATTGAGAAGAGCGAACGAAGAATTATGCTTAAAAATAGTACCTTCAGTTTCAAAAGGCAAATTTCAACAAATGTCTAGCGGGGGGAAGCCATCACAAGCCCCCTGACAGTATGTCCTTGAGAAGCTGACCTGATATTTGAAGAACCTGTAGACCTGTGCTCTGGTGTAATTTCCTCCAGGTTATCCAATCTCTCTCTCTCTCTCTCTCTCTCTCTCTCCCTCTCTCTCTCTAGTGTAAATTTGGCAAGAGGAATGGGAGACATGGATGACTCTTAGTTTTGGTGCAGAAGTTAGCAAGAGACACCTGCTGGTCTGGCATTTTAATTAGCTAATCATAGTGAGGTTAATGATATACATGAGCTGTGGTGATTTGCAATTTTTCCTTGCCTGTATAATCTGACGTGAGCCTAAAAGGAAAAGTGAAGCTCATCTAATCTAAATGTCTGATTCATTAATCAATCACAGTCCAGCACCTCAGTTGTAGTTGCAGAAAGTTACCTGGGATTTTTTATTTGGTAATTATTTTTCCAGCAATATTTGGAAATGCCATTTGACATTCCATGATGTGGCTGATTTCTTGTATCATTTCTTGTATTTCATCTTATTTCTTGGCCATACATTTTCTTTCCCTATGTGGCTTTAATAGGACTTATCATAGCTGACAACCTTCTGTTATTCAACTTTGATGAAATGTTTTACTATATCAGAGTGTGCTGAATAACTCTCGTAGTACAGATTTGAGTGCGAAGAGCAATATTGGTGAAGACATGCAAAATGAAATATCTCACAAAAGTATAGTAGATACTCTCAATCGTATGTGTGATAATGGCTCATGAAGCAGCCTATTGTTCATAAAGATGCACGGGTAGCTCTTTAATGAATATCTATCCATTAGCATTTAAATATGAGGAAACTAGGGCAATCACAACTGTGCTGGTAGATAGATTTGTCCTTGTGGCAACAGAAATGAACTTCTTCTTGTTATAGCAAGTTAGGCTACTCTCACCAGGAGAAACCATGAGAGAATATTTGGCTGAGCGACCAAGTGCTGTATGGGCAGATAAGTAGCTCAATGTTGCTATTGACATGTAGCTTAGACTACTGAGGCTGAAGCTGATGTACAGCACCTGTAATGAGACAAGATTCAGAAATGCATGAATTGAGATTCACCTGATCGAGTGCTTCATAGAGTCCATGTTCACATCATAAATGACAATCTAGAAAAATTTTAGGAACACCTTGGTATTGTATGATATCCCCATACAGCCTTGAGCTTGAATATTATTTGAGATCTGAACATGCCTAGTGCTCTGTAAAAATCATAGATCAACAATGAATCATGATCTCCCCTAGTTAAATTTAAGTGACATTTTCATTTCAGTTGTGTAGTCTTAACTGGCTATGCATCTCCTTAAGAGCATCCTAATAAAGTAGGTGACTAATGCTATTCTGAGAAGAAAACTAAGTCCTTGAACCACCCTGCTTGTGAGGCTGTATGGGGTATGTTTATCAATCCAAAATCCTGAATGATGACAGAAAGATGAAAAAGAGAACAGAACAACTGTAGCTAGAATTTTATTGGTAAAGTTACAAACTGAGAAAAAGTTTCAAGCAGGAAGAATAAAAACTTGAAAGGGTATTGAAGCATGTTTTGGTGAAGCTATTTCCTGGAATTGGCTCTGCAACTTGCGTCAGTCTTCTTTGAGAAAGGTATTGCCTGCTTATCCAAATTTGTTATGGGTTAGGATAGTCTAAGACTTTGGAGTGATATGTCTGTGCTTCATTTTCTCTTTGTTTTTCTTTAGCTTTAGCGACATAAAATGCTTTCAAGTTCAGTTCTAATTTTAGTTTAAACTTCTAAAGGAATTTGTAGGAGTCAGCGGCTGTGGCCTTCTTAGAGTAATTGAATAGGCAAGACATGATCTTAGGGTTGTCAAGATGATTGCAATAACTACTACTTGTCAGAAGGCAATGGCCTGAGTCCTGCTGAATGCTGCTCTTTGGGGTCATCTCTACCTACCTCTTACCATGGAAATTGTTTGGTTGTGCTCAATGGGGAGACTATCATGAGCCTGTTGGAATAGTCGGGTGCACTGGAATGCTAAACACCAAATTGCAGAACGCTAACAGAGAATCAGCAAGAAACATGTTGCAATTTTTTTAACTGTAAAATCCTATGAAGTATGTAATTCATTTCAAGCATCATTACTAATGTCATCCAATGGCATTACTAGTTCATCTTGGTTTGGCCGCTGTATTCCAGGGTTGTGCCGTTGAAGTGAGATTTTTCTGCTTCATCGAATTTGGTTTATATTTCAGCAATACAAGAATGATTGAGATGGTCAAGTCCAATGAGTACGGTGGATGGTGAAAGGACATGGTAAAGCATCGACACATTGTAGAATTAAGAAATTAATGCTTCGAGGGGTTGGCTATCGGGACGAGACTTGGTCTCAAACTCTGGGATTAGCAAAAGAGAAAAGGGGAAGAAGGATATTGGAAGTGTCAAAAGTTGTGTAAGGTATTCACTTGAGTGTAAAAAATTTTCCCTGGCTCACTTAAGTGCCAAATCAAAGAAAAAATGATTATTTAAGTCCCTTCAATGAGAAACAGAGAAATTACGTGACTTTTATAATTAGAAAGTTTATTTGAGGTGGCAATTTTTTTGACACTAAAGTAATCACTTTTTCATTGAGATTAACACTAAAGTGATCATTTTTCAATGATCATTTTTTTAACAACAACTGGCATTGAAGTGATCATTTTTTAGTTTGCTACACGACATTATTTTGGGGTTATATGCTAATTAGGCATGCTGCCAAGTCACGTAGGATTAAGAAATTTATAAAATATGGTCATGTTGGATTTTCGGTGACTCAAATCGGAGTTAAAAATTAAGTGATTGTTTTTTTTTTTTTCTTTTTAAGGTAGAACTTAGATCCAAAAAGTTTTTGACACTAAAGTGAATTGTACACAACTTTTAAGGTGGAACTTAGCATTTCTAGTGTCCTTTTCCTGAGAAAAATGTAAGGTTTCTATTTGAACATGACAATATTAGAGAGTGAATGAGCTTTCAAAAGAGCTGGTCAAGCTTGTGGGGATTATATGACAAGAACCTTATCAATGAAGATTGCAGGCTCAACTTTAATACCTGGACAAGGATTTACACGCTCTCGTGCATCAGGTATGATTGAACATGCCTTTCCGAATTCATACTGTGATGTGATGTCAATCGAGAATACTGCATTATTTTCATCTTTGTATTCTAAGATGATCTACTGCATTATTTTATATTCTACTGAATAGTTGATGACAAAATAACTTGTATTCAAAGAAAAACGTGTAGCATCTCTCCCCCTCCTCCTTGACACACCAACACCCCACCCCCCCGGGCCCAAAAAAAAAAAAATATGTGCAATTTTGCTGTTATTTTGTGAGACGATACTAGATTTTTTGCGACCAGTCACGATTCATTACATTGATTTTTTTTTTTTTTTTAGTTAAGATTCATGCTCATTTTGTTTTTTGGATGGATGATTGAAGTAAGTTTTGCAAGAAAAATTGCCTGAAAAGTTAGGAAAATAAGCAAGAAGTTTCTTTTTCCATGGGCTTATAAATTCGACACAAGATACGATACCGACAAATGTAAATGGACTTGCTGCTAAATCTACGACCTGAAAAATTGAATTACCAATTTCCCAATGCTCTGTTTGTTTCCACATCCTATACATGAAAGCTTTCTTTTGATCGATTTCAGTATGATGATACAAAAATTGTAGAGATCAATAGATGGGCTTCGGCAACTGAAGAAAATATCATATCAGCAAAAAGTTTTGGGTAATCCGGAACCAATTCATGACCATCAATCTCATTCATCGTGTTGGTCCTTCCCCTCTATCGCATAGCGTAATTGTCACTCTAATTTCCACACAAGAAAAGGGAGTGACACTGCCATCTCTTGAAAGATGAAGCTTCGAACCGATCTCGCCACATACCAACTATACCCAAAAAAACGTACATTTCCATGACAAAAAGCTAATATCAATAAAATTTAGCCCAATAATTCGCACGTCAAAGCTGCTCTTTTCATGCGTCACGGGAAAAGGAGCTTGAAAGGTTAAAGAAAAGGAGGTAATAAACCATAGTTGGGTGAGTGATAATTATCTCTTTATGTGGTCAGGCATCAACTATGCGCATTTTATAAGCATTGCCTCTACTAAAAACAATTAACCAGACTTATACAGCCAAAGCAAAATACTGGAGTAGATCAAGATATTTACTCAACAAAGCAATTTGGCATAAAACAGAACTATATAGGCGATGAAATGTTAGATCAACAACAACTTTATTTTCCTTGGTTTATATATGGATTGTTCATGAAATTTGTTTGGACATAATAACACGTGCTTATGTTGTTACATGAGTCCATCCTAAGTAACTCGTCATTATGTCCAATATCTATTTAGATAAGACAAATAAATTCACGGGAGTATCGATGACATGTTGTAACCTCTAAGACAATATGTTGTAACTAGAATTATTTAGTTGTAACATGCTTATTTTTTCGATCGGCAAATACATATTTTAGTCCATTTATCCATACTTCACTAAAGAATGTAAGAGTAACGAAATTAGTAAATTCCAACATGGCTGGCCTTGGTTACAAAACATTATGTGACAGCTTTCGACAACCCTTTACAATGCCATTCTTACAATGAGAATAGATTTGGTTACAAGATGTTGCGCAGAATCTTACGATATTTTACAACACCACTTCACGGTGCTTTGAATAAGTTACAAAAGAACAGTGGGATTTTGTATATTAAGGAGAATGTCCATTATATTGTCACCAATCAATTTATTTGACCTTTTGAATTTATTTTGTATTTTAAATTGATCCAATACGATTAATTTGAAAGAAGCTTTTGGTTCTTTTTTATTGTAACACAATGGATGAAAGTTGTGATAGATCTTGTTGGGTCATGCTTTAGTTCAATTCTATCCTATACTCATGTTACAATCAATCTACTCATTTGCATTTTTTTGTCAATCGATGACTATTTGGTTTGAGATGATTACCTTTGAAATGAGAAAAATGGATGAAACAAGCTAAAAGCATTGTAACAATGGCTATGGACATAGTAAAAAGTTCTAAACCTTTTAGTTATTTTGTAGCTTAGTCTTGTTGGGTTAGGTTTATGACCAATTTCAAGTGCAATAAGTTGAAAATTAGTAAGTTATGAACGAAATCGCCCTCATTACAATGAATCCCCTCTAAGCTTACAACCTATTACAAGTATGATATTTTGAAAATGACAAGGTAGCAATGGAAATGCCCATTGGCCACATATATTTACTTCTAACTTGTGACCTATTACACGTGTCGTATATTGAAAATCAGTGAGTTACAATAGAGAAGGCCTTTGTCACGAAATGTTTGCTTTAAGTTGACGACTTTTTACGATGCACCGATCCATGGTGTTTGGTTTTTAGGACTTGTGGAAGCATCATTTCAAATTTTAACAATCATAACAATTCATGAATTAATTACGTATTTTCGTAATATTAGAATAAATGTGCCATAACAATAGATTATTTATATCCCAACAGGCTGTCAATCCTAGTAACTTGTTTTGAAACTGAGACCAATTTGTCGGTGGGTATAAGAAAATAAAGAATATTAAAGATAAGATTATTTTTTCACTAATAGGAAGAAGGGAAATTATTTTTAATAAAACATTTGAAATTTCAAGAGGAATCACTGGGAACACAGAATATATAAATCATTAAAACATGACGACATAAAATAAAGAATCAAACAAACATATGGTCGGTACCAACAATTCCCCAAATAGCGAAATATTGTGCTTATTTCCTATTTTAATAAAACTTTACGTGTTCTAATTGAGAGGGATAGTTTTAGATTAAGATCTTTAATAGATCTTTAACTTTACATCTCTTTATTAATGTGTAATAAGCTTTTTTAAACCAGCATGTAAGACTCCTTATTCAATGAGACATTAGTAAATTCCTTATAGGAATGGTATTTTACCAACCATCCATGTAAACTTCCAAATAAGTTGGACTAATTTAATGGGATGTTAGTATGTCCCTTAGATATTGGTAGTTTTACTAACCATGCACTTGTAAAATGTGTAAAAACTCGCTAACTTACTAACTTACTAAGATGTTTGGTAAATTTGTTATAGCATTGGTATTTTACGAACCACACTTATAAAATTTAACCGAAATTGATAATTTTACTAATTTATTAAATTTCGATAAATTCAGCATGGTGTCGGTAGTTTACTACTCAATCTTGTAAAATTTTAAAGAAATTGTTAGATAATGGTATGTGGGAATATTCCTTGTAGGGTTGGTATTTTGTGTAAATTTTTAAGAAGGAGGTAATTTACTAAATTATTAGGTGTTAGTAAATTCCTTATAGTGCAAGTATTTTACTGGCAACGATGGCAGAATTTACAAGAAGCTGGTGGCTTACTCATTTCTTGGAATATTAGTAACTTTCTTGTGGAGGTTTATACTTTAGTAAATACACTTGGAACGGTTCAAAAAAAGTTGAAAATTTACTAACTTATTGCAATATTAGTTAATTTATTATGGTGCTTGGTTTACTGGTGATATGATAAAATTTAAAAAGAGTTAAAAATTTATGAATTCATTTGAAAGTTTGTAAATTCCTAATAGTATTGATGATTTCTCTTAGGTCACCTGACCTTCGAATTACCAGTCATACTTTTCTTCTTTTTCTTTTTTTTTAATCAACATTATTAGAATTTAACCAGCACTTTCTTAAATTTATTAACAGCAGGAAATTTTGTAGTTTTTTTCCCTCAACTGAATCCAAGATTCGTCTGAGAAGTCCAATCAGCGTGTCTTCTCATCCATATTTCAAGAGAAACGCCAATGTACTCAAATTTTCAGTTTGCCAGACACAGCAAGACAGATCAGTTAGCATCAGTATCATTGTTAATTATTTGTTCTATTGTTGAATAAGATTGTTGTATAGGTCTGAGGAGATGAACAGAAAAAAGGATCCCAATAACTTTCAGTTCTGTAGAAGCATAATGTTAGGTATTGCCAAATTGCTGTTTTTATGTTTCCACTGCACTTTTCATGTGAATGAGAACATTTCCTTGACTCACAGAGAAAAGAAATGCCGAGTTGCGCAAGACAAACTTACGCAACCCCAAGGATTACGGTCTGTTTATACTTCCCGAAGTTCTCTTGCTAAGACATTGGAAGAGATGAAACAAACTGGTGCATCTCATGTTTACAGAAGTAGAAGCCAAATTGCCTTCCATTCGAAAGAAAGTCGGACATGCCGAATTGAATGAGTTCAGCATATGACAACACTGAACATTTGGACGAATTGCATTGAAATGTCTTCATTTTATACATATGTTTATAAAGCACTTCCCTAAGTTTCAAGATATGATGATAAGCAAAAATATAAATTTAAACTGACAACTCAAACACAGGAAGATGTCCATGACACTAAAGGGTAATGTTGAACTCAAATGCCAAACCATTGAGACAACTCGCGAATGCAGGATGAAACCAATGTGAGGAAAGACTAGGTCTGATCTTGGACACATAATTTTCTCTCCCTTTGGAAGCTTCACTTACATGAGGATCTTCTCTCAATGACCTAAATATGGAGAAAAAGAGGTTCACAGTCTCTCAGCTTGTGGGTCCTCCCTGATTTGATTAATGCATTCGGCCCTTCTTAACCAGCAACTTGAATTTTAGACCTTCAATGCAAGCTTATGAGCAGCAAGAGCTCAGCCTCAAGGGTGGGCTTTCATAAAATTGTAGTTTCTACATGTAACGACGTCACAACATATGGTTTCATGTTTGAGACATGACGTGTATCTTCCAAGTAACCTGTATATCAATTTAAGCCATTAATTGACTGAGCAAGGAAGGTGAACTTTCTATGTTCTATCAATATTCAGAAATAATGGAGCATTCCAGAAAGTTTTTTGAGGCACTAAAAGAACTGAGATGTCCAAGTTTTAACTTCAATAGGTTCTATGCGTATTGGATTAATAAGGATTGATATGAAGATTTGTTTAGTAAGCAAAAATGGGGGAATGCTTTATGAGTGTCAACAGTTAAAATTGCTTTCATAGTAACAATCATAGAATCAACTGAAACCAAAATGAACAATCACTTTCTATGTACTTTTTTTTTTTTTTTAATGGTAGAGTTCTTTGAATCATCCATGAAAGTTAAGGGTCTCCGATTGACATTCAAACAGCACAAAAGGGAACTGGTATAGTCATTGTTATAGTACCTTTTCCTTGCCTCTTAGTGTTACGGCCCACATGGAATGAGCAACCACAATTGGCAACTACCTGCATAATTGATTTTAAGTAATTCAGGCACCCCAAGATTCAATTGAATGGGCAATCTTCGAATTTGAGTAGCAGTTGGTATGCTTCTTCTGAGCATTACCAAGGAAAATGTGTCAATGTTGGTTGTTTCATGCTGGCCTGTCAACCTTCTCCCATTTCTTTCTCCATAAGAGGTGCCAATGTGCGCTTTGCGGCGAAGTGAGAGATTCAAAATTGCCTTCTTTATCACTTTAAAGCCTCCCTCTTCTCCCATGCTTTTTGTATTGCAGAATAGACAGGGAACACACTCTTAAGAGTCCTTCAATGAACAAAAATACTTAATCAAATCCCTATTATTTCTATGCTGTGAACCTGTAATTAGTGTGGCATCCTACACCATTCCAGTCACCTTGAGAAGGAAGATAATAATATACTTATCAACTTTGGGATAATATGTTGTGTAAATGGTGATAGTGAAGTCAGCTACCTCTATTAGCTTTGGAGCTAAAGTGAGGACAACACCAAGTTGCTTAATAAATCTTTGTTTTATAAGCAGCATAAACAATTAAGTACTTAAATACTGTAGAACATGTCTGTATGCACTAATATTGTTTGTTGTTAATGGCATTATGTTATTTTCTAGAGCAAGTAATTGAAATTTCACCTCAAGAAGGTATCTTGAACACTATATATGGTCTCCTGCTTCAATTTCCCATGCTTGGCCCCGCTTGGTATTCTTACTGCATGATAGAAGCTAGTGTTGATGGCAATCGTTTTGTGCTTTTCTTTTTGTCCTTTTTGAAAAAACTTGCAAGATGGAGGTCAGATATTACCTGGCCCGGCATCACTTCTCCATTGGTGCCACTAATGTTGATACCAGCATATAAGCAAGCCTTGCGGTGAGCATCGATATGTCTTGGTCAAATGACTTATCAGCCCCAACACCATAATAATAAGGTCCCTATATGGACATAAAGCCTTGTATCATTACAAATTTTCTCATCAACTTGGCCTAGGGAAATTCATTGTGAAATAATTTCTCACCTGGGATCTTGGATATCCTCCAACAGGCCAACCCAATGGCCATTGAACATTTGTCTGCAGTAGGGTGTTTTCTTGCTCAATCCCATACTTAGTGTGAAGATTTAGCCGAAAGTCATGAACATAGAAAACTCATGTTTCTGGATCTCCTACAATTAAACTTCATTGATAACCTTTGGATTGCTAAAAATTTTAGCATGTTTGTTTGTTGGGATCTGCTTGTGCAGCTAGTGTGTATGAATTGCATATGGCATGCAGACGAACAATAATTCTTTGTAAACTAATTGAAATGTCCTTTCTCGTTTGATTAACCTGTTCGGATGATCTTAGGATGAACCATTTTTTACAACTTAATACTTGTTTCAGGGATGATTATCAAGATTTTTTTGCCATCTCTAAAAGGATCCTTGAAAATTGCTTGAAAAATCACAGACTTGATGGAATGATGTGAAGGTAAATATAGTAAGACAGTTTGGGGTTTATGTAATCTTACTATAAGATCACTTCACTATCCTCCTCTAAAGCTTGACCAGTGCTTGATCCATCAAAGTTCACTAGCGAAGGTCATGCGGGTGCTCAACAGGTCTAGGGATCATCTAATTATTCAGGAATCAGTAGATCAGTAGCATGTAGCACGTAAAATTAAAAATGCCGCATATTGTATTGTTGCCATTCATACCCTTGGTTTGCCGTGCAGATCTATGCCAGAACCTCCAATCCTGTCTCATAGTTAGACCAACATCAAAATGTGAAACAAGACTTACTGATGTAGAAATGTTAAAAAAGAAAAAAAAATGGTGTCACTTGTAGACTGCATAAAACATATGACATACTTATTCTGATGGAGATCAAAGAAAAATGCGAACTTATAAACTCAGTACATAACAGTTCTAGTATTGTTCATCTTTTTGTGCACTGCATTTAAAGGTTTGAGGCATTAAAACATACCAAAAGGCATTAAAACATACCAAATGTATCATGTAATTATTGTATCAATGTAGAGCGTGATGTCCAAATCGAGAAAACTCTCAAGCCCGAAATTGTATTGTTCATGGACTTCAAAGCATACACCTTGAACTTAGAAAAGCTCTTGGTGTTTCCATTCTTCTTTTGTTTTAGCAAGAGAGAAATCCATGTGTTTGCTGTCATGGGACTGGCAGTCAGTGACTTCTTTGTGATGCTTATCTGGCATTGTCTTTGGTGACAAATCAGCGTCATTTTCATCTAGTCTCAAAAGTAAAGCAGCGTGAGTAATAGACATATCTACTAAAACAAAAATCTTGGGAACTAAATCTCATGGAAGATAGTTCAAACAACAAGCTCTATTAGTATGACTTGGCCTTCTGGTATTCATAAGAGTTTTGTTTTGAGATGATAAAAGAATAAACTGGATACTTCAAAGAAGGGTTTCTTTAGCGAGTCCCAGCACCGAAAAGTAGAAAACCACTTTTTCATGACTAGTTTCAAGTAGGAAAACTTTACATTTTTGAAGCATAAATGACGAATCTTATCGATTGCCCTAAGGATGCTACCACATTCTCCTTGAAAAATAAACAAAAACAGTGGCATAACTATACTTTTTCTTTTAAAACTATTTCATGGTTATTTTCAGGCCTCATTCCCAAAAGAAAGCTTGCAAAAAAGTAAAAAAATGTGGGCAGTTACATAGTCAAAGGAAGGTCAGACTGCAGAGTGCAACAATTTAAAAAATTAATGAAATTTTAC
This sequence comes from Eucalyptus sp. ANBG9806169, assembly GCA_014182395.1. NCBI lineage: Eukaryota > Viridiplantae > Streptophyta > Magnoliopsida > Myrtales > Myrtaceae > Eucalyptus > Eucalyptus sp. ANBG9806169. The sequence continues at coordinate 17,862,815 of CM024574.1, read as the reverse complement.
CTTACCAAGGATCAATCAGCAAACACGTTATTCTGATATCTCATTAGATATAATGGATGATCGACTTGTGAATCTTGAAAGTGCACCTCGCAGTCAAAAGACAATCACATTGAAGTCCTTCCTTCTTTCAAAAACTTGGCATCATTACAAATCACTTTTGTCAACTGCTTTGGCGAAAATATCCATCAGATATTGCCATGGCAGAGCAATACTACCAAGCCCAGCCATAACCGGTATGACCAATTGAAGTCAGAGAACAAGAAAAATCTGAGACAAAAATGAAGACAAGAAATTGAGTCTACATGAGTCCACAACATAGACTTAAAGTTGGCAATGATTGATTTAGTTATCAGAAGAAATGGCAACAAAGAATATTGCTTCGTTTATTAATCCCACCTCACACAAACGCATTTCTTTTGCAGACATTGTTGTCTCAAGGAGATGAAGAACACATCAATTGTCAACCAAACAAAATGTGCAGGACAACCATGCAGTGATCAAAATGGAGAAGTCATAGAGTGGACTCCCAGGCCAACTGTCATAAGACCTCATTGAATGTTAGACATTTACTCAATTGCTTAAGACGGTGCTCAAAATGGCAAAGGATTTACCTGAGAATCTCTGTAGAATGGCTGAACAGCAAACCAAGAATGTGCATTTCCCTTCTCTCCAAAGTATTTACCTAAGAACCACCATTGCATTTCCTTTCAAACTCTTCAGCGAGAGACATCAGCGAGAGACAAAACCATTTGCAGCTTTTAGTTTACACAATGTTGCTGTCAAATGCTAACAATAAGATCACTTCACTTTCCTACCTTGGAGCTTGACCAGTAGTTGATCCATAGTAATTTCACTTTGGAAGTCCAGACGGGTGCGCAACAGGTCTAGGGATCACTTGATTTACAAATTAATAGATTAGTAGCATGTAGGATGTGAAAAGAAAAATGCAACATATTTCATTGCTGCAATTCATACCCTTGATTTCCTGCGCAAATCTATGCCAGAATCTCTGATACTTTGGGAACACGTTGAGATAAAGTTCTCTAGAGAAACATTTCATCACTCCATCTATGAGATTTTTCCTTGATCATCAGACCGTGCAGGCATTTCACACCTTGTGAAATCAAATAAGCAGATTGCACACTATATCTATAGCCTGACGATGGGAATAAAGCGAAGTTCCCACACCTGTAAATACCTGCAATCAAGGATATGTCCAAACCTTTCAGTGATCTGTCCATGTCCCCCAATTGAATCATGTAGCATTGATAGATACCTTTATCAACTTTATGTGCAAGATACGAGATATCTTGTGCTAGTCCTTGCCTGTATCTTTTTGGCACCTCTCCTCCAATTTTGGGCGACCTGCAATTCTTTGGTGAGTACAGAATAGTTCTAGTCTTGTTCATCTTTTTGTGCATTGCACTTAAAGGTTTTAGTATGTGAAAACATACCAAATATATTCTGCAACTATCGTATTGGCGTAGGGCGTGACGTCCAAGTTGAGAAGACTCTAGAGCATGTAGTAGTATTGTTCTCGAACTTCAAAGCATACATTCTAAACTTAGAAAAGCTCTAGGTGTCTCCATTATTTTTATGTTTTAGCAAGAGAGAAATCCATGTTTTTCTTGCCACAGGACCAGCTGTCAGTGAGTCCTTTGTGATCCTCAACTACCATTATGTCATGAGTGCCAAAATCTACGCAATTTCTGTCTAGCCTGAAATTAAAGTAGCGTGAGCAACAGATATATATACTGAACCTGGGAGCTTAATCTCATGGAAGATAGTTCAAACGATGAGCTCTATTTGTACGACATGGCCTTCTGGTATGCATGAGAATTTAGTTTTGAAAAGATAAAAGAATGGACGGGTACTTCAAAAGAAAGGGTCTCTTTGGCACGTGCTAGCAATTTTTCCCTAAGCTTAATCTCATGAAACCGCTTTTGAGGACTAGTTTCAAGTGGGAAAAACTTGCATTTTTGAAGCATAAATAGCGAGGTTTAAACACAATTGTCATGAACAATTTTACACAAACAACTTAAAAGTACAGACCCCCACTCATCAAATACAGAGCATGATGATCCAAAACCAAAATGCCATTGCAAATTTGAAATAGCAGCCATCAACCACACATCATAATAGTTTTTAGAGCTGCAAGAGTCCAGTTCGAGAAGCCAAATCAACAAACCCGGCTCATCTCCACGAGATCAAGCAATAAATCAAAAGATACAGAAACAAAATCTTATGACGCCAAATAGATGTACTCAACTTCGCTAAAAAATTCTCTAGAAGCACTAACAATTCAAAGTTAAAAACCACATGCTGAATTCAGTGGGCATTGCCCTCTCTCTCCATAACCAAATCACGTTGCAAACCTTCTCTCTCTCTCTCTCTCTCTCTTCAGCGATCTGTCCATGTCCCCCAAAATCAAATCAAGTATTCGAAACACAATTCGAAAAATTATTCATGTAAAAATCTGGGAAACAAGATCCCCACGTACCTTCAGTGAAGAAAATTAGCGCACGGTCTCCCCTCCAAGATATATGTTCGGGATATGAGCGATCTTGTCCCAGTGCTTGCCTACTTCTCTTTTGCAACTCTCCTCCAATCTCCAGCAATAGCGGATGGTTAGGTGAGTAAGGGATGCAAGCCTTCGCATCCCTTCTGGTAATGATGCCAACGAGCGGCAGCCGATGATTTCGAGATGATTAAGTGATTGAAGGGCCTCGATCTGCTCTGGTATATCCTTCAAATTGCTGCATTGCAAAATAATAAGACGCTCGAGATTGTGGGCCTGTAGAAGCCACTGTGGGAGAAATGTCAATTTGTGAAGGTGAACGATTGTCACGGAGCGGAGACTCTGAAAGCCTCCATGGAAATCTAAGATGTTGCGGCTTTCGTCTTTGGATATATCCACCTCCTCACATTTCTCGATTTGCTCTGGTAATTCCTTAAAATTGGGGCACTCGAAAATTTTGAGACGCTCGAGATTGCGGAGCTGTAGAATCCACTGTGGGAGAGATTCTAGTTTGGGAAGATCGTGGATATGTAGAAACCGGAGACTCTGAAGTCCATGAAAATCCAAGATGATGTTGCCGCTTTCATCTTTGGATAAATCGAGCTCCGTGCATCCCAAAATTTTGAGATCCACGAGCTTCGATAGATGCCGCAAACCAAGTGCGAGGGAAGTTAACCGAGGAAGATAGCCAATATGAAGAGATTCAAGTGAGGTGAGACCTTCCAAACACACCGCAGGCAAATATTCTAGAGAGTTCATCGAATCAATGTAGAGATGCTTCAACTTACTAAGGCCAAATTGAGGGAAATGTTTACATCTTTTGCACTCCCTCAAGTATAACTCAACTAAATTGGGCAGCTCGGTCATCCAGCTCGGGAAACTCTCACCGTTATATCCTTCAATAATCAACTTCTGCAGATTGTCGGGCGGCCTCAGTCCATCTAATAGTGCTTTATCTCTCTGCGTAATCATTGCTTCATCGGTAATATTGGAAGTGCCCCATGAAAGACACAAGACTTCCAGAAAACGCTTCTCTCTCAAGTTCGCGGCTTGGGATTCTTCTACTGCATTTGTCACGCTTTCCAAATTTTGAATGGAAAGTCTTCCCCGGATGTTATTAAGCCTATTTAGCTCCCCAAGTCCGCAATATTTCTTAGCAAGAGCTTTATCTTTGGGCAATATAAAGCGACTTGACCTATGCAACGAACTCAATTGCCCTAATCCACGTGGCATATAACTAAGTTTATCACAATAATCTATGTTTAGAATTTGAAGGCTGACTAACTTTCTTATACCCCTTGGCAATTCTTCGAGAGATCCACAATGGTAGAGATTAAGATTTTGCAAATTCTGCAATCTCGTGATGGAGTTAGGAAGCCTTTTGAGTGCATCATTGTAAGACAGATCGAGATATGTAAGATGCTTGAACTTATAAATGGACCTTGGCACCTTCTTGACCCCCGTGGCATGCAAATCCAAGATACGCAATCTTTTGAAACTTTGAATGAGTTGATGTAGATCTACTTCACTTGTTGGTTCCTTTCTCACATTTTCGAAAGTATACAGATATGTTCTTAGTGCACTTACTTTCAAGCACTGGATTGGAAGTTTACCCATCAAATTGGAAGTTAAATTATGAGATATATGACGAGTTCTTTCATGTATACGTTTTGTATCATCCCATGTCACCCAACACTCGGTCCCAGCAACTGAGCAGGCTAGATCATGCATCAAATCATGCATCTTGCAAGTTCCCACACCCTCTCGAAATTCTTGGAAGAAGTTGCGCTTAAGTAGATCCATGAAATATCCATGAGCAATGTCTTCTAAATGCTGACCTCTATTTGGTGGCTGAATAAATCCTTCTGCCATCCAAAGATCGACCAAAGTTTGCTTTTTTAACTCATAATCTTTGGGAAACAATGAACAGAATGCAAAACATTGTTTCAAATGTGAAGAAAGATTGTCATAACTTAGCTTCAGAACCAATATTATGTCTTCCGTTTGACGCACTTCTGGGACCTCATAATCTTTGAAATGTAACCAGTCGGATTTAGTTTGCTTAAAGAATAGTAAACTCCCAACAGTTCGAATAACTAATGGAACACCGAAGCACTTTCCAACTATATCTTTACCAATAGCTAGCATGCCAGGGTCTTGTGACTGCTCTTCGTTACAACAAGCTATTTGCATTAGCAAATTAAAAGACATATCGTCAGATAAGCCTTTGAGAGAATAAGCCTGAGTAGGGCTAGTGATCTTCGCAACCGAAGGAAGGCGTGTAGTTATAAGGATCTTGCTTCCTCTAGCACCTCCCGACAATAAAGTTTGTAAGTTCAACCATTTTGCTCGGTTTTCATCCCACAAATCATCTAAAACTAAGAGGTATCTCTTTCCATTAATCTCTCCTTTCAGTTCATTTGGCAACAATTCCTCAACCTTCGTTGGTTCTCCCTTCTTTGCAAAAGCTATCATAGTTTTCACTATTTTTGTCATGTCAAAGTCATTAGAGACACAAACCCACATTTTCAAGTTAAACTGTGTACTGACCATCTCATCATTATACACGCTTAGAGCAAGAGCTGTTTTTCCAAGCCCCCCAATACCAACTATTGGAAGGATGGAAACGTTCTCCTGCACGTCTGAGTCCAGTAAAAATTTCATGATCTTCTTCTTATCATCTTCTCTCCCTATAAAAGGTCCCTCATGTATAATCGGACGCATATCTTTTCCCTTCCTCCACTCTCTCACAGGGCGCTCATCCAAGTGGAATCCCTTATCAGCCTTAATGGCTTCTATTCTCTCCCTCACGTCTCTTAGTTTGTAACTCATCTTCATTTTAAAAGCAAGTTGGTTTGAACTTGAGAAAAATGTCCTTACCTCCTTCATCATTTCATTGTGGCCCCTCAGTTCTCGTCGCATAGCTTCCATATTGAATTCTTCAAGCACGTCCTGTGCATCATAGAAAGCTTCTTTCAATTTACCAACCCAACCTTTGATTTGGGGACTCTGGTGGTATTGCTCTTCTGCATGGTCTAGTACAGACTGAATATTGAAGACAGTGTCCCCAAGCGCCTTAAGTTCATGATTGACGCCCCATAACATTCCAACATGATCTAATGCTTGAGGAACCAGATAAGCAATGATCTTTCCAGCAATACTGATGATGACAGCTTCCGCCATTTTGGTTCTCTCTATCTCTCTGTGGATAGGAAGATATTAGTCTAGTCGGTCCAAGGCTATACGCTTATCAGAACATGTATAAGAAGTTTATGTTAAAGCTTACGTCAGAGTTAGCAAACCAAAAATCCTGACAAAGCTAATATTCAACTTCCTTGACTGACTTGAGTTGTTGAACATAGGAAGTCTCGTCCTCCACGCAAGCCTCAATCAAAAATGCATATGGGACCCACAGAGGTCGGGTCTGAGGTCCACGATTGCAGCCTAATTGTAAGCTGTTATCAAGAATTAAACCTAGGTGTGGTTATTGGTTCACAATTTCCCGACGAGATTGACTTTCCCCATATATCAATCATTTCAAAAGAGGCTGGCCTTTTTCATCTATTATTTTTTCAGGATTATCTAGAATCGCTATCAAAAACCATTCCACAACTCAGCTTTGATTGGATAGAGACTCCCAAATTTTCAAAAATAGCATTAATCACGTTAAGAGAGAGCCAGAGAGGATTAAAGAATTTATAGATTTTGGTTAATTCATGATATATTGGATTTTATTATAATTATCATTCGATGAAAGGTTTTGCTTAGCCAATATAAATGTTTAAAATTACTATTCTTAGTTTAAGGCTTCATTCTTTATTTTTTTTCAAAGGATGGCAAGTCATTCTCTAAACTTTTGGGATGAATTTGATGTATGACAAAATTAGGATCAAGAGCTTGCGTTATGAGCCAAGGGAATATTAGTTAGCTTTAATCGAGGCACTGTGAGGTGTGAGAATTGGTGTATATTTACATACATACGTAATATGCATTAGTATAGAGATTCTTTCCTTAAATTTGAAGGTTTTGTATACATGGGTAACATGATCGATATGTTAACATTTTGATATGAACACTATGCCTCTCAGTTTAAAACTCTTCTTCCTATTGTCACGTGACATTATTACTATAATTTTACTAAAATATTGCAATTTGATTTGGGAAGTTCCCTCTCCTTGCAAATTTCTCAAATTTATTTGCTTCCTATGAATAAATGCTTCTATATTTTTTCGTCCTTTTTTCTTTTTCCAATTCTCTAAGTAGATTGCTTTAAAGATCTCTTCCCATGCTAGGCAACGTGAAATTCTATATTTTGGCATTTTGTGGATGTCATTTCTTTTTCATAAATTTTAGTAGTCCCATCATTTTCTGGTGGCGCCCATTTCCATTGCTTCATCACATGCTTTCCTTAAAAAATCATGCACGTTCACATGCTTTCCTTAGAAATCGATGCAGGGTCACATGCATGCCCCAATTTTTTAGTAATAATATCGAGTACTAAAATCAACTGGATCTAGTTCTTGAGAAGATAGAAAAGTATTATAGCTGTTTGGGCAACTTCAGCATCTAACTTCGCATAGCAAAAAACTTTATATTCATGAATCTCTGATTTTTCTCATATAAGAAAAAAAAAGAAGATTATGATGTATCGTTGTTAAAACCAATAAACCCAACTTTAAGCTCGTGAATCTCTTCATTTTCTAATGATGCCCATTTTTATGGTTTTGTTGTTTAGTAGTGACATCAAAGTATTAAAGTTAACGAGATTTGGATCTTGAGAAGACCGAATGTTATTATAGGTGCCTGAGCAACTTCAGCATCTCATTTCGCATGGTAAAAGAATTTATGTTCATGAATATCTGCATTCGCCCAAATTTAGAGATAGAGAGAGAAGATTATGAAGTATCGTGTGAATGAAATAGTTTGAAACATTTTGTGTGCCACAAAGGAATTATATGTTGGTATTGAAGTACCAATGTGTGGTGGGCTCATAAAAGCAAGCTGAGAAGAATATTTTTTAACTTTTAATTTTAATGTGTGCAATGGTAAAACAGCTCTTAAAGTTGGCTAATCTTCTCTTTGAATTTTATTTAGAATCGGAAGCTGGGGACATGTTAAGTGTTTTTATGTGCCCATTATGGAGAAGGCTAATAGCCTAAATATGTAAATCTCGAGGGCCATGTTTACACCATAAAAGTCATATCTCTAAATCCAAATAAAAGACACTGATAGTTTTCCCAAGCATTCTTTGTTTCAGCTGAAGATGAGTGATCATGAGGGATTTAAAAGGATTTTTTTTTGTAATTTCGAAATGTTACAGTCAATTTGAGCCATGTCATAATAAGTGATAGAACAAGGTGAATCAATTGTAATAAAAATCATCGCTCGTACAATGCTCAGGCTATATTCATCTTCAAAAAAGAAGAGAGCTTTTCTCTAATTAGTTGCTATAAGAAAGCACGAACCTTGCTAATAATGGGCTGACTGATGGTCGACCAACAAAAGCAAGCCCACGACCCCTGAGATAAGACGGCGTTGGCAAGATTGAGACAGAGAACAGATCAGCGCAAGACAGAAGAGAGAGAGAGAGATTGAGAGCACCACTGTAGAAAGTCGAGACACTAGAGAGATTGAGAGAGAGAGAGAGAGAGGGGGAGGGAGGGAGGGAGGGAGCGAGAGGCCAAATTCGAGTGTGAGAACTAGAAAAGAAGTGGAGTTTTAAATAGAAAAGATTCAGGATTGGTTTTGAATGAAAGCCAGTTCTGCCCGAGAATTAACTAGGCTGGTTTCTAGGTCGAAACTGACCACTTCAAGATATACAATCAAGAATTGAATTGGTCAAGGCCAGCTCCCAAAATTTTTATTTGGACTAACCAAGTCCCTGAACCGTCCTAAAATTGGTATGGTTTGGTTTAGTTCGGTTCTCGAATTGAACCAGCTCGACTGCTCATCTCTAATAAAATGTTATATTTTGAGTTTTCATCAAACATTATAAAACTAATCACTCGATTAGTAGAAAGGGAAGGAACATCATGGAGCATAGAGTTCCTTTCATTCGAAGCAAAGCTCTAGTAGAGTTGTTGAAAAAGTTTTCCCTTTTGAGGTTTTGAAAGGCCCACTGAAATTCAATGTCCTCACACCCAATTGCTTTGTTAGCATCACAGAGAAAAGACGTGTCCCGAAATTGTCTTATTAAAAGGGCACTTAAAGTAAATGTGACACCTAGATTAAAAAATAAACATGACATAGATAGCAAGTGCAGCTTGCACCACAACATCCGTAAGTCTATCATTAGGAAGCAGCTTGTTCAGGGTATCAACCCATCCTTAGGAACATTATGATCAATCCAAATAGGTCAATGTCATAGCAACTTGGACCTCCTATTTCTGACAAATTCCCAAGCATCAGCAAATGGCATTAGAGCATGGCAAGATTTAATCACGTAAGCTTGCTTAGATTTCAACAGAAAATCAGATCTAGCAGGGATCCATTACCAATTATGACCATAAATAACTTCTGAAACTTTAACATTCATGTCAAGGCAGCATTATTACACAACTCTTGAAGAATGAACTCCTAGCGGTGCTCCAAAATGGCCATGATCAAACCATAAGAAGTAGATTTGCACTTCTCAGCAATATGTTTGACATGAGGCTTAAGTATGCTGCTCACATTAAAAAGCATCCATCAAATCTAAGTAGAGTCACTCTTAGGCTCAACAAACCAAATACTCTGGTTTCATATGTATAAAGTTTGGCACCTACATTCGTGTAGGACTTTCTATAATTTTATGTATGCTTTTGCTGAACACTTATTCTTACTCTTCACGTGCATTGTCAATTAGAGTATTTAAGTGAAAGAAACAACAATTTGTATAAATTAACTATTCAAATTAATTATTAAAGAAAAAAACCAAAAAGTTTACACAACACAAAGACAGTCCATAGGACGAGTACGGTGAGGCTCTTCACTGGTCCACGTGTATGAAGCCGTGCTGCAATCTGCAGCATGACGTTACAAAATGCCACGTGACTGACGTAGCCAAAAAGCAACTGAATTCGGCCATGGTTAATTATTAACCATTACTTTTTTTTTTTCTTTCTTTCCTTTCTTTTAAGGTTCCGCGCCACGTCTGTTTTCTCCCAACTTCTCTGCTATTTTTAGAGAGGGAGACCGGGCGCTTTTGGAACTCTCAATATTAAAAGCCAAATATTAATATATCAATTGTCACTCATGAATGGTCAACTACCTCAGTCATTTCATAAAACATAACATGGGAACCCTACCTCAATAAAAATCCTCTTAAAAAATAATAAAAGTGTACAATAATAATAGATAGTAAAAAAATATTTAAATGACATATACCAATTACAAAACCTATGTGTGTATCTATATATAATAAAAGAGGTAAGTTAGTGTTGAAGTATTGTCTAAAAACATTATCTTAGATTAAATGCTATGATTAAGCTTTTTCTGTTTTATTTTTAAGCAATGTTTAGAGTTGCAAGGGAACCATCCCGGGGTGGAGGCTTGTTCAGTTTCTAAAAATGGAAATAAATAAAGTTTTTAATTAATGTTAAGAAAAGTGGAAAGGATAGAGTTTCGTGAAGATATAGCTCAGCCATTAAGCTCCATTTGTTTTACTTTCTCAATATAAATATGTATGTATATATACATAATTTGGTTTCACAAATAACAGATAGTAAAATAGAACAAAATAAGGTAATCATGATTATTAGAGTAGCTGAGTTTACTTAGGAATTGTTTGTTTATGCTTTTAAAAATGCAAAAACTAAATTTTAAAATGTCACTTAAATATTAAAAGATTTGAAAAAAAAAATAGGGAAAAAACCATTAAAAAAAAAAAAAAAAAAAAACAAACTTTGCTTAGAGTGACTTATTTACCATAAACTATTTTTTGTGACACCATAAATCGAAATTGCCCACTATGATATATTTACTCCAAACTTTTCCTCTAACACAAAAATCCTAAGATTTACTTGTGTGACACATTTACCCAAAAAAATTTGTGACATAAAAAACCCTAAAAAAATTTCTATGACACAAATTTTTAGGATAAATATGTCACATAAGTAAAATTTTTGGGATAAATGTGTCACAAATATATAAGTTTTGAGTTTTTTATGTCACAAAAAGAGTTTTGGGGTAAATGTGTCACAGTGAGCAAAGTTTGAAATTTTTGTGACTTTTACCCAAAAAAAAAAAAACTATGCTTAAATTATCATCAATATTTAACAGTTGTGAAGATTCAAGCCCAAAAAAATAATGTAAAAACTTGTTCAAGATTATATATATTGATACCAAATAGCCCTCAAGATCCGGGGTTCTATATATGAAGATAAGAAAAAAAAATGTAGGGTGATTTCAAGTAAATATATAGAAAATGGAATTATAAAGAATGATTAAATGAACAATATAAAAGTGAATGATATAAACTATGGATGATAACCTTCCACAAGGGCGGTAATCTGCATGTGAGTAGGGTATTGTAAAGAGTAAATAAAAATGATTAACAATGTGATCTCACGTAGGGGCGGTAGTCCGCACTCAAGCAGAGATCCCACTAATGTGTTAAAAAAGAAAATGTGACATTTTACAAGAAGAGATGTCTGCGCTCAAGTAGAGATCCCACGTAAAGAAAAAGTAAAAGAGAGCCGAGAATATGAAATAATGATACCAACCAAAATTTGGTTGGTTATATTATTGAGTGATAAGAAAACTTACTGAAGATGGATGATACAAGTAATTGGAAACCAATACAAGTGATTGGAAACCTTTCAGCCTGATCTTAGGCCCTGACTCACACTCCGTAGACGAACCTTGCCTTGAAATAGTGATTACAAGTTATCTGAGGTAATTTGTAGTGATTGCGAAGTGGTTACAAGGTAACAAGAGTGATTACAAGTGATTAGGGATGAAAGTGAGAGAGGGATGTGATTGGAGAAAGCCTTGGACGCAAGAGAGCTTGAATGCTAGAAGCTTGAAGTGCTACCCTCCTCTTTTTCTTCTCCTCCTTTTATAGGCAAATTCGGGCACTTTTGAACAAAGTGAACAATAATATTTTTTTTTTTAGCTTTGGCCCATTCGCCTGATAGGATTCTTGGGCAGAGTCTTCAGGCCAGATTCTTAAAAAATTCGCATGATGGGATTATTTTCTTTTTTGTCCATTTGTCTTCTTTGTCCATTTCTTTTCTTTTTGATTTTGTCCCTTATAGTAATTTGGTGATGAAATTTCGTCTATTCATCTTCTTCTTCCTCCTTATCCGACAAATTGATGCCATAGCAGTAATCCTCATTGGTGTTGCCACTGTGATGAGATTTATTAGAGGAATCTAGAAAATTTATTTCTGAAATGAGTTTTTGCAATGCATTGCGAAATTCATCAAGTGATTGGACGGTTGTTAAGTGAGCTTGGGCTAGTGATTTTTGCTGGAGAAATTATGAAATTTTATGATAAATTGGTGATTGAGATCGGAATTATTAGATAAATTTTTGTCTTCCTTTTCTTTTCCTTCATCTATTTTAGACTTTATTGTCAAGATTTCTTTTTGCATATGAGCTTGAGTAGCTTTGAGAGCCTATATTTCTAATTTCTGATGATTTATTTCATTGTGAAGATCATTTATATTAACAGGTCTTGATTGAATTTTCTTATTTTTATTCAAAATATCTTTGAGATTATAAGTTGTATTAGAATTAGTAATTTTCATTGAAGACTAGAGTCTAACAAAAGGTGACACCTAGATTTAAAATTAAGCATCCCCGAAATAGTAAGTGTAGCTTGTATGACAACATTGGCTGTCTATCAATACTAACCAGCTTGTTCATAATATTAATCCAAACTTAGTAACATTAGAATTAAACCAAGTAAGTTTGCCATAGCAACATGGACCTCCTATGTTTCTATTCTTAAGCATCAGGAAATGGCATTAGAGCATGGCAAGATTAAATCACATAACCTTGCTTAAATTTCAACCAGAATGTTAGAATATTTAAATAATAAAATATACAATGATTGCATCCAATTTAGTAAGTAAGGTAAGTCAATGTTGATGCATAGTTTTAAAAACATCATCTTAGGTTAAATGCAATGATTAAGTCTTTTCTGATTTATTTTAAAGCAATATGTCTAATTAATGTTAAGGAAAGTGGGAAGGAATGGAATTTTGAAATGACATAGCTCAACCATTATGCTCCATTTTATCTTACTTTCTCATATATATATATATATATAAAATAGCTTGTTTTCCCAAATGACACACGGTACAATAGACCGGAAGAAGGTAATTATAATCATCAGAGTTAGCTGAGTTTTCTTAGGATATTTATTTATGCTTTTGAAAATGCAAAAACTAAATTTTATATAATGTTATTCAAATTTTAAAGGATTCTGAATAATTATGTATAAATTAAGCATTTATAAGTGTTGTGAAAATTTCCAATGCTTTAAGCCAAATACATGTAAAATTTTGTTCAAGATAATATTAGATTAATATATATTTATTATATAATACACATCAACACAGCCCTTAGATAGGATGCAAAGCTCAAAATTCATTACAGCCGACATCATTGTCCTCCGATTTGATGTGTCTTCCATTTCTCTTTCACCTTTTTCCGAGTGCAACCATAAAAGGGAGGAAGACAGAGAATGGATATCACAAAAAAAAAAAAAAAAAAAACATATATTTATGATAAATTTTAGTCAAGTAAAAATTTTAAATTAATAAATTTATGATAAATTTACTTTTTATTATTTTGTATTAAATAAAATTAATATCACAAAAAAGTATAAATTGACATATCGATAATAAAATAATTTAATTATAAAATTTAATGGATAATATATTTATTATAGATATATCAAATTAATTTGAAATAAATTTATTAGAAATATATTAATTTAAAGTTTTCCGAATGAAACCCTAGAGATAACGTGTTTGGGAAAGCAAAGCAAAACAAAAATCAGAGGGTAAAAGCATCTTTCACATGGGGCTGCATTCACACTTTGGGGTCAAGAGATTCTGTTGGTACATGGCAAAATTGGATCGGACGATGTGTACAGAGACAAATAGGACGAGATGATGGAGTTGGGTCCATGGCTATCACTAAGGCCTGAGCTAGGGTCCATATCAATGAAGCCGTACTGCGACATACATCGCGACGTTGACAGAAGACATGGCAAAAAAAAAACTCAACTCTATCGTGATTAATTAGGGCCTGTTTGCTAAAATAATTTCCGTTATCCAAAATAAAAAATTTTGTTCTTTTATTTTTGGGAATGAAAAAAGAATAGAAATGTGTTTGGTAAAATTTTTGTTCCTGAAAATAAAAAAAATATTTTTTTGTTCCTAGAAATAGATTTGGAACATAAATATAAAGTAGAAAAAAATAGCTTATTATCTCCAGAAACAATTTTTTCTTTTTTCTTCTCTTTTATTTCCTTATTCTTCCTTTTGGCTAGTCATCGGAACATTGCCAACCCCCGGTGACGCCAAGCCATGGCAAGGCTCATTGGCTTGAGCCTCGCCGTGGCTGGCCGAGGCTCGGCCTCATTGGGCCACTGCTAGGTCAACATCACTTAGCGGTGGCCTGGCGAGGCCAAGCCTTGTCGATGGCTAGGCAAGCTCAGCCTCGCCAGATCTGGGCCAGCTCAAGCTCGCCTAGCTAAGGTGAGGCTGAGCCTCGCCGATTGGAGCGAGGCTCGGTCTCGCTCAAATCTCGCAAGACTCGGCGAGCCTCGTCGAACCTCACCCGGTTGGTCGCCAACCGACGCCATGGCCACGGGATCGGCCACAAAGGAGGAAAAAAAGAAAAAATATAATAAAAATATTAAAAAATTAAAAAAAAATAACAAAATTATACAATTTACCAAACACATTTTTATCTAGGGAATAGAAATTTTTGTAATTACCAATTGCGTTCTTATATTCAGAAATTATTTTCGGGAACCAAAACAAAAAAAAAAATTATTTCTCATAAAAAATTGTTCCCCGTAATAGAATCGTTATCAAACGCCCTTAGCAACCATCACTTTCCTCCTTTGATTTTCTTTTTCTTTTTACTTTTTGTGCCACGTTACCTTTACGTTTTTAGAGAGAGAGACCAGGTCCTTTTGAAACTACATAAATTAAGGACATGTTTGATGACATTCCTATTTCTCTATTTTTCTCTTCATTTACTCTTTAAAACAAAAAATAACTAAAATTTATTTATGAACATTTTTCTATTTTTCGGAATAAATTAATAATCAAGATAAATTTAGAACATAAAAAAGTAGTAAAAAAATTTACTTTTTTGTTGCCAACAACAAAAAGAGGTACAATGATATTTTAGAGAAACAAGTTCACTATAATCTAATACTCATCTTTACACAATCAATATAAGATCTGGGTGAGACCCACATCTAGGCCAGGTCTCCTAACCTGATTAGAGTCACCATTTTTCAAAATAAAATAAAAAATTCAGAAATTTAGGAAATGATTTAGAAATTAGATTTTAAGTAGGTCTACTAAATTTCAGTATTAATTCTAGTTTAGAATTAGTTTGGCATAAAAAAGTGGAAATCTTTTGATGAAAATTGGATTCACAATTGAATAAGCTCTTAGAGTTTTACCATATGAATTTTTTAATGTCATTTTCTTTTAGAGACAATGTTAAGTCAGAATAGCTTGATGACTTGACTAAGAGAAGTCAGTCTTCTTTCCTTAAGATGCTATTGGAGACATCATTTAAAATCATCTACAATTTTGTTTTAATAGAAAATTAAATGACTTTAAACAAGTCTTTTCCATTATTATTTGTATTGTGTTCAAAGCAGTCGAATAAGCTTGTACTACATGAATTTTCAATGTCATTTGCTCGAAGATTTGTCCATTATGAGTTATTTTGTCCTTGTTCATGACACCAAGCAATGTTTGGTCTTTTTTCTTGTGGTTAAAAAAAGCTCAAAAAATCTATGCATTTGTTTATTACAATGTCTAGAGATTTATTGTCAACCTACTTATACCGTGAGTTATAAACTACTAGGACTCTCTGTTACTATTTTCAACAATCCATCTTTGACTAATTATTACATTAAAATTTCTACGCCATCTTAGAATTATCTTGATATAAAAATCCAGTTTTATTCAAATATAAATTGTTAAGTCCCACTGACTTTTTTAATTAAATGAAAAAATTAGGAATGGAAATTTTTAGATTATACCAAATGCATTTCTATCTTTTTATTTAGAAACTAAAAATTTTATATAGTTATTAAACTTGTCCTCCTATAAAAATAAAAAATTATTTTTTTTAATAAAAATCGTTTCGGATTGTGATAACGCAAAGCTAGAGAATTCGCTGTAGATGGTATCATTGTCCTCATTTTCCCTTATCCTCTGTTTTTCTTACTTTCTCCTTTTTCTCCAAAGGCAACCATAAAATGGGTAACAGGACTACGTGCTTGGAGAAGCGAAGCAAAACAAAATGCAGAGTAAAAAGCATCTTTCAGGTGGGCCCACGACCGCACTTAAGCGTGGAGTAACTGTTGGTACGTGGGGAAGCTGGGTTGGACAGCGTGTACAAAGATAGGTAGGACGAGTATGATGATAGAGTTGGGTCCACATCTCTGAATTTGTACCGCCATCAGGTTGACAGAAGACATGGCCAAAAATGAACTTAACTCACCATGGTTAACTATTAACCATCGCTGTATTCTATTGTTTTGTTTTGTTTTGTTCTTTTCATTTGTGTGTGCCACGTTTGTCTCCCTCTTCTTCTTCTATGAGATCACACTTTTGAAACTCTATAAATTAAATACCAAATGTTGATTTATTAGTTGTACTCATTAATAGCCAACCACTTCATTCGTTGCATAAAACTTAAAATAAGTGCGTGACAATATTAGATAATAGAAAGTATTTAAATGATAGGTTAATATCACGAAAATTTTTAAATTAACACATCTATGATAAATTTAGGTTAAATTAATTTTTTAACCACAAAAAATCTTAAATTGAGATATTTATGACGAATTTACTTCAAAATAATTTTTTGATATTTAAAATTTTCAAATCGATATATTTGTGATAAATTTATTTTTTATTAGTTTTTGTCAAATTGGATTAATACTATCAAAATTCACACATTGGTTCACTTGTGATAAACAAAAGGTAAAACCTAAAACGATACATCCGTCAACTATCATGTGTTATCTAATTCAGCAATTTGACAGTAAAATTTAATAAAAACTAATGGAGAGTAAATTTGTCAAAGGTAATTTGAATTTTTTTATGGTAAAAAAATTAATCTAGAATAAAATTTTTACATATGTACGAATTTAAGATTTTCTTGTTTTGTTAACCCTTAAATGATAGATACTAATGGCAAAACATTCCACTTCATCAATGCTCCCTGTGCGTGTAAGCAAGAAAGATGACATCCACTTAATATGTAAGTTGATGTTCATATATCACTATATCACTCCAGAAGTAAGGAAAAAAAATCACAAACTCTAAATTAAATTAAGAGCGACACATCTACTCAGAATTTTTTTATGATATAAAAAATTATAAATTATACCCGCTATGACTCATTTACTCTAAATAGTTTCTCATGATATCAAAACCTAGTGTGATACCCACTATGATTGCGTGCAATGATTTTCTAACAAAAACAACATCACTTTTTATTTTAGTCAAGCCACGTTGACGCAACGTGAACATCACTTATCTTCCATCGTCCATATAGGCAAATGGGTCAAAGAGTGACACAAGTATATGTTTAGGATTTTAAGTTTAGGATAAATGTGTCCCGGTAGGTATAATTTAGAGTTTGTAATGGCTTTTTCCCTAGATTGAGTTTTATTCTATTTTATTATCACATAGTATATCTAACTAATTTAAGAGAGGTGAGAAAGAGTATAATTTTGTGATAATGCGACTCAATCATTAAACTGCACTCTACCGAACTTTCCTATCTTCGATAGATATGTATGATGTATGCATGTAGAGTTTTGGTTTCACAAATAACACAGAATAGCTGAATTTTCTTAACACTCATTTGTTTGTGTTTTTTAAAATGCAAAAAAAATTGTTAACTTTTCTGTTAAAATTCAAAATATGATTTAAACACAAAAATGGTGAAAAAATACATATAAATTACGTTTGTGAAAATTTTACATGCTCTAGGCCTAAAAATTATAAAACTGATTTCATATTAAGATTAATTAAATTAAAAGGATAAGGTCTTGTTGATGTTTGTGAAAGCGGAGAGCT
The DNA here is from genome assembly GCA_014182395.1 of Eucalyptus sp. ANBG9806169. Classification (NCBI taxonomy): domain Eukaryota; kingdom Viridiplantae; phylum Streptophyta; class Magnoliopsida; order Myrtales; family Myrtaceae; genus Eucalyptus; species Eucalyptus sp. ANBG9806169. Next base: position 17,845,016 of record CM024574.1, on the reverse strand, counting down.
TGGAGTCTACCACAGGTGGATCATATCATTGTCCTTTGATTTGACGTGTCGTCTTTTGTCCTTTTCCTTTTTATCTTACTCACTTTTTCCACAAGCCGATCAAAAAAAGTGTGAGATGATGCGTTGGTGAAGCAAAACCACAGCTTTTCAATCTAGTTGGTAGACAAATTGGAATCATCGTCCCCTTACAAAGGCTACACTGCACCTAGCACAATCACTCAAGCCAACCAACCATCTTGTTGCGGCTTAGACCCCAACAGCAGCACAAGAAATGTGCAATCTCTCGTATTCAGTGAATAATATCAGCTTATGCTTTGATCATAAAATGTTACATTTGAGTTCTAACTGCGACTATAATAAAACTAATCACTCGATTAGTAGCGGGGGAGGACCATATTACACAACCATCATGAGATACAGAGTTCCTTTCAATCTAAATAATGTAGATAACCCTATTCTATGCAAAGCTCCAAGGGAGTTCTGAAAAAGTTTTTCTTTTGAGGTATTGTACAGCCCACTGAAATTCAACGTCCCCATGTTCAATAGCTCCGTCAACATCACAAAGAAAGGCCGTGTCTCGAAACTCTCTCGTAGTCAAACAAAAGGTGACACCTAGATTTAAAATTAAGCATCCCCGAAATAGTAAGTGTAGCTTGTATGACAACATTGGCTGTTTATCAATACTAACCAGCTTGTTCATAATATTAATCCAAACTTACTAACATTAGGATTAAACCAAGTAAGTTTGCCATAGCAACTTGGACCTCCTATTTCTATTCTTAAGCATCAGGAAATGGCATTAGAGCATGGCAAGATTAAATCACATAACCTTGCTTAAATTTCAACCAGAATGTTAGAATATTTAAATAATAAAATATACAATGATCTAATAATTTAAGCTTTTAGAACAATTAATAATTGTCATACAAACATATTACATGATATCAAAATGTGAGGTCCCAAATTCAAATCTTCCAGATTCCTATTTGCCTTTTCAATTGCATATTTTCACACTTTAGGCTAAGGGAAAAATCTAGTCTAAGCATAAGGAGAGTTAGAATATTTATGGTTCTCATTAATATGTTTGACATGAGGCTTAAATACGCTGCTTACGTTCAATAAAATTATCTCGCTAATAATAAAGACATTTTTGGATATAATATAAAATTAAAAAGTCTCTTCTTCATCATTGATCTTATAATAACTTATCTATTTTTCGTCCCTCTTATCTCAAACTCACTTTCTAGGTGAACTTGTTATTAATTTCATTAGTCTAAAATATTTATCAAGTCTGTTTATATACTATATCAAAGAATTTATCTTTTTTCCTTATTATATTGACGAGATACTTTATAGAGAGCATGTAAATATTGTGCACAATGACGTATCTTAATATTTTTACATAAACAGTTCAAAGATGATTTTGATTTTTGTCAATCCAAAGTTCTTACTTTATGCAACGTTTTGGTTTGATAAAATTTTATCTACTTAACAATTTATCCATAAATTTGATCAACTATGTAGAAAAGAATTAGATTTCTTGGAAATTTCTCTTTTTGACTAAACAAATCTTTATGGAAGTAATATCTAACTATAAAAAAGCATAGTGCCTTTAATTTACCTAGAAAATCTGCAATAAACAATATATATATATATATATATATATATATATATATATATATATGAAATTCTTAATTTTGGTAAGTAGATTTTACATGGATATATAACTACTAAAAAAATGGAAAATAAGTAAATCTAGGATCTTCAATTTTAATTGCAATTGAATGATAGAAGGCAATTTTACCTTTTCGGTGAAAAATGGATGGAGTTAGTCGTATAGGGGTGGAAATAGCGCCCCCTTTGTTAATTGTCCCTCATTAATGGCCAATCACCTCATTTTAAAGATAAAACTTAGCATCGGCACCATACCTTAATTATTTTACAGAAACTCTCTTAAGGTAATACGAGTGTACAATAACAATATAAAAATTGAAACTACCTAAATGACAAACACTGATAGCAAAACCTCCCTTCGTCAATGCTCCAAACTGTTTCATCACATGCTTTCCTCGGAAAACATTGCACGTCACATGCAAGCCCAAATTGTTTAGTAGTAACATCGAATATTCAAATTAGTAGGATCTTGAGAAGATATAAAATTATTATAGCTCTCTAGGCAACTTCAATATCTAGCTTCACATGGTAATTAAACTTATGTTCATGAGTCTCCGCTTCTCTTCTGCCCTAACGAAAGAGAAGAAAGTACCATTTCGAATGAAGTAGTATGAAATCTCTTATGTGGTAGGCTCATAAAGCAAGCTTATGAGGATTTTTTATAACTTTAAAATTTTAATAAAAGGAATGGTAAAATAGTTCTTGAAGTTGGCTAATCTTCTCTTTGCAATTACTTTATAAAACCCGTATTGTTTTCTCATGTGAATACTTTAATATCTATATAGGCTACCTGAAGTATCCTTTAACATCTGTTTGGATCATCCGCGGGTCTCATGTTCTGCGTGAAAGTCAAGTAGTCATCATCTTTGATAGAGGATGTGGTAGGAGAAGTAACTCTTCTCAACGACTCTTCCAGAAAGATGTAATTCTCGTTTTCCCTTGACAACATGTTTCACGACCATCACTTCATTTATCATTGGTGGTGTTTCTGTTCATCTAACTTTGGTGTCCCTCTTCTAATGCATTTCTTCTTTTCATGCCTTCGGACTCTTGTGTTGTCGTTTTGCATTACGGAAACAAGAGAGTTGCGGGAAGGTTCAACGAAAAAGCCTTTGAGCAACCAGTCAGCCAGTAGGTGACGAAGGCGATTTGTTAGTTCCCACAAAACCAATTGGCTATTGAGATTGCCGCCTAAAACCAACCTTATTCTTGGCTGGTGGGTAAGTTTCCTTTCGTCAAGACACAACGGCAAATGTATATCTTCGCATTGTTACTTAAAAGCACGATTTTTTGTCTATAAGTTTTTTTTTTTTTTTTTTTGGAGACAGGAGGAATCGCCTGAAATGACAACAACCGCGCCGCAAACCCCAGCGACGCTAGCGCATGACCCACCACCATGGCGTCACGCTTAATACACCTAGCTACTCACGCCGAGATTCGAACCCCTCCCCTCTCTTTCGAAGGATCACTTAAGCCTATCCAGCGGAGCCACCATGGCCGGTGATTCTCTTCTATCTATAGGTGTTTGGCGCTTGTTAGTCGCACGATTTTTAATAATATATACATATTGATTGATACATACTTTCGTTTATAATTTTTTTATAATTTTTTTTGGTCGAATTTTTTTTTTTTTAAATAATTTGTGTTGTGGTAGAAAAATAAAAAAGATATATATTTATGTTGAACGCATGCCCTGATTTTTCACATGTTATTATCGCGTAGCATCCAAGTAAAAGCAAAAACGATATGCATATATTAACTATTCAAATAAATAATAGAGTTCAAATCCCCACATTCTCAGGGGGGATGGGGTGGTGACGCGTAAGTTTCAAGAGTGGGTTTCGACTCCCATGCCCTGCAAGAGGCATGTCAAAAGTCTGAGAGAGAGTGTAGAATAGGAATAGAGTATGACTGACAAAAAATAAACATAAATAAATAATAGAGTAAACCAAAAAAGTTGCAAACATATCTTTTAGGTGGACCCAAGGCCCGAGATCACGATTTGGGGGTGAAGATTCCGTTGGTAAGTGGTGAATCTGGAGTGGACAACTGTGTACAAAGATAGACAACACGAGTACGGAGTGGGGCCCACCTCTATGAAGTCATATTGGTACGTGACCGACATAGCCAGAATGCAACTTAACTCTCCACCATGGTCACCTATTAACATCACTTGGTTATTATTATTATTATTTTTTTAAATTTCTTTTTGCGTTTTGCGCCACTTCTGTCTCCTTCTTTCCTCCTCTGTATTTTAAAGATAGAGACAACTCTAGATATTAAAGGCCAAATCACCTCAATTGTCACTCATTAATGGCCCACCACCTCATTTACATAAAACTTAATATAAGCACCCTCCTCATTTATTGCGAAAGAACTCCTTAAAGATAATATAAGTGCACAATAATAGTAGATAATAAATAATATTTGAATGACAAATACTAATTGCAAAACCTTTGTCTATATGTATATATTGAAAAAATATGTAAAGTAACATGTCTGATTAATGTTAAGGAAAGAAAGAAAGAATAAAGTTTTGCAATGATATAGCTCAACCATTAAGCTCTATTCTATCTTACTTTCTTATTATATATATTAGATTAGCAATGGTCTCTTCAGCAATGCCCCCGAGGACAGCTTTTGCCATTTTTGTTCTCTCTTTGGATTAGAAGATGATTAGTCCAGTGGTTCTAAGTCCATAGACTTCTCAGGACATGTACAGCAAGTCTGTGTTGAAAATAGCATTTCTCATCGGCCACACATAACAAAAGGTGAAGCTTAAGTCCATAATGCATCTAGGACCCACTGACATTGATATTTATTTCGCAGGTTGGTTTTATCTGGCAGTTTCCGAGGCTCGGAAGCAAGGGAGAATAGGACCAAGTTGTGAAAGCAAATTGCCTCTCCAAGGACAAACACTTCATTTTTTTTCCCAAGGTTTCGTTCTATATATTAATTTTTTTAAATGATGGAGGTCATTGTTTAATTTATTGGGATGGATTTTGAGGTATGACAAAGTTGGTAACAAAAAAAAAAACCTAGGGCATATTAGTTTGCTTTGATCCAACACCGTGAGATGTGTGATGTGATTAATTAGTAACTTATATGTGTAGATATATTGATACATATGATATACACGTTAGGACAGAGATTATTTCCATTAAAATAGAAAGTTTTATATGCATGGATAACACCGGATTTGTTAACATTCCATTGCCAGCACTACATCAGCACTACACCTCTCAATTCAAAACTCTCCTTCATATCTTCACTTGACATTATTGGTATTATTTTACTAAAACCTTACTGTTTAAGGAAGTTCACTCTCCTTGCCAATCTTTCAAAACTATTTGCTTCCTATGAATAAAATGCTTCTAGATTATTTCTTTCTTCCTTTATTTTTTCATATTCTCTAAATAAATGAATAAAACTGCTTTAAAGATCTCTCTTCCAATACTAGACAATATGAAAACTTGCACATTTATGTAATGTAAAATGATATATTTAGACATTTTATGCATGTCACTCCTTTTTTTATAAATTTCAAAAGGATTCACATGTAGGGCAAAACGACATACACACGATTTTTTCTAGCATATACAATATGTACAAAATCTTTTACTATCTCAGTATCCAATTGCAATTATATCGGTTAGTTTAGAATACTCTTTAGTTCAAATTTATAGCTTTTTCTTTAACAATTACTATAAGATAAGTCATCTTTCTTATCTTTTGTGTCTGGCGCTTATTTCAATCCCCCTAATATATTATTCTTCCATTCGATGTACACAATCAAATCTTTGCCAAGTTTCCTTGTGGATGTTTTTTAATAGTGCTTGCAAGACCGTAAGAATTCCTAATTGGCCATTAATGACAAGTTAGTGACATCGGACCAAGTAGACCTTGTGCAACAATAAAATTTGTTGAAGTGGTATGGATTATTGTGACATGGCTAGAATGTGCAAAGCATCTTTTAACATCCTAGAAAAATTCGGAGTGTTAAAAAAATCCATGCCGCTTTCTTGCTTGAATACTCTAATACCTGCTTGAACTACGCAAGATACCCTTAACATACTTGTGGAGCATCTTTTGTAGTGTAGACACGTTCATCTCTGTGTATGCGCCTAAGCTATGTGTGAAAGACCAGTAGCCATTATCATTCATGGAGGATGTGATAGGAGTAACTCTACTTAACCTTGTGCAGCAATGAAATTTGTAACTCTTCCAAAAAGAACGTAACTTTCGTCTTCCCTTCCCAAGAATATGTTTCCCGACAATCATTTCGACAAGCATTTTTTTTTTCATTACGGAAACAAGAAATACTGTTTGTCCACTGGTGCTTGTTTGGTAATATTCAAAGAATTTCTCCAAATTTTTTTGTCTCGAAAGTGAAGCAAAAGACAAAAAGAGGTAATGGCAAAGAAACTCCAATAAATTCCAAGAAGACCACAACTTTTGCAGGACACAAATTGAAGTTTGTTGCTTCGCTTTTCGCATCCCTCCTCATGAATCCCCATGAGAACGTCTCTTTTTCCATCACTAGTAGAACTTCCATGCATTATGTTTGGATTAATCTCTGTTGTTTTTTCTTTTTTCAAATTTGTCTCAATTTGAGGCATTTGTTAAAAAATTGCCACAACGTAATGATTTTATTGACACAATTCGTTTACCCTGTGAATTGGGTGATGTGGAGAGAGTTTGTATTGGCTTAGATAATCTTAGCATCTAATGTCTTTATTGACGTGGCAACATCTCAATATGCCATATTGGACACTTATATGGACATTTAACAACTGTTTAACGGTGTTGGCATCATGTCAACATTTTTCGTTTGGAACATTAACGAAGGCCTCACATTGACCCTCATGAAAAATTCAGATAATTGATTGAATGAGAAAACTTTAGGTACCTAATTGCGAAAGGGCTAATAATACAAGTACTTGTAATGTCATTGTTCCAAAGAGTTTATCACAAAATCATTGGTCTAGGCTCAAATCTCAAACATACTTTTGTTTATGGAATATTTGCTCACAACTCATCCTCTTGATTCATTTCTTGGTTTCCCTTTAATAATTTTCCTTTGTAAGATTATTCATTCTTTCGCGTGAAAGAAAACAGGAGATAGTTTTGTTAATTTCACGCGCCAAAAGATTTCAATGGCTAAATGTCAAGCACATTGGAAGACTACAAAATTTCTCAATGTCGATTTCCCTTAGATTTTTTCCTAATCATTCTATCATAAAAATTCAAGCTTTACACTTGAAAATTTTTAGTGGATTATCAAACGTTTGATTGAAAATAAACTTTTTCTTAGTACTTGATCTTAGTTCGGTTGGATATCATATTAATAGTATTATCATCACATGTAACTGTACGGGCACACTTAATTTAAAACCTCACTATGATTTCTTTACCAATTACATCTAATTTGCCTAAATAATATTTTTTGTAGATAATTTGTTCCAACTTTTCGAGAGATCAATTGATATAATCTGGAATCCCCGGTCTGACCCGCAAGAGACAAAATTGATACCCCAAAGAATATATTGCAGCCCAATATAAGTAGTTAACGACTACTTAATAGCATTGATGTCATATAAACATTTTTTGTTCATGATTCAATGGAGGTCTTGCATTGACCCACATCCTAAATGTCGAGATAATTGATTGAATGAAAAAAACTCTAGATACTTGATTGTCAGTTCATAGGTAAGAAATTTCATGCACCTCACGATCTGGTTTTATTTCAGTCAATTTGAATATTTTTGGAAGCCGTAGATACAGAATGAAATAGTTGACGTTTCTTTTATGAAGGGTTTGCTTCAACCACACGTATGTAAAATCGAATAAGCGCCTCCTATGATTGTCTTTCTCTTTTCCTTATTCAGCCAGATCCCAAATGCTTGAAACAAGGCGCCATCAAATCATATATATGTGCCAAGATACACACACACACACACAAGGCAATTGTTAATGATAGTTGTAAAGTTATACACATATCTCAACAGTATTGAAATACTCCCTCATCCATTTAATTTTGGTGCTCTTCACCGCATTATGGTCAGTATTGTATATTTTTGTTCTCTTTTAATAGTCAATAACTTCGCGGATTCCATAATTTTTTATTTTGTGAAAAAAGAAAAACGGAAAATTGATAGTGCTTGCAGTTGAGGCCTCCATGTACCAAATTAGATTAGTGCATTTGTCAATTTTTTTTTTATTTTTTTTTTAATGTAGGCACTCATATTTGGTTCAAGTACACCAACTTATGAGGTTGGAGTTGAAAACAATCAACCATAAAAACAGCTCATTTTATGCTAATTCCTTATTCTTAATCAGATGTGATCTGGAAATATCGGACATAGACACTAGTAAATTTCATATTTTAGATTTCATAATTAAAGGACCTCATTAATTGGCATCAAATTCAAATGAACTTTGGATTTCATAAAAAAGATGTTTACTCGCTTATTAATTTTTTCTTTTTTTCTTTAATAGATTCCAAGAGGACCAAGACTTTTACACGTTTGTATGTTAGTGGGAAAGAAACTTCAATAGATACCAAGAAGACCAAGACTTTGTATGTCTTTCTTGCCATTACCAATAGAATTTCTAGGCGCTACAAGTCTTGCTTAAAATTAACAATGCCATAATTTTCCTCCAATTCTTTTTGGGTTTAATCATTTTGGGATTTTTTCATTCATTAATCTCTATTGTATCGCAAAGTGATGATGAGCAAATGGAGATAGAACCATAAAGTCTGGGAAGATTAGGACTTTCACCTACTAAAAGTATCATTTTCAGACAAGGACTCTCACCTACCAAAGATGTCATTTTCTTTTCTTTTTCTTTTTTGTGGAAAGTGAAGCAAAAGTGAAAGAGTGATGGCGAGAAAGAAACTAATATATTCCAGGAAGACCAAGACTCTGCATGTCATTTGATTGTGCACGCCTTTTGACGGTGGGAAAGAAACTTTAATACATTCCAAGAAGACCATGACTTTTGCACGATTGTATGTTAGTGGGAAAGAAACTTCAATAAATGCCAAGAAGACCAAGACTTTGTATGTCTTTCTTGCCATTACCAATAGAATTTCTAGGCGCTACAAGTCTTGCTTAAAATTAACAATGCCATAATTTTCCTCCAATTCTTTTCGGGTTTAATCATTTTGGGATTTTTTCATTCATTAATCTCTATTGTATCGCAAAGTGATGATGAGCAAATGGAGAGAGAATCATAAAGTTTGAGAAGATCAAGACTTTCACCTACTAAAAATATCATTTTCAAACAATGACTTTCACCTACCAAAGATGTCATTTTTTTTTTTTTTGTGGAAAGTGAAGCAAAAGTGAGAGAGTGATGGTGGAAAGAAACTCATATATTCCAAGAAGACCAAGACTGCACATCATTTGATTGTGCATGTCTTTTGATGGTGGGAAAGAAACTTTAATACATTCCAAGAAGACCAAGACTTTTGCACGTTTGTATGTTAGTGGGAAAGAAACTTCAATAAATGCCAAGAAGACCAAGACTTTGTATGTCTTTCTTGCCATTACCAATAGAATTTCTAGGTGCTACAAGTCTTGCTTAAAATTAACAATGCCATAATTTTCCTCCAATTCTTTTCGGGTTGAATCATTTTGGGATTTTTTCATTCATTAATCTCTATTGTATCGCAAAGTGATGATGAGCAAATGGAGAGAGAATCATAAAGTTTGAGAAGATCAAGACTTTCACCTACTAAAAATATCATTTTCAAACAAGGACTTTCACCTACCAAAGATGTCATTTTTATTTTTATTTTTTGTGGAAAGTGAAGCAAAAGTGAGAGAGTGATGGCAAGCAATGTCACTCGATCATTATCAAACTGCGGAAAGAAAGTAATATATTCCAAGAAGACCAAGACTGCACGTCATTTGATTGTGCACGTCTTTTGATGGTGGGAAAGAAACTTTAATAGATTCCAAGAAGACCAAGACTTTTGCACGATTGTATGTTAGTGGGAAAGAAACTTCAATAAATGCCAAGAAGACCAAGACTTTGTATGTCTTTCTTGCCATTACCAATAGAATTTCTAGGTGCTACAAGTCTTGCTTAAAATTAACAATGCCATAATTTTCCTCCAATTCTTTTCAGGTTTAATCATTTTGGGATTTTTTCATTCATTAATCTCTATTGTATCGCAAAGTGATGATGAGCAAATGGAGATAGAACCATAAAGTCTGGGAAGATTAGGACTTTCACCTACTAAAAGTATCATTTTCAGACAAGGACTCTCACCTACCAAAGATGTCATTTTCGTTTCTTTTTCTTTTTTGTGTGTTGGGATCGCCTGATCCCTGAAATACCGGATTCGGCACCTAAACCGAACCCCTAAATCATATGTGGAAGATAAACCCTGGATTGTCACGTATCACCGATCAAAAGTACACCACGGATTCGAGCGTGCACTTGTTGGCCACGAGATTAGACACCGACGCCGTATTGAGGAAGAGATTTCGGCCTCGTTCGATCCGATGTCGAAGATTCGTCGTGAAGTAAAGATGGCGCCGCTTCTTAGCTTTTGGAGAGAGAGAACTTGAAGAGAATGAACAATGTTCTTGCACAAATGCCAAGAGGTACGTTCTCTCTCTCTATTTCCTTAAATAGGTTCCCTTTCCGGGCGCCTTATTCCGTGGGCGGGCCTTTAGGCCCATCGTGGCCGGCCAACTTAGGCCCATTTGTTAAATCCATCATCTCCCACTCGCATACATGGTGGACCAAAACCAACATGGGCGGATAGGCCCAACTTAGGCCCATCAACTGAAAATCCCTCTTTTCCTCTTTCAACATTCATACCGGTGAATAATCCGTGCGACTCAAAGATACTTTGAGCTTCGTTCGCTATACATCTGTTAGGAATATATAGCAGCTCATAATGGGCATAATTTTCGAGTAAATTTAGTATGCAGCACCCTAGATCGATCGATCACATTTATATCTTTCTTAATCTCATTTAACCAATGATATATATATTGTATTCACAATTATGATTATCCCAAAGACAGTCATAATTGGTCGACCTGTGAATACAAAACCACAATGTGATTCTACAAATCCGATCTTCCTCTTTCCTTCAAACTCTCAATTTCAGTTCAACTTGCTTTTCTAGAAATGTCCCATTAGATCGAATCATCTCATGACCATTGGCAACATTCTAAGATAGCAAACACTAAATAGAAATCTTGAGAATAAGTAAGAGTCATGAGGGCACTAAAAATTGAGGAACTCTTTTCCTCAAGAGTCTCACACGTCATAAAAGTTGAGATCAAACTTTGTCACTCTTATAGGTCGTCTCATGCATACGTAGTATGAAATACGTATTACGGTATCAACTCCTTTCCCATGGAGCGTATGTCTACACGATCAATACCGTACAGATGATAGTTCGACATACCCAATGTCTAACTTGAGTTCACGTATTTACTCATTCACAAAATTCATCGTAACTCACATCCGGCATCTTAGACGGATAAAGTAAAATGTGTGGGTTATTTTACTTTTCGGACATCGTAAGTATTATGTCCTCATCTTAACACTCGTTAAGGCGACATATTTATTTTAAGCTTGAGCTCTCGATTATCATCTAGATAATAAGCTTAAAAACAGTCTCATCTCTATCTATCACATAGTAAATAGAGGCGATTACCCGTGTGAGTGGGCTAATCTCTTATTTGTCCGACATACTTTCTCAACATAATATAATGCACTAAGCATTAAGATGCATAAAGATCAAACAAAAGATTCATAGGCATTAATAATGAAACAATACTAGTTCATACATGTGAACAACTCAGGGAAGATACAATCCAGTACATCAGACTCTACGCAATCCTTGAGATATTACATGACCACAAAACACATCTCTAGGTATTGGCTTTGTCATAGGATCTGCTACCATTCTATGCGTAGATATGTACTGCAAGTTCACATCCTTTCGTGCAACATTATCTTTGACAAATTTATACTTGGTATCTATATGTTTGGTCTTGCCATGATATTTTGGATCTTTAGTGTACGCTATAGCTGCTTGGCTATCACAATTAACTAATAATTGATTTGCAGCTTTCTCAATAACACCTAAGTGATCCAAAAAATCTCTTAAGCCAAATTCATTCTTATATTACTGCTGATAATGCCACGAACTCATCTTCCATCGTGGACAAGGCTATACATGTTTGTTTCTTACTGCTCCAACATATGGTGCCATTATTCAATAAGGAAACAAACCTAGAGGTAGATTTCCTTTCGTCTAAACCTCCTCCCTAAACAGTTTTGGGATAGCCTTTGAGTCGCAGATCCTTTCCTCGATAACTCATCGTATAATCGCCAGCAGTTCCCTTTAGATACCTCGTATTCTCTTAACGGCTTTCCAATGTGCTGGACCTGGATTGGATTGGTATCTACTCATCATTCCAACCGCAAAACATATGTCGGGTCTTGTACACATCATAGCGTACATCAAGCTCCCAATGCACTAGCATAAGGAACATGTTTCATCTGTTCCTTTTCTTATGGAGTCCTCGGACACGCCATGGCTCAATCCTTCACCTTTCGCAATAGGAGTGTCTATGGGTTTACTATCTTGCATACGAAATCGTTCAAGAACTTTATTTATATATGTTTCTTGCGAAAGAGACAACGATCTCTTCGAACGATCTCTTGAAATCTTAACTCCAAGAATGTATGCAGCCTCACCCATATCCTTCATTTCAAAGTTGGAAGACAACCAACTCTTGACAGTATGAACAAACTCCATATTGCTTCCGGCAATCAGTAGATCATCAACATATAATGATATGATCACAAATTGATCCTTGGATCTTTTGATATATATACAATGATCCTCATCAATCATTGTAAAATCATATGCCATTATGGCATTATGAAAACGTATATACCATTGTCTCGATGATCGCTTAAGGCCGTATATCGACCTCAAAAGTCGACACACCTTTTCTTCTTGGCATTTTACCATGAAACCAGTTGGTTGTTCCATGTATATTTCTTCCTCTAATTCTCCATTGAGGAAAGCAGTCTTTACATCCATTTGATGTAATTCAAGATCCAAACTAGATACTATTGCCAGAATAATGCGAATCGAAGTAAATCTCACTACAGGAAAAAAAAACGTATCTTCATAATCAATTCATTCCTGTTGATTATACCCCTTCGCAACAAGGCGAGCCTTATGCTTTTTCTATCGAGCCATCAGCCTTTCGCTTTATTTTGAGAACCCACTTGTTCCCAATAGCTCTGCGTCCTTTTGGAAGATCAACCAGTTCCCAGACTTGGTTTGATTTCATCGACTCCATTTCCTCTTCCATTGCATGAATCCATTTTTCCTTACTAGGGCAATTCAGAGCCTCGTTAATTTCTAGGCTCATCCTCATCTTGTGGAGCAATCATAAAAGTTTCCCCTTCAATGTCAAAACGTCGACGATGAATACTTTGGCAACTTGTTCGCCGTATAGGAGTTTGTACACTTTGCACATCATTCCCCATTATGCTCCCACTGGGATTAGATAATGATGATGTCGTCTCATTATGTGCTTGCAATTGAGAATGAGTTGAATTCAATTCATCACTTCTCATATTACTCCCACTTGACGAACTCCACTAAGATCATTATCTTGATCCGAGGTTTCAAATAGGGTGTTGTCATCCCCTATTTCGCCCTTCTTAGGAAAATTCATCCTCTAAGAATGTGACATCCCGTGATTCAAATTCGTTATACTCCCACTTTCCCGCTCACCTATGAACACATACCCTTTTGAGTGTTCCGAGTATCTTATGAAAATACTCTTCTTTCCTTTGGGACCCAATTTCCCAAACTTGTGAGAGGACTCATGTGTATAGGCAGCACAACCCCATAGCTTAAGAAAACTTAAGTCCGGTTTTCTACCTATCCATAACTCATATGGAGTGGAAGTAATCGATTTGGAAGGCACTCGGTTAAGTATACGACAGCAGTTAACAACGCATCACTCCAAAAGGTGATAGGTAAGTTAGCATGCGCCATCATGAACCTAACCATTTCCAAGTAGGGTTCGTTTTCTTCTCTCCGCAACACCATTTTGTTGAGGAGTATAAGGAATAGATAACTGTCTTTCTATTCCTTTTTCATCACATAATTTTCTCGAACTCATCGATAAATATTCTCGACCTCGATCGGATCTCAATGCTTTTATTTTCTTGTCTAATTGATTTTCTACCAGGTTCATAAACCTTTTGAAACAACTTATTGCTTCAGATTTGTGAGAAATCAAATAGACATATCCGGATCGAGTATAATCATCTATAAAAGTGATGAAATAAACAGCCCCATGCCTTCCTCTCACATTCATTGGACCACAAACATCAGAATGGATTAAATGCAGAGGAAATTCAGCTCTTTTACCTTTTCCAAATGGTTTCCTTATTGTTTTTTCCTTCTAGGCAATGCTTACAGATGGGCAAATCGACTTTTTCAATGTTGCCCAACAAGCCTTCTTTTGGCTAGTCTATTCATACGCTGTTGGCCAATATGACCAAGTCTAGCATGCCACACATTCACATCATTATCATATGAATTAGGAGATGTGAGAAGGGAATAACATATATTTGCATTAACTTAGTCAATATCTAATACAATGAAACCATCCAGAAAGTAACCATGACCATAGTAGTTTGTACCCAAATACAAATCTACATCTCTATTATGGAAGTTCACATTAAAACCTAATTTAACCAACACTAAAATGACACTAAATTCGACGAATCTCCAGAGCATACAACACATCATGAAGGAATATAGTGCGTCCATCACGCATATTCAGTTGGCATGTGCCAATTCTTTTCACTTCAGCTCTGGAGTTGTTTCCCACATAGATCCACTTAGTTCCAAAGAGGTACTCGTCGGAATTCCACGAAGGATCCTCTATCCTTCGCTACATGGTCTGTCGCTCCCGAATCCACAAAGTCCCACGAGAGGATTAGATTCAGTCAAGAATACGAACTTGACACATATGCAAAGTTCCCAATTGTACCAAGGGTGTGTACCTTCTTTGGCTCGCGACAATCGCGGGCATAGTGACCCTTCCTGGTCACGGTTGTAACATTTCACCCTTGAGATATTCTTCACATGAGGACGTTTTCCTCTTTTTTGTTGGTTAATTCTTGGTTTCTTGCAAGAAGGACTTGATCCCTTGCATTTCCACATATTGAACGAATCAATGCGCTTGCGCTTAGAGCATGAAGCCCCTTCCGAGCTTAAAGCAACACAAAAATATATGTTTCGCTCTAATGCCTTGAGGCGATGATCGCCTAACTCAAGGTGGCGCACATCATCCTCTAGATCTTCCATAACATGGTCAAGAGCTTTTAGTGCTTTTTGCTTTTCCAAAGACACATTGAATTTTCATTTGCCAAATTTCATAGTTGTCACCTTTGAGCTTTTCACCTTTGTTCAGCTCGACAACTATGCTCTTTGTGGTGAAGCCATTGATCCGAACACATCGACATACATGCACGAGTTATTAATGCCTATCACTTATGCATCTATTTTGCACAAAACCCATCATATTAATTAATAATTTTAAGTAAGGTTTCGTAATCAAAGGGTCACTATGTTTCCAATCATCCTCCAAAAATCCTAACTTAAAACTATCATTAATATGATTGTCATATGCAAAGTCAATTCTATGAAGCTACAAAAACTTCCATTACTACCCACGCCTAACTACCCACAAAGAACCAAAGAATCACGAAAAGCGGCAGATAATTGACATACAATATAATAATAAAATGCTTTCACATAATATCGCTAACAAATAGGTTCTTTGTATCAATAACAATCGTAGTTAACATTACATAAGATGTCCACCAAGAACATTAAATAAAAAACAAGCCATAACATCTATAAACGAGGCATCATACAACTAATAGGGAAAGCAGCTACATGGTCCAATTTCTTTTTCTTTTTTCTCTGTAAAATTCTCGGGCATTTCGACAACCATGGAAAACAGACGGATATCCCTTAGGATTTCTCCTACGCACATTCGTCCGGCCCAATTGAAGTCATTCCTTGGGTCGCAGTCTTTGTGGCTCCTACCCGATGATATTCATCTACGAATGCCATTACTAGCTCCTTATAGCTAGTAAATCCTTTGACCTTCCGTAAGCGATTCAACACTCCTTGCCATCCTTGTGGGAGAGTGTTCATAAAGAATCGCATCATCCGAATATCTCGCATGGGATAACCGTTCCAAATGACTTCCGAATTTTGTTGTTGAATTCTACGACACGATCAATTATGTCGTCACTCTCCCATCGATAACCATTCAAGTCGGCTATCAACCTCGTAAGCCTTTCCTTATGTTCATCGACATTGTGCGCACGGATGCGCGCGGCTTACGGGGGAGGCATTGTTTCGCAACAAATGCAGAAAAAAAAAAAAAAATGGATTACATATAATCCACATAGACATAATTGAACAAAGGAACAAATTCCTTTTTTTTTTTTTTTTTGGTCAACGGTCAACTTTCGAACTCAACGGTCAACGGAAGTCAACGGGTCAACGGTCAACCATCGAAGTCAACGGGTCAACAGAAGTCAACG
Organism: Eucalyptus sp. ANBG9806169; assembly: GCA_014182395.1. NCBI lineage: Eukaryota > Viridiplantae > Streptophyta > Magnoliopsida > Myrtales > Myrtaceae > Eucalyptus > Eucalyptus sp. ANBG9806169. The sequence goes on along the minus strand of CM024574.1, from coordinate 17,828,705 downwards.
GCCGCGGTCAACCGAAGTCAACGGTCAAAGTCGTCGTTCCGGTCGGACCGGTCGCCCGGGTCGGACGGACCGACCGCACGTCTTCTTGCGCGTGCGAGGATGACGTCATGCCGACGTCATCCCGCACGCGCGCGCGTGCCAAGCGGCCGGGTCGGGTCGCCGGTTGGGTCACCGGCCGGCACTGCCCGGCCAACGAACCGGTGCCGACGTCGGCCGATGACGTCACCCGGCGGTTACCGACCGTTGGGTGACGTCATGCTGACGTCACCACGGGTCGGTCCGTGGACCGGCGCGTGCCGGTTCGCCGGCCGGCGGCGCGCATGCGCCGGTTTGTCACCGGCGCGTGTCCCGCACGCGCTGGACGAACCAGCGCGTCTGGGCGCGTCGCGCCCACGCGCAGCGCCTTCTGGCCGCACGTGGGGGCGCGTGCGGCGTCGTCCGGCGACGTGCGACATGTCGCCGGACTCGTCTCGACGTTGCCTTCCTCCCTATGCCTTCATATTTTTATTTCGACTTACGAAAAATCGAAAAAATGGGCGAACATGCTCGGGTGTCGGGATTTCTCGCCCTAATCCGTACGGCCGAAATGCTTTTTGCGAAAATCAAACATAAACAGTAAAATGATCGGGAAAAAACGTGAACTAAGGCTCTGATACCAATGTTGGGATCGCCTGATCCCCGAAATACCGGATTCGGCACCTAAACCGAACCCCTAAATCATATGCGGAAGATAAACCCTGGATTGTCACGTATCACCGATCAAAAGCACACCACGGATTCGAGCGTACCTTGTTGGCCACAGATTAGACACCGATGCCGTATTGAGGAAGAGATTTCAGTACCGTTCAATCCGATGTCGAAGATTCGTCGTGAAGTAAAGATGGCGTCGCTTCTTAGCTTTTGGAGAGAGAGAACTTGAAGAGAATGAACAATGTTCTTCGCACAAATGCCAAGAGGAGACGTTCTCTCTCTCTATTTCCTTAAATAGGTTCCCCTTTCCACGGGCCTTATTCCCGTGGGCCGGGCCTTTAGGCCCATCGTGGCCGGGCCAACTTAGGCCCATTTGTTAAATCCATCATTGTGGAAAGTGAAGCAAAAGTGAAAGAGTGATGGCGAGAAAGAAACTAATATATTCCAGGAAGACCAAGACTCTGCATGTCATTTGATTGTGCACGTCTTTTGATGGTGGGAAAGAAACTTTAATACATTCCAAGAAGACCATGACTTTTGCACGTTTGTATGTTAGTGGGAAAGAAACTTCAATAAATGCCAAGAAGACCAAGACTTTGTATGTCTTTCTTGCCATTACCAATAGAATTTCTAGGCGCTACAAGTCTTGCTTAAAATTAACAATGCCATAATTTTCCTCCAATTCTTTTCGAGTTTAATCATTTTGGGATTTTTTCATTCATTAATCTCTATTGTATCGCAAAGTGATGATGAGCAAATGGAGAGAAAATCATAAAGTTTGAGAAGATCAGAACTTTCACCTACTAAAACTATCATTTTCAAACAAGGACTTTTCACCTACCAAAGATGTCATTTTCTTTTTCTTTTTTTGTGGAAAGTGAAGCAAAAGTGAGAGAGTGATGGCGGAAAGAAACTCATATATTCCAAGAAGACCAAGACTGCACATCATTTGATTGTGCATGTCTTTTGATGGTGGGAAAGAAACTTTAATACATTCCAAGAAGACCAAGACTTTTGCACGTTTGTATGTTAGTGGGAAAGAAACTTCAATAAATGCCAAGAAGACCAAGACTTTGTATGTCTTTCTTGCCATTACCAATAGAATTTCTAGGTGCTACAAGTCTTGCTTAAAATTAAAAATGCCATAATTTTCCTCCAATTCTTTTCGGGTTGAATCATTTTGGGATTTTTTCATTTATTAATCTCTATTGTATCGCAAAGTGATGATGAGCAAATGGAGAGAGAATCATAAAGTTTGAGAAGATCAAGACTTTCACCTACTAAAAATATCATTTTCAAACAAGGACTTTCACCTACCAAAGATGTCATTTTCTTTTTTCTTTTTTTGTGGAAAGTGAAGCAAAAGTGAGAGAGTGATGGCAAGCAATGTCACTCGATCATTATCAAACTGCGGAAAGAAAGTAATATATTCCAAGAAGACCAAGACTGCACGTCATTTGATTGTGCACGTCTTTTGATGGTGGGAAAGAAACTTTAATAGATTCCAAGAAGACCAAGACTTTTGCACGATTGTATGTTAGTGGGAAAGAAACTTCAATAGATGCCAAGAAGACCAAGACTTTGTATGTCTTTCTTGCCATTACCAATAGAATTTCTAGGCACTAGAAGTCTTGCGTAAAATTAACAATACCATAATTTTCCTCCAATTCTTTTCATTTTGGGACTTTTTCATTCATTAATCTCTATTGTATCTTTTCAAATTTGAGTTCAACAAATGAAAAGAGAAAAGCAAAGAGAAAAACTGACAAGAAGAAAGAGCAAAAAAGTTAAAAGAGGAAATAAAGAAGGAAAGGGGCAAGATAGAGCACCATTAAAGCACGGCCATAGCGTGTTGTTGTTGTTAGCACCGTCATTTGGTGACTATTTCCAACTTGCCACCTTATAAGTAGAGCTGTTAAACCGGTGGGTGGGGTCGGGTTTGGGTCGAGTCATTAATGGTCCGTCCCAAATTGATCCATTAACCCATTTATGTTTAATGTAAATTTTCCGACTCATACCCGACTCAACCCATACCCAACCCATACCCGACTCAACCCATATTAATAAAATATTTTCATATTTAACCAAATTTAGAAAAACTTATTTCTATGTTTTTTTTTTTTTAAAGATTATATTACTAAAATACTTCTAAGCTTATTTCTTATATATATATATATATATATATATATATATATATATTTTAAAATGGTATTGCTAAAATAGTTTTATACAACACAAATTTAATGAACAATTTTTATAATTTTTAAAAAATTAAAATTTTAATTATTTTTTATTTATAAAAAATTAATTTTTTAATTAATTTTATTTTTATTTTTTAAATATAATTTTTTTTTTTCTTTTTTGTTCTTCTTCTTCTTGGCTGGTTGCCGGCCACAGGCGAGCCTCGAGCTCGCCCGGCTCGCTAATGCCGACGAGCTCGAGGCTTGCCCGACACCGGCGAGGCCTTCGCCTCGCCGGATCCGGCGAGCTCAAGCTCGCCCCCGCCGATCCGGGAGGCCTCCGGCGAGCTCGAGGCTCGCTAGTGTCGGGCGAGCTTGAGCTAGCGAGCCTCGAGCTCGCCCCTCGCCGGGCATCAGCAAGGCCTCCGCCTCGCCAAATCCGGCGAGCCCGAGGCTCACCTGGCTGCTCGTCGGCCATCGTCGTGCCAGCCACCGAAGGAAGAAGAAAGAAAAAAAAAAGGGAAAGAAAAATAAAAAAAATAATTATAATTTTACCACTTCTAATAGGGTAGACTAGATAGTGGGTATTTTTAATGGGTTGGTAAATGGGTCTACTTTGTACTTGTTTAAGACCCATATATTTTAGTCCTTTTATTTTTAAAACCCATCATCGGTGTCTTGGGAAATAAAGCCTGACCCATTAACGACCCATTTAAGCAAACATGGGTCCATAAATGGGTTGTGCAACCCATTTAACACCTCTACTTATAAGTTACAATGACCTTCATAGACAATATTTTTCTTGAGATGTTTTTCTTAGAGTGGTTCAGAAGTTGAGGATAATGACATCGAAATTATCAAAACTTTTGCTTGTTTTACAATAGAGTACCTAAACTTTTCTTTTTTCAATCAAGTATCTCGCTTTTTCAAATTTGATACAATTTGAGGCATTCGCTAAATGAATCATCATGTCATATGATTTTGGTTACATGATTCACTCACCTCGCATATTGAGTAATGTGGAAAGAAAAAATATTGACTTAGATAATCGTAGCGTCTTATATATCTCAGCCGATGTGGCGGCATATCAAGATATCGTAGAAAACACTAATGTGGGCAATTAATGACTATTTAACAACATTAGTATGATATCAACATTTTTTGTTAGTGATTTAATAGAGGACTTAACCTATATTCGGAAAATTGAGGTAATTGACTGAATGAAATAAAATTTTGGTATGATTAAAAAAAGGGTAATAATTTGGATACGTGTGCATCATTATCCAATAATTTATCTTTTTTTTTTTACGTGATATTCATGTGAAAGAGAATATTAAATAGTTTTGTCAATTTCAAGCCATACAAAAAGATTTTAGTGGCTATATGTCAAGCCCATTTGAAGACTATAACGTTCTCAATGTTGATTTCCTTTATATTTTCTGCAATCATTTGATCATAAACCATTCCTGCCCCTTTTTCTTGGCCAATTCCACTGCTTTCCCTTTCATCTATTCACCAAAAACTCAAAAAGTATGTGTAGTTTGGCCTAAATCAATTTGAACCAGTTTGAAAATGTACTGATTTTCAAAATTGGATCTACCTAGTTTTAGAATCCCACGGGTATAGAACTGGGCTTTTGGCTACTATTGCACATGGTGGGACTCAAGCACTCAATTCCACAGATCACCGGCATTTTACTTTACCACCAAGCCCAAACGATTCATGTGTTCATGGGCTATTGACATCATTACATATCTATAATCGTTTGCTCTGGACACAATCATTGATTCACTCCTAGTCCAATCGTTAGGACCGCAAACTGGCAACCTAACTGGTTCTCCGACTGGCCTAAGTTTGAAAACATTGGTGCAAAGTTCCTATCCCTTCTTAAAACAAGTAGATAATGGCCATCTTATATGAATTGAGTTGTAATTGACGCAATACTTTTGCCACGTAATGAAAGATGATAGCTAAGTGATTATAACTAATAAACGTTGATGCTCCTCTTTCTCCTTGATTATATTAGACCTGGAAATTCTTCGTACTGCTCCAAATGAGGTTGATGCTCAACTTCCATGGTACATTACTCCTGTCGTTGCTCTAGTTGGAGCTATGACTGATGCTTGACCTTTCCCTTAAAAATTTCATATTCAATGGTAAGTCTTTGCTTTGGCATCGCACAGACTTCAATTTAAGATGCTAATAAATCTTAGTCAAGAGGGAAACAAAGTTAACATCTACCACTCTTAGGAACCTTATATGCTATTAGGAACTTTGTCGAGCATGGCATGCTATCGAGAGGTCGTAGGACTTTGTCAGGCTTAAGAAGAGATCTAATCTCCCCAATCAAAAGAAATGAAATCTATCAACCATTGGATTTTGTTATAAAGCAAAAAACCAGAGAATGATGCAGTGCAATATATTTAGCTACACAGTAGCAGTTTGATTTGTCACATGCAGTTTTTGGATATCATGGTTTTTATGAGCATGAGAAGTAAACTAGTCACAACATTTGGAAGCAAATTACTCAGTATCATCTCTAGTGAGTTTGCTAAGAATTTTCTTTTGATAAGCAAAAGAAATTTACTGCACAATGGCGTCAAGCAGATGCTAGCCCATGTAACAAATGATAAACGCAGTTCATGCTATGAGGTATAAGAAAGAATGCACATTAGTAATGTCGCTGTCACACTACCAAAAGCCGTGGAAAGCCATCTATCATTCAAATAAAAAAAAAACCAGTCTTGCTATTTTCAAAAGCTCTTGTATTTCTTTCTTCACAACGAAACAGTAAGCTATTGAAGTGAATCAACCATGAACATATCCCAACATAAACAAGGAGTAATAAAAACTACTTACTGTTTGATGTTGGGTTCTAAAATCCAACAAAAGGAAGTTCTCTAGTAGAACCCAAAAACAGGAGTGTGCCATAGATTCACGGAGAATTTAAACAGAAATTACAAGACCTATGAAACAAGCAATCGGATAGAAAGCAAATGAAGGTTTGTTGCAGAGGGCAGTCATAGACATTGTGGACCTGAATATCCATGCACAGTGATGAACAAGGCATTACTGCAGGGTGAGCTCGGCATCTAATTTGTAACAACAAGAGAGAGAATGTCAATCATCATAGCAGCTGAGGCTGTGTTCTCCATGATAGCTACTACCCAATCATCTCTTTGACCCAACAATTGAGATTCAAATGCAGGGTGGCAAGTTCATCTTCAAAATAGCATATTAGTACAGCCGCACTCATTAAGTCAGACCAATAACTGAGAATGAACCAGTCATTGTAAATAGACTGCTTCTGTTGACCTTGCTGGCATCAAGGCCAGCTAAGAGTTGCCAAAAGCATTATCTGCACATTCTTTCTGAATCATTGATTTCAGGAGTTCCAATGGCAATTTTTAGGACTAACAAGGAATGAGATGGATCCGTCCACTATTAATTAACTTGGTTTATAGATGTAAGCAGAGTTTGTCTAATTAAATCTGTACAAAAACTGAATCTTTGAACTCGTGAAGAAGAAGACTGGAAAGCAAGTTATCTTGACAACTCAAATAAGAACATATGACCTTAAAATGAATCACAAGGCTTGTATTTATTGTCAATTTCATGTATATCCATTAAGGAGCTATCTCCAACTGCAATATCCTCCAATTCACTTATGGCTTCTATTTGGTTAAGCTGCATAGCAATGCCTCCATCCTTAGAGCTACCCTCTGGAAAATCATTATCTTCCATATCTGACGAGTCCATAAAAGTTTCCATCTTTTTCTTCCTTCCCGTATAACCAATAAGGCTTAGGACTTTTTCCTTCCAAATAACGAGTAGACATTTCTGAATCAGCTCCGCACCTTCATAAGCTCCTCTGAAGAACACACTAAACTTCTTTCCCCTCTCAGAGACATAGAAAACGCCATAATGCTTCAACAGGAGTCTCATCAGCTTCTGAGGCATCACAAATTCTTGTCGAAAGTGCGCGAGGTGATTGGTTACCAACCTCTTTTCCATTGTGAAGCTAAGTAACTCGTGCATTGCTGCAATGGATCTCTTATTGAATTCTTTCAATCCAGCTTGAAGGCCACATGCATCAGCGTAAGGAGTCAAGTAAGACCTTTTCTGAAAGTGCTCAATCTTCCCTCTATATCTACACACCTTCTTGTAACTGGCAGGAAACTTCAAGGGGAAAGATAGGGAAAGCAACCCTGGAGTATGAAAAGGCAAATTCTGATACCCCCAATATGGGCTTCTCCAATTCTGTGATAGCCCAAGCAGGATTCCACTCTATGAGCTCGAGGTAATCAACTTCATCTGGAGATTTAACCACTTTGAAGTGCTGCGGATACTCGTGTACCTACTTGCTCCTAAAATCAGCTGGCAAACCAGACTCTCTCCTAAAATGAGCAATTTTGTCCAGAGGAAGCCATTTATCGACCGACATCATCAACATCCTAGTCACGTATTCAACAGCCATGCCAGAATGTCCCCTAATCAATCTCTCCTCTTCCTCTAATAAGTCTTCAGCTTCTTTAGTTAATTCCAAACCACAATACCCCCTTCTGATCCTTACACAACTCAAAACAGTTTTGGTGACTTCCGAATAAAATCCACTATACCGTTTGCTTGGCTATAGATCCATCGATCTCACAGGGATTATCATCTCGGGTTCCTTTTTCAACATTTCCATCAAAACCAACACCTTTGACACCACTTTTGCTTCTCAGTGGCAATTTCGAGATCATGGACCCTCTTGTCCTTGTTCCTATCTTGCACTCTCTTGCTGGTGGTCATGAATCTACGCTGTGACCAGTTAAGTAAAATCTCGCCAAAACTCAAGTTTCCTCTCAGGGTAGGCGAATGCACTGGTGAGGCGACAAAGCAACCAAACTCCCTTGCCGCGCTTCATTCATTCGAGAAAGCCACTGTTTTACCAATGATTTGAAAACGGGTCATCTCAAGATGGTAATGCCTCGCTCCAAATTCAAGAAACAAGCCCAACAAAAGCAAATGCCTCTCGCTCAGGGCAAACATCAAACGGCTTACGTGCAATGGAACGAGGAACAACAAGAGCCCAAGACAAAAACATTCGAGAAGATAGGCGTAAAAGAAAACACATGCTCCATGTTCATTGCCTTTTACTGAATCACTGAGTTACAAATTTTAGAACGTGTGCCCAAACTAGTCACGAGCAAGTTCTTAGCAAGTCATTCCGGATAACTCAATTATTCATTGATATTTTCTTAATTCTGTGAGCAATAAGCGTGCAGTTTGAACATAATGCAACCAAACCAAGTATTGACCACAATATGGATTGATTCTTTTCATTTTTTAACAAGAACTTAATTCAGTCCAATTTAAGAAAATTATAAGCCGAACAAGATTAAGATAAATATAAAACCAAGCTAAAAAAAAACTGAGTTATTTAATGTGAAATAAATAAATAAATAAGTCAAACCTCTTTTTCTTAAAAGAGAAAAAAGAAAAAAGAAAAAAAGCCGAGAGCCATTCCCCCCCTTCCCGCCTCTCTGTATATATAAGATTCCCTCCAATTTCCGATCGTTTCCAAAATCTGCAAAAAAAATAAAAAAATAAAAAAAATTCGAAAGTTTCTCCTCCTGCGCAGAGTGAAATTCCATCGTCGTCGAAGATGCTTTTGTCTCTCAAGTGAGTTTCACAAAGCTCCGCTTGATTTCACCTCATGTCCTTTTCCGCGGTGCGATCGCCGGCGATGATGATTCTGAGTTTCGTCTCGTGTTCGCTCGTTGATGTTCAGAGCCAAAGAGCAGAAGATCGTGGAACGAGAGGACGTCGACGACGGAGCATAACAGAGTGTAGGCAACTCCTCTCTGTTCATAATGCGTTTTCGTAATGCGTTTCGGTGCATCCTTTGATTCTGAGATGATTATCGTGATTTTCTGATCCGTGTTCCGAAAGTTAAAATTGAGATGCAAATGGTTCGATGAAGCTATGGCTGTGATTATCGTGATTTACATCTCGAGCTTTCTCTCGAACTTGCTGTGATTTCCTGCGCGTGCAGTGGTTTTCACTTTTCAGTTTGTCTCCTGACCATACAAGAGCAATTCCAGCCTTCCTTATGTTACGTGACCTTGGAATTGCACCATCGAACGTCTTATTTTCCATGTATTCGTGACATAGCTGGATTAATAACGAATGTCCCAAGCTTAATTCATCAATAAAGACTGTCGGAACGCTACATTGTCCTGACATTCTACATTCACCAGAAAACATGTAGTTTAACGCAATGGTTAAGCTCGAGTCTTCGTTGAAGGACGGTTCTGATTCGCTCAAATCCAGCAAAGTTAAGAATAATGTGGAGAGAACAGACTTTCTTTTGCAGACTGAGTGTCTTTTTCTCCATGTGATGGATTTCTAGTCGGCAGAAGACGACTTACCTGATTCCAATGCGCAAACAGCAAATAGCCCCGGAACAAACGTTGAATTGCGAATCAATCACGAACAACACTGCCTCACGTTGGTCTGGATGCAATCACAAGGAAAACACCCGATTTCCACGGCGTAAATGCAAACCGTTCTTGCAAATTGAAGATGGAACGCCTTCTTTCTTGACGATGGAATTTTGAGAGAGATTTTAGTGCAAAATGATATGACAACCATTCCCAACGGTTGTGTTCAGGAGATTTTATACGTCTCCCTTCGTACCCCTACATTGGTGACTTTCCATCGTAACGCATCAAGACGAAATGGTACGTTCCGTTCACACCCCATCATGGACGTACCAGCTGAAAGAACATCTCCCACTCGGACATGATGGACCTGATAGCGCTCTATCAAGAATATAAGGCAAGGCATTCAACATTCATCAACTTTACAGAACAATTCATATTGGCAAGTAAGCCGTGCGACCAGTGAGTACACCTGCACTTGGGAGCTCAAATTATGCACTTGTTAGGGATAACATAATGGCTACAACCCCGAAAAGAAATAAACAACTGATGTCTCACAGTGCCCCATACATATTTTGTTACATCAATTCAAGTATACATATCCCTTAAAGGCTATACTTGATTATTCTCAAAACACCATGTATTTACAATTATATCCGCAACCACATAAGGCGATATAATTGTTCGACCAGTAAATACATGTGACAGATGTAAAACAACAATAGTCTTCCTTCGCACTCATGTCTCTCTTAATTTCAGAACAACTGCTTTCCTAGACACGTCCCATAGGCCATACCTATTCATGACCGCCCGTAACATGCTAAAATAGCAACATTGATCTTTCATTTCGAGAACATAGTCAGAAGTAACATAGGGCACAAATTAAGGTAAATCTTAAAATACCTCAAGGACTCACACAATGAGTAAATAGGGATAATTTTACTCACCTTCCATTGTCGGTCGAACAATGCACATGTAGTATGAATTACATGCTATAGTGGATTTCTCTTTCTATAAGAGCGTATGTCATTTCTTAAATATATCCACTATACGGATTTTAGCCTAAACATAGTCACATGCTTCTCACGTACTCATGTTTAGCTCGAGTGCTATATCAGCTCGCTTTCTATAGCGCCTAATTAACTACTCGCATCCGGCATCTTACAGGCATACATGATTGTGAGACTATCATGTTTGGTCTTATTATAAACAAATCATAGACCTCATCTTGACTCCAATCAAGGCGACATATTTTATGTACCAGACTTGCCCTTCAGCATTTATTTGTACATAACGTCTCATCTCAACGTGCTAACTATAGCACTGGAGGCGATTGCTCGTGTGAGTGAGCCAATCGTTACCTGCTGACATACTTTCCAATAATATATGTGTGCTTGTGCTAGTCTCATAATAGATTTGTACTTTTTGATCAAACATCAAGTCATTAATAAACAAACAAGTACAATACATATGTCCATAAATACATGAAACAATGATTCTCTACAATAACATATATCACATTCTACGCAAACCTAGTGACATCCTGTGGGTCAAGAATATGTCTCTAGGAATGGCCTTTGTAAATGGATCATCAACCATTCTATTCGTTGAAATGTATCGTAGAATCACTTCTTTCTGCACTATAATATCTCTGATGAAGTTATTCTTCATGTCAATGTGCTTCGTCATTCCATGATACTTGGGATCTTTCACATAGGCAATGGCAGCTTGACTATTGCAATAAACTGTCACCGGTCTTGTCTTGGAACCTCAGTGACAGTGGCTAAATTTTCAAAGAAACGTTTTAGCCATACTACTTCTTGCACTACGGCAGAACAGGCAATAAATTCAGCCTTCATAGTTGACAAGGCTGTGCATGTCTGTTTCTTGCTATTCCAAGAAATTGCACCTCCATTGAGCAAGAACGCATATCCAGAAGTCGATTTACGCTCATCCAGGTCTCCACCCCAATCAGCATCTGAATAATCTAATAGGCGTAAATCATTCCCTTGGTAACAAAGTCGATAGTCCATGGTGCCCTTCAAGTATCTCAGGATCCTCTTCACTGCTTTCCAGTGTGTTTGACCGGGATTTGATTGATATCGGCTCACCAATCTCACAGCATAACATATGTCTGGTCGAGTATACATCATAGCATACATCAAACTTCCGATCGCACTGGCGTAAGGAACAATTTCCATCACTTTGATTTCTTCTGGAGTCTTAGGACACATCTCAGTACTTAGGCCTTCACCTTGCATGACAGGGGTATCAATGGGATTACAATGCTGCATATTGAAACGCTCAAGAATCTTCATAATATAAGATTCTTGTGATAAAGTAAGGAGTTTCCTTGATCGATCTCTTTCGATCTTAACTCCTAATGTATAAGCAGCTTCTCCCATGTCCTTCATTTCAAAGTTGGAGGACAACTATTCTTTTATGGTGATTACCATAACCTTGTCATTTCTAGCCAACAGAATATCGTCTACATAAAGTGATAAAATCACAAATTTATCTTCAGACCGCTTGACATATACACAGTAATCTTCTTCGATCATCGTAAAACCAAAAGTTGTTATGGCTCGATGAAAACGAAGATACCACTGTCTAGATGATTGCTTAAGGCCATATATTGAGCGATGAAGTTTGCAAACTTTATGCTCTTGACCTTTAGCTATGAAACCTATTGGTTGTTTCATATAAATTTCCTCATCTAGTTCTCCATTGAGAAATGCCGTCTTTACATTCATTTGATGTAATTCAAGGTCCAAATGTGCAACGATGGCTAGAATAAGGCGTATTGAGGCAAACCTTACAACTGGTGAAAATGTTTCCTCGTAGTCTATACCCTCTTGTTGAGTATAACCTTTCGCCACAAGACGAGCCTTATACTTTTCAATAGATCCATCTGCCCTTTGCTTAATCTTAAAGACTCATTTGTTTCCAATGGCCTTACGATTGGGTGGTAGATCAACCAAGTCCCAGACATGATTTGTCTTCATTGACTCCATCTCGTCTTCCAAAACTTTTCTCCATTCTTCCTTATCAGAGGATGAGAGAACCTCTTGAACAGTTTTAGGCTCGGCATCATCTTTATGAGCAATCATAAATGCTTCCCCTTCAATCTCAAAACGACGACGAGGAATACTTTTACGATTACTTTTACGCAACTGAATTTCTCTTGAATTCAATTCGCCAGACGATGCTACACTCCCACTAGGTCTTTCACGTTGAGGTAAATCTTCATTTCCCTCCATAACATTAGTGGGTGTATTATTAGGATCTTCCATCTCATATAATTGGAAATCCTTATCAATCTCACATCTACTAGGAAAATCGTTCTCCAAGAACGTGACATCTCGTGACTCCTTTTCGGTCACACTTCCATCAGCTTGTTCACCTATGAACACATACCCTTTGGAGTGTTCAGAATATCTTATAAAGATACATTTCTTCCCTCTAGGGCCTAATTTGCCATATTTATGGGAAGATTCATGAACATAAGCTGCACATCCCCATGGACGTAGACTACTTAAGTCTGGTTTTCTTCCAGTCCATAATTCATAAGGGGTGGAAGTGACCGATTTTGAGGGCACTCGGTTAAGTACATAGGCAGCAGTCAATAATGCATCTCCCCAAAAGGAGATAGGTAAATTTGCTTGCGCCATCATAGATCTAACCATTTCCAATAGGGTTCTATTCCTTCTCTTAGCTACCCCATTTTGTTGTGAAGTATTAAGAATAGTCAATTGTCGTACAATTCCCTTTTCATCACAAAGAGCCTTGAATTGCTCCGATAGATACTCACGTCCGCGATCGGTTCTCAATGCCTTTATTGTTTTGTTCAACTGATTCTCTACCATCGTTATATATCGTCTAAAGCATTCTAATGCTTCGGACTTATGGGAGATCAGAAATACATAACCGAAACGCGTGAAGTCATCTATGAAAGTAATGAAATATGAGGCTCCATGCCTCGCCCTCACATTCAAAGGACCACAAATGTCGAATGTATGAGTTGCAATGGAAATTCAGCTCTAGTCCCTTTATGAATGGTTTTCTAGTTGCCTTTCCCGCTAGACAATGTTCACATACGGATAGATCAACATTAGTGAGTGACCCTAAAAGGCCTTCTCTAGCTAATCTTTGCAACCCAATGTGACCTAATCTAGCATGCCAAGTATTTGCATCAATCTCAACGTTATTAGAAGACGCAATTAAAGAAAAACAACCATCAACATTAACATTGTACTGATCATAGTCAATGTCTAACACCATAAAACCTTTCAATACATGACCTGAACCATAATAAACTGTTCCATACAAAATATCAACACAATCACAATGGAAATTCAATACATAACCTAAGCTAAGAAGAACAACTACAGATCGTCGAATATCTAGAGCATAAAGGACATCATGCAGGAATAGGTTTCAACCACCACGTAAAATTAATTTACATGTGCCGATACCCTTCACTTTAACTCTTGAGTTATTCCCAACATATATCCATCTTCTTCCAAGCGGTATCCGACGATACTCCACAAATGCTTCTCGGTCTCTAGCTACATGGTCTGTTGCTCTTGAGTCTACAGTCCACATTGGATGAGATTCAACAAGCATTACAGTACTAGAAACAAAAGCATTACTCAAAGTAATGGAGTAATGGAGTAATATGGTACCTTTTTCGGCTCAGTGCATTCACGAGCAAAATGACCCAGCTTGCCACAATTGTGGCACTCCATCTTAGCATTGTCCTTCTTCCCACCACGCTTCTTGCGTTGGAAGGTCTTAGCCCTCTTGGGTCCCTGATCAGTCATCTTCCCTTTGTTGTTGAACTGAAGATTCCTCTTGCGCTTGAAGCCCGAAGCTTTGCGCGAACTCGATTCAGCAACATAAGCATGGGTAGAAGATCTCGTAGCCTCTAGGCGCTCATCCTCTAATTCCAAATGACGCGCAATATCATCAAAAGTGACGATGTTCTCATTATGCGTCATATTGATCTTCATATGTTCCCAATTATCAGGAAGAGACCTTATAACAGCCTCGAACTTACTGTTCATCGGCAAGGGAGTGACATGCCGACTTCAGCTCACGGATCATGTTTGACATCTCCCGAAGATGCTGCCTCATCGTTACATTTGGGCGCTTTCGGAATGTGTCAAACTTGATGGTGAGTCTCCTCAGCTTAGTGGCAGATGTACCCCCAAACTTATCCTTCAAGGCAACCCACATAGCTTGAGCTTTATCATAACTTTCAAACTCACACATGAGATCATCTTGCATACAGCTCAGCAACGTGATGCGAGCAATGCTATTCTTATTTTTCCAAGCTTGATAAGCTTCCAGATCTCTCATGTGTTGAGTTGAAGTTCCATGCTCAGGTTCATCCATGGTATGGTTAAGGGTTTCCAAAACCTCTTGCTCCTCAAGGATGTACTGAACCTTTCAGTGTCAAATATCATAATTGTCACCATTAAGCTTCTCACCCTTATTGAGGTCAGCCACAATGGTCTTGGAAGCCAATGCCATAATCAATTCTATAACACATTGACATAATAGACGCAGAATCAATACTAGCACATTTTTCTTCAGAGTAACACACATATTTAATTTGCAGCAAAAACAAACTAAAATAATGATAATTTAACAAAAGACACAGAAACAAAAGTTCACTATGTTCCCAATTAACTTCTATGTACGATTGTTCAATTATCATTAATTAGTTTAATTTGCACAAACTTTTGAGTTCTAGGTGAGGACTCCTTCGAATTCTACCAACCTACGAACTCCCATTAGGAAAAATAATTACATGACCTCATGTAATTTCTACATCTTTCCTTGACACAAAACCATAGCATGATAATAACCAACGTATAAACAACAATCATGCTTCAACTATAATTAAAATTGCAATTCAACATGTGATTGATTTCCTACCATTGTTCTAATTTTCTAGCAACTAGAAAATTGCAAGTATATTAAAACTATATACATGGTATTATCAAACCAAGTTCTACACAACATATATGACATCATTTGCACACAAGCTAGCTATTGTATTTCTTAAACCACAAGGAAATACAAGCTACAAATGAATAAACTATGCATTAAACCCCAAAAAATACGCGTACATAGGGTTCCCTACACATTTTCATACATTTATAAAATTCCAAAATGAAAACGAATTATACCACAGTGTAAAGGACATCCATACGAACCCAACGCCACCGACCACGCTCCAATCGGAGCCCGCACGCGCCCCCACGCGCCGCCTGAGTGCGCGGCGCGTGTGGCGCATGCGCCAGCGAGCCAAACGGCTCCTGGCCGGTCCAACCGATCCGACCGTTGACCGGTCAACGGGTCGGGTCAACGGGTCGGGTCGGTGGTCGGGTCTGGTCATGGTGACGTCATCACGCGCCGGTTCGCCGACCGGCGCGTGTGGCACATGCGCTAGCCAATCCAGCGCTTCAGGCGCGTGGCGCCCACGCGCAGCGGCTTCTGGCCGCGCGTGTGGGCGCATGCGGCGTCGTACGGCGGCGCTCGACCCACCGTTGGACTCATCTCAACGAGATCTTTCACCCTATATATTCAAAAATTAATTTTGGCCCAAAAATTATATCGAAAAATGGCCAAAACCGTACGGGTGTACGCGACGCCGAGTCCGTTCTTCGCTTCGGTTGAATTTCGATTTTTTCATATGGCAATTCCGACCATTAGACATCCAAACAGTGTAGGTTTGATACTCTTGATCTCATTATCGAAAGTTAAACAAGAAAGTTCAATGAAAAACAAGGCAGAAATCACAACCGGGCTCTGATACCAATGATGGATTTCTAGTCGGCGGAAGACGACTTACCTGATTCCAATGTGCAAACAGCAAATAGCCCCGGAACAAACGTTGAATTGCGAATCAATCACGAACAACACGCCTCACGTTGGTCTGGATGCAATCACAAGGAAAACACCCGATTTCCACGGCGTAAATGCAAACCGTTCTTGCAAATTGAAGATGGAACGCCTTCTTTCTTGACGATGGAATTTTGAGAGAGATTTTAGTGCAAAATGATCTGACAATCATTCCCAACGGTTGTGTTCAGGAGATTTTATACGTCTCCGTTCGTACCCCTCCATTGGTGACTTTCCATCGTAATGCATCAAGACGAAACGGTACGTTCCGTTCACACCCCATCATGGACGTACCAGCTGAAAGAACAACACCATGCATTTCAACGAAAACAAATTTCGTCGGTTTGGCAATCTTTACAGGTGGTATTGAAACTCCGGCAATTACGGAAGCATTTGG
Organism: Eucalyptus sp. ANBG9806169; assembly: GCA_014182395.1. Lineage (NCBI taxonomy): Eukaryota > Viridiplantae > Streptophyta > Magnoliopsida > Myrtales > Myrtaceae > Eucalyptus > Eucalyptus sp. ANBG9806169. Next base: position 17,812,098 of record CM024574.1, on the reverse strand, counting down.
CGAACCTGGGTGAAAATCACAGTCCAACAACGTTACCTTTGATGAACTTTTAGTTGCTTTTGTTAATTAGCTTTCTCAGAAAAATGCTGCTGACGTCACTTCTGGTCTGGGAAAACACAGCTTGGATGTACCCCATGGGTTACTTCTCGGGTTGGTCTGAATTGGATATTAGGTTTCTGTCTTGAACTTCTGTTGCATTTGTTTTTTTTTTTGCTGATGAAAAATGCCAAATAGTAACATAATGATTGAATTTCTATGGGATATAAAGATGTGGGTGATCTTGGCATCATGATGTGTGTATTAGGTGATTCTGGAAGTATGGCACTCTCATTTTCTGTAATCTGCAGTCAGTATACTGGAACGCATGTACAGTGGCTCAAACCAAGCAGGAAAAAGGCCAGAAGAGTTTGTACTATGTCACAACCGAGTAAAAGCCTTAATCATAGTCGGACTCGGACTTGGGTTGATCATTAGTCGAATGTGATGCTTGAAGATACTCTACTTTATTTGCAAATCCTACAACGGTATTTACCCCTATTTTCAATCATTCTTTATTAATGGTTTGTGGATTCCATGGCCGTAAAATATTTTCATCTGCCAATTCACATGAGAGAAGGAAATGGCAAGGTAGCTTATATCAAGGCAGTAGGAACTCTGTATCCTATTATGATTTGTCTGTATTTTTCTTGACCTCGACAAAGATACTTGTGTTTCTGAATCGTCGTCTGTCCATGTAAGCGCATGTGCACTTTCTTAACTTAGTACACCTACAGTCTTCGATAATGTAAGCAATGCACTTTCAATTTTAATCAAATTCTAGACATTAAACACACTCCATGTCCGTCACTCTTTACTAAATCACCTAGTTACAAATTTTAGGATGTATGCCAATCTAGGTTCAGCACAACCAAATTGGTCACGAGTAAGTGCTTGGTAAGTCATTGTGAATAAGCTTAATTGTTGATTGATATTTTCATGATTTTATGAGCGATAAGTGCGGAGTTTGAGCACAATGCAATTAAACCAAGAATTGACCACAATGCAGATCGATTATTTTCCTTTTCTAAGAAGGAATTTATGCGGTCCAATTTGAGAAAATTATAAACCAAGTGAGACAAAGGTGAGTACAAAATTAAGCCAAATCGAATTAAATTATTCAGTCCGAAAAAAAAAAAAAAGTCATACCCAATTTTGTCTCATCCTCTTTAAGAGTGGATTTAAAAATATTTTAAGAATTTATCAGATCCATTAAAGCTCAATTTATAATAACAAAACTCCATCAAACCTCTTTTTCTATTAAAAAAAAAAAAAAAAAAGAGAGAAAAAAAAAGAAAAAGAAAAATAAGCCAATAGCCATTCTTCCCCACTTCCCGCCTCTATATCTATATAGATTCCCTCCGATTTGCGATCGTTTCCAAAATCCACAAAAAATTTTAAAGTCTCTTCTCCTGCGCAGACGCACCGAACTCCATGGCCGACCGTCGCACTCCATCACCGTCGAAGATGCTTTTGAGTTTCACGATCGACGAAGAAGACCTGCTCGAAGCGATCGACGAACGTAAGTCAGGGCAAAGAGAAAATATTGGATGGTCCGGGACCGCCACGTCTCTCTGTTCATCTCATCGCTTTCGTTTTCTCGTCGATGTTTCGGTGCGTCGTTTGATTCTGAAGTTGATCATCGTGATTTTCTGGTCTCTGTTCTCAAGTTGACTGTATATCTCCTTGAATGTCGATGTTAAGTGACTCTGAATACTGCTAAGTGCATGAGCTTGATTTCGGTTTCGGTTGCTCAGTTTAGCTCGATTTTCCTGGAACATCACCGTGAATCCATTGGCGTTCTTACATCTCGGCCTTTCTCTCGAACTTGTCGCGATTTTCTGCGCGCACGATAGTTTTTAGTTTTTGTCTTCTGATCATCCAAGAGCAATTCAGCCTTCGTTATGTTACGTGACATCCATCGGATGTCTTTTTTCCCGTGTATTCGTGACGTAGCTGGATTAATAACGAATATCCTAAGCTAAATTCATCAATAATATCTGTTGGAACGCTAGATTGTCAGTGATGATCTAGGAAATGCTTTTGTCCTGACATTCTACATTCACCAGAAAACTTAGTTTAACGCGATGGTTAAGCTTGAGTCTTCATTGGAGGACAATTCTGGTTCGCTGAAATCCAGCAAAGTGAAGAATAATGTGAAGAGGAAATCAAAGACTATGATCGAAGAGTATCTCAAGCGTGTAATGCGGAAAGCTGATATATCTGCTGAGGAGGATCTGGAATTGGAAAGGAAGCTTGCCAAGAAGCTCAAGGTGAAGGATGGACAGCTAAGTGGGTCAGACGATGGAATGAATATGTTATTTATAGGAATTCCTTCTATTCTTGATTCTTTTGAACAAGAAGCGCCAGGGGTAAGAGAAAATCGTAGCAAAAGATTTGAAGGTAAATCTTCAGGGGAAAAAAGTGAAATGTCCAACTAAGAGCATATGCAGGATGATGGAAAAGTTGTTCATGTTAAGGCTGGACCTTTGACTCAGTAGACTAGAAACCCCTTCATTTCAGCTCTCAAGTGAGTTCGTGAGCTCCACAAATTTCAATTCATTTCCTTTTCGTGATGTGATTGCCAAGAATGATTCTGAGTTTCCATTCGACTTCCTCTTGAACTTGTCGTGATTTTCTGTGCATACGATAGTTTAATTTTCTTTCCACTACTTGAATATGATACGTCTAATTCACCTCCTTGACGTATGTCTTCTAAATCATACAAGAGCAATTTGGCCTTTGTTATGTTACATCACATAGTAATTGCACCATCGGTACATCTATTATCCATGTATTTACGGCATAGATGGATTAATAACGAATCTCCTAAGCTAAATTCATCAATAATCACTATTGGAACACTCGACATTCACCAGAAAATATAGAGTTAAACACGATGGTGGGTTGCTTTTTTTTCGTTTGCAGGTATTTCTCAGGGAATCCATGCTGGAGATGTGAAAAAAGATACAGGATGCGGGGATCGACACTTGCAAATGTCTTGATGATGCATACAGAGAAGGTATATCTGATATTCAGTTCCGAAAATTAAGTGGAGGTATTATTTGGCTAAGGTGATTTCCTCTGTCTTTGTTTTGTTTTTTTGTAGCACTTAACTAGAACCAAAGGTTTCTCTGAAGCAAAAGTTGATAAGATATGCGAATCAGCTGAAAAGATAGTGGTTAGAGCTTAATTTCTTCTTATCCTGAGATGGCGATGTAATCAATTGCAACTTCTATATGCATCTCACAATAACTTCTCTTTGTTTTCATCAGAATTCTCGTTTTATTACGGGAATTGAAGCTATGCTCAGAGTAAGTCCTTAATTCGGCAAATTTCGAGCTAAAAATGGTTCAGAAGACCTGAATGAGTCATTGACCCTTGAAATAAAGCCTGCAAATTAGCATATCCACTGTAGAAAACTGCACTTGCTCTAAATACTACTTATCTCACAGCACAAAGTACTTTCAATGTCTTTGTTTTTTCCAGAGCAAGTCAGTTATTTGCATCACAACTGGAAGCCAAGCCCTCAATGAGCTTTTAGGCAGTAATAGACTTTCTTTTGTAGATTGTGTATATTATTCTTCACGTGTTTCAACAAAAACAGCTTTCCCTGGATCTGCAATGTTAAACAGGTGGTACTGAAACTCAGGCAATTACAGAAGCATTTGGCGTATCTCGGTGACAAGCACAGTTCAATAACGTTACCCTTGATGAACTTTTAGTTGCTTTTGTTAGTTGGCTTTCTCAGAAAAAATGCTGCTAATGTCACTTCAGGTCTGGGAAAACACAGCTTGTACATACCCTGTTTGTGACTACTCAGGTTGGTCAGAATTGCATGTTAGGTTTTCGTCGTTAACTTCTATTTCATGTTATGTTTCCTAGATGAACAACATAAATAGCAAGATAATGCTTGAATTTCTAGTAAAGAATAAAGCTGTGGTTAATATTGGCACTGGAACGTGTTTATTAGGTGATTCTGGAAGTTCGGCACTCTCATCTTCTGTAAACAGCAATCAGCATACTGGAACACACAATCTATAGTGGTTCAAACCAAGTAGGAAAAAGGCCAGGAGAGTGTACTATGTCATAACCAATCAGAAGCCTTAGTCATTGTCAGACTTGGACTTGGGTTGATCATCAGTTGAATAGGATGCTTGAAGTACTCTACTATATATGCAAATCCTACAACATTATTTTCCCTTCTTTCCATCACTCTTCATTAAAGCTGATCCTGTTCCATGAGATGATATCTTATGGTTTGTGGATTCCACGATCCTAACAATTTTAACAGCTGCCAACTCACGTGGGAGGGGCAAATGGCAAGGTAGCATACCTTGCCACAGAAAAAACTTTGTATCCTATTATAATCTGTTGGTCATTTCCTTGACCTCAACAAAGGTGCTTTTGTTTCATACTCGGCTTGTGTCCATGTAAGTGCATATGCACTCTCTTAACTTGGTACACCTGCAGTTGCCATGATTGAATTGTACAAATAGCTGAAAGATTTGGCATGGATCCTGGTGCCGTCGCACGTAATGGAAGCAATGCTTTCTACACTGGTGGCAAGTCTTCCTTCTTTTCTGGCTAATGTACTTGCTGTAATCTAGTCTTTCCATGAATTTGAAGATCATTTATGCCCACGCCTCTACTTCTGATCATCAGTACAACTTCCTTCTCAGTTTGGCTGCCAAAGTGTCTGAAGAACCATATAGGTTCCTGGTAAGACAGTGCTCAAGAATCAAACTGCACACATTTTGTAAGCTGTCGATGGTTGACCTTAGCTGAGTAATATCTTTCAGATTGTGGATTCAGTGATCGCTCTCTTTCGAGTGGAATATAATGGAAGGGGAGAACTTGCAGGGTGTCAGGTCAATTCCGAAACCATCAAATCATGCGAGTTGCAAATTTTCAGCTCATCTAGTTTGACACTAATAGATTTCCAATTGCAGCAAACATTGGCACAAATGCTCTCACGCTTACTTAAGATAGCCGAGGAATTTAATGTGGCAGTGTACATGACCAATCAGGGTACTGCATCACATCTCATTTCTCCCACCTAGTCATGCATCCTTTAAAGGATCTTATCCAATTTAGCTCTTTGATGGTTGCACACTGAAAAATAGCAATTTGGTGACTACACTAAGCTCATACTAGTTCTCGTAAATCTCAAGAACCAGCTATTTGGTGTAAACTAGTGATGCATACGGTAGCTGCAGTCCATGAGTTAAGCAAAAAAGATAATTTTTTTGATGACTTTTTCTTTGATTTCTTTGTTTCAGTGGCATCAAAGAAGCATGCAGGTGGGCATGTTCTGGGTCATGCAACCACAATTAGGTTGATGTTTACGAATGGCAAAGGTGAGCAGTGGGTTTGCAAGGTGTTCAAAGCCCCAGACCTACCTAAAGCTGAAGCTATATCCTTAAGTCTGGATCTTTGTCTAGCTATACACTTTATTGAAATTTACCAGATTACACTGCAGACATTAAACGAAATTTCTAGAAATCTAATATCAATCGGAGAGAAAGTTGATACTAAGTCTATATATTGATAGGTGGAGACTAGAATTTGAGCAGTATACTTGTAGTATACTTACATGCGCTGCCTGTGCTATGGAAATAAGATACCCAACCATTGATGATGCCTTACTGCAGATCTTCCTCTAGTTATATACTTCGTTGAAATTTTTCAGACCATGCTGCAGAGACCAAGTAAAATATCTGGAAGTCTAGATCAAAATCTGTGAGAAAGTCGATAATTAGTCTAAATAGGGATAGGTGGAGACCTGATTTAAGCATGATACTCACTTTATACTTGATGTTGCCTGGAGATCCATGAACATGTTGAATACGAATTTTGTCCAGAGGAATTAAACAAAAAGAAGTAGTTATTGAGAATTTTCCTCAGTAGGACCGGTATGTTATTTTTAGCTGTGCTGTTATGTAGATGATGCACATCTATCATGATCATCACTTAATTTAATCAAAAAATTTAGGAAGAGCTCATCTGTCAATAAGATGAGACTGAGATATTCCATATATGTTGAACTTGACAAACACATGTTTTTCAGATAACACTAGGAGGCATCACCGATGCGAAGGACTGAAGGAGTCTCTCCAACTAGGAAGGCAGGCGAAGTGCTTTTTTTTGTTAATCTGCAATTTGATGTTAGTCATCGTATTGACTGCAAGAGGCATATAATGAGCTCCCAAGCACTTGTTGATTTCCTTTCTCTGCAATGGACACTTTGTCACCCTTGTCATAGCTTGTCCCTAAGTTTCATGTGCTTGACAACAAACCATTCATGAATGACATGAGATACTTTCTCTAACTGTGATGGTGACCCAAAAGATTTGTCAACTAGGGGTGATCGGGTCCAGGGTGGGTAGGGTCTAGACCTGGACCCTGTACCCGACCCTGTTATAACCGGTTCTCTTTTTTTTGGACCCTGTTCTCGACCTTGTTTGCATTGGACCCTGTTCCCGACCCACCCTGTTTTTCCGGTCCGGGAACAAGGTTGACCCTGTTTATATTAGAATCTGTTTTGCATAAAAATTGTTGTATCTTTATATTAACCTTAGAGAAGCAAGTTTGGATGAGTTCTTAAATTCCCTTTGATTATTACTAGGTCAATGTCCATTTCTTAACTTAAGTTCTTTTATATATCCGTGATTTCTTAACTTAACTGCTTTCATAATTTCTCAACTTAACTAAACTTCCGATACCTGAGCATTTCTCGTACCGTTTCCACTTATTTTGAATTAAATTAGGTTGAAGACTCTCTCCCTCAAACTTTGGCGGAATGGTCTTTTATGAGCATCAAAATGAGATTGAATTTGATATAGCTTGGCTGTGATTTATTCACCACCGATGTATAGTGACTTACTGTTATAATTCAGTCACACAACCGAAGGAGACAAAGTAAACTGAAGCAACGTCAGCGCTCGGATGGAACCAAGATCGGCGGACGGGCGGAGGTCGCGAGCTCGGGGAAGTCTGCGGGTGTGAGAGCCTGAGAAGTAAAGATATAAAGTAAAAACAAATTAGGGTTTTGTGTTTTGGTCTTTTTGGGGTGGCTTACAAACCGGTTCTCAAACCGGTCCGGTCGATCCGGTTCCCGGGTCGGTAATCCCTCGGAACCGGTTCCCGGACCGGTTCAAATAGGGTCTGAATTTTGGGACCTAGTTCCTGGACCAATTTCAACCGGAACCGATTCCCAACCCTGTTTTCCAGGTGGGCTGATTCGGGAACTAGGTTGACCCGGTCCGGTTGCACACCCCTATTGTCAACTACAATGTCACCTTTGTGTATCAAATGCAAAATATATCATAAGGGTAAGGCCGAAGTATCCTTTCTGCTTCTTCTATTTTTGTTTAGCCAATTGAATGCAAATAATACAGCCTTATATGCTCTTAGGAACTTAATCGAGCATGGCATGTCATTGAAAGGTCATAGGACTTCATAAGAGATGTAACCAAAAGAAAATTATTTAGTGTCATTTCGAATAACCTCAAATGAAATGAAATTTATCAATCACCGTGTTTCGTCATAAAGAAAATAAAATAAAATTATACATTGCAATATGTTTTTAACTACACATAATAGCAGATGGGTTTAAGGTCAACAGTTTGTGGATACCATGGTTTTTATGAGCCCGAGAAGAAATCTAGTCACAATATTTGAAAACTAATAACCCAACACCATCTCCATTGAGTTCACAATAATTTTCTTTTGATAATTAAAAGAACTTTGTTGAACTTTCTTACACGAGCAATCTGGCTTTTGTTTATGTTACACGACATTCAAATCGCACCATTGCAGTAGCTGCAGTCCTTGAGTTAAGGAAAAAAATGATTTTTGATGACTTTGTCTTTGATTTATTTGTTTCAGTCGTAGATGATCTAGGCGGTGCTGTGTTCATATCAGACCCAAAGAAACCTGCGGGTGGGGATGTTCTGGCTCATTTAGCCACAATTAGGTTGATATTTAGGAAAGGCAAAGGTGAGCAGCGTGTCTGCAAGTTGTTTAAGGCCCCAGACCTACCGAAAGCTGAAGCTAAGTCGATACTGAGTCTACATATAGATAGGTGGAGACCTGATTTAAGCACGGTGCTCACAGTATACTTGATGGTGTATGGAGATCCATGAACATGTTGAATACAAATTTTGTGCAGAGTAATTAAACAAAAAGAAGTGGATATCCAGAATTTTTTTAAGCAGGACTAGTAAGTTAGTTGTGCAGCCTGTGCTATGTAGACTGCACATCTATCAAAACCATCACTTACTTATGTAAGAAATTTTAGCGAGAGCTCATATGTCAATAGGGTGAGATCGACAAACGCATGTTTTTCAGATAACAACAGGGGCATAGCTGATGAGGACTGAAGAGGTCTCTCCTACCAAGATGGCCAGGCGAAGTGTTTTTTTTTTTTTTTTGGGTTAATCTGCAATTTGATTTTAGTCATCGTATTGATAGCTACCTCTATCTTCATGTTAAGTTTGTATTGGCAGGCATCAAGCTCCTTTTGACAGCTTTAAAATTGCACGAGAGGTTACCGCTTTAGCCTTAATATCTAACATGCTATCATTGTCTGTTATTAAAGTTCACATGACCCTTCACAAGGTGTTGTGTAAACTTGATTTCCATATGAGAACCAGCACGCTCCAAGTTATAATGGTTCACATTTGTTCTCATATGACAATATCGTCCTGGTCTGATTTACTAGTAGAGATTCTATGCGGAAAATATTACATTGGATAGACTTTGCATGACGGCTAAATGAAATGCCAGAAAGATATTACTGCACAAAGCATGATCAGGTTCTGTAAAGGCTTGGTTTTATAAGTACATATACAGCTGCATAAAAACGATGTCATCTCAAACTCTCAATATAGAGCAACAGACCATTAGAGCTGAAAAAATTGTCAATGTATGAGAAAGGGTGACTGGGTCATAAGCAACAGAAGGCCATTCAATAGCTAATGGCCTGGCCAAAAGGGGCCACAATGCATATGACTCGGCAGTGCAAGGACAAGTTCATGGCACTCCCAACTCTAGGCATACTGGACTCCTTAGTCTCTGCACCACTTCAAATGTAGCGCTTTGTACTCAGCCCAAGCTATTCACCCTAGGAACTGACTTCACCTCATTCAGTGCATGCTCGTAACTCCTCAAACATTTAGAGCTGGTAAAGAAGCATCCTGAGTTGGAAAAGAAGGCGACGTTAACAGGTGAACGATTTGGCACTCAAAAATCATTGGAAGAGCAACATTGTACGTGAAAAGGCACATTTCAATACATGGATACTGGTAAAGAACACCATTTTAACCTTAGATTATAAATTTATGTTCGAAACCAATTTTTCCAAAATGCTGTTACCCAACAACATAACATTCTCCTCTGAACTCTGCTTAATATCAGCAGAGCTCATCCATCCTTACTTTTCAGATTGCAATGCATGGACCAAATTCCAGTGGAGCCGCATCAACAAACTGAAAAAAAAAATTACATTTAGGAAATGGTGTGAAAGACTTCCCAAAGCCCATCTTCACGACTTTTGCATCATCTAAGCGAACAAGACTGCCTCCAGAATCAATTCCCCAGAAGGAAGGAAAACTGCCATAACATCCTGAATGATTCAGAGGACAGAAAGGATTAGATATAGATCACAGGTGGAGGGAGAGATTGAGAGCGATATCCCAGAACGAAACCAATAAACATTATTGTTACTCACACAGGCCAGAAAAGGGGTTTTAGAAGAGCTGTCGAAGAGCACAAAACCAAACTTCCTGCTGATGTCTCTCACGACTTGATCAGCAGGGTAGGCCTCCGATCCCTCAGAGTTCAATAAGCTTCTATGACGATAATGACCTCATTAGCAGTTTTATTCCATCCATATTGCTGCTTAAGAAGAGCAACATTGCCTCTGTCCTTGGAACAAGCAACCGCAAACAATCTGTCACAGAGGGTAAGGCATGTCAAATCTCGATATGGGACGAGCTGATTGAGAAGAGAAGACAGTACGGCAATTTCCGTCAATTAACAATCCAATAAATTTCATTTTCTGGCTTTCAAAATGAACCAGAGACTCGAGTTCCACTATCTCCCCGACAAATGGAACCTTTCATGGTATCACAGTAAAGTCCAACAAAAATCAGTTTGATCTAACCATTGCCTCTCTAAACAATGAAATCACGATTATTTTTTCTTTTTTGGTGGTTAAAGCTACCTTTATCAAGAGATGGAGTGGGAATTTGAATAGAAGAAAGATAAACTTTATTCTTTGACCAGGTAATCAGTTTTTAAATGGGTTTCGGCCAACATAATCCATTCAAAATTTAGCTGTTTCATTCACATATTCAAACCTCTGTTTTAAATTTATTCTTCCATCTATACAATAACTGTTATGGGAAGAAAGAGAGCTTCTTATTTTGAATATTGACCTGTAAATGTTAAAAGGATATTATCTAGCTTAAATTGTGCCTTGACCCTTGTAGTCTTGAGATGGTTCGGATTAAGTCGGCAAAGAATCCCCAACAATGAACCAACTTCACTCTTCAAGAGCTCTGAAAGAAACCGAAGGTGAAGAAGAGAGAGGAACGAAGCTTTTACTGTATTTCCTCTGATTAATTGTAAACTATACAAATCCTAAAGATATAGAGCTAGGTTTGTACAATTAATGGAAATAAAGAATTCTACGTATTAATCTAAATCTAGATCTGATATTGAATTGATATGTACAGAATAAAATCAATTCCAAATATTCCAAAGATATATTGCATATCTTCTAACACTCCCCCTCAAGCTGGTGGCTTGTATATGTCCAAGACACCTAGCTTGTTTAATAGATATGCATGTTGTCGATGACATAAAGGTTTGGTGAAGATGTCCGCCGGCTGCCTGTCGTGCCAATTCCTTCGTTTCAATCACCCCTTCTTGAATCTTGTCTCGTGTAAAATGACAATCCACCTCTATGTGTTTAGTTCTTTCATGCACTATAGGGTTTGCTGCCAATTTGAGAGTTGCATCATTGTCACAATATAATGTTGTTGCTCCTTGTACCTGTATTCCGAGATCTTTAAGTAACCCTCATATCCATACTACTTGGCAAGTAGTTTTGCCATAGCTCGGTACTCGGCTTCAGCCGAAGACAAGGATACAAAGAGGGTTGCTTCTTGGTCTTCCACGAGAGAAGTGAGTCTCCTAATTTGATACAATATCCAAGGATCGATCTTCGGCTAGTAGGGCATGTAGCATAATCAGCATCACAGTATGCCCTCATCTTCATGTCACATTTCTTGGATAAAAGAATTCCAAGTCCTGGACACCCTTTTAGATACTTCACAACTTTAATTGCAGCTTCCAAATGAGACCGCTTTGGACTGTGCATAAATTGACTAAGTGTTTGTACTGCATAAGAAATATCAGGTCTAGTCATTGTCAGGTATATGAGTTTCCCGACAAGTCTTTGATATCCTGATGGGTCTTTGAGAATGGGGTAATCATTTTGTGAAATGCCCCTATCATATTCTGCAGTAGTCAACTTAATGTTCTGTTCAATAGGAATCACGGCTGGTCTGCATCCTGATAAACCTGCTTCTGATATAATCTCTAAGACAAATTTCCGTTGACTAAGAGAAATCCCTTGATCAGATCGTGCAATTTCAATTCCAAGGAAATACTTAGGTGCTCCTAAATCTTTAATGTGAAAGGTAGCATGTAAATAATCCTTGAAATTGTCTATAGCAGCCTTATCGTTTCCCATAACAAGTATGTCATCAACATATATCATCAAGTAAATAGATGACATACCTTTGGTCCATGTGACTAAAGCATAGTCATACTTAGACTGCTTGAAGCCTGCTATTGTAAGAGCATTTGCAAACTTAGCATACCATTGTCTGGATGCTTGCTTTAATCCGTAAAGGGATTTACGGAGACGACATACTCGATTCTCCCCCTGTCTCCGTAAGCCTTGAGGAATGTCCATGTAGATTTCCTCATCAAGATCCCCGTGCAAAAAGGCATTATGCACATCCATTTGATGTAAACTCCAATTATTAATAGCATCAACAGATAAAAAAGAACGAACAGTGACATCGGTGGCAACCGAAGAAAAGGTCTCGTGGTAATCAAAACCTTCCCTTTGTGTGAATCCTTTGGAAACCAATCGTGCCTTGTATCGTTCAATGAAACCATCAGCACGATACTTTATCTTGTAGACCCACTTACAGCCAATTGGCTTTCGATCAGATGGAAGAGAGACAAGATCCCATGTCTTGTTGTCAATAAGTGCTCGGAGTTACGCCTTCATGGCTTGTTGCCATTTTAGGTCGAGACGCCTCCTTATAACTAGGAGGTTCTGTTCTTTTGAGAGATGACTAACACAACATCTATGTTCTGTGATAATCTATGGAAGGAAACATATGATGGCGGGTATTGAGTACCGGAGAATGATGAGTGGCACGGATATAGTCTTTAGTCCATGTGGGAGGTCGTGTGCTGCGACCTGAACGCCTTGGATGAATAATGTCTATGGGAGTTTCATTGGTAGATGCTGCCTCAATATGCCGACTTTCTTCAACATCATGGGTATTTTCTAGTCGTGGCTGGAAAATTTCTTCTAGGCAAATGGCCCTATCAACAGGTGTTGATGTTGATTCTGGAAGATATGAAGTAGTTGTAGGAATGGGCCTCAATTCTGCCAATGGTATATAGGCAGTGTCTTGAGGTATTGCTTCATCAATACTGCCAAAAGGAGCTGTCATCCCTATATCTGTATCTGTAGTGGGTTGCTCAGAAAAAGGAAATATGTCTTCACGAAAGATGACATCACGACTTACTAGAAATTCCTTTGTAGATATGTTGAGAACGCGATAGCCTTTCTGTAAATTGGGATATCCCATGAAAATGCATCGTCGAGCTCGAGGAGTGAATTTGTCTCTAGGTCCCACTATTGCGACAAAACAGAGACATCCGAAGACCTTGAGATAATGAAGCTCTGGCTTTTTTTGGAACAATAACTCAAATGGAGTTTTCCCTTTACGTATCCGAGTCGGCATACGATTGATTAGGTAAGCGGCTGTGACCACACAATCTCCCCAATAATCGTCCCGGGCCCCGACGCTTGAAACTTTAAGGCTCGTGCGACTTCCAATAAATGACGATGTTTCCGTTCTACCACGCCATTTTGTTGTGGTGAATAGACACAAGTGCTCTCATGTTGTATCCCATATTGAGTGAATAATGAAGAACAGTCATGGCTGAAGAATTCTCTCGCCATTATCGCACGAATCCATTTGTATGGATTTCCAAAGCGATTCTTTGAGAGTGAGAGAAAACTTTTCAAATGAGAATAAGTTTGGTTCTTAGACTGCATCAAGAAAATCCAAGTCGCACGAGAATAATCATCGACTATAGCGAGAAAATATCGAGACCCATCATGATTTAATGTGTGATATGGTCCCCATATATCTACATGAATTAGGGCAAAAATTGCACTAGTGCGGGTATTACTAGACGGAAAAGGAGCACGAGATTGTTTAGCAAGAGGACATATAGAACATTGTGGATATGGAAAGGAGGCATTGTGACCCAATCTCAAATGCATAATGGAATTTCTATCATTGGTAGTCAAATTACACAATGAAGATTTATTCAAAGAAATGCTGGAAAAATTACTCGAGGAATTATTCCAGAAATAAAGGCCTTCAGAGAGACTACCCAAGCCCATCAGTTTCCCAGTCGAAAAGTCATGAAAGAAACATGCATCAGCATTGAAAATGACCCGGCATGAATTTTCTTGACAAGCTTTTGACACAGATATTAGATTAAACTGGAATTCTGGGACACAAAGAACATTTCTAAGAGTAATTTTTGGACTGAGATTGACAGTCCCTGTTTCATGGACATGAGTAATATCCCCATTAGGCAACTGCACAGAAATAGGGAAATCCAATCTAGGATTTATACTTGAGAAAAATGCCCTGTCACATGTAATATGGTCGCTTGCCCCTGAATCAATTATCCATGATTTTCTGGATATTGAATTAATCAAGCAATGTGTAATACCTGAGAAACTTGCTCCTCTGTTTGTGGTGTCCATTTTTTGAAGTGCCTCCATCAATTGATGATACTGATTATTTGTGATAGATTGGTCACCATCTTTACCTGGTCGAACCAATAATTTGATAAAATTTCTTTGAAATCCTTTTTTCTTTTTCACCGGGCTTTCCATGTAATTTCCAGCAATTATCAATTGAGTGATTAGCACGCTTGCAATAATCACAAAATAATTTATTCTTGCCTTTAAAATTTCTCCCAAAATTCCTTGATGACGTGGCAAGCATCTGACCGTCCGTACCTTTAATCGCAGCGAAGATCTGACCGTCCGATGCTTTGAAGATTTGACCGTTCGATGCTTTGAAGATCTGACCGTCCGATGCCTTGAAGATCTGACCGTCGGATCCTTTGACCGCGAGCTCCTATCCACCGTTGGATCTGATCAAATGATCGAAGCCGTCCGATCCTCACAGCACATCCTGACCGTCCATTCGGTCTGCTTTATATACTCGGGATTCCTCTTCTGCGAACCCTAGCCCCAATTTGGCCACTCGTCTCTCTCGATTTAGGGTTTGCGTCTTGGTGGCCGCGTCTCGCCGATCTCCGCGGGCGGCGAGAGCGACGCTCTCGCTGCTCCTGGTGTGGTCTGGCATCGCGTGTCGCTGACTCTCCTCCTGTACGGCCAGTTGAAATATGCGCCCAATCGGCGGCATCGGATCCATGGCGAGGATCTGTGAACGAAATCCGAGGTAATTTTCGTTCAAAATGAGGAGAAAGCGTGTAGCTTTCTCCCTGTCTTTGATAGATCTGTATTGTTTAAGCGTGGGTTACGGTCCCACGAGTTTCTCCTCGGCCGCCTCGAGATTGTTCCACGAGACGAGAGCCGGTTGAAAACGGCCGTGACCGTCATATTTCCTTGCTTCAATTATTTGAGATCCTGCATTAGATTGAAAATCTTTGCCTGATCTAGTTTCCCGTACATTTCCTGGATATTTTCCCACATCTCTTTTGCATCTTCTGTCGGTGGGAGTCCGGTCACGACTTCGGAGGAGACGCAATTGCCGATCCAAGTTCGGATCAGGCGATTGCTCTTCCTCCAGAGTCGGGCCAGACGTTCCTCCATGGGAACTGGGATGGTTCCATCGAGGAAACCATCTTTGTCTTTGGTTGCCAGGGCGCGCCGGAACTCCTGCGACCATCTTGTGTAGTTTTCTGGGCCAGTTAGCTGCTGGCTGATGATCCGCAATTCTGGTCCGTCGGCGTTGGAAACGAACAATGGATCGCGGGTTCGGTCGTCCGGCGAGCGCCGCCGCTGGGAAAGGCAGAAAACCGGGCGCGAGGTTCGGGTAGGTATTCATGCATTGACCCGATTCACTCGCCCCAATTGGATAACCCGCATAGAAACCCGGGTAGGGATTTGTTCCCATACCCGCCCGACCCGACCCGCTTAAGCGCTCCGATCCGATGGCTGGATTTGCCCCATTCGTGGTTGGCGGGTCCCCATCGGGTCGGACGTGGCTCTGGTGACCCACAGATGCAGACGATGATGGATTTGGGTTTGCCCCAAAGAGAAATGGATACGGGATCCATTGGTATGGTTGACCCACTAAGGGTTGCCCCGCATTAAACTGACTCTGCGTGGGCCACCACTGAGCGGGCGGTGTTTGTGTCTCGCCGACTTGTGAATGGAAGTGTTGCGGGTGGAAGCGTTGCGGATCGATCTTCATCCTGCGAGATCTTGGTGCAACGTCTCTCCAGTCGGTGGATTTCCAGAAGCCGAGAAGCTAGTTTGCGGGGATGTCATGGTAAGATAAAAAAACCTTCGAAAGTTGATTCTAATGCCGAAAGAATAACCTCTTCTTCTTTTTTTTGTAGGTGAAAGACTCTTTGGCAGAAGAACAAAGCGGAAGCAAATCAGAAGCCCCGTGGCTCTGATACCATGAAAGAAACCGAAGGTGAAGAAGAGAGAGGAACGAAGCTTTTACTGTATTTCCTCTGATTAATTGTAAACTATACAAATCCTAAAGATATAGAGCTAGGTTTGTACAATTAATGGAAATAAAGAATTCTACGTATCAATCTAAATCTAGATCTGATATTGAATTGATATGTACAGAATAAAATCAATTCCAAATATTCCAAAGATATATTGCATATCTTCTAACAAGCTCGGGAGGCGACGACATAGGCAGGGCTTCAGGAGTAGACGGCATGGGCGGGCTTCGGGAGCAATAGTGGGAACCTGTCACGGTCACTAGCATCGCGTTAACATGAAGTTAAACTCTACTGAGCAGAATCCATAGAAAACCCTAACCTTCGGGACGCAGCGGACGTATGGGAGCCGCCAATGGGACTTTGACAGGTGATGGCGTCGACGGCGTCAGTGGCGTTGACATTCATGAGTAGATTTAGCGCTTTGTGGAGGGGAGAGAGAGCAGATTGATTCAGCGCTAAGGCACGGTGGCTCGGGAGGCAACGGCGAAGGCAAACAACAGAGGTTCGTCGATGTCGTGGTTCGCTGGCAGATTGCCTCGACATGGTGGCTCGGGAGGCAATGGCGAAGGCAACAATTTTTTTTAGTTTTCCTTTTTGAAATAACAAGCAATCAGGAGGTCAGGTATTACCTGGCCCAGATCACCACTCCATTGGTGCTATCAATGTTGATATCAGCATATAAGCAAGCCTTGTAGCGAGCATCGGATATATCTCAGTCGGATGACTTATCAGCCCCAACACCACAATAATAAGGCCCCTAAATGAAGACAAAACCTTGCATCACAATACAATTTTTTTGTCATCAACTCAAAGCCTATTATTTATCAATATACAGGGAAATTCGTTGGGAAAAAATTTCTCACCTGGGAACCTCGATATCCTCCAATAGGCCAACCGAATGGCCATTGAACATTTATCTGCAATAGGGTGTTTTTTCTTGCTCAAGCCAATACATAATGTGAACATTTAGCCAAAAAAATATGAACTTGTCCATTTCAAAACTTTCTAATTCACAATATATAACTCATGTTTTTGGATCTCCCACCATGAAATGTCATTGATAACCTTTGGGTTACTGAATTTCAGCAACCCTGACGTGCTTGGTCGCTGGGATCGGCTTACCAGCTGGTGTATATGAATTGAAAATAACCCGAAGACAAACAATAATACTCCGTAAACCAATTGAAACGCCCTTTCTCATTTCATCAACCCGTTCAGATGATCTAACCAGTGGTCAGTGAGTTCTTTGTGATCCTCATTTGGCATTGTGTCCTCAGTGCCAAATTTCACACCATTTCTGTCTAGCCTGGAAAATAAAGCAGTGTAAGAAATAGACATATCTACTGAAACAAAAGCCCTATGAGCTTAATCTCACGGAAGATAGTTCAAACAACGAGCTCTATCTGTATGACTTGGCCTTCTGGTATGCATGAGAGTTTAGTTTTGAAAAGATAAAAAGAATAGACTGAGTACTTCAAAGAAAGGGGTCTCCTTAGCAAGTGCCATCGCCGAAATGTTGAAAACCGCTTTTTGGAGACTAGTTTCAAGAAGGACAGCTTACATTTTGAAGCATAAATAGTGAGTCTTATTGATTTCCCTAAGGACACTACCACAAATTTCCTTTAAAAGATAAACTAGAAACAGTGGCATAACTATGCTTTGCATTTCGGAACCATTTCAAGGTTCTCAAGCCTCATTCCCAAAAGTGAGCTCGCGAACAAGCAAAAAACCGAGGGCAGTTACAGAGTTGAAGGAAGTAGACTGCAGAGTGCCACAGTTTAAGAGATTAATGAAATTCCACCCCAGCAAGGATCAATCATCAAACATGTTATTCTGATATTTCCTTAGATCTAATGGATGATCAACTTGTGAATATTGACAGTGCACCTAATTCTTTCCTCTTGCAAGGCAATCACATTGAAGTACTTTCTTCTCTCACAAACTTTGCACAATCGCAAATTGCCCTCGCCAACGCCAATGGCTTTGGCGAAAATATTCATAAGATATCACCATGGCAAAGCAAGACTACCAAGCACAACAATCATCAATATGGCCGATTGAAGTCACAGAACAAGAAAAATCTAATATTAGAGTGGATACAAGAGAAACCGATTCCACACAAGGTCCACAACATAAGACTTCACATTGGTAGCGATTGATTTAGTCATCTAGTCATCAAGAGAAATGACAACAATGACTACCACTTCATTCATTCATTCTGCCTCACATAGCACACATTTCTTTCGCAGACGTTGTCAACAAGAGACAAAGAACATGTCAATTGTCAACCAAACAAAATGTGCAGGACAACCTTGCTGAGATCAAAATGGAGAAGTCACAAATACGACCTCTTTTAATTTCAAAACATTTACTCGATTGCTTAAGGTGGTGCTCAAGATTGGCAAAAGGATTTTACCTGAGAACCCCTGCAGAATGGCTGAACAGCAAATCGAGAGCGTTGATTGTGGTCAAATGCTAAAGATCACCTTCGCTGTCCTCCCCTCGAGCAAAAATATACCCCTGGGAAATCAATCGCTGGATGAGACGAAGTACGAATTTTTCCTCATTTTTTCTCGCACTCTTTGAAATGAAGTGATGCGCCCAAACCTTTCAGCGATTTTTTTCATGTCCCTCCCCAAATCAAATCAAGTGTGGAAACATGATATTCGCAAATTAAAAATGCAAAAATCTGGGAAACAAGGTCCCACGTACCTTCAGTGAAGAAAATTAATGCACGCCCTGCAATCCAAGTACCATGTGCGGGATATGAGCGATCTTGTCCCAGTCCTCGCCTGCTTGTCTTTTGCAACTCTCCTCCAATTTTCCGCAACCGGAGATGTGTAGGTGAGTAAGGGATGTGAGCCTTCGCATTGCTTCAGGGAATGATGTCAAGAAGGGGCACGCGATGATGGCGAGATTTTGAAGTGATTGAAGGGCCTCAATCTGCTCTGGTATATCCTTCAAATTGAGCCAATAATTAATGTAGAGACGCTCGAGATTGCGGGACTGTAGAAGCCACTGTGGGAGAGATGTCAGTTTGAGAAGGCCATAGATGTCCACGGAGCGGAGACTCCGAAGACCTCCATGGAATCCAAGATGTTGCCGCTTTGGTCTTTGGATATATCCAGCTCCTCACAATACCTGAAACGGAGATCCACGAGGCTCGATAGATGTCGCATATCTTGCGAGAGGGAAGTCAACTGACGACAATAACTGATGCTAAGAGATTCAAGGGAAGTGAGACTTTGGAAACCCTCCTCAGGCAAACATTCTAAAAACTTTATATCGCAGATATCCAGTCTCTTCAACTTATTAAGGCCAAGCATCATTTGATTTATCAACAACGCTCCGTTGGCTTCAGTCAGAACTAGCCCCTCAAGATGAGGAGTTAGTGGCATGGCTTTTAATTTTTCACAGCCACGGATCTCCAAATACAATAGACTAGGAAACGATGCTGGTGAAGGGGATGATTGGTCCGACTTGATATATTCCAATTCAGGCATATGAATGATACGCAAAGACTTGAGGCAAGGTAGTTGGTCCAGTGGGCGTAGACGTTCACATCTTTTGCAAAAACCAAACGATACGTCAACTAAATGCGGCAAGAAAGATACAAGGCTATCC
Organism: Eucalyptus sp. ANBG9806169; assembly: GCA_014182395.1. NCBI lineage: Eukaryota > Viridiplantae > Streptophyta > Magnoliopsida > Myrtales > Myrtaceae > Eucalyptus > Eucalyptus sp. ANBG9806169. Next base: position 17,792,382 of record CM024574.1, on the reverse strand, counting down.
ATCATCCACTTGGGAAAGCTCTCACCTTTATATTTCCAGATCTTCAACCTTTGCAGATTTGAGGGCGGCTTTAGTCTATCAAACAGCACTTCATCTATTACTACATCATCAGTAGTGAAATTGCCCCAACTAAGTACCAAAGATTCCAGAGAATGCTTCTCCATCATCCACTTGGGAAAGCTCTCACCTTTATATCCCAAGATCGTCAACCTTTGCAGATTTGAGGGCGGCTTCAGTCTATCAAACAGCACTTCATCTATTACTGCATCATCATTATTGAAATCGCCCCAACTAAGTACCAAAGATTTCAGAAAATGCTTCCCCATCAATATCTCATCCTCACATTTGACTTCCGCATTTGTTACGTATCCCAAATTTTCAATTGAAAGTTGTCCCCGAATGTTATTAAGCCCCTTTAGCTCCCCAAGTCCGCAATAATTCTTAGCACGAGCTTTATCTATGGGCAAAATGAAGTTCGTTAGCCTATGCAAAGAACTCAATTCCACTATTCCACGTGGCAAATAACTAAGTTTCAAATAATTATCTATGTCCAGATTCTGCAGGCTGACTAAATTCCTTATATCACTTGGCAATTCTTCGAAGGCATCACAAATGGAGATTAAGTGTTTGCAAGCTTTGCAATCTCGTAATGGAGTTAGGAAGCCTTTTGAGTGTACGGTTGTAAGGGAGATCGAGATATGTGAGATACTTCAATTTATAAATGGACTGTGGCACCTTCTCGACCTCCATACTATGTAGATCCAAGGTGCGCAAACTCTTGAAATTTAGAATAAATTGGCCTAGATCTGCTTCATTTGTTAGTTCTCTTTGTCCTTTTTCTTCCCAATAATATCCAGTAGTAGTAGATAAAAATGTTCTCAATGCACTTGCTTTCAAGTGTGAGATTGGAAGTCCACCAATCAAATTGAAAGTCGAACTATATGATATATGACGAGTTCTTTCATGTATAGATTTTGTACCATCCCATGCCGCCAAACACTCGTTCCCTGCAACTGAGCAGGCTAGATCATGCATCAAATCATGCATCTTGCAAGTTCCCACATCCTCTTGAAATTCTTGGAAGAAGTTGCTCCAAAGTAGATGCATGAAATATCCATGAGCAATGTCTTCTAAATGTTGACCTCTATTTGATGGTCGAATAAATCCTTCTGCCATCCAAAGATCGACCAAAGTCTACTTTTTTAACTCATAATCTTTGGGAAACAATGAACATAACGCAAAACATTGTCTCAAATGTGAAGGAAGATGGTCATAACTTAGCTCCAGAACTGATTTTATGCGGTCTTCCCCTTGAGACACTTCCGGGAGCTCATGATCTTTGAAATGTAACCATTCTTGTTTAGTTTTCTTAAAGAATAGTAAACTCCCAACAGTTCGAATAACTAATGGAACACCGGAGCACTTTCTAACTATATCTTCACCAATAACTCGCATGTCAGGATCTTGTATATCCTTTTTTTTTTAAGCCAGTTGCATTAATAAATCAAAAGACGCATTTTCAAATAATTCCCTGAGAGTATGAGGTGAGCAGTGCGGGTGAGCTCGGCAATCGAACGCAATCGTGTGGTTATAAGGATCTTGCTTCTTCTAGCACCTTCCACCAACAAATTTTTCAAGCTTAGCCATTCTTCCTGTTCTTCATTCCACAAGTCATCTAAAACTAAGAGATATCTCTTTCCATTAATTTCTTTCCTTAGATCACGTTGCAATTGTTCCATTGTAGCCTCGCTGGGTCCTCTTTGCTTTATACAAGCTAGGATATTTGTGACTATTTTTTTCACGTCAAAGTCATTCGAGACACAGACCCACATTTTCAAGTGAAAGTGTTCACTTACCATCTCATCATTATATACGCATTGAGCAAGAGCCGTTTTTCCACAACCACTAATACCAACTATTGGAAGGATGGAAACGTCCTCTGTCATGTTTGGGTCTAGCAAAAATTCCATGACCATGTTCTTATCATTATCTCTCCCTATAATAACTCCCTCTGGCATAAACGAATGCATCTCTTCTCTCTTCTTCTGCTCTCTCTCTACTCGTGAATCCACAAGGCGCTCGTCCAAGTGGAATCTCCTACGATCGTTGATGTCTTCTATTTTTTTCCTCACTGCTCTTACTTTGGAACTCATCTTCAAATTAAAAGCAAGCTGGTTTGAACTTGAGAAAAATGTCGTTACCTCTTTCATCACTTCATTGTGGCCCCGTAGCTCTCGTTGCAAAGCTTCTATATTGAATTCTTCAAGCACATCCTGTGCATCATATAAAGCATCTTTCATGTTGTCGAGCCAAACTTGGATTTGGTCATTCTGGTAGCCTTGTTTTTCTGCATCGTTGAGTACAGCTCGAAGCGTGGAGACAATATTTCTCAGCTTCTCGAGTTCATGCTTGACACCCCATAATTTCCCAATCTTTTCCAATGCTTGAGGAACTAGATAAGCAACGATCTTTTCAGCAATACCGACGATGACAGCTTCCGCCATTTTGGTTCTCTCTATCTCTCTATGGATAGGAAGATATTAGTCTAGTCGGTCCAAGGCTGGAGACTTCTCATGACATGTAAAACAAGTTAATGCTAATGCTCACCTAAGACTGGCAAATCGAAAGCTTGACAAATCTAATTATCAACTTACATTACTGACTTTACCTGTCATGCATAGGAGTTCGGGTCATCCATGCAAGTCTAAATAACATATGTGGACCCACCGAGGTCGCATCCAATGCCCACAAGAACACTTCTATATTTTCAAAGGCTTCATTCTTTACCTTTTTGTCAAAAGATGACCTATCATTCTTTATACTCTTGGGATGGCTTTAATGGATGACAAAGTTGGTAACAAAACTTACGTTATAAACCTAGGAAATATTAGTTGCTGTGATTCGGTTACTCTGAGATGTGACCTGCGATTAACTAGTTATTGATATATATATATATATATATATATATATATATATATATATATATATATATATATATATATATATATATATATGTGCATATACGATTATAAATATGCAATGCACATTAGGATAGGGATTATTTATGTGAAATTAGAAAGTTCTATGCTTAGGTAACATGATGAATTTGTTTACATTTTGATGCCAACACTACACCTCTCAATTCAAAACTCTCCTTCATATTGTCACATGACAATATTACTATTATATTACTAAAACAATACAGTTGATCAGGGAAGTTCACTCTCCTTGCTGATATCTCAAAATTATTTGCTTCCTAAGAATAAATGCTTCTACATTTTGTTGTCTTCCTTTACTGTTTCCTATACTTATAATAAATAAATAAAACTGCCTTAAAGATTTATTCCCATGATAGGCAATTTCAAAACTTGCACATTTATGCAATGTAAAATCTTATATTTAGGGAATTTAAAAAAATTCCTGTGCAGGGGCAAAATGACAGACATACTCTCGTTTTTTCTAGCATATACCATATGTACACAATCTCTTATTTTTCAGTTTCTTATTGTAACCATATTGATTAGTTTAGAATCCTTCACTTAATTCAAATTTGTAGCTTTTATTTAACAATTACTATAAGAAAAATAATCTCTCTTGTCTTTTAAGTCAGGCTATTATTTCTATCCCCTAACATATTCTTCTTCTCATTTAGCTCTATTCAATATACACAATCAAATCTTTGTTGAATTTACTGTTTAATCATACTATTAGCTTGCCTCTATCTTTTAATCTAAAGTTATTTTTTGCCTTTTATATTAATGACTAATAGACAGGCTATTCTTATTTCCTTTATTTCGATTCAAATTCAAAACATTGCACCGACGTTTATTATTCATTTTACATATAAAAAATGCAACAACTATTTATCTTATCATGATAATAATCGTTTGTTTTTCATAAGAAGTATGACTAGTCTTCTGAATAATTATTATGCACCATCACGCATCTACTTTTGTTAAATTGCGACATGCTCATCCTCCCACCATCAATAGGAACAGTCTTAATCATGATTTTTTAATGCATTTTTCTCTATGCGTGACAATCCTTTTTGCATATTTCAATGAATTCTCATGTCGGGTTTGCTTCATATTTCATAAATATATTATTCCTTTATGCAGTTTCATAAATTTACTAACAAATATCATTATCAGGCACTTATTACAGATGATTTCACACGAACATTGTGCCTGAAATAAGTCTAAATTAAAAAAGAAAAAAGAAAAAAGAAAAAGCATTTAGTTGTTTTGTTGATGCTTGTGAAAGTGTAGAGCTTGAAATCCACCACGCGGGCCGCGGGGGGACCAACTTGAGATGTTGAAAACAGGAATCCTCGTCATCCACGCATATTACAGGAGTGATCCTAAATCAATATGCATATGGAGCCCCACCAAAGTTGGGTCCGAGGTCCGTAATTATTGTCTAAGCTTTTATGTGCTTCTTGTGTTTACTCGTCTAACATGCTCTCAGAGGCAAATCAGTGCTCTTATAGTTCATAAAACAATAAACCGATGCATTCATGGTGAAAATAACTGAGAGCGAAATTACCAGGAGTACAGATGATACCGAAGGATCAAATTTGACAGTGGCGAGCTTGAACGAAATACAAGCAACAAGATAAGAAACGATGAAGAAATGGTTCCTGAGTGCTGCCTGCATTTATGCTCGTCGCACATCATATAGAGAAAGAAAAGAGGAACGTTCCTTTCTTATTTTGACACAAGGAAACTTGGGAATTGATCCCTTTCTTTGCCCCCTCAGTTACCGTTACCACAAGAAAGGGATTTCTTTGCATTTCATTCTTGCAAAGGGGTCACGTCTGATTACTTTTGTTAGTTCGACAGAATGGTTCTTTCATATCCAATAATCATATTTTAGCATGAACGATGTAAGCGTCAAAAGTGAAATGTTCAAGTGTAAAACCCAAAATGTTGGCAAGTATTTAATCTTCCAAGGAATCTCGCAATGGTTAAGTTCTTTTTGACAGGGTTGAAGCAATTCTATTTCATATTGGATGGTCTCCTCCAATACCTTTTTTTCTCTACCATCATGGAAATATTATCTAATCAATTTTTTTCCTTTTTCTTTTCTACATTATAAACACGGATATATTGATATTAATAATTAGGTACTCTTTATAGTATTATTTTTTGCTTACGATTTGATTTAGCATTACTTATATGTATTCTTTTTCTGTATTTCGTTATTGCATTTCCTAAATTCATGAAATTAGACATTGCCTTTTTTTCCCCCTTTTGTTTGGTATGCTTATACGCGTCTCAATGCCCATTGGCAGGCATAGGCTATAATTTACTGTTCATTATTGTATTAAAATTTTTGCTGAACATTGTGATATTATAATTTGAACAAATAATAAGACTAAATTTCGAATATTATGTTCTATATTCTTCTCAATTAACTATTTATTTTAGATGATGTGGCTAGAGCATTCTAGCCATCAATATATTCTTTTTTGTTAACTCTTGGAATACTAATTATCTTTCTGGAAATGATTGTATAAAAATAACAGTACACTCTTGGCTTTTTTTCGGTCGGATACAATCTTGCCTGTTGACCCTGTGAATTTTGAGTATGTTAGTATATGCTTTTTTTTAAGGGTAATTGCGTAACTGTAGTATTGTGCCAAGATTTTACTTTGATTTTAGTTGATTATACACTTCTCGGTATTAGAATTTACATTTGCATGAAACTAGATAGATTTAAGATTAGTGAAATTTTTCATGACACTTGTATTTACATACATTATTGTTTTTTGGTAATTATACGTATATTATCAAATTGTATAGTTGATTACATCTTTATGACTCAGCGGTATCTTTAGCACTACCATAGAGGTTTTATTTATGGTCTCATCTTAGGAATAAAAAAGGTTACATAGAATATTATAAACTTATCTTTGGTGGCTTATGTACAATTGATTGCACATTTTATTCACATAGTTCGACAACTATATTTCAAAGTCGAAAATTAAATTTAAATATAACCAATCTTGACCTTATGGGTTTTTTCCTGAAATTAATTGGTTGGTTTCTGTAGTTAAAGATCGCGTATTTGTGCTGTCCTTTGAGCTTTTTGCCCATTTGTTTTCTAAATTGCAAAATGGATATGGTAACTCTACTTTCACTTTCAAACTCACATTTCATTAATTTATAGGAATAATTTGAGCATTTCTTAAAGTTGTCATCCACTTGCTATGAGATATGTATGTATGATCGATATTAATTACTTTCTTCATGGTAGAAATAAAATGACAAAATATAATCTAATATTAAGCACACGTGTATTGTAATATACATGTGGTGCATATTCTAATATATTATACATTTATATTGTAGTCATCATAGGAAACAGTGTCAATGAAGACACTTTTTACGCCGGACAGATTCGAATTTAAAATGGGGTACATTATGATCTAGTTTCTTTTTTAATGTACATTATAAGATGAGATGTACGTTTTAGTTGTGTTAGAAAAAGTACATTGGATAATTATGTAATGTAAAGTAGTTAATATATACCAATTGGCTCATATCTTTTGAATGAAGGTAGGTTCGGACTTGAGCTCTTTCTTGACTATCTCCTCACTAGAGTTTCCAATATTATAAAGTTCGCACTTGACATCTGAGAAGATAATACAACTCAATTAGTGGGACCTGCACTTACTAAAATGATTACTGACATGGACGACTATGTCAAAATATTGCTGGTGACTTGTATGTCCATGTCAGCAAATATGGTATCCCACACGTGTAGGTTGGATTGCCACGTCAATGTCAACTGCACTATTTGGCTCAAAGGACTAAACTTGTTTCAAAAAGTATAATTCCATGCTAGAAAATTCATCGTAGAAGATGCGTACAGGTTATATTTAACAATGAATAAATAAATAATAAACCAAAGTTTGAAGAGAGAAGCATCATATAACATTAGCAAAAATCCTCTCCGCAAGAAAAGAGACAGATACCTTTCTTTTTCACTAGTTCGGATTAGGTTAACCAATGTGGACGAGACACCATAAAGAGATTATTCGTTGAAGCGACACCACTTGTTGCATCTTACGTATTATTACATAAAAATGAATATTAATTTGATTATATTGCCCACTTCTTCTTCTTTTTTTTCATTTTATTAAGTATAAACACTAGATTGTAATAAGGCAGCTGTTGATACCTAAATTTTGGCGGCTCATTTAGTCATTAAGGGTTAATTTTATTCTTGAAATTTTTTTAAATTAATTGCAAAGCATTTAGATTTTGATGTATTTATTTTTAATTCGCATTTTTTGTATTTATTTATCGAACTGGGGGTGGATGCGTCGCATTAATTGTTTTTTTGAGTTTTAAATTAACAGGCTGGACTAAGCCCATAAAATGAGAAAATCGGCCCAAGCCCGTTTCTTTTAAATGACAAAAATTATTTAAATAAAAATTTGATGCGATATTATGATAATTTTTTGAAAATTGAAGAAATCGCATTGCAATCTCATCTTTATCAATAGGCGATAAAATCATTAAAGGATATTCGGGAGATAAGGAGAATACAAAATATTTTTTGTGATCGAGAGGTTATCGGCAATCTTTTCGCCCGATGAAATATTGACAAAAAGATTTACATTTTTTGTTTTGGCCTATAAAATGGTGTGTACGTAGGGTTTTCAAGGCTTTTCTTGGGTTTTTCGAAAATAAAAAAGAAAAGAACACAAAAGTCAAAAGTGAAAGGAGAGAGTGAAACCGTCCGTGGGGGTTTCGAGAGAAGGAGAGAGGGGTGAAAACAGGGAAGAAGGGGAAAAGTGAAAAAAAAAAAAAAAAAAAAGGGGCAAGGTGATTGAACATTTTACTGTTCATCACCCCCTTCCTTCTGCCATTTTTCCACTTCGACCTCTCTCTTGCCGGATCCGATTTTGATCTACTCTCCTTGCGACGGCCGGCGTCGCCTCACCGCGCCACCACACTAGACGGCCCCGCCTCTGGTCTGACGCTTCAATCGTCCGCCGGTCCCCGAGTCCTCAGCCCTTGCACGCTGCATCTGCTCACCCGGCGCCCAGTACTTTCGATCGGTGATTGCTCGAGCTCTGCGCGCCTCCGAGCCTCTGCCATCACCACTGAAGCCCTCCGACAACACCGGCAGCCGAGCACCAGCAACGCGCTGCGGACACCGCACCAGCAACGTGCCACGGACACCGCGCCAGCAACGCCTCAGTTTCGCCTCCGCCTGCAACTCTCCAAGCGACGACCGCCCATCCATCCACGAAGCCCGTGATCCCCTCCGCGCCAGCAGGTCCTAAGCCGAGTCGCTGCTGCCCCACCGGACGCCGAGCCGACGCCTCCTGCAACTAGATCCGCCAACCGTGGTCTTCGATCGGCGACCCAGCCTGCAAGCCAGTCGGACCCGCGACACCCTGTTCAAGCCCGGACGCCGCCCGCTGCCATCTTCCGCCCGACGCCCGACGCCCGACGTCCGCACCTTCGCACCACCATCCCCGACGCCAGCAGATCCGAGCCAGTCGTCGGGTCGCCAGTCTTCGCCGCGCGCCGTCTGCAACCCGACGTTGCCACTCGCCACCGCTCAGACAGCCTCCAATCGCGCACCCAGCGACCTCCGCATCTCCGTGCCCAGTAGCGCTAGACGCGCGCTGCCCCGACACCGGAGCCCTGCTGCTCCCGATCCGCGCAACCCGACGCCGGCGACCCTCCGTCCTGTTCGTGGCCGCACCCAGACCCGCAACCCATCTCGCCGTCACCGCCAAGCAGCATCGGCGCCATCCAGCCCTCGCCGGAGTCCGAACCCGCGCCGGCCGACGACCTCCCTCCCCCCGGCATCGCCCACTGTCTCCGTTATTTACCTAGGTAGTTTTTTTTTTTTTTTTAACTTTTTACTTTTACCTTTTACTTTCTTTATAGTTTAGTTTATTTTACTCTTTTTATTTGCTAGGTTATCTTTTTGGTTATGTTATTTGATAGCATTTTTTTAGTCTAGGTATTTAAATTGTGATATTGAATGTAATATTCATAAAATCTTATAGGCATTATCCATAGGGGTTTTCCCTAAAATTATTGTAATTATTTAATTTGACCCGTAAGACGTTGGGTCATTTTTTTTAATTATATTAATTTTTGGGAGGGTTTTGATAGTATTTTAATTGTTAAATCAATATAATTATTAATTTGATCCGTCAGACTTCAGATCTGATTTTTAATTATTTTGAATTTCTTGTCGTGATGTTCATGGTTAAAAGTAATCGTTAATTTGACATGTGAGATAACATGTTATTTTTTCAATTATTTTAATCATTTATTTGTTGAATATCTTGATTATTTAGATTTAATGCTTGTTTTAGAAAATCACTAAGAAAAATCAAAAAAAATATTTGAATTATGATTCAGTTTGTTTTAGAATATTTCTTGTTATCTTGCATAGGGATTTTATTTCAAATTTAAAAATAAAAAATAAAAAATGCATTCATTTAGGATGTTAGTTGCATGTTTAATTACGTGGCAATTTTAAATTTCGAATTTTATAAAAAAATAAAAAAATAAAAATATCATGCATATGTCATGTAGAATTAGGGCATGCTTTGCACGTCATTGCATATTAAATAAAATTGCATGTTTAATTTTAGGTCTAGATAGATCTTTAGATGAATTGCATGATTGATCATTTCTTTTAAATGCATGTTAAGAAATCATTTAGAATAGATAGTATTTCACTTTAGTTTGATTTTCATTTTTAGTGGCCTTAATTATGAATTTTCGTTAAATAAAAAAATAAAAAAAATCATGTGCACGTTATATAGAATTAGGTTCATCAAATGCACGTCATTTAGTTTTTTATTAGGTTCATTTAATTAGAACTTTCTCGTCATTAGACTAGATCATTTAATAAATGTCATGTGACATATAACTCGCATATGAAATTGCATGATGCATGTCATTTTAGTTGAAATAATTTTGTATGTCATTGCATTGCATTACATGTCATTAGAATTAGGTCATTTCGGATTGCATTTAATTATTACATTTCTTCATGTCATATAGTTTAGGTCATGTTGTCATGTCATATTAGATTATTAGCATGCATCACATGACTTTCATTAAATAAAGTGAAAACAAAAAATTGAAATTGCGTGTTAATTAGAGATCATATCTAGGATTATCGATGTGAATTCTGATCTAACATTGCAGATACTTTCGTTGCTATGAGGTAAGTTTTACATTATTTAATTGCTTTCTTGAGTGTTAAATTGGTGGTATGTGCATCCACATGATCGCCTCACATGTTAGGAAAATAAATTAAAATCAATCCAAGCTGCATTAAATATATATATATATATATATATATATATATATATATATTTTAAAATTAAAAAGAAATGATACCGAAATGGCACTAGGATAATCTAGTCTAACCAAGTCCCCGTATCCAAAATCTCTGGTTCGTAGGAGTAAGATAATTCTCATTTTATTTTACTTAGGTATCTAATCGACCTACCCTAAACCAATTAGTGGCGACTCCTAGATAATAATATTTTGTATGTTAAAATTTTAAGTCGTGATTTAGTATAGGCTTGGGAGAGTCCGAGCTAAGCTTAAAGACTTAGTAATTCATTAACTTAGTTTTAGGTGGTGCACTCGAAAAATTAGGTCGCAACAAGGCAGCCATACTCAAGCATATTTGGATCATGTTTACTGACAATGAGTCCTTGTGGTGCAAGTGGATCCACTAAACTTTCTTAAAAAGGAAAAATTTCTGAGTGGCTGGCAAACCAACCTACTACTTGTGGGATTGGAAGAAGATCCTTCAACTCAGGAGGGATTTTCGACATTCTTTCCTTTAGAGGATAGGAGATGGCCTATTAATGTCTCTCTGGTTTGACCATTGGCATCCTAGAGGCCCTCTAAACCTTATGTTTTCGGACAATCTCATTTCTAGCTCTGGCTTATCTAGGCAAGCGACTGTCGCCGACTTGTTCTCCTCTTCTGGTCAGACCATCAAGACTTTGTTGGAGTCGTGGGAGCATCCCCTCCCTATCTTATCTCAGGTCCCAGACCGGTTTGGATGGCGAGAGAACTCCTCCGGTTTATTTTCGGTTGCCTCGGCGTGGGAAGCCATTAGGAGAAAGAAGAACCGAGTTCCTTGGTCGGCGTTTATTTGGAGAAATTCGATCTCTCCGAGATATCAATTCAACCTTTGGCTTATTACTAAGAACCGACTTCCTACGGTAGGATAGAGAATCCCACGTCCGCCTTTTGCAATACGAGGTCGGATTCCATCGATCACTTATTTTTTGGTTGTAGCATCTCTGTCGGCCTTGCTTTTTTTTGGGTTGCAAGATGCAATCTCCCATGGCGGAATAGACCTTGGTCGGACAATCTCCAGTGGGCTATGAAGTTTCTCTCAGGCAAGGATTTCTATCAGTGCATTGCTTGTTTCTCTTTTGGTGCCATTTGCCATATGATTTGGAAGAAGAGGAATATTATTCTCTTTAGGGACCAAGCTTTGGCGGTTCCGGCCTTGAAAAATCACCTCATTAAAGTCGTCAGGGATAAGGCCTTGACGTTCAGAAACGTTGTGGATAATTCAAGAAATAGGAGGTTTCAGCGTAGTTGGGGATTTGACCCGTCCATTTTCTCTTCAGGTCCCGGAGCCTCCTCTTTAACGATTTGTTTCTTGGTTGTTGTTGCTTCCGCGGGAGTCTTCTTTGTTCCGTGCTTCTTGAGTTGGGCACCATCCTCTTTTGTGGCTTGTATGTCTCTCGAGGCGAAGCTGTGGTTGTTATTGCCTTTCCTGGGAGGTCTTGCTGTTGCGGCTGTGGTACGTATGGGGGGCCAGTTCAGTCCTTAGAGGTTGCTATTGCTGGTGTGGGGGCTCCTGCTGGCTGATGTCTAGGTCCTCTCTTCCTCCTTGGTGCCGCCTCTGGTTGGCGGATCCTTTTTGGTGATTAGTTGGTTTGCAGCCATTGTTTAGGTTGTTCTAGCTTCTGTTTGGTTGTTCTGCTGCTTTGTGTTGGTGGCTGTTGTTGTTTTCTATCGACACCCTTCCACTCGTTTTGATTAGATTGTCATTATGAGTGTAAGTTTTTGTGCCGAACCTTTTGTATAGTTTGGTTAAAGCTCAATATATTCTTACCTTATCAAAAAAAAAAAAAAACACTAGATGCCGGCTTAAGAATCACTTAGACAAGGTCGTCAGGGACAAAACTATGACCTTCCAACAAGTCCCGGATACCCCTACCAATAGGAGGATGCAACAATGCTGGAACCTTAACCCTTCTTTCTTTTCAGTTTGAGCTGTGGTTTTCGCCTTATTATTCTCCTCTTTGGGCTGAGGTTTGTTAGCCCCCCGTCTTCATCTGGGTTACCATGACACCCTTGCACTCCTGGTGACATTACATTTCCTAATGTCACCAGGAGTGCAAATTCCTTCTGTTGGTGTCGGGTCTCCCTCGTTTGTATAGTTCTATTTTGGGTTAAAGTTAATACATACCTTACCTTTACCAAAAAAAAAAAAAAAACACTAGATGCATTACAAATTATGCAGACTTGTTGATACTAATCCTTAAAGGTGACAAATGAGTGAGTTGGATCGGATTTGAGTTGGTCATGAGTAGGTTCGATCCAAATTCATTCACTTAATCCACATTGACCCATTTATTTTCTAAACAATATAATTGGTCCACACCCAATCTAAACACACTCACATAACTCACATTTTTTAACTGTACTAATTAAGCATTTAGGAAATTTAAAATATATTAAACATAAAGAAAATACATCCAGCCACACAGATTTCCATTTCGCGTAGGTACCAAATGAACATCGGCTTTGCCCCTGCCTTCGCCGCCAGCACCATCCTGAACCGCCGCAGCACCTCGACCACCAATTCATATGCAGGAACGCCATTTCCTTCACTAGACGAGTCCTCGATCCCACTCGGAACACAGGTATTCGAATGCATCCCTCCCACCGATCCCCTGCTTCTCACCAACGTCCTTTACAGCCCTTGGCCCACGCTCCGGCCTGAACTCCAGCCAGTCCTTTTCCACTTGTCCTTTAGCCTCTCCATCGTATATGGATGGTACGTCATCCTCATTGTTGTCCATCGCGCGAGGGAGAATTAGAGATTGAAAGCCACGTCGCTTAGTTCTCGATTGAACTCGTGCTTTATCTGCAGGTTATGAGCAGTCTCATACCATTCTTCTCCCGATTCATCTTATTGTTATTCCTAGAATAATCAAAATGATAGGTCATCGCCCCTTACAAGATGTTGAAGTTGGTCAGGGACTGCAAGGTAGATTAAGACCCCGATGATGGTAAAAGGATTTTTTTTTTTTTTTTTTTTTTTTTGAGCTCTCTCGGGTCTCCATTAGCTGAAATTACTTCAGCCAAACCAAGTAAGGCTCTTTCTATAATTTATCACTGGAAGTTTAGCATCAATATTATTGGGCAGACCTTTGGTTGACGTCACGCAATCTCATCTCTGAAGTGAATGATTAACCTAAAAGAGAGTTAGATTAATTGGTCTCGTTTGAGTCGAGTCTCAAGGTCAAGTTCTCAAATAATTGATGTCTGTTCCAATTGTTTTCATCAACATCTACCAGTACCAGGAGGCTCCACAAGCGACAGACATAAGCAAATCCCAAAAGTTATAGTAAAACGACCTTCCCAGAACGGGCCTTCAAGAACTGACGTTTCCATCTCGCGAATGAGATTGAGCTACTAGGGAGGACAGAGCGAGCCGAGCTCCATAGCAGGAGCAGAGGAGAAGCCACGATTTACACCAATCACCTGAATCAAAACCATTTCTACCGAACGCTTGATTCCAATATCATCGACTGCTCAAATGGAAACCACAAAAGATGCGTATTCTACGGGTTGACAAGGACTTGTATGTACTGTTCCTCAAAGTACTTTTCGAGCTTTCCCTCTTTGCTTACTTACGTTGCCGTTTGATCTCTCGACAATGCAAATTCTATTGGCACTCAAACGGCGAATGTTCAATTCGAAATCTGAGCTTGAATGTGGGCTAGATTAAAGGATTATTACGCTGTTACTATCCTTCATATCTATCCCCGGACGCATCTTTACCAAAGATACTATTTCAAATACTAGTTTAATATCATTTCCCAGAAAAAAATCGGTATCTTATTTAGTATAGAGTTATCCTTAACATGCAAATTTTGTTATATTTGCTAGAAGAGAAAATATAGTACAACATGAATGGAACTTACAAAGTAGATTGTCACTGTTGTGATATTATATTTTTAGATGTATTAAATTAGGTAGATCCTAAACTGTTAATAGAAAAGCAAGAGATCTACTTTGAATCTCCCCTTGATACTTATCTACGTGGGGATTTCTGCTAGAGCAGTCCTTAAAGACGATAATAGAAAGACAAAAAAGTAATCGCATAATTTGATTATGTAATTTGATTATCCACCGACCCGCCTACCCACAGTTTATGGCTTGCCCATTTGAGTCAATCCTCTGCACCTTACAAGATTCTCTTCGTTTTGCTTCCAATAAAGAATCCGGTCCATGTGATGCCTGTCATCTATCCAAACAAACTCGTTTAAGTTTTCATTATAGTTCTATTTCTAGTATGCAACCTTTTGATATTATTCATATTGACATTTGGAGACCTTACTCTCTGTTTACTCATAAGACATGTCGTTATTTTTTTTACTATTGTGGATGATTTTTCTCGTTATAAATGGGTATTTCTTCTCACTTGTAAGTCTTATGCTATTGATACACTTATTAAATTTCATACCTTTGTTAAAACCCATTATCAAATAGCCATCAAAACTGTTCAATCCAATAATAGATCCAAATTAATTTCTTCCTAATTCTCTCCATCTTACCGTGTTTTTTTAGCCACTATCAATATTGAGTAGGAACTGCCACCTATGACTCCGCATGTCAATCTCCCAAATGGAGGGAGGCAATGTTTTTAGAATTACAGACTCTTGAACAAAACCGCACGTGGGATTTTGTACCTCTTCCACATGGTAAAAAGGCGGTAAAAAGGCGATTGATTGCAAATAAGTTTACAAGATCAATTAACCCACAATTACAATAAGCAGAATCAAATTATATCTCCTACTTTAATAAAAAGTTGTAACTTTTAAGGGATGTAAACCAGAGGCCTCTAAGGAAATATATAATCACTACATGTAAGAGAGTTGTCCTGTCAACTCCCAGAGTTTATTGGACTGCTAGGATTTTACATCGAATTAGATTAACGAGTTCAGAGTTGGATGATAAGGAATGCGAATTTTCATTGCTTGCCTCACAACTGTGGGGATGAGGCGAGAACTTAGTTTGGGGCCAACCTGAAGAAATAACATATATGATGATGTTTCCACACTGTGTAATTGCCTGCATCCCTATATCTAATCGTACAAAGCCTTTGTCGAACTCTCCATATGTCCCCCGATTGAATCAAGTATGATTGCTCGTACTATCGACGAAGCAAAAAGCTATTGATATACAATTCAAAAGCAAATACTAATGTGACTATTGAAATAAAAGGCGCCACATATCATGAGAGAGAAAATTGGAGAATTTCTGGTCATTAATAATCCTCGCTCGTAACAAGTGAGCTCTTGAATGGTGTGGGGTATAAGCAATCTTGCACTAATCCTCTGTAGCATCATTGTTGCACCTCTTCCAAATTTGGGCAAGCTACGAATTTTTGGTGACTAACTTAGCAACGAGAAGCTTCCGCCATTTTTGTTCTCTCTATCTCTATCTTTCTCCGTCTCTTCGTGCATCAGAAGACTAGTACAAGATGAAAGCCAAATCAACAATTCAATCAATGTCTTATCTTTTAAGAGAAGACTTCAACTATTAAACGAACTCACAGTCACAAAAATACATATACACACATATGTTAAAATATATATAATGGCTCCTATTTGTAATAACACCTTTTTTTTGAACTTTTTTAAAATTGCTTTCATAATCCAACCTCTCTTTTCTCTAGTCTATCCTCTAGCACAGAAGCGGACTCAATTTGCGATGCCAATACATCATGTGGGCTCGTGATCTTCGAATAGGCCATCCAAGGGAATTTGGAGGTACATTTGCTACATTAAATCAGTCAAATCTGAAGAAAAAAATTCCCATTGTTAAATTTTCCGTTCGTGCAAGCCTTCATGTTTGCCATGTGACAAGTTTATAGATCGATCGTGGACCATGTGGCAAGTCTTCGCATTTGTGAGGTGTGCGAAGTTAGATGTCACGTGTGGCAAGCCTTCATGTCCGCAACTTTTATTATCATTTATAATAGACGGTCTTCAACGCAAGAAGAAAAAACAGGCAACCAACATTCTGTTTTTTGAATTTCGATGTGATTTCGAATCTCTATAGACAGAGTCGCTTACACTTTAAGGTTCTCTCTCTCTGTTATTTCCTGCGGGACAACTCGGCGATTCGGCACTCAATCCCCGTCGCAGCATCGACCTCGCGTTGTTTCGCTGCAGTAACATACCAAATCGTTATAGGATGCCACGAGCAATTAGACGCATACGAGTCGGTTGCCATTGAACATCCTAGATTAGCCCTTTTCATTTGAAAGAATCGAATGTTTACAGGTCTCACACTCTTTTGAGTGTAATACTCTCCTCTGCGATCTAGCTCTCACCTTTCATGAAATTCTTGTAACGAAATTATAATTCTCTGTTCTATTTTATTTTTTTTTTTCAGGTTTATTGCGAAGCAGTTTCAACAATCTTTTTCTTCAGGTCGTATCTTCCCCGATTAAACTCTAAATGTGATCCCCATTCATTCTAGAGTTGCCTCTTGACCTATGCTCTGTTTTGCTGTCTTTTCAAGTTGAAGGTGGGAGGCCGAGGCCCGTCGTATGAAGCCTCTAGACGGTAACCAAGCTCCACTTCCGAGTCCTCGGACTCCAACATGAGCTCGACCACCGCCACCAATGAGGCCGACCAGGCGGCCGCTATCTCATCCTGGAAGCTCCACATGAGAGAGGTCAGATCCAGAGCCCTTGGCGAGGACAAGATCTCGGCCGCAATCTCGTCCAACCCGTCTTTTCTGACTTGCTTCCATGGAATATTAACAAAAACCGGTTTTGAGAAGCTTTTATAGCGGAGACAAAAAGAGAGAAAATGAGACGAGAGAGAATGTAACGTTTAGGCTCGTGTAATGTGAATGCTTAGGTCGTCACGGAAATCTTGCTTATCTTTTTTTTCCTTCTTTTTTTCTTTTAGCTCCTTTATTTTTTTGGAAAAATAAATGATTTTTAAAATATTTTTAAAAAAATGATTACTTATATTATTTGAAATAGTAAGTCAATGGATAATTTTTATTATTATCAATAATAATTTATATTTAAACTTTTTTTATGAATAATGAAGATATTCTTCGTTTAATTATTTTTGTAAACAATATAAATTATCATTTTAAGGAAAATAATTTTCAAATCATTCACTTTCTTCAAAACAAATGGAATCTTAACCTTGTGTTTATTGCATCACAGAATGATCTTGCTGAAGCTTGTATGAAAAATAGAATTACATACTACATAGTGACATATTGCGAATGCCGAATGCTTTTATAGTTGAAAGTAGGAATGGAGAGCTTCACAGACATAAGAAAGAGAATTAAATCCCCTAAGCCTAACTATAGCGATCTCTCTGTTGGAGTGGAATATACTAGTTGAACCAACGTTTTTGCTCAAATCGTATTCTAGTTTGGAAATGTGATTAACATTCTCATTATTCCATCAACTAAACCTTAATTAGGTTAATGCTCAAAGTAGTCCTACCGCATTGATGTTTAGGATGATATTCCCCTTCTAGAGGATAGTTCATGTTGATATCATCAAACGGCTTTTAAACACGATTGATTTTCCTACATAAATGTTCACAAAATGTTAATTACTTTCCAATCGAAAGATACATTTTCATATTATTTATTAGCCACCATCAATAATCATCAATCATGCATGTCATATGTCTACTTCTGTAAAATTGCAACATTTTTTTTTTGGTCGAAAGTACGTTGGATTTCATTTACTTAGGAAAGTTTGGAGTGATTACATCAAGAACATCAGTGCTTAGTAAATCTAACAAGACTGTCGGAGGATAAATTACCCAATTACTCGGAAGAATATTCGCGCGTTAGGCTTTTGCAATCCAGTTCGCGGGCTTGTTGGCCTCTCTACTGCAGTGGGCCAAGGAAAGGCCCTGAAAGTCCTTTAATTTCTCCTTAATTCGGTCCAAAGTCGGCAGCAGCTTCCAACTAAAGTCTTCTTCGTAAAGTACCCCCTGCACGAGCGTCGAGCAATCTGAGTGGACTTCCAGATTTTCCTTCGTGCGTTCAAATAGAAAAGATAGGGTTTCCAGCAGAGAGATGGCTTCTGCTTGTTCTACCGAATCAGCCTCCACCTGCTTCGAGAATCCATCAATTAGGCGTCCCCTCGAGTCTCTGCAAATACACGCGATGGCTGCTTTGTGTTCTGTTTGTCCTCTGTTTTCTTCCGGTCTCGCTGTCGCTTCTTCCAGACTCGATGCCTCGGTTTCATGTTGGATAAAAGAGGCGTCGATATTGATTCGGAGTAAGCCAGCAGGCGGGGGTTGCCACCGAATCGTGTAAGCTTCTCGCTGATTCTTCTTTTCTGCCATTTTGTTCCAGGTTTCGAAATTGGCTTGTAATGCAGCTGCTTTGTGTAGGGTTTGTTTCGGATGAAGGGGTTTGTTTTCGAAGATGTACTGATTTCGATCTTGCCAGATGCACCACAAGGTAGTAGCGATCTGGTTAAATTTTGTTGCGCTTTGAGGGTCTTCTTTCTGGATATACAGCCATTCATCGAACCTGGTTAACCCAATCCTGTTTATCTGTGTTTGCAGCGAGTTATCTTTCCATATGTGCGCTATCTAGGGGCATAGCAGCAAGGTGTGTTCTATTGTCTCAGCTTCATGATGACACACGGGGCAAATTGGATTAGGTACTATTTTCCTTCGGTATAAATTGTCCACTGTTGGTAGTGCATTGTGGCATGCGTTCCATAAAAATTGTCTGACTTTAGGTAGAATTCCAGAGTACCAGATATGTTTCCATAAATCTGGCTTTGTTTGGTAGGAGGAAGTTGCTGTTCTTTGGTGTGATTTTGCTGCGCGATCTCTTGTGGTGAAATAGCCACTCTTTACTGAGTATACCCCTGTTTTATCTTGCATCCATACAATTTTATCTTCTGTTGTGGGTAAGCCAATAGGAATAGCAAGGATTTCCTTCGCCCTTTGTTCATCAAACAGCATTCGAATCAGTGGTGCATTCCATGCTTCATTCCCTTGCTCCATCAGTCCATCCACCTTCTCGGGTTCATCTCTCATAGCCGGGCCTCCAATTAGTCCATTGCTCAACCATCTATCTTCCCGTATCGAGATTTTATGACCATTCCCAACGGACCACATAACATTTGGACATATAGAATCCCTTCCCTCTATAATACTTCGCCATCCCCATGAGGGTCTTGAGCCATTTCCAGCTTTCTAGAATTCACAATTTGGGTAATATAAACCCTTCATTAGTCTACTCAAAAGTGAATTAGGTTGTTGTGCAATACGCCATGCTTGCTTTCCTAGCATAGCCTCATTGAAAGCCAGTAAGTCTTTAAAGCCAAGGCCTCCTTCATCTTTTCTGAGTTTCAAATCCTCCCATTTCTTCCAATGAATCCCAGCAGATTTATTCCCATTCTTCCACCAAAAATTTGCAATCTTTTTCTCAATTGCTTTGCATATAGACACCGGGATCTTGAAAATAGACATGGTGTATTGAGGGATAGCCTACACCATTGATTTAATTAATATCTCTTTCCCTGCTCTGGACAGTAAATTTTCCTTCCAACTTTCTAACTTCTTATTCACTCGAGCCAAATCCAAGCGAAAACGTCTTTCTTAAAGCCGCCCCAATCCGAAGGAATACCTAGGTACTTCCCTGTTTTGTCTATTTCGGGGGTCCTCAACACTATTGCCATATTATTCCTTAGACTCATCGGGCAACACTTGCTGAAGAAAATGCCTGATTTATTTAGATTAATGGCCTGTCCTTAGGCATAGCAGTATTGGTGTAGTATTTTCGCCAAATTTTGACATTCCAATGTAGTACCATGAAGGAAGAAAATGGAATCGTCTGCAAATAGCAAATGTGATAGAATAGGGCAGCCACTATTAAGTTTAATTCCCCAAATTGTACCATCCTCAACTATTTATTTCATCAAATGTGAGAGGACATTAGCTACTAGGATGAAGATGTAGGGGGATAGAGGATCACCTTGGCAAATCCCTCGTGTAGGCTTGAAGAAGGGCTGAGGCTCTCCATTAAAATTAATGCTGAATGAGACCGTTGACACGCATTGCATCACCCATTGCACCCACTTCTCACAAAAACCCGTCTTAAGCAAACACTCTCGAAGGAAATCCCATTCAATTCGGTCATAGGCCTTTTGCATATCTAGCTTTAACACCGCTTGAAATTTTCGTTTTCTCTCTCGAGTTCGCAGCTTATGTAGGACTTCTTACATAATAAGGATATTATCTTGAATCTGTCTTCCCCCCACAAAAGCACTATGTTCTTCTGTAATGATACTTGGTAGCATGGGTTTCAGTTTGTTTGTCATCACCTTAGAAATTATTTTATACACGAAGTTGCAAAGGCTAATTGGCCGGAATTGTTTAAGCTTTTCGGGGTTGGGTATTTTGGGGATAAGGGTGATCTGGGTTTTGTTTATGTCAGGGTTCAGATAACCTATCTCAAAGAAGTTCTGCACTTTGCTGAATATATCATTTCTCATATATGTCCAATGACTGCGATAAAATAATCCATTCAGCCCATCTGGACCAGGAGCCTTAGATGCCCCTAGCTGTTGCATGGCTGCTGTGATTTCCTCCATTATGACTGGTTCTACTAGCCTTTGATTCATGTTCTCATCAACTGAAGTTGGAATTTGTTGTATGACAGGTTGTAGGTTGCGCTGCCCCACTGATTTATATAAGTTACTGAAGTAGGATGCTGTTATTTCCTTCAAGGGCTGATCCTCCTTCACCCATTCATCGTCAGCATTTTTGAGCAAGGTAATTCTGTTTCTAGATCTCCTCTGAATCGTGTTCGCATGAAAAATTTTTGTGTTTCTGTCTCCCCATTTTAGCCATGTAATTCGAGAGCGCATACCCCAGTACATCTCCTCCTGTTGCCATAGTTTTTCAATTTCCTGGTTTATCTATTTTGCTATCTCGCTTTCTTGAACCGAATAAGGATCATTTGTCAACCTTTGTAGCTCATTCCTCAGCTTATTAATTCTGACGTTTGCATTACAGAGGCTTTTCTTGCTCCAACTTTCTAGTTTTTGTGCCACTTTCTGCAGCTTCTCTACCATATTCAAATTTTGGGATTCTAATTCAGTCCATGCAGTTTTAACGAGCTGTCCACACTCCTCATTGTCTAACCAGAATGCCTCATATTTGAAAGCCCTCTTTTTCCTCTTCATTTGCAAGTTAAATGAGAGTAGGAGCGGACTGTGATCCGACCCAATGGCTGGTAAAGCTTTACAATCAGCATTAGGGTGTGCTATCCTCCATTCTATATCACAAAGCGCTCTATCCAGTCGTTTCTTGACTAATTGCTCCCCTGTTTTGTTATTTTTCCAGGTGAAGGCACAACCCTTGCTCTCCAAGTCCCTTAAGGAGCATCGGAGAAGAAAGTCCATAAATGCAGTAAGCCTATAAGTTTCAGCCCTCTTTTTGCCCACTTTCTCCCAATGGTACAGTATTTCATTGAAATCCCCCAAGCATAGCCAAGGTAGATGGTGTCTAATACTAGTTCTGTATAGAGCCTCCCATAACAGCACTCTTTCTTGAAATTCATTAGGAGCATGTACAAAAGTGATATGCATCCGCTGCTGTGTTTCCTTGAGTAAACACTGGACATTAATATGGTTTTTTGTCCAAGAATCTATATGTAACTCTACCTTATCATCCCAGAAAAGGGTTAAACCCCCTGCACTTCCTTCCGAATTCACCACGAAACTGTTTTGGTATCTCAGCCTTCTTCGTATGCATTGCACTTTTTGTTCTTGATTTTTAGTCTCCATTAAAAAGATAACACTGGGCCTTTCCTGGGTCACTAGGATTCTCAAAGCTTGAATTGTCAGGGGTGTGCCCAACCCTTGACAATTCTAGCTTAGTAGTTTCATGGATAAACCGGTGGCTTATTAGGGCTAGCCACCAAAGCCCATTGATTTGCCTCCTCCACCACATGAATGAGAGTTTCAACCAACTGTGTACTGTCAAAATTCAGAGTTTTTGAAGATTTAGCACCATAGAGCAAAAAACGCTTGCCTTTTTTACCATTTGGTAACTTGGAGCTTCTGGATTTGGATTGTACCAGCCCATTTTCCCTTGATAGTGTCTCTTCCATATCCATCGCCGCCTCCTTAAGTTGTTCCTCATATAGGACCATAGCAGATTCAGCGTCAATACAGTTACTTCCCCGCTTTTGTGGTCCTCTTTCCTCCCTGAGAAACAGTTCTATATGCTGATGTGGTTGTCGGTGTTCCTGTTCTGTACCTTGGTCTGAATTCTGATCTTGCTGTTGCTGTTCTGATTCAGGACTTGCATGGATGGGTGTCTCGGGCACAGTCTCTACTTCATCCGGAATTATCTCTTGTTTGCCATAGAATATCTTCCCATACGGATTGAGTTCGCGAGCTTCCGCTCTTAGCCAAAGTCCAAACCTTCCCGGTAAGTTCTCTGCCAGCCCCGATTTCTCATAGGGTATTTCGCTGCAAAATGTGGCATAATGCCCAATCTTTCCACATGAATAGCAGTAGTGCGGAAGTCGTTCGTTTTTACATTCTATCTACAGTCTCTTTCTTTCCAGATTGAGTATAACTCCTATCTTCAAAGGCATCGCCAGGTTCAATTTTACTCTTGCCTTACTGAACTTGTAGTTACTGTTGCCTTTTGTTTCTAGTTTTACCTCAATCACTTCTCCCAGTTTTACTGCTAAAATTTCTAATGACATCAAAAGTCACTCTTCCATATGGAAGTCCATAGAAATGCACCCAAAAATCACAATATGTGAAATCATAACACAATTTAGGAGTATCGGTATCACATGGTTGTAATACTAGTAAATTGCTAGAGAAAGACCATGGCCCCATATCTAACACTCTTTGTTTCTCAGCTTCAGACTAAAAGTTGAAGGAGTAGTAGCCCGATTCGAGTACCGTACAGGTAACATTGTCGACCCTCCAAACTCTCTTCATTGTATTGATAAAAGCGGTAAAGTTCACATTCGGTTTAGTATAAAATTTCCCAAACAAAGTTTTCCGGCATTCATACAGTTTTTCTTCAGGGATATCACCTGTAATCTCGACAACATCCTCTTCTGACCACAGATTTCCAAGACTTTTACAGAGAGCTGCGACCCGCCTCTCTTCTTCATGTTGATCTGCCATTTTTTGTCTCCAGATTTGAGGGGCTTCACGCCTACTGTCTTGACACTTTTGGAATCAGCAAGGAGATCGATTGAAGGGAGCTCAAAATGTAGATACAGCAGAAGGTGACTCCGAATGGGGTTTGCTCGAAATCTGATGTATGGCGGAATTCAGGCGAGAGATGAAGGGTTAGGGTTAGGGATTGGGGATGGATGGGTATTAGGGTTTTGATATTGGGGGAGATTGTTTCGGAATGATTTTGATATTGGGGGGATTGATTTGGGAAAACGGTGGGTGATTATGTATGATGGTCCATGGGTTTCATTGTATTCGGATCGAAAGATTACCTTGAATGAAGATGAAGCAGGAAACTACCCATTCGGTAGAGGGGTACTCGCCATTTGGGAGCGCGAGAGAGAAAAACTCGACGAAAGATCTGTAAAATTGCAACATGCTCACTGTCCTTCGACACCTGAATTCCTTACATGCGAATATGCATTTAAAAAAATAATAATAATAAATTTATAATAGAGAATTAAAAAAAAAAAAACCACCACCAACAACAACAAAGATCAATGAAAGATCCATCTATGCCAATCCAGCCCATCACCCCCAAATTCACAACTCCAACACAAACACTAAAATTTGGTGGAATTCCGCTTCCGTCGAGAAGAGCCCACGATCATGATCATCCTCTTCCATTGGAAACCTTCGATTCCCTCAGAAATCAATCGAAACCAGAGCGAAGATGGTGGGAGCTGTGCGAGAAGCGAGCAAGAGGCGACCGGATGCTGTCCGGACGCCGGCAGTGATCGTGAGCTCTCGTGAGAGAATTGACGACGTCGGCAGGAGAAAGGAGAAGTGAAACGCCCCTCAAAGGCTCAAACGCACAGGAATCGGAGCCGCAAAAAGCCTATCCATCGGCCCTTTACGTGTTCCAGACGCCTTCTCCGCCGCTGACCTCGCCACGTCTATGCTCTTCAGATCGCGATGTTCTCGCGCTTGAGCTTCGAATCTGTGTGCACCATCAATGAACTCGAGTTTATTGAACCAATGAGAATTCCTTGAACCTCCGACGACTTGGAGCCTTGGAGCTTTCCAATCTTCATTGAGCGTGGAAGTTGAGAACATCATTCCATTCACGTCCGAGATTATATTAATAATAACTTTCGATTCAGTCTTGATGATCTCGTGCTGACTGGGTTGCGATTCTCATTATCTCGTTGCCGGATTGGGCCATTTAATCGAGTGCACATCAACTGCTTGGTGAAATGCTTGAGTCGTGTTATTGAAAATGCGGCTTCGAATCTGACTAACATCATCTGTGTCTGCTTCAATGATTCACTGTACCTGTTGTATCGGTTCAGTAAATCTAAATTGATATTCACTTTCAAGTCCATTCCTGAAGGTCTTGGTCTCGATAGGCTTTTGGCATTCTAAGGCGATAAGCTTGACTCTGTGAAATCAGTCGAAAATGTTGATGTGCCGAAGTGTAAATTTTCCGTGCATGGCTGCCGGTGTGTTCATCAAGCATTAGCTGATCATGTAGACTAATAAATTGGAATGCAGATCTCATTTGCTGTGCATATCTTTGCTTTGAATGAATGTGAATATCTGTTTAGTGGATGTAAAAATAACATGCAAGTTTGTGTTTGCATTCATGATGGATTGTGGTTGTTGCTTTCTACTTATATGTTATCAAATGATGCTGAGGTATTACTTGCAGCTCTTGCATAAATAACTGGGAAATTTAGCCATGTACAGTTTAAAACTTTATTCATACAGTGTGATGAAGATAATCACCCCATTTTCTTGTTATGATGACAACTTAATCAGAACGCATGAATTTTTTATTTTCAAAGAGTTTGAAAAAATGTTGTTTCTATTTTGAATCAATTTAACTAGTGTCGTAGGAATGTTGTCGATAATCACTGCATTTTCTTGTTATAAATAACATAATCCACTGAGGACATTGGATTCTTTTATGCTGTCGATGTACAGATGGGTTGCTGTAGGAGTTCTTTGTGGGCCGATGGCAGATCTAGGTTTTCCTGCAGTCAGTTTGGTGATGCCATCATTTTTTATACCTCCTATAAGCAAAACAATTATGTGGTGCCATTTTCTACTTTCGTTGGTGTCAATCACCACAAGCAGCCGGCTTCTTGTATGTGCTCTAGTTGCTGATGAATCAAAGGAGTCCTTCATATGGTTGTTTGAGACATGGCTCAGGGCAATGTCTGGCTGCCATTCCAAGTCGATAGTAGCTGATCATGATGATTCCATTCTGCAAGTGATTGAACAGGTTTTTCCTTCGAGTCATCAGTGATTCTCAATGTGGCAAATTAAGACAAAAGAACATGAGGATTTGAGTCCACTGAGTGGTGATTGCAAATGTGAATATGAGAAGTGTGTTTATCAGCCATACAGTTGGTAAATTTAATACTGCGTGGGATGCTCTTCTCAGCAAAAATGGTTTAAGGGAAAATGCTTGGCTGAAGGAAACATATGAAAAGCGTGAAAACTGGGCTCCACTATACTTGCGTGGATCATATCGTTTTGAGATATGAGCAAGGTTTGGAGCAACGTTGTGGCAATGAAAGGATAGAAGATTATAACTCATTCAACTTGCAGGCATTTTTGCACACAAATGGACCAATGGAAGAGCAATGTAGGAGGCTTTATACCCTTTCTGTTTTCAAATTTTTCCAGAGGGAACTTCTACAAAGCTACCATTATTCATCAACAGATATTTGATCCGTAAGTGCAGCAATGAGAATGAGAAACATATCGTTACCTTTTGTTCATCCAATCCCGACGCGAGTTGTGGCTGTCAAATGTTTGAATCGGAGGGTGTATTGTGTAGACATGCTTTGAGATTGTTCCAGATTCTAGATATTTGGGAGCTTCCATCTCGCTACATCTTACATAGGTGGACAAGGAGTGCCAAGTATGGCACTGTATGTGATTTTTAATCAGGAGGTAGCTCTCACGAAATTAAGGCTAAGATGGTCAAGAGTCTTCTTGAAATTGCTGCCAAATATGTAGAGTTTTGTGCCCCATCTTTTGAGAAATACAAACTTGCTTATGAAATTATGCATGAGGGTGGGAGGAAACTTTGCTGGCAGAGCTAAGTTTAGGATAATTTTGTAGTTTGGAGTGCGTCTATAGTTTCTTTTCCTACAGGCCTGACTTTTGTAACTAGAGGGTATCAAGTTGTTTTATACGGCATAAAAGCTTTCTCAATTAGAAGTGGAATTATGTAGATATGAAATTATGCATTCTACTGGTTCTTTTTGTTGGTTTCTTCTGTTTATCTTATCTCAGAGGCTAAGGGTAAGGGAGCGGATAAACTGAGGAGAGCGAATGAAGAGCTATGCTTAAAAATTGGGAGAAGTGCCAAAAAAGTCATAAACCTTTTGGCTTTGTGCCGATTTAGTCCTAAACCTTTTTTTGGTGCCGATTTAATCCTAAACATTTTTATGTTGTGCCAATTTAGTCATTTCCTGCCAAAATTGGCTGGATTTTGCTGACTGGACGCCGGCCGGCTGACGTGGCTTGATCGGCACGATGTGGACAACTTTTAATAATATTTTAATATTTTAATATTTTTGAATTTTTATTTTTATTTTTATTTTTATTGGTCATCTTCTACCTCCAGCCGGTCGATGGAGCTTGGCTCGACCTCGCCGGCCACCTTGCCGTGGCCACGGCCGCGAGGGCGGCCCGCGCGGCGGCGGCGAGGCGGCGAGGCCGAGGCGGCGGGGCTCGCCCTCGCCGCCATGGGCGAGCCTCGCCGCCCGGTGCAAGGCCGCCCTCGCGGCCATGGCCACTAGCGAGGTGGCCGGCGAGGTCAACCTTGACCTCGCCGGCCGTCGCCTCGGCCGGTCGCCAAGCTCCGGCGACCGGCTGGAGGTAGAAGATGAAAAGAAAAAATAAAAATAAAAATTCAAAAATAAAAATTCAAAAATAAAAATTCAAAAATTCAAAATATTATTAAAAGTTGTCCACGTCAGCGCCGATCAAGCCACGTCAGCCGGCCGGCGTCCAGTCAACAAATTGGCAGGAAATGACTAAATTGGCACAACATAAAAAGGTCTAGGACTAAATCGGCACCAAAAAAAGGTTTAGGACTAAATCGGCACAAAGCCAAAAGGTTTAGGACTTTTTTGGCACTTCTCCCCTTAAAAATTGTACCTTCAGTTTCAAAGGCAAATTTCAACAAACGTCTAGCGGGGGAGAACCATCACAAGCCCGACTGTGTGCCTTTGAGAAGCTGACATGATGGTTGAAGAACCTGTAGACCTGTGCTCTGGTGTGATTTCCTCCAAGTTATCCAATCTCTCTCATTCTCTCTCTCTCTCTCTGATTTGCATTTCAATTTTTCCTCATCCTGAATAATCTGACATAAATATAAAAGGAAAAGTGAAGTTTATCTCTTTGTTGTTAATCTCGTCCTTCAATCAAGTTTCCGAAATCTTGTGTTTGAACTTGTTCTTTGATTGCCGACCAATTGAAATTCTGTCCTATTGCACTTGTTCAAATGTGGCAAAGAGAAGATTTCAGCTATTCAACAAGCTCAAAATAGTTACAGCCATCGCAAATTTAAGCAAATTTCAGAAAAGTAGACGCCTCAAAAATGCATATAATGGCTTCTATTTGTGAACTTTTCTTGTGATCGAAACAAATAACACAATTTTTTTTCTCGATTTTTGATTTAATCAGCACAATTGATTTCTTGGTATTCTCATTTGTGTTACCAATGTACGCCTAAATTCCATCGACGCTATCTACTCAGGAGCTCAACTCCAGTGGCGCTATCAACTCAGGATCTATATTTCTTAGCTTTACCTTCGATTCTTTTGGAATTGTCACTGAAGTCTGTTCCCTTCAGATTGTCAAACATCTCGCTGGATCGATCCTCGCTGAGAAAAAAGCTCTTCGTTCTGTTATGAGTGTTACACATGTAAAATAGAAACCAAGAGCTTGGTCGTAGACGTCTGAGATTATAGTAATAACTGCGCTTCAGTCTTGATAATCTTGTACCGATTGAGTTGTGATTCTCACTATATCATGGCGGCATTGGCATTGTGCCATTTAATTGAATCCACATCAAGTGTTTGGTGAAATGCCCGAGTTGTATTGGTATAAATATGACTTCGAATCTGACTGAGATCATCTTGTCAGCTTGAACGATTCACCGTAACAGTTGTATAGGTTAAGTAAATCTAAATTGGTAGTCACTTCTGAGTCCATTCCAGACGGCCTCAGCCTTGATAGGCTTTTGCTGTTCTAAGGCGATTAGCTAAATATGGAAGTGGGAGGGAATAGAGTTTTGTAATGATGTGACTCAATCATTAAGCTCCGGTTTACCTAACTTTAGTTTGGTTTCATAAATGACACGTGATGAAATAGAAGAAGAGAAATCACGATGATCAAAGTTAGCTGGGTTTTCTTAGGACTTATTTGTTTGCGCTTTTTAGAAAGCAAGAACAATTTTCACTTTCCTATTAAAATTAATTATGTTATTCAAATATTAAAAAATGTGGAAAAATTAATGAAAATAACGAATGAATATTTACGCGTTGTCAAAATTTCACATGTTTTAAAGCCCTAGAAATGTAAACATGTGTCAGAGATAAGATGCTTGTGAAAGTTTATAAAAAAAATGGTTAAAATATGTCAAAACGAAAAAAAAAAAATGTAAAATTTGATAAGAACGAGCCCATAGTTGTTCCGAGGCTGCGATATAAACATGATGTCTGGAACTTTAACATTCATCTCGAGGCAGTATTATACACAACTCATGATTTCTGGAACTTTAACATTCATCTCAAGGCAGTATTATACACAACTCATGAAGAGTAAACTTCTAAGGGCAATCAAGAAGCTCATTGTCAAATCAGTAGTAGCAAATCATTGCAATAAGCTCTGTCATATCTAACAAAAAACAATTCAATTCCTGAAATTTGAGCTTCGAACAGGAAATTTTGAAACTTTTGAAAGAGATTTAAATTTGAAAAATAAGAAATCTTGTCACCTTTAAAAAAAATAGAAGATCGCAACAAATCTCAAAGAAATTAACTTGATCTGGATAACAATTAGGCCCGGTGCGACCGTGTCCAAGATTATCAATCAATCACCTTTTCTTCACGGCTTACCCAATAGCTATCGAAACTCCTCCAGCCCAACACATGGACCAGCGACCATATCTAGTCAGGATTTGATGATATTAAGATATGATTTCAATAAAGCTTAGTCTCTTTGGAGATAAAAAAAGAAAAATAATTTGCCAAATAACCTATTTCGTGTATTTCAATATAGAAGAAGAACCCAAGGACAACAAAAAAAAGTGCTGCTTACTCACCAAAAAGAAGAGAAAAGTTACGAGTTTAGAGGCAACAACAGGGTCACATGGGCCTTGAGCCGTTGCTTAGGCCAATTGGAGGGGCATTCTTACTTTCAGGGATGCCTTTACCTATTGCCTATTATCACTTTATTAGTAGTTATCTTAGTAAATTACATAATATTTGGTCAAATAAATCAGAGTGTCCTTTGATAGATGCCACGTACAAATTAGTTATATAGAATATAGATCAAGAATGGACAGGAGTTCCTCTCGTTGCGGCGTGTAGCGCAACAGCTCCTTTCCTTTCCACCGATCATTATAATCCTATGTGATATTAAATTAAGTAAATCCACCGCATATCTTGATATACAAATTATCCATCGAGGAATTGTGTCAGTCTGAAAAGGAGGGAAACAGAGAACCTAAGAATAGCCAAGGCTATGTGAAAGCAAATGCATTCGTCCCAGTTATACCAAGTTAAAGCAAGAGACAAGCAATCCTTTCCTTGAAGCCAAAAGCGGATGATTCTTCTGTTTCAGTACGCAAGTAATGAACAAAATATATATATATATATATTGATTCTACGCGAACACATTGAGTGAAAGTTATTTCCAAGGGAAGCAAACCAGAAGCCACTCTTCGAAAGAGACATTTCGTCACTTCATCTGTTGAGAGTTTTCCCAGTCAACTTCCAGTATCATCGGTTGTGCAGGCGTTTTACTCCGAAAGGCACGCCCTCTTCGTCTCCCGCACCATCCTAACTGGAACGAGTCATCCTAACTCGAGATCCAATCCTCGAACTCTCGGAGCTGACTGATTCCGGACGACTGGGACGTGAACCGTAGCGACTCGGCCTTGCCCCTCGCGACTTTGCAAGTCGAAGCTGTGGTTGAGGGCGGGAGACTGAGGCTCGTTGTATGAAGCCTCTAGAGGTACCCAAGCTCCAATTCCAAGTCCTCCGACTCCAACCTGAGCTCGGTCACCGCCACCATCGAGGACAACGAGGCTGCCGCGATCTCATCCTGGAAGCTCCACGACTTTTATAATGAGAAACTTTGGTTAGAGAAATTACATAACTTTTATAATTAAAAATTTTAAAAATGATCATTTTTTTAATAACAACTAGCATTGAAGTGATCATTTTTTAGTTTGCTACACGACGTTGTTTTGGAGTTATATGCTAATTAGGCATGCTGTCAAGCCATGTAAGATTGAGAAATTTATAAAATATGGTCATGTTGGATTTCCAGTGACTCAAATTGGAGTTGAAACTTAAGTGATTGTTTTTTTTTAGGTGGAACTTAAGTGATCCAAAAAAATTTTGACATTAAAGTGAACTGTACACAATTTTTGGCATTTTTAGTGTTATTTCTTTAAGAAAAATGTAAGGTTTCTAGTTGAACATGACAATATTAGAGAGTGAATGGGCTTTTGAAAGAGTTGATCAAGCTTGTGGGGATTATATGACGAGAACCTTATCAATGAAGATTGCAGGCTCAACTTTAGTACCTGGAGAAGGATTTACACGCTCTCGTGCATTAGGTATGATTTAACATTCCTTTCCGAATTCATACTGTGATGCCAATCGAGAGTACTGCATTATTTTCATCTTGTATTCTAGGATGATCTACTGCATTATTTTATCTTCTACTGCATAATTGATGAAAAATAACTTGTATCTAAAGAAAAACGTGTAGCATCTCTCCCCCACTTCCCCCACACCCCCCCCGGGCAAAAAAACAAAAACAAAATATGTGCAATTTTGCTGTTATTTTGTGAGACGATACTAGATTTTTTGCGACCAATCATGATTCACTACATTGATTTTTTTTTTCTTTAAAGTTAAGATTCATGCCCATTTTGTTTTTTGGATGGATGATTGAAGTAAGTTTTGCAAGAAAAATTGCCTGAAAAGTTAGGAAAATAAGCAAGAAGTTTCTTTTTTCATGGGCTCATAAATTTGACACAAGATACGATAGCGACAAATGTAAATGGACTTGCTTTTAAATCTACGACCTGAAAAATCGAATCACCAATTTCCCAGTGCTCTGTTTGTTTCCACATCCTACACATGAAAGCTTTCTTTTAATCGAGTTCAGTATGATGATACAAAAATTGTAGAGATCAATAGATGGGCTTCGGCAACTGAAGAAAATATCATATCAGCAAAAAGTTTTGGGTAATCCGGAACCAATTCATGACCATCAATCTCATTCATCGTGTTGGTCCTTCCCCTCTATCGCATAGCGTAATTGTGACTCTAATTTCCACACAAGAAAAGGGAGTGACACCGCCGTCTCTTGAAAGATGAAGCTTCGAACCGATCTTGCCACATACCAACTATACCAAAAAAACGTACATATCCATGACAAAAAGCTAATATCAATAAAATTTAGCCCAATAATTCGCATGTCAAAGCTGCTCTTTTCATGCGTCACGGGAAAAGGAGCTTGAAAGGTTAAAGAAAAGGAGGTAATAAACCATAGTTGGGTGAGTGATAATTATCTCTTTATGTGGTCAGGCATCAACTATGCGCATTTTATAAGCATTGCCTTTGCTAAAAACAATTAACCAGACTTATACAGCCAAAGCAAAATACTGTTATTAGTGGATCAAGATATTTACTCAACAAAGCAATTTGGCATAAAACAAAACTATATAGGCGATGAAATGTTAGATCAACAACAGCTTTATTTTCCTTGGTTTATATATGGATTGCTCATAAAATTTGTTTGGACATAACAACATGTACTTATGTTGTTACATGAGTCCATCCTAAGTAACTTGTCATTATGTCCAATATCTATCTAGATAAAACAAATAAACTCACGGGAGTATCGATGACATGTCGTAACCTCTATGACAATATGTTGTAACTAGAATTCTTTAGTTGTAACATGCTTATTTTTTCAATTGGCAAATACATATTTTAGTCCATTTATCCATACTTCATTAAAAAAGGTAAGAGTAACGAAATTAGTAAATTCCAACATGGCTGGCCTTGGTTACAAAACATTATGTGACAGCTTTCGACAACCCTTTACAATGCCATGAAAAACTTACAATGAGAATAGATTTGGTTACAAGATGTTGTGCAGAATCTTACGATATTTGTATATTAAGGAGAATGTCCATTATATTGTCACCAATCAATTTATTTGACCTTTTGAATTTAATTTGTATTTTAAATTGATCCAATACGATTAATTTGAAAGAAGCCTTTGGTTCTTTTCTATTGTAACACAATGGATGAAAGTTGTGATAGATCTTGTTGGGTCATGCTTTAGTTCAATTCTATCCTATACTCATGTTACAATCAATCTACTCATTTGCATTTTTTTGTCAATCGATGACTATTTGGTTTGAGATGATTACCTTTGAAATGAGAAAAATGGATGAAACAAGCTAAAAGCATCGTAACAACGGCTATGGACATAGTAAAAAGTTCTAAACCTTTTAGTTATTTTGTTGCTCAGTCTTATTGGGTTAGGTTTATGACCAATTTCAAGTGCGATATTTTGAAAACGACAAGGTAGCAATGGAAATGCCCATTGGCCACATATATTTACTTCTGACTTGTGACCTATTACAAGTGTCGTATATTGAAAATCAATGAGTTACAATAGAGGAGGCCTTCGTCACGAAATGTTTGCTTTAAGTTGATGACTTTTTACGATGCACCGATCCATGGTGTTTGGTTTTTAGGACTTGTGGAAGCATCATTTCAAATTTTAACAATCATAACAAGTCGTGAATTAATTATGTATTTCGTAATATTAGAATAAATGTGCCATAACAATAGATTATTTATATCACATCAGGCTGTCAATCCTAGTAACTTGTTTTGAAACTGAGACCAGTTTGTCGGTGGGTTTAAGAAAATAAAGTATATTAAAGATAATATTATTTTTTCACTACGAGGAAGAAGTGAAATTCCTTTTAATAAAACATTTGAAATTTCAAGAGGAATTACTGGGAACACGGAATATATAAATCATTAAAACATGACGACATGAAATAAAGAATCAAACAAACATATGGTCGGTACCGACAATTCTCCAAATAGCGAAATATTGCGCTTATTTCCTATTTTAATAAAACTTTACGTGTTCAAATTGAGAGGGATAGTTTTAGATTAAGATGTTTAATAGATCTTTAACTTCGCATCTCTTTATTAATGTGTAATAAGCTTTTTTAAACTAGCATGTAAGACTCCTTATTCAATGAGACATTAGTAAATTCCTTATAGGAATGGTATTTTACCAACCATCCATGTAAACTTCCATATAAATTGGACTAATTTATGGGACCTTAGATATTGGTAGTTTTACTAACCATGCACTTGTAAAATGTGTAAAAACTCGCTAACTTACTAACTTACTAAGATGTTTGGTAAATTTGTTATAGCATTGGTATTTTACGAACCACACTTGTAAAATTTAATTGAAGTTGACAATTTTACTAATTTATTAAAATTTCGATAAATTCAGTATGGTGTTGGTAGTTTACCACTCAATCTTGTAAAATTTTAAAGAAATGATTAAATAATGGTATTTGAGCATATTCCTTGTAGGGTTGGTATTTTGTGTATTTGTTTTAGAATGAGGTAATTTACTAAATTATTAGGTGTTAGTAAATTCCTTATAGTGCAAGTATTTTATTGGCAATGATGGCAGAATTTACAAGAAGTTGGTGGCTTACTCATTTCTCGGAATATTAGTAACTTTCTTGTGGGGGTTGATACTTTTGTAAATACACTTGGAACGGTTCAAAAACAGTTGAAAAATTACTAACTTATTGCAATATAAGTTAATTTATTATGGTGCTTGATTTACTTGTGACACGATAAAATTTAAGAAGAGTTAATAATTTATGAATTCATTTGAAAGTTGGTAAATTCCTAATAGTATTGATGATTTCTCTTAAGTCACCTGACCTTTGAGTTACCAGTCATACTTTTCCAAAAAAAAAAAAAAAATCAGCATTATTAGAATTTTACCAACACTTTCTTAAATTTATTAACTGCAGGAAATTTTGTAGTTTTTTCCCTTAACTAAATCCAGGATTCGTCTGAGAAGTCCAATCAGCGTGTTTTCTCATCCATATTTCAAGAGAAACGCCAATCCTACTCAAATTTTCAGTTTGCTAGACACAGCAAGATAGATCAGTTAGCATCAGTATCATTGTTAATTATTTGTACTATTGTTGAATAAGATTGTTGTATAGGTTTGAGGAGATGAACATAAAAAAGGATCCCAGTAACTTTCAGTTCTGTAGAAGCATAATGTTAGGTGTTGCCAAATTGCTGTTTTTATGTTTCCACTGCACTTTTCATGTGAATGAGAACATTTCCTTGACTCACAGAGAAAAGAAATGCCGAGTTGCGCAAGCCCAAGGATTACAGTCTGTTTATACTTCCTGAAAGTTCTCTTGCTAAGACATTGGAAGAGATGAAACAAACTGGTGCATCTCATGTTTATTGAAATAGAAGTCAAACTGCCTTTTATTCGAAAGAAAGTCGGACACGCTAAATTGAATGAGATCAGCATATGACAACACTGAAAATTTGGACGAATTGCATTGAAATTTCTTCATTTTATACATACGTTTATAAAGCACTTCCCTAAGTTTCAAGATACAAAGATAAGCAACACTACCATTCCAAACTGACAACTCAAACATAGGAAGATGTCCATGACGCTAAAGGGTAATGTTGAACTCAAATGCCGAACCATTGAGATAACTTGCGAATGTAGGATGAAACCAATGTGAGGAAGACCAAGTCTGAGCTTGGACACCTAATTTTCTCTCCCTTTGGGAAGCTTCCCTTACATGAGGATCTTCTGTCAATGACCTAAATGTGGAGAAAAAGAGGTTCACAGTCTCTCAGCTTGTGGGTCCTCCCTAATTTGATTGATGCATTTGGCCTTTCTTAACAAGCAACTTGAATTTTAGACCTTCAATGCAAGCTTATGAGCAGCAAGAGCTTCAACCTCAAGGGTGGGCTCTCATATAATTGTAGTTTCTGCATGTAACGAGGTCACAACGTATGGTTTGATGTTTGAGACAGGACGCCCATCTTCCAAGTAACCTGTACATCATTTTAAGCCATTAATTGACTGAGCAAGGAAGGTGAACTTTCTATGTACTATCAATATTCAGAAATAATGGAGCATTCCAGAAAGCTTTTTGAGGCACCAAAAGAAGTGAGATGTCCAAGTCTTAACTTCAACAGGTTCTGTACAGATTGGATTAATAAAGACTGATATGAAGATTTACATTTGTTTAGTAAGCAAAACTAGGGGAATGCTTTATGAGTGTCAACAGTTAAAATTTCTTTCATAGTAACAATCATAGAATCAACTGAGACCAAAATGAACAATTACCTTATATGTACTATATTTTTTTTTGTAATATATATGGTAGAGTTCTTTGAATCATCATGGGTCTCCGATTGACATTCAGACAGCACAAAAGGGAACTGTTATGGTCATTGCTATAATACCTTTTCCTTGCCTCTTAGTGTTACGGCCCACACGGAATGAGCAACCACGATTGGCAACTACCTGCATAATTGATTTCAAGTAATTTAGGCATCCCCAGATTCAATTGAACAAGCAATCTTCGAATTTGAGTAGCAGTTGGTATGCTTCTTCTGAGCATTACCCAAGAAAATGTGTCAATGTTGGCTGTTTCATGCTGGCCTGTCAACCTTCTCCCATTTCCTTCTCCATAAGAGGTGCCAATGTGCTCTTCGTGGCTAAGTGAGAGATTCAAAATTGCCGCCTTTATCACTTCAAAGCCTCCCTCTTCTCCCATGCTTTTTGTATTGCAAAATAGATGGGGAACACACTATGAGAGTCCTTCAATGAACAAAAATACTTAATCAAGTCCCTATTATTTCTTTGGTGTGAACCTGCAATTAGTGGGGCATCCTACACCATTCCAGTCACCCTCAGAAGGAAGAAGGAAGATATTGTTGGATGAAATCCCTTAAAGTATTTTGAAGTTGACAAAACGAGTTTATCAGTCTAGTCTAAAGACTTACAAAGTCTGAAGATCAAAGTCTGAAGATCAAAGTCTGAAGATCAAAGTCTGAAGACTTACAGATTCTATTGACAAAATCTGAAGACTAAAGTCTGAAGCTAGCAAGACTCAAGACTTATATTTTGAAGTCTACTCACAAGGACAGTTTCCAGGACGACGTTTATTCTGATCTTATACGATCTGTCCTCTAACGTCTGATGGATATCTTTCTACTGGATTCAGCACTAAACGATCTAAGTTTTATATGGAATATGTTTAGATTCCTTAACGACTTCGCAACTTATATTTGGAAGGATCTA
This sequence comes from Eucalyptus sp. ANBG9806169, assembly GCA_014182395.1. Taxonomy (NCBI): domain Eukaryota; kingdom Viridiplantae; phylum Streptophyta; class Magnoliopsida; order Myrtales; family Myrtaceae; genus Eucalyptus; species Eucalyptus sp. ANBG9806169. Next base: position 17,755,218 of record CM024574.1, on the reverse strand, counting down.
CTTATGGAAACCGAGATCCTGATTGTATGGGCGAGCAGGATTGATGGGCTATCAACACTTACCTTAAAGAGCTCGAGATCTCTCTAATTGATTCTGTCCAACGGGTTGATTGGAAGAACTTCTTTGGAAGGTGCCAACGGTACTCGAAGGCATGAAGAAGTATATAAGAGAGATGCTCTAGTTGTTGAAGGGTGCGGATAGAAAAATTCCAAAGTCTGAAATCTCCTCTATCACTTTGCGATATCATTCTTTGAGCATTACATGTAATCAAAAGAGAGATCATATTGTAGATCTTGAGGAAGTGTAGTAGAGTAATCTACACTGTGGACTCAAGAGCGTGAGATTGTAATCACTCTTATTGATTCTTAGTGAAATCCAGCCTGAAGGGCTGTCCGTGCGGGAGAGTGGACGTAGGCTTGATCTAAGCCGAACCACTATAAATCTGGAGTCTTGATTCTCTATCCTTTATCCTTTATATTGTTATTTGCTTTCATTTGCTGCAATCGTTGACTTTAAATTATTCACATCTTATTTGATTTGAATTGTTAAAATTGCGATAAACACCTATTCACCCCCCTCTAGGTGCCAATACTAGTTCTAACAGATAATAATATACTTATCAACTTTGGGATAATATGTTGCGTAAATGGTGATAGTGAAGTCAGCTACCTCTATCAGCTTTGGAGCTAAAGTGAGGACAACACCAAGTTGCTCAACAAATCTCTGTTATATAAGAAACATAAACAATTAAGCATTTAAATACTGAAGAACATGTCTGTATGCACTTATTCTGTTTGTTGTTAATGGCATTCTGTTATTTTCTAGAGCAAGTAATTGAAATTTCACCTCGAGAAGGTATCTTGAACACCATATATGATCTGCTTCAATACCCATGGTTGGTCCCAATTGGTATTCTTACTGCACGATAGAAGCCAGTGTTGATGGCAAACATTCTGTGCTTTTGTCCTTTTCAAAAAAACCGGCAAGATGGAGGTCAACCATGATCAGGCCTGGCATCACCTCTCCATTGGTGCCACTAATGTTGATACCGGCAAGTAAGCAAGTCTTGTAGTGAGCATCGATATGTCTTGGCCAAATGACTCAGCAGCCCCAACACAATATTAATAAGGCCCCTATATGGACATAAATCCTGGTATCATTACAAATTTTCTCATCAACTTGGCCTAGGGAAATTCATTGTCAAATAATTTCTCACCTGGGGTCCTGGATATCCTCCAACAGGCCAACCCAATGGCCATTGAACATTTGTCTGCAGTAGGGTGTTTTCTTTGCTCAATCCCACAACCTAATGTGGACATGTAGCCAAATTCATGAACCTGTCCATCACAGAACCTTCTAGTTCGTAATAGAAAACTCATGTTTTTGGATCTCCTGCCATTAAACTTCATTGAAAACCTTTGGATTGCTGAAAATTTCAGCACGTTTGTTTGTTGGGATAGGCTCATGCAGCTAGTGTGTATGAATCGCATATGGCATGCAGACGAACAATAATTCTCTTTAAACTAATTGAAATGTCCTTTCTCGTTTGATTAACCTGCTCAGATGATCTTATGGATGAACGATTTTGGACAACATAATACTTGTTTCCAGGATGATCACCAAGATACTTTTGCCATCTCTAAAAGGATCCTTGACAATTGCTTGAGGGTTGTTAAAAAATCACAAACTTGATGGAATGATGCTAAGGTAAATAGTAAGACAGTTTGGGGTTTATGTCATCTTACTATAAGATCAGTTCACTATCCTCCCTTGGAGCTTAACCAGTACTTGATCCATCAAAGTTCACTAGGGAATTTCATACGAGTGTGTAACAGGTCTAGGGATCATCTGATAATTCAGGAATCAATAGATCAGTAGCAAGTAGCACGTAAAAATAAAAATGCTACATATTGTATTGTTGCCATTCATACCCTTGATTTCCCGTGTAGATCTATGCTAGAACCTCCAACTAACATAAAAATGTGAAACAAGATTTGCTAATGTAGAAACTTGAACAAAAAAATGGTCACTTGCAGAATGTGCATAAAACATATGACATACTAATTCTGATGCAAATCGAAGAAAATGTGAACTTATAAACTCAGTACATAATAGTTCTAGTATTGTTCATCTTTTTGTGCATCGTACTTAAAGGTTTTAGTGCATGAAAACATACCAAATGTATTCTACAATTATCATATTAGCGCGGGGCGTGACATCCAAGTTGAGAAGACTCTCGAACCTATAGTAGTATTGTTCTCGGACTTCAAAGCATACACCCTGAACTTAGAAAAGCTCTTGGTGTTTCCACTCTTCTTCTGTTTTGGCAAGAGAGAAATCCATGTGTTTGCTGTCATGGGACTGGCAGTCAGTGACTTCTTTGTGATGCTTATCTGGCATTGTCTTTGGTGCCAAGATCAGCGCCATTTTCACCTAGTCAAAAAAGTAAAGCAGCATGAATAATAGACATATCTACTGAAATAAAAATCCTGGGAACTTAATCTTATGGAAGATAGTTCAAACATCAAGCTCTATTTGCATGAACCATTCTGGTATTCACAAGAGTTTTGTTTTGAAATGATAAAAGGATAAACTGGGTACTTCAAAGAAGGGTTTCTTTAGCAAGTGCCAGCACCAAAAGCAGAAAACCACTTTTTCATGACTAGTTTCAAGTAGGAAAACTTTACATTTTTGAAGCATAAATGATGAAAGGACGCTACCACATTCTCCTTGAAAAATAAACTAAAACAGTGGCATAACTATACTTTTCCTTTTAGAACTATTTCAAGGTTATTCTCAGGCCTCATTCCCAAAAGAGAACTTGTGAACAAGTAAAAAAACTGTGCAGTTACATAGCCAAAGGAAGGTCAGACTGCAGAGTGCAACAATTTAAGAAATAAATGAAATTTTACCTTACCAAGGACTAATAAGCAAACACGTTATTCTGATATATCATTAGATCTAATGGATGATCAACTTGTCAATCTTGAAAGTGCACCTAAATCTTTCCTCTTGCAATAAAAAGGCAATCACATTGAAATCCTTCCCTCTTTTGAAAATTTGGCATAATTACAAATCACTTTTGCCAACTGCTTTGGCAAAAATATCCATTAGATATTGCCATGACAGAGCAATACTACCAAGCACAGCCATAACCAGTATGACCAATTGAAGTCACAGAACAAGAAAAATCTAAGATGAGTGAAGATGAGAAATTGAGTCAACATGAAGTCCACAACATAGACTTAAAATTGGCAATAATCAATTTAGTTATCAAAAGAAATGGCCTGCTTCGTTCATTAATCCTGCCTCACACAAATGCATTTCTTTTTCAGACGTTGTCACTAGGAGATAAAGAAAATGTCAATTGTCAACCAAACAAAATGTGCAGGACAACGTTGCAGCAATCAAAATGGAGAAGTCATAGAGTAGACTCCCAGTCCAACTGTCATAAGACCTCTTTGAATGTCAGACATTTACTCAATTGCTTAAGACAGTGCTCAAAATCGGCAAAGTATTTACCTGAGAACCTCTGTAGAATGGCTGAACAGCAAACCAAGAATGTGCATTTGCCTTCTCTCTCTCTCTCTCTCACATATTTCATTGCTGCAATTCATACCCTTGATTTGCTGCGCAAATCTATGCCATAATCTTTGATTCTTTGGGAACATGTTGAGATAAAGTTCTGGAGAGAAACATTTCATCACTCTATCTATGAGAGTTTCCCAAAATCATCAGACTCTGCAAGCATTTCACTCCATGTGAAATCAAATAAGCAAATTGCACGCTCTATCTACAGCATGACTCACAATGGGAAAAAAGCGAAGTTCCCACACCTTGTAAACACCTGCATTCAAGGATATGTCCAAACCTTTCAGCGATCTGTCCATGTCCCCCAATCGAATCATGTAGCGCTGATAGATACCTTTTTCAACTTTATGCGCAGGATATGAGATATCTTGTACTAATCCTTGCCTGCATCTTTTTGGCACCTCTCCTCCAATTTTGGGCGACCTGCAATTCTTAGGTGAGTACATAATAGTTCTAGTCTTGTTCATCTTTTTGGGCATCACAAAAGGTTTTAGTGCATGAAAACATACCAAATGTATTCTGTGATTATCGTATCGGCGTAGGGCATGACGTCCAAGTTGAGAAGACTCTCAAGTAGTATTGTTCTCGGACTTAAAAGCATACACACTAAACTTAGAATCACTCTTGGTGTTTCCATTCTTCTTCTATTTTAGCAAGAGAGAAATCCATGTGTTTCCTGTCACACGACTGGCCGTCAATGAGTTGTTTGTGATCCTCATCTTGCATTACACGCCAGTGCCAAAATCTGCTTCATTTCTGCCCAGTTTGAAAAATAAAACAACATGAGCAACAAACAAATCTACTGAAACAAAAAACCTAGGAGCTTAATCTCATGGAAGATAGTTTAAACAGCGAGTTCTATTTGTACAACATGGCCTTCTGGTATGCATGAGTTTTTTTTTTTTGGTATGCATGAGAGTTTAGTTTCGAAAAGATAAAAGAATGGACAGGGTAGTTCAAAAGAAAGGGTCTCTCTAGCAAGTGCTAGCAATTTTTCCCTAAGCTTAATCTCATGAAACCGCTTTTGAAGACTATTTTCAAGTGGGAAAAACTTGCATTTTTTAAGCATAAATAGCGAGGTTTAAACACAATTGTCATGTTCAATTTTACACAAACAACTTAAAAGTAGAGACCCCCACTCATCAAATACAAAGCATGATGACCCAAAACCAAATTGCCATTGCAAATTTGAAATAGCAGCCACCGACCACACATCATAATAGTTTTTCAATCTGCAAGAGTCTAGTTCGAGAAGCCAAATCAGCAAGCCCGACTCATCTTCACCAGATCAAGCAATAAATCAAAAGATACAGAAACCAATTCAGATGACGCCAAACATTTATACTCAACTTCACTCAGAAATTCTCCAGAAGCACCAATAATTCAAAGTTAAAAACCACATGCTTAACTCAGTGGGCATTGTCCTCTCTCTCCATAACCAAATCACGTCACAAACCTTCTCTCTCTCTCTTCTCGGCGATCTGTCGATGTCCCCCAAAATCAAATCAAGTATTCGTAACACAATTCGAAAAATTATTCATGTAAAAATCTAGGAAACAAGGTCCCCACATACCTTCAGTGAAGAAAATTAGTGCTTAATCCGCAATCCAATATTTATGTTCGGGATATGAGCGATCTTGTCCCAGTCCTCGCCTGCTTGTCTTTTGCAAATCTTCTCCAATTCTTCGCAAAAAAAAATGGTTAGGTGAGTAAGGGATGTGAGCCTTCGCATTGCTTCAGGGAATGATGTCAACGAGGAGCACTCGTAGATGTCAAGATATTGAAGTGATTGAAGGGCCTCGATCTGCTCTGGTATATCCTTCAACTTGCAGCAATCCTTAATTGTGAGACACTCGAGATTGCGGGCCTGTAGAAGCCACTGTGGGAGAGATGTCAGTTTGGGAAGGTTCTCGATTTCCACGTAGCGGAGACTGTGAAGGCCTCCATGGAAATTCAAGATGTTGCCGCTTTCGTTTTTGGATATATCCAGCTCCTCACATTTCTCGATTTGCTCTGATAATTCCTTAAAATTGGGGCAAATGGCAATTCCGAGACACTCGAGACTGGGGAGCTGTAGAATCCACTTTGGAAGAGATTCTAGTTTGGGAATTACATAGATAATCACAGACCGGAGACTCTGAAGTCCATGGAAATCCAAGATGATGTTGCCACTTTCATCTTTGGATAAATCCAGCTCCTCGCAATAACTAATAGAGAGATCCACGAGCTTTGATAGATGCCGCAAACCAAGTGGGAGGGAAGTTAACCGAGGAAGACTGCGGATTTCAAGAGATTCAAGTGAGGTGAGACTTGCCAGCCACTCCCAAGGCAAATATTCTAGAAAGTTCATCCCATCGATGCGGAGACGCTTCAACTTACTAAGGCCAAATTGGGGAAAATGTTTACATCTTTTCCAGTCATTCAATAGTAACTCAACTAAATTGGGCAACTCGGTCATCCACCTCGGGAAACTCTCACCATTATATCCATTAATAATCAACTCCTGCAGATTGTCGGGCGGCCTCAATCCATCTAATAGTGCTTCATCTCTGTTCGTAATCATTGCTTCATCAATAATATTGGAAGTGCCCCATGAAAGATACAAGACTTCCAGAGAACGCTTCTCTATCAAGTTCGCGGCCGTGGATTCTTCTTCTGCATCTGTCACGCTTTCCAAATTTTCAATGGAAAGTTCTCCTCGGATGTTATTAAGCCTATTTAGCTCCCCAAGTCCGCAATATTTCTTAGCAAGAGCTTTATCTTTGGGCAATATAAAGCAACTGAACCTATGCAACAAACTCAATTGCCCTAGTCCACATGGCATATAACTAAGTTTGCCGCAACCATCTATGTTTAGATTTCGAAGGTTGACTAACTTCCTTATATCCCTTGGCAATTCTTCGAGGAAACGACAAAAGGAGAGATCAAGTGTTTGCAAATTATGCAATCTTGTGATGGAGTTGGGAAGCCTTTCGAGTGCTTCATTGAAAGAGAGATCGAGATATGTAAGATACTTCAACTTATAAATGGTCCTTGGCACCTTCTCGACTTTTGTGGAATTTAAATCCAAGATGCGCAACCTTTTGAACCTTTGAATGAGCTGGCGTAGATTTGCTTCACTTATTTCTTTTGTTCCATATCTATCGATAGAAAGCAATGTTCTTAGTGCACTTGCTTTCAAGCATGAGATTGGAAGTTCAAATATCAAATTGGAAGTGAAATCATATGATATATGACGAGTTCTTTCATGTAGGGATTTTTTGCCATCCCATGCCACCAAACACTCGGTCCCTGCAACCGTGCAAGCTAGATCATGCATCAAATCATGCATCTTGCAAGTTCCCTTGTCCTCTTGAAATTCTTGGAAGAAGTTTCTCCAAAGCAGATCCACGAAATATTCTTGAGCAATGTCTTCTAAATGTTTACCTCCATTTGATGGCTGGATAAATCCTTCTGCCATCCAAAGATTGACCAAAGTCTGCTTCTTTATCTCATAATCTTTGGGAAACAATGAACATAATGCAAAACATTGTTTCAAATGGGAAGGAAGATGGTCATAACTTAGCTTCAGAACCAATTTTATGTTGTCTTGACTTTGAGACACTTCCGGGAGCTCATAATCTTTGAAATGTAACCATTCGGATTTAGTTTGCTTTAAGAATAGTAAACTCCCAACGGTTCGAATAACTAATGGAACACCAGAGCACTTTCTAACTATATCTTCACCAATAACTCGCATGTTAGGATCTTGTAACTCCTCTTCTTTACAACAAGCTATTTGCATTAGTAAATCAAAAGACATACCGTCAGATAAGCCTCTGAGATAATAAGCCTGAGTAGTGCCAGTGATCTTCGCAACCAAAGGAAGGCGTGTAGTTATAAGGATCTTGCTTCCTCTAGCACCTCCCAACAATAAAATTTGTAAGCTCAACCATGTTTCTCGGTTTACATTCCACCAATCATCTAAGACTAAGAGGTATCTCTTTCCATTAATCTCTTCCCTCAATTCACTTTGCAATCGTTCCATTGCACCCTCAATTGGTTCTTTCTTTTCTGCACAAGCTATGATATTTTTTACTATTTCTTTCATGTCAAAGTCATCAGAGACACAAACCCACATTTTCAAGTTAAACTGTTTACTGACCATCTCATCATTGTACACGCTTTGAGCGAGAGCTGTTTTTCCAAGCCCCCCAATACCAACTATTGGAAGGATGGAAACGTTCTCTTGCACATCCGAGTCCAATAAAAATTTCCTGATCGTCTCCTTATCATCTTCTCTCCCTATAATATCTCCCCCACGTATAAACGAATGCGTCTCTCCTCTCTTCCTCCGCTCTCTCTTAGGACGCTCATTCAAGTGGACTTCCTTATTAGCCTTAATGGCTTCTATTCTCGCCCTCACTTCTCTTACTTTGTCACTCATCTTCAATTTAAAAGCAAGCTGGTTTGAACTTGAGAAAAATGTCCTTACCGCCTTCGTCATTTCATTGTGGCCCCTCAGTTCTCGCCGCATAGCTTCTATGTTGAATTCTTCAAGCACATCCTGCGCCTCATAGAAAGCATCTTTCAGTTGCTGAACCCAAATTTGGATGTGGGGATGGTGGTATTGCTCTTCTGCATCGTCCAGTACAGGCTGAAGAATGGAGACAGTGTCCCTGAGTTCCTTGAGTTCATGCTCGATGCCCTGTAACTTTCCAACTGTTTCTATTGCTTGAGAACCTAGAATCTCAATGATCTTTTCAGCAATGCTACCAATGACAGCTTCTGCCATTTTTGTTCTATCTCCCTTTCTTTGTCTCTCTGTGGATCAAAAGACATTAGTACAGCTGTTCCAAAGCTATAGGCTTATCAGAACATGTATAAGAAGTTTATGTTGATGCTTACGTAAGACTTGGCAAATAAAAAATCCTAACAAATCTAATATTCAACTTCCTTGACTAACTCGAGTTGTTGGACGTAGGAATTCTCATCGTACATGCAAGCGGCAATCAAAAATGCATGTGGGACCCACGGAGGTCGAGTTTGAGGTCCGCGATTGAAGCCTAATTGTACATTGTTATTAAGAATTAAACCTAGGTGTGGTTATTGGTGCATTATTTCCTGACGAAATTGAATTTCCCCATATATCAATCTTTTCAAAAGAAGATGGCCTTTTCAACTTCTTTTTTTTTTTTAAGGATTATCTCGAATTATTATTAAAAACCATTCCACAAAATAGCTTAATTGGATGGAGACTCTCCCAAATTTTCAAAAATTGCATTAATCACGTTAAGAGAGAGTTGGAGATGGTTAAAGAATTTCTAGATTTTGGTTAATTCATGATATAATGGATTTTTATTATAATATCATTCAATGAAAGGTTTGCTAGTCAATATAAATATTTAAAACTACTATTTGTTAATACCTGAATTCTTGTCGGTATTTTAAATATCCATTTATTTTGTAAAAATATAAAATTTATATAAAAAAGTTAAAAAGAAAAAAATATAAAGCATATATAAAAAAACGAAAAAAGAAGAAAAAAATTATGAAGTCGTGTGGGACAGCGAGTCCGGCCCACTTGGCAACTTTCAGCCCGTTGAGCCCATTCCCCCTCGATCGGTGGCCAGATGGCGTTGGTGTTCATTGTTTCCGGCCGAAGGAGATGAGTTGCAGGAGCTCGGTTTCGTTGAAGGAGGGGCGAGAGGTTGAAGATGATCCGGGCAGAAAAAGACAAAAACAGAAAAGACAAAAAAAAAGTGAAAAGAAATAAAAGAAATAAAAAAGAAAAGAAAAAACCGTTAAAAAAAGGGAGAGATGGGTTTTGGGCTGGTTTTGTTGTGCGCAAGGTTCTCTGTAGAATTTGGGCCAGAGAAAAAAAATTAAAAAAAGAAGAGAAGTGTTCATGGGCTCATTTAATTTTTTCGGAGTGGGCTTTCGGGGTCAACATTTTAAGCCCAACCCGATCCGATAAGGGTTCGGATCGGTTTAGTTTGGTTGGGTCTCTTGACCCGGTCCGAATTTCTTATAAATTAATATTAAATAATAAATAAATCAATCAATTTTAAAATTTTAAAATTTTATAAATTAAAAATTAAAAATTCAGAAAATGATAAAAAAAAAAAATTTAAAAGCTTTAGGAAATAATAATTGTTTTTGGAAAATTCAAAAATCAATAAAAAAATTAGAGTTTTAGAAAATTGTTAAAAAATTAAAAAATAGAAAAAGTCACTAAAAATAATTATTATTATAAGATAAAAAAATTTAAATTAAAAAACCAAAAATTTAAATTAAAAAACCCTTAGACATTGAAACCCAAAAATTGGACAAGTTTTAGGGCTTTACAATAGGGGTCTTTATTTTTCTTTCTCTTTTTATCTTCAAGGATGATATTAAGATGCTTGCCTAATTTTCTATACGATTATCATTGATTGCGCATTTTAATATTTTGGGTGTTACTTTCCAAACCTTAGATTTCTTTTGGATAGATTACTATGGCGTTAGTTAGCACATGATCAAGTTAGGTATTGAAGGGGCATTAGTCTTAGGGCTATCATAATTAAACCTCCAAGTCTGAAATCTCTAGTGAATTTGATACCACTTGTGACTTACACCAAAACAATGTTGCGTAAATAATAAAATATCCTCCCATATCTTACTAGGTTTTTAACTGACCCAAAAAGGGCTAGTGATGACTCCTTTGTGAAAATTTGCATAAACTTAATTGATTAAAATTTTGAACGCCTAATGTCTCACGAAATATGGACTTGAGAGAGTCTCAGTCAATAAAAGGCCATCGCCTTGAAATTGACAATACCTTTAAACCTAACAGTCTCTTCCCCACGAGGGGTTAGGTTACGACACTATTCTTAGTTTAAGACTTCATATTTTATTTTTTTCAAAGGATGGCAAGTCATTCTCTAAACTTGTAGGATGGATTCGATGTATGACAAAATTAGTATCGAGAGTTTATGTTACGAACCAAGGGAATAGTAGTTAGTTTCGATCAGGGCACTATGAGGTGTGAGAATCAGTGCATATGTACATACATACGTAATATGCATTAGGATAAAGATTCTTTCCTTAAATTAGAAAGTTTTGTATGCATGGGTAACATGATCGATCTAACATTCTGATACGAACACTTCGCCTCTCATTTTAAAACTCTTCTTTCTATTGTGACATGACATTATTGCTATTATTTTACTAAAGCATATATAAAAAAACGAACAAAAGAAGAAAAAGATGATGAAGTCTTGTGGGACAGCGTGTCCGGCCCATTTGGCAACTTTCAGCCCTCTGAGCCCGTTCCCCCTCAACCGGTGGCCAGATGGCCGTGGTGTTAAGTGTTTCCGGCCGAAGGAGATGAGTTACAGGAGCTCGGTTTCGTTGAAGGAGGGGCGAGAGGTTGAAGATGATCCGGACAGAGAAAGATAAAAACAGAAAAGACAAAAAAAAAAAGTGAAAAGAAATAAAAGAAAAGAAAAAAAAAACCCTTAAAAAAGGGAGAGATGGGTTTTGGGCCTGGTTTTGTTGTGCGCTAGGTTCTTTGTAGAATTTGGGCCAGAGAAAAAAAATTAAAAAAGAAGAGAAGTGTTCATGGGCTCATTTAATTTTTTCGGAGAGGGCTTTTCGGGGTTAACATTTTAAGCCCAACCCGTCCGATAGGGTTCGGATCTGTTTAGTTAGGTCGGGTCTCTTGACCCGGTCCAAATTTCTTATAAATTAATATTAAAAATAATAATTAAATTTTAAAAGTTCGAGAATTAAAAAATTAAAAATTTAGAAAATGATAAAAAAAGTTTAAAAGCTTTAAGAAATAATAATTTTTTTGAAGAATTCAAAAATCAATAAAAAAATTAGAGTTTTAGAAAATCGTTAAAAAATTAAAAAAATAGAAAAAGTCGCTAAAAATAATTATTATCATAAATTAAAAAAATCAAAATTAGAAAACCCTTAGAAATTGAAACCCAAAAATTGAACAAGTCTTTAGGGCTTTACAATAGGGTTCTTTATTTTTTATTTTCTTTTTATCTTCAAGGATGATATTAAGATGCTTGTGTAATTTTCTTTACGATTGTCATTGATTGCGCATTTTAATATTTTGGGTGTTACTTTCCAAACCTTAGATTTCTTTTGGATAGGTTACTATGGCATTAGTTAGCACATGATCAAGTTAGGTACCGAAGAGGCGTTAGTCTTAGGGATAACGTATCAAATCTTTGAATCTGGAATCTATGGTCAATTCGGTACAGCTCTTGTGGCCCACACCGAAACAATGTTGCGTAAATAATAAAATATTCTCCTATATCTTACTAAGTTTTTAACCGACCATAAAAGGGCTAAGGGTGACTCCTTTATTAAAATTTGCATAGACTTAATTAATTAAAAGTATGAACGCCTGATGTCGCACGAAATATGGGCTTGAGAGAGCCTAGGTCAATAAAAAGCCATTGGCCTAAAGTTGACAATACCTCTAAACCTAACAGTCTCTCCCTCGCAAGGGGTTAGGTCACGAAACTATTCTTAGTTTAAGACTTTGTTTTTTTATTTTTTTCAAGGGATGGCAAGTCATTCTCTAAACTCATGGGATGGATTTGATGTATGACAAAGTTAGTATTGAGAGTTCACATTAAGAACCAAGGGAATATTAGTTAGTTTCGATCAGGGCACTATGAGGTGTGATAATTAGTGTATATGCATTAGGATAGAGATTCTTTCCTTAAATTAGAAAGTTTTGTATGCATGGGTAACATGATCGATTTGTTAACATTCTGATATGAACACTATGCCTCTCATTTTAAAACTCTTCTTTCTATTGTCACATGCCATTATTGCTATTATTTTACTAAAGCATTGCAATTTGATTTAGGAAGTTTCCTCTCCTTGCAAATCTCTCAAATTTATTTACTTCCTATGAATAAATGCTTCCATTTCTTTGCGTTCTTTCTTAATTTTTTTTTTCTATTCTCTAAGTAAATTGCTTTAAAGATTTCTTCCCATGCTTGAGGCAACGTGAAATTCTATATTTAGGCAATTTAAGGATGTCATTCCTTGTTCATAAATTTTAGTATTCCCTTCATTTTCTGATGGTGCCCATTTTCATAGTTTCATCACATGCTTTCCTTAGAAATCAATGCGAGTTCACATGCATGCCCCAATTTTTTTGTAATAACATTGAATACTAAAATCAATTGGATCTGGTTCTCGAGAAAATAGAAAAGTGTTTGCATCTAACTTCACGTGGCAAAAAACTTTATGTTCAGGGATCTCTTCTTTTTTCCATATAAAAAAAAAAAAAAAGATTATGAAGTATCGTTGTGAAAACAAATAAGCCCAACTTTATGTTCATGAATCTCTGCTTTTTCTAATGATGCCCATTTTTATGGTTTCGTTGTTTAGTAGTGACATCAGAGTATTAAAGTTAACGAGATTTGGATCTTGAGAAGACAGAATGTTATTATAGGTGCCTGAGCAACTTCAGTATCTCATTTCACATGGTAAAAGAATTTATGTTCATGAATCTTTGCATTCGCCCAAATTTAGAAATAGAGAGAGAGAAGATTATGAAGTATCGTGCGAATGAAATAGTTTGAAACATTTTGTGCGCAACAAAGAAATTATATGTTGGTATTGAACTATCAAAGTGCAGTGGGCTCATAAAAGCAAGCTGATAAGGATATTTTTTAACTTTTAATTTTAATGTGTGCAATGGTGAAACAACTCTTGAAGTTGGCTAATCTTCTCTTTGAATTCTATTTAGAATCGGAAGCTGGGGACATGTTATGGGTTTTTATGTGGCCATGTTTACACCATAAAAGTCATATCTCTAAATCCAAATAAAAGACACCGATAGTTTTCCCAAGCATTCTTCGTTTCAGCCAAAGATGAGTGATCTTGAGTGATTTAAAAGGATTTAAAAAAAAATTAGAAATGTTACGGTCAATTTGAGCCATGTCATAATAAGTGATAGAGCAAGGTGAATCAATTGTAATAAAAAATTATCGCTCGTACAATGCTCGGGCTATATTCATCTTCATAAAAGCTAAGAGCTTCTCTCTAATTAGTCGCTATAAGAAAGCACGAACCTGGCTAATGTTGGGTTGATTGACGGTCGACCGACAAAAGCAAGCCCACAACCCCTGAGATGAGATGGCGTTGGCGAGACCGAGACAGAGAACAAATCAGACGGTGTCTGCAAGACAGGAGAGAGAGAGAGATTGAGAGCACCACTGCAGAAAGTCAAGAGACTAGAGAGAGAGAGGCCAAATTTGAGTGTAAGAACTACAAAAGAAGTGGAGTTTAAATAGAAAAGATTCAGGATTGGTTTTGAATGAAAGCCAGTTCTGCCTGAGAATTAACCTTGCAAGGCTGGTTTCTAGGTAGAAACTGACCGCTTCAAGATATACAATCAAGAATTGAATTGGTCAAGGCCGGCTCCCAAATTTTTTATCTAGGACTAAACCAGTCCCTAAACTGACTTGAAACCGGTATGGTTTGGTCAACCCGATTGCTCACCTCTAATAAAATGTTATATTTTGAGTTTTCATCAAACATTATAAAACTAATCACTTAATTAGTAGAAGGGGAAGGAACATCATGGAGCATGGAGTTCCTTTCAGTCTAGATAAAGTAAATAGTCTCGTTCGAAGCAAAAAGCCCTAGTAGAGTTGTTGAAAAAGTTTTCACTTTTGAGGTTTTGAAAGGCCCACTGAAATTCAATGTCCTCACACCCAATTGCTTTGTTAGCATCACTGAGAAAAGACGTATCCCAAAACTGTCTTATTGAAAGAGCATTTAAAGTAAAGGTGACGCCTAGATTCAAAAATAAACATCACATAGATAACAAGTGCAGCTTGCAGCACAACAGTGGTAAGTCTATCATTAATAAGCAGCTTGTTCAGGATATCAATCCATCCTTAGGAACATTATGGTCAATCCAAATAGGTCAATGTCATAGCAACTTGGACCTCCTATTTCTGACTAATTCCCAAGCATCGGCAAATGGCATGAAAGGATGGCAAGATCTAACCACGTAACCTTGCTTAGATTTCAACAGAAAATTAGATCTAGCAGGGATCCATTGCCAATTATGACCATAAATAACTTCTGAAACTTTAACATTCATTTCAAGGCAGCATTATTACACAACTCTTGAAGAGTGAACTCCTAGCGGCACTCCAAAATGGCCATTATCAAACCATAGAAAGTAGATTTGCACTTCTCAGCAATATGTTTGACATAAGGCTTAAGTATGCTGCTCACATTCAAAAGCATCCATCAAATATAAGTAGTCACTCTTAGGCTCACCAGACCAAATACTTTGGTCTTTTAACAGATTTTCATATGTATAAAGTTTGGCACCTACATTCGTGTACGACTTTCTATAATTTTATGTATGCTTTTGCTGAACACTTGTTCTTACTCTTCACGTGTCATTGTCAATTAGAGTATTTAAGTGAAAGAAACAACGATTTGTATAAATTAACTATTCAAATTAATTATTAAAAAAAAAACCAAAAAGTTTACACAACACAAAGACAGTCCATAGGACGAGTACGGTGAGGCTCTTCACTGGTGCACGTGTATGAAGCCGTGCTGCAATCTGCAGCATGACGTTACAAAATGCCACGTGACTGACGTGGCCAAAAAGCAACTGAATTCGGCCATGGTTAATTATTAACCATTACTTTTTTCTTTCTTTCTTTCCTTTCTTTTAAGGTTCCGCGCCACGTCTGTTTCTCCCAACTTCTCTGCTATTTTTAGAGAGGGAGACCGGGCGCTTTGGAACTCTCAATATTAAAAGCCAAATATTAATATATCAATTGTCACTCATGAATGGTCAACTACCTCAGTCATTTCATAAAACATAACATGGGAACCCTACCTCAATAAAAATCCTCTTAAAAAATAATAAAAGTGTACAATAATAATAGATAGTAAAAAAATATTTAAATGACATATACCAATTACAAAACCTATGTGTGTATCTATATATAATAAAAGAGGTAAGTTAGTGTTGAAGTATTGTCTAAAAACATTATCTTAGATTAAATGCTATGATTAAGCTTTTTCTGTTTTATTTTTAAGCAATGTTTAGAGTTGCAAGGGAACCATCCCGGGGTGGAGGCTTGTTCAGTTTCTAAAAATGGAAATAAATAAAGTTTTTAATTAATGTTAAGAAAAGTGGAAAGGATAGAGTTTCGTGAAGATATAGCTCAGCCATTAAGCTCCATTTGTTTTACTTTCTCAATATAAATATGTATGTATATATACATAATTTGGTTTCACAAATAACAAATAGTAAAATAGAGCAAAATAAGGTAATCATGATTATTAGAGTAGCTGAGTTTACTTAGGAATTGTTTGTTTATGCTTTTAAAAATGCAAAAAATAAATTTTAAAATGTCACTTAAATATTAAAAGATTTGGAAAAAAAATAGGGAAAAAACCATTAAAAAAAAACAAACTTTGCTTAGAGTGACATATTTACCATAAACTATTTTTTGTGACACCATAAATCCCAATTGCCCACTATTATATATTTACTCCAAACTTTTTCCTCTAACACAAAAAATCCTAAGCATTTACTTGTGTGACACATTTACCCAAAAAAAATTTGTGACATAAAAAACCCTAAAAAATTTTCTATGACACAAATTTTTAGGATAAATATGTCACATAAGTAAAAGTTTTGGGATAAATGTGTCACAAAGATATAAGTTTTGAGTTTTTTATGTCACAAAAAGAGTTTTGGGGTAAATGTGTCACAGTGAGCAAAGTTTGAAATTTTTGTGACTTTTACCCAAAAAAAAAAACTATGCTTAAATTATCATCAATATTTAACAGTTGTGAAGATTCAAGCCCAAAAAAATAATGTAAAAACTTGTTCAAGATATATATATATATTGATACCAAATAGCCCTCAAGATCCGGGGTTCATATATGAAGATAAGAAAAAAAAAATGTAGGGTGATTTCAAGTAAATATATAGAAAATGGAATTATAAAGAGTGATTAAATGAACAATATAAAAGTGAATGATATAAACTATGGATGATAACCTTCCACAAGAGCGGTAATCTGCATGTGAGTAGGGTATTGTAAAGAGTAAATAAAATTGATTAACAATGTAATCTCACGCAGGGGCGGTAGTCCGCACTCGAGCAGAGATCCCACTAATGTGTTAAAAAAGAAAATGTGACATTTTACAAGAACAGATGTCCGCGCTCAAGTAGAGATCCCACGTAAAGAAAAAGTAAAAGAGAGCCGAGAATATGAAATAATGATACCAACCAAAATTTGGTTGGTTATATTATTGAGTGATAAGAAAACTTACTGAAGATGGATGATACAAGTAATTGGAAACCAATACAAGTGATTGGAAACCTTTCGGCCTGATCTTAGGCCCTGACTCACACTCCGTAGACGAACCTTGCCTTGAAATAGTGATTACAAGTTATCTGAGGTAATTTGTAGTGATTGGGAAGTGGTTACAAGGTAACACGAGTGATTACAAGTGATTAGGGATGAAAGTGAGAGTGGGATGTGATTGGAGAAAGCCTTGGACGCAAGAGAGCAAGTGAGCAAGAGAGCTTGAATGCTAGAAGCTTGAAGTGCTACCCTCCTCTTTTTCTTCTCCTCCTTTTATAGGCAAATTCGGGCACTTTTGAACAAAGTGAACAATAATATTTTTTTTTAGCTTTGGCCCATTCGCCTGATAGGATTCTTGGGCAGAGTCTTCAGGCCAGATTCTTCAAAAATTCGCATGATGGGATTCTTTTCTTTTTTGTCCATTTCTTTTCTTTTTGATTTTGTCCCTTATAGTAATTTGGTGATGAAATTTAGTCTATTCATCTTCTTATTCCTCCTTATCTGACAAATTGATGCCATAGCAGTAATCCTCATTGGTGTTGCCACTGTGATGAGATTTATTAGAGGAATCTAGAAAATTTATTTCTGAAATGAGTTTTTGCAGTGCATTGCGAAATTCATCAAGTGATTGGACGGTTGTTAAGTGAGCTTGGGCTAGTGATTTTTGCCGGAGAAATTATGAAATTTTATGATGAATTGGTGATTGAGATCGGAATTATTAGATAAATTTTTGTCTTCCTTTTCTTTTCCTTCATCTATTTTAGACTTTATTGTCAAGATTTCTTTTTGCTTATGAGCTTGAGTAGCTTTGAGAGCCTATATTTCTAATTTCTGATGATTTATTTCATTGTGAAGATCATTTATATTAATAGGTCTTGATTGAATTTTCTTATTTTTATTCAAAATATCTTTGAGATTATAAGTTGTATTAGAATTAGTAATTTTCATTGAAGACTAGAGTCTATCTATGTATTGTTTTTCGGCTTTTGGATCTGGTATTGTATTAGCAGTTTCTAATAAAAATTCTTCTTCTTTTGCTAAGCAAAGCATCTTCAACATCCTAAAAAGCCCGTGTTGTTTTCTTGCGTGAACACTTTAATATCTACCTAGATTACGTGAAGTACCCTTTAACATACTTTTGGAGCATCTTTTGTAGTATAAACACGTCTATCCACGTGCATGTGCTTGCTATGTGTGAAAGACTTGGAGTCATTATCATTCAAAGAGGATGCGGTAGGAGAAATGACTCTTCGTAATCTTGTGCAATAATGAAATTTGTAACTCTACCAGAAAGAAGGTAATTCTGGTCTTCCCTTTCCAACGGTATGCTCTACGACAGTCACTTTGACTATGGTAGGG
The DNA here is from genome assembly GCA_014182395.1 of Eucalyptus sp. ANBG9806169. NCBI lineage: Eukaryota > Viridiplantae > Streptophyta > Magnoliopsida > Myrtales > Myrtaceae > Eucalyptus > Eucalyptus sp. ANBG9806169. Next base: position 17,736,913 of record CM024574.1, on the reverse strand, counting down.
GTGCTGTTGTTCATCCACCTCTGGAGTCTCTCTGATTTTTTGCCCTTTTTCATTACAGAAATAAGAGAGTTAAAGGAAGGTTAAGCAAAAAGTCCTAAGCAACCGATCAGCCAGCACGTGATGAAAGTGACTCGCCAGTTCCCACAGAACCAACCGATTGGTGAACATGCATCCCAACACGAACCTCGTCTCTCTGAAGATATAAATTCCCTTTGTCAAAGAATAACCGCACCAGTAATTTGTATATCTTTGCACTGTTTTTCGAAGACCGATTTTTTGTCTATGGGCTCAGCGCTTCTTAGTCGCACGATTTTCATTATATATATATATATATATATATATATATATATATATATATATATATAGGCACGTACTTCGTATACGATTATTTTTTGATAATTATAGGCATGCTTTTGCTGAACACGTGCCCTTACTTTTCACGTATCATTATCATACAAAGCATCTAAATAAAAGAAAGGACTATTTGTACAATTCAACCATTCAAATTAATTATAAAAAAAAAAACAAAATGATTACACAATACGAAGACAGAGGATGAAGACGGTGGGGAGCCACGGCTAATCAATGAGGCCTAAGATCCACATGTATGAAGTCGTACTGCATCCACCATGAGGTTGACAGAAGACCACACGTGACTCACGTGGCCAAAAAGTAACTTAACTCGACTCGACCATGGTTAACTATTAACCCTCGCTTTTTCCTTTTATTTCTTTTAGGTTGCGCACCACGTCTGTCTTCTTCTTCCTCACCTGCGTTTCTTTCTAGAGAGAAAGGACAGGCGCTTTTGGAACACTCGATATTAAATGCCAAATATTAAACTGTTAATTATCACTCCTTTTATTGTACAAAAAACCCTCTTAAAGATAATATCGGTGTACAACAATAATAGATAGTTAAAAATATTTAAATGACAAATACCAATTGCAAAAACTCTCTATATATTATATATACATATATATATATATATATATGAAAGATTGCATCCAATTTAGCAAGTAAGGTAAGTCGATGTTGATGCATAGTTTTAAAAACATCATCTTAGGTTAAATGCAATGATTAAGTCTTTTCTGATTTATTTTAAAGCAATATGTCTAATTAATGTTAAGGAAAGTGGGAAGGAATGGAGTTTTGAAATGACATAGCTCAACCATTAAGCTCCATTTTATCTTACTTTCTCATATATATATATATATAATAGCTTGTTTTCCCAAATGACACACAGTACAATAGACCGGAAGAAGGTAATCATAATCATCACAGTTAGCTGAGTTTTCTTAGGATATTTATTTATGCTTTTGAAAATGCAAAAACTAAATTTTATATAATGTTATTCAAATTTTAAAGGATTCTGAATAATTATGTATAAATTAAGCATTTATAAGCGTTGTGAAAATTTCCAATGCTTTAAGCCAAATACATGTAAAATTTTGTTCAAGATAATATTAGATTAATATATAATTATTATATAATACACATCAACACAGCCCTTAGATAGGATGCAAAACTCAAAATTCATGACAGCGGACATCATTGTCCTCCGATTTGATGTGTCTTCCATTTCTCTTTTACCTTTTTCCTTGTCCTTTTTCCGAGTGCAACCACAAAAGGGAGGAAGACAAGAATGAATATCACAAAATATATATATATATATATATATATATATATATATATATATATATATATATATATATATATATATATATATATATATATTTATGATAAATTTTAGTCAAGTACAAAATTTTAAATTAATATATTTATGATAAATTTACTTTTTATTATTTTATGTTAAATAAAATTAATATCACGAAAAAAAGTATAAATTGACATATCGATAATAAAATAATTTAATTATAAAAATTAATGAATAATATATTTATTATAGATATATCAAATTAATTTGAAATAAATTTATTATTATATTAATTTAAAGTTTTCCGAATAAAACCCTAAAGATAACGTGTTTGGTAAAGCAAAGCAAAACAAAAATCAGAGGGTAAAAGCATCTTTTACATGGGGCTGCGATCAAACTCTGGGGTCAAGAGATTCTGTTGGTACATGCAAAATTGGATCGGACGATGTGTATAGAGACAAATTAGGACGAGATGATGGAGTTGGGTCCATGGCTATCACTAAGGCCTAAGCTAGGGTCCATATCAATGAAGCCGTACTGCAACCTACATCACGACGTTGACAGAAGACATGGCCAAAAAAATAACTCAACTCTATCATGATTAATTAGGGCCTGTTTGCTAAAATAATTTCAGTTCTCCAAAATAAAATTTTTTGTTCTTTTATTTCTAGGAATGAAAAAAGAATATAAATGTATTTGGTAAAATTTTTGTTCATGAAAATAAAAAATCTATTTTTTTGTTGTAGGAATAAATTTAATGAAATATAAAGTAGAAAAAAATAGCTTATTGTTTCGGAAACAATTTTTATTTTTCTTCTTTTTCTTCTCTTTTCGTTCCTTTTTCTTCCTTTTGGCCAATCGTCGGAACATTGCCAGCCCTTGGCGACGTCGAGCCATGGCAAGACTCATTGGCTTGAGCCTCGCCATGGCTGGCTGAGGCTCGGCCTCATTGGGCCATTGCTAGGTCAGCATCACCTAGCGGTGGCCTAGTGAGGCCAAGCCTCATCGATGGCTAGGTGAGCTCGGCCTCGCCGGATCTAGGCCGGCTCAAGCTCGCCCGACCAAGGCGAGGTCGAGCCTTGCTAACCAGCGGCGCGAGGCTCGGCCTCACCCAAATCTCGCAAGGCTCCGGTGAGCTCGTCGAATCTTGCCCAGCTAGTCGCTAGCCGGCGCCATGATTGGGGACCAGCCACAAAGGAGGAAAAAAAGAAAAAAAAAATATATAAAATATAAAATATAATAAAAAAATTAAAAGAAAAAACAAAATTATACAATTTACCAAACATATAGACATTTTTTTCAATTACCAAGAGCGTTCTTATATTCAAAAATTATTTCTAGGAACCGAAACAAAAAAAAAAACTATTTCTCATAAAAAATTATTCCCGGTAACAAAATTGTTATTGATAACTCTATAAAAATAGAGTTATTTACCTATTTTAGGCAACAATTAATGCAATATCTATGAGAAAATATTTGGATTTCCTTTCGATTATTTGAATTTTCCTTATTTATGCGGAATAATGATATATGGAGAAGATAAGGAAAAAGATGGCAAAATCGAGGAATTTAAATCAAGCGGCGAACGGGAGATAGATATCAAATCAAAATCTTTCGATTTACTCCCGATTTTGTGCGCAATTGCTTGGAGATAAGAATCTTGGATATATCTTTTTATGAAGAGGATAATAAAGAGAGAGAAGAGCAGCTAGGTTTTAGTTAGTTTTTCTGTTTAGATCGTTTTTCATTGTTCTGAGAGATTTTCAAGTATTTTGAAGAGAAGACAAAAGTGGTGACAGAATTTTTGTTCTTCGATTCAAGATGCTGAGTTTAATTTATATTTATATTTCTTCATCTACTATGTTCTAATTTTCTTTTGTTAGGGCTATGATGTAGCCTAACCATGATGATGTGAATTTCATGATTTTTATGTTTTACAATTAATTTCATTCATGTGAGTTATATATTATTGTCTTAATCTTTTGAGTGGAGCCACCACTTGAATGATCGATGTGCATGTTTGAGGCGAGAAGTGATAATATGCAATTGCTCATTATAATATATAACCATGAATTAAACGTGGATAGAGATATCTTTGCGTTATTTGTGTAGCTTTCGGTGATAAGGTGATCCAAAAGACTCATTGTAAGCCGGGGATATTCATAGTTCTTAATGCACTCGTGTTTATTTTAATTCACATAGAGATATAGTGAATTAATAAATTGAGTAGGTTTGCTATACCTAGAGATAGGATAGTAAATAGGTTAGGAAATTTCGCTATCACATGTTTGATATCATTCTTGTATTCACAACAATCTGAAATTCATATCTAGTGGTTATGGTGAAATCGGATGCTCTAACATATTTATCCGATCGATTTACTGCATTTAGTATACAAATTTCGTTTTTAATTTATTCTCAATTATATTTTGATCTGTTAGATAAATTTTAGAGTTAATCTATTTTAGTATTTAATTAGTTTATTAATCATCGATCTTCGTGGGACGATATTCTTTCTCATCATTATATTACTTGTTCGACACGTTCACTTACGTTTAGAATTTTACGAACAAGTTTTTGGCGCCGTTGCCGGGGATCGTTTGTTTAATACTAATTAATATTGATACCAGATAATTCTAAGTTTAATCTAGCTTTCGTTTTATTTTATTTTTCAGGGTGTACATCGGTTTATGACACGTAGCCAACAAGTGAAACTTGTTGAGCTTGATCCACAAATCGAGCGTACATTCAAAAGGCGACTGAGAGAACAGAGAAATCACGCTAAGATGGCAGATGGTGAGAATGAAAATCCACGTAGACTCTTAAGAGATTATGCTGCGCCAATAGTTCAAGGCACCACATCAAGTATCAGAAGACCTGCAATTCAAGCAAACAATTTTGAGATCAAGCCGTCACTCATTCAGATGCTTCAACAATCAGTGCAATTTAGTGGGCTACCAAGCGATGATCCAAACACTCACATCGATGCTTTTCTTGAAATTTGCGACACCATTAAATATAATGGAGTTACAGATGATGCTATTAGATTGAGATTATTTCCATTTTCTCTTAGAGACAAAGCTAAAAGTTGGCTTTCTTCTCTTCCTGCAGGATCAATCACTACATGGAATGATATGGCTCAGAAATTTCTTGGTAAATTATTTCCACCTGCAAAGTCTGCGAAGATGCGTAACGATATTACTAATTTTATGCAGATGGACAATGAATCATTATATGAAGCATGTGAAAGATTCAAAGAATTTCTTAGGAGATGTCAATATCATGGACTACCCGTATGGATGCAGGTACAAACTTTTTATAATGGCTCTATTACAAATCTTCGTTCTATGATTGATGCAGCTGCAGGAGGAACTCTAAATAATAAAACACCAGAAGAAGCCTACAATTTATTAGAGGAGATGGCGTCCAATAGTTATCAATGGCCTACTGAGAGACTATCAATGCGAAAAGTTAGCGGAGTTCACGAAGTGGATGCTTTTGCTGCAATTGCTGCACAATTTGAAACACTCAACAAAAAGCTTGATAATATGAGTGTTTCGGTCATGAAAATTCAGAATTTAACATGTGATTTCTGTGGTGGAGGACATGTTAGCACAGCGTGTCAGGTAGGTAATACTTTTAAACAATCTCATGAAAATTCTAACTTTGTTGGGAATTTTAACAGGTCACAGAATAATCACCCGGGCTATGTGTGAAAGACTAGAAGCCATTATCATTCATAGTAGGAGTAACTCTTCATAATTTTGTTCGGCAATATAATTTGTAACTATTCCAAAAAGAACGAAATTCTTGTCGTCCCTTTCCAGCGATTAGTTCCCGACAATCGCTTCGACTATGGTGATGTTGCTGTTCATCTGCCTCTTGTGTCTCTCTAATGCATATCTTTTTTTTTCTTTCATTATAGAAACAAAAGAGTTACATGAAGGTTTGGCGAGAAGTCTCGAGCACCCGGTCTGCCAGCAGGCGATGAAGGTTGTTCGCCAGATTCCCACTAAATCTAATTGGTTGCTGAAATTGCACCCCAAAACAAATCTTCTCTCTAAAAATATATGAACCTCTTCTGTCAAGACAAACCGGTAGATGTATATCCTTGCGTTCTTTGAAGCTTGGGCTTCCTAGTCATACAATTTTTATAAAATATGTTTTGTCGCATGCTTTCGCATATGATCTTCTTATAATTAAGTGTGCGATTTTGTTGACCACGTGCCCTTACTTTCCACGTGTCATTATATCATAAAGCATGTAACTAAAAGGAAGAATAAATCAATTATTCAAATTAATAAAATAAAATAAAAAATGAAAAGGTTACGTATTACAGAGAGATATAAGATGAGTACGGTGGAGTTGGGTCCCACGGCTATTTACTTAGGCCTAGTACTAGGGTTCACGTGTATAAAGAGTGAAGACGTACTACTATCTGCATTATGGAGGTACTGCCATCTGCACCATGAAGTTGACAAGAGATGAAACGTAATAATTGCCAAGTGACCGACAGGGTCTAAAAGTAACTTAACTCGACTATGATTAACTATTAACCATCGCTTTGGGCTCTAAGCCACGACTGTCTTCTTTCTCCTCCTTTGCATATTTTTGATAGAAAGACCATCTGCTTTCCGAGTTCTAGAAATTAGTAATCAAATGTTGACTTATTAATTATCCTCATTAATGACCGATCGCCTTGTTCATTGCATAAAACTTAAAGATAACATAAATGCATGATAATAATAAATAATAAAAGTTTTTAAATGATAAATACTAATACCAAAACATCCCATTTCATCGTTGCTCCCCCTGTGTGTACACGAGAAAGATTAAGGCTCGTTCATATATGTACGGCAAGTTCATGTTCATATATTGTTCCAGAAATATTATATTAGATTAAGACCTCATTTATTTCCGAAAAATAAATATTTTGAAATTTTTGAAATTTTTTTAATAAATAATCATTCATATTAATTGGAATAATTAATTAATGGAAAATATTTCAATTATCGATAACAATACATTGAAAACATTTTTGTTCTTTCATTTTCGTAAACGATATAAGTAATCATTTTTATCTTGAATTATTTTTATAACATAAAAAAACTCTAAATCATATTAATCATAACACATTTACTCTAAACTTATTTTTATGACATCAAAAACCTTAATTTTATAGTCATGTGATGCATTTATTCTCCGTCAACATTTTGTAGGATGATTTTTCAACCAAAACGTAATTTTTATTTTACTCAAGCCTTGTTGGTGCTATTTCAATCTCATTCGTCTTTCGTCGTCTATGACGTCAGATTTGTAACGATGCTCTTTATATTAACTTTATGGAGGGTAAATGTATCACAAAGCATAAATTTAAAATTTTTGATGTCACAAAAAATGTTTAAGATAAATATCACATTGGATAAAATTTTGGGTTTTTAACTGCTTTTTCCCCTTTGATTGAGTTTTATTCTACTTTATTATAAAGTAATATATCTAATTAATTTAAGAAATATGAAAGAACGGAGTTTTCTGATAATGAGACTCAATCATTTAACTGCACTCTACCTAACTTTCCTATCATTGATAGTTATAAACAAAAATACACAGTTCTGGTTTCACAGATGACACATAACAGCTGAATTTTCTTAGCACTCATTTGTTTGTGTTTCTTAAAACTCAAAAACAATTGTTTACTTTTCTGTAAAATTCAAAATATTATTCAAATACAAAATATATGCATAATTTGGTTTCACAAATAATACACAATAAAATAGAAGGTAAGAAGGTAATTATGATGTTTAGAGTTAACTAAATTTTCTTAGGACTTAATTGTTTGTGCTTTTTAAAATGCAAAAACTCAAAATTTAAAATGTTATTTAAATATTAAAATATTTTGAAAAAATTATGCCTAAATTAAATATCAAGATTTAACGATTGTGAAAATTTGACAGGTTTCAAGCCAGAAAAAAGTGTAAAAACTTGTTCAAGCCAAGATTATATATATTGTGCTGAGGTTCATGAAAACACAACTCAAAATTGGTCATTGTCCTCCGATTTGACGTGTCCACTTTTCCCTTGTCCTTTTGTTTTTTTCCTTACTTTCTCTTTTTCCGAAGGCAATCATAAAAAGGCCAGATAGCTTGTCGGTGATTCCGTTGGTACTTGGCAATTCTGATCAAACAACGTGTAAGAAAAGAGATAGGACGAGGAGGGTGGAGTTGGGTCCCACGAGCATTCAATAAGGCCTAGCTAGTAGGGTTTACGTCTGTGAAGCCGTGCTGTCGTGAGTTTGACACAGGGGGCAGCATAGTAATTACTAATTACCACGTGACCGACGTGGCCAGAAAGCAACTTAACTCAATTATGGTTAATATTAACCATCAATGTGTTCTTTTGTCTTTGATATTTTTTTTGGGCCACGTCTTTCCTCCTCCTCTGCGGTCATCTTTCTTTCTCCTCCTCTGCGATTTTTAGATGGAGAGACCATGCCCTTTTGAAACTCTAGAAGTTAATAATCGCTGACTTACTAATTGTCCTCATTAATAGTTTTGCTTTCTTTTAATCGATTCTGGTACGACCATATAAAAGTTGTAAATATCCATAGATGGGTTTCATGAACCGAAGAAAATAAGATCTACGTATATTTTTTTTGGGTACTCCAAGACTAAATCATAACAATCAGTCTCATTTTTAGTTTTGATCTTATCATTCCCATCACATAACGTAATTGTCACACTCCGATTTCCGCACAAGAAAATAGGAGTCACACTCCGATTTCCGCACAAGAAAATAGGAGTGACACCACCGTCCTTCAAGAGAAGAATGAAGTCTCAAACCAATCTCGCCACATGCACATATGGGCCAAAAGCTAATACCAATAGAATATAGCTCAATTATCCGCACGTCAAGGCTTTTAAGTTACTTTATTCTTATGGATACCCATCATTTTATTTCTATGATTCTTTACAAAGTTTGGTCATCACCTGCTTGAAGCAAGAGTACATGGCATTTTACATGCATTTATGGTGCGAAAATATGTTTCAAGTTCTAATCAAAGCACTTTAAGTTGTTATAATTCTAAGTAAACATAACTTACCATGAACTGTTGGTGATGTTGATTGAAGAGATTAGTGGCAACGCATCTCATCACTCCTTTGTGATTGTGCAATGACAAAATCACATTGGAAGAGAAGTGACTTGAGACCGCACTCATTCAAAATAACGACATCCATGGCTTGAACTGAAATAGCCTTTGACCTCGAACCCTTGGGATTTGGCATTGCATGATTTCCACGTTTTATTCGGAGATTACACCCTTCCAAAGTAGCAGTTGCAAGAAAAAGAAGTAACTTTCGTACATAAAACGATCTATCTGGATTACTTTCAGGGTCAATCCTTGTTAGGAAATTGTAGTATCACAAGGTCTTTTTGACACATAAACTATATTCGATTAGCTGTAGAGTGAGAATTGAGTGCACAAAGCCGACACCTCTTGTAATTTGGGTTTTAACAAGCTCAGCTCCTTTTGGCAACTTGCCATATGCATCCAAAACTCTTATTGCCATATTGTTTTCTCCATTAAACTCAATGCAAAGATTACCATGTTATATGAAATTTTCATGATTTTTGAAAATATGAAAATTTCTGTTAATGCTAAAAAACTATGAAATTTGTGAAAATCATGGGATATGGTTTTCGGGATATCCAGAATTTCTTTAGTTGATCTAGTTAGAATGAATGCATTATAGTGCGCATAATTGGGGTTTTTAATGACTTTTTTTCTAGATCAAACGAGATGATTGAGTTTTATTCTAGTTTATTGTAAAGTAATATGTTTAATTAATTTAAGAAAGGTGAAAGACAGGAGTTTTGTTGATAATGTGACTGGGCCATTTAACTATACTCTACCTATCATGGATAGATATGTATATACATACATAGTTTTGGTTTCACAAATGACACATAATAGCTGAATTTTCTTAGCGCTCATTTATTTGTGTCAACTGTTTACTTTTCTATTAAAATTCAAAATATTACTCAAGTACAAAATATACAACATAATTTGGTTTCACAGATAATACACAATAAAGTAAAACAAAATAAGGTAATCATAATGATCAGAGTTATGTGTGTTTTCTTAGGACATATTTGCTTATGCTTTTTAAAATGCAAAAACTAAATTTTAGAATGTTGCTGTTCATCCATCTCTGGTCTCTCTGATGCATTTCTTTTCATTACAGAAACGAGAGAGTTACAGGGAGGTTTAGCGAAAAGTCTGGAGCAACCGGTCAGCCAGCAGATGGTGAAGGTGATTCACCGGTCTCCCCAAAACCAACCGCTGGTTGAACATGCAGCCCAAAACAAACCTCGTCTCTCTAAAAATATATAATTCCTTTGTCAAGACAAACCACACCTATAGAGGTATATCTTTGCGCTATTCTTTGAAGACCGACTTTTTGTCTGAAGGTGTTTGGCGCTTTTTAATCACACAATTTTCATAATATACAAATTTTGGCACGCACTTCGTTTATTATTTTTTATAATTATAGTTATGCTTTTGCTGAACACATGCTCTTACTTTTCACATGTCATTATCATACAAAGCATCTAAGTAAAAGAAAAAACAATTTGCATAATTCAACTATTCAAATTAATTAAAAAACCAAAATAATTACACAATACAAAGACAGAGAGGATGAGCACGGTGGGGAGCCACGGCTAATCAGTGAGACCAAGCATGATAGTTGCCATGTGACTGACATGGCCAAAAAGTTACTTAACTCGAGTCAATCATGGTTATCTATTAACCATTACTTTTTCATTTTATTTATTTATTTATTTTAGGTTGCGCACCACGTCTGTCTCCTTCTTCCTCCGCTGCATTTTATGCTTTTGAAAATGCAAAAAACTAAATTTTAATTGTTATTCAAATACTAAAGGATTTTAAAAAATTATGTACAAATTAAGCATTTATAAGTGTTGTGAAAATTTCAAATGTTTTAAGCCAAATACGTGTAAAATTTCATTCAAGATATATTTATTATATAATATATATCAACATAGTCCTTAGATATTTTGCTGGTATCATTATCTCTTTTTCTTTTTCACCTTTTTCCTTGTCTTTTTCCAAGTGCAACCATAAAAAGGATAAAGATAAGAATGAATATCACAAAAATCGATAAATTTATGCTAAGCAAAAAATTTCAAATAATAAATTTACTCACGAAAAAAGTATAAATTTATTTGGTAAAACTTAACACTGATATGTCTGGCAATTATCACATATTTAATTTGATAATAAAATTTAATAAAAAATAATAAAAAATAAATTTATAGTACATCAAATGAATTTAAAATAAATTTATTATATATATCAATTTAGATTTTTTTCAAATATTAACTTTAAAGAGAACGCGTTTGGTAAAGCAAAGCAAAACAAAAAACAGTGAGAAAGAGCAACACCTTTCACGTGGGGCTGCGATCACACTTTGGGGTCAAAAGATTCTGCTGGTACCTAGCAAAGCTAGATTGGACAACGCGTTCAAAGACAAATAGGACAAGCATGATGAGTTGGGTCCCATGGCTAAGGCCTAAGCTAGGGCCCACATCAGTGAAGCCGTACTACGATCTATAGCGTGACGTTGATAGAAGACTTGGCCCAAAAAAATGACTTAACTCTACCATGGTTCATTAGCAACCATCACTTTGCTATTTTGATTTTTTTTCTTTTTACTTTTCGTGCCACGTTTGTCTCCTCCTCCCACCTCCACGTTTTTCACAGAGGGAGACCATGCTCTTTTGAAACTATAGAAATGAAGGGGGTATTTGTTAATACTTCTATTTTTCTTTGGGTTAATACATTAAAAAACCAAAAACTGGTATATTTGTGACAAATTTATCCCAAACTATTTTTTTGACTACAAAAAACCCCAAACTGGTATACTTTCGACAAATTTATCCCAAACTAGTACACTTGTGACAAATTTATCCTCTATTAGTTTTCGTTAAATTTTACTATTAAATTATTAAGTTAAATGACACGTGATAGTTGACCGGTATACTAATTTAGGATTTTACGCTTCGTTTGTCACAGTTTACACTTTTTTTGATTTTTTTGTGGTATTAATCTAATTTAGCGGATGGTATATTTATCACAAATTTACCAATTTAGGATTTTTTGTGGTCAAATAAATTAGTTTGAGGTAAATTTGTCATAAATGTACCAGTTTAGGGTTTTTTATGATCAATCGGGGTAAATTTGTTATAAGTGTACTAGTTTGGGGTTTTTATGATCAAAAAAATAGTTTGGGGTAAATTTGTCACAAGTGTACCAGTTCGGGGTTTTTCAGGGTATTAACCATTTTTTTTTTTGCTTTCTAAAACAGAAAAAAAAAAAACTGAAATTTATTTATGTACATCAGTTAATTTTTTTTTTTTATTTTTTGGAATAAATTAGTAGCCAAGATAAATTTGGAATAAAAATAAATAGTAAAAATATTTACTTTTCTATTCCTGATAACAAAATGAGGTATAATGTTATTTTAAAGAAACAAGCTCACTATAATCTAATATTTGTCTTTACACAATTGATACAAGATCTGGGTGAGATCCACATTTAGGCTAGGTCTCCTAACCCAATTAGAGTCGCCATTTTTCAATTTAGGAAAAAATTTAGAAATTAAATCTTAAATAGTTCTACTAGATTTTAGTATTAATTTTAGAATTAGTTTGGCATAAAAAAATGTGAAAATACTTTGATCAAAATTGGATTCACAATTGAACAAACTCTTGGGACTTTATCATATTGATTTTTTATTGCCGTTGTCTTTTAGAAACAATGCTAAGTTGCAATAGCTTGACAACTTGGCTAAGAGAAGACAGTCTTCTTTCCTTAAGATGCTATTGGAGACATCTTTTAAAATCATCTGTAATTTTGTTCTTAGAAAATTAAATGGCTTTAAATGAGTCTTTCGCATTACAATTTGTATTGTGTTCATAGCAGTCGAACAAGCTTGTGCTACATGAATTTTTGATGTCATTTGCTTGAAGATTTGTCTATTATGATTTATTTTGTCATTGCCCACACCACCAAGCAATATTTGTTCTTTTTCTTATGGTTAAAAAGTTCAAAACGTTTGTGCACTTGTTTATTGTAATTCCTAGAGATTTATTGTCAACCTCCTCACATTGTGAGTTATAAACTACTAGGACTCTTTGCTATTAATTCCAGCTATCCATCTTTGACTAATTATTACGTTGCTTTTTCTAAGCCATTTTAGAATATCTTGATTAGTTAAATCTTTATAAAAATTCAATTTTATGCAAACATGAATTATTAAATCTCCGTTGACATTTTTTAATTAAATGAAAAAATTAGAAATAATTTTTTTAATTATATCAAGCATATTTTTATTTTTTATTTGAAAAATAGAAATTTTATGTAGTTATTTAACGTGTTATTCTATTAAAAATGAAAAAAAAATGTTAATAGAAATCGTTTCGGATTGTGATAACGCGAAGCTAGAGAATTCACTATAGGTGGTATCATTGTCCTACAATGTGACGTGTTCTCTATTGCCCTTGTCCTCTGTTTTCCTTACTTTCTCCTTTTTTTCCAAAGGCAACCATAAAGTGGGTAGAAGACTTCGTGATTGGAGAAGAAGCGGAGCAAAACAAAAAGCAGAGTAAAAAGCATCTTTCTGGTGGGGCCACGACCGCACTTAAGGGTGGAATAACTGTCGGTACATGGGCAAGCTGAATTGGACAAATACGATAGAGGTGGGTCCACATCTCTGAATTCATACCGCCATTAGGTTGAAAAAACAAAAAAGACAAAGGAACTTAACTCACGGTGGTTAACTATTAACCATCACTGTATTCTATTATTTTATTTTGTTTATTTCCTTTTTGTGTGCCACGTATGCCTTCTCCCTCTTCTTCCGAGAGATCACGCACTTTTTTGAAACTCTATAAATTAAATATCATATGTTGATTTATTAGGGCCGTTTGTTTTCGTTTCTTTTTTTGTTTTTGAATATTTTTTCTGTTTTTTTGTTCCTGGGAATAAAAAAGGAACATAAACGCGTTTGGGTGCGTTTTTGTTCCAAAATTGTTTTTTGTTAAACACATATGGTAAAAAGTTAAAACAAAAAAATTTATTTCTGGAACAAAAAAAATTGTTTCTGGAACAAAAATCAGAAACACTTCTCTCTTTTTTCTTTCTTTTTTCTTTGGCCGGTCGCCGGCCATGGGTCGCCGGCCTTGGCCATGGCCGGCGACCTCGTTGGAGCGTCGCCGGCCCCTGGCGAGGCTTGGCCTCACCGGGGGCCGGCGAGCCTCGCCGTGGCCGGGCGAGGCCGCCGCCCTCGTCGGCCGGTCGCCGGCCATGGCCGAGGCCGGCGACCGGCCAAAAGAAAAAAAAAAATAAAGAAAAAAATATTAAAAAATTAAAAGAAATAAAAAAATACAAATTTACCAAACTTGTTTCTTTTTATTTTTTATTAGAACAAGTTTACCAAACCATTTTTTTGTTCAAAAATTGTTCCCGGAACATAAACACTTTTTTCTATTTCTATTCCCTAGAACAATTTTTAAACGAAATGTTACCAAACGCACCCTTAGTTATCCTCATTAATGGCCAGCCCTTTTTTTTTTTTTTTTTTTTTTTTGTCGGTCTCTACTCTATTCCTATTCTACACTCACTTTCGGACTTTTTTTTAGCCTCTTTGCAGGGGTGTGGGAGTCGAAACCCACTCTTCAAACTTACGCGTCCCCACCCCATTGGATTTGAACCCATCACCCCCCCTTACATGTTGGAAGGGTGGTCACTAGGGCAAATCCCAGTATTTAAGATAAAACTTGAAGATAAAATAAGTGTGCAATAATATTAGATAATAGAAAGTATTTAAATGATAATTAACATTACGAATTTTTTAAAATTAATACACTTATAATAAATTATCCTCAATTAATTTTTTATCACTAAAAATTCTAAATTAGATATTCGTGACAAATTGACTTTAAACTAATTTTTTATCTTACAAATTTTTTAATTAATATATTTGTGATAAATTTATGCTTTAAATTTGATTAATACTATAAAAATCCACACATTAGTTCACTTGTGACAAACAAAGTGTAAAACCCCAAATCAGTACATCCGTAAACTGTTATGTGTCATCTAACTTAGTAATTTGACAGCAAAATTTAATGGAAAGTAATAGAGGATAAATTTATTAAAGGTAGTTTGAATTTTTTTATCAAAAAATTAGTTTAAAGTAAATTTATTTTATATGTACGAATTTAAGAATTTTTCATGTTCTTAACTCTTAAAATGATAGATACTAATAGCAAAACATTCCACTTTGTCGGTGCTCCCTGCGCGTGTAAACAAGAAAGATGAGAAAACTACTAGAAATTCTAAATTGTATTCATTATGATACATTTATTCATAACTTTTATGTGATATAAGAAATTATAAATTATACCTATTATGATGCATTGCTCTAAACTTTCTTTTGTGAGATCAAAATCCTAACTTTATATCAATGTGATACCCACTATGATTGCGTTAGATGATTTTCTAACCAAAATAACGTCATTTTTTATTTCACTTAGGCCAGGTTGACAACATCATTTGCCTTCCATCATCCATGTAGGTAGATTCGGAACCCATATGGGGTTCAATGAGTCACATAAGTATAAGTTTAAGATTTTTGATTTCACAACAAAAATTTATGATAAATGTGTCCCGATAGGCATGATTTAGAGTTTGTAATGGCTTTTTCCCTAGATTAAGTTTTATTCTATTTTATTTTAACGTAATATCTCTAATTAATTTAAGAGAGGTGAGAAAGAATATAGTTTTGTGATAATGCGACTCAATCATTAAATTGCACTCTACCGACTTTCCTATCATTGAGAGATATGGATGATGTGTGTGTGTGTGTGTTTGTATGTATTTATAGTTTTGGCTTCACAAATAACACAGTATAGCTGAATTTTCTCAACACTCAATTGTTTGTGTTTTTTAAAATGCAAAAAAATTGTTAACTTTTCTGTTAAAATTTAAAATATTATTTAAATACAAAAATGGTGAAAAAATACATATAAATTACGTTTGTGAAAATTTTACATGTTTCAGGCCTAAAAATTATAAAACTGATTTCATATAAATATTAATTAAATTAAACAGAGAAGGTTTTGTTGACGTTTGTGAAAGCGGAGAGCTTTTTTTTTTTTTTTCTGTCGCTTCGGAGAGCTTAAAATCCACGTGGATCATATCATTGTCTTTCGATTTGATGTGTCGCCCTTACCCCTTTAACTTTTTATATTACCTTCCTTTTACCAAAAGCCGACCAGAAAATGTGTGAGATGATGCATTGGTGAAGCAAAACCACAGCTTTTCAATCTAGTCGGTAGATAAATTGGAATCACCGTCCATTTACAAAGGCTACACCCCACCTAGCACAATCACTCAAGCTAGCCAACCATCTTGTTGGCTGGCTTCCAGCAGCAGCACAGGAAATGTATAATCTCTCATACTCAGTGGATAATATCAGCTCATGCTTAATCATAAAATGTTACATTTGAGTTTTAAAGGCGACTAATAAAACTAATTACTCAATTAGTAGAGGGGAAGGACCATCTAAAACTAATCACTCGATTAACTGAAGGGGAAGGACCGTCATGAAACACAGAGTTCCTTTTCAGTCTAAATAATGTAGATAATCCTATTCTATGCAAAAGCTTTTTGAATTTTTTTTTCTTTTGAGGCATTGCAAAGCCCACCGAAATTCAATGTCCCCACGTTCAATAGTTCCGTTAGCATCACAAAGAAAGGCCGTGTCTCGAAACTATCTTGTTTTAGGAAGAGTAGTCAAACAAACGGTGTACACCTAGATTTAAAATTATGCATCACCGAAATAACTAGTGTAGCTTGTATGACAACATTGGCTGTCTATCAATACTGACCAGCTTGTTCAGAATATTAATTCAAACTTAGGAACATTAAGATTAAACCAAATAAGTCTGCCATAGCAACTTGGACCTCCTATTTCTATTCCCAAGCATCAGGAAATGGCATTAGAGCGTGGCGAGATTAAATTACATAACCTTGCTTAGATTTCAACAAGAATGTTAGAATATTTAAATAAGAAATCATGCAATCATCTAATAGCTTAAACTTTTAGAACGGTTAATAATAATCCCACAAACATCCCACATAGTATCAAAACATAAAATCCTAAGTTAAAATCTTCTAGGCTCCTATTTGTCTTTTCAATTGCATATTTCCACACTTTAGACTAAGGTAAAAATGCAATCTAAGCATAAGGAGAGTTAGAATATTTATGGTTCTTAGTAATATGTTTGACATGAGGCTCACTCTTAGGTTCAACAAACCAAATCCTTTGGTCCTTTTAACTAATAAAGCGGCACAAAAACAATCTAAATGAAGCCAGCTATCGTTGCCAATCTTTGGAGGCATTTAAGGAGCAAGCTAATTTCCACGGAATTACTTGATAATCTTAAGGTTATTCTTTCAACAAGTGGTTTGCAATCTTTTTCACTAAGTTTTGACGGATATTAAAAGAAATTCTAAGTATATAATAGGCAACGCTCCTCTTAGAATGCCACTTATTTGTAGCAAATAATGTTAATAAGCTCAGTCATCTTCGAGGATTAAGCTTCAACTCAGAAATTTGTTGAAACCGCTGAAAAAGATCTAAAATTTAAAGATAAGAACCCTCGTCACCTTTGAAGAAGATCATAACATCACAACAAAGCTCAAATAAACTCACTTGATTTGCGTAAGAAATTATGCCCAAAGTAGGAGCCAAGCCGGGCCCGAAACTATCTGTTGATCACCTTACCTCTACTCTGTAACTTACCTATGGCTACTAAAACTCCTCCGACCCAACACATGGGAATAATTATTTAGGATCGTTGATATTAAGATAGAATTCTAATATAGCTAAGAATCTTTTCAGATTAAAAAAAAAAAAGGAAAATATTTTGCCAAATGACCTATCTCGTGTAATTCGACATGGAAGAAGAACCCTAGGAGCAGAAAGTTGCTTGCCTGTATGAAAAAAGGGCTGCCTAGCAAATCAAAGAAAGCAAACTGACATGCTTATTAATCATCTTCCTCGTCGGTCTCGATCGGATCTGTGCTCTATCTGTTAAAGGACCTCTCAATCCAAAACTCTCCTTCATAGTGTTACGTGACATTATTGCTACTATTTTACTAAAACATGCTCCTTGCTAATCTCTCCAAATCATTTGCTTCCTATGATCAAAGCTTCTGCATTTTTTTTTCTTTATTTTTTCCTATTCTCTATGTAATTAAAAAACTACCTTAAGGATCTCTTCCGGTACTAAGCTTTTTCGAAACTTGAAAAGGACTCCATGCGAGGGCAAAATGACGGACGTACCCAACACTTTTTCTAGCATGTGCAATCTGCCCACAATCTTTTACTACATCTGTTTCCTATCGCAATCATATTGATTAGTTTGGAATCCTTTGATCAATTCAAATTTTGTATCTTTTCTTGACCAATGTCTACAAGACAGGTTTCTCTTTGATCTGTTAAGACTTGCTCTTCTTTCTATCTCCTAACATGTTCTTTTTCTAATTTAGCTCCATTCGATACGCATAATAAGATCTTTGCTGAATTTCCTATTTGATCATACTATCAGCATGCCTCCATCGTCTAATCTAAAATTATTTTTACTTTTTTTAATTTATTAATGACTATCAGACAAGCTTTTTATCTTATTCCCTTCGTAAGTTCAAATTCGAGACGTTACAGCTACAGCAACTTCTATCATTCTTTTTACATATAACAAATACAATAATTTTTTATAATAATTATTTCTTTTCTGTACGAAGTATGACAAGTCGTCACATGTTGTCATTCGGTTTGTGAGAGGTAGAGATAGAAATCCATATCGTTGTCATTCGGTTTAATGTGCTCTCTTCTCCCTTTTCCTTTTTTTCCTACCTTTTCTTCTTCCAAAAGGTGCCAGAAAAATTGTAAGATAACGTGTTGGCGAGGCAAAGCCACAATTTTCCACTCGCCACCGTCACCATGCTGTCTTAAAACGATCTTTTAAAAGAAAAATTTTCCGTTGGCCGACAACTTAGAGTCACCGTTCACTTACAAAGGCTAAAGCTACATTACACCCAGCACAATCAACTCAATCCCAGCAATCATCTCTTTGCAGCCTAGACAGCAGCAGCAAGACAGGGAATGCCAAAATGGCTGCACAATCTCTGGTGTGCCGTGAACAATATCTGCTTATGCTTGATGATAAAATGTTACATTTGAGCTCTACCGGCAAAAGGGACATGGTTTATTTGTCCATAAAAAGACATGGCTTTGAATTTGGACATGGACCTTTACTACCTTTATGATTCTAATTCTGGCCTAGTCAAATAGTTTGTTTCTTTGTTTCGAGCACTACCTACATTTGAACAATGACAACCATATCATTGAAATAGGTGTGAAGATATTGAATGTAAGGTTCATTGTTCTTGTCAATTAATAGACACCCTACTCCGAATTCTTTATCAAATCACTTTTCTGTTTAGCATTATAGCATTACACTCACGTTCTATCCTAAATCACATCGAGCATGTAAGATAAATGTACTCCAGTATACAACTTATCGTGTACGAAGAATTGAGCTCTCAAAGTATAGCGACCAAGTCTCTCTTGTTCAACACGAGACTAAAGATTTCACAGAAAATTGGACAAGATACTTGAGATTCGTAATAAGAATAGCATAAGTTGCACATAATTATTCACAACTAATCATGATTAGCTGTTTTATCTCATAACTTCTCCTTACTCAACATTTCTATGGATGCCAAATTAATTATATGTCATTCCATTTTGCGACCCCTCCTTGCTTTACTAGGATTTCTGAAAGAAATTCCGTTACTTGTAATTGTGCCTGTAACTAATGATTTTTCGTATGATTAGGAACTTTTTATAAGAAATTCGTTTGTCAATCTATGAACAATCACTTACTTGTTTACATGATTAATAATAAAAACGACAGCTTTGAACATAACTAATGATATTTACGTTTACAATAATATCATAAAAAAGTATTAAAATGACAACAACTAATAGCGAAACCTCTCGTGTCATTAATGCTCAAACCTCCACATGTACTTATATTGTATATATTACTTTATAATAAAGTGGGAAAATTTAATCATCTCATTTTATCTTTTACATAGTAAAACGATATATCAAACATCAACTTGCCTTATTTATTAAGTTGGATATGATCTCTTACGTACTAGAACAATGTGTCAACATCTTGCTCTACGTAACAAATTGGATGTAACCTTTTACACATGAATTATTCTTCTTATACAAAGTCACAATCAAGGCCCACATTAGACGCGATTGTCTTCCAAATCTTCTTGGTCAATAGAGCAAAAACTGTTTACACATGAATGTAATTAAAATCTTAAGATGCGATTTTCTTCCAAATCTTCTTGGTCAATAAAGCAAAAACTTTTTACATATGAATGTGACTTTTTACATGTGAATGTAACCAAAATCTTAGGGTCCGTTCGTTTCGCGGAAAATGTTTTCCGGGAAAATGTTTTCCGGATTTTAGGTGTTCGTTTCACGGAAAATGAATTCCTAAGGGAAAATGTTTCCATGGAAGGGAAAAGTCTTCTAAATTTGGGAAAATGTTTTCCACTTTTGAAAAGTGGAAAACATTTTCCTCACTGATCTCTCTTATCTCACACATCTACAAATCATCACTTCCTCCTCCCATTTCTTCTTCTTTTTTTCTTTTTTTATTCGAATTATTTTTAAATTGTATTTTTCTTTTTTTATTCAAATTAGTTTTAATTTTCTATTTTTTTCTTTTCTTTTTTTTTTTTTTTTTTTCTTTTGTTTCTCATCTTCTTCTTTCTTGACTAGTCGTCGGCCATCACCAAATGAACTATCGTGGATCGCTCGTCGATCCTGGCGAACCTCGAGCTTGACGCTTGTGCTCGCCAATCTAGTGAGCGGAAAATATTTTCCTTACCGAACACCGGAAAATATTTTCCGAAACATTTTCAAGTTTTAGCCGAACACGGAAAATATTGTCATTTTGGAAAATGACACGGAAAAAATATTTTCCGGAAATGGCGCATTTTCCGCGAAACGAATGGACCCTTAAGATGCGGTTGTCTTCCAAATCTTCTTGGTCAATAAAGCAAAAACTTTTTACATATGAATGTGACTTTTTACATGTGAATGTAACCAAAATCTTAAGATGCGGTTGTCTTCCAAATCTTCTTGGTCAATAAAGCAAAAACATTTTACACATGAATGGAACCAAAATCTTAAGATGCGGATAATTTCCAAATCTTCTTGGTCAATAAAGCGAGATTTTTATATAAAGCAAATCTTCTTGCTTTACCTATCAATCATTCTCCTTATACGATGTTACAGCTAGGGCCCACATTAGATGCAAATGCCTGCAGATGCCTATCTTCTTGATTAATAAAGCAAATTTTTTATATAATCTAGCCGGTTCACTTTATGCTTGAAATTTTTTTTTTAAAAAAAAAGGAAAGAAAGAAAGAAACAGTTTGAGGTTCTTTTGTCAAGATGCATCTGTACCATCAATGATATATCAACGTCAACTCGCCTAACTTTTGAAATTTGGGTAAATCTTTTACGCATGAGTCACGCTCCTTAAACATCGCCATAACCAAGGCCGACATCTGATGCAGATGTCTTACTAATTTGCTGTTCTTTTTGTCAAGATGCATGCATACCATTTACATGCTTGACTTATTGTTATTCGTTTATGTCACTTTCGTCCCATTTTAATTGTAGTCCTAAATCCTAACAATCCACAAGATATGTAAAAGATTACATACAATTTAACATAAACATTATTATGAAGAAATTATATGTAAATTACATATCAATATTTACATGTTGTGCAAATTTCTTATGTTACACGTAAAAAAAATATGTAAAAATGTGTCCGAGACAAAGATTAAATCAAACAACACAAAGTGCAAACGCATGACAAGCCCTTCCTATTTTGTTGACGTTTATGAAAGCATTACAGCTTGAAATCCACTACAAATGGTGGACCATATGAGTGTCCTTCGATTTGAGGTGCTGTCTTTTCCTTGGATCCTCTTTTCCTTAATTTACCTTTTTTCAAAAGGTAACCAGAAAAAAATATATAAGATAACGTGTTGATTGAGAAAAAACGATAACTTTCCGCTCGCCCACGTCGCTACTATCGCAAAAGGATCATTTAAAAGAATTTGTCCGTGGGCTGAAGGCTACACTACATCTAGCACAATCAACTGAAGCCCAACAACCGTCTCATTCAATATTAGACAGCAGCAACGCTGGAATGCCCCCAATGGCTGCACAATCTCAGGTATTCAATGGACAATATGAGCTTATGCTTGAAGATAAAATGCTTCATTTGAGTTATAACAATAAACATCATAAAATTAGTCACTCAATTAGCAGAAGGGAAATGACCATCATGAAGCACAAAGTTCCTTTCGGTGTAAATAAAGTAGATAGCCCCATTTTAAGCAAAGCTTTGGTAGAGTTCTCAAAATTTTTTTGCACTTTCCAGTGATCTATTTGATACGAGGCTTAAGCACGCTGCTCACATTCAAAAGCTTCCACTAAATGCGAGTCAATTTGAATGTGAGCGGCATACTTCAACAGACCAAATTCTTTGGTCCTTTAATAAATAAACCTGCACACAAGCATGAAGCTAGCTCTCATAACCAATCTCCAGAGGCAATTCCACGCAAGTGATTGTCTCAACCCCCTTTACATTTAAGAAGGCACACATCTTTCCAAGCAACTCTTGCTCCGCTAGCATCGTCAGGCTTGCCTCTCCAAAGAATAGTGATGCGTTTACTTTCCACTAGTTTCAATATTTTCTTTGGCGGCACAAAAATTTGGCTCCCATAAATAATAAAGCTACATGTAATCGATTTAATGAGTTGTAGTTTGCCAACAAAAGTCAAATGCACCTTCCAGTTATCCTTTCGACAAGTGGTTTGCAATCTTTGTCACATAGCTTTGCCAGATATCAAAGGAATTTCAAGTTATTTAAAAGGCGATGCTCCTCTCAAAATGCCACTTATATGTAGCAAACCATCACAATAAGCTCTATCATATGTAACAAAATGCCACTTATATGTAGCAAACCATCACAATAAGCTCTATCATATGTAACCAGAAACTCTATTTTTGAGGATTAAGCTTCAATCTAGAAACTTGCAATCGCTGCAAAAGATTTTATATTTAAAGATAAGAAACTTTGTCGTCTTGAAGAAAATCATAGGATCCAAATCATAGGATCGTAATAACGTTAAATAAACTAACTTGGGTTGGGTGACAAATCAAGCTCTAGGTAAGGGCTAGGCCCGAAACTATTCTACCCTACAACTTGCCCATAGCTAGTTAAACTACCTTGGCTCAATGCATGGAGCAACCGCAATATTTAGTTAGGATTGACGATATTAGAATTGGATTTCAATATAGTTTAGTCTCCTTGGATATAAAAAAGAAAAAGAAAAATTATTTGCCAAATAACTTATAAGGACCCTAAGACCAAAATTTTGCATAATTGCAGAAAAAAGTATTAACCAAAATAGACACAAGTTTGTAACTGATTTCATTTAGCTACAACATTTTGTTTAATTACACTCGCAAGATGCCCGTGCATTGCAGGGGCTTAAAATCATAATTAGTATATTATTAATGTCATTGGTGATATGAATTTTCGCAATAAAAATAAGATGCAAAAAGTTTTAACAAAATTCATATGAATTAAATTCTCCACTAGACTTAAAGTGGAGTTTTACTCTGGAGTTTCACATAAAGTGGATCCACCATCATGTGAATTTATCCTCCGATTAAAAGAAACAAGATTCTCAATTGAATCATAATATAATTTCCTACAATGTTTCAAGCATGTAAAATGTTATAAATCAATGTAATAAGAAAGGCAGGTAAGAACACTAGGAGTGCCAAAACATTTGTACGGCGTTTACTTGAGTGTCAAAACTTTTTTTTTTCACTAACTTGAGTGCCAAAACGGAGCAAAATTAATCACTTGAGTGCCAATTCTAACAAATTATTTAAAGTGGAATTTTTATTTTTATTTTGTTTTTTTTTCTTTTGGCTTTTTTCTTTAGGGCCAGTGAGGGTCATCAGCAACCCTTGTTAGCCGTGAAACCCTTGCCCTCAGTTGCAAAGGCTGTGGGCAAGGCTGCTAGGACCTCGTTGGCCGTTGGCGAGGCCATGAGGGCCCCCCATCTCTGGGTGGCCGTGGGTGACGCATCACAGAGTGGGCGAGGGCCTCCGCAGCCTTGCCCTTAGCCAACAAGGTTGCGATTACCTCACTAGCTCTGGGTGCCGTCGCCTACAGTCGGCAAGGCCGCGACTCCCTCAGTTAGGGCCTTTGTCGCAAGGGCAAGGCAGCCCTCGCCTAGATCTAGCCATGAAGGCCCTAGGCGAGGGCATCACGACCTTGCTGGTCCTGGGTGAGGTGGCGTTGGTTGCGGTTGCCCAGAGTTGGCGAAGGCCCTTGAGGCCTCGCCAACGACTAGTGAAGCCCTAACGATCTTGCCCGGGGCCTTTGTGGCAAAGGGCGAGGCGGCCCTTGTCTAATTTGCATGAGGGTTTTGCAGCTGGCGAGGGTCGTCGGTGACCCTCGCCAACCCGAAAAGAGAAAAAGCAAAATAATAATAATAATAATAATAATAATAATAATAATAATAATAATAATAATAATATAAACTATGAAAAAAATATAAAAAAATGTCCACGTCACATCGGCGAAGCCACGTTGGATTTTCTGATGAGGCAAATTGGAATTTGTACTCAAGTGATCTATTTTTCAAATTTGTGGCACTCTAGTGAGTGAAAAAAAGTTTTGGTACTCAAGTGAGCGTCGTATGAAAGTTTCGACACTCCTAATGTTCTTACCCCTAAGAAAGCATAAATTAAGGCTCCGTTCGTTTTACGAAAAATAACTTATGGGAAAATGTCTTTTGAATTTTCTAGCGTTCCTCTCACGGAAAATGAATTATTTAATGAAAATGTTTTCTGCTATTAGAAAAAATGCATTCAAAATTGGGAAAAACTTCTTCCACTTTACATTCTTTCATCAAACACATTTTCCTTTTATTTTTATGTTTTTTCTTTTTCTTTTTCTTCCCTTTCCTTTTTCTTCTTCCTTGGCTTGTTGTCGACCATAGCAGTGGTCGGCGATCGGCCACAAGCCAACTCCAGTCTTGTCCAAGCCTAGATCCAACAAGGGTGGGGCTTGAGGTCACCAAATTTGGCGAGTCGAGAGCTCGCCGACCTCAGTAAAGGTCGAGCTTGCCTAGATCATGTCGGTGAGCTTGCGGCTCACCCAATTCAGGCTCGCCCGACCTCCACCGACGTCGCCGAGCTCGTGACTCGCTTGGATTGGCCGAGCCTCGAGCTCGAGCTAGTTGGATCTAGCGATCCACATCTTGGTCAATTGCCGGGTAGCCGGCCATTGTCGAGGCATGTGACAACGGAGGAAGGAGGAGGAAGAAGGAGGAAGGAAAAGAAAAAGAGAAAAAAATTTGATATACAAAAATTAAAATTTTAAAAATTCTATTTTTTAAAAAATATATAAAAATTAAAACTAAATAACGAACATTGGAAAATATTTTATACTCCATTTTCAGGTTTTAACTGAATGTCGTAAAATATAGTCATTTTCTTTTAAAATGGTTTCTTGGAAAACATTTTCTAGAAAATGTGATTTTCTCGAAATGAATGGATCCTAAGAACATAAATTTCCCTCTCTTCATAGATTTCCTTCATTTGTTGGAATGTTCAAGTTTGTGCCATCAGCCTGGTGTGTAAAAGGCGAGCAAACCATTCATGTAAAATCCTCTTGACGGCAAAATGGTTTCTTTTCTCTTCTCCATTTGCTTATGTCTACTCATCGAGAGTTGGATGTGAATTTTTACAAGATTATTTTCCAATTTCATGTATTTCCGTTTCCTTTTTAATGGAAAGTATCCTTGCATTTTTTGCTAGTCATTTGACATTAATCTTTTTTCTTTTGGCAAGAGTTGATGGATATCTCATTATCCATCGCAAAGTATTGACAATGTATCACAAAAAAAAAATGTTGGATATTTTGCCAAAAATTCAATATTCAAACTGTATTTTTAAAGAATTTCGCTATTTCCCCCCCCAAAGTGCACATATAAAATTCCCTTGATTTATTTTAAGATAAAAAAATTCACATGTTTCTATCTTTTTTTTTATGAAAATTTTGTTGCCAACGGTTGGTTGTTGATATATGTTGTACCTATCGATACTTCAAGTTAATTATTTTTTCCTATTTTGTAAATTTTAATTTGATTGTATCATGATTTTTCGTCAATATTTGTTTTACTTACTTTATGATATCTTATATGTTATATAAACATTTATGTCACAATAGTGAAATATCGGCAGCCTTGTATTTTGA
This sequence comes from Eucalyptus sp. ANBG9806169, assembly GCA_014182395.1. Taxonomy (NCBI): domain Eukaryota; kingdom Viridiplantae; phylum Streptophyta; class Magnoliopsida; order Myrtales; family Myrtaceae; genus Eucalyptus; species Eucalyptus sp. ANBG9806169. The sequence continues at coordinate 17,710,719 of CM024574.1, read as the reverse complement.
CATCTTTATGAGAAAATTGATATTAAATTAAAAGGAGCATGAGATGTTGATTAGACATTACAATAAAATTATTAGATATATCTTAAATTGTGACACAGACTATACTTTGAACTTGCTGATGCTGTAAAAATATGATTTTGATAGCAATAGTAGTTAAACAAAAGACAATTGAAACTATAAGAATATCACCAAGATGTCTATAGATTATTAAAAATATTTTTAGTTTGTTGACGAACGTTATTAGATACGCTAAATGGTGATTGGTCTTATCTTGATCGCTTTACAAAGTCCATGGAAATAGCCTTATATTTCTTACAATGAGACTAAACACATGCCTATTTATTTGATATTCTTAGGGACAACACCTAAAAGTAAAATAAAATTATGAATTGTTGGTTATCTTGACCAAATCTAGCTAGATTGAGTAGATGCCAATCAAATATTTATCTATGTCATCTTTCTTGGTGAGCAGAACCGAGGTACATATATTTCCTTTACAAATTTTTTATAATCATAGGTAATTTTTTGATTGATTTTCTACTGATTTTTTCATTTTTCAATATTTATCTATTATTAACATATTGCTTAATAAAGTATACTTTATAGGGAGTATTTCTTCAACACTTATCAAAATCTACATAATAATGAAACTCCAGCTTATTCATAAACTTATTGTAATCCCTAAATTAATGTTTGTGCTCACCAATAATAAAGTAATGGGAATTATCTTTGACAACTATAAAGTGATAGAAATTATCTTCGATGATTCATTTGTAATGGGCCTCAATTTTTTTTAACGTACTCGTTAACATGAAATTTTCAAATATAAATATTAAAATTTAGCTCATTTAAAGTTATTTACAACTATGCCTTTTATCATTAGATTCATTGCTAATTATGCATAGTCTTATTTATTTATGAAACATATGAAATATGAAGATTCGTGTATATAATAAAAATACTTTTTCTTCTGTAAAAGTTATGTAATTATGGCTTTTACATTTGCTAATTATTATTATTGTTGTTGTTGTTAGTGTTATTGTTGTTGTTGTTGTTGTTGTTAGTATTATTCATATATTTGTACAAATGAGGCGTGATTTTTCAAATAATCCTCAAATATCAGCTTATAGTCTTAGATTCAGAGTATGTGCAATTATGCAATATAAGTTTTACCATGGAATAAATTTTTAAGCATTTAATCATGGTGACGCTATTTCCACCCCAAATGTGATTAAATCAACCTCATTTTCACTAAAAAGACAAAGTTACCCTTAACCATTCAATTACAATTTAATGCGGTAGCCCCAACACTTCCTTTTATTATTTATTTAATTTATATTTATGATCTAGTTGTCATAATTAAGCATTTTGCATGTTTTGTTTTTCGTTTATTGTGGGTACCCCATGTATATTGAAGGCACTATGGTTTATTTTTTTACTTGTGGGCTTTACTTCCATAGAAATAAGGTTTGTCAAAAGGAGACATTTTCAAGAATATATATATATATATATTAGATATCTAAATTTTGACGACCCAATCATTTATTTATTACATAGAAAATTATGGATTAATTCATAACCCCTAAAAAAAATATAGAACCAAATAGCATTGCATATAATTTTAGAAACATTCATTGTTTAGTTTAATCGTATTGGACCGACGACTGGCGGAAAATGGTTAGACAATTCTCAAAATCTTTAGACAATTCTCTCGGACATAATGCAAGGAGGAGCAGCAGATTTTGTATCAATTAAAAAAGGAAAGTGGGGTTTAATCTTAACATATCCATTGGCATAGGCAGAAAGAAAAGCCACAGGAATAGCAAAGAACTAAGATATAACATGCTGATTTATTCTCCTTCATTGGAAGCCTGGGTCATCCTTACCTAGGGAGCTCTCTTCTTGATCTGACATCCACGGCTATAACAGGGAGATACGAGAGAGAGAGAGAGGAACGTGAGTTTTCCTGGCCAAGCCTTGGCCGGGACCCACGTCGCCGCCCCTGCCGCAGTGCTCTCACCGGCCGCGACGCCTCATCGACGAGCTGCTACCAACTTGAGCTACTGCCGACGCCATGATCTGTCGTGCCCGGGTCGTGCCAAGCTTCCTGACGTGCTGCCCTCTGTCCCGACGCGCTGCTTGCTGATCCTCGCTGAGCCTCCGTCTTCGCCTGGCCCGAGCTACACGCTGCTGCTCCCTCCCCGCAACTGCACCGTGACGACGAGCCGTGCCGAGCACCCCCAGCCGCGAGCCCCGCTTGTCCCGAGCTCGCTGACTCGACACCGACCTACTGCTGGTCCTCCTGCCACAGCCCGAAGCCGACGACCCACCGCTACTCTCCAGTCCACGTCGCCGCGTCCAGCCTTGTCGCGCCTACAAGCTTTACTTTCTTGCAGATTTCTTCGGGTCCCAGTCTTCCAGTAGCAAGCCAACGCCTCTGCCGTGAGACCCTTTCAACGGGATTTTGTTGAAAAGGAGAAAATAAAGGTCAAGTGGCGGTCAAAGTGGAGAAAAGAAGAATTGAAACGGAGAGGATTTATTCCATTACTTGCAAACAATATCAACGCCTCCACTTTCCAGAATACACGGTAGAGAGAAGACAAGGAAAAGGAGAAATTCTGGAAATTCGCTCCTTGGGTGCTCGTTGTTCATGTTTTCTCAAGAGTCACCACCGAGCCATCTCACCGTGAGCCCGCCCCTGCCAAGACCGCCGCCACCCCCACCGTGCACTATCACCAATCACCGTCCATGTTTGAGGCAGGACGCCCGTCTTCCGAGTAACCTGTTTATCATTTTAAGCCATTAAGTGATTGAGCAAGAAAGGTCAACTTTGTTTTATCGATATTCAAAAACAGTGAGATGTCCAACTGAGATGTCGAAGTCTTTACTTCAATAATGTTCTGCATATGTTGGATGAGTAAGGACTGATATGAATATCTACAATTGTTTATGAAACAAAACTGTGGGAGTGCTTTATGAGTGTTAAAAGGTGGAAAAGTTTTGCATAGTAAAATTTGTGAACTGTGACCAAAAGACTGTACTTAGGGTAGCGTTTCTTGAATCCTTGATGAAAGTTAAGCATCTCCGATTTGATATTCAGACAGAGCACAAAGGGGAACTGGTATGGTAATTATTATAGTACCTTTCCTTGTTGCTCAGTGTCACGGCCCACACGGATTGAGTAACCACGATTGGCAATTCCCTCCATAACTGAATTCAAGTAATTCAGTCATCACAACAAAATTTGAGTTCAATTTGATGGGCAATCTTCAAATTTGACTAGCAGCTGTTAGAACTAGTATTAGCACCTAGAGGGGGGTGAATAGGTGTTTATCGCAATTTCAACAATTCAAATCAAATAAGATATGAATAATTTAAAGTCAACAATTGCAGCAAATGAAAGCAATTAACAATATAAAGGATTAGGGATAGAGAATCAAGACTCCAGATTTATAGTGGTTCGGCTTATATCAAGCCTACGTCCACTCTCCCGCACGGACAGCCCTTCATGGGCTGGATTTCACTAAGAATCAATAAGAGTGATTACAATCTCACGGTCTTGAGTCCACAAAGTGTAGATTACTCTACTACACTTCCTCAAGGTCTACAATATGATCTCTCTTTTGATTACATGTAACGCTCAACGAATGATATCGCAAAGTAGTAAAGGAGATTTCAGACTTTGGAATTCTTCTATCCGCACCCTTCAACAACTAGAGCATCTCTCTTATATACTTCTTCATGCCTTCAATACCGTTGGCACCTTCTAAAGAAGTTCTTCCAATCAACCCGTTGGACAGAATCAATTAGAGAGATCTCGAGCTCTTTAAGGTAAGTGTTGATAGCCCATCAATCCTGCTCGCCCATACAATCAGGATCTCGGTTTCCATAAGTAGATCCTTCCAAATATAAGTTGCGAAGTCGTCAAAGAATCTAAACATATTCCATATAAAACTTAGATCGTTTAGAACTGAATCCAAAGTAGAAAGATATCCATTAGTCGTTAGAAGAAAGATCGTATAAGATCAGAATAAACGTCGTCCTGGAAACTGTCCATGTGAGTAGACTTTGAAATATAAGTCTTGAGTCTTGCTAGCTTCAGACTTTAGTCTTCAGACTTTGTCCTTCAGACTTTGATCTTCAGACTTTGATCTTCAGACATTGTCAGAAGAGTCTGTAAGTCTTCAGACTAGACTGATAAACCTGTTTTGTCAACTTCAAAATATCTTAAGGGATTTCATCCAATAGCAGCTGGTATGATTCTTCTGAGCATAACCCAAGAAAATGTGTCGATGTTGGCTGTTTCATGCTTTCTCATCAACCCTCTCTCATTTCCTTATCCATAGGCACTAAGGTACTCCTTATGGCGAAGTGAGATTCAGAATTGCCTTTTTTATCATTTCAAAGCCTCCCTCTCTCTCATGCTTTTTGTACTGCAGAAAAGATGGTTAACACTCTCAAAGTCCTTCAATGAACAAAAATACTGAATAAAGTCCATGTTATTTCTATGGTGTGAACCTGTAGTTAGTGTGGCATTCTGCAACATTCCACTTACCCTGAGAAGGAAGAGAATGTTTTTATCAACTTGGGGATAAATGGTGACAGTGAAGTCAACTACCTCTATCGGCTTCAGATCTAACATAAGGACACACTAGATCAGTTATTCTCTATTATATAAGCAACATAAACAATAAAGAATTTGAATACCGTAGAACATGCCTGTATACACTTATTATGTTTGCTGTTAACGGAAATCCTTTATTTTCTTGAGCAAGTAATTGAAATCTCACGTCAAGAAGCTATCTTGAACACCATATATGATCTCCTCCTTTGATTCCCATGCTTGGTCCTGCTTGGTATTCTCACTGCACGGTACACGCCGGTGTTGATCAATGGAATTCAGATACATCTCACCAAATGCCAACGCACATGGACCTTAGTCAAATAACACCAATCGTAGGCTCCTTTCTGTTGATCATCACCAACCATCAAGGATTAACATCATCCCTCGTCGTTCATCTCACGCAGAATCAAAGTATGTTCCAGTGAGTACAAAGAATCAAGAAATATAAAAGGAAACAAATCCATCGAGAAAGGATGGCAGAACCGGATGTATGAATGAGAACTTGATCGATTAATTCTACTCAAACAACAAAAGCCATATGAATCTGCAAATCCATCCGAGCATGACTGATTAGCAAGGCTTCAACAACTTGACTGCAATTCAGATTATCCTAATACAACTCTCTGTTACGGAATTAAACTGAGGCTTCCAACAATTAATTTCACAATGAAGATCTAATGGACTTATTCTAAAAAAATAAGATATCAAACTCAATCCAGTTTTATTTGGTAAAGAAACATGAGTTGGGAATTTCATCAAACAGGTTGCGTGCACTACGAACAAGGAGCCTAGACACGTTGTCAGTGCATTCTTTCACCCAGAACGACTCCCTCAACAACAACATCATCACAAATCATCAGGAAAAAACTCGTATTCTCGTTTGTTTACGCAAAGCAACGTTAACACAACTTTGCCTTGTGTTTCGCCCAAAACAGGACAGAAGGGAGAGAAGAGAGGAGACATTACCTGGTCGGAGACGGAGCTACGATCGGCCGTGACACCAGAAGGAGGACGCCCGACAAGCAACGGACGCCAAGAATCGGAGCTTGTGAAGGAGGATTGAACCCGAACCGAGCTGCTTCGAAGGTGATGAACTGAGAACAGAGGCGAACAGAGCTTCCGAGAGAGTGAACTCCTAAACGCCCAAAAACCTTCCGAGTCCGTTCCATCAATGCCCTCCGTTCGAGCTCTCTCTCAGCACGTATGTTCGTTGATGGCCGGCAACGGAAGGCTGGTGGCGGTTACCGGTGGATATACGGGTGCCCAACAAACGATTCTGTTACAAGCTTGTCCAAAATCAGCGTTCTAGAACTTTATCAAGAAACTCCCTCGAACTGAGCTGCTTCGTTCGACTCTCTCACCGCGCATTTGTCCTTACTCCCATCGTTCTTCTTCAAATGAGAGGGAGAAGGAGAGAGAGAGAGGGGCTGGGAGGAAGATGTGCTGAGCACGAATAGAAAGAAATGGGTTTGGACAAATTTGTGATAGCTAAGGGTGCGTTTGGTAACGTTTTTGTTTAAAAATTGTTAAGGAACATAAATAGAAAAAAATGTTTCTGTTTCGGGGAATAATTTTTGACAAAAAAACGCGTTTGGTAACTGTATAAAATTTATGTTTCTGGAATAGAAAAAGAACATAAACACGTTTGGTAACTGCACAAAATTTATGTTCCTAAATAAAAAAAGAAGAGAAACACGTTTGGTAACTGCACAAAATTTTTGTTCCAAATTTTTTTCAAGTGTTTTTTTTTTTAAATTTTAATAAAGTGTAAACTTGGTATTGAATTATCATTCTCATGAAATGCTCATCAATTTAATTTTGTTCATGGTGAGTGAAAACAAACATTCTGAACATGATCATATGTGCATACTTGGAAGAAATTTTTTTAAGTTTGTACCAAATTTTTCTCAATTGTTTTTTTTTAATAAAGTGTAAACTTGCTTTTGAATTCTCATTCTCATGAAATGCTTATCAATTTAATTTTGTTCATGGTGAGTGAAGACAAACATTCTAAACATGGTTATATGTGCATACTTGGAAGAAAATTTTATAAGTAAAGTTTGTATCAAATTTTTCTCACATGCCTTTTTTTTTTTTTTTAATAAAGTGTAAACTTGGTATTGTATTATCATTCTCATGAAATGCTCATCAATTTAATTTTGTTTATGGTGGGTGAAGACAAACATTCTGAACATGGTCATATGTGCATACTTTGAATAAAATTTTGTAAGTAAAGTTTGTACAATAAGAGCTATCTAAAAGAAGAGTATCTTATAGAGCTCCACATAGACCCTTTCATACATGACATCACAATAATGAAGTAATATAGTTCATTGTTCAACTTCATCACATTGAATTTGATAAGTGAATACTTAAAAACAATATTACAAAAGTCGGAAACATAAAGTCATGAAATCTCAGGCATATTATGATCCCTTGCCATTTTATTTGCAATCCTTATCCTAAGCATGTTTATTCCAGGTGCATCATGCAATATATCATCTGCAACCTCCACTTCTCTAGGTCCGAATGGATACTCTGGATCTCCATATAGGGAAAAGTTTTTGTCCATCGTATCTTGATCACGAATGTAATTATAGAGAGCACAACAAGCAATTACAATAAGTGCTTGCTTCCGAATTGTAAATGGAGGCATATGTCTCAAAATGGTGAAGCGATTCTTTAATGCCCCAAATGACCTCTCAATTACATTTCTTAGTGAAGGGTGCTTCTTGTTGAACAATTTTCTTGCTGTCCTTGGTCGTCCCCCATTCCCTCTATACTCGCTAAGATGATACCGATCGCCTCTAAATGGAGTTAAAAATCCTGAAAATGCTGCATAACCAGAATCTACCACGTAATATTTCCCTATAACATGATATATATAAATTTGTTGTGATATTCAACCATAATATATAATCATAAAATTGTCTTAATAAACAAAGTAAATACCGGGTGGTGGTCGGGGAAATTGCAGTTGAGGAGTTTCGAGTGCTGCCGAAAGTACTCGACAATCGTTGGCAGATCCTTCCCATCTAGCATACACATAAGTAACTTTCATATCAAATTAGCAAACATACAGCACATTTTGGGTTGTTTTCCCACTCCTACCTCTATATGGAATCTGCTGAGACACAGGGACGATAGCATCTGGGTGCCATCCATAGCACCTACGCAGCCTTGTCAATATATTAACAATCTAATATTATATAAGATTATCAACTACATGTATTTGACGGTATAAAATCGATATAAAAATCATACCTTGAAGTAGCGTTTATGACTAGGATCATAAGAATTTCTTGTGGAATGACATCAAAGGATGGTGGTTTGATTATCTCTTTTGAAAGTTTGATCATTGCTTTCAACACTTTATTGAAATACTTGTTGATCGTTTCTCCTGAATGTTGGAATCTCTCACATAAATCTCTATTTGAGCTATTGTGAGTAACCAAACATAAGAATATCCCAACTTGTTCATCTATTCGAACATATCGACTATCTTTCAACCAACCTCTTACCCTCATTAAGTCACATAAATTCAGAAAAACATGTCTCTCCATCCTAAATGCTTCATATATCCTATCGGAATGTCTATGAACAATCTCCATTATCCATTCTGATCCTGATAATTTACTGTCCCTAATAGGTTCTCTCGTATTCATGGACATGTCCATCACAGCTAGGCACAACCACGCTATCAATATGTCAATGTCATCATCATCCAATAATTGTTCAACTGGTTGCACCTACTCATTAGACACACTATTTGATCCCCCTTCCATAGTACCTATACAATCACAGAAATGTAAAAACATCAATACAGATTTTGAAAATATATCCAATAACAATCAATAACATAAGTCATAAAATCTCAATAAGATATGCCATTACATATAAGTACAAGAGTCTTAACACTAATATTTTTATAAACTAAATATTAATAGATAACATATGTTATACAGTCTAATGAAACCCCATACAATTCATAATATATTTCCAAACATCTACTAAAGCCATTGAAGAAGTCCATTTCTCCTTGCAGGTGTGGATGTAATGAAAGCCTCCCTCCATGGGGCACTGACGCATGCTCGTTCCACTGCTTTATTGTAAACATCTTGCTCTATCTCGGGCATACTCAGTAGAATATCGACCACAGCAGCTACGGAGTAAGGGTCTACAGGTGGTTGTGTAGCCCCTGAGCTCGCAGAGCCACCACCAAATTGACTTGATGACCTAACTTTCAAAAGATCTTGTATGGCTTTGCAAGTGTAGCAATACCGGATTGGTTACTCTTTCTTCTCCTCTTAGTATTTGGAGTCCTATCCAATTTGTGCTTTCCACGAACTGAAGTTCCAGCATCGTCTGTTGTGAAGACTCTCTCATCAGTGTGGTATTCACTGAAGTCATTTGTATTGCCACCATCATTGTCACCATATGCATTGCCACCACTGTTGTCACCACCTCCATTGCCATCACCATTGTCATCTTCATCCGACAAAGTCAAATCTTGAGCACTTCCTATGGTGTGCTCCTCAGTAGCATATGTACCACCAAAAACAATACATAGTTCAGGATACTGAGGAAATCCATTCTTCCTGAATCTTGCCCACTCGACATTATCTTACAATTTTCACAATAATGACATTTCAGCAATATAATCATACATTTTAAAATTGACATCTATAATGATATCAAAATGACCAAAAAGTTATGAAATACCTTGATATGAGATTCACATATACTTGGATCGTCAACGACAACTCTTTTATTCACATTATCCCAACCAAATCCGGATTGAGAAATGAGTTTCTGAAAACTGGCATACTGTTTTTTTAGTTTGTTAACCTTGTTCCTCAGCTGTGTCATGTTATATTGGAATCCTGTCTGTGAAGTGAGTTCAGACTGTATATTCCTCCACCCCGCTTTGTTGAAAGTGGAAGAGATGCGGTTTCCCTTTTTTTTTACCTAATTCACCAATAAACCGATAAGTACATTGGTTACAGACTCCGTCCACCTTGCACTGAATGCCTATCTCTTAGATGCCATTGAATCTTCGACCGGTTGAGCATTATATGAGTTATGAATTAAATCAATAACATAATACCATAAGAACTACACGCCATATACAAAATCAGCATGGTAACCTATATGAATCCGTATACCCTATTCTATTTTATGCACAGTCCAACTAAATTATAAGATCTCTAAGATTAAGACAACAAAAAAACAAGCCGAAAGGCCAACCTCAGCGTGCGGATAACTGTTTCCAAAGTCAGCAAACTGCGATTTATGTGGCAGCCCTCTTTCAACCTTGCACCAAACAAATCATGGAATTAAACATTTAGCATAAAAATCAAGAAACATGTTTGAATAGAAATCTAAGATGGCCTTTTGAAATCTATGGTGTTAACAATTTGCAGCTTATGCTTATCACATCAAAGTGCATGGAAGAAGAAGCAATTTGAAAGTGTCATGGGTAGAATCCTACATTTTCATATCAAAGGCACATAACATAACTTATAAAGTAATTCCAACTCTAAGTATGTATTACTTCATAGCAAGGACAATTAGAGAAACATGCCATCTTCAGACATTTAGGCCCCGTTAGTAATTTCTCTGTTTAATTAGTGATTTTCAATTAACGACTTCCTCCTCTATTAAGTAAATATGCAGATAATAAAATGGCTCGAAATTAATAACATACGCGCAGGTGGTAACCTTAATTTTTGCAAAACTGCAATGACATTTTTAACTGATAATTGAAGTCTTGAAATTTCATTCATTTTTGAAACTAATGATACGTTGATATCAAATAAATTATCCGTAAATAAATCTGAATAACAATGTATAATGACTTTTTGAGCTGTTTAGGGATTAATTTACTATTGATAAATGATCACTTATATATAACTTGTTATAACAACTGCAGTTTTGAGTTTTTAACTCATTTATCAATAAATTTAATCAATGTACCAATTACATATCTAGAGGGTATATAGTGATCTACGCATTGGTGCAAGTGACAATTCGAATAACTTGAGAAAATTGCTAATATGGAAAATCTGGGCATCCAAAAATTATTGATGGTGATTTAAGAGAAACAAGTTCATAAGCTCTCGAATTACGTAAAGATTCATGGAAGGTCTAATATATCCAATGACATACGTAATACAGATTTGAAAAATAAATAAAAGAAAAACGTATAATACATACATTCTTGATATTACGAAGTTTAAAAAATCAAATTCAGCAGGACAAAAAATCTTGCTGAAAATACAGCATTTAACCGAAGAACATGGAAAGAAAAAAGGTGTCAAGGTGAAAGTATAGACAATGAACGACCTTCTTGTGCAAGTTCATGCAGCACTAAGCACTAAGGACCGGGAAAATCACATCTGATATGCTCATCTCCCACTATGTTTCTAGATAAAATATCAAGCCTTCAAACAAACTTGTATCAAGAAAATAACCATGCAGCAATCGCCTATTCAATTTTCACTAATCGCAAGCAAGCTTATCCAGATTAGGACCTCCTAATGGGTTAGAAAAGAGGATGGTGGGCGGTGGTGTGGCGGACAGAGAAGCGGCACGTCGGGGCAAGGCGTTGCGGATGAGCGATAGGGCCACGACGTCGTTAGGTGAGTAGAGGAGGCGTAGCGTCAAGCTTCGGGCGGAGCTGGCAAATTGTGGATAGAGCAAGGGAAAAACATCATTAATTGCTCAGAAAATAGGTCTGACATTCCAGCAAGATTCCATAATCTGAAAAGGAATCGTGGGTTGAGCCTGCCATGCTTGCTGCAGCTGCGAGCGGGAGCAGCGAGCAGACCCTCGCTGCTCTGCTCGCTCGAGCGTGAGCAGCGAGCAGACGCTCGAGCGTGAGTAGCGAGCAGACGCTCGAGCGAGCAGACAAGCGAGCAGACAGGCGAGCATCATATGAGGGCAAGGCAGCGAGTAGACAAGCAGAGCAGAGCAGGGCAGTGAGCAGACAAGCGAGCAGAGTAGGGCTCGCTCAAGCGTGCATAGCAGCCGCTCTCTGCCCTTCATTGTTCAAGCGTGCAAAGTAAGGCTCGCGCTCGAGCGAGCAGAGAAGCGAGCGCTCTCTGCTCTGCTCGCTCGAGCATGAGCAGCGAGCAGACGCTCGTTCAGAGCGTGCAGAGAAGGGCTCGCTGCGAGACGCTTGAGCGAGCAGAGCTCATCTAGATGAGCAGACGACCCGCTGTCGCAGATCTGGGCGAGCTCGCCTAGATCCGCGAGACTCTCGCTCGGGCCTTGAGCGTGAGGGCTCGCTCGAGCAAGCGTCTCGCAGATCTGGGCAAGCATTGGCTCGAGCGAGCCCTCATGCTCAAGCTCCGACCAGCCATTGCCCAGATTTGCGAGGGGTGGCTCTCGGCGAAGCCCTCATCAGTCGGTGAAGGAGGAGGAGCAGCTAGTGACGATGGAACTTACCTCGAATTAGAAGGTTTAGCTGGTGAAGGAGCAACGGCTGTCGGTGCGGAGAGGACAACGGTGGAGAAGCCGGATGGTCTCGAGAAAGCGTGGGAGGCGTCGGAGAAGACGACAGTGGAGAAGCCGGAAGGTCACAGAGAGAAAAGGAGAACTGCGTGTTCGAACGGCTCAACGAAGAAACAAAAAAGAAACACATTTTTGATGTTTTTGTTCTTTTTTTGTTCTTAATTTTTTGTTCTTAATTTTTCTTGTTTCTTGTTTCTGTTCCAAAAGTGTTCCTAGGAACAAAAAAATAGATTTGGAACAAAAACGCAAACAAACGCGTTTTTGTTCTTTTTTTGTTCCCTGGAACAAAAAAACACAAAATCTGTTTATAAACAATAAAAAGAAACATTAACAAACACTGCCTAAGTTGCGCCAATGGGCTAACACGATGGCCTTGTGGATCAAGTTGGGCTACATGAATTGGACCGACCTTTTTATTTTTTATTTATTTTTATTGTGATCAAATTCTTTTTATATGTTGATGTCTTTATTATTTGTCTATGTATTTTGTTTATCATTTTTATTTGTTTATTATTTATTATTTTCTGTTTTTGTTTTTATCTTGCTATTTTGTGTTTTTGTACTTTATAAGAATAAATGCTATGTTTAAATTGTTGACTAACATTCAAGTGTCAACAGTAATCAAGAGGTGTTATATTGAAGTACTTTCTTCTTTCACAAACATGGCAAAATTGCAAGTTATAGTGATAATTAGTGTAACCAATTGAAGTAATAGAATAAGAAAAATTTGAGACAAGAATGGACACGAGAAATCAAGTCTACATGAAATCCACTTCATAGACTTAAAATTGGTAATGATGTAATTTAGTCATCAAAAGAAACGATAAAAAGAAGACTACTATTTCGTTCATTCATTCTACCTCGTATAAAGACCTTTTTTTTGGCAGACATTGCTGTCACAGAGATGAAGAACATGCCAATTCTCAACCAAACAAAATGCGTTGGACAACCATGTAGTGATCAAAATGCAGAAGTCATAGATTTGACTCCAAGGCCAGTTGTCATGCGACCCATTTTAATGAAACATTTACTTACTTGCTCAAGATGGTGCTAAAAATTGTGAAAGTATATACTTGAGAACCTTGTAGAATGACTAAAAAGCAAACCAAGGATGTCAATTGTTGTCAAATGCTAACAATAAGATCACTTTCACTATCCTCTCCCGAGCTTGACTAGTACTTGATCCATAGTAATTCCACTTTGGAAGTTTAGACAATTACTAAATAGGTTCATGGATCACCTGATTTTAGAAATCAATAGATCAGTAGCTTGTTGCATGTAAAAAAGCAAAATGCTACTTATTTTATTGTCACCATCCATGCCCTGATTTGATGCGCAGATCTTTGTCAGAACATCCGATTTCGTGGGAACACATTGAGATAAATTTATGCTAAAGGCGAGTAGACTAGAGGCCATCTTCCAGAGAAACATTCCATCACTTCATCTATGTGAGTTTTCTAGAACAATTGGACTACGCAAGCATTTTACTCCTTGTGAAATCAAATAAGCAAATTGCACTATATATCTATAGCGTGTCCCCCAATCGAATCAAGTATCAATAGACAATTCAGAAATTATTCATGTAAATTTTTTGAAACAAGATCGTCATAATATCTGTGCTTGTGAGTTATGTGCAAGATATGAGCAATCTTGTGCCGATCTCGCCTGCATCTTTTTTGTACCTCTCCTCCATATTTGGGCAATATGCAATTCTTAGGTGATTAAACAATGCCGACCTTCGCATCCCTTTAGGTAATGATGTCAAAGAGCAGCACCGGTTGATTACAAGCCGTTGAAGTGATTGAAGGGCCTCGATTTGCTCTGATAAAGCCTTCAAATTGAAGCAATAGATAATTCCCAGATGCTCGAGATTGCTTACCTGTAGAAGCCATTATGGGAGAGATGCTAGTTTGGGAAAGTGAAAGATTTCCACAGACTAAAGACTCTTAAGTCCCTGGAAATCCAAGAGGTGGCCGCTTTCGCCTTTGGATAAATCAAGCTCCTCACGATCCCAAAAGGAGAGATCCATGAGATTCAAAAGATGTTGCATACCAAGTGAGAGGGAAGTTAATCAAAGACATTCACTGATGCTAAGAATAGACTTTTCAAACACTCCTCTGGCAAATATTCTAGAAACTTCATCTTTGAGATAACCAGACTTCTCAACTTATTAAGGCCAAATATCTGATTTATCCACACCGTGTAGTTGCCTGCATCTCTAATATCCAATTGTCCAGAGCTTTCGCCCCGATCCAATCAAGTATGATCGCTCGTACTATCGATGAAGCAAAAAGCTATTGATATACAATTTGAAAGCAGATACTAATGATACTATTGGAACGAAAGGCACCACATACTATGAGAAGGAAAACTGGAGAATTTATGGTCATTAAAATAGTCTTCGCTCACAATAAGTGAGCTCGTGAATGGTGTGGGACATGAGCAATCTTGTATAATCCTCTGTAGCATCATTTTTGCACCTCTCTTCCAAATTTGGGCAAGCTGCAAATTTTTGGTGACTAAATTAGCAACGAGAAGCTTCCGCCATAACATAGCGGTAATCTTCCTGGCAAAGCCGACGATTACAGCTGCTGCCAATTTTTGCTCTCCCTATGTTTATCTTTCTCTGTCTCTTTGTGCATCACCAGAATATATAGTCCAGTCATTTCAAAGCTAGATGAAGACTAATACAAGATGAAAGCCTAAATCAACAATTCAATTCAATCAATGTCTTTACCTTCTAAGAGAAGACTTCAACTATTAAACGAGCTGGCAGTCACAAAGCTCCTATTTGCAATAACACTTTTTTTTTAACCTTTTAAAGTTGCTTTCATAATCCAACCTCTCTTTTCTCTCCAGCCTCTCCTCTAGCACAGAAGTGGACTCAATTTGCAGTGCTGATATATCATGTGGGCTCGTGATCTTCGAATAGGCCATAAAGGGAATTTAGAGGTACATTTGCTAAATTAAATCAGTCAAATCTGAGAAAAAAAATTCGTAATTATACCCGCAGGAGAAGAAAATCGATAGATTTCAAACTGCTAAAAAATATGGACAAGATTTTACTCGAAGGACAAAAAAATTCTCATCGTTAAATTTTCCGTTCGCGCAAGTCTTCATGTTTGCCACCTGACAAGTTTATAGATCGATCGTGGACCATGTGGCAAGTCTTCATATTTGTGAGGTGTGCGAACTTAAATGCAACGTGACAAGCATGCCCACCAACAAAAAAAGAAAAAGAAAAAAAGAAGCTGGCAACCAACATTCTGTTTTTTGAATTTTGATGTACCTTCGAATCTCTACAGACAGAGTCGCTTACGCTTTAATGTTCTCTCTCTGTTATATCCTGCCAGACAACTCAGCGATTCGTCGCTCGATGCCTGTTGCAGCGTCGACCTTGCGTCGTCTCGCGGCAGTAACATACCAAATCGTTACAGGATGCCACGAGCAATTTGACGGATACGAGTCAGTCTTTTCATTGAATTGCCTTACCGGATCATCACTGAGCCATTGCCGCAAACGAGATTCACCGTTTCGTCGGTCCATAAGGTTGTGTTTTAAAAATTGGTTGGCGAATGATGTGTTTGTGTGCAATGCGGTCGTGTCAAAAGTGTGGATGGTGCCATTGTGTGAGACGATGCGCAGAAGGTGTTCGATGAAATGTTCGATAGAGGGATCTGCAATGTTGCTGTGCTGAATTCGATTAGGCTCTGGCAGGGATCGTAGGAATGTGCTTCTCTCGTTTAGAGAATTTCATCTCCAACGAATTAGCTAAGTCAAGCATCTCTCAGTTCAATTGCTTGCTATTACACTTTCGCAGCTCATTTTTCATGTATTCTGGTCTCTATCCATTTTTTTTTATGTTTCTCGTCCAGATTAAGTTTGTCGCTGATCTCTTCAATTGCGGGGCTGGAATCTGGCCAGTCGTGTCGGTGATGGTTGGTGCCGTATGTTCAGGTACTATTTTTCTCAAGTTCTAAATTCAGATCTAAGCGTTAGTGTCATGCTAAACCCAAACGATATGTGTGCTTTATGCCTTATTGGTTCAGTGTGCTTTATGCCTTGACATGCTTCCCGAGAAATTGGAAGTTCATTTTTTGAACAGATATGTTGGTATTGCCAAATTGCCGTTTCTATGTTTGTACTGCACTTTCGATGTCAATGGGGCAAGTCTTCACCTTGCATATAAAAAGAACTTGCCAAGTTGCACGAACAATTTTGTGCGGAAGGATTGCGATCTGTTTATACTTCCCAAATTAATAAGACATTTGAAGAGATGAAACTAACTCGTGGATCTCATGTTTGCTAAAATCGGGAGTGAAACTGCCTTTTATTCAAAAGAAAGTTAGAAGTGCCAAATTGAATGAGGTCAGCATATGACACTGAAAATTTGGATGAATTACATTGAGATGTCGAAGTAACTGAAAAGACAAATACAGGAGGATGTCTATGACACTAGAGGGGCTTACGGTGAGCTCAAATGGCCAAAAACGCCGAAACTACTTGCAAATGCAGGATGTAACCAATGTAAAAGAGACCAGGTGAGCTTGGACACCTAACTTCTGTCCCTCTAGGAAGCTTTATTTACATGAGGATCTTCATTCAACGACCTAAATCTCAAGGAAACAAGGGTTCGTATTATCTCAGCTCGGAGTCTCCACTGATTTAATTAATGCTTTTAGCCTTTCTTAGCCAGCAGCTCAAATTTTCGACCTTCAATGCTAGCTTCTGAGCGGCAAGAGCTTGAGCCTCAATGGGGCTCCCACAAAATTGTAGTTTCAGCAAGTAACGAGGTCATGACATATGGGTCCATGTTTGAGGCAAGATGCCTGTCTTTCAAGTAACCTGTATATCATTTTAAGCTGTTAACTAACTGAGCAAGGAAGGTGAACTTCGTATGTTTTATTGATTTTAAGAAATAGTGAAGCATTCGAAAAAGTTTTTTTGAGGCACTAAAAGTAATGAAATGTCCAAGTCTCAACTTCTGTTTAGGAAGCAAAACGGTAGCAATGCTTTATTATTGCAAAAAGCAAAAATTCATTGCGTAGCAGTAATCATAGAATGATAGAATCAATTTAGACCAAAAAGGAGAAAGCATACTTGTATATATTCTTTCCTTATGGTAGTGTTTCTAGAATAATCTATTAAAGTTGGTTGATATTCAAACAGAGCACAAAAGGGAACTGGTATGGTCATCGATATAGTACCTTTTCCTTGCTTCTAAGTGTCACGGACGACATAGATGTAGCAACCACAATTGGCAACTCCCTGCGTAACAATTCAAGTAATCCAGGCATCACAACAAAATTTGAGTTCATTAAAAGGGCAATCTTTGAATTTGACTAGCATTGGTACGCTTCTTTTGAGCATTACCCAAGAAAATGTGTCGATGTCAGGTCGATGTCAGCTATTTTAGGCTTTCTTGTCAACCTTCTCCCATTTCCTTCTCCACAGGCGCTAATGTGCTCCTCGTGGCAAAGTGAGATTCAGAATTGTCTTCTTTATCACTTCAGAGCCTCCCTCTTCTCTCATGCTTTTTGCATTGCAAAAAAGTCTGGGAACACTCTTAAGTCTTCCATTGAGCAAAAATACTAAACCAAGTCCATGGTGTGAACCCATAGTTAGTGTGGCATCCTAACCACTCCAGTCATCCTGAGAAGGAAGAGAATGCCTTTTTAATCAACTTTGGGGTAATATATTGCGTAAATGGTGACAGTGAAGTCAGCTACCTCTGTCGGCTTTAAATCTAACCTGAGGACAACACCAACTTGCTCAATAATTCTCTATTTTATGAGCAACAAAAACAATCAAGTACTTGAATACTGTAGAATATGTCTATGTGCACTTCTTATCTTTGTTGTTAATGGCAATCGATTATTTTCTTAAGGAAGTAATTGAAATTTCACCTCAAGAAGGCATGTCGAACACCATGTGCGATCTCCCGCTTCAATTCCCACTCTTGGTCCCACTTAGTATTCTTACTGCACCCTAGAAGTCAGTGTTGATGGCAACAGTTCTGTGCTTTTTTTTTCCTTTTCAAAACAGGCAAGATGGAGGTCAAATATTACCTGGCCTGGCATCACCTCTCCATTGGTGCCACTAATGTCGATACTGGCATATAAGCAAGCCTTGGAGTGAGCATTGAATATGTCTCGGCCAAATAACTTATCAGCCCCAACACCACGGCATCTAAATGAACATAAAACCTTGTATCACAATACAAACTTTCTCATCAACTTAGCCTATAATCCAGCAATACATAGGGAAAGTCATTGTGGAAACAATTTCTCACTAGGGGGCTTGGATATCCTCCATCAGTCTAATCCAATGGCCATTGAACATTTGTGTGCAGTAGGGTGTTTACTTGCTCAATCCCATAACTAATGTGAACATTTAGCCAAAAGTCATGAACTTGTCCATTTCAAAACTTTCTAATTCATGATAGAAAACTCATGTTATTGGATCTCCTACCATAAAACTTCATTTATAACCATTTTTGCAGAAAATTTCAGCAACCTTGGCATATTTGTTCATTGGGATTGGCTCGCTAGCTGGTGTATACGAATCACAAATAACCTACACATGAACAATAATTTTCTGTAAACTAATTGAAATGTCCTTTCTCGTTTGGTCAACCTATTCAAATGATCAGATGGATGAATATTTTTTGATGATATAATTCTTGTTTTGTGGATGATTACCAAGATATTGTTGTCACCTCAGAAAGGATACTTGAAAAGGGCTATTAAAAAGTCCAGAACTCGATGGAATGATATGAAGGTAAATATGGTAAGATGGTTTTAGGTTTATGTCATCTTACTATAAGATCACTTCACCATCATCCCCTGGAGCTTGGCTAGCACTTGATCCATCGTAGTTCCACTAGGGAAGTGGAGAGGGGTGCTCGATAGGTCGGGATCATGTGATTATTCAAGAATCAATAGATCAGTAGCATATAGCACGTAAAGAGTAAAAGGCTACATATTTTATCGTCACCATTCATACCCTTGATTTGCTTTGCTTGGAGATCTATGTCAAAACCTCCAATACTGTCTCGTTGTCAGACTAACATCAAAATGCAAAACAAGATTTGCTAATGTAGAAATTCAAGGGGAAAAAAGAGAGAAAGGTGTCACTTGTTGAATGTGCATAAAACATATTATTACATGTTCTGATGGTCCATTGAAGAAAGATGCAAACTTATTATTTTAACACAGAATAGTTCAAGTATATTTCACCTTTTCGTGCACCGCATTTAAAGGTTTCAGGCATTAAAACATACCAATTATAATATGCAATTATCATACCGGTGTATGGCATGATATCCAAGTTGAGAAGACTCTCGACCTCATAGTAGTATTGTTCTCGGACTTTAAAGCATACACCCTGACCTTAGAAACGCTCTTGGTGTTTCCACTCTTCTTCTATTTAGCAAGAGATAAATCCATGGGTTTCATGTCATGGGACTGGCGGTCAGGGAGTCATCAGTGCCAAAATCTATGCCATTTTTGCTTGGTCTAAAAAATAAAGCTGTGTGAGTAATAGACATATCTCTTGAAACAAAAAACCTCAAACTTAATCTCATGGAGGATACTTCAAACGACGGGCTCTATTGGTATGACTTGGCCCTGGAGTATGCATGCGAGTTTAGTTTTGAAAGATAAAAGAATGGATTGGATACTTCGAATCAAGTGCTAGCACCGAAAAGTAGAAAACCGCTTTTCGAAGACTAGTATCAAGTAGGAAAAAACTTACATTTTTGAAGCATATATAGTAGGTCTTATTGATTTCCCTAAGGACGCCACTGCAGCCTCCTTGAAAAATAAACTAAAAACAGCCGCATAACCATGCTTGTCCTTTTAAGACCATTTCAAGGTTATTCTCAGGCCTCATTCCCAAAGAGAGCCTGTGAACAAGCCAAAAACTAAGGGCAGTTACGTTGTTGAAGGAAGCAGACTGCAGAGTGCAACAGTTTAAAAAATTATGAAATTCCACCTTTCTTAGGATCAATCAGCAAATGTGTTACTCTGATATTTCATTAGATCTAACGGTCGATCAACCGATGAATCTTGACAATGCACCAAATCTTTCCTCTGCAATCAAGAGGCAATGATAATGAAGTACTTTCGTTTTTCACAAACTTGGCAAACTGCAAATTACTCTTGTAAACTGCTTTGGCAAAAATATCCATCAGATATCGCCAAGGCAGAGCAAGATACTGAACATAGCAATAATCAGTATGACCAATTGAAGTCATAGAACAAGAAAAATCTGAGACAAGAGCATAAACAAGAGAAATCGCTACATGAGGTCCACAACGTGGACGTAAAATTGGTGATGGTTGATTTAGTCACCAAAAGAAACGACAACAAATAGTACTGCTTCATTCATTCATTCTGCCTTCCACCAAATGCAATTCTTTTGCAGACACTGTTGTCAAAAAGAGATGAAGAACATGTCAATTGTCAACCAAACAAAATGTGCAAGACAACCTTATAGTTATCAAAATGGAGAACTCATAGATTAGACTCCCATTCCAATTGTCATAAGACCACTTTTAATGTCAAACGTTTACTCAATTGCTTAAGATGATGCTCAAAATTGGCAAAGGATTTACCTGAGAACTTCTGCAGAATGGCTGAACAGCAAACCAAGTATTGGAACAGCATATCCTAGATTTGCTGGGCAGATCTATGCTAGAACCTCCGATTCCATGAGAACGCATAGAGATAATAAATTTTAAGGGAAGCAAACCAGCAGCCATTCTCCAGAGAAGCATTTCATCAGTTCATCTATGAAGAGAGTTATCCAGAAGCATCGGATTGTGCAGAAATTTCGCTCCTTGTGAAATCAAATAAGCAGATTGCACATTATATCTATAGCATGAGTCATGAGCCAGATTTAATGAGCTTGCAGTTGGAAGACGAGTATGAATTTTCATCATTTTTCTTGCACATTTGGGAATAAAGCGATGTTTCCACACCCCGCCAATATATTTAAACCTGTCCAAACCTTTCACCGATCTGTCTACTTACCCTGGTGGAGAATTTCTAGTCACAATCATCGAGCTCGTGAGTTAAGTTCGGGATATGAGCAATCTTGTACCAGTCCTCGCCTGCATCTCTTTTGCACCTCTCCTCCAATTCTGGGCAACGGAAGATTCTTAGGTGAGTTAGGGATGTAAGCTTTCGCATTCCTTCAGGTAATGATGTCAACGAGGGGCAATCGAAGATTTCAAGCTGTTGAAGTGATTGAAGGGCCTCGATCTGCTCTGATATAGCCTTCATATTTATGCATTCGGAAATTTTGAGACGCTCAAGATTGCCGAGCTGTAGAAGCCACTGTGGAACAGATGCTAATCTGGGAAGGTTAAAGATTGCCACAGACTGGAGACTCTGAAGTCCATGGAAATCCAATAAGTTGCCACTTTCATCTTTGGATAAATCAAGCTTCTCACAATCCCCAATAGAGAGATGCCTGAGGCTCGATAGATGTTGCATACCGAGTGAGAGGGAAGTTAACCAAGGACATCCACTAATGTGAAGAGACTCAAGTGAGGTGAGACTTTTCAAACACTTCTCAAGCAAACATTCAAGAAACTCCATACTCCAGATGCCTAGCCTCTTCAACTTGTTAAGGCCAAGCATATGATTTATCAATGCTAGGTTTGACTCACTTAGAACTAAATCCTCAAGACGTGGAGTTCGTGGTAGGGCTTTCAATTTTTCACAGTATTCAATACGTAATGTCAATAGACTAGGAAATGATGCTGTTAAAGTGAATGAATCATCTGACTTGATATATTCCAATTCAGCCAGATCATTAATCTTTAAAGTCTTGAGGTGATGTAGTTGGCCCAGTGGAGGGAGATGTTTACATCTTCTGCAATGCTCCAAGCATAACTCGACTAAATTTGGCAAGGAAAACATAAGGTTATCCATCATCCACCTTGGAAAGATCTCACTTGTATAATTCGTAATCTTCAACTTCTGCAAATTTGAGTGCGGCTGCAATCCATCTAATAGAGCTTCATCTCTATCCCCAATCATTACATCATCAGTACAGAGATAACTCCAATGAAGCTCTAAAGATTCTAAAGAATGCTTACCTATCAGGTTTGCAGCCCTGGATTCTTCTACTACATTTATTGTGCTTCCCAAATTTTCAATGCAAAGGCTTCCCCGAATATTATTAAGCCCATTTAGCTCCCCAAGTCCGCAATAATTCTTAGTAAGAGCTTTTTCTTGGGGCAAAATGAAGCGTGTTAGCCTATGTAGAGAGCTCAATTGCCCTAGTCCTCGTGGCACATAACTAAGTTCCCAACAATCACCTATGTCTAGATTTCGAAGGCTGACTAACTTCTTTATGCCCCTTGGCAATTCTTCAAGGTAACGACAACCGTAGAGATTAAGTGTTTGCAAATTCTGCAATCTTGTAATGGAGTTAGGAAGCCTTTTGAGTGCCCAATTTCCAGATAGATCGAGATAAGTGAGATACTTCAACTTACATATGGAAGTTGGCACCTTCTTGACATATGTGTCATGCAAATCCAAGATGTGCAACCTTTTGAAACTTTGCATAAGTTGGCATAGATCTCCTTCACTTCTTTGTCGAAGCATAGCAGAAAGAAATGTTCTCAGGGATCTTACTTTCAAGCGTGAGATTGGAAGGTCACCCACAGATATATGACGAGTTCTTTCATGTATGGATTTTGTGTCATCCCATGCCACCCAACACTCATTCCCTGCAACCAAGCAAGCTAGATCATGCATCAAATCATGCATCTTACAGGTCTCCTCATTCGTGTATGGATCTTTTTTAAAATCTTGGAAGAAGTTACTCCAAAGTAGATCCATGAAATATCCATGAGCAATGTCTTCTAAATGCTGACTTCTATTTGGTGGCTGGATAAATCCTTCTGCCATCCAAAGATTAACCAAAGTCTGCTTCCTTATCTTATAACTTTTGGGAAACAGTGAACAAAATGCAAAACATTGTTTCAAATGTGAAGGGAGATGGTCATAACTTAGCCTAAGAACATATTTTATGTGCTCTTCCCTTTGAGACACATCTGGGAGCTCATAATCTTTGAAATGTAACCATTCGAATTTAGTTTTCTTAAAAAATAGTAAACTCCCAACAGTTCGAACAACCAATGGTACTCAGAGCACTTTCTAGCTATCTCTTTGGCGATAGCTAGCATTTCAGGATCTTGTATTTCCTCTCCTTTACCACAAGCCATTTTCATTAATAAATCAACAGACGCTTTTTCAGATAAGCCCCCGAGAAAATGAGGCAAAGCAGTGCCAATAATCTCCACAACCAAAGGAAGGCGTGTGGTTATAAGGATCTTGCTTCCTCTAGCACCTCCCACCAATAAAGTTTTCAAGCTCAACCATTTTTCTTGATCTACATTCCACAAATCATCTAAAACTAAGAGATATCTTTTTCCATCAATTTCTCCCCTGAGTTCACTCTGCAAATGTTCCATAACAACCTCGGTTGGTTCTTTCTTCTTTGCACAAGCTATGATATTTTTCACTATTTTTTTTCACATCAAAGTCATTAGAGACGCAAACCCACATTTTTAATTCAAAATATTTAGTGACCATCTCATCATTATATATGCATTGAGCAAGAGCCGTTTTTCCAAGCCCACCAATACCAACTATTGGAAGGATGGAAACATGCTCTTTCACGTTTGAATCCAATAAAAATTTCATGACTGTCTTCTTATCATCATCTCTCCCCATAATATCTCCCTCGCGTATAAACGAATGTGTCTCTTCTCTCTCCCCCCACTCTCTCTCTGCTTGTGAATCCACGGGACGCTCATCCAAGTGGAATCTCCTACCAGCGTTAATGGCTTCTATTTTCTCCCTCACTGCTCTTACTTTATAACTCATCTTCAGTTTAAAAGCAAGCTGGTTTGAACTTGAGAAAAATGTTCTCACCTCCTTGATCATTTCACTGTGGCCCCTTAGTTCTTGCCGTATAGCTTCTATATTGAATTCTTCAAGCACATCTTGGGCATCATAGAAAGCATCTTTCAGTTTCTCACGCCACTCTTGGATTTCGAGATTACAGTATTGCTCTTCGGCATGTCTCAGTACAGCTCGAAGCGTGGAGACTGTGTCCTTGAGCACCTCGAGTTCATGCTTGAAGCCCCATAGCTTTCCAACATTTTCTAGTACTTCAAGAATCAGATAAGCAGTGATCTTTCCAGCAATACTAACGATGACAGCTTCTGCCATTTTTGTTCTTTCTCTGTGGATTAGAAGCTAGTAGTCCAGTCGGTCCAAGGATAGAGACTTCTCACACCATGTATAACAAGTTTGTCTTGATGCTGACCTCAGACTGGCAAATCAAAAGCCTAACATATCTAATTATCTACTTCTGTGACCGGCTTGAGGTGTCGAAGATAAAAACTCCAACCATCTACGCAAGCCCAAATAAAAAATGCATATTGGACTACCGAGGTCGCGTCCAAGGTCCACGATTGGTTTGTCTAAGATATTTGGTAATTACTTTGTTTACTAGTCTAACGTGCTTGCAAAGGCAATGGAAATGCTGGTGTTGAAGTTATCGAAATACTTATTCAGCAGATTGATCTATCTAACAATTTGTCTAACAGTCCCGATACCCAGAAGCAGACAAGATTTGTGAAATGAAATTGCGTCTCCAAGGACAAACACTTTTATTTTTTCAAATGCTTCATTCTTTATTTATTTTTATTTTTTTTGAGAAGATGACCAATAATTTTTCTTGGGATTAATTTGAGGTTTGACAAAGTTGGTATCAAAGCTTACGTTATAAACCTAGAAAATTTTCGTTTGCTTTAATTTGGGCACTGGGAGATGTGAGGTGCGATTCATAGTTACTAATATACTGTGTACATAGGAGAGAGATACTTTCTGCAAAAATAGGAAGTTCTATATGTGTAGGTAACATAATGGATTTGTTAATATTATGATGCCAAACGCTGCAACACTCAATTTAACTCCCCTTCATTCACATGACATTATTGCTAGTATCTTACTAAAACATTACAGTTTAATTACAGAAGTTCGCTCTCCTTTCTAATCTCTCAAAATTATTTGCTTCCTATGAAAAAAATGCTTCTACATTGTTTCTTGCTTTCTTTACGTTTTCCCGTTCTCTCAATGATAATAAAAATCTTCCTTAAAGCTCTTCCCATACTAAACTTGCACATTTATCTAATGTAAAAATCCCATATTTTTGGAATTTTAAAAGGATTCCCATGTGAGGGCAGAATGACATACATACTCTTCGCTTTTTCTGGCAATACAATTTGTCCACAATCTTCATAATAATTTGGTGTGCATGCCATACATCTACTTTTATTAAATTGCAACATGCTCATCGTCCTACCAGTCACAGAAATGGTCATAATTATTTTTTATGCATATTTCTCTATGCATGACAGTCCTTTTCGCATACTTCAATGAATTCTCATGTAGGGTTTGGTTCATATTTGATTAATATATCATTCCTTTATACAATTTCCTAAATTACTAACAAATGGCATTATTAGGTAATTGTCACAAGAAATTTTACGTGGCATTGCTCCATGCAAGAATGACTTGATATAGGCGGCACGCTCCTGATTATTTTTTATCTGTTTGTATATTTTGGAGAGTTTTTGTTTAATGAGTTCGCAATTGGGCTTACTGGAGTTGACTTGTGCCTATTCCCTACACCTTTCTAGTGGGTCTGGTGTCCTATGTCCTCCTGACATGTAGTAGTGTATAATTGGGTTGTGTCCTCCAAGCACATAGCAGTCATCCATTTGGCATAATCCTCAAAGCAATCCCTCTTATCCTCTCCCTATTAATAAGAAATCAATTACCAAAAAAGCTCTAGATCTGTTGTAATCATGGCAATTCAATCATAAATCTTATTTTTGCCAAATTAATCCTAAACATGTTCTATTTGTGTCAAGTTAGTCTATCCAATTGATTTTGATAAGAAATCATTGACATGGATGCCATCTGTCCTATCCGGCATAGCTAGCATCGGCATGGACATTTTTACTATAATAATAATAATAATTTATATTTTAGTAATTTTTTTCCTTTTTTATTTTCTCTGTCTTTTCTTTACTTTTATTTTTTTTTTCTAATTTTTGGGCCAAAGGCCGGTGACGCTGGCCCTCAGTCCCCCCATAATAAAAAAGAATGAAATAAAATAATCAAGATGATAAGATTTAGCTAAGGTTTCTTATGACTTGTTTGTTTGTGCTTTTTAAAAAAGCAAAAGTAATTTCTTGCTTTCTTGCTAAAATTTAAAACATGATTCAAGTCTAAAAAATTATGAAAAGATTGAGGTAGTTTAAAAATAAAATAAAAACAAGCATCTAACAGTTTTGCCGATGCTTGTGAAAGCATAGAGCTTGAAATCCACCATAGGAGGTGAATAAAGTTGAGTTGTTGAAGATAGGAATTCTCATCATCCACGCACATTACAAGATGAGGCCTAATCAATATGCAAATGGGACCAACCAAGGTCAGGTCCAAGGTCCGCAATTGGTTTGTCTAAGATTTTACGTGCTTCTATTATTTACTCGTCTAACATGCTTGCAAAGGCAATGAAAATGCTGGTGAAAACAGAGTGCTAATCTTATAGTTCACAAAACAATGAACTGATGCATGCTTGGTGGAAATTAGTGAGAGCGAAATTACCAGGAGCACGGGCAATGCCGAAGGACCGAATTTGACAGCGGCGAGCCTGAATGTAATGCAAGCAACAAGATAAGAAACGGTGAAGAAATGGTACTTGAGTGCTGCCTGCATTTATCCTCCTCGCCTGTATTTATCCTCTGTCGCGCATCAAATGGAGAAAGAAAAGAGGAACATTCGTTTCTGAGGTGGACCCAGCAACGAAACGTGGAACATGGCCCCGTTCTTGCTCTGTAGTTTCGGTAGGACACTGGACAGATAGGGAAAAAGGTGTCGCATCCGACTCCATGATTTTTGGTAGTCTCAATAGTTATTGATGTATTAATATAAATACTTCTGTTTCTTTCTACATAAGACAGTAACCCGATGATTTCCACTAGAGACAATTTTCTACCTGAACCCTTCCAGATTGCAATTATTTTGATCTCTACAATTTTATAATAGTTCAATTTCAGTGATAACTAAGATCTAAAACAATTTTTCCAATAGCGATTCTAAAATCTTTATAATTGTAAATAGCACATGGTATACTTCTTAATCTTATATTGTAGTTCATATATATAAATTTTATGATTTTAACATATAACTTTAACTGCTAAAGGAATAACTACTAATATCCATAACTAGATAACAGTTAATAATCATCATATAACAGTAAATTCCAATAACGAATCAATCAATGTAAGAAGGGTTACCTTAAGCTAACTGAAAAATAAAAGTCATAATTCATGCATTCAATTTTTAGTACAATGGAAGTTTGATTTCATCAAGTAGCCATGAATGATCATTTCGTGATACACATAACATTCACTAATAATGACAGTTGATCTCAGTCAGACCCATCTAATTTAAGTAATTATATCTTATCATTTAAAACTAAAATTACCACTGAAAAATTAATATTTGCTAATATATTTATATAGATGTTGTTGATTGAACCTTACCACCAAACAGTGGGCTCGTGAGTGGAATTAGATGCCTCTTAGTGTCGTCAAGAGTAGAATTAGATGCCATCTGTGAAGCGGCTTGTTCCCATCAATCTGACCCTAGCATATATACAACGCTAAGCACCTAAATGGGATTTAGATGCTACTTAGCTTTAATTTGTCCAGAACAAGATTCGCCCCATCTGTAAAGTGGCTTGTTCCCATCAATCTTGTGATTGGCTCGCAAGATTGATTGACTTCACGAAAAATTTTTGAAGAACATTTTTAGCTGATAGGGTAGTGAAAAAGTGTAAGAAAAGTTATGAATTTATTGTATAAGTGTCAATTTAGTCATAAACTTTTTAATGATGCCAATATAGTTTCAAACTTTCCGACCTTGAGCCAATTTAATCATTCCGGCTAATTTTGACCAAATATTACTTACATAGATATTGGCTTGTCTATGTGGTACAGTTGACAATGACATTGATAATTTTAATGATATTTTAATATTTTTCAATTTTTTATTTTTATTTTTATTTTTCCCTTTCTTCTCTTTTTCATACTTTTTTTTTTGTCCTTCCCTTCCTTTTTCCTCTAGTCAGTGCCTAAGTGACTGGCCAAAGGTAGACTAGTGAAAGCAAGTCTCACCAATGGCTGGGCAAGGCATAACCGCGCCCATGGCTAACGAGGTTTGACCTTTGTTGAGCCTTGCCAGCCTAACGCAAGGCCACCCTCATGGCATTAGCGAGAGCTTGAGCCTTGCTAGGGGTTGGGCAAGGCACCACCTCACTTAAATTGGCAAGATCGAGCCTCATTGTTGCTGGGTATTTCAATCTCACCGACTCTTGCCTCTAGTCAATCGTCGAGGTTTGGCAATCGGCAAGTGGAAGAATGAAGGAACGGGGAAAAAAAAAGAGAAATAAATAAATAATTCAAAAATTATTACTATATTATTAAAGGTTGTCCCTCTCAGCGTTGCATTTGCCATGTAGGTCGGCAAGCATCACATTAGCAGTATTTTGTAAAAATTAGCTAGAATGACTAAATTATGTCAAAAGGGTTATGATTAAATTGGCACCATTAAAAGGTTTAAGATTGAATTGATATCCATGTAATTGGTTCAAGACTTTTCTAACATTTTTCCCTAGGACAAGCGATCTAATTCCATAAAATATTCCAAACTTTAGGTTCAATCCTAATTCTGCCTCGAACTTTTTGTCTGAAAAGAATATTTTAAATTTTCACTCTAGTCGTAGATCTGCCCACGAGTCTAAAAGTCACTACTAGATTTTTTCAAAATTATCAACATCGGAGCCAATTAGAGGTCCATTATTAGATCTACATCTTCACTGACATTTTCACCTTTGTATAAAATAGCAGTAGCCCCCCTAATGTCGATAATTTTGAAGAAATAAATGGAGATTTTTGGATGTGTGGGCAGATTTGGGATAAGTGAAATTGAGGATTTCTTTTTAGACGAAAAAAGTCCATATTGGAACTCAGATTAGAGCTAAAGTTGTGAGTTTTTAAAGGAAACTCTATTAATGAATTGGGATTGGATCTAAATTAGCCATAGCACAGAATGGGAATCATGAATCATTCTATCTACTCCTCCTACGGTGAATAGTCAAATTCACAACCCAAATATTAGCAAGCATTTGATCTTCCAAGAATTCTCGCGACGGTTAGGTTAGTTTAAACAAGGTTGACCCTAACCCCCAAAGCTGCCTCTTAAAATAGAGAAGGATACTTGCCGATATTTGGGTTGTGAATTTGCTATTATGTCAAATTCATTCTTTTCTCATGATATTGTATTTGACTAACCAAAAGAGTTTCTGTCCAATAATAGAAACAGTGAGGTTTCTCTTCTTTACAAAAGCGTTTGTCAAAGGGAACTTATTTTCAGTATATAGTCTATCTAAATTCTTCCTTTTTTTTTTTTGTATTGTTTTTTTATCACCTTATTATAAAGATTAGAATAACTATTGGAGTCTTGCTTATCTTTCTAGAAATGATTTTATTAGAATTTTAGTAGACTCTTGATTGTTGATGTCGTGAATTTTGAGTATCATGGTTCTATATTGGTACATGCACTTTTTTTTCCTCTCCTCTTGTAAATTGCATAACTGCAATGTTATGTCTGAGATTTTACTCTGATTTTAGTTTATTATACATTACTCTTTAATGGAATTTACATTTGCATTAACCTATCTAGACATTAGATTAGTGAAACTCTTTCATTATACTTGTAAATTTATGTGCAATTTTTTTTTTTTTGGTAATGCACGTCCATCATCAAATGTATAGTTGATTACATCTTTATTATTCAGCGGTATCCTTAGGATAAACATAGAGCTTTTATTTATTGTCTCATCAATGGAAACGTAAAGACCATATAGACGGTAGAAACTTCTATTTGTAATGGCTTATGTATACACAATTAATTGCACATTGTTATTTGAGTATCTTAACAACTAAATTTCAAAGTTGAAAAATTATAATTTAATATAATCGGTCTTGACTTTGTGGTTTTTTACCAGAATATGTTTCTATAGTTAAAAA
Source organism: Eucalyptus sp. ANBG9806169 (assembly GCA_014182395.1). NCBI lineage: Eukaryota > Viridiplantae > Streptophyta > Magnoliopsida > Myrtales > Myrtaceae > Eucalyptus > Eucalyptus sp. ANBG9806169. The sequence goes on along the minus strand of CM024574.1, from coordinate 17,680,390 downwards.
AAAAAAAAAAAAACGCTTATTTGTGCTTTCCTTTGAGTTTTTTATACATTTTTTTTTTTTTTGCTGAAATGCAAAATGGAGGTTGAAACTCTATTTACACCTTCTTCAATTTCAAACTCACATCTCATTAATTTAAAGGAAACTTTGATCATTCCTTAAAATTTTGGTCGACCCACTATGATATATGAATGTATGATCCATTGCGACCCTCAAGACAGGCATTAGATTGGGGACCAACGATCCCCACTTGGTGCGGATTCTCCCAAGTCATTACCTTGTGCAAAATTATGATTTTAAATTTTGATCTAATTAATCCTATAAGAATTCTACGTGACATGGAGTTGCTACTAGCGTATTGAGGCTGACTAAAAGCCAAGTGAGATATGGGAATATATTTCACTTCCTACGCAAACAAAGTTCTAAGGTCGAAAACTTGATTACAATAATTATTCAACTAATGTCTTTTCGGTACCTAAACTTGATCATTTGTCTTAAGATGTCCACACAATCTTTTTACCAAATTATGAGTCATGAAGTTTTGATCTGCTAAAAGCCCACATGATATAATTTCTATTTATTTTGATCATAAGATATAACCTAATCATTCAGTTAGAACAAGCAAATCAAAACGCAAAAGTGACGCAAAAGAATCACAACAAATTCATCAAGAATAGTAATAAGAGAAAGAGATAGAGTGCGATACAGTAACCCAAGATGAGTTAGTAATGATATAACATGACATTATTATTAAGCCTCAAACAGCAAACTCATGAGGTAAATTCAAATTGCATCCAATTTCTTTAGATATGGTCTAAAGAAAAGCACGATTTAAAGTTTGACCATGCTTCAACAATCGTCTCATTGGTACAAAACATGATCCCTTTCTTGCTTTGTGGTCTAGGTAGGACACGGGACGGATAGGGAGAGATGCCACGTCCAACTCGACAACCCATATCTCATTCCCTCCCCCAGCTACTAATAAAGATGTTTATTAATAAAAATTTCCCGTTTGTAGACTAGTTCAATTTCAGTGATAATTAATGTGCAAAACAATTTTTCAATAATAATTCTAAAATCTCTAAAGTTGTAAATAGCACATGATATACTTCTTAATCTTAAAATTGTAGTTCATATTTCTTCTATAATAACATGTAATTGTAATTGCTAAAGTGATAACTAATAATATCCATTACTAGATAATAGTATCATAATCGCCATATAACAATAAATTTAAATAACGAATCAGTGTAGGAAGGTGTTGCCTTAAGCTAATTGCAATTTAAAAATTACAATCCATTTCACCGAGCAGCCATGAACTGTTACTCAGTGATATATATAACATTTGATGATAATAACAATTAATCTTAGGTAGACCAATATAGTAAAAGTGATTGTATCTTATCATTTAACACTAAAATTAGCACTAAAAAGTTAATATTTTCTAATTCTTGGATGTACCCTTCCACCAAAATCTCGATTGGGAAAATGCAATGAATGTGATAGTCTTCATACATTGATGCAAACTTGATTCTAAATCTAAATTAATCTCTGCTTGATCTCCTAGTAGTGGTGGCTGTCACTTACTGAGTCATAGTTTTCTTCACTCCCTTTTATTTTCATTTCAGGTATTGAACACGAGAATGTTTAATTAAATGCACGTGGAGGATGATTAGGGAGTGGCATTGGAATTGACTATAGGTTATTTGAAAAAGTTTTTCAAATTGGATTATATTTATCATTCAATGAAAGGTTTTGATTGGTCAATATAATTTTGTAAAATCACTATTTTCGGTTGAAGGCTTGGTCCTTCATTTTATTAGTATGGCCGGTCATTCCCTAAATTCTTGGTATAGATGTGTGGCATGATGGATATTAGGAAAACAAAAAGTTGGTCAATATTTTCGTAGAATGATGCGCTTTAGGGATTATTACTAGAATGGACGAGACTCATATTAAGGTTTCATTGTAGTTATTTATGTGTTCTTAGAACAGAGTAAAGGAGATTGAACTTGGAATTATGTCAAACGTTCTTTGAATTGAAAATCCTTTAGTTTAATGAACTACTATGTCTCATGTGATATAACCTACCATCATAAGATAAAATGCTAGTTGACCTTCGAAGCGATAATCTCTTGACAGTCACATTTGAAGAATCTGAGACAAGTGTAGCTCTAGAATTGCCTCAATTGCAATTCTAAGGCGTGCATGGTTGCGTTTTTTTTTTTTTTTTTTTTTCTGTTTATGAACAAAAATTCTGTTTTTTTGTTCCCGGGAACAAAAAAAAGAACAGAAACACATTTGTTTGTGTTTTTATTCAAAATCTGTTTTTTTGCTCCCGGAACAAAATTAGAATAGAAATAAGAAACAAAAAAAAAAAAAAAAAGTTGTTTTTTTGTTCTAGAAACACTTTTGAATAACACATTTTCTCTCTCCTTTCTTTTCTTCTCTTTTTTTCTTCTTCTTTTTTCTTTGGTCGGTCGCCGGCCTCAGCCATGGTTGGTGATCGGCTGTCGAGGGCCGGCGACGCCGTCAAGGGCTAGCAACCTCACTGGAGCATCGCTGGCCCCTCGCCTTGGTTGGGCGAGCTCGAGCTCACCCAGCCACCGGCAAGGCTCAGTGTCGCCGGGCCACCGCCAGGTCGGTGTTGCCCGGCGGTGGCCTAGCGAGGCCGAGCGTTGCCGGTGGCTAGGCGAGCTCGACCTCGCCAGATCTAGGCGAGCCCGAGCTCGCCTAGCCAAGGCAGGCCAAGCCTCGCCCAACCACGGCGAGCCTCGCCAGGGGCCGGCGAGCCTCGCCGTGGCTGGGCAAGGCTGCCGGCCCCCGTCGGCTGGTTGCCGGCCTCGGCATGGCCGGCGATCGGCCAAAAGAAGAAAAAAAAAAAAAAAGAAAAAGAAAGAAAAAAGAAAAAGAAAGAAAAAAAGAAAAAAGGAAAAATAAAATAAAAATATTAAAAAATTAAAAGAAAAAAAAAAGAATATAAATTTACCAAACGTGTTTCTATTCATTTTTTATTCCCGGAACAAGTTTACCAAACGTGTCTTTCTGTCAAAAATTGTTCCCCGGAACAGAAATAGTTTTTTTCTATTTTTGTTCCCCAGAATAAGTTTTGAACAGAAACACAAACAAACGCACCCTTAGCCAACCATGTGAATCAATGTACTTACGTTTTTGCCCAAAAAAATCAGATAATTGGCAGACGACAAAAATCAATCAGATAGTTGACCTTTGAAGCGATAGTCTCTCGATGGTCACATTTTAAGTGACTTTATTCTGGTAGATTTTTACCATTTTGTTTTTACGGTAAGCTAGACCATTTCGACTTGAGTTCTGCTATGTGAAAACTGCAGATTTAACTCGTCGACTCACTATACTCCCTGCTTGAAATAGGAGTACGCAGCGTTTTCCATGCATTCTATGGTGCAAAAGTATGTTCCAAATTTTAATCATGTCATTCCAAGCTACTGTAATTCAAGGTAAGCACAACTTATGGCAAGCAACTAATTGGTGGTGTTGATTAAAGAGACAAGTGGTGACTCATCACTCCTTTGTGAAGATGCGGTGACAAAATCGCATCGGAAGAGAAGAGACTTGGGACTTTTTTTTTTTTTTTGGTCGTAAGAGACTTGGGACTTGAGAAGCATATGAAATGAGGTATTCTCACTCATTCAAAGGTTTAGGTCTAGCAAATTTCGACAATGAAATTCTGTCAAGTAGTAGATTTTTGTATTCTAAACCAAAAAGGGAATTTCGTAATATTGATAAAAAGAAAAAAAAAAAAAGAAGAAGATGAAGATGAAACATCTTGAACCACCCACCTGGGTGGCGCTGCTGGCGGCGAGCTTCTCCCCCTAACGCAAGGGAAGGAGTTCGATTCCCGGGCGTCGCAGGGTGACTTACCTGGTGGCACGTGTGTGGTGGCTAGCACGTGCTGTCCCCAGAGTTTACCCCCCGCTACCCCGGGCCTTTCGGGCTGTCCGTGTTGGTACGGTGCGCGGGTTCCCTGGGTCATCAAAAAAAAAAAAAAAAAAAAAAAAAACATCTTGATTATTTTGAGAAGGCAAGAAGCGATTTTGGGGGTATTTATGGAACTTGCCCTGCATAGCTTGGCTTGTTGCCTCTTCTTACATTCCTAGGAGTGGCATTTGCCATTATTACCCAAGACTAAACAGAGAGGCAAGAGGGCAGAGGACAGCGACGCCGGAGGACAATGCTTTGCCAGGAACTGTCCTTTATTGCTGGAAAACCACTCTAAATGGCGACATCCATGGCTTAAACTGATATTTTCCATTCACCTTGAACCCTTAGGATTTGGCGTTGTGATTTTGGCCTTTCGTTTGAAAATCACGCTCTTCCAATGTCGCGGTTGCAGGATGTTAAAGAAGTGTAACTTTTTTACATGAACACAATCTATTTCAATTTTCGGGTCGATCCTTGTTATAAAATTGTAGTATCACAGGAGCTATTTCCAATGACATAAAAACTACTAGATCCGATTATCCTTAGAGTGAGAATTGAGTACACAAAGCTGCCACCTCTTGCAATCTGAGTTTTCACAAGTGTAGTTCCTTTTGGCGGCTTACCTAGTCCGTCGAGAATTCTAATTGCAACATTGTTTTCTCTATTAAACTCAGCACAGAGACTACTATGTTATGTGAAATTTTCATGATTTTTGAAAATATAGAAATTTCAGTTAGTACTCAGAAATTACGAAAGTTGTGAAAATTTTCTAGTTTATCTCGTTAGTTTTAATATAGATATGAGCTGTGGAATATTCTAATTCCTTTGAAAAGTTCGGTGCAATTATTGAAGAAAAAGAGTATAGCACACTCGACATTGGAAAGATCTAATTTCTTCGATTTTCTGAAAAATAAAATAAACTAATTTTTGCAAAGTATGATTACTTTTTTTTTTGGTCGGTAAAAGTATGATTACTTTAGATGGTTCACAGAGTCAAATATTTCTTGGGTCATTGTAGTGTGTGTCAGGGCCATGGGCTTGAAATCCGGTGTGGGAGGGCATTTATGTAATTTTCATCTGAACTGGCTTCTCAGGCCAATTGCATCTAGCAAAAACTGAGATTGAATTGTGTGGCTTGAATTAGCAATTTATCGAGTTATGTAATCTCCACCGTTTCCATATTTTGAAAAAGTGCATTACATCATTTGCCCCGAAAAAGCTATATTGTGATGTCGTCTTTTTTTTTTTAAGTATATATATTTATAAGGCATGATATTTTAGAAAACTCAATCAGGATACTTTTGAGTATTTCTTATCCGAAAACATTATAAACCAAATTGATATATATATTGTGTGTGGGCACGCAAAACAAATATTATTTTGAGACTTAATCGTGGCCAACTTGATTTACGGGGTTCGATCATAATTAATGTGATTTTTGGGGCTTAATCATAACTGTTGATATTTTTTTAGCCTTGTCACGAGCGAAGTGTGACCAAAGGGTTTTTGAAATCAAGTTTGATATATGTTGGTTACATTATGCGGATTATGGTATAGTGCAAATTTTTTTTATTCATCGAAGAAAGCATTCCGATTGTTATATTGGAAAATGCAACGAATGTGATCATCTTGATACATCTATGCAAATTCGTTTCTATTTGTATATTATTCTTTGCTTGATCCCATAGAAATGTCATGGTTTTCCTCACCCATTTTTACTACCATTTCAGGTTTCGAACATGAGAAAGTTCAATCAAATGCACATGGAAAGTAATTTGGAAGCGGCATTGGAATTTATTAGTAGATTATTTTAATAAAGTTGATCAAATTAGGTTTATGAATTTCTAATAATTGGTCGATTCAGGAATCACTTAACTTTGTTATGGTTATCATAGAATGAAATGTTTTGCTTGGTCAATAATTTTTTTTTTTTTTGTAAATCACTAATTTTGGGTGAAGGCTTGGTCCTTCATTTCTTAACAAATATGGCCGGTCAATCCCTAAGTTTTCAATATGGATATGGGTTATGACGACTGTCAGGAGAAATGAAAAAGATCGAGAGTATTCTCTAGACTGCACATGCAGCAGAATGATGCACTTTGGGGACTACCACTAGAACGAACTGTACTCCTATTAAGGTTCCATTTATAGTTCCATGTGTGTTCTTAGAACGGCGAGATTGAACTTGGAGTTGTGCCTCTTTGAATTGTAAAAATCGCCGGTTTGATTAATACCTATGTCCCCATCTGATGTTAACTTACCGAATCAAAATGCAAGTTGGCCTTCAAAGCGTTGGTCTCTAAAACGGTATGAGCGAGACCTGGTGTCGATCGTCTTCTTTCACGGAAGCCTTCGATTCTCCTCAGAGATCAATCAAAAACCAGAGCCGACCAAGTAAACTGGAAAACCCTCCGAGGGGAAAGCGGAGATGGTGGAAGGGGTGCAAGGAGAGAGCAAGAGGCGACCGGATGCCGTCCAGACGCAGGCGGTGATCGTGAGATCTCGCGAGAGAATTGGACGACGTCGTCGAGCAAATGGAGAGAGAGAGAACCACGCGACCTTAAAAACGCACACGAATCGGAGCAGAAAAAGCCGGTTGGATCCACCAGCTTCGATCATCGCTGCCGACGCCGTCCGAGACTCCGACTGGTTAGTTGAACAACCGATTGTGACCGATGATCGCTCCTCGCTGAGATAAAAGCTCTATGTTCTGTTTTGAGTGTCGCACGTGTGAAATAGAGACCGAGAGCTTTGTTGTTTGCTAGCAATGAAGATTGTTCACGTCCGAGATTATATTACTAACAACTGCGATTCGGTCTTGATGATCTCGTGCTGATTGGGTCGTGATTCTCGCTCTCTCGTTGCTGGACTGTGCCATTTCATCGAATGCACGTTAAGTGTCTGGTGAAATTCCTGAGCCGTATTAGTCTGAATACGGCTTTGAATTGACTGACATTGTCTTTGTCTGCTTGAATGATTCACCGTACCAGTTGGATAGGTTAAGTAGATCTAAATTGATATCCACTTTTGAGTCCAGTCTCGAATGTCTTGGTCTTGACCGGTACTCTAAGGCAGATAAACTTGACTCTCTGAAATTAGCTAAAAATGATGACATGCTGAATTGTAGATACTCTGTCGATGGTTGCTGGTGTGCTCATGAAGCATAGGCTGATAATGTAGACTAACACATTGTAGTGCAGATCCCGTTTGTTGTACAGATCTTTTTCTAATAACGAATTCCAAATCATGTCTTCTCTGCGAGTGAACTTGAATATGTGTTCAGTGGATGTAAAAATGCAATGTGAATTTGTGTTTGCATTCATGCTGGATTGTGGTTGTTGCTTGCTGGTTATATGTTATCTAATGATGCTGAGGTTTTACTTGGAGCTCTTGCATAAATAACTGGAAATTTCACCATGTACGGTTTATACCTTTATTCGTACAATGTGATGAAGATAATCACCCCATTTTTTTTATTTTCAAAGATTTTGAAAAGAAAATGTTATTTTTATTATGAATTGATTTAACTAGTGTCGTAGGAATGTTGTCGATAATCACCCCATATTCTTGTTATAATAAGTAACTTAATCCTCTGAGGACATCGGATTCTTTTATGCTGTTGATGTTCAGATGGGTTGTTGGAAGAGTCTTTTCTGGGCCCATGGCAGATCTAGGTTTTCCTGCAGTCAGATTGGTGATGCCATCATTTTTTATACCTCCTAAAAGCAAAACAATTATGTGGTGCCATTTGCTACTTTTGAAGGTGTCAATCTCACCACAAGCACCTGGTTGGGTGTGCTCTAGTTGCTGATGAATCAAAGGAGCCCTTCAAATGGTTGTTTGAGACATGGTTCAGGGCAATGTCTGGCTGCCATCCCAAGTTGATAATAGCTGATCATGATGATTCCATTCTGCTAGCGCCTAAACAGGTTTTTCCTTCGAGTCATCGTCGATTCTCAATGTGGCAAATCAAGACAAAAGAACGTGAGTATTTGAGTCCAGGGTGTCGCCTGAAGGAGAAGAAATTCAGAGGGAACCACTGGGAGCTTAAGAGAGCCTCGTTGTCTGTGCAGGTCGTGTGCACCTGAAGAAGAGAGAGAGAAGATGGTGACTGCCATGGATGAAGAGGATGTCACTTCTGAAGAGATGAGCAAGAGAGATCCTGATAGCTTTTCTTTTTTTCCCCTTTATGACTTCTGGTTTTGCCTGAATGTCCGAAGCTCTCTCTTTGAAAAAAAAAAAGGCTCATATATGCATAATTTCCAGGTAAAAGGAGCTGCGAACAGAGACATATATTGCAAACAGAGGTATATACACATGCAGACAGAGGCGCGTGCATACAGAGACTGTATATGTTCCTTGGCTTGAAGGTCACTGCTACTGCAGAAAATAGACAATCTAAGCATCAAATGATTGGTATCCTACTCGATTCAATGGATGAAATCAGATTGAGTCAGTTTTCTTACATCATCTAATCAATAGATCGCCAAAGGACAATGAAGGACAAAAATAAAACTGAACTTTCCTTGTCGAAATCAAAAATCAGCAAGCCGAAAGAGGAACTGATGCTGGAATGGCATCTGCGTTCGACCGAGAGGAAAAGGAAAGAAGAATCTCAATCTGTTCTTCTCTCAGGCGTTTCGTTAATCAACTTGTTAGCGCGGTGAAGGCACAAGGACAGAGCAACGTTTGGCACGGGAAAAAAGATCGTCATTTTGTTGCCGCCATATATAACTATGTAAGATAGTGTCATAGATTAAGAACGGATATGAGCTTTCTTGTCGGGATGGATAGCGCAATCACTTGCTTCCTTAACAACGGTTATTAAAATTTTATGCGACATTAATTCAATTAAATTTACTGCATATCTTGACATAGTAATTATCCGCTGATGAATTGCATCATTGCGAAAAGGAGGGAAACTTATATAGTTAAGTCTGGAGATTCTATCATTGTCAAATTTAGTACAACTCCTATATTGGTTGTCCTACTGTCATGGGGCAATGCAATATGTAAAATTTCTCAATTGTTTTACTTCTACGACATAAGATGTATGATTTTATAGTTTCGTTAAAGTCTTTAAATTACATATCTCTTGAAATTCATTTTTATTTATATTTAAATCATATGACTTCGCCCTTTACACAACTTTGATCTTAATATATTTGTTGATATGCATTTGTGTTTGTTACTGATATTACTAAATTTTTCCCTTATTTTTTGGTCCCTTTTCATGCTTGTTTGTATGTTCATTCGGAAAAATTATTTTGAGGAATCTCCAACGTCACATCACCTGTCTCTTGATTGAAATCACAAATGGCACTTTCACATGCAAAGTTAGTGTTCCTGCCTATATTCGCATTTCTGTAATAACTATTAAAATCGCATATTGCACTTTTAAGCGTTCTTATTCAAAGAATGTAATAATCGATTTTATCCTCTTGTGTGTAATCGAATTAATGTTATCGTGTATATGTGTATCGTGATATAGTTAAACATTTTAAGATATATCTTCCTCGGTAAAATTTATGGTGTTGTGTGTAGTCGAATTAATTTTTCTGTGTATATAAATCATGGTATGGTTAGACATATTGAAATATTTTGTCTCTATTTATTAACTATTGTACATATTCAATTTTATAGCATATATAAGAGTAATGTAATTGAGTATATGTATATCTGTTAATATTTGAAAATATTTTCCTTTAATTCTCACATTCTTGGCAAAGCTCTTAAATATTTATTTGAATAATGAATATACTCATTCCATTTTCTTAATCTCAAAAAAGTAAATTTTTCTGTAGTGTGTGTGTGTGTGTGTGTGTGTGTGTGTGTCTCATAGCTTTTAAATCACTTTAATTTTTATGAGGGTTAATAACACAAAAAAACTCTAAATTATGCTCACTGTAACATATATATCTTAAGCTTTTTTTAGTGTTAATAAAATCCTTAAACTTGCCCACTTTGACACAAATAATCCAATTTTTTTTTTTTTGTCATAAAAATTCCAAACTTATAACAGTGTAATAAATATGCACTGGATAGAACTAAAATAGAGAGTAAATATGTTACACATATGCAAGTTTGGGTTTTGTTGTAATATGAAAAAAGTCGAGGGTATTTGCGTTAAAATGAACAAGATAAGGTTTTTGGTGACACAAAAAAAAAAAAAGTTTAGGGTATTTGTGTATTTGTGTTATGATAGGGATAGTTTGGGTTTTTTTTTTTTTTTTTTTTTTTTTTTTTTGGTGATATTTTCCCTTCTTATAAATATTTATCATTTTGTAGCTACAATTCTATGGCAAAGTTAGGTCATTCACGCTACATGAAAATTCGGGATATGACTTATTGACTCACTATATCACTTGCTTGGAGCAGGACTTCACAACGTTTTCCATGTGGTTAGAGGAATATTACATCCCAAATAAATTAGTAAACTACCAATTTCTTCAAATTTTACGAACTCGGTTCATAAGTTACCAAAACTATAAGGAATTTATTGGTGGTTTAATAAATTACCAACTTCATCAAAATTTCACAATTAAAATTAGTAGATTACTCATTTTGTAAGGAAATTACCAATGTACAAATAAGTTACTAATTTACTTATCTTTTTAAATCTTACAAGTGTGGTTCGTAAGTTACTAATAATGTAATTAATTTACCAATATCATATTAATTAGTAAAACTTTGTTTGGAGGAAGAACGCTCTTCTTTTTTCAGGTACTGAAAAGGAAAAGGGGGGACTTAATGAACTTTGTGCATGGTTTGTTTAACCTGGTCAAAGTTAAGCTTGATGCCACGGGTTTGACCCTGTCTAGTTCCAAACTATCTAGTTCGGCTCCAACACTTCGAAGAGCCCCAAATGTCTTCTTTTGTTTGCCTTCTTTGCCCCTAATATTCGGTAACCAAGTCTATTCTTATCGTAAATCAATCAAGGCATTGTGAGGTGATGTCATAACACGTAAGTTGCGGAGCAATATTCCATAACAAAATTCATGAAGGAAAATAATTAATTTCATGAAATGTTGGAAGTTTTCTACTCAATTCTTGTAAAATTTTAAAGAAGTTGACAAAAAATTAATTTTGTGAAATGTTCGGAAATTCCTTACAAGGTTGGTATTTTTGTGTAAATATTAAAGATGTTGGTAATTTACTAATTTGTTAGGTGTTAGTAAATTCCTTATAGTGCTAGTATACTACTAGCAACAATGGTAGAATTTTAAAAGAAGTCGGTTGCTTACTAATTTGTTGGGATATAAGTAAATTTCTTGTAGGATTGATATTTTACTAAATTCACTTGTAACAGTTCAAAAAAGTTGATCGTGTTGGTGATATCCTAATAAGTAACCCGACATGTGCTAACACTTAAAATTTTGTTTTGCCAAATGATCTTTAAATAGGAACTTGCTTCTATTAAAAAAAAAAAGAGTTGATTTTCTCGCGTAAAATTCTCTTAAAGTTTTCTAGCCACGCGCCAAGTACCAATGGTTTCTGCTTTGTTGATAGTATTATCGATATTCTAATAAGTTCATATATCTGGTTAATTAAATATCAAGTTTTTGTGATTTAGATTGCCAAGGCATTTTGTACATTTTCTAAAATAGGATTAGTTTTTGGGAATCTGCTTTCTCAAAAAATAAAAAATAAAAAATAAAAATTATAATAGCAGATAAGAGGGAGCGATGGGATTTCTCCTTCTCGGCCAGTCACCACACGTACAGCCACCGCCAGCCACCACCAACCACCGCCAGTCGCCATTCTTCCATCTTCGGCCGCCACAAACGCACTTGGCACAATGTACAGCTGGAGGCCAACTCGGTGACCTCTGCTGGAGGAAAGTACAGACCCCTCTCTCTCTATCTCTCTCTCTCTCTATGTATATATATACTCGGATCCTCCATAGAGCATCGGATGAAAGATGGGTGCTAAACTCGGTGAATGCAAGGAGGAGAACCAGAGACAAACGATGAAGGATGCAATCGACAGACTCCACAACCTGATCGCGATGATGCTCCAGCGAACGCGACTCTTCTCTCTCTCTCTCTCTAGCTGGAACCGGAACACTCCTCCCTCCTGATTCAATTTTGGCAGGGCTTCAACCGACGCACCAGAGGCTCTGTTTTCGGATCCTTTATTCCCGCTGGTTCAGGAGCTTCCTCTCCGCGTTCCAATCTATGTCCATCCGTTGCTGAAGCTCCAGACGTTCGTTCTGCACTTCCGCGACCATCGTAGAAGCTCCAGTTTCGCCTAAAACCAATGTTGCAGAGGGGAGGCCTAGTGTCCCCATTTTTTTCTCTTCGTCGTTCTCGTCTTCTCATCTTTCGCGTCGAAACACTTCACAGTGGTGCTTCGTCCTCGCATACTTGTCCATGGCAACACACGCATATACGACGACACCGCTCGGAATCGTCAAATCTGCCTTGGACAACCCCACTGCATACTGCTCTGTTTGGCTGTGTGTTCGTGATTGATATCGTCGTTCGCTTGTTCGTCGCTAAACCTGAACTGGAGTTGAACTGGAATCAGCTCGGCGGCGTTTCAATTTACTAGGTCGTATCTTCCGCGATTAAACTCTAGATGTGATCTCAATTTATTCTAGAATTGCATCTTGACCTTTGCTCTGTTTTGCCGTCTTTTCATTGTACTGCCCTTCCGAATCATCACTGAGCCACTGTCACAAACGAGATTTACCGTTTCTTCTGTCCATAAGGTTGTATTTTAAAGACTGGTTCGAGAGTGATATGTTTGTGCACGGTGCGGTGGTGTCGAAGTATGGATGGTGCCATACTTTGAAAACATTCGAGTTACGGGTCGTACATTTTATTATCAACATTATCAGAAATTTATCAGCAATTTATCAGCAATTTCATAATCTATTAATTGCAAACAAATTTGTAAATTTTCGCTTAACCGGACCCTGGAATCGTCGAAGAAGTCCAACTGGCATGTCTTCTCATTCATATGTCAAGAGAAATCCTATCTTTCTTGAATTTTTTCATCTCCTCCCACCAATTGAACCGTCTTATTCAACAATAGAACAAATAAACAATGATACCGATGCTAACTTATCAATCATATTGGATCTAGCAAATAGCAAAAGTTATGATCTGCACTTCACAGGTTAATGAGAACACAGCAACAGCACAACCGAAGCAAACAGATAGCGCGAGACGCAGTAAAGAAATTGCTGCAAACGAGTGCAGAGGTGTTAACACTCAAGCCATAGATTTATCGCCGTCATCTCGGACGTTTTTCTGCAGGCGATCTCCATTGACAGTCACGGGAACACGGGGAAACACAGAGTAAAAAAAGCAACAGAAAGATGCATTCAGATTCAATCGTGATAGCAATGAAATGAATCTGCAGGCGATCTCCATTGACAGTCACGGGAACACGGGGAAACACAGAGTAAAAAAAGCAACAGAAAGATGCATTCAGATTCAATCGTGATAGCAATGAAATGTAAATGCAATCAAAGCTGTGCGTTACTAAAATGATTAATCTACATCAAAACGCCCTCAGATTGCACAAAAACATAAGCTATTTCGTAATGTGTGTCTTAGAGGTATTTTAACAAATAGTTTGTGTGCATCGAGAGCATTGAATCTGGTCACGAATTTCCAAGTAATTTTTCATCTAAAACTGACACTGGCATGACAATGTCGTCACATATCATCAGGAAACACTTTAGATTCTCAGTTATTTATGCATGAGTGATATGAACGCAGCTCGGTCTTGTATCTCTCAAGAACGACACAGAACTGGGGATGATGAAGTTACCAGGTTAACAGGACGAGGTAAAACAAATATGATGTTGTGAATTGAAATCAAATCTAGTAGAAGTAACTCAAGCGAGATCCAAGCACTTCGGTCTTCCCGGTAGGGAAACAAAGCAAAACAGAGAGGCCACTGCTTAAAGTTCAAGGCAGCGAACAGCAATGGTGGCAATAGCTATTATTCGCCTGAATTCGATGAATAAAGTTTGCAAAGTGAAATAAACCAATGAGATCGTTTGCTCCATACTCCCTGCGGCTTCAAAAAAAGGAAAAAAAAATGATTCTCTGTTTTCCGATCCTATCATGGCCCACCTTAAAGCATTCGGAGATGTGAGTGCGACGGTCAACGGCGACGATCGGCAGTGGCAAACATCGTCCAGAGGGTGATGGTGAATGAAATCGATGAAGGAGCCTCTGAAAATTCAGGAAGAGACCGAGAAACCGGTGTTACTGACTGTGCTGAAATTAGGAACGGAAGGAAGGTAAGAGGGAACTTAGCTTTTGCGGCGATCGAACAATGAAGAACTGAGTTCCGATCATCTGAGCATAACTGAGGAATGTTGGATTCAGGATTGGATATCGTTGAAGATTGGATCGACTTGGAATAGCCAGAATTCGCTGTTTTTGTAGGAGCTATGGAGTTCTAGAGAGCTAGCTATCCGTGAACTCAGTGTTATTGATTGTACTGAAATCAGGAACGAAAGGAAGTCTAATTGATTCGATTATTTTTAGAGTGAGAACCGAATGCATGAACGTGGGATTTCATGCACACCGTTCCTTCAGGCGGCTCGTGCCTTGAATCGACTTGGAATAGCCAGAATTCGCTGTTTTTGTAGGAGCTATGGAGTTCTAGAGAGCTAGCTATCCGTGAACTCAGTGTTATTGATTGTACTGAAATCAGGAACGAAAGGAAGTCTAATTGATTCGATTATTTTTAGAGTGAGAACCGAATGCATGAACGTGGGATTTCATGCACACCGTTCCTTCAGGCGGCTCGTGCCTTTCATCTAGAATTCAGATCGCAACACCGTTTTCTCTGTTAAACCCGAAAAGGAGAGTACTTCGGTTTGTGAAATTTTCCTGATTTTTGAAAATATTAGATTTTTTTGTTGTTTTTTTAGAGATTAGGGAAATTGTGGAAATTATGGATGATGATTTTCTCGACATTCAAAAATTTTCTAGTCAATGTGGTGTGTTCCAATATATATATAATTGTGGAAAATTCTAATTCATAGCCTTCGAAGAAAAAATTGTGAAAAGTAGGTGCAATTATTGAAGAAAAAAGTTAGCACGTGCAATATTTGCAAAAAATATATAATTAAAAATTTTCTAAAAAATATATAAATTATATTGTGCAAAGAATTATTATTTTTTTGGATTGTTCACACAGTTTTAGTAATTTTCGGGTCGTTGGGGGTGCATGTCGGGGCCATGGACTCGGAATTGAGGATAGGAGGGCATTCAAGTAATTTTCCATCGGAACAGGACTTTTTGGCCCAAGTTGATTCAGCCATTGTTTAGAATGACTAATTTCTATAAACGGTATTTAATTGTGTTTAAGGACCAAGGAAATCTAAGATTGAGTTCTGTGGCTTGAATTAGTGATTTAATTGAGGCGAGTAATTTCTACGACTATTATATTTTGTAAAATATTGCATGACATGATATGTCGAGAAAAAGCTATATTGTAACATGGCATGTATTTTTGAAGCATATTAATAAATATTAATTTTATGGCATACTCTTTTTAGATCAAGCATTGGATACTTTTGAGTCTATAATCTAGAAATATTTTAAGCTGAAATGCTATTTATGTATATAATGTGTGCATGAGCACACAAACCAATATTGTTTCGGGGCTCAATCTAGACCGATCTGATTTAAAATGTTTATTCATACCTGATGTGATTTTCGGGGCCTAACCGACAATATTTTTGGGTTTTATCATGTGGAGAAGTGTGACTATATGGTTTTTTGACATTGAGTTTGATATATGCCGATTATAGTACGTGGGTTTATGATATAGTGCGAATTTATGATTTATTGATGTAAGCATTCTACTTTTTACATGGGAAAATGCAATTGATGTGATCGTCTTGATATATCATCAATGCAAACTTGTTTTTAGAGGTACATTATTCTTTACTTTATCGCATAGGAGCAATGTCTGTCACTTATTGAGCCATGATTTTCCTCACCCATTTTTACTACCATTTCAAGTTTCACAAATGAGAAAGTTTAGTTGAATGCACATGAAGAGGGATTCTAGAGTGGAATTGGAATTTACAATAGACTATTTGAATAAACTTCATCAAATTTGATTTTTGAATTTCTAGTAATTGGTTAGTTCTTGATTCACTATACTCTGTTATAGTTTTCATCCAATGAAAGGTTTTGCTTAGTCTACACACACATATATATATATATATATATATTGGTTAAAAGGCTCGATTCTTCATTTTTTTTTTCTTTTTTTTTAAGTTGGATGGCCATTCCCTAAGTTCTAGATTGAATATGCAAATTGATGCGCTAAGGGACTATTACTTGAACAAACTTGACACATCTATAGTTTTCGATGCGTTCTTTGTAAAGGGAATGAACTTGGGAGTTATGTGAAAAGTTCATTGAATTGAACATCTTCCAATTTAATGGAGGAAATAATAAGATCAAATGCAAATTGGCTTTTGAAGAGATAAGCTCTAGACGATAGGGGATCTAGATAAACAAAAATTGCCTTATAGATCTCTTCACACACTAGGCCATACCACAACTTATACATTTTTGCAATGCACAATCCTATATTTAGGCATTTTATGTAGGTAACTCTGTTTTCATAAATATTAAAAGGATTACATGCAAGGGCAAAATGACGGACATACACCTCAAGTTTTTGGCATATAGAATTTGGACACAATATTTTAACATTTCTTTTTCCTATTTCCATGATATTGATTAGTTTGGAATATCCTTCAACTCAAAATCATAATTTTTCTTTATCTATTTCTAGAAGATGACTTATTTCTATTATCAAGTATGATTATCATTTTTATCCCCAAACATATTCCGTTTCTAATTCGGCTCTATTCAGTTCACACAATCAAACCTTTTTTGAATTTCCTATTTGATCATACTATTAGCTGCCTCTATCTCTTAATGTAATTTTTTTTAACAGTCTCTATTAATGACTAGTGGATAAGCTTTCTATTGTATTTAGTAACTTCCTCTATCGTACTTTTACATTCTCTATTTGCCGCCCCCAATGATCATCAATTATGCACTTCACACGTCTACTTTTGTTAAATTGCAACATGCTCACCGTTTTTTGACATCTTACTTTTTTACAGACTAATCGGACATGCATTTTTTTAACAAAAAAATTAATAAATATAGAATAGATAATAAAAAAACATTAAAAACAATAAACGATCAATGAAGGATCCCATCTATGGGTCCGGCCCACATTCATTCCATTTGGGCTCAAGGCAATCCAGCCCATCACCCCAAATTCACATACTCCCAACGCTAAAAAATTGGTGAAATCCAATCCCGTCGAGAAGAGCTCATGATCGTTTTCTTCCATGGAAGCCTTCAATTCCCTCAGAGATCATCACGACCAGCGCCGGATCGGAAATGGCGGGAGTCGCGCGAGAAGCGAGCAAGAGGCGACCGGATGCCGTCGGACGCATTGATCGTAAACTCTCGTGAGAACGGAGATAGCCTCTCGGCAGGAGAAGGATAACTGACCCGCACCTCAAACGCACGGGAATTGGAGCAGCAAAAAAGCCTGTCTCTCTCGATCCTCTTACGTGTTCCAGAAACTTCTCCGCCGCTGATCGGCGCCGGAAACCCACCGCTTACGTCACCACATCCGTGCTCTTCAAATCGTGATGTTCTCTCGCTCGAGCTTCGGATCCGTGTGCTCCATCGATGAACTCGAGTTTGTTGAACCAAGGAGAATTTCTTGAACCTTCGACAACTAGGAGCCTTCGAGCTCTCAATTTTTATTGAGCGTGGAAGTTCAGAACATCCCTCGATCGCTACAAAAGGATTAGAAAAGCTAAATTTGGAGCGTGCCTGTAATTTCTTTTCCAGCAGGCCTGCCTTTTGTAACTAGATAGAGGGCATCGAGTTGTTTTATGCGGATCCGAAATTAAGGGGATGCGAAATTTTGCATTCTGCTGCTACTTGTTGCTGGTTTTTTCTGTTTATCTCATCTCAGAAGACCGGGGTAAGGGAGAAGAAACATTGAGGAGAGAGAATGAATTGCTTAAAGTTTCCTTGGTTGTACATTCTGAGTCTCTGAGAAGCTGACCTGATATTAAAGAACCTCTAGACCTTTGCTTGAGTAATTTCCTCCAAGTGATCCGGTCTCTTGTGTGTGTGTGAGTGTGATGTAACGTTGGCAAATGGAATGGGAGACATGGGTGACTCTTGGTTTTGGTGCAAAAGTTAGGCAAGACAGCTGGTGGTCTGGCCTTTTAGTGAGCTAACCATAGTGAAGTAATAATGATATACATGAGTCACGGTGATTTGCATTTCAATTTTTCCTCACCTTGAATAATCTGACATGAACATAAAAGGAAAAGTGAAGTTCATCTAACAGAAACACCTGATTCAATATTCAATCACCCACACTACAGCACCTTTGTTGCGGTTGCAGAAAGTTACTCGGTGGATGTGATTTTCTATCTGGTAATGATTTTTCCAGCAATATTTGGAAATGCCATTTGACATATGTGACTGATCTCTTGTTTCATTTTTTGTATTTCATCTTATTTCTTGACCATACATTTTCTTTCCCTATGCAGCCTTAATGGGACATATCATAGCCGACAGCATTCTGTTTTTCGACGATGTTGACTGAACTGTGCTGAGTAACTCTTGTAGTACAGATTTGAGTACGAAGAGCAATACTGATGAAGACAATGCAAAATGAAATATCTCAGAGAAGTATAGTGGAAACTCAGTCATTGCTCGTGAATTGTTCTTTAAGATGCACGGGTGGCTCTTAAATGGATATCTGTCCATTACCACTTAAATATATGGGAAAACCATGGCAATCACAACTGTGCTGGCATAAGATTTGTCCTTATGGAAACAGAAATTAGCTTCTTCTAGCAATCTTGGCTACTGTCCAAGAGAAACCACAAGAAAATATTTGGCCGAGGGACCAAGTGGCGTATATGGCCGGCTTAGAGTTGAACTTGCTTGTGGGCAGTTAAGTAGCTCAGGGCTGCCATTTATATGTAGCTTAGACTACTGAGGCTGAAGCTGATGTACAACACCTGCAACGTGACAAGATTCAAAAATGTATGAATTGAGATTTGTCTGATCGTGTGCTTCATATAGTCCATGTTCATCTCATATATGACAACCTAGAAAAAAATTTAGGAACACTTTGGTAATTGGTATGGTATGTTGACATTATCTCCTATGCCTCGACTTGAAACCTTGAGCTTGAATATTATTTGAGATCTATACATGCCTAGTGCTTTGTAAAAATCATAGATCAAGAATAAATCATGTTCTCCCCAAGTTATATCCAGGTCACATTTTCTTTTTCAGTTGTGTAGTCTCAAGTAGGCTTGATAGACTTCAACTGAAGCTTGCTGAAATTATACAAAGAGAACAGAATTCTGATTATTTTCATGGATTTTTCTTTTTCTTTTAGGCTAGTCTATTTTGATTGTTGGGTCACTGTCCCCACATCTCTTTAAAAGCATCCTTGTAAAGCAGGGGACCAATGCCACAATAAGAAGAAAACTAAGTCCTTGTGCCACCCTGCTCATGAGAGCGTATAGGGTATAATTATTAGTCCAAAATCCTGAATGATGACAGAATCATGAAAAAGACAACAAAACAACTGTAGCTAGAGTTTTACGTGGTTGTGAAATCACAAACTAAGTAAAAGTTTTGAGCGGAAAGAATAAGAAATTGAAGGGGCATTGAAGCATGTTTCGGTGAAGCTTTTTCCTAAAGTTGCATCTGCAGCTTGCATAGGGCATCTCTCGAGAAAGGTATTACCTGCTTGTCCAAATTTTTCTAGGCTAGGATAGTCTAAGACTTTGGAGCGATCTGTTTGTGCTTCATTTTCTCTTCATTTTTCTTTACCTTTTAAAACGGGAGTAGCAACATAAATAGTTTCTAAGTTCAGTTGTTCTAATTTTACTTTATAATTTTATAGGAATTTGTACGAGTTACGACTGTGGCCTTCTTAGAGTAATTGAATAGGTAAGTCATTATCTCAAGGTTGTCAAGATGATTACAATAATTACTTTTCCGAAGGAAATGGCCCAAGTCCCACTGAATGCCTCTCTTTGGGATTATCCCTAGTCACCTCTTACCATGGAAATTGTTGGATGTGCTCAATGGGGAGACTATCATGAGCCCGTTGGATTAGTCAGGTGTATAGAATGCCTAACACCAAATTACAGAACAGTATAGAGAATCGGCAAGAAACGTATTTCTTAATTTTTTCAACTCTACAATCCTATGAAGCATGTAATTTGTCGCAAGCATCATTACTAATGTCGGCCAATGGCATTACTATTTTTTCTCGGTTTGGCCGCTGTAATCTTGAGCTGTGTCAAAGTGAAAGTTTTCTGCTTCATAGGATTTGGCCTAAATTTTGATGACATAATAATGCTTGAGATGGTCTAATTCGATATTTACAGTCACCCTTTCACCTGAGTGATTAAGTCCTACGAAAACACGGTGGATAGTTAATGAACATGGTAAAGCACCGACACATCATAGATTAAAATTATAGTGCTTTTGGGGGTTGGCGGTAGGGACGAGACCCGGTGTCAAACTGTGGAAGTAGCAAAAGAGAAAAAGGTGAAGTTTCTATTCGTACACGACAATATTGTAGGGTGAATGAGCTCTTGATAAAGTTGGTCACGCTTGTTGACAGAGAACTCATTAATGAAGTTAGCAGGCTTACTAATTTTAGTACCTGAAGGAGGAATTACACGCTCTCATGCATCATGTACGATTTTACCGTCCTTTCTGAATTCATACTGTTATGCCAATCAAGTACTGCATTATTTACATCTTCGAATTCTACGATTGACTTACTGCACTCTCTTCATCTTCTGCTGCATAATTGATTATAAAAAATAACTCGTATCCAAAGAAAAACACGTACTCTCTCTCTCTCCATCCCCCACCTCCCTTCCAATATGCGCAACTTTGCTGTTGTTATGTGATATGATACTAAATTTTTGCGACCATTATGAAGAAATATTGCACATAAATTAGGAAAATAAGCAAAGAAGTTTCTTTTTCCTTGGGCCCATAACTTCGATACAAGGTATGACACCTACAGATGTAAATAGACTTGCGCAAGGATGAATTTATTCCCCTGCTGCTAAAACTACGACCTGAAAAATCGTATCACTAATTCACCATTGCTCTGAGGCGAATTCTACTGCACACGACAGCTTCCTTTAAGTCGATGCCAGCATGATGATACAAAATGATGCAGATCAATAGATGGGCTTTAGCAACTGCAGAAAACATGATATCTGTAGAAAATTTTGGGTACTACAAGACTAATCATGACCAGTAGTCTCACTTTTCATGTTGGTCCTTCCACCTTATCACATAATGTCACTGTCACACTCTAATTTTTGTGCAAGAAAAGGGGAGTGACATGGCTGTCTTTCAAGAGAAGGACAAAGCCAATCTAGCCAGAGACCAACCACACCTAAAACATACATATCTTGGCCGAAAGCTAATACCAAAAGAATATAGCCCAATAATCCACACAAACAAAGCTGTTACTCCCATGCGTCATGAGGTAGGGACCTGAATGGTTAAAAAAACGAAGTGAGCAAACTACAACAAAGCAAGTGATAATTATCTATTGGAATGGGCACCAACTATGCACATTTTACAGCCATCACCTATATAAAAACATTTAACCAAACTTGCCATGACCTTTGGGTCTTGGCTCTTGGCTCTTTGGGTCTCTTCGTTGGTTTTGTTTGTTCCAGCACCCTTCCACTCACCATGACCTTTGTCATTTTGAGTGTAAGTTTTTGGTGCCGGATTTCTCTTGTATAGTTGGTTTAAGCTCAATATATTTCTTACTTTACCAAAAAAAAAAAAAAAAACATTTAACCAAACTTACACAGCGAAAGCAACATATTTGGAGTAGATCAAGATATTTACTCACAGCAAAGCAATTCAACATAAAACAGAACTAGACAAGGCATCAATTATCAATTGATCAATCTCTCGCCCAATGTCATACACTCAGCCATGTTTATTCTCTTGGCCCTCAACCAAGTTTTCCCCCTTGTTATAGGTCTCATTCTATTATTAGCCAGTGGCTGAGACCACGTAAGAGATCCTAAAAACAGTGAGTATACCCAATAACGACTACCCCCAACCAGGGATTCCGTGTAGTAACAAGGGCACAAGAATCCAACAATATCTCTCTCCCTCAACTATAGAACAATTCTACAATGCACTTCGTTAACAAATTCACAAACTCCACCATATGGCACTTTCCCAAAACATCTCACTGCTACAAACTATTTCGGAAATCATTTCTCACTTACTTTTTGTGGGAGTCAACCAAATGACAAGCAACTCCAAGTGATGAAAAGGGTGTTTAACGTCTGATCAGGCTTTTATTAAGCAAATACTCCAAACACTTTCACTTTCTTTCCTAACACTATGTTATGGTTCTATGCTTTTTCTTATACCATATATATTCTAAGTTTATGGTTCGTCAAGAAATTAAGTGTCTGAATGCTGTAAGAACATGTCTGGGTGCACTTATTCTGTTCGCTGTAAATGGTATTCCATTATTTTCCTGAGCAAGCAAATGTAATTTCACCTTGAGAAGGTATCTCGAACACCACATATGATCTCCTGCTTCAATTCCCATACTTGGTCCTACTTGGTATTCCCACTGCACGATAGAAGCGAGTGTTGATGGCAACAGTTCTGTGTTTCTTTTTCATAAAAACATGCAAGATGGAGCCGAGAGGTTACTTGGCCTGGCATCACCTTTTCATTGGTGCCATTAATGTTGATTCCAGCATATAGCAAGCCCTGTAGCAAGCAGTCTCGGTTGAATGACTTATCAGCCCTTAAATGAACATAAAATCTCATATCAAAATATAGATTTGCTTACCAACTTAAGCATATAATCCAACTATACAGAGGGAAATTCATTGTGAAACAATTTCTCACTTGGGGACCTGGATATCCTCCAACAGGCCAACCAATGGCCATAGAACATTTGTCTACAGTAAGGTTTTTTCTTGCTCAATCCCATACCTAATGTAAACATTTAGCCAAAAGTTTGGGTTACTGTGAATTTCAGCAGCCCAGGAACATTTGTTTGCTGAGATTGGCTTGCCAGCTCGTGTGTATGAATCGCAAATAACCTACAAACAAACAATAATTCTCCATAAACTATTTGATTCGTCCTTTCTCATTTCATCAGCCTGTTCGGATGATCTGATGGATGAACAACTTTTGACAACATAATACTCGTTTAGTAGATGACTACCAAGATATTGTTGCCACCTCAGAAAGGATCATTGAAAATTGCCTGAGGGCTGTTACAAAATCAAGAACTTAATGGAATGATGCGAAGGTAAATATAGTGAGACAGTTTGGGTTTATGTCGTCTTACTATGAGATCACTTCACTATCCTCCCCTGGAGCTTGACCTGTACTTGATTTATTGAAGTTCCACTGGGAAGTTCAAAAGGGTGCCCAACAGGTCTCAGGATTGTCTGATTATTCAAGACTCAATAGATCAGTAGCATGTAGCATGTATACAGAAAAACGCTACATATTTCATTGTCACCATTCATACCCTCAATTTGCTGCGCAGCTCTATGCCAAAACCTCCAATCCTGTCCCATTGTTAGACTAACATCAAAATGTGAAACAAGATTTGCTAAAGTAGAAATTGGGAAAAAAAAGAAAATTCACTTGTTGAATGTGCATAAAACACGACATACTTATAGTATTGTTCGTCTTTTTGTGCACTGCACTTAAAAGGTTTTAGGCATTAAAGCATACCGAATGTACTCTACAATTATCGTTTTGGTGTAGGGCATGACATCCACATTAAGAAGACTCTTGAGCCTGTAATAGTATTGTTCTCAGACTTCAAAGCATACACCCTGAACTTTGAAAAGCTCTTGTTGTCTCCACTCTCGAGCCTGTAATAGTATTGTTCTCAGACATCCATGTTATAGTTCTATGCTTTTTCTTATACCATACATACACTAAGTTTATGGTTTGTCAAAAAATTAAGTATCTGAATACTGTAAGAACATGTCTGTGTGCACTGATTCTGTTCGCCGTAAATGGTATTCCATTATCTTCCTGTATTATACCTCGAGAAGGTATCTTGAACACCATATATGATCTCCTGCTTCAATTCACATGCTTGGTCCTACTTGGTATTCCCACTGCAGGATAGAAGCCAGAATTGATGACAACGGTTCCATGTTTCTTTCTCATAAAACAAGCAAGATGGAGCCAAGAGATTACCTGGCCTGGCATCACCTCTCCAATTGGTACCACTAATGTTGATACCAGCATATAGCAAGCCTTGTAGTGAGCAGTCTTGGTCAAATGACTTATCAGCCCCTAAATGAACATAAATCTCATATCAAATTATAGATTTGCTCACCAACTTAAGTGTATAATCCAACTATACATAGGGAAATTCATTGTGAAACAATTTCTCACTTGAGGACCGGGATATCCTCCAACAGGCCAACCCAATGGCCATAGAACATTTGTCTACAGTAGGGTTTTTTCTTGCTCAATCCCATACCTAATGTGAACATTTAGCCAAAAGTCATGAACTTCTCCATTTCAAAACTTTCTAATTCCTGATAGAAAAGTCATGTTTTTGGATCTCCGGCCATAAAACTGCATTGACAACCATTGGGTTACCGTAAATTTCAGCAGCCCCGACACATTTGTTTGTTGAGATAGGCTTGCCAGCTAGTGTGTATGATTCGCAAATGACAACACAATACTTGTTTCATGGATGATTATCATGATATTGATGCCACCTCAGAAAGGATCCTTGGGAATTGCTTGAGGGCTGTTAAAAAATCAAGAACTTGATGGAAAATGATATGAAGGTAAAATTAATAAGACAGTTTTGGGTTTATGTCATCTTACTACAAGATCACTTCAATATCCTCCCATGGAGCTTGATCTATCGTCGTTTCCACTTGGAAAGTTTAGACGGGTGTTCAATGGGTCTAGAGATTGTCTAATTATTCAAGAATTAATAAGTCAATAGCATGTAGCACGTAAAAATGAAAAACACAACATGTTTTGTTGTCGCCATTCATTCCCTGATTTGCCACGCAGATTTATGCTAGAACCTTGGATCCTCTCATAGTTAGACTAATATCAAAATGTGAAACAAGATATGATAATATATAAATGATAAAGAAAAAAGGTGTCACTTGTTGAATGTGAATAAACGTATGACATACTTATTCTGATTGTAAATTGAAGAAAAATGCAAACTTATAATCTTGGTACAGTATAGTTCTGGTATTGTTCATTTTTCTCATGCACCAGACTAAAGGTTTTAGGCATCAAAGCATACCGAATATATTCTGCAATCATCTTATCAGTGCAAGGCGTCCAAGCTGAGAAGACACTGGAGCCTATAATAGTATTGTTCTTGGACTTAAGAGCATACACCCGAACTTAGAAAAGCTCTTGGTGTTTCTGTGTTTCCACTCTGCTTCTGTTTTAGCAAGAAGTACTCCATGTTGTTGCCATCACAGGATCGGTGGTCAGTGAGTTCTTTGTGATCCTCATCTGGCATTTTGCCGCCGGTGCCAAATCCGAGCCATTTCTGCCTAGTTTGAAAAATATAGCAGGGTGGGTAATAGACATATCTACTGAAGCAAAAAACCTGGGAGCTTAATCACATCGAAGATAGTTCAAACGACAAGCTCTGTTTGTATGACTTGGCCTTCCAGTATGCATGAGAGTATAGTATTGAAAAGATAAAAGAATGGACTAGGTACTTCAAAGAAAGGATCTCTTTAGGAAGTGCCAGACCACTTTTTGAAGACTAGTTTCAAGTAGGAAAAACTTACATTTTTGAAGCATAAATAGCAAGTCTTATTGATTACCCTAAGTATGCTGCCACTTTCTCTTTGAAAAATAAACTAAAAACGGTGGCATAACTATACTTGTCTTTTTAGAACCATTTCAAGGTTATTCTCAGGCACCGTTCCACCTTACCAAGGATCAATCAGCAAACATGTTATTTTGATAGTTCAATATATCTAATGGATGATGAACTCGTGAATCTTGACAGCGCACCTAATTCTTTCCTCTCACAATCAGAAGGCAATCACAATGAAGTACTTTTTTTCTCTCACAAACCTTGCGTAATCGCAAATTACCCTTGCCAACAGCTTTGGCGAAAATATCCATCAGATATCGCTGTGGCAGAGCAAGACTACCGAACACAGCAGTAACCAGAATGACTAATTGAAGTCACGGAACAAGAAAAATCTAAGACGAGAGTGGATATAAGAGAAACTGATTCCACACGAGATCCACAGCATAAGACTTAACATTGGTAGCGATTGATATAGTCATCAAGAGAAACAACAACAATGACTACAACTTCATTCATTCATTATGCCTCACACAGCACACATTTCTTTCGCAAACATTGTTGTCGACAAGAGACAAAACAACATGTCGATTGTCAACCAAACAAAACGTGCAGGACAACCGTGCTGAGATCAAAATGGAGAAGTGACAGATACGGCCTCTTTTAATTTCAAAACATTTACTCGATTGCTTAAGGCGGTGCTCAAAATTGGCAAAAGGATTTTACCTGAGAACCCCTGCAGAATGGCTGAACAGCAAATCGAGAGCGTCCATTGTGGTCAAATGCTAAAGATCACCTTCGCTGTCCTCCCCTCGAGCAGAAATATACCCTTGCGAAATCAATCGCTGGATGAGACGAAGTACGAATTTTTTCTCATTTTTTTCTCGCACTCTTCTAAATGAAGCGATGTGCCCAAACCTTTTAGCGATTTTTTTCATGTCCCTCCCCAAATCAAATCGAGTATGGAAACATGATATCCGAAAATTAAAAATGCAAAAATCTGGGAAACAAGGTCCCACGTACCTTCAGTGAAGAAAATTAGCGCATGATCTAATATCCAATTTCTATGTTCGGGATATGAGCAATCTTGTCCCAGTCCTCGCCTGCTTGTCTTTCGCATCTCTTCTGCAATTCTATGCAACCTGAGATTCGTAGGTGAGTAAGGGATGTGAGCCTTCGCATTGCTTCAGGGAATGATGTCAAGAAGGGGCAATAGACAATGGTGAGATTTTGAAGTGATTGAAGGGCCTCGATCTGCCCTGGTATATCCTTCAAATTGCAATAACCCAAAATACAAAGACGCTCGAGATTGCGGGCCTGTAGAAGCCACTGTGGGAGAGATGTCAGTATGGGAAGCTCATCGAAATCCACGTAGCGGAGACTTGGAAGGCATCCATGGAAATCCAAGATGTTGCCGCTTTCGTCTTTGGATATATCCAGCTCCTCACATTTCTCGATTTGCTCTGATAATTCCTTAAAATTGGGGCACTGAGAAATTTTGAGACTCTCGAGACTGCGGAGTTGTAGAATCCACTGTGGGAGAGATGTTAGTTTGGGAAGTTCTCTGATGTCCACGGAACGAAGACTCTAAAGGCTTCCATGGAAATCCAAGATGTTGCCGCTTTCGTCTTTGGATATATCCAGTTCCACACATTTCCAGATATCGAGATCCACGAGGCTCGATAGATGTCGCATACCTTGCGAGAGGGAAGTCAACTGCCAACAATAATTGATTCTAAGAAATTCAAGGGAAATGAGACTTTGGAAACCCTCCTCAGGCAAACTTTCTGGAAACTTTGTCAATTGGATGTTTAGTCTCTTCAACTTATTAAGGCCAAGCATCATCTGATTTATCAACAACGCTCCATTGGCTGATCTCATAACTAACACCTCAAGATGAGGAGTTAGTGGCATGGCTTTTAATTTTTTACAGTCTTTGATCTCCAATTCCAATAGACTAGGAAATGATGCTGTTGAAGGGCATGATTGGTCCGACTCGATACATTCCAATTTAGGTAGATCCTCAATACATAAAGACTTGAGGAGAGGTAGTTTGCCCAATGGGGGGAGACGTTTCCATCTTTCGCAACTCACAAAGCGTACCTTAACTAAATGTGGCAAGGAAGATACAAGGCTATCCATCATCCACCTGGGAAAGCTCTCACCTTCATAGCCCAGCATTGTCAACTCTTGAAGATTTGAGGGCGGCCTCAGTCCATCCAATAGCACTTCATCTCTATTCGCAATTTTTGGATCATCAGTATTGAAACGAAGTTCCAAAGATTCCAGAGAATGCTTCCCCATCAAGTTTGCATCCCTGCATTCTACTTCCGCATTTGTTTCGTATCTCAAATTTGTAATTGAAAGTCTTCCCCGGATGTTATTAAGCCCCTTTAGCTCCCCAAGTCCGCAATAATTCTTGGCACGAGCTTTATCTTCGGGCAAAATGAAGTGCGTTAGCCTATGTAGAGAACTCAACTCCCCTATTCCACGTGGCAAATAACCAAGTTCCCAACAACCATCTATGTCTAGATTCCGAAGGCTGACTAACTTCCTTATACCCCTTGGCAATTCTTCAAGGGCATGACAATCGTGGAGATTAAGTGTTTGCAAATTATGCAATCTCGTGATGGAGTTAGGAAGCCTTTTGAGTGCATCATTTCTAGAGAGATCGAGCTATGTAAGATGCTTCAACTTACAAATGAACCTTGGCAACTTCTCGACATTTGCCGCATGTAGATCTAAGATGCGCAACCTCTTGAAACTTTGAATGAGTTGGCATAGATCTGCTTGACTTAGTGGTTCCCTTCCCCAATATTCAGTAATGGACAAAAATGTTCTAAGTGCACTTGCTTTCGAGCATGAGATTAGAATTTTACCCATCAAATTGGAAGTTGAATCACGAGATATGTGACGAGTTCTTTCATGTATGGGTTTTGTATCATCCCATGCCGCCCAATACTCGGTCCCTGCAACCAAGCAGGCTAGATCATGCATCAAATCATGCATCTTGCAAGTCCCCTTGTCCTCTTGAAATTCTTGGAAGAAGTTGCTATAAAGTAGATACATGAAATATCCATGAGCAATGTCTTCTAAATGCGGACTTCCACTTGATGGTTGGATAAATCCTTCTGCCATCCAAAGATCGACCAAAGTCTGCTTTTCTATCTTATAATCTTTGGGAAACAATGAACAAAACGCAAAACATTGTTTCAAATGGGAAGGAAGATGGTCATAACTTAGCTTCAGAACCGATTTTATGCGGTCTTCCCTTCGAGACACTTCCGGGAGCTCATAATCTTTGAAATGTAACCATTCGCGTTTAGTTTTCTTAAATAATAGTAAACTCCCAACAGTTCGAATAATTAATGGAACACCGGAGCACTTTCTAACTATATCTTCACCAATAACTAGCATGTCAGGATCTTGTATATCCTCTTTTTTTCGAAAAGCCAGTTGCATTAATAAATCAAAAGACACATTTTCAGATAATTCCCCGAGAGTATGAGGCGGAGCAGTGCAGGTGAGGTTGGCAACCAAAGGCAGTCGTGTGGTTATAAGGATCTTGCTTCCTCTAGCACCTCCCACCAACAAATTTTTCAAGCTTAGCCATTCTTCCTGTTCTTCATTCCACAAGTCATCTAAAACTAAGAGATATCTCTTTCCATCAATTTCTGTCCTTAGATCACGTTGCAACTGTTCCATTGTAGCCTCGTTGGGTCCTCTTTGCTTTATACAATTTAGGATATTTGTGACTATTTTTTTCACGCCAAAGTCATTCGAGACACAGACCCAAATTTTCAAGTGAAAGTGTTTCCTTACCATCTCATCATTAAATACGCATTGAGCAAGAGCCGTTTTTCCACAACCACCAATACCAACTATTGGAAGGATGGAAACGTCCTCTGTCACGTTTGGGTCTAGCACAAATTCCATGACCATATTCTTATCATTATCTCTCCCTATAATAACTCCCTCTGGCATAAACGAATGCATCTCTTCTCTCTTCTTCTGCTCTCTCTCTACTTGTGAATCCACGGGGCGCTCATCCAAGTGGAATTTCCTACGAGTGTTAATGTCTTCTATTTTTTTCCTCACTGCTCTTACTTTGGAACTCATCTTCAAATTAAAAGCGAGCTGGTTTGAACTTGAGAAAAATGTCCTTACCTCCTTCATCATTTCATTGTGACCCCTTAGTTCTCGTTGCATAGCTTGTATATTGAATTCTTCAAGCACGTCCTGTGCATCATAGAAAGCTTCTTTCAATTTATCAACCCAATCTTTGATTTGGGGACTCCGGTGGTATTGCTCTTCTGCATGGTCTAGTACAGACTTAAGAGTGGAGACAGTGTCCCCAAGCGCCTCGAGTTCATGATTGACGCCCCATAACATTCCAACGTTATCTAGTGCTTGAGGAACCAGATAAGCAACGATCTTTCCAGCAATACCGACGATGATAGCTTCCGCCATTTTGGTTCTCTCTATCTCTCTGTGGATAGGAAGATATTAGTCTAGTCGGTCCAAGGCTAGAGACTTCTCACGACATGTATAACAAGTTAATGCCGATGCTCACCTAAGACTGGCAAATCGAAAGCTTGACAAAACTAATTATCAACTTACATGACTGACTTTACCTATCATACATAGGAGTTCGGGTCATCCATGCAAGTCTAAATAACATATGTGGACCCACCGAGTTCGCATCCAATGCCCACAAGAACACTTCCATATTTTCAAAGGCTTCATTCTTTACCTTTTTGTCAAAAGATGACCTATCATTCTTTATACTCTCGGGATGGCTTTAATGGATGACAAAGTTTGTAACAAAACTTACGTTATAAACCTAGGAAATATTAGTTTGCTGTGATTCGGGTACTCTGAGATGTGACCTACGATTAACTAGTTATTGATATATATGTGCATATACGATTATAAATATGCAATGCACATTAGCATAGGGATTCTATATGTGAAATTAGAAAGTTCTATGCTTAGGTAACATGATGGATTTGTTTACATTTTGATGCCAACATTACACCTCTCAATTCAAAACTCTCCTTCATATTGTCACATGACATTATTGCTATTATATTACTAAAACAATACGGTTGATCAGGAAGTTCACTCTCCTTGCTGATCTCTCAAAATTATTTGCTTCCTAAGAATAAATGCTTCTACATTTTTTTGTCTTCCTTTACTGTTTCCTATTCTCGAAATAATTTTTTTTTTTTAAAATGCCTTAAAAGGATTTATTCCCATAATAGGCAATTTCAAAACTTGCACATTTATGCAATGTAAAATCCTATCTTTAGGGATTTTAAAAAAAATTCCCGTGCAAGGGCAAAATGACAGACATACCTCTCATTTTTTCTAGCATATATCATATGCACACAATCTCTTATTTTTCAGTTTCTTATTGTAACCATATTGATTAGTTTAGAATCGTTCACTTAATTCAAATTTGTAGCTTTTCTTTAACAATTACTATAAGAAAAGTCATCTCTCTTGTCTTTTAAGTCGGGCTCTTATTTCTATTCCCTAACATATGCTTCTTCTCATTTAGCTCTATTCAATATACACAATCAAATCTTTGTTGAATTTACTATTTAATCATACTATTAGCTTGCCTCTATCTTTTAATCTAAAGTTATTTTTTGCCTTTTATATTAATGACTAATAGACAGGCTGTTCTTATTTCCTTTATTTCGATTCAAATTCAAAAGATCGCACCGACGTTTATTATTCATTTTACATATAAAAAATGCAACAACTATTTATCTTATCATGATAATAATCGTTTGTTTTTCATAAGAAGTATGACTAGTCTTCTGAATAATTCATTATACACCGTCACGCATCTACTTTTGTTAAATTGCGACATGCTCATCCTCCCACCAGTAATAGGAACAGTCTTAATCATTATTTTTTAATGCATTCTTCTCTATGCATGACAATCCTTTTTGCATACTTCAATGAATTCTCATGTCGGGTTTGTTTAATATTTCATAAATATATTATTCCTTTATGCAATTTCATAAATTTACTAACAAATGTTATTATCAAGGACTTATTACACATGATTACACACGAGCATTGCGCTTGAAATGAGACTAAATTGAAAAAAGAAAAAGAAAAAAACAAGCATTTAGTTGTTTTGCTGGGGCTTGTGAAAGTGTAGAGCTTGAAATCCACCACGCTGGCTGCGGAAGGACCAACTTAAGATGTTGAAAATAGGAATTCTCATCATCCACGCATATTACAAGAGTGAAGCCTAAATCAATATGTATATGGAGCCCCATCAAAGTCGGGTCCGAGGTCCGTAATTATTATCTAAGATTTTACGTGCTTCTTGTGTTTACTCGTCTAACATGCTCTCAGAGGCAATGAAATTACTAGTGAATACAAATCAGTGATCCTATAGTTCATAAAACAATAAACCGATGCATGCATGGTGAAAATAACTGAGAGCGAAATTACCAGCAGTACGGATGATACCGAAGGATCGAATTTGACAGCGGCGGGCCTGAATGAAATACAAGCAACGAGATAAGAAACGATGAAGAAATGGTTCCTGAGTGCTGCCTGCATTTATGCTCGTCGCACATCATAGAGAGAAAGAAAGGAGGAACATTCCTTTCTTATGTTGACACAACAAGGAAACTTGGGAATTAATCCCTTTCTTTGCCCCCTCAGTTACCGTTACCACGAGAAAGGGATTTCTTTGCATTTTCATTCTTGCAAAGGGGTCGCGTCTGATTACTTTCTTTAATTCGACATAATGGTTCTTTCATATCCAATAATCATATTTTAGCATGAACAGTGTAAGCGTCAAAAGTGAAATGTTCAAGTGTAAAACCCAAAATGTTGGCAAGTATTTAATCTTCCAAGGATAAAAACTCCAACCATCTACGGAAGCCCAAATAGGAAATGCATATTGGTTTGTCTAAGATGTTTGGTGATTCCTTTGTTTACTAGTCTAACGTGCTTGCAAAGGCAATGGAAATGCTGGTGTTGAAGTTATCGAAATACTTATTCAGCAGATTGATTCTATCTAACAATTTGTCTAACAGTCCCGAGACCCAGAAGCAGACGAGATTTGTGAAATGAAATTGCGTCTCCAAGGACAAGCACTTTTATTTTTTCAAATGCTTCATCCTTTATTTTTATCTTTATTTTTTTAGAAGATGACCAATAATTCTTCTTGGGATTAATTTGAGGTATGACAAAGTCGGTATTAAAGCTTACGTTATAAACCTAGAAAATTTTCGTTCGCTTTAATTTTCCTCTGCAAGATCGTACCTGTCAGAGGACAAGACAAATGAAAATATTGAGTCTAAGGTCCACTTTCCTTGTCAATTTGTGCACAATCTCGTCTGAAACTCTATATCAAGCCACTTTTCTGATTAGTGTTACACTCAAGTTCTATTCTATATCACATCGAGCAAGTAAGACACATGCACTCCAACACATAACCTATTCTGCACGAAGAAAAAAAAAATATAGAGTGGCGATCATTTGAAATCCGGTCCAATTATGAGTAATAGCACAAGTCCTAACATGAAACTGAAGATTTCACAAAGCATTTGGCAAGATGCTTGAGATCTCCAATAAGGATTGCAGGTGTCGCATGTTCTTATTCACTCCTAATCTCGATTAGTTGTTGGATTTGGTCACTCTGCCTTCCATGTTAGTTGCATGTTCAAAATTTCTATGGGTACCAATTCAATTATATGCCGTTCCTTTTTTTTTCTAACCTTCCTTGTTGGCTAGGATTTTCAAAAATAAGCCTTTAGTTGTTACAGGTTATTTCACACGAGACAAGATTAAAAAATAAAACAAAAATAAGCCTTTAGTCTTGCGAAAGTGTGGACCTTCAAATCCGTCGGGGGAGGTGGACCAACTTGATTTGTTGAAGATAAGAATTCTCATCTTTTACGCAGATCACAAGATAAGGCCTAAGACAATATGCATACGGGACCCACCGCAGTCAGGTCCAAGGTTCGTGAACAGTTTGTCGTAGATTGTGCGTGCTTCTAGTGTTAACTAGTCTAACATGCTTGCAAAGGCAAATGAAAATTCTGGTGAAAACAAATCACTGATCTTATGGTTCTTAAAACAATAATCCGGTGCATGCATGGTGAAAATAACTTAGAGAGCGAAATTACCAGGAGCACCGGTGATACTGAAGGACCGAATTTGACAGCAGCAAGCCCGAATGAAATGCAAGCAACAAGATAAGAAATAGTGAAGGAATGGTTCTTGAGTGCGGCTTGCATGTGTCCTTGCTGCACATTATATAGAGAAAGAAAAGAGGAACATTCCTTTCTTATGTCGACACAAGAAGGAAACTTGGGAATTGATCCCTTTCTTTGCCTCCTCAGTTACCATTAACACAAGAAAGGGATTTCTTTGCATTTCATTCTCGCAAAAGGGGTCACGTCTGATTACTTTCTTTTGTTCGACAGAATGATTCTAATTTCTTTCATATGGAATAATCATATTTTAGTAGGAACAGTTTTAGCGCTAAAAGTGAAATGTTCTTAGTTACAAACCAAAACATTGACGAGTATTTGATATTCCAAGAAATCTCGCAATGGCTAAGCTGGTTGTAAAAAGGTTGAAAAAGTTATATCTTTCTTATTGGATGGCCTTCCCAATCCCTTTTTCTTTAATCACCATGGAAATATTATCTAATCAAAGTTTTGTCCTTTTCCTTTCCTATATTATAAATATAGATATATTGATTTTAATAATTAGGCACTCTTTATAGAATTATTTTATTCTTACGATTCGATTGAGTATTACTATATTGTTTTTCCGTATTTCGTTAATGCATTTCCTAAATTCATGAGATTAGACCTTGCCTTTCTTTTTCTTTTGGTTAGGTATACTTATGCGCTAGTCTCAATCCCCATTGGCAGGCAAAGCCTATGCCATACTGTTCATTATGGTATTAAAAATTTTCCTGAACATTGCGAGATTATAATTGTAGCAAATTGTATGGCAATAATTTCATACATAAAGTTATATATTTTATTAGGGTTGGTTTTGAGCCGATTCAACCTTTAATGAGAAACCTATTAGGTCCAAGCCCGTGTCCAAATATTTTACATGGAAACTGACCTTATCAGGTCGATTTTATGCCGGATCGCATGGGGGATCTTTTAATCAACTCGTTGCTCACCCCTAGTAAAAATGACCGTCTCATGCTTTAATGGGCACATATATTTGGTTTTTTGATAATTATCTACCAAGTGATCCCATAAAGCAAGACATACAGGTTGGACCTTCAAGACAATAGAATAGTTACAATTTGCAAAAGATGCTTAAATTTATACAAATTTTAGGTACACGATAATTAGGCTATACCTATTATCTTTGAGCTCAGTGGGCATGGTTTTCACTATGGCTCCATTTACATTCTTCATAACTATCGCTCCTTCTCCAAAATTTTGGCTCATGACATCTCTTTTCAATAATTCTTCAACTTGCGATTGAAGAATTATCATCGCTGTAATAAAATTGTAAAATGTAATACCCGTCAAAACTTAATCCTTCTCAATCCTGCTGCGTAGGTTCTCAATTTCAACAAATGTTGAATCTACCTAAGGCATTGCCATGTCATCTTCTCCAACTTCTTTGCCAATCTTATTGGCATACGGCTTGAATCATGTGCTTGTTGTCACTAACAACACGATTAGTATACTTATTCTTAACCACTGAATGATTCTTCACAAAATATATATTGCCTTCCTTTAGCAAATCTGAAAAGCGATTTGCAATGTTGCTGTTGATAGAACCATGGATGTATTCGTTCTAAACAAAACATGCCCAAAAAAAAAAAAAAATCAATTGGTAAGCAAAACAACTGAAAATAGAACAGAATGACGACTCACCTTCTAGAGAAGAACCATACTGATACTTTCAGTTTTCTATTTCTTTCAGCTTTAAATCATTCCAGTCGAAAATTGTACTGTGATTTTTTCTTCTCAAATTTCGAGTAAAGAAACCACTACATACTAAAAATTCAAAAAACATTTGAATTTGACTATCACCTCTTTCTCTAAAGCAAAGATTCATGATTTGTAAAATACTCGCTCTTCGTATGAATGATTTGACATTAGAGAAAATTCTAGCTATAAAAAATACCAGTGATGGGAATTATACAAAAAAAATGGGAATCTGTATAATCAGGAACAATTATCTGAAAGAGCTTTGCATATCTGCCCCTAATTTTTATCATTAATCATCTGCCCCTAATTAAACTTTGAAATAAATTTTTATCCTCATCCTGGAAAGTCGAGGCCTAGGACGTGCGCACCTGAGAAATTCCATCTGTTCCTGCACATATACATTGCTTTACACGAGAGCAAGAGATAAGAATCTCTTGTAGCTATGCCAGCTTTAGCTTTATGCATCGCATTTTCAAGAAATAAATTAGAGAGAAAAAACAGAATATATGAAAGAGCTTTGCATATCTATGAGGACCACTGCTTCTGTCCTGCTTTTCATTCTTAGGGTGCATTTGGTAACGATTCTGTTCCCGGGAACAAATTCTATCATAAATGATTATTTTTTCTTCTGTTCCCGGAAACTAATTCTAAGTAAAAGAACGCGTTTGGTAACTGTACAAAATTTTTTATTCTGGAATAGAATTGCGTTTGGTACCATGTTCATTGATTCTGTTCCAAATCAATTTATTTTAATTTTTATAATTTTTCCTTTTTTCTTTTCTTTTTTTTTTTTCCTTTTTTTTTTCTTTTTTCTCCTAATCTAATTCTTCTTCGGGCCAATTGCTGGCCCTCGGCGAGGCCAGCCCTTGTCGGCTCCACCTCGCCGGCAGTTGGGCGAGGCCCGCCTGGCCACCGACGGGGTTGGGCGAGCCTTGTCGGTGGCTAGGCTTGCCTCCGGTGAGCTCACCGGACCTCGCCCTAGCCTGGCGAGCTGGCTGGACCGGTCACCGGCGACCGGCGGCGTCGGACGGCGGCGACTGGTGGCGGATGGCGGTGGGCGGCGGCGCCAGCGGCAGCGGACGGCGGCGGGCGGCGGTCGCGAGATGGCGGTCGATGAAGAAAAAGAAAAGAGAAGAAGAAGAGTTTTGATTCTCAATTTTGTTCCCGGAACAAGAATAAACTTTTTTTCTTATTCTTGATTCTCGTTCCAAACTAATTCTGGGAACAAATTTGTTCCCGGGAACAAAAATTTTACCAAACGCGATTCTCGTCCCAAACTGATTCTAAGAACAAAAAATCAGAATCTGGCACTGTTGGGATGGTTATCAAACAGGCCCTTAGTGTTGCTGGTAATTTTCCAATATTGTTGGCAAATTAATATTGATGTTTACTTGCTTGTCAGTTCATCCGTTAGTAAATTACTAAATTTATCGAGATTTTACCAACATCTAAATAAAAGTAGTCAATCATCAACTCCTCCGAAATAGTATCATTAGTAATTTAATGACATTATAGTAAATTTACATACATTCCACAAAATTAGTAACTTACCATATTATTATTTTTTTGAAAAATTACAAGTTTGATTAGCAAATGACCGACTCTATAAAGAATTTGCCCACTTGGCGCTAAATTAGTAAGTCACCAACTTTTTTCAACTTTTACAAGCTTGGTTTTTGAACTACCAACGCTATAAAAAAATGTCAACAATCCAAAACGTTCAAATGAATTAGTAAATCTACTTGCCAACTCTTCCGAAATTATACAATTGTCACTAGTAACTTATTAATGCTTTAATAAATTTACCAAATTCCAATAAATTAGTGACTTAATAGCTTCTTTGTAATTTTTCAAGTGTGATTAGTGGAATAACAACCATAAAGGAAATTTTCCAAACAAATTAGTACGCTACCAACTTCTTTAATTTTTACGAATGTAGTTTATAAACTATCAAAACTATAAAGAATTTACCAATGATTTAGGGAATTGCCACCACAATTAAAATTAGTAGATCACTTATATTTTAAGGAATTTACAAATGTCCAAATATATTAATAAATTACTAATTTTTTAAATTTTACAGGTGTGGTACGTAAGTTACCAATAATGTAATTAATGTACCAATAGCAAATTAATTTGTAAGAATTTGTTTGGAGGAAAAACATTCTCCTTTTTTGGGGTATTGAAAGAGGAAAAAGGTGAACTTGGTGAACTTTGTAAATGGTTTCTTTAACCGGATAAAAGTTAAGCTTGAGGTTACGGGTTTGACCCTATCTAGTTCCAAACGAACACTCCGATTCGGATCCAACACTTCAAAGAGCCCCACATGTTTTCTTTTGTTTGCCTTCTTTGCCAGATTTTGATGGCTCCAATGTTTGGTAACCAAGTCTATTCTTGTCATAAATTATTGAAGGCATTGTAAGAGGTCGTCATAACATGTAAGTTGCCGAGCATAATCCCATAACCAAATTCATGAAGGCAAATAATTAATTTCATCAAATGGTGGAAGTTTACTACTCGATCTTGTAAAATTTTAAAGAAGTTGGCAAATAATTAATTTGGTGAAATGTTGGGAAATTCCTTATAAGGCTGGTATTTTTGTGTAAATTTTAAAGAAGTTGGCAATTTACTAATTTATTAGGTGTTAGTAAATTCCTTATAGTGCTAGTATATTACTAGCAACAATCGTAGAATTTTAAAAGAAGTTGGTTGCTTACTAATTTGTTAAAATATTAGTAAATTCCTTGTAGGATTGATATTTACTAAATTCATTTGTAACAGTTCAAAGAAGCTGATAGTGTTGGTGATATCCTAATAAGTAACCCAACATTTGTTAACACTTAAAATTTTGCCAAATGATGTTAAATAGGAACTTGCTTTCATACCCAAAAAAAAATAAAAAGTTGATTTTCTTGCGTAAAATTCTCTTAAAGTTTCCTAGTCACGTACCGAGTACTAGCGGTTTCTGCTTTGTTGATGGTATTGACCATATTCTAATAAGTTGATAGTATCTGGTTAATTAAATATTGAGTTTTTGCAATTTAGATTACTTAGGCATTTTGTACATTTATAAAACAGGATTAGTTTTTTCGGAATCTGCTTTCTCAAAAAATAAAAAATAGTAAATATAATAGCAAGCAAGAGAGAACGGTGGGACTTCTCGGCCATTCATCCCACAGACACGCACAGCCACCGCCAACCACTGCCAGTAGCCAGTCTTCCATCTCCACCCGCCACAGACGCTCTCGGCACAATGTACAGCTGGAGGCCAACTCGGTGACCTCAGCAGGAGAGAAGTACAGATCTCTTCCTCTTTGCTCGGATCCTCCACAGAGTATCGGATGAAAGTTGGGAGCTGAACTCCATGGATGCAAGAAGGAGAAACAGAGACGAACGACGGTGGATGCAATCGACAGACTCCACAACCTGATCGCGATGATGCTCCAACGAACGCGACTCTCCTCTCTCTCTCTCTCTAGCTGGAACCGTTACATTCCTCCCTCCTGATTCATTTGTGGCAGAGCTTCAGCCGACGCACCAGAGGCTCTGTTTTCGGATCCTTTATTCGCCCTGGTTCAGAAGCTAGCTCTCCGCGTTCCAATCTTTGTCCGTCCGTTCCGGAAGCTCCAGACGTTCGTTCCGCACTTCGGCGATGATCATAGAAGCTCCAGTTTCACCTAAAACCAATGTCGCAGAGCGGAGGCCGAGTGTCCCTATTATTATTATTATATTATTTTTTTTTATCTTCGTCGTCGTCGTTTCCTCATCTTCCGCCATCAAAACACTTCACAGTAGTACTTCGTCCTCGCGTACCTGTCCCTGGCAACACACGCACATATAACGACACCCCTTGGAATCGTCAAATCTGCCTTGGACAGCCCCACAGCATACTGCTCTGTTATGCTGTGTGTTCGTGATTGATATTGTTGTTCGCTTATTCGTCGCTAAACCTGAGCTGGAGTTGGACCGGAATCAGCTCGACCGAGTTTCGATTTACCAGGTCGTATCTTTCCCGATTAAACTCTAAATGTGATCCTGATTCATTCTAGATTTGCTTATTCTCTGTTTTCCCGTCTTTTCATCGTACTGCGTTACTGGATAATCACTGAGCCATTGCAGCATACGAGATTCACCATTTCTTCTGTCCGTAAGGTTTTATGTACTAATTTGTTCTTGAGTGGTGTGTTTGTGTCCAATGCAGTGGTGTCGAAGTAGGATGGTACCATTGCGTGAGATGATGCCCAGACGGTGTTTGATGAAATGTCAGATAGAGGGATCTGTAATGTTGCCTCGCTAAATTCGATTAGTCTCTGGCGGGATAATAGGAATGTGCTTATCTCATTTAGAGGATTTCATCTCCAACGGATAAACTAAGTCAAGCATTGCTCTGTTCAATTGCTTGCTATTACACTTTTAGCAGCTCATTTTCGTGTATTCCAGTTTCTATCCATTTATGATGTTGTAATAAGTAACTTAATCAGAACACATGAATATTTTATTTTCAAAGAGTTTGAAAAAATGTTATTTCTACTTTTAATTAATTTAACTAGTGTTGTAGGGGCACATGCTAACAAGGTTCATTTCGATTTTTAGAATGCTAGTTGGCCACGTCAGCTAAACGACGACTGTTTCCAAAATCACATCTAGAATCACATCTAACTGATGGAGCTAAAATTGATATAAAATGAAGATAGTCACGATTACAATCTCTTATTATCTTATTTCTTCACCTCATTATTGAGAGATATATGCACAGCAATCTTGCAATCTTTAATAATTTAAGAGAAATTAAAATATAAAAAAGAATGGAGGCCATGAAGAGAGAGGGTGGCTAGTTGAGCTGCTACCCCTCAGTCAGTTTGCAATTTTTAAGTAATTTGAGACGTTGTTAAATGTGAAAGCTTTCATTAACTCCGAATTTCTGTCGAGTAGACCTTGTTGTTGTGAGAATTCTTTAGAACTGTTCTTGATTGGTGTGCTTCGCTAGAGCTTAAAGGGTTTCAAGATCCTCAGTCAGTTTGCGGGGATGATTGTCTGTAGTATATGCGAGCGCGTTCGTGATGCAATGTGATTTGCTTAGTTGACATTTGACCACGTGCTTAGCCTATGGTCGCTTTGCTTAGAATTGATTCATTATTTGGTTTTGACTCATATTCAGAGTAGAACAACAAATTAGTATTCTGTCTGTTCTATTGACCTTATGGATTTTTTGGTTTTAGTGTAGAATATGTGACAATGCAACCTGGACTACTGATATTCCTGATGCTGCTTTCTTTTGGGCCTGGTGGCTGAACGAAATCAGGCAATGGTCAGTGATAGATTAGAATGTCTAAATTGAGTTTTTGGCTGTATAAGAATAATGCTCGGTGTACAGATGCTGTTTACAGAAATTGGTATACATATGGCAGACTCCTATTGAGCGTTGACTATGATCCATTTATTTAAAGGACCAATTGCAGTTGGCCGATTCACTTTGTATTCGAATTTTGTAGACTAGTTTAAGTAAATCTAGCATGACTCTTTCTATATTGATAATGCTGTTATTTTTATAAGTAATGTTGCTTATGTCTCGAGTCCTTGATTCTCCTGATATTTAGCTATAGTTACAATGAGCTGATTTATTGAGGTTTCTATGTTATCTCGGTTACTTTATTTTCTTATTTCCGGTACAGCTTTAAAGACTGAGGAATGCTTGGTACTGTTTGTGAGAGGGATTTCAATGAGGGCGGGGGAAGAAGAGTTTGAACAGGAGCCATAAGTGGGATTGGAGTTTGATACCGCAGTTGATGCTTGTGTATTCTATGGCATTTATGCATCATGAGTGGGTTTTAGAATGCGGTCTGGTCAGTTGTATCAATCGATAGTGGATGGATCAGTTTGTAATAAGAGATTTGCTTGCTGGAAAGAAGGATTTCAGATTAATTCATGGACAGGATGCCCTGCATTCATAAGGGTGAAAAAAATCTGATTCTGGCAAGTGGGCCCTTGACTAATTTGCGAAAGATCTTAATCATGATCTCAACGCTTGTGATGAGAATCATCCTGCCAATTCCCAGTGCAAAAGTTCAGCAACAACTGCTAAAGTAGTTGATTTGTGCCGTAAGCCATGGATAAAACAGCTTGATGTTGTTGATAATGGATGCTCATCTTCTTCAGGTATTGTCAGTTCCAAACGCATTAAACCGGGGGCAAATGAAGGACAAGCAAAACTTTAGACCAAGTAAAACTTGAGCCCTATGTGGGTCTAAAGTTTGATTCAGCTAACAAAGCATACCATTATTATGATACATATGCTGGGAATGTGGGATTTAGAGTTCATATTGGTCAGTTGTTTCGATCAAAAAATGATGGTTCAATTACTTCTCAGAGATTTGTCTGCTGGAAAGAAGGATTTTAGCATCCTTCTAAGGTTGGGTGTGGTGCATATATGATGATTAAGAGGCATGATAATGGAAGGTTGATTGTTGATCGTTATCAACTAGAGCATAACCATGAGCTTGAGATGCAAATGAAAGGCAAGAGGTGCAGCTTCTAGGAAATTTTTTAGAGAGATTAATGAAACATTGGAAAATCTAGGCATTACCAAAAAGCACAATGGGAGCCTCGTAAAGAAACATCATGCGAACAACATAGGAAGGGATTGGTGTACCGTGCTTCATAATTACTTTCAGAACCGACAAGCTGAGGACATCGGGTTCTTTAATGCTGTCGATGTACAGATGGGTTGCCGTAGGAGTCTTTTCTGGGCTGATGGCTGATCTAGGTTTTCCTGCAGTCAGTTTGGTGATGCCATCATTTTTTATACCTCCTATAAGTAAAACAATTATGTGGTGCCATTTGCTACTTTTGTTAGTGTTAATCACCACAAGCAGCTGGTTCTTCTTGGATGTCCTCTAGTTGCTGATGAATCGAAGGAGTCCTTCATATGGTTGTTTGAGACATGGCTCAGGGCAATGTCTGGGTGCCATCCCAAGTCGATAATAGCTTATCATGATGATTCCATTCTGCAAGCGATTGCACAGGTTTTTCCTTCGAGCCATCATCAATTCTCAATGTGACAAATTAAGACAAAAGAACGTGAGCATTTGAGTCCATTGAGTAGTGATTGCAAATATGAATATGAGAAGTGTGTTTATCAAAGTCATACAGTTGGTGAATTTGATGGTGCATGGGATGCTCTTCTCAGCAAATATGGCCTGAGGGAAAATGCTTGGCTGAAGGAAATGTACGAAAAGCATGAAAACTGGGTTCCACTGTACTTGCGTGGAACATTTTTGCTGGAATTCCCATTGATGGAAGCCTAGATGCCTTTTTTGATCCATATTTAAATTCTCAAATGTCACTTGATGAATTTGTTGTGAGATATGAGCAAGGGTTTGAGCAATGTCGTGGCAATGAAAGGAAAGAAGATTAAAATTCATTTAACTTGCAGGCATTTTTGCAGATAAATGAACCGATGGAAGAGCAATGTAGGAGGTTTTATACCCTTTCCGTTTTCAGAGTTTTCCAGAGGGAATCAAAGCTACAAGTATCTGGGTGCCAAGATTCATGAACAAGGGGCCATCAGCAGATATTTGATCTGTAAGTGCGGCAATGAGAATGAAAAAAATATTGTTACCTTTTCTTCATCCAATATCAATGTGATTTGTGGCTGTCAAATGTTTGAATCAGACAGTGTATTGTGTAGACATGCTTTGAGATTGTTCCGGACTCTAGATATTAGGGAGCTTCCATTTCGCTACATCTTACATAAGTGGAGGAGTGCTTAGTATGGTACTATACATGATTTTGAATCAGGAAGTAGCTCCCACGAAATTAAGGCTAAGATGGTCTGGAGTCTTCATGAAATTGCTGCAAATATGTAGAGTTTGGTGCCACATCTTTTGAGAAATACAAACTTGCTTATGAAATTATACCTGATGGTGGGAGGAAACTTTGCTGGCAGAGGTAAGTTTAGGATAATTTTGTAGTTTGGAGTGCGTCTCTAGTTTCTTTTCTAGCAGCCTGACTTTTGTAACGAGAGGGCATCAATTTGTTTTATACGGTATAAAAGCTTTCTCAATTAGAAGTGAAATTATGTGGATATGAAATTATGCATTCTAATGGTTCTTTTTGCTGGTTTCTTCTGTTTATCTTACCTCAGAG
Organism: Eucalyptus sp. ANBG9806169; assembly: GCA_014182395.1. Classification (NCBI taxonomy): domain Eukaryota; kingdom Viridiplantae; phylum Streptophyta; class Magnoliopsida; order Myrtales; family Myrtaceae; genus Eucalyptus; species Eucalyptus sp. ANBG9806169. Next base: position 17,636,414 of record CM024574.1, on the reverse strand, counting down.
ACTAGGGGTAAGGGAGGGTATAAGTCGAGAAGAGTGAATGAAGAACTATGCTTAAAAATTGTACCTTAAGTAAAGGTAAATTTCAACAAACGTCTAGTGGGGCGAAGCCATCATAAGCCCCGACTGTGTCTTTGAGAAGCTGACCTGATATTTAATGAACCTGTAGACCTTTGCTCCTCCAAGTTATCCAATCTCTCTCTCTCTCTCTCTCTCTCTCTAGTGTAACTTTGGCAAAAGGAATGGGAGACATGGATGAATCTTAGTTTTGGTCCTGAAGTTAGCAAGAGGCACCTGCTGGTCTGGCCTTTTAATGAGCTAATCATAGTGAAGTTAATGAAATTCGTGAGTTGTGATTTGCATTTCAATCCTCACTCTGGATAATCTTACACGATCATAAAAAGGAAAAGCGAAGTTCATCTAATAGAAATATCTGAGTCAATAATCAATCACACTCGAGCACCTCAGTTGCAGTTGTAGAAAGTTACTCAGTAGATGTGATTTTCTATGTGGTAATGATTTTTCCAGCAACATTTGGAAATGCCATATGACATTCCATGACGTGGCTAATCTCTTGTATCATTTTTTGTATTTCATCTTATTTCTTGGCCATACATTTGCAATAGGACATATCATAGCGACAAACTTCTGTTATTCAACGATGTTGAAATGTTCCACTATATTGGAGTGTGCTGAATAACTCTCGCGGTACAGATTTGAGTATAAAGAGCAATAATGATGCAGACAATGCAAAATGAGATATCTCACAGAAGTATAGTAGAAACTCTCAGTCGTATGTGTGATACTGGCTCATGAAGCAGCAAATTTGCTCTTAAATAGATATCTGTCCATTAGCACTTAAATATATAAGAAAACTAGGGCAGTCACAACTGTGCTGGCAGATAGATTTGTCCTTATGGCACTTCTTGTTATAGCAAGTTGGGCTACTCTCACCAGGGGAAACCATGAGAGAATAGTTGGCCAAGGGACCAAGTTGGCGAATATAGCTAGCTTAAAGTTAAACCATTAATATGTAGCTTAGACTTCTGAGGCCAAAGCTGATATACAACACCTGTAATTAGACAAGATTCAGAACTGCATGAATTGAGATTTGCCTGGTCGAGTGCTTCATAAAGTCCATGTTCATATCATATATGACAACCTCTAAAAACTTTAGGAACACTTTGGTATGGTATGATATGTTAACATTGTCTCCAGATGCCTCGACTTGAAACCTTGAGCTTGAATATTATTTGAGATCTGAACATGCCTAGTGCTTTGTAAAAATCATAGAACAAGAATAAATCAGGATCACCCCTAGTTAAATTCAAATTACATTTTCTTTTTCAGTTGTATCCTCCTAACTAGGCTTGATACACTTAAACTGAAACTCGCTGAAATTATACAAAGAGAACAGAATTCTTATTATTTTCGTGAATTTTTCTTTCAAGGTAATGTCAGAGTGTGTTTTGATTGTTGGGTCACTGTCCATGCATCTCTTTAAGAGCATCCTAGTAAAGCAAGTGACTAATACCATTCTGAGGCTCAAGTTTTATGTGGTTGTAACTAAGAAAGAGTTTTGAGCAAAAAGAGTAAGAACTTGAAAGGACATTGAAGCATGTTTTGGTGAAGCTTTTTTCCTAGAGTTGGCTCTGCAGCTTGCATCGGCTGTGTCTCGAGAAAGGTATTGCCTGCTTCTCCAAATTTGTTATGGGCTAGGATGGTTTAAGACTTTGGAGTGATCCGTCTCGTGCTTCATTTTCTCTTTGATTTTCTTTACCTTCAGCAACATAAAATGCTTTTAAGTTCATTTGTTCTAATTTCAGTTTATACTTCTAAAGGAAATTGTAGGAGTTAGCAGCCGTGGCCTTCTTAGAGTAATTGAATAGGCAAGACATGATCTTAGGGTTGTCAAGATGATTACAATAACTACTTGTTGGAAGGAAATGGCCCCAGTACTGCTGAATGCTGCTCTTTGGGGTCATCTCTAGTCACCTCTTACCATGGAAATTGTTTGGTTGTGCTCAGTGGGGAGACTATCATGAGCCTGTTGGATTAGTCAGGTGCACTGGAATGCCAAACACCAAATTACAGAACACTAATAGAGAATCAGCAAGAAACATGTCTGCAATTTTTTTAACTGTAAAACCCTATGAAGCATGTAATTGATCAAGCATCATTACCGATGTTGGCCTAGGATTTGGTATAAATTTCACCAATACAAGACTGATTGAGATGGATGAGTCCTAGGGGTGTGCAACAGAAACTACCAGAACCGGGACCGGATCGGACCGGACCGGACCGGACCAGCCAATTTTGGGCGGTTCCCACAGTCGGCAGTCTGGTTCCTTGTTCCTAATATTGGAACCGGCGGCCGGTTGGTCCGGTTCCCGGTTCCAAGGTGGGAACCGGACCGGACCAAATTTTTTATATATAAACACATATAATATATGAATATTATACATGAAACTTACTGCAATCCGAATTACAATTGAGGTAATAACATCTTATGTGGCCAAAAGACCACCAAAGCTTTTGTTGTTACTCTTTATTTATAGAGAAAACTTACTTGTTAGTTTCATCTTCTACTCGATGTGGAACAAAGCTCTAGGAGTTCCTCATGCTCACACTCTCTCTCTTGCTCCCCTCACTTGCAAACGACAAGGCACTTCAAGACTCAAAAAGTCCCGCATCGACTAAACATTCAAAGCATAGGAAAGAGATTGTTTATAAAACCTAAGCCAAGCACAACCTTTAATCAATTTGTTCATGGCTTTTATGCTTAAAATTAAACGTGAAACACATAAACTGTGTTTTATATTCACGCAAGTTTAGTTTGAATATTTTGTACATGGAAACATGTGTGAGTAGTTTTATTAGATTGCCTAGGAACTGAATTGGATTGATCGATCCGGAGCATGGTCGTTCTCTAGTGATGGTTGTTCTTTAGTGAAAAAGAAAGTGTCGATTCTGTTGGACCGGACTGGACCAGAACCGATGGTCCGGTCCAGTTCCCGGTCCTAGGACCAAACGGTCCAGTCCACGGTTCCCAGGTTCTCCCAGTCCAATTCCCGGTTCCACCTTGGAACCGGACCGAACCGGGAACCGATCACCCTAATGAGTCCCATGAGAAAATACAGTGGACGGTGAATGAACATGGTGAAGCTTTGACACATAGAGTTAAGAAATTAGTGCTTTGGGGGGGTTGGTCATAGGGATGAGACCTGGTCTTAATTTCGGGGAGTAGAAAAAGAGAAAAAGGTAAGGTTTCTATTTGAACATGACAATATTGTAGAGTGAATGAGCTTTTGAAAGAGTTGGTCAAGCTTGTGGGCATTATATGACAAGAACTTTATTAATGAACATTGCAGGTTTGACTTTAGTACTTGGACAAGGATTTAGACGCTCTCATTTATCAGGTATAATTGTACATTCCTTTCCAAATTCATACTGGGATGCCGATCGAGAGTACTGCATTATTTTCATCTTTGTATTCTAAGACGATCTACTGCATTATTTTATCTTCCACTGCATAATTGATGACAAAAATAACTTGTATCTAAAGAAAAACATGTAGTCTCTCTCCCCCCCAAACCAATATGTGCAATTTTGCTGTTATTTTGTGGTATCATACTAGATTTTTGCGACCAGTCACGATTCATTACATTGAGAACTTTTTACTTGGACTCATGCCCATTCTGTTTTCTGGATGGATGATTGAAGTAAGTTTTTATAAAAAATTGCCTGAAAAGTTAGGAAAATAAGCAAGAAGTTTCTTTTTCCGTGGGCTCATAAATTCGACACAAGATACAATGCCTACCGTTGTAAATGGACTTGCTGTTAAATCAACGACCCAAAAATCGTGTCACCAATTCACCGATGCTCTGTTTCCACGTCCTACACATGAAAGCTTTCTATTAGTCAATTCCAGTATGATGATGCAAAAGTTGTAGAGATCAATATATGGTCTTCAGCAGCCAAAGAAAATATCATCTCGGTAAAAGTTTTGGGTATCCTGAGACCTAATTATGACATCAATCTCATTTATCGTGTTTGTCCTTCCCCCTTATCGCATAGCGTAATTGTCACTCTCTAATTTCCGCACAAGAAAAAGGGAGCGACACTGCTGTCTTTCCAGAGAAGGAAGAAGCTCCAAACCAATCTCGCCACGTACCAACTATACCAAAAACATACATATATGTGCCAAAAGCTAATACCAATAGAATTTAGCTCAATAATTTGAACGTGGAAGTTGCTCCTTTTATGTGTCACAGGGAAAGGAACCCAAAAGGTTAAAGAAAAGGAGGGACTAAATCACAACTCGATGAGTGATAATTATCTATGTGATCGGGTACTAACTATGCACTTTTTGTAAGTATCACCTTTGCTAAGATCAATTAACCAAACTTATACAGCCAAAGCAAAATACTTGCATTAATAGATCAAGATATTATTCTCAACAAAGCAACTTTGCGTAAAACATAACTAGATAGCTGATTGAATGTCGGACCAACAATAGCTTTATTTTCCCTGGTTATATATGGATTGTTCATCTAATTTTGTTTGGACATAATAACACGTGCTTATGTTGTTACATGAGTCCATTGTACGTAACTCATCATTATGTCCAATTATCTATCTAGATAGAAAAAATAAATTCACACGAGTATCGATACAGGTTGTAACCTCTATGACAATATGTTGTAACTAAGGATTCTTTAGTAGTAGTATGCTCATTTTCTCGATTGTCACATACATATGTTAGTTAGTTTATCCATACTTCATTAAAAAAAGATGAGATACTCAACTAGTAAATTTTGACATGACTGGCAAAACATTGTGTGACAGCTTATGACAACCCTTTATAATGCCGTGAATAACTTACAATGAGAATAGACTTGGCTATGAGACATTGAGCAAAATCTTACGACACTTTATAGCACCTCTCCATAGGGCCTTGAATAAGTTACAACAAGAATAGTGGGATCTTGTATATTACGAAGAATGACCATTAAATTTTCACCAATCAATTTATTTGTCCTCTTGAATTTAATTTGTCTTTCAAATTGATCAAATACAATTAACTTGAAACGCACTTTAGGTTTTTTTTTCTGTTATAACACAATAAATGAAAGTCGTGATAGATTTTGGAGGCATGAGTCGTAAAAAGGTTGTAAACCCAGTTATGTTGGATCATGCATCAGTTCAATTCTATCCTATGAGCATGTTACAATCTGTCTGTTCATTTGCATTTTTTTTTTTTGGTCAATCGATCACTATTAGGTTTGAGATGATCGCCATCGAGATGAGAAAAATGGATGAAACAAAATATAAGCATCGGAACATTGGCTATGTACATCATAGAAAGTTCTAAACCTTTTAGCTTGTTTTGAAACTCAGTTTTATTGGGTCAGCTTTAAGACCCATTACATGAGCAATAAGTTGAAATCTGTAAGTTACGATCGAAATCGGCTGATTACGATGCATTCCCTCTAAGCTTACGACCTATTACAAGCATAATACTTCAAAAATGACGAGGTAGCGATGGAAATGCCCGTTGGCCACAAACATTTCCTTCCAGCTTATGACTTATTACAAGTGACGTTATTGAAAATCAGCAAGTTATGACAGAAGAGGCCTTCCTCGCGAAATGTTTGCTCTAAGTTGACGGCTTTTTACAGTACACCTATTTACAGTCTTTGGTGTTGGGGACATGTGGAAGCATCATTTCGAATTTTGACAATCATAAGAAATTGTAATTTCAATTATGTATTTTTGTAATATTAGAATAAATGTGCCATAACAACAAATTATTTATATGGTAACAAGTTGTCAATCCTATTAGCTTGCTTTGTATCTAAGACCAATTTGTCGGTGGGTGCAAGAAAATTAAGAATATTAAGTATAAAATTAATTTTTCACTGAGGGACGAGTGAAATTATTTTTAAAATAAAATATGAAATTTCTGGCGAAATTGCTAGAAACATAAAAAAATATTAATCATTAAAACACGGCGAAATAAAATATCGGTCAGTACCGATAGTTCTCAAATAGCGAAATATTGCATTTATTTCCTATTTTTAATAAAGCTTTACATGTTCTAATTTAGAGGGATAGTTCTAGATTAAGTGTTTAATGGATCCTTAACTTTGCATCTCTTTATTAATGTGTAACAGGCTTTTCTAAACTAGCAGTAAGACTCCTTATATAATGAGACTTTATTAAATTCCTTATAGGGATTCTATTTTACCAAGCATCCATTCAAACTTCCAAAGAAGTTGGACTAATTTAATGGGATGTAAGTAAGACCCATAGATATTGGAAGTTTTACTAACCCCACACTCGTAAAGTGTGTTAGAACTTGCTAACTTACTAACTTATTGAGATGTTTGGTAACTTTGTTATAGCATTGGTATTTTACGAATCACATTTGTAAAATTTAATTGAAGTTGATAATTTTACTAATTTATTAAAATTTCGATAAATTCATTATGGTGTTGATAGTTTACTACTCAATCTCGTAAAATTTTAAAGAAATTGGTAAATAATGGAATGTTGGCAAATTTCTTATAGGGTTAGTATTTTGTGTAAATTTTAAAGAATGTGGTGATTTACTAAATTATTAGGTGTTAGTAAATTCCTTATAGTGCAAGTATTTTACTAGCAACAATGGCAGAATTTAAAAAAAGTTGGTAGCTTACTCATTTGTTGGAATATTGGTAACTTTCTTGCGGGGATTGATACTTTAGTAAATTCACTCGTAACGGTTCAAAAAATGTTGATAAATTACTAACTTATTGCAATGTTGGTAAATTTATTATAATATTTACTTGTGATGTTGGTAAAATTTAAGAAGAGTTTGTAATTTATTAAGTCATTTGAAAGTTAGTAAATTCCTAATAGTATTATTAGTGATTTCCTAACCGGTCACTTGACCTTTGAGTTACCGGTCATACTTTTTTTTTTCTTTTTTTTTTATCAATAACATTATAAATCTACCAGCAATTTCATAAATCTATTGATAGCAGAAAATTTTGCAGTTCTTTCCCTTAACCGGACCCAATCATCGTCTAAGAAGTCCAATTTGCGTATCTTCTCATCCCTATTTCAAGAGAAACACCTATCCTCCTTCTCAAATTTTTCAGTCTGCTAGACACGGCAAGATAGGTAAGTTAGCTCTGTTAATTATTTGTTCTATTGTTGAATAAGACAGTTGAATAGGTTTGAGGAAAAGAGAAGGTACCTGAGTAACATTCAATCCTGTAGAAGCAAAATGGTACGTATTGCCAAATTGCTGTTTTTATATTTGTACTGCACTTTACATGGGGAAGAGAACATTTCTTTGCCTCACAAACGAAAAAGAATTGCCTAGTTGCATAGCACAACCCCAAGGATTGCGGTCTGTTTATACTTCCCCCGAACTTCTCTTGATAAGATACTGGAAGAGATGAAACAAACTAGTGCATCTCACGTTTACTGAATCGAAGCCAATCTGCCTTTCATTCAAAAGAAAGTCAAAACTGTTGGATAAATTATCTTCAGGTATTTTGAAGTTGACAAAACATTTTCTTCAGTCTAGTCTGATGACTTACAGATTCTACTAACAAAGTCTGAAGATCAAAATCTGAAGACTTATAGACTCTACTGGCAAAGTTTGACGATAGCAAGACTCAATTTTTCAAAGTCTATCCTCATGGACAGTTTCCAGACCCATAAGATCAAAACTTCTATTCCGATCTTATATGATTCCAACGGCTATGGAATATATTTCTACTGGATTCAACACTAGAAGATCTTATTTTCTTATTCGAATAGATATAGATTCTCTAAAGATTCGCAACTTATATTTGGAAGGATTTACTTATGGAAACCTAGATCCTGATTGTATGGGCGAACATGATTGATGGGCTATCAACACTTACCTTAAAGAGCTCAAGATCTCTCTAATTGATTCTGTCCAACGGGTTGATTAGAAGAACTTCTTTGGAAGGTGCCAACGGTAATGAAGGCATAAAGAAGTATATAAGAGAGACGCTCCAGTTGTTGAAGGGTGTCGGATAGAAGAATTCCAAAGTCTGAATCTCGTTTATATTTTGTGATCTTATTCTTCGAGTGTTATATGTAATCAAAAGAGAGATCATACGTGGTGAGACCTTGAGGAAGTGTAGTAGAGTTTCTACACTGTGGACTCAAGAGCGTGAGACTATAATCACTCATTTGATTCATAGTGAAATCCAGCCATAATGGCTGTCCGTGCGGGAGAGTGGACGCAGGCTTGGATTATGCCGAACCACTATAAATCTGGAGTCTTGATTCTCTATCCCTAATCCTTTTATCTTTCATTGCTTTCATTTGCTGTGATTGTTGATTTTTATTCATTAATCTCTCATTCGGATTAAATAGTTTGAAATTGCCTTAATCACCTATTCACCCCCCTCTAGGTGCTAATTCTAGTCCTAACAATTGGTATCAGAGCTTGTGTACTCATTCTTAAGAAGTGTCTTTACTTCTGAGTAAAAGATCTATGGCTAGTATGTTGCCTACAGGGTTGGTTGAAGGTCAAAGCAATACCAGACCTCCATACTTTGATGGAAAAGACTATATCATATGGAAAAACAAGATGAAAGCATTCCTAAGATCGAAAGATCCTTTGGAATGGGAAGTGGTTGATAAATGAATCATTCTCTTTCGCCGCATCGAATCGAGAGAGGAAAAGAAGTTGCTGATCCCACTCTTCGACTCAAGAAGAAATCACCAAGAGACGGACTCTTGACGTCAAAGCTATTTACTCCTTATATTGTGCTTTATCCCCTACCGAGTATAACATAATATCTTCTTGTGATACAAAGAAAAGAAGTCTGGACAGGCTTCACATTACCTATGAATGGACTGATCGTGTGAAAGAAACGAGGATCAATATTCTCTTGGGACAATATGAAGTCTTTAAGATGAGATCAGGAGAATCAATAACTGACATGTTTAGCCGCTTTACTGAAATTGTGAATGGTCTTGAATATCAGGGACACCCAATCTCGGGACATATGAAGGTCAACAAACTCCTACGAGGACTCTCTAAAGGCGGAATCACATAAAAACCTCAATAAGAGAGACACGAGAGGATTGCTCCACTCTCTCGTAGATGAACCGGTTGGAACTCTTCAATCTTATGAAGTGGAAAGGACCAACGAAGAGGAAGATTCAAAAGGTAAGAAATCTATTGCCTTAAAGTCTAATGACTATTCTGATGCTACAGACTCTGAAGAAGATCTAGATGATGAAGAACTGGCACTCATGATAAAGAGATTCAGAAAGTTGAACAGAAAATGGAGGAAATTCAATTGGAAGAAACAAAGTTCATAAAGGTTTCAGAACAAATCTACAGAGGAAGATGATTCTAACAAAGAAGTGACTTGCTTTGAATGCAAGAAAAAGGGACACATAAGACCCAACCGTACTCTGTTAAAGAAGCGAAAAGGAAAGACAGAGAAATATAGAAAAACACTCAAAGCAGAGACTTGGAGTGATACTGAATGTGAAGAAAGTGATGATGATTATGCCAATATCTGTTTAATGGAAAAATCAGACTCAGACTCAGATCTTGATTCAGACAGTGAACTCGAGCTTCTGCATATGGACTTGTTTGGACCTACTAGAATGCAAAGCATTGGTGGAAAAAGGTTCTGTCTAGTAATAGTGGATGATTATTCACGATTTACTTGGGTCTACTTTCTTTCAAGTAAGTCTGAGACTTTCTCTCACTTTTCAAAGTTTGCTAAGAAAGTGCAGAATGAGAAATGTCACACTATCTCAAGCATTCGAACAGACCATGGAGGTGAGTTTGAAAATCAAGACTTTGCTAAATTTTGTGATGAATTTGGTTTTCAGCATAAATTCTCCTCTCCATATACACCAGAACAAAATGGAGTTGTGGAAAGGAAGAACAGGTCTTTACAAGAAATGGCAAGAACTCTGTTAATTGGAAATAATATTTCTTCAAGGTTTTGGGCTGAAGCTGTTTAAACTGCTTGCTATATTATAAACTGAGTGTTTTTAAGGCCAATTCTTGAGAAAACCCCTTATGAAATTTTTAAAAGAAAGAAACCAATAGTTTCTTATTTTCAAGTATTTGGTTGTAAATGCTTTATTTTAAAGAATGCTAATGATCGTGTTGGTAAGTTTCAAGAGAAATCAGATGAAGGATTCTTTCTTGGTTACTCAACTGCAAGCAAAGCCTGCAGAGTTTTCAACAAGAAGACTCAGACTGTGGAAGAATCAATGAATGTCAAATTTCAAGAATCTCCACAAATTCAGCAAATTCAGAATGAAGATTCAGAATCTGTTCCAGACTCTGCTAGAACTATCTCCATTGAAGTTGTTAAAAATTCAGAATCAGAACAACAAGCTACTGATGAAAAATCTTCTCAAGAAAGAGGTCAACAATCTATCAGACTGTCTAGTAACTGGAAGCACAAGTCTAGTCATCCTGAAGAACTCATTATTGGAAACATTAATGAGGGAATTCGAACAAGATCCAAAAGGTGAGAAGAGTCTAGTGTTGTTGCTCTTATTTCGAGATAGAACCCAAAAATATTGAAGAAGCTTTAGCCGATGAAAGCTGGATTGAAGCAATGCAAGAAGAGCTCGACAATTCAAAAGTATTAACAATGTATGGGAACTGACTCCTAAACCAAAAGGCAAATAAGTTGTTGGAGCTAAATGGGTATTCAGGAACAAAGTTGATGAAAAAGGCAAAGTAACGAGAAACAAAGCAAGACTCGTGGCTAAAGGATACACGCAAGAAGAAGGCATAGACTATGATGAGACCTATGCTCCAGTAGCAAGGTTAGAAACAATCAGATTACTACTTGCTTTTGCTTGTTATAAGAATTTCAGGTCATTTCAAATGGATGTCAAAAGCGCATTCCTGAATGGATTTATTTAAGAAGAAGTCTACGTGGAACAACCTCCTGGTTTTGAAGACTCAAAGAAACCAGACTCAGTGTTCAGACTGAAGAAAGCTTTATATGGTTTGAAACAAGCTCATCGAGCTTGGTATGAAAGGCTAAGTAATTTCTTAATTCAAAATGGCTTTTCCAAAGGAAAGGTAGACACTACTTTATTTATTAAAAAGGAAGGTGAAAGCTTTCTACTTGTTCAGATTTATGTTGATGACATTATATTCGGATCAACTAATGAGTCTTTGTGCAAGAAATTTTCTAAGACTATGCAGGATGAATTCGATATGAGCATGATGGGTGAACTGTCCTTTTTCCTTGGTCTACAAGTGAAACAACTAAAGGAAGTGATATTTATTCATCAAGAGAAATATGCAAAAGAACTTGTTAAAAAGTTCGGTCGGAAAACTACAAAAAGATCGACATACCAATGTCAAGTTCCTTGAAGATAGACAAAGACGAAGCAGGGAAGAAAGTCGACCAAAAATTATATAGGAGTATCATTGGATCACTTCTTTATCTTACTGCATCCAGACCTGACATATTATTTAGTGTTTGCATATGTACTAGATTTCAATATGATCCTAAAGAATCTCATTTAAGTGCTGCTAAACGTATCATTAAATATGTTGCTACTACTGCTAAGATTGGTCTTTGGTATCCCAAAGAGGGAGACTTTACCCTTCTTGGCTATTCAAACGCAGATCTTGTAGGTTGTAGAGTTGAAAGAAAAAGCACTTCAGGTACTTGTCAATTGCTTGGAAACAGGGCAGTATCTTGGTTTTCAAGAAAACAAAGTACTGTGGCTCTCTCAACAGCGCGCGAATACGTAGCCCTTGGAAGTTACTGTTCTCAAATACTATGGATAAAACAACAACTGCAAGACTTTGGCATTGAAGACTCTTGCACAGAGATCAGATGTGACAATACCAATGCAATTAATCTTACAAAGAATCCTATCCTACATTTAAGAGCAAAGCATATTGAGATTCGACATCATTTTATAAGAGATCGTGTTCAGAACAAAGAAGTCTTGATACAATTCATAGACTCAAAGAATCAACTGGCAGACATCTTCACAAAGCCACTTGAGAAAAGCTTATTTGAGTCTATTCGCTCAAGACTCAATATTTTATCTCTTGAAGAATGTTGAAGCTCAGACTCACAATCTTAAAGTCTGACAAAGTATCAGACTCAAAAGAGTGTAGACTGAGAATACCAATCGACACATCTGTAAGTTCACTTATTTACTTAAATCTGTTATTTCGAAAAGGTAAGATTGTCTGTTTATCTCTAATTGAGTTTATTAAGGCAGTTAAATTCAAAAAGGGGTGTTTATCGATTTATTAAGGCAGTTTTTTTTAAAAGGAAATTCTTAATATTTCTTATTTGTGATGCTTGATTTACCCCGATTCAGTTATCTCTTATATTCACCTTCTCCTTCATTTTCACTTTACTCAGAAACCCTAGTTCAAAAGCTTTTTACTCCTTTGAATTTTTCTCTCTCAAATTTCTTCATCTCAAGCTTTTAACTTTCTTGCGACACAAGTGTGAAAGTTTCTCCAAGAAAGCGACAATGTCCTACTAAAGAAAATCTTCAAGGATTGCAAACAGGGGACCACAGGGCTCGGAGAGGGACCTACGCACTTCGATCTTACGAAGAAAGCGACTTTCCAACGAACAGTCTCCTCAACGATCTCAGCAGCGCTCCTCCTCAACTAGACCTCATGATCGTCGCCCTCAACATGCAGAAGAAGTTCTCAAAAATATTGAACCAGTAAGATCACTCAAGCTTGCTTTTGTTTATAGGCTTTACTCTGCATTGAAGGAAGGTGGTTCTGCAATGACCTTCATTGATGAATTTCTGAAAGAAAAAGGTTATAAAAATGAGACGCACCGTGATGGAAAGATCAGGCATTGTTCCTGCTGGAACAGCAGCAAAAGTTTTTGCAAACTTTCCCAGTGACCCTAGGTTTGGTGGTTTCAATCAACCAGAGGGAAATGATGATGATGAGAAAATGTTCTTACAATTTAAACCTTGGATGGGTATGGCTGCAAACCTTCGAGGAAAGAAGGATGAACTGTTTCGATCTGATGGACACAGGAAGATGTATGAGAAACTGCTGAAGCGTGGGGTGATGAATCCACGGACGGCGGACTTTGATTTTCTGGATTTACTAAGCATTAATCTCAGAGAAAAGTTTGAGAAGCTTCAATTGCACAAGTTTTGCACTGAATGTGATATGGCTTATTCTAAATTAACCGCATATTTTTACTCCAATCTCAGTTTTCTTGATGCGAACAGCTTTTCATTTAGCGTGCGAGATAGGGAATATGTTGTTGATATGGACACTCTGGCAGATGTAATTGGTGTGGAAAGAGGTACTTTCCAATCAATTTCTGTGTCCGTAAGTCATGCCACTCTTGAACTTGCAAGAGACCGAATTGCTGAAGGTTGTCTCTCCTACTCCAGAATGAATGCAACAAATATTCTGCTTCACAAGGTTGTGATCAACCGTCTTAGACCAAAGTCAACATCAAAGACAGATGTATCCATCTCAGAGGCAAAGTTGATGTATGCAATCAAGATTGGTCTTAACTTCTCCTTGCCACACACTATCATGTTTCACATGTACGGGACCATGGCAAAGGACAAGGGAAAACTCCCTTATCTTTGCTCTCATCACTCGTCTTTTCGAGACACTTGAACATTCGATCTCCTCATATTCTCTCTCGTGAAGACTATTGATCAAATGGTCATTGGATTGAGGATGATAACCAAGATGCGTCTGAAAGAACTCAGCAAAAAGTTAGAGTAGTTCAAGGAGAAGACTCCTGTCAAGACCAGACCAGACTCTGCTGCGGCAAAGAGGAAAGGAAAGGAATCGATGACTGGTCCTATGAAGAAGAGAAGGGCAATCATCTTGGAGGATGAAGATGATGAGGATGCTTTGCCTATCTCTGCTCTTGTCTCTCAGATTTCTGCACATGTTCCAGCTGTTCCAGAACAACATTTTGCAGAAGACACAGAAAAAGGACTTTAAGGAAAAGGATCCTTACAAGAAGAATCAGAAGAGACAGAAGAGAAAGAGGAAGAGAAAGAGGAAGAGAAAGAGAAAGATGAAGAGAATGAAGAACAAGAGGAAGAACCAGCAAAGACAGATTCACCAGCAGAAAAGGTGGATCAAAGACACCTTGTCATTGAGGAAACTCCTCAGAAAGAAGAGTATTTCTCTCCTCCAGAAGACATTGAAACAGGGGGAGATGACCAAAGAGAATGTACTCCTCTTTTACTAACCTTTACAAGTGCAAGTGTTAGTCGATCGCCTTCTGATACAGAAGATGTTCATGCTGCTCATTTCCTAAGGGAGAGGCATCATCTCCACATATTGATCTCCCTTATGATATTCACACTGGTTTGACTCCATCGTCAGACAGAGTTGACGCAAGCACACAGACTGAAAATTCAGATTTTGGCAGACTGCTTGACATCATTTTGGAGCTTAAAGGCCAAATCTATGCTATGGGGTATGAATTTCAAACTCTGCAGAATGAGAATCATGCCATGTTCATCACCATGCATGATCAGATTAAAGATGTTCAGCGTCAGATTCAGGCCACTGCCAAAGGCACTGTTCTTGCTCAACTACAGGAAGATTTGAGGAAGCTCAAAGGAACTGTCAAGTCGATGGAGGACTTTCAACTTGTTCGCATTCCTCGTGCTTCTTGATTTATTTTTAATGTTGACAAAAAGGGGGAGAAGACTTTGCAGATTTCAAGACTTTCACTTTCAAGACTTTCACTCTATCCTCTATCCTCACTCCAAACCAAATCTTTATTTTTAAACATTTTTTTTGGTTTGTTATGATTGTGATTGATACTTTGACTTGATCTTGAGTTTTTTGAATGTGTGCTCATTATTGCATCACTTAAGCTATTAAATTAGATAAAGATAGTAATGTCTCGTATATGACTAATGAGGTTTCTATGGATGCAGATACGTGTATGTGGTACGCCCGTGTACGGGACATGCGTGTACGGGATAATTTCTACTATTTTTATTCTAATCTTTTATGAGATATCAATGTTTACTTAAGAGTTGCATTGCAGGGCAATAATATTCAAATCTGCAGGAAAGTTTTGTCACCATCAAAAAGGGGGAGATTATTGGATAAATTCTCTTCAGGTATTTTGAAGTTGACAAAACATTTTCTTCAGTCTAATCTGATGACTTACAGATTCTACTGACAAAGTCTGAAGATCAAAGTCTGAAGACTTATAGACTCTATTGGCAAAGTCTGACGATAGCAAGACTCAAGTTTTCAAAGTCTATCCTCATGGACAGTTTCCATACCGATAAGATCAAAACTTCTATTCTGATCTTATATGATTCCAACGGCTATGGAATATATTTCTACTGGATTCAACACTAGAAGATCTTATTTTCTTATTCGAATAGATATAGATTCTCTAAAGATTCGCAACTTATATTTGGAATGATTTACTTATGGAAACCTAGATCCTGATTGTATGGGCGAACATGATTGATGGGCTATCAACACTTACCTTAAAGAGCTCGAGATCTCTCTAATTGATTCTGTCCAACGGGTTGATTGGAAGAACTTCTTTGGAAGGTGCCAACGGTAATGAAGGCATAAAGAAGTATATAAGAGAGACGCTCCAGTTGTTGAAGGGTGCCGGATAGAAGAATTCCAAAGTCTGAATCTCCGTTTATATTTTGTGATCTTATTCTTCGAGTGTTATATGTAATCAAAAGAGAGATCATACTGTGGTGAGACCTTTTGGAAGTGTAGTAGAGTTTCTACACTGTGGACTCAAGAGCGTGAGACTGTAATCACTCATTTGATTCATAGTGAAATCCAGCCAGAAGGGCTGTCCGTGCGGGAGAGTGGACGCAGGCTTGGATTAAGCCGAACCACTATAAATCTGGAGTCTTGATTATCTATCCTTAATCCTTTTATCTTTCATTGCTTTCATTTGCTGTGATTGTTGATTTTTATTCATTAATCTCTCATTCGGATTAAATAGTTTGAAATTGCCTTAATCACCTATTCACCCCCCTCTAGGTGCTAATTCTAGTCCTAACAAAAACATGCCAAATGGAATGAGTTCGGCATATGACAACACTGAAAATTTGGATGAATTTCACTGAAATATCAAAGCGAACAACAATTCAAACATAGGAAGATGTCCATGACGCTAAAGGGTAATCGTGAACTCAAATGCCCGAAGCATTGAGACTACTTGCAAATGCAGGACAAAACCAATGTAAAGGAGAACAGGTCTGAGCTTGGACGCCTAATTTTATCTCCCTGGGAAGCTTTGTTTACATGCGGATCTTATCTCTCCCTTTTTTTTTAACTTTGGTCAGTACATGCGGATCTTCTCTCAATGACCTAAATCTAGAGGAAAAGGGGTTTAGAGTCTCTCAGCTTGTAGGTCCTCCCTGATTTGATGAATGCATCTGGCCTTTCTTAACCAAAGCAACTTCAATGCTAACTTTCGAGCAGCAAGGGCCTCGGCCTCAATGGTGGGCTCCCATAAAATTGCAGTTTCAGCGCAATGAGGTCACTTTGAGGCGGGATGCCCGTCTTCCAAGTAACCTGTATCATTTTAAGCCATTAATTGACTGAGCAAGGAATGTGAACTTTCTATGTTTTATCAATAAGATTCAGAAATAATGGAGCATTCCAGAAAGTTTTCTGACGCACTAAAAGAAGCGAGATGTCCAAGTCTTAACTTCAATAAAGTCCTGTATGTTGGATAAATTCTCTTCAGATATTTTGAAGTCGACAAAACATTTCCATCAGTCTAGTATGAAGACTTGCAGACTCTACTGGCAAAGTCTGAAGACCAAAGTCTGACGATATCAAGACTCAAGTTTCAAAGTCTACTCTGATTGATAGTTTCCAGACCGTCAAGTTAAAACTTCTATTATGATTTTATCTAATATGGTTTTGACTCTAACGGCTAAGGAATATTTCTCGACTAGAATCAGCACTACAAGATCTTATATTCATATTCGAATAAATCTAAATTCTCTAAGATTCGCAACTTATATTTGGAAGGTTCTACTTATGGAAACCAAGATCCTGATTGTATGGGCGAACATGATTGATGGCAACACTTACCTTAAAGAGCTCGAGATCTCTCTAAATTGATTATGTCCAACGGGTTGATTGGAAGAACTTCTTTGGAAGGTGCCAACTCTAATGAAGGCATGAAGAAGTATTTAAGAGAGACGCTCAAGTTGTTGAAGGGTGCCGGATAGAAGAATTCCAAAGTCTGAATCTCCTTCTTATTTTGTGATCTTATTCTTTAAGCAATACATGTAATCAAAAGAGAGACTGAAGTGTGGTGAGACCTTGAGGAAGTGTAGTAAAATCTCTACACTGTGGAATCATGGGCGTGAGATTGTAAACACTCTTTTTGATTCTTAGTGAAATCCAGCTAGAAGGGTTGTCCATGCGGGAAAGTGGACGTAGGCTTGGTCTAAGCCGAACCACTATAAATCTGGAGTCTTGATTCTCTATCTCTAATCTTTTTACCTTTCATTACTTTCATTCGCAGCGATTATTGTTTTTAATTCCTTAATCTCTCTTCAGAGAAATTGCTTATACATTCGGTTAAATTTATAAAATCACCTTAGTCACCTATTCACCCCCCTCTAGGTGCTAATTCTAGTACTAACAATTGGTATAAGAGCTTGTGTACTCGTTTATAAGAAGTAGTGTCTTTACTTCTGAGTAAAATATCTATAGCTAGTATGTTGCCTACAGGGTTGGTTGAAAGTCAAAGCAACACCAGACCTCCATACTTTGATGGAAAAGATTACAGCATATGGAAAAACAAGATGAAAGCATTCCTAAGATCGAAAGATCCTTTGGAATGGGAAGTAGTAGACAAATGAATCATTCCTGCTGCTACATCAGAATCAGAGAGAGGAGAAGAAGTTGTTGTTCCTACCGAGATGACTCAAGAAGAAATAACCAAGAGACAGACTCTTGTTGCTAAAGCCATTTATTCCTTATATTGTGCTTTATCCCCTACTGAGTATAACATAATATCTTCTTGTGATACAGCGAAAGAAGTCTGGGATAGGCTTCACATTACCTATGAAGGAACCGATCGAGTGAAAGAGAAAAAGGTGGACTTGGTGAACTTTGTAAATGGTTTCTTTAACTAGATAAAAGTTAAGCTTGAGGTTACGGGTTTGACCCTACCTAGTTCCAAACGAACACTCCGGTTCAAATCCAACACTTCAAAGAGCCCCACAAGTTTTCTGTTGTTCGCCTTCTTTGCTAGATTTTGATGGCTCCAATGTTTGGTAACCAAGTCTATTCTTGTCGTAAATTATTCAAGGCATTGTAAGAGGTCGTCATAACATGTAAGTTGCTGAGCAGAATCCCATAACCAAATTCATGAAGGAAAATAATTAATTTCATGAAATGTTGGAAGTTTACTACTCGTTCTTGTAAAATTTTAAAGAAGTTGGCAAATAATTAATTTCGTGAAATGTTGGGAAATTCCTTATAAGGTTGGTATTTTGTGTAAATTTTATAGAAGTTGGTAACTTATTAGTTTTTTAGGTGTTAGTAAATTCCTTATAGTGCTAGTATATTACTAGCAACAATGGTAGAATTTTAAAAGAAGTTGGTTGCTTACTAATTTGTTGGAATATTAGTAAATTTCTTTAGGATTGATATTTTACTAAATTCACTTGTACAAGTTCAAAGAAGTTGATAGTGTTGGTGATATCCTAATAAGTAACCCAACATTTGTTAACACTTAAATTTTTGCCAAATCATCGTTAAATAAGAACTTGCTTTCATAGCCAAAAAAAAAAAAAAAATGTTGATTTTCTTGCGTAAAATTCTCTTAAAGTTTCCTTGTCACGTACCAAGTACTAGCGGTTTCTGCTTTGTTGATGGTATTGTCCATATTCTAATAAGTTGATATTATCTGGTTAATTAAATGCTGAGTTTTTGCGATTTAGATTACTTAGGCATTCTATACATTTATAAAACAGGATTAGTCTTTTCGGAATCTTCTTTCTCAAAAAATAAAAAATAGTAAATATAATAGCAAGCAAGAGAGAACGGTGGGACTTCTCGGCCATTCATCCCACAGACGCGCACAGACACCGCCAACCACTTTGCCCGCAGCGTCTTCCATCTCCGGCCGCCACAAATGCTCTCGACACAATGTACAGCTGGAGGCCAACTCGGTGACCTCAGCAGGAGGGAAGTACAGATCTCTTCCTCTTTGCTCGGATCCTCCACAGAGTATCGGATGAAAGTTGGGAGCCGAACCCCGTGGATGCAAGAAGGAGAAATAGAGACGAACGACGGAGGATACAATCAACAGACTCCACAACCTGATCGCGACGATGCTCCAGTGAACGCGACTCTCCTCTCTCTCTAGCTGGAACCGTTACACTCCTCCCTCCCGATTCAATTTGTGGCGAGCTTTAGCCGATGCACCGAGGCCTGTTTTCGGATCCTTTATTCGCCCTGGTTCAGAAGCTAGCTCTCCGCGTTCCAATCTTTGTCCGTCCGTTCTGGAAGCTCCAGACGTTTGTTCCGCACTTCGGCGACGATCATAGAAGCTCCATGATGGTTTTTATTTATGAATTAATGTGATGGGCCAAAGTTAGCCCGTCCGCCCATGTTGGCCTAAAAGCCTGGCCCACAAGTTTAGGACCAATGGATGGAGGGATACGTTGAAGAGTTGTAACTTTTGGGAAAACGTCTTTTACCAAAAGGACACGTCCTTTGAGAGGACGTATTTAAGAGAAAAAGAGAGGGAGGAATGCACCTTTTGATATTATGTACGTTCCTCCTCCCTCTCTCCCTCCAAAAGAAAAACAGTAACAAAGAGACGACACTCTCTTCCCTTCAAGGCCAATTGACGTCATCGGATCGAATGGGATCAGTTTTTTCCTCCTTATATCAGCGTCGGTGTTTAATTTGTGGCTAACAAGATACATTCGATTCTGTGATGTGCTTTAGGATCGGTGATACATGTGATTTTCCCAAGCTCGTCTTCCGCACTCTTTTTAGGGGTTCGATTTAGCGTCAAATCCGGTTTTAGAGAATCAGTAAATCCCAACACTCCAGTTTCACCTAAAAGTTAAAACCAATGTCGCAGAGGGAGGCCGAGTGTACTTCGTCGTCGTCGTCATTTCCTCATCTTTCGCCATCAAAACACTTCACAGTAGTACTTCGTCCTCGCGCACCTGTCCCTGGCAACACATGCACATATAACGACACCCCTTGGAATCGTCAAATCTGCCTTGGACAGTCCCACATCATACTGCTCTGTTATGCTGTGTGTTCGTGATTGATATTGTTGTTCGCTTATTCGTCGCTAAACCTGAGCTGGAGTTGGACCAGAATCAGCTCGACCGAGTTTCAATTTACCAGGTCGTATCTTTCCCGATTAAACTCTAAATGTGATCCTGATTCATTATAGATTTGCTTATTCTCGGTTTTCCCGTCTTTTCATCGTACTGCGTTAACGGATTGTAGCATACGAGATTCACCATTTCTTCTGTCCGTAAGGTTTTATGTACTAATTGGTTCTTGAGTGGTGCGTTTGTGTGCAATGCAGTGGTGTCGAAGTAGGATGGTGCCATTGCATGAGACGATGCCCAGCCGATGTTTGATGAAATGTCCAATAGAGGGATCTGTAATGTTGCCTCGCTAAATTCGATTAGTCTCTGGCGGGATAATAGGAATGTGCTTATCTCATTTAGAGGATTTCATCTCCAACGGATAAACTAAGTCAAGCATTGCTCTGTTCAATTGCTTGCTATTACACTTTTACCGGCCCATTTTCGTGTATTCTAGTTTCTATCCATTTATGATGTTTCTCGTCCAGATTAAGTTTGTTGCTGATCTCTTCAATTGCTGGCTGGAATCTTGCCATTGTGTCGGTGATGGTCGGTACCATATCTTCAGATACGATTTTTTTGGACTTCTAAACTAAGATCGAAGTGCAGATGATTATTCTCTGATTCTTGAAGTGGATGGTGCTAGAATTTCACGTTAAAGAGAGAGAATAAGAAACTCTGGATGAGAAGTCGATATCAACTCATTGATCTTTAAGTTTTGAGCCAATTTAATGCCTTACTGGTTCGAGTGTGATTTATGCCTTGACATGCTTACCAAGAAATTGGAAGTTTATTTTTTAACAGCTATGTTGGTTATGATTGAAAAATTAACAACACTATTTCTTTGTGTAAGATTCTCTTAAGTTTTCATAGTCACATAACCCTTTCTCAAGTACTTGCGATTTCTGCTTTGTTTGCTCCTTAATTTCCAAGCAGTAACATCAAGTCCAAATCATAATTCGTTGTTGCAATCTGAAATCTGTATTTGGATGGCCATCTCAGTCTATGATGCTTGGTTCGTTTTCACTCCATCTCATGCGTCAACTCTGTTGGAACTTTTCCTGTATTGTATTCTCATTTTTGACTTAATTGCACAAATATTTTTATCTCGGATACATGTACTAAAGCTGGTGTGTTTATTATAAGTCGACAATAGAAGAATCGGTATACTTATGACTTGGTTCCTCGGTTTGTTAACACGCGACTTTCAATGGCCAAATGTCTTATTCAAATGTGCTGAGTGCTATCCTCAAATGAATGTGGCTTTTGACTGGATGAGTCTCGAGATTGAATCTTTTTGTTTTGTATCTCTTTGGGTGGTTCTTCGTTTCACTAAATCACTCTCCTTTTCAATTTTTTTGTTTATGTATATCCATCTCTAGGTATGTGATCTATTTTTCCACTAAATAAAAAGAAAAAAAGATATAAAAAATGAGAGAAAGAAATTAAAAAAAAAAAAACTCATAATTGCATTTATGGATGGATCCCTTCGATATAAGTCTTTGTTTCAAGTATTGTTTAATTGGTATCTTTTAGTAGAGAATTCTCTTTTCTATCAGAATTAGCCTTAAATTTAATTCTAGCTCGTGGAGGCTTATATCCCGAGACTCACTAATAAGGCCATGTATAATCTTTACGACTTGTATCGGGTTTATTTTCGGTACATTGTTCTTACTTATCTTTGTCATTTTTTCATGCTCTGTGTTGATCTCTTTATATCGCCTTCATGTTTATCAACATTATTAAAATTTATTGGCAATTTGATAAATTTATTAATTACAGAAGTTTAAAGATTTTCCCTTAGCTGGACCTGGAATTGTTGAAGTCCAACCATGGCTTCTCATCCATCTGTCTATAGAAACACCTATCCTACTTCTTGAATTTTGTTATCTAGATACGATGTGATTAATAAATTAGCATCAATATCATTTTTAATTATTTGTTCTATTGTTGAATAAGACGTTTGGATCAGTGTGAGGAGATGAAAAGAAAAAAGGCCCTGAGTAACTTTCAGTTTCGTAGAAGCAAAATGGTAGGTACCGCCAAATTGCATCTCAATGTTTGTACTGCACTTTCCATGTAAATGAGAAACATTTCTTTGCCTTGCAAATAAAATGAAGTTGCCAAGTTGCACGGACAAACTTGTGTGACCTACTTCCCAAAGTTCTCTTAAAACTAACAGAAGGAATTCTAGTCGGCGGAAGACGACTTACTTGATTCCAATGCACAAACAGCAAATAGTCCCGGATCGAACGTTGAATTGCGAACCAATCACGAACAACAATGCCTCACGTTGGTCTGGATGCAATCACAAGGAAAACACCCGATTTCCACGGCGTAAATGCAAACCGTTCTTCAAATTGATGATTGAATCCTCCTATCTTGAAGATGGAATTTTGAGAGAGATTTTGGTGCGAATGAATTGACAACTCTTCCAATGGTTGTGTTCGGGAGATTTTATACGTCTCCTTTCATACCCCTCCATTGGTGACCTTCCATCGTAACGCATCAAGATGAACCAGTGCATTCCGTTCGCACCCCATCATGAACGTACCAACTGAAAGAACTACATCTCCCACTCGGACATGATGGGCCTGATAGCGCTCTATCAAGAATATAAGGCAAGGCATTCAATCATTCATCAACTTTACAGAACAATTCATACTGGCAAGTAAGCCGTGCGACCAGTGAGTACACCTGCACTTGGGAGCTCAAATTATGCACCTGTTAGGGATGACATAATGGCTACAACCTGAAAAGAAAATATAAACAATCGATGTCTCACAAAGTGCCCTGACATATCTTGTTACATCAATTCAAGTATACCTATCCCTTAAAGGCTATACTTGATTATCCTCTAAAACACCATGTATTTACAATTATATCCGCGACCACATAAGGCGATATAATTGGTCGACCAGTAAATACATGTGACAGATGTAAAACAACAATAGTCTTCCTTCGCACTCATGTCTCTCTCAATTTTAGAACAACTGCTTTCCTAGACACGTCCCATAGGCCATATCTATTCATGACCGCCCGTAACATGCTAAAGTAGCAACATTGATATTTCATTTCGAGAACATAATCAGAAGTAACATAGGGCACGAATTGAGGTAAATAATAAGTTACCTCAAGGGCTCACACAATGGGTAAATAGGGATGATTTTACTCACCTTCCCTTGTCGGTCAAACAATGCACATGTAGTATGAATTACATGCTATAGTGGCTTTCTCTTTCTATAAGAGCGTATGTCATTTCTTAAATATATCCACTATACGGATCTTAGCCTAAACATAGTCACGTGCTTCTCACGTACTCATGTTTAACTCGAGTGATATATTAGCTCGCTTTCTATAGCGCCCAATTAAGTACTCGCATCCGGCATTTTACAGGCATACATGATTGTGGGACTATCATGTTCGGTCTTAAACAAATCACAGACCTCATCTTGACTCCAATCAAGGCGACATATTTTATGTACCAGACTTGCTCTTTAGCATTTATTTGTACATAACGTCTCATCTCAACGTGCTAACTATAGCACTTGAGGCGATTGCTCGTGTGAGTAAGCCAATCATTATCTGCTGACATACTTTCCAATTATATATGTGTGCTTGTGCTAGTCTCATAATGGATTTGTACTTTTTGATAAAACATCAAGTCATTAATAAACAAACAAGTACAATACATATGTCCATAAATACATAAAACAATGATCCTCTACAATAACACATATCACATCCTACGCAAACCTATTGACATCCTGTGGGTCAAAAATATGTCTCTAGGAATAGCCTTCGTAAATGGATCAGCAACCATTCTATTGGTTGAAATGTATTGTAGAATCACTTCTTTTCGCGCTATAATATCTCTCGATGAAGTTATTCTTTATGTCAATGTGCTTCGTCCTTCCATGATACTTGGGATCTTTCACATAGGCAATGGCTGCTTGACTATCGCAATAAACCGTCACCGGTCTTGGAATCTCGGTGACGGTGGCTAAATTTTCAAAGAAACGTTTTAGCCATACTGCTTCTTGCACTGTGGCAGAACACACAATAAATTCAACCTCCATAGTTGACAAGGCTGTGCATGTTTGTTTCTTGCTATTCCAAGAAATTGCACCTCCATTGAGCAAGAACGCATATCCAGAAGTTGATTTACGCTCATCCAGGTCTCCACCCCAATCAGCATCTGAATAACCTAATAGGCGTAAATCATTCCCTTGGTAACAAAGTCGATAGTTCATAGTGCCCTTCAAGTATCTCGGGATCCTCTTTTGCTTTCCAGTGCTGGACCGGGACTTGATTGAAATCGGCTCACCAATCCCACGGCATAACATATGTCGGGTCGAGTACACATCATAGCATACATCAAACTTCCGATCGCACTAGCGTAAGGAACAGTTTCCATTATTTTAATTTCTTCAGGAGTCTTAGGACACATCTCAGTACTTAGGCCTTCGCCTTGCATGACAGGGGTATCAATGGGATTACAATGCTGCATATTGAAACGTTCAAGAATCTTCATAATATAAGATTCTTGTGATAAAGAAAGGAGTTTCCTTGATCAATCTCTTTCGATCTTAACTCCTAATATATAAGCAGCTTCTCCCATGTCCTTCATTTCAAAATTGGAGGACAACCATTCTTTTATGGTGAT
Source organism: Eucalyptus sp. ANBG9806169 (assembly GCA_014182395.1). NCBI lineage: Eukaryota > Viridiplantae > Streptophyta > Magnoliopsida > Myrtales > Myrtaceae > Eucalyptus > Eucalyptus sp. ANBG9806169. The sequence continues at coordinate 17,611,381 of CM024574.1, read as the reverse complement.
TACCATAACCTTGTCATTTCCAGCCAACAGAATATCGTCCACATAAAGTGATAAAATCACAAATTTATCTTCAGACCGTTTGACATATACACAGTGATCCTCTTCGATCATCGTAAAACCATAAGTTGTTATGGCTCGATGAAAACGAAGATACCACTGTCTAGATGATTGCTTAAGGCCATATATTGAGCGATGAAGTTTGCAAACTTTATGCTCTTGACCTTTAGCTATGAAACCTAATGGTTGTTTCATATAAATTTCTTCATCTAGTTCTCCATTGAGAAATGCCGTCTTTACATCCATTTGATGTAATTCAAGGTCCAAATGTGCAACGATGGCTAGAATAAGACGTATTGAGGCAAACCTTACAACTGGTGAAAACGTTTCCTCGTAGTCTATGCCCTCTTGTTGAGTATAACCTTTCGCCACAAGACGAGCCTTATACTTTTCAATGGATCCATCCGCCCTTTGCTTAATCTTAAAGACCCATTTGTTTCCAATGGCCTTACGATTGGGTGGTAGATCAACCAAGTCCCGGACATGATTTGTCCTCATTGACTCCATCTCGTCTTCCAAAGCTTTTCTCCAGTCTTCCTTATCGAGGATGAGAGAGCCTCTTGAACAGTCTTAGGCTCGGCATCATCTTTATGAGCAATCATAAATGCTTCCCCTTCAATCTCAAAACGACGACGAGGAATACTTTTACGATTACTTTTACGCAACTGAATTTCTCTTGAATTCAATTCGTCGACGATGCTACACTCCCACTAGGTCTTTCATGTTGAGGTAAATCTTCATTCCCTCCATAACATTAGTGGGTGTATTATTAGGATCTTCCATCTCATATAATTGGAAATCCTTATCAATCTCACCTCTACTAGGAAAATCGTTCTCCAAGAACGTGACATCTCGTGACTCCTTTTCGGTCACACTTCCATCAGCTTGTTCACCTATGAACACATACCCTTTGGAGTGTTCAGAATATCTTATAAAGATACATTTCTTCCCTCTAGGGCCTAATTTGCCATATTTATGGTAAGATTTATGAACATAAGTTGCACATCCCCATGGACGTAGACTACTTAAGTCTGGTTTTCTTCCAGTCCATAATTCATAAGGGGTGGAAGTGATCGATTTTGAGGGCACTCGGTTAAGTACATAGGCAGCAGTCAATAATGCATCTCCCCAAAAGGAGATAGGTAAATTTGCTTGCGCCATCATAGACCTAACCATTTCCAATAGGGTTCTATTCCTTCTCTCAGCTACCCCATTTTGTTGTGGAGTATAAGGAATAGTCAATTGTCTTACAATTCCCTTTTCATCACAAAGAGCCTTGAATTGCTCCGATAGATACTCACGTCCTCGATCAGTTCTCAATGCCTTTATTGTTTTGTTCAACTGATTCTCTACCATCGTTATATATCGTCTAAAGCATTCTAATGCTTCGGACTTATGGGAGATCAGAAAAACATAACCGAAACGCGTGAAGTCATCTATGAAAGTAATGAAATATGAGGCTCCATGCCTCGCCCTCACATTCAAAGGACCACAAATGTCGAATGTATGAGTTGCAATGGAAATTCAGCTCTAGTCCCTTTACCGAATGGTTTTCTAGTTGCTTTTCCCGCTAGACAATGTTCACATACGGGTAGATCAACATTAGTGAGTGACCTTAAAAGGCCTTCTCTAGCTAATCTTTGCATTCTTTGCAACCCAATGTGACCTAATCTAGCATGCCAAGTATTTGCATCAGTCCCAACGTTATCAGAAGACGCAATTAAAGAAAAACAACCATCAACATTAACATTGTACTGATCATAGTCAATGTTTAACACCATAAAACCATTCAATACATGACCTGAACCATAATAAACTGTTCCATACAAAATATCAACACAATCACCATGGAAATTCAATACATAACCTAAGCTAAGAAGAACAACTACAGAGACCAAGTTTCGTCGAATATCTAGAGCATAAAGGACATCATGCAGGAATAGGTTTCGACCACCACGCAAGATTAATTTGCATGTGCCGATACCATTCACTTCAACTCTTGAGTTATTCCCAACATATATCCATCTTCTTCCAGGCGTATCCGACGATACTCCACAAATGGTTCTCGGTCTCTAGCTACATGGTCCGTTGCTCCTGAGTCTACAGTCCACATTGGATGAGATTCAGCAAGCATTACAGTACTAGAAACAAAAGCATTACTCAAAGTAATGGAGTAATAGGGTACCTTTTTCGGCTCAGTGCATTCATGAGCAAAATGACCCAGCTTGCCACAATTGTGGCACTCCATCTTGGCCTTGTCCTTCTTCCCACCACGCTTCTTGCGTCGGAAGGTCTTAGCCCTCTTAGGTCCCTGATCAGTCATCTTCCCTTTGTTGTTGAACTGAAGGTTCCTCTTGCGCTTGAAGCCCGAAGCTTTGCGTGAACTCGTTTCAGCAACATAAGCATGGGTAGAGGATATTGCAGCCTCTAGGCGCTCATCCTCTAATTACAAATGACGCGCAATATCATCAAAAGTGACGATGTTCTCACTATGCGTCATATTGATCTTCATATGTTCCCAATTATCAGGAAGAGACCTAATAACAGCCTGAACTTGCTGTTCATCAGTAAGGGAGTGACATGCCGACTTCAGCTCACGGATCATGTTTGACATCTCCCGAAGATGTTGCCTCATTGTTACATTAGGGCGCTTTCGGAAAGTGTCAAACTTGATGGTGAGTCTCCTCAGCTTAGTGGCAGATGTAGCCCCAAACTTATCCTTCAAGGCAACCCACATAGCTTGAGCTTTATCATAACTTTCAAACCCACACATAAGATCATCTTGCATACAGCTCAGCAACGTGATGCGAGCAATGCTATTCTTCTTTTTCCAAGCTTGATAAGCTTCTAGATCTCTCCTGTGTTGAGCTGAAGTTCCATGCTCAGGTTCATCCATGGTGTGGTTGAGAGTTTCCAAAACCTCTTGTTCCTCAAGGATGTATGAACCTTTCGGTGCCAAATATCATAATTGTCACCGTTCAGCTTCTCACCCTTATTGAGGTCAGCCACAATGGTCTTGGATGCCGATGCCATAATCAATTTCTATAACACATTAACATCATAGACGCATAATCAATACTAGCACATTTTTCAGAGTGACACACATATTTAATTTGCAGCAAAAACAAACTAAAATACTAATAATTCAACAAAAGACACGAAACAAAAGTTCACTATGTTCCCAATCAATTTCTATGTACGATTGTTCAATTATCATTAATTAGTTTAATTTGCACAAAATTTTGAGTTCTAGGTGAGGACTCTTTCGAATTCTACCAACCTACGAACTCCCACTAGGAAAAATAATTACATGACTTCATGTAATTTCTACATCTTTCCTTAACACAAAACCATAGCATGATAATAACCAACGTATAAACAACAATCATGCTTCAACTATAATTAAAAAATGCAATTCAATATGTAATGGATTTCCTACCATTGTTCTAATTTTCTAGCAACTAGAAAATTGCAAGTATATTAAAACTATATACTTCATATCATTGAACTAAACTTTACACAGCATATTTAACATCACTTGCACATAAGCTAGCTACTGTATTTCCTAAACTACAAGAAAATACAAGCTACAAATGAATAAACTATGCATTAAACCCCAAAAAATACGCGTACATAGGGTTCCCTACACTTTTTCATACATTTATAAAATTAAAAAATGAAAAATAAATATTCCACAGTGTAGAGGACATCCATACGAACCCAACGCCACCAACCACGCTCCAATCGGAGCCGCAGGCGCCCCCACGCGCCGCCTGAGTGTGCGGCGCGTGTGGCGCACGCCCTAGCGAGCCAAAAGGCTCCTGGCTGGTCCGACCGGTCACCGGTTCGACCGTTGACCGGTCCGACCGTTGACCGGTCAACGGTCAACGGTCAACGGGTCGGGTCAATGGGTCGCCGGTCGGGTCGGGTCGCCGGCCGGTGACCGGCTGGCCAACAACCGCCGACGATGACGTCATCGATGACGTCATCCCGATGGTTAATGACCGTTGGATGACGTCATCCGTGACGTCATCGGTGACGTCACGCACCGGTTTTCCCACCAGCATGTGACGTCACGCGCCGGTTCGCGGGCGTGCCCAAAGCACGTGCAGCGCGTGGCGCCCACGCGCCGCGGCTTCGGCCGCGTGTGTGGGCGCGTCCGGCGTCGTCTGTCGGCGTTCGACCCACCGTTGGACTCGTCTCGACGAGTACTTTCATTCCGTATATTCAAAAAAGAATTTTGGCCCAAAAATTATATCGAAAATTGGCCAAAACCGTACGGGTGTTCGCGACGCCGAGTCCGTTCTTCACTCCGATTGAAAATTCGAGTTTTTCAGATGGTAATTCCGACCATTAGACATCCAAACAGTGTAGAATTGATACTCTTGATCTCAATATCAAAAGGTAAACGGGAAAATTCAATGAAAAACAAGGCAAAAATCACGATCGGGCTCTGATACCAATGAAGGAATTCTAGTCGGCGGAAGACGACTTACTTGATTCCAATGCGCAAACAGCAAATAGTCCCGGATCGAACGTTGAATTGCGAACCAATCACGAACAACAATGCCTCACGTTGGTCTGGATGCAATCACAAGGAAACACCCGATTTCCACGGCGTAAATGCAAACCGTTCTTCAAATTGATGATTGAATCCTCCTATCTTGAAGATGGAATTTTGAGAGAGATTTTGATGGGAATGAATTGACAACTCTTCCAACGGTTGTGTTCGGGAGATTTTATACGTCTCCCTTCGTACCCCTCCATTGGTGACCTTCCATCGTAACGCATCAAGATGAACCAGTGCGTTCCGTTCGCACCCCATCATGAACGTACCAGCTGAAAGAACTACACTAACTCATGAATCTCATGTTTACTGAATGAGAAGTCAAACAATCTTTTATTCAAAAGAAAGTTGGACATGCCAAATTGAATGACTTAAGCGTATGAGGACACTCAAAATTTGGATGATTTACGCTGAAATGTCTAACTGGGAATATAAAGACAAGAAGTCGTCTGTGACACTAAAGGCAAATATGTGAACTCAAATGCCATAACGATGGGCAAAAGAACACTTCAAGTGCCACAACTTGGCACAAAGGGACACTTAAGTGCCATAACTTACGAAAGGTACACTTAAGTGCCACATTTTAAGAAAAGTGGGACACCTGAGTGCTATCTCCGGCGAAGTTGGCCGGAAATCATACGTGGCATTAAAATATTAATATTTCTCGCCGATGTGTCTAGCCGGAGAGCTGAGTCAGCTCGAATTCACCCAAAACGACGTCGTTTCGAGTGTTGGCCAAAATAGAACTCTTAAATCAGCCAAAACGACGTCGTTTTGGAATAATTTGAATTTTAATATAATATAAAAATTATTTAAATTAAATCTAAAATAAATTTATTTAAAACATTTTAAAAAATAAATTTAAAAAATCTAAAAACTTTTAAAAAATTACAAAAAATTACAAAAAATTTAAAAAAAATTTAAAAAAATTTAAAAAAATTAAAAAAATTTTAAAAAATTTTAAAAAGTTACAAAAAAATTAAAAAAAGTTACAAAAAATTTTATAAATTTACAAAAAATTTACAAAATTTACAAAAATTTTTAGCCCTTAGCTACCTCCTTTTTAATTTTTTTTTTAAAAAATTTTGTAAGTTTTTTAATTTTAAAATTTTTAAATAAAATTATTTTTAAATTTAATTTAATTAATTTTTATATTAAATTTTTTACCACATCAGCACCAAAACGACGTCGTTTCGGGTGTTGGCCAGAATAGAGCCCTTAAATCGGCCAAAACGACGTTGTTTTGGCATAAGTTGAATTTTAATATAATATAAAAATTAATTAAATTAAATTTAAAACAAAATAATAATAATATAATTTATATTTATTTTTGAAAAAAGGAGGAGGAGGAGGAGGAAGGTAGCCAACGGCTAAGGGCAGAGCCCTCGCCGCCGTCGCCGGAAGGTGGGGGAGGGTCGGCCGGGGCCGCCTCCCTTTTTTCTAAAATTTTTTAAATTTTCTAAATTTTTTTGAAATGTTTTGAAATTTTTTTGAAATTTTTGAAATTTTTCTAAAACTTTTGAAAATTTTTGAAAATTTTTGAAATTTTTAAAATTTTTTGAAATTTTTTAAATTTTTTTGAAATTTTTATTTATTTTTAAATTTTTAAATTTTTTAAATTTAATTTTTTTTAAAATTTTTAGATATTTTAAATATTTTTTTATTTTTTAAAATGTTTTAAATAAATTTAGTTTTAAATTAAATTAAATTAATTTTTATATTAAATTTTTTACCACGTCGGCATCAAAACGACGCCGTTTTGTGCTCACTTCGCCGGAATATTGACACGTCAATATTTTGGCCGGATTTTGGCCGGATTGGCACTCAAGTGATCCATTTTGCTCCGATTTTGGCACTTAAGTGTACCTTTCGTAAGTTATGGCACTTAAGTGTCCCTTTGTGCCAAGTTATGGCACTTGAAGTGTCATTTTGCCCATAACGATGAAACTACTCACAAATGTAGGATGAAACCAATGTGATGGAGACCAGGTCTGAGCTTGGACACCTAATTTTCTCTCCCTCTAGGAAGCCTAATGTACATGAGGATCGTCTGTCAATGACCTAAATCTGAAGAAAATGGGGTTCATAGTATCTCAGCCTAGAGGTCTTCACTAATTTAATTAAGGTAGTTGGCCGTTCTTAGCTAGCAGTTTGAATTTTAAACCTTCAATGCTTGCTTCTCGGCAGCAACAGCTTCAACTTCGATGGTGGGCTTCCACAAAATTGTAGTTTCAGCAAGTAACGAGGTCATCGTGGGTCCATGTTTGAGGCAGGACTCCTGTCTTCCAAGTAACCTGTATATCATTTTAAGCCGTTTAACTAACTGAGCAAGGCAGGTGAACTTTGTACGTTTTATTGATATATTCAGAAATAGTGAAGCATTTTAGAAAGTGTTTGATGCACCAAAAGAACCAAGATATCCAAGTCTTTACTTGAGCTTAGGAAGCAAAGCGTGGGGATGCTTTATGATTGTTAAAAAGTCAAAATTCCTTGCATGGTTGCAATCATAGAATTGACTAAGACCAGAAAGGATAAAGAATACTTATAGGTATTATTTTTTTCATTGTAGTGTTTCTGGAATCATTTGATTAAGTTGAGCATCTCCAAATGATTTTCAGATAGAGCACAAAAGGGAACTGGTATGGTCATTGTTATGGTACATTTTCTTTGCTTCTCATTGTCACGGCCCCCATAGATTGAACAACCACAATCGGTAGCTCCCTGCATAACGATACATGTAATTCAGGCATCACAATAAAATTGAGTCCATTAGCAGGGCAATCTTCAAAATTTGACTAGTAATCGGTATGCTTCTTCTGAGCATTACCGAAGACAATGTGTCGGTTGGCTGTTTCACGCTTTCCCGTCAACCTTCTCCATAGGCGCTAAGTGCTCCTCGTGGTGAAGTGAGAGATTCTGAATTACCTTCTTTATCACTTCAAAGCCTCCCTCTTCTCTCATGCTTTTTGTATTGCAAAAAAGTCAAAGAACACACTCTCAAAGGTCCCTCACTGAACAAAAATTCTTGACCAAGTCCATGTTATTTCTATGGTGCGAACCTGTAGTTAGTATGGCATCCTGCATCATTGCAGTCACCCTGAGAAGGAAGAGAATGTTTTTACCAACTTTGGGGTAAAATATTGCGTAAATGGTGATAGTGAAGTTAGCTACCTCTATTGGCTTTGGATCTTACATGAGGACAACACCAGCTTGCTCAGTTATTCTTTGTTGTATAAAAAACATAAACAATCAAGTAATTAAATACCTTAGAACATGTCTGTATGCACTTATTTTATTTGCTGTTAATGGTATTTCATTAATTTCTTGAGCAAGTAAATGAAATTTCACCTCAAGAAGGTATCTTTAACACCATAGATGATCTCCTGCTTCAATTCCCATGCTTGGTCCAACTTGGTGTTCTCACTGCAAGATAGAAGCCAATGTTGATGGCAATAGCTTTGTGCCTTTTTTTCCTTTTTTCCTTCTCGAAATAACAAGCAAGCTGGAGGTCAGGTATTACCTGGCCCAGCATCATCACTCCATTGGTGCCATTAATGCTGATACCAGCATATAAGCAAGCGTTGAAGTGAGCATCAGATATATCTCGGTCGGATGGCTTATCAGCCCCAGCACCACAGTAATAAGGCCCCTAAATGAAAATAAAACCTCACATCACAATACAATTTTTTTTTCATCAACTTAAAGCCTATTATCCATCAATATACAGGGAAATTCATTAGGAAAAAAATTTCTCACCTGGGAACTTGGATATCCTCCAATTGGCCAACTGAATGGCCATTGAACATTTATCTGCAATAGGGTCTTTTCTTGCTCAATCCAATACCTAATGTGAACATTTAGCCCAAAATCATGAACTTGTCCATTTCAAAACTTTCTAATTCATGATATATAAATCATGTTTTTGAATCTCCCAGCATGAAACTTCATTGATAACCTTTGGGTTACTGAGTTTCAGCAACCCTAACATGTTTGGTCGCTGGGATCCGCTCACAATTGGTGTGTATGAATTGCAAATAACTCGCAAATGAACAATAATACTCCGTAAACTAATTGAAACGCCCTTTCTCGTTTCATCAACCTGTTCAGATGATCTAACTGGCGGTCAGTGAGTTCTTTCTAATCCTCATTTGGCATTGTGTCCTCAGTGCCAAAATTCACACCATTTCTGCCTAGCTTGAAAAATAAAGCAGTGTAAGTAATAGACATACCCACTAAAACAAAAACCCTACGAGCTTAATAGCATGGAAGATAGTTCAAATGATGAGCTCTATTTGTATGACTTGGCCTTCTAGTATGCATGAGAGTCCAGTTTTGGAAAGATAAAAAGAGTGGACTAAGTACTTCAAAGAAAGGCGTCTCCTTAGCAAGTGACATCGCCAAAAAGTTGAAAACCGCTTTTTGGAGACTGGTTTCATGAAGGACAGCTTACATTTTGAAGCATAAATAGTGAGTCTTATCAATTTCCCTAAGGACACTACCACAAATTTCCTTTAATAATAAACTAAAAATAGTGGCATAACCATGCCTACCATTTTGGAACCATTTCAAGGTTATTCTCAAGCCTCATTCCCAAAAGTGAGCTTGCAAACAAGCAAAAAACTGAGGGCAGTTACAAAGTTGAAGGAAGTAGACTGCAGAGTGCAACAACTTAAGAGATTAACCACCTACCGAGGATCAATTAGCAAGCATGTTATTATGATATTACAATAGATATAATGGATGATCAACTTGTGCATCTTGACAGTGCACCTAATTCTTTCCTCTCTAAATCAAAAGGCAATCACATTAAAGTACTTTCTTAAATCTTTTAATTCGAAAAAAAACAATTGATTTGCAATTGACGTGACATATTTGAGATCCTGACTTCTATTTTAAATAATGGGGTATTTTTATTTGATATCGGGAGGTTATTTTTTTTGCTAGTATCAGAAATAATCAATCAAGTACTTGGACCTTACGTGGCTTGACCATAATAGATACGAATAAGCCATTCTGCATTTATTCATGAATAAACCAGGTATAGGTTTTTTTTTTTTTTGGTAACCGAGACTCTACCCGTGCCCGAACGGTTCATGAGGGCCGGGTCTTTATACCTCGAAGGAGACCAGTCCAGCAACCCACCGCCAAGACCCCCACTTAAATCGCTAGCAACTGCAGGTTTCGAACTCTCAACTTCTGCGATGATGGAGGGACTTTCAACCAACACAGCTACCCACGAATGGATAACCGGGTATAGGTTTAATCTCTCAACTATTGATTGATCGAGGGAAGTATTTAGGTTGAAACGGAGCGCTATCATTGTGGTACTTAATGCTGACACTAAACTAGGATCTATGGATGGGAAATTCTCATGCCAAATGAAGATGCATCGAATAAAGTTGTGTGGATAACACAATGCGGTTTGTTCATTAATATATACATAATCAAGTTTCAAATGGACATAATTATGGGCTTGAGGGCCCATGGGCCCGCTGGAGCCATGTTGGCACCATGATATGAACTTTTATGATGAGGAGGCTTGGACAACACTTGATGCCCGACCTAAGTGACCGGTCTAGGCCCACCCATCGATCACCTCTTAGTTTAAAAAGAAGTGGCTAGACATTACTTTATTCCTCGTCGCGGGACATATCGTCCGTAAAAGCACCATTTTTTTTTGTTGGGACTAGAGGGAAGAGGGCTGGGGGTGGGGTTGGTGCGAAGTGCGATGAAAAAAAGGGAAAATCTTCTTTCTTTCCTTTTTTGTATCATAAGAAGAAAAGAGGGAAAGAAAGAAGATTTTCCCTTTTTTTGTATCATAAGAAGAAAAGAGGGAAAGAAAGAAAATTTTCCCTTTTTTTGTATCATAAGAAAAAAAGAGGGAAAGAAAGAAGATTTTCCCTTTTTTTGTATCATAAAAAGAAAAGAGGGAAAGAAAGAAGATTTTCCCTTTTTTTCATCGCACTTTCCATTGTAATCCCACGCTTCCTTAAAAAGCATTTTCCCTTCATCCTCAATCTGCGCCGCTTCTTCTCTCCTTCTCTCCTTCTCTCTCTATAAAAGCAACAGTACCACACCCTTCTCTCTCTATATATATCGCTCTCTGTGCATTTTCCGTTTCCCATGGTCGAACTGCGAAACGTAGCACCTTTCCCCTCCGTCGAAGGCCACGTGTGAGCCCTAGCAAGGCCGCCTCCGTCGAGGACCCACCGCCGCTTCTCGGCAGCGTAGACGACACCCGACGATGGGTCGTCACCGCCCGGACCTCCCCCTCTTGGCCCTCCTCCTCCTCCCCCTACTGCTGCCGCTCCCGTGCCTCGCCGCCTCGCTCGGACCTTGCAGCGACGTCCTCGCAATGCAAACCCTCAAGAAGAGCTCGACGCTCCCTTCCTCCCTCGGCGGTCCAACGACGACCCGTGCAAGTGGCCCCAGGTCGGGTGCACCGGCAACCAGGTCGTCCGGATCCAGATAGGTAACAAGGGCGTGTCCGGGACCCTCCCTCCGGACGTTAGCAAACTCACTGCCCTGACGCGGTTTGAGGTCATGAACAATCAGCTCACCGGCGCCCTCCCGAGTTTCGCCGGGTTGGCTCAGTTGCAGGTACCGAGTCCGTGGTCTTTTTTTTTTTTTTTTTTTTTTTTTCTAGATGATTTTCGGGGAAGGAGCGAGTGATGATTTTGTGCTTTCTTGGCCCCTTCTTGGAACAGGTGTTGTATCTAAGCCGCAACAGTTTCACCTCCATTCCTGCGGACTTCTTCACTGGTTTGTCATCTCTGCAAGCGGTTGACCTGAGCCATAACAACTTCGCTGCTTGGGGGATTCCCGCTAGCCTGAAAGATTGCACCTCCCTTCAGAATTTCACCGCGACCCAAGCGAGCATCACCGGTCCAATCCCTGATTTCATCAATGGGGGAAATTTCCCCAGCATGTTCGCGCTTCAGCTGGCCTTCAATAACCTGGAAGGCGGCCTGCCCGCAAGCTTCGCCGGGTGGACAATTCAGATCCTCTGGCTGAATAATGGGAATTCGAAGCTCAACGGGCCGATCGACGTCATAGCGAGCATGACCCAGTTGAGACAGGTTTGGTTGCAAAGTAACCAGTTCACAGGTCCGATACCCGACGTTTCGAATTTGAAGAATCTGTGGGATTTCAACGTGAGGGATAACCAGTTGACTGGCGTTGTCCCCGATTCCCTAGTGAAGCTTCCTAGCCTTAAGGTTGTCACTTTGACCAATAATCTGCTCCAGGGATCGATGCCTGCTTTCGATACTAAAGCCGTTCAAGTCGATAACATTGGTAATAGGTTTTGCTCGTCCGAGCCGGGCATTCCTTGTGATCCCACGGTTGATATACTGCTCTCCATTGCTCGATCGATGGGTTACCCTGTTAAATTATCTCAGGGTTGGCAAGGGAATAGTGCTTGTAACTCAGCGAGTGCCTGGACAGGGATTTCATGTTCTGGGGGCAACATATTCGTTATTAGTTTCCCAAATATGGGTCTTTCTGGAACTATTGCTCCTGAATATTCTAAACTTACGTCGCTGCAGAAGCTATTGCTGTCCCACAATGATCTTACCGGTACAATACCTAGTGAGCTCACGACGCTGCCTAATCTAAACCAGCCTGGACGTTTCCTACAACCATTTGTCCGGTAAAGTGCCTACTTTTCGGAGCAATGTGAATATAAATACAGAAGGTAATGGTGACATAGTGAAGACATTACGCCTCCTGCCCCAGCACCGGCGCGTCAGTGGTGGTGACGAGCCCACCTAGAAGCTGGAAAAGTATACATATCCTCGACGATTATTCTCTTTAGTTTCGATCATAAATCGCGTACGTTTCCAAGTGCTGATGGTGCTTGGGCTTTCTTTATGCAGGCTCTCGTGAAGCTGATATCTGAATAGCACCTGATAACACCAACGAGGAGGCTGCTTGTTGGTGATTATGCTGATGGTGCTTGGGCTTTCTTAGTGATTATGCTGATGGTGCTTGGGCTTTCTTAATGTTGCATGGTTCTGTAATGTTGTTTGCTTATCGTGTGTGAAATCAGCATCGCGAAGCTGATGATGCCCATGTCAATAAATAAAGTCGTGAACTTTCGAAGCGAGTATTTTCCCTATAATAACATGTAGGAGAGGCCCCAAACCCAACTGTTCCCCTTGGGTGTTGCCATTTCCCTACTCAACTCGTGTCTCCAAGCAGCCTAGAGATAGTAAGAAATGATGAAAAGAAGACTGACATAAGAGAACAAAACAACGTCGCTAGCTTCATAAGTTTGGAATTTGTGTTGCACGGCCATCCATAAATGGCGCATGCTTTCTCTATGGCTTGCCACGAAGCATTTTGGAATTAATAATTGTTTGTCCTAGGGGTTATTATATCGTCCACCGCCCGTAGAATCCAAATTCCACCGTCAATTGAATGAAAGGGAAAACTCCATATAAATAATTATATAAGTTGGTTGATAGCATATACCTTATTTTGGATCGAAATTACTAAAAAAATCATAAACTTATTACATTTACACCAATTTAGTTATAAATTTTTCATTTACCCAATTGAGTCCTAAACGTTTTTGGCTGCGTTTGACAATTAGAATAAAATTCATAATACCTATCTTGCATTTGGTGTCTACTCAAGATAGAAGACAGTTGGATAAAATGGGGATAAAGACTGGATAAAATTATTTCATGGAGGAGATAGGATAAAGGTGGATAAAATTGGGATATAGACTGGATAAAATTATTTCATGGAGGAGATGAGATAAATGTGAATATGATTTTTATTATTTAAATAGGAAAGTTATTTTTCTCAAATAACAAATTTATTAAATTAACAAAATTAAAATTATATTTCAATATAAATAATATTTGAATTATAATATAATAAATTCAAAATAACAAAAAAATAGTTATTTTAATTTAATTTTACAATTCAAATTTAATTCTATTTTATAATTTTAATTCAATATATTTATTAGATATTTTAGGAATTTTAGTATTTATGGTATATTAGTATAGTTTACTATATAATAAAATTTTATTAGAGAATGATGGAAGGGGAAGATAGAAAGAAAAAAGAAACTAATTAACAAATAAGGAAAATAAAAAAATAAGTAAATAAAAATAAAGGAGACAATAGTGTTGCGATAGATTTTTACTATCTCCATTTATATAATTTTTGGTTCATTTATACTAATATACTTTTTATACCAACATACATGACATATATGAATATATCCAACTCTATTAGTGCAATCACCAAATAGTTGATAGAATATAGCAAAATTCATATATTTCATATCTTATTTTATCCAGTCTTATCATGATTAAAAATCTGGACGACCAAACATAACCTTTATTGATTTACCACTATAGTCCATCTAATAAATTTTAAATGGAAATCATTAATGTGAACGCTAGCCATTCTACGTCAATGGCTAGTGTTGATATTGTTGTAAAATATTGCGTTGCAAATATATAATAGAGAGAATAGAGAGATTGAGTAGAGAAAATTTGGGACACCGGAGATAGTAGAGAAAGCCAGAGAAGAGGGTGTGACTGTTTATTCTGATAGTTGTTCACAGTTGTGATTGTACATTAAAACTAAACTCCTATTTATAGGAGAACAAGAATGTACTTATCATTAATATCAATGTATCGAATGATACATGTACTGGATATGGGAGATGAACGTACATTGTATAGGGAGATGTACTTAGAAAGTATGATACAAATGTACAATAATAAGTACATTAGATAAGATGAATATGATGAATATTCATTCATGTATTTCATCCATTCATGTATTTCATAACACTCCCCCTTGAATATTCATTGTATTCATTATGATTGTGCATCAAATGATACTGCCTCATTAAAAACCTTAAGCCGAAAAAACCCAGTGGCACAAAAACCGGACAAAAAGAAAAAAGAGTGCAATTCATATATAGCCACTTTGCAGGGGCTAATCAATCTTGCATCTTGTGAACTCGCTGCATATCAATGCTGCAATGTATAGTTCATAATATCTCCCCCTCAATTGAGCCATATAGCCACTTCTGGGGCTAATCAGTCTTGCATCTTATGAACTCGCCGCATACCAATGCCATATACTAATTTTTCAAAAGTTGATGTTGGCAATGATTTGGTAAAAAGATTTGCAAGATTATTTATGGATCGAATCTATTTAACATCAATTTGTCGACTTTCTTGGAGTTCATGAGTATAGAAAAATTTCGGCGAGATATGCTTGGTCCTATCACCTTTGATATATCCTCCCCTGACTTGTGCAACACAAGCAGCATTATCTTCATAAATTATAGTGGGAGAATTTGTAACCGGTATTAAACAACAAGAATTATGAATATGCGTTATAACGGATCTTAACCAAACACACTCTCTTCCAGCTTCATATAAAGCAATAATCTCAGAGTGGTTAGAAGATGTAGCTACTAACGATTGCTTAGTAGAACGCCAAGAAATAGCGGTGCCGTTATAACAAAATAAATACCCGGTTTGAGAGCGAGCCTTATGTGGATCGGATCTATATCCAGCATCAGCATATCCAACTAAACCAGAGTTAGTGGAATCTTTGGAATAATATAATCCCAAATCTATGGTTCCTTGGAGATAACGGAAAATATGTTTAATTCCATTCCAATGTCTCCGAGTTGGCTCGAGAACTAAATCGTGCCAATAAATTTACCACAAAAAAGCGATATACGGTCTCGTACATTGTGCCAAGTACATCAAAGCCCCAATTGCATTGAGATATGGTACTTCAAGACCAAGTATCTCTTTATTTGATTCTCTAGGACGAAATGGGTCCTTTTGGGGATCTAGAGACCTTACAACCATATGGGTGCTCAATGGGTGAGCTTTGTCCACGTTGAAGCGTTTAAGCAATCTTTCAACGTATGCTGATTGATGGACAATTATTCCATTTGCTTTATGCTCAAGCTCTAGACCAAGACAAAGTTTGGTTTTACCCAAATTTTTAACTTCAAACTCCCTTTTCAAATATTCAGCAGTTTCAGCTAACTCTTCTGGAGTTCCAATTAAATTTATATCGTCGACATAAACTGCTACAATAGCAAATCCGGTTTCTGATTTCTTAATAAACACGCATGAGCAGATAGGATCATTCTTGTACCTTTCCTTAATTAGGTACTCACTTAGGCGTTGATACCACATACGACCAGATTGCTTTAACCCATACAAGGATCTTTGCAATTTTATTGAGAATAAATTGCGGGGAGTGCATGCTTCAGGCATTTTGAATCCCTCGGGAATTTTCATATAAATATCAGAATCTAATGAGCCATATAAATATGCCGTCACAACGTCCATAAGGCGCATTTCCAATCTTTCAAAGATTGATAGGCTAATGAGAAAACGAAATGTAATCATATCCATCACAGGTGAATATGTCTCATTATAATCAATCCCTGTGTCTGCGGGAGAATCCTTGGGCAACGAGTTGGGCTTTATACCTGACAACCTCGTTTTTCTCATTTCGTTTTCGGATAAATACCCATTCATATCCAACGGGCTTTATATTATCGGGGATACGAGTTACAGGTCCAAAAACCTCTCGTTTAGTTAGGGAAGCTAATTCAGCCTTAATTGCTTCCTCCCACTTAGGCCAATCTTGCCTTTGACGACATTCAATAATAGATTGCGGCTCACAATCATCATCCATAATTTTATGGGCAAGCGAGAATGCAAAAGCATCATCAATGATGATTTCATTTCGATCCCAAATTTCATTATAATATGTAATGGAATTCTCAGTATTCCCGGGATTGGTGTTCCTTTCATGGGTTTGCGCCTCTTCAGGGGCAATAAGCTCTTCAGGAGCAAGCACAACGCCAGGCTCTTTTGGAGCGGATTCCTGATTCTTTCCCCTTCGTTTTCGAGGAGCAGTATCTTTTGATCCTATCGGTCTACCACGCTTCAAGTGCGGGGGATTTTGATCCATTTTAGCTTGTTCTTCGGGAACAGCTATCCTAGCTGGAGTATTTGCAGCTGGAATATGAGACTTCGTTACCTTAGTAGCATCATTAAATGCATCAGGAAGTCTATTTGCCATAGCCTGTAAATGGATTATGCGCTGCACCTCATTTTCACATTCAGGGATCCTTGGGTCTAATTGAGATAAATTTTTCTCATTCCAGGAGAAAACCTTAACTGGTTTTTGTTTTGCAGTCATGGAAATTGTAGGTATCCCAATTGATGGAAACCTAGTCTCATTGAAATGACAATCTGCAAACTTGGCAGTAAAAAGATCACCAGTAGTTGGTTCCAATAACCTAATAATAGACGGTGAATTAAACCCAACATAAATGCCCAAATGGCGTTGGGGACCCATTTTCGTCCTTTTTGGCGGTGCTACAGGCACCTGCACTGCACAATCAAATGTGCGTAGATGTGAAACATCTGGTTCATAACCAAGGACAATTTGAAGGGGAGATTGTAAAAGATTAGCAGTGGGGCGTAATCTTATTAGAGCTGCCGCATGCAAAACTGCATGACCTCATGCTGTATCGTTGAGATTCGTTCTCAATAATAGAGTGCGGGTAATGATTTGGATATGTTTAATCAAGGATTCTGCCAATCCATTTTGAGTATGAACATATGCAACCGGGTGCTCAACATCGATTCCAAGTGAAGCACAATATGTATCAAAACTCTTTGATGTAAATTCACCAGCATTATCCATCCTTATGCTCTTAATTGGATAATCAGGGAATTGTGCCCGGAGCTTTATAATCTGCGCAAGTAAACGTGCAAATGCGACATCACGCGTAGATAATAGGCAAACATGGGACCATCTACAGGATGCGTCCACTAATACCATAAAATATCGAAATGGTCCACTTGGTGGTTGTATTGGTCCACAAATATCACCCTGAATTCTTTGCAAGAATAAAGGAGATTCAAGATTAACCTTTGTCATAGAAGGTTTAATAATGAGCTTTTCTTGTGAGCAAGCCTCACAATTATAATCTTTGGACAACAATACCTTTATATCTTTTAAAGGGTGCCCTTTTGTATTTTGAATTATCCTACGCATTATTGAAGCGCCGGGATGACCAAGGCGATCATGCCACGGTCCAAACCGATCAGGGCTTACCAATCTCCAGGATGTGGTGGCGTAGGTTTCAATAGCCTTAATCATGACACAATACAAACCCATAGAAGAAGCTTCTAGCTTCTCATGGATGGTCTTCAGGCCCATCTTATAAGAGGAAATACCAATGTATTCCTTATCTTGCTCATAAATAGTCTCAATATGGTACCCATTACGGCGTACATCTTTGAAATTGAGCAGATTTCTCTTTGATTTAATGCTTAGAAACGCATTCTCAATATGGAGGATTGTGCCATTTGGCAAAATAATTGTGGTATTCCCAAAACCATTAATAATCTGAACGATACCTGATATTGTATGGATTTGTGCCTTCCGCAATGTCATACTCGAGAAAAAGTGTCTACTACGAAATATAGTATGTGTTGTTGCACTATCAAGCAAACAAATATCTTCCTTTTTCTCGGTAGTTTCCATTTGCATTTATATTGACAACTTCAGGTGTCAAGTATCATAAAAGTTGCATATTAGTTATATAGTCGAATAAAATTTCAAAAAGAAATATTATATAAGGCTCATAAACATTTCATAATGAACAATAAAAAGTAATACATTTAAAGCAAAGCAACATAAACCACCAATCTGATTCATCAAAGTAATCAGAGGTCCTCAAAGAAATCAGAGACATCCAATGATCCATTTGCTACTTCAGGAGCAAGAGGAGTCTCGCCAATGGAGATATTGTTGGCCTCAATAGTGGTTATGGCAGTAGGATTGATTTCAATGGCATGAGATTCACCACGCTTGCCCGTATTCTTTAAAGATGCATGGTATAGGTCAACAAAATGTTTTGGCGTACGGCATGTACGTGACCAGTGCCCAGTCATGCCACAACGATGACAAAGACTTTCATTAATCACCTTCTTTGGCTTCTTTTCTTTGCCATGATTCAGGCCAAAGTTTGATTTCCTAGGGCGGTTAAATTTCTTGCCATCCCTTCTAGGATTATATTCTTGCCTGCGCTTATAGCCCTTAGAATGGCCAGTATTTTTTCTCAAAGATAGCATGTGCTTCAGGCAATGCTTTCGAGCCAGCAGGTCTAAAATCATGATTTTTGAGCAGCAATTCATTAGTTTGCTCGGCAGTAAGAAGCACAAAAATTAATTCAGAGTATGTGGCAAACTGATGCTGCCGGTATTGCTGTTGCAATACAATATTTGAAGCATGAAAGGTGGAGAAAGTTTTCTCTAACAATTCCGCATCAGCGAGTTTGATACCGCATAACTCAAGCCGAGAAACGATATCAAATAAAGCAGAATTATAGTCAGACACTAATTTAAAATCTTGTAGTCTGAGATTTTGCCAGTCATATTGTGCTTGAGGGAGGATAACAGTTTTGGTATGATCATACCTATCCTTCAACCTCCTCCACAAGATATGAGGGTCTCGGACAGATAAATATTGAGTCTGCAGGCTCTCATGCAAATGACGTCGGATAAATATCAGCGCATTTGCTTTATCCTTTTCATTTGAGGTTCCATCCTCCATGATTGTATTAGCGAGATCTTGCCCTTGGAGATGCATTTCCATGTCAAGGCACCAGGATAGATAATTCTTTCCATTCACTTCCAGGATGTGGAATTTGGGCTTTTTAATATTTGCCATAATCCTTGCAAAAGTAAATCCTTAAATTAATTAGAAGGATATTTTTAGATTTGAAATTTGGCTTCGAGCCAAGAAAAATAAAAATGAAGAATTGGTAGAAGAAGATGAAGTATAAGATGATTAATAAAATGAATACCCACCTTGCAAAAATTACTTACTCACGGTAGATCTTCGTGCTTGCAAAAAATACTTACTCAGTCGGTAGATTTTCGTGCTGATAACGTGTTGTAAAATATTGCGTTGCAAATATATAATAGAGAGAATAGAGAGATTGAGTAGAGAAAATTTGGGACACCGGAGATAGTAGAGAAAGCCAGAGAAGAGGGTGTGACTGTTTATTCTGATAGTTGTTCACGTTGTGATTGTACATTAAAACTAAACTCCTATTTATAGGAGAACAAGAATGTACTTATCATTAATATCAATGTATCGAATGATACATGTACTGGATATGGGAGATGAACGTACATTGTATAGGGAGATGTACTTAGAAAGTATGATACAAATGTACCATAATAAGTACATTAGATAAGATGAATATGATGAATATTCATTCATGTATTTCATCCATTCATGTATTTCATAACAGATATGACAGTTTTTACAATTTTTTGATAATTTTTTAGGATTTCTTTTCTTTCTTTGTTTTTTTCCCTTTTCTTTTAGGGAATGTCTGGTTGTTGGCTATCGACAATAGGATTGGCTGACAAGGGTCCTTGCCGAGCCTTGCCCGATCCAGCAAGGGTGGCCCCTGCCTACATCCAAGTGAGGCCTGACGAGGGTTGGCCTGGCCAAATCTAGAGAGAGAGGTCCTTGCTAGCCATCCGTTAACGTCGGCTACACCACATATAACAGTTTGCGTCCATGTCAACCATTTCTAATCAAAAGTGATCGAATAGATTATATTAGTAAATTGTCAAATTGGTTAATATTAAATTCGCCAAATTAAAATGTTTATGATTAGATAGTATAAGTGTAAAAAATTTAGAAATTTCTCGGTAGTATCCCTCTTATTATGGTCAGTGTTCATTAATATATAAGGTAAACTCGTATAACCACTTCGATAGGATATTTTTTCCATTCTTAATGTTCTCTAAGGACATTCTCAATATGGTTTTTTTTTTTTAAGGACATATCATGACTACCCATACCCAAAAAAAAAAAGAAAAAAAGAAAAAAAAACATATCATGACTACTTTGCGACAAGGTTTCGACATAGATTCCTTGAAATTGATTCATTTGAACAGTTACACAGATCCTTGAGGAGAACAAGAACTTCCGCTCCGAATAATGAGTTTATGTGAACAATCACAAGATCTATTGCCATATTCATTGAGATATATATATATATATATATATATATATATATGTATGTATGTATATATGCTAATGTTCATTCCATTCTATCACTTTTTATTCTCAATGTGACAATATGCACACAGATATAACGATTCCTGGAAATTGTGGGGAAAAACTTTGGCAATACGAGCCTCTCCATGATGTAGAAAACATGAGTAAGATTTACATGACATATTTGGAAGACGAATAGCGTCAACAAAACGAGGAAAGGCATTCAATTTGATGCAGCGAACTAGGAATTTTGAGTAAATCCAACTATTTTTGACAACTTAAAGAACTAGGAATTTTGAGTAAATCCAACTATTTTTGACAACTTAAACGGGGAAAGGCATTCAATTTGATGTAGCGAACTAGGAATTTTGAGTAAATCCAACTATTTTTGACAACTTAAATGATGAAAGGCATTCAATTTGATGCAGCGAATTAGGAATTTTGAGTAAATCCAACTATTTTTGACAACTTAAACGAGGAAAGGCATTCAATTTGATGCAGCGAACTAGGAATTTTGAGTAAATCCAACTATTTTTGACAACTTAAATGATGAAAGGCATTCAATTTGATGCAGCGAATTAGGAATTTTGAGTAAATCCAACTATTTTTGACAACTTAAACGAGGAAAGGCATTCAATTTGATGCAGCGAACTAGGAATTTTGAGTAAATCCAACTATTTTTGACAACTTACTCGAACGCAAATTCGGATGCGGGCGGCGGTAGACGGTATAAAAAGACCCGTATTAGGGCTTTGCCGTATTTCGTAGACGAGAGGTTAGCGAGGAAATCAGAACAACGATGGCAGCTAATCACCATGTCTTTTGTTGGATAAATTCTCTTGAAGTATTTTGAAGTTGACAAAACATTTTTATCAGTCTAGTCTGAAGACTTACAGACTCTATTGACAAAGTCTGAAGATCAAAGTCTGAAGCTAGCAAGACTCAAGACTTATATTTCAAAGTCTACTCTCATGGACGTTTCCGGACCGACGTTTATTCGATCTTATATGATCTTTATTCTAACGACAAGTGGATATCTTTCTACCGGATTCAGCACTAAAAGATCTTACTTTCATATTCGAATATGTATAGATTCTCTAAAGATTTCGCAACTTATATTTGGAAGGATCTACTTATGGAAACCGAGATCCCGATTGTATGGGCGAGCGGGATTGATGGGCTATCAACACTTACCTTAAAGAGCTCGAGATCTCTCTAATTGATTCTGTCCAACGGGTTGATTGGAAGAACTTCTTTGGAAGGTGCCAACGGTATTGAAGGCATGAAGAAGTATATAAGAGAGATGCTTTAGTTGTTGAAGGGTGCGGATAGAAGAATTCCAAAGCCTGAATCTCCTTTTCTATTTTGCGATATCATTCTTCAAGCATTATATGTAATCAAAAGAGAGATCATATTGTAGTAAGACCTTGAGGAAGTGTAGTAGAGTAATCTACACTTTGTGGACTCAAGAGCGTGAGATTGTAATCACTCTTATTGATTCTTAGTGAAATCCAGCCTGAAGGGCTGTCCGTGGAGAGTGGACGTAGGCTTGGTCTAAGCCGAACCACTATAAACTGGAGTCTTGATTCTCCATCCCTAATCCTTTTTATCTTTAACTGCTTTCATTTGCTGCAATTGTTGGTTTTAAGTTATTTATATCTCGTTCGGTTTAATTTATCAAAATTGCTTTAAACACCTATTCATCCCCCTTTAGGTGCTAATTCTAGCCCTAACAATTGGTATCAGAGCTTGTGTACTTGTTTATAAGAAGTGTCTTTACTTCTAAGTAAAAGATCTATGGCTAGTATGTTGCCTACAGGGTTGGTTAAAGGTCAAAGCAATACCAGACCTCCATACTTTGATGGAAAAGATTACAGTATATGGAAAAATAAGATGAAGGCATTCCTAAGATCGAAAGATCCTTTGGAATGGGAAGTGGTTGATAAAGGAATCATTCCTGTTGCTGCATCGGAATCAAAGAGAGGAAAAGAAACTGTTGTTTCTACTCTTCTAACTCAAGAAGAAATCACCAAGAGACAGACTCTCGACGCCAAAGCTATTTACTCTTTATATTGTGCTTTATCCCCTACTGAATATAACAGAATATCTTCTTGTGATACAGCAAAAGAAGTATGGGATAGGCTTCACATTACCTATGAAGGAACTGATCGTGTGAAAGAAACGAGGATCAATATTCTCTTGGGACAATATGAAGTCTTTAAGATGAGATCGGGAGAATCAATAACCGACATGTTTAGTCGCTTTACTGAAATTGTGAATGGCCTTGAATATCAGGGACATCCAATCTCAGGACATATGAAGGTCAACAAACTCCTTCGAGGACTCTCAAAAGATTGGAATTACATAAAAATCTCAATAAGAGAGACACAGAGGATTGCTCCACTCTCTGTAGACGAACTGGTTGGGACTCTTCAATCCTATGAAGTGGAAGGACCAACGAAGAGGAAGACTCAAAAGGTAAGAAATCTATTGCCTTAAAGTCTAATGACTATTCGATGCTACGAGACTCGAAGAAGATCTAGATGATGAAGAACGGCACTCATGATAAAGAGATTCGAAAGTTGAACAGAAAAGGAAGGAAATTCAATTGGAAGAAACAAAATTCTCAAAGGTTTCAAAACAGGTCAATAGAGGAAGATGATTCTAATAAAGAAGTGACTTGCTTTGAATGCAAGAAAAAGGGACACATCAGACCCAACTATCCTCTGTTAAAGAAGAGAAAAGGGAAGACTGAGAAAAACAGGAAGGCACTCAAAGCAGAGACTTGGAGTGATGCGAATGTGAAGAAAGTGACGATGATTATGCCAATATCTGTTTAATGGCAAAGTCGACTCGATTCAGACCTTGATTCGCATTACGGACTCTCATGACAGTGAACTCGAGGTTGGTAACTCGAAAATTCCTATTAAAGTTTCTAAATACATTGATGAACTTTGTCTTAGTCTAAAAACCTCTCTTAAGAGGATCTCCGAATTGAAAAGGGAAAATTCTACATTGAAGCAACATGATAAACTTATGAAAGAAAAGTTTGAAAAGCTGGAAAAAGATTTTGTTGTTGTGAAAGAAAACTCGAGACAGTATTTCAAATGAAAATAATCTTTTGAAAAATGATATCACTAACATATCAAAAAGATTTTCAAATGGTTCTGAAAAGCTGGATAAGATTCTTTCGATACAAAGACCATATTTTGATAAGGTAGGTCTTGGTATGACTTCTGAAACTATTCCACTGATTGATTTTCCGAAGGTAAAAGAAAGAATTAAACAAAGACCAGCTAGAATTGTTTACAAGAATCATTTCCAGAAAGTTTTTGTAAAACCTGTTGGTAGAAATGCTCTGAGATGTTCCAAGTGTAAAAGCTTAGAACACTTTGAGAAAGAATGTCCTTTGGTTTGGAGACCTATTAAAAAGAGCTGGGCTAAGACTGTCTATTGTTCTAACACTTCTGGACCCAAGATGGTATGGGTACCAAAAAGAGCTTGAATTCTTGTTAATTGCAGGTTACTATCAAAAAGAAGATTAAATGGTATCTTGATAGTGGCTGCTCAAGACATATGACAGGAGACTCAAGCTGCTTCATAAAACTTATCCAGATAGACGGAGGAAAAGTTTCCTTTGGTGGTAACAACAAATGAAGGATTACTGGTCGAGGAACAGTAAAGATTGGAAGTTTGTCTATCAATAATGTTTCCTTAGTTGAATGATTAAATTACAACCTGCTTAGCAAAAGTCAGTTGTGTGATTTTGGTTTCAAGATCAACTTTCAGGAAGAAACGTGCTCTGGAATCAGTAAAGACTTTGCTCAATCTTTTACTGGTCGAAGACATGAAAATATCTATCTTCTGGATGTGAATCAAGAAAGATCACAGTGCTTAATATCAGTACAAGATGAAGCAAATCTATGGCACAAAAAACTAGGCCATATCAATATGAAGCAAATCAACAAGATCTCTACAAAGAAACTTGTTTGAGGGTTGCCTATTCTCAATTATTCAAAGTCTGATCTATGTACACCATGCGTCTTGGGTAAACAGGTTAGAAACTCTTACAAATCAATAAATAAAGTTTCCACTAATCATGTATTGCAGCTTCTGCATATGGATTTGTTTGGACCTACCAGAACGCAAAGCATTGGTGGTAAAAGGTTCTGTCTGGTAATAGTGGACGATTATTCACGATTCACTTGGGTCTACTTTCTTTCAAGTAAGTCAGAGACTTTCTCTCTCTTTTCAAAGTTTGCTAAAAAAGTGCAGAATAAGAAATGTCACACTATCTCAAGCATTCGTACAGACCATGGAGGTGAGTTTGAAAATCAAGACTTTGCTAAATTTTGTGATGAATTTGGTTTTCAACACAAATTCTCCTCTCCATATACACCAGAACAGAATGGGGTTGTGGAAAGGAAGAATAGGTCTTTACAAGAAATGGCAAGAACACTTTTAATTGGAAATCAAATTTCTTCAAGGTTTTGGGCGTAAGCTGTCTCAACGCTTGCTATATTATAAAAGAGTGTTTTTAAGGCCAATTCTTGAGAAAACTCCTTATGAAATTTTTAAAGGAAAGAAACCAATAGTTTCTTATTTTCAAATATTTGGTTGCAAATGTTTTATTCTAAAGAATGCAAATGATCGTGTTGGTAAGTTTGAAGAAAAATCAGATGAATGATTCTTTCTTGGTTACTCAACTACAAGCAAAGCTTTTAGAGTATTCAACAAAAAGACTTAGACTGTGGAAGAATCAATGAATGTTAAATTTCAAGACTCTCCACAAGTTCAGCAAATACGGGATCGAAGATTCAGAATCTGCTCCGAGTTTCTTTGCTAGATCTAATTTCACTGAAGCAAGTTACTAATTCGAAATCGTACAACAAGCTACCGATGAAGAATCCACTCAAGAAGAAGATCAACAATCTATCGGGACCGACCAAGAATCGGAAGCACAAGTCTAGTCATCCTGAAGAACTCATTATTGGGAACATTAATGAGGGAATTAGAACAATATCCAAAAGGCGAGAAGAGTCTAGTGCTGTTGCTCTTATTTCTGAAATAGAACCCAAAAATATTGAAGAAGCTTTAGCTGATGAAAGCTGGATTGAAGCAATGCAAGAAGAGCTCGACAATTCAAGTATTAACGACGTATGGGAATTGACTCCCAAACCAAAAGGTAAATCAGTTGTTGGAGCTAAATGGGTTTTCAGGAACAAAGTTGACGAAAAAGGCAAAGTAACAAGAAACAAAGCAAGACTCGTGGCTAAAGGATATACGCAAGAAGAAGGGATAGACTATGATGAGACTTACGCTCCAGTAGCAAGGTTAGAAGCAATCAGATTACTACTTGCTTTTGCTTGCTATAAGAATTTCAGGTTGTTTCAAATGGTTGTCAAAAGCGCATTCCTGAATGCATTTATTCAAGAAGAAGTCTACGTGGAACAACCTCCTGGATTTGAAGATTCAAAGAAATCAGACTCTGTGTTCAGACTGAAGAAAGCTTTATATTGATTGAAACAAGCTCCTCGAGCTTGGTATGAAAGGCTAAGTAATTTCTTAATTCATAATGGTTTTTCTAAAGAAAAGGTAGACACTACTTTGTTCATTAAAAAGGAAGGTAAAAGCTTTCTACTTGTTCAGATTTATGTTGATGACATCATATTCGGATCATCTAATGAGACTTTGTGCAAGAAATTTTCTAAACTATGCAGGATGAATTCGAGATGAGCATGATGGGTGAACTATCATTTTTCCTTGGTCTACAAGTCAAACAACTAAAGGAGGGAATATTCATTCATCAAGAGAAATATGCAAAAGAACTTGTTAAAAAGTTCGGTCTGGAAAATTGCAAAAAGACCGACATACCAATGTCAAGTTCTTTGAAGATAGACAAAGATGAAGCGGGGAAGAAAATCGACCAAAAATTATACGGGAGTATCATTGGTTCACTTCTATATCTTATCGCATCCAGACGACATATTATTTAGTGTTTGCATATGTGCTAGGTTTCAATCGATCCTAGAGAATCTCACTTAAGTGCCGTTAAACGTATTATTAAATATGTTGCTACTACTGCTAAGATTGGTCTTTGGTATCCCTGTTGACACTTAAATTTTTATCCAAAAATCATTTCCAAAAAATGGGAACTTGTTTTTCCACAAAAATATTTCAAATTAAATTCTTGCATATAGATTATCTAGGCATTTAATATAGTGTTTTAAATGGAATATGGTTTTCCTTAAAAAAAAAATTAAATTAAATATATAAAAAAAAAAGATTAAAAAAAAAAAAGATAAAAAAGTTGGGGCCAATGATCTAAATGTGGCTAGCCAAGCCCGGGAGGTCAAATTGGAATTAAAATGGCAAATTGGGCCAAAATGCAATTTTCAAAAGTTGAGGGACCAATTCGCAAAATTTGCAAAATTTTGCCCGAACCCTTAAATCATCATCTTGGTCACCAATTAAGTTGAAATTGAACTTGGGCCAACTTGAATCAATCAAATCGGGCCAAAAAGACCAAGTTTGTGTTGAATTTGGTATTTTTGGATAAGAAATGGCCAATTTTGAGGGACTTTCTTGCAAAATTGGGTGGGTAAAATTGCGAAATCTGGTCAAGATCTTAAACTACTATGCATGATCTTGCTAATTGATCAAAAATCGCAGCTAAGTTGATGGATTAAAGCACTCAAACGAGCTACCAAAACCTAGTCCACGAATTGGTCTTATTTCGGAGTTGCTGAGTAAGCAACTTGGTGGCCCCACCATATCCCACTCAGCCGCCCATGCAGCCTGATCTTTGCACGTGATTGAAGGCCATAATGAGTAGTGCCAGTGGATGGAAATTTGCCAGGGATAAGCTGCTGAAGGCACGGGAAAATCGCACCAAATCCGGACACTCAACAGCTGCAGAAATTGGAAAAATTGGCTAAGTCAGAGAGTGGGTGAACTAGCTCAGTTGACAGGCTTGGTAGGTGGACAAAAGACCGACCAAAACTCCTCTAATTCAGTGGAGAAGATCACGGAAGCAAGCTCTTTCAGGGGATGAGAGAGAGGAGACG
Organism: Eucalyptus sp. ANBG9806169; assembly: GCA_014182395.1. Classification (NCBI taxonomy): domain Eukaryota; kingdom Viridiplantae; phylum Streptophyta; class Magnoliopsida; order Myrtales; family Myrtaceae; genus Eucalyptus; species Eucalyptus sp. ANBG9806169. Next base: position 17,583,583 of record CM024574.1, on the reverse strand, counting down.
AGAAGAAGAGGATAGAGCTCGGGATCGTTCCCCAAAGACACCTTCAGAAGCAACTCCAGAAAGCAAAAACCCAGAAATTCCAGACCGACCTCGAGAGAGAAAAGTGAAATTTTCACAAACTTACAGCCAAAATTCGCCAAAACCTTCAACTAGAGAGTGAAACTTCACTCAAATATCTTTCCAACCATAGGTCGCACGTCCCAAATGGAGATCGGGAAGGCCTCCTAAAGCCCCCCGAAAAAGTACCCTCCTGGCGGGCCAAAGAAAGTCTGAATTTTTCTAAGTGTTGAGTCCGGTTGGTCACGAGTGAGAGAAAGCGAGTGTTTTTGAGAAATTTGAGAGACAAATGAGGAAAACCATGAGTTCAAAACCAAAGTAGAATACATATAGCTTTGTTTGGTGTTTATTTTTCCAGCAAAAAAAGTCACGGAGTCTAATTTTGGAGGTTAATGAAAACCTTCGTTATCAGTTCTTTCTTTGCAGATCTGGTTTTCCAGTTGAAGAAGCCAACTTCCACGTGCCTCCCGAGGATAATTTCTTGGTTTCCTTGGCCAAGAGTCACTTGAAAGGGAAACTAGGAAGCAAGGTAAGCATCCTAGATGTATTTTGGTTTAATTTTGAACATGTTTTGATCACAAAAATCAAGAGGAAAACTAGTCCGGAGGACTGATTTTCGAGGTGGAAATTTTTCTAAGTGTTGGAATCTCTTCAAGAGTTTTGCATGTGTGCTCCTTGGAGAGGTCGTTTTGATGTCTTTCGGTGGGCCACTCTCTATGATTTTTGTTGCATTTGAAAGCTCATGTTACCTACTTTCACTCGGATTAAGTAGTGTTTCCCTTAGATCTTGCATGTGATAAGTGTCGGGGCTTGAACATGGGCATGCAACCTGTTTGCTTGACTTGGGTTAAAACCCAGATTTGCAAAATCAGCTCAAACCCGTGTATTTGAGGACGATTTTAGCTGGGTTCTTGTGTGTTGTAGGTTATGATTTCTATCTAATATTGCTCCTTGCATGTGGTAGTATAATCTTGATGCTTTAGTTCCATATAATATTGCTCATGGGTGAAGATTGAAGGCCGCAAACATGGCCCGCGAAGCTGTTTTGGGGTGATTTAATGCACGCCAAGTGTTCGATGAAATGCGCAAACCAAGTTTCGATCTTGAAACGGTCGATTTGAGCTCGGTTATTGTGACATTCATGTGCTGTGTTACTCCATGTTAGCATAGATCGGTTTAAGGAATTATTATTAATATTTTTAAAAAAATAATAATAAAAAAAGAAAAATATGAAAATTTTAAAAATATCAAAAAATGTTGGATGTTATCAAATTAAGCCAAAAATGACATCTAGGAGATTTTCCTAATTTTATAAAGTCATTTTTCCTAATTAAATGATATTTTGGTATTTTATAACCATTTTTGTAAATAATCTATTTTGCTTAGATTAAAATTATTTAGAGTAATTTCATGCATATTTAAATTCTCATTTTGCTCACGGGGGTCCTGTCCCGGGGTGTGATAACAAGGCCATGTAATATTATTTGCCCGACTTGTATCGGGTTTTCATTTTCCGCATTTATTTTCAAGTTATTTCAATTTCTTGGATGTTTACTTATGCACCGCTTTTCATTAATTTGAGTGTAAATTTCTCTTCTAAATTATGTTAGGATTAGTCTAGACATTAAAAAAACCTACAAAAACATTTGCATGGACGCTTAGAGGTTTTGTAAGGATTATAATTGGTAATCAAGATTGTGTGGCCATTTAGATGAATAACCTTTCAAGTTAGTGGTACCGCAAGGGCGCTAATAGAAACATTAGCGTAAACAAGTCCCCGTTCCTAGAAATCTCTGGTTGCGTAGGAATCGAGACAACACTCCCGTGCCTCGATTGGTTTCTAGCCGACCCCAATAGGCTAGTGGCGACTCCTAGAAATATTTAGGTTGTCAAGAACTAAAAAACAAAATCCAACGTCGCGCGAGGTATGGGCTTGGGAGAGCCCGCGCCTAATTTAGGGCCATTGGTCCGCCTCTTTAGGCAAATATCCCTAAACCATTCTTTCTTTTCCCCCGAACGGAAAAAAGAGGTCGTGACAATCCCAAAGAATGAGACTTTACACTTCTTGGCTATTCAGATGCAGATCTTGCAGGTTGTAGAGTTGAAAGAAAAAGCACTTCAGGTACTTGTCAGTTGCTTGGAAACAGGGCAGTATCTTGGTTTTCAAGGAAACAAAGTACTGTGGCTCTTTCAACGGCTGAAGCAGAATATGTAGCCCTTGGAAGTTGCTGTTCTCAAATACTGTGGATAAAACAACAACTGCAAGACTTTGGCATTGAAGACTCTTGCACAGAAATAAGATGTGATAACACCAGCGCAATTAATCTGACAAAGAATCCTATCCTACATTCAAGAGCAAAACATATTGAGATTCGACATCACTTTATAAGAGATCATGTTCAGAACAAAGAGGTCTTGATACAATTCATAGACTCAAAGAATCAACTCGGCGAGACATCTTCACAAAGCCACTTGAGAAAAGCTTGTTTGAGTCTATTCGCTCAAGACTCAATATTTTATCTCTTGAAGAATGCTTTGAAGCTCGGACTCGTAACTAAAGTCCGATGAGCATCAAACTCAAAGGTTAAAGACTGAGAATACGAATCGACACGACTGTAAGTTCATTTACTTAAACTGTCTTATCAATAAGGTAAGATTATCTATTTATTTTTAAGGCGGTTATATTTAAAGAGAGTGGTTATCGATTTATTAAGGCAGTTATTTTTCAAAAGGAAATTTTAAAGATTTCCAAAATATACGACGCTTGGATTACCCCCGTATCTCGTTATCTTTTATACACTTCTTCTCCTCCGTTTTCACTTTACCCTTAAAACCCTAGATCAAAAGCTTTTCACTGCTCTGTATTTTTCTCTCCAAAACTTCTTCGTTTCAAAGTTTTCAACTTTCTTGCGACACAAGTGAGAAAGCTTCTCCAAAGAAAGCACAATGTCGTATCAAAGGAAGTCATCCAGAATAGCAAACAGGGGACCACAGGGATCTGGTGAGGGTCCTACGCACTTTGATCTCACCGAAGAAAGCGACTTTCCCTCGAGCAAACTCCTCAACGATCTCAACAGCCGTCTTCCCCAACTAGACCTCAAGGACATCGCCCTCAAGATGCGAAACGGTTTTTGAAGATATTGAACCAAGTAAGAACTCTTAAGCCTCGCCTTTGTTTATAGGCTTTACTCGCATTAAAGGAAGGTGGTTCTGCTATGACCTTCGTGGATGAGTTTCTGAAAGAGAAATGTTACAGAAACGAGACTCATTTTCTCACTGTCATGGAGAGGTCTGGAGTTGTTCCTGAAGGAACGGCTGCAAAAGCGTTTGCAAACTTCCCTAGTGACCCTAGGTTTGGTAGTATGAATTAGCCAGAGGGAAAGGATGATGATGAAAAGATGTTCATCCACTTTAAATCATGGATGGGTGTGGCTGCAAACCTTCGAGGGAAGAAGGATGAACTGTTCCGCTCAGACGGACATAGGAAGAAGTATGAAAAGTTGCTGAAGCGTGGGGTGATGAACCCACGGACTGTGAATTTCGATTTTCTGGACTTATTGAGCATAAATCTGCGAGAGAAGTTTGAAAACTTCAACTTTATCGGTTACATGACTGGCGTGATACGGCACATTCTGAATTAACGGCGTACTTCTACTCCAATCTCAGTTTCATTGATGCAAATAGCTTTTCTTTCAGCGTGAGGGATAAAGAGTGTGTTGTTGATAAGGACATTCTGGCAGATATACTTGGTGTGGAAAGAGGGGCTTTCCAATCGATCAGTGTGTCCGTAAGCTATGCTACTCTTGAACTTGCAAGAGACATTGCGGAAGGTCGACTCTCCTACTCAGGATGAATGCAACAAATACTTTGCTGCACAAAATTGTGATCAACTGTCTAAGACCCAAATCAACATCCAAGACAGATGTATCCATCTCTGAAGCCAAGTTGATGTTTGCAATCAAGACTGGTCTCAACTTCTCTTTGCCGCACACCATCATATTTCACATGTACAGATGCATGGCAAAGGACAAAGGAAAACTTCCTTATGCTGCTCTCATTACTCGTCTCTTCAGACATCTGAACATTCAACCTCCTCATATTCTCACAGTGAAGACTATTGATAAAATGGTCATCGGACTGAGGATGATTACCAGATGCGTCTGAAAGAGCTTAGCAAGAAGCTGGAGCAATTCAAGGAAAAGACTCCTATCAAGTTTAGACCAGACTCATCAGCGGCCAAAAGAAAAGGGAAAGAACCAGTGGTTAGTTCTACCAAAAAGAGAAGGGCAATCATCTTGGAAGATGAAGATGATGAGGATGCTGTACCCATCTCTGCTCTTGTTTCTCAATTTGCTGCATCTGTTCCAGCTGTTCCAGAACATCAATTTGCAGAAGAAGAGTAAGAGAAAGAGAAAGAGGAAGAGAAAGAGAAAGAGAAAGAGGAAGAGAAAGAGAAAGAGGAAGAGAAAGAAGAAGAGAAGAAAGAGGAAGAAAGAAGAAGAGAAAGAAGAAGAGAAGAAAGAGGAAGAAAGAGAGGAAGAGGAAGAAGGAAAAGCAGAACAAGCAGATGAACCAGAACAAACAGATTCTCCAGCAGAAAAAGAGGATCTACAATAGCCTGTCACTGAGGAAACTCCTCAGAAAGAAGAGTTCTTTTCTCCTCCAGAAGACATGGAAACAAGGGGAGATACAGATAGAGAACACACCCCTATTCTACTGACTTTTAGAGAAGAAGAAGCACAAACAGGTGTTAGTCGATCACCTCCTGATGCTGAGGATATTCATGCTGCACAGTTTCCTGAATGAGAGGCATCATCTCCACATACTGAACTTCTGGCTGACATTCATATTGGCTTGACTCCACCATCAGACCGAGCTGAAACAAGCACTCAGACTGACAATTCTGGAGATTTTCAAAGGTTGCTTGAAATCATCTTAGAACTCAAAGGCCAAATTTATGCCATGGGATATGAATTTCAGACCTTGCAGAATGAAAATCATGCAATGTTCATCACTCGCATGATCGGCTTAAAGATGTTCAGCGTCGATTCGGGATACCGCAAAGGGCACTACTCTCACCCAAGTACGGGAAGATTTGAGGAAGCTTGAAGACACTGTCAAGTCTATGGAGGACTTACAACTTGTTCGCATTCCTCGAGCTCCTTGATTTTTTAATGCTGACAAAAAAGGGGAGAAGACTTTGCAGATTTTTGAATGATTTTCTGTTCTCAAACCAATCTCAAACCAAATCTTATATTTTATATTTTTGAGTTGTTATTTTGACTTTGACTTGAGTTTTTTAAACGTGTGCAGTTTTTGGATGTGTGCTCACTATGGCAATACTTTAAGCTTCTTAAATTAGATAAAGATAGTACTGTCTGTTTATGACTAATGAGGTTTTGGTGAATGCAGATCTGTGTACAGGGAAAGTCTGTGTACAGGATATCTGTGTACAGGATAACTTCTACTTCTACTATTTTTATTCTAATCTTTTATGATGCTTGCTTAAAAGTTGTATTGCAGGGCGATAATATTCAAATCCGCAGGAAAGTTTTGTCACCATAAAAAATGGGGAGATTGTTGGATAAATTCTCTTGAAGTATTTTGAAGTTGACAAAACATTTTTATCAGTCTAGTCTGAAGACTTACAGACTCTATTGACAAAGTCTGAAGATCAAAGTCTGAAGCTAGCAAGACTCAAGACTTATATTTCAAAGTCTACTCTCATGGACAGTTTCCAGACCGACGTTTATTCTGATCTTATATGATCTTTATTCTAACGACAAGTGGATATCTTTCTACTAGATTCAGCACTAAAAGATCTTACTTTCATATTCGAATATGTATAGATTCTCTAAAGATTTCGCAACTTATATTTGGAATGATCTACTTATGGAAACCGAGATCCTGATTGTATGGGCGAGCGGGATTGATGGGCTATCAACACTTACCTTAAAGAGCTCGAGATCTCTCTAATTGATTATGTCCAACGGGTTGATTGGAAGAACTTCTTTGGAAGGTGCCAACGGTATTGAAGGCATGAAGAAGTATATAAGAGAGATGCTCTAGTTGTTGAAGGGTGTGGATAGAAGAATTCCAAAGTCTGAATCTCCTTTTCTATTTTGCGATATCATTCTTCGAGCATTATATGTAATCAAAAGAGAGATCATATTGTAGTAAGACCTTGAGGAAGTGTAGTAGAGTAATCTACACTATGGACTCAAGAGCGTGAGACTGTAATCACTCTTATTGATTCTTAGTGAAATCCAGCCAGAAGGGCTGTCCGTGCGGGAGAGTGGACGTAGGCTTGGTCTAAGCCGAACCACTATAAATCTGGAGTCTTGATTCTCTATCCCTAATCCTTTTTATCTTTAACTGCTTTCATTTGCTGCAATTGTTAGTTTTAAGTTATTTATATCTCGTTCGGTTTAATTTATCAAAATTGCTTTAAACACCTATTCACCCCCCTCTAGGTGCTAATTCTAGCCCTAACATATTTGTCCTAACCTTATTTGCTCTTGCGCTTTCCTCCATTCCATTGGCAATTCTAGCTGATTCAGGCACGGCAACATTCTACCAGCAATACGTTCGTAAGTTTCTCCGGTGCATCATGCGAAGATGTTTCTGTAGTAGACTTGAGCGGGGTGATCCTTTGACTTTTCCGCTAATCGATTGTATCGTCGAATTCCTTGGTCGCACAGCTTCGGCATGCTATGGAAGCCAGCCTCGGGCGTGATGATAGCTGCGGCGAGCGACACCTTCAGGCCGGCGGGGCCGCTCGTGGAAGCACGTACGGGGTGACGTGCATTGGCGCCGCCTACTCGGGCATTCGAGACCCGTGTACGGGCAGGTCGGTTGAGGTGAGGATCGTCGACCATTGCCCAAGCGGGTGCACCGGCACCATCGACCTCTCGAAGGAAGCTTTCCAGACCATTGCGGACCCGGTGGCTTGCAAATTATTCTTTCCAACAACCTTGGTGAAAATATCCATCAGATATCACCATGGTAGAGCAAGACCACTAAACACAGCAATTATCAGTATGACAAATTGAAGTCATAGAGCAAGAAAAATCTGAGACAAGAATGGATACAAGAGAAATCGATTCCACACGAGGTCCACAACATAAGACTTAAAAAATTGGTAGTGATTGATTTAGTCATCAAAAGACACGACAACGATGACTATCGCTTCGTTCATTCATGCTGCCTCACACAGCATGCATTTCTTTTGTAGACATTGCTGTCACAAAGAGGTTAAGTCCATGTAAATCATCAACCAAACAAAATGAACACGACAGTGATCGAAATGAAGAAGTCATAGATTAGACTCCCAGTCCAACTGTAATAAGCCTCTTTTAATGTCGAACATTTACTCATTGCTTAAGATATTGCTCACAATCGGCAAAGGATTTACCTGAGAACCTCTGCATGATGGCTGAGAAGCAAACCAAGAATGTCAATGGTCGTCAAATGCTAACTATATGATCACTTCTCTATCCTCCCCTGGAGCTTGACCGGTACTTGAACCATAGTAATTTCACTTTGGAAGTTGAGACGGGTGCTTGATAGGTCTAGGGATCACCTGATTTAACAAATTAATAGATTAACAACATGTAGCACGTAAAAAGGAAAAACACTACATATTTTATTGTCGCCAATCATACCCTTGATTTGCTGTGCAGATCTATGTCAGAACCTCTGATTCTGAGGGAAAACAATGAGATAAAGTTATTTTTAAGGGAAGCAAACCAGAAGCCGTTCTCTTGAGAAACATTTCATCACTTCATTTATGAAAGTTTTCCAAAGTTTTCCAAAACTGTGCAGGCATTTTGCTCCTTGTGAAATCACATAAGCACATTGCACACTATATACAGGATGAGTCACAAAACAGATTTAACGAGCTTGGAGTTGGATGAAGAAAAGTATGAATTTTCTTCATTTTTCAAACATTTTCAGGAATAAAGTAATGTCCAAACCTTTCAGCGATCTGTCCATGTCCCCCAATCGAATCATGTAGCATTGATAGATACCTTTATCAACTTTATGTGCAGGATATGAGATATCTTGTACTAGTCCTTGCCTGCATCTTTTTGGCACCTGTCCTCCAATTTTGGGCGACCTGCAATTCTTAGGTGAGTACAGAATAGTTCTAATCTTGTTCATCTTTTTGTGCATTGCACTTAGAGGTTTCAGTGCATGAAAACATACCAAATGTATTCTGCAATTATCATATTGGAATAGGGCGTGATGTCCAAGTTGAGAAGACTCTAGAGCATGTAGTAGTATTGTTCTCGGACTTTAAAGCATACACCCCAAACTTAGAAAAGCTCTAGGTGTTTCCATTATACTTATGTTTTAGCAAGAGAGAAATCCATGTTATTCTTGCCATGAGACTAGCGGTCAGTGAGTACTTTGTGGTCCTCAACTGCCATTATGTCATCGGTGCCAAAATCTACGCCATTTCTGTATAGCCTGAAAAATAAAGTAGCGTCAGCAACATATATATCTACTGAAACAAAAAACTTGGGAGCTTAATCTCATGGAAGATAGTTCAAACGACGAGCTCTATTTGTACGACATGGCCTTCCAGTATGCATGAGAGTTTAGTTTCGAAAAGATAAAAGAATGGACAAGGTACTTCAAAAGAAAGGGGCTCTTTAGCAAGTGCTATCAATTTTTCCCTAAGCTTAATCTCATGAAACCGCTTTTGAAGACTAGTTTCAAGTGGGAAAAACTTGCACTTTTGAAGCATAAAAAGCGAGGTTTAAACACAATTGTCATGAACAATTTTACACAAACAACTTAAACTTACAGACCCCCACTCATCAAATAGAGAGCATGATGATCCAAAACCAAAATGCCAATGAAAATTTGAAATAGCAGCCACCGACCACACATCATAATAGTTTTTAGAGCTACAAGAGTCCATTTCGAGAAGCCAAATCAGCAAACCCGGCTCATCTTCACCAGATCAAGCAATAAATCAAAAGATACAGAAACAAATTCATATGACACCAAACAGATGTACTCAACTTCGCTCAGAAATTCTCTAGAAGCACCAACAATTCAAAGTTAAAAACCACATGCTGAACTCAGTGGGCATTGTCCTCTCTTTCCATAACCAAATCACGTCGCAAACCCTTCTCTCTCTCTCTCTCTCTCTCTCTCTCTCTCTCTTCAGCGATTTGTCCATGTCCCCCAAAATCAAATCAAGTATTCGAAACACAATTCGAAAAATCATTCATGTAAAAATCTGGGAAACAAGGTTGCACATACCTTTAGTGAAGAAAATTAGGGCTACATCCCGTGCTCAAATCATATGTGCGGGATATGAGCGATCTTGTCCTAGTCCTCACCTGCTTGTCTTTTGCAACTCTCCTCCAATTCTCCGCAATGGAAGATGTATAGGTGAGTAAGGGATGTGAGCCTTCGCATTGCTTCAGGGAATGATGTCAACGAGCACTCGACGATTCCGAGATATTGAAGTGATTGAAGGGCCTCAATCTGCTCTGGTATATTCCTCAAATTGCAGCAACGCCAAATTGTGAGACGCTCGAGATTGCGGGCTTGTAAAAGCCACCGTGGGAGAGATCTCGGTCTGGGAAGGCCATCGATGTCCACGGAGCGAAGACTTTGAAGGCCTCCATGGAAATCCAAGATGTTGCCGCTTTCGTCTTTGGTTATATCCAGCCAATCACAATGCTCGATACTGAGATGCACGAGGCTCGATAGATGTCGCATACCTTGCGAGAGGGAAGTCAACTGATGACACGCCTGGATGTGAAGAGATTCAAGGGAAGTGAGACTTTGGAAACCCTCAGGCAAACATTTTGGAAACTTTGCATTCCGGATATACAGTCTCTTCAACTTATTAAGGCCAAGCATCATCTGATTTATCAACGACGCCCCGTTGCCATTATTCACAAACTCCTTAAGATGAGGAGTTAGTGGCATGGCTTTTAAATTTTCACAGCAAGAGACATCTAATTTTGATAGACTAGGAAATGATGCTGCCGAAGGGGATGATTGGTCCGACTCAATATATTCCAATTCAGGCATAAAACTGATATTTAAATACTTGAGGCGAGGTAGTTGGGCCAATGGAGGGAGATGTTTACATCTTTTGCAACTGTGGAACCATACCTTAACTAAATGTGGCAAAGAAGATACAAGGCTATCCATCATCCACTTTGGAAAGCTCTCATCATTATAGTTCCCAATTGGCAACTCTCGCAGATTTGAGGGCGGCCTCAGTCCATCCAATAGCGCTTCATCTCTATTCACAATTACTACATCATCCGTATAATCTTCCAAACGTCTCCAATCAAGTTCCAAAGATTCTAAAGAATGCTTCCCCATCAAGTTCACATCCCTGCATTCTACTTCCGCATTTGTTACGTATCTCAAATTTACAATTGAAAGTCTTCCCCGGATGTTATTAAGGCTGCGTTTGGCAACCACTTTGCCAAGGATCTTTAGCCCCCTAAAGGCCTTTGGGCCAAATATTCAGTGTTTGGCAAAATTTTTTTAACTTGCCTTTGCCAAAGGCAAGCCTTCCCAAGGCTGAAAGCCCAAGGCACCCCTAGGGCTGCCTTGGGCATTCGGCCTTCTCGGAAGGCGGAGGGAGAGCAAGCAAAAAAGGTTTCTTCCACAAATGTCCTCGTTAACATTTTGTTTTTCCGGTTTTGTCCTCGTCACTATTCACCTTCTTCTTCGTTGAGGTTGGCTGACGAGAAGTTGCGCGGAGCTGCAAGGGGCCGGCGACGAGCGGGGACGGGAGGTCGGCAAGGGGCCGGTGCGTCACGGCGATCGTCGGCGGCCGGTCGCGTGACCTCGGCGACCCCCGCGAGTCGCGTCGCCGCGACCGCTGCAACCCCGGCGACCACCCGAGATCCGGGGTCGCGCGACCACCGCAACCCCGGCGACGCTCCAACCCCGGTAGATCGGGTCACCGAAGGTCGCCGCGACCCGGATCTGGGCGGTGGTCGCGGCCACCCCCGATCGGGGTCGCGCGACTTCGCCGCCCGGATCGGGTCGCGGCGGCGTCGCGCGACCTCCCGCGACCTCGCCGCCCAGATTCGGGGCGGCGAGGTCGCGCGACCCCGCCGCGACCCGGATCCGGGCGGCGAGGTCCTCCCGCGACGCCGCCCCAGATCCGGGGTCGCCGGAGGTCGAGGCGGCGTCGCGCGACCTCGCCACCCCAGATCCGGGGTCGCCGGAGGTCGCGGCGGCGTCGTGCGACCTCGGGCGGCCCTTGCCGGTGGTCTTCGGGGTTGGCGGGGTCGCCGGAGGTCGCCGGAGATCGCGGCGGCCGCCCGCCCTTGCCGGTCAATTTTTTTATTTTTCTTTTAATAATATTTTTTTTTTATCACAAAAGTCCTTTACAAAGTAATTCCCCCAAACACCATTTTACTCCAAGGTCCTTCACAAAGGGCTTTCAAATTACAATTTACCAAACACCATTTGCATTTTGGAAAACACCTTTAACTCAAAGGTCTTTGCATTTTCCTAAAGACTTTCCCCAAAAGTCTTCCCAAACGCACCCTAAGTACCTTTAGCTCCCCAAGTCCGCAATAATTCTTAGCACGAGCTCTATCTTTGGGCAAAATGAAGTGCGTTAGCCTTTGCAGAGAACTCAATTCCCCTATTCCACGTGGCAAATAACTAAGTATGCGACAATTACTTATGTCTAGATTCCGAAGGCTGACTAACTTCCTTATGTCACTTGGCAATTCTTCGAGGGCATCACAGTAATAGAGATTAAGTGTTTGCAAGCTCTGCAATCTCGTAATGGAGTTAGGAAGCCTTTTGAGTGTATGGTTGTAAGAGAGATCGAGATATGTGAGATGTTTCAACTTATAAATGGATCGCGGCACCTTCTCAACTTTTCTGCCATGTAGATCCAAGATGCACAACCTCTTGAAATTTAGAATAAATTGGGCTAGATCCAATTCACTTGTTGGTTCTATTTGTTCTCTTTCTTGCCAATATCTAGTAGTAGATAGAAATGTTCTCAGTGCACTTGCTTTCAAGCATGAGATTGGATGTCCACCCATCAAATTGAAAGTTGAACCATATGATATATGACAAGTTCTTTCATGTATAGATTTTGTGCCATCCCATGCCGCCAAACACTCGTTCCCCGCAACTGAGCAGGCTAGATCATGCATCTTGCAAATCTCTCCCCTCATGAATGGATCTCCTCTTAAGTCTTGGAAGAAGTTTCTCCAAAGTAGATCCATGAAATATCCATGAGCAATGTCTTCTAAATGTTGACTTGTATGCGATGGCCGGATAAATCCTTGTGCCATCCAAAGATTGATCAAAGTCTGCTTATTTATCTCATAATCTTTGGGAAACAATGAACAAAATGCGAAACATTGTTTCAAGTGTGAAGGAAGATGGTCATAACTTAGCCTAAGAACAGATACTATGCGGTCTTCCCTTTGAGATATGTCTGGGAGCTCTTTATCTTTGAAACATGACCATTCGTGTTCACTTTTCTTAAAGAATAGTAAACTTCCAATAATTCGAACAACCAATGGAACCCCAGAGCACTTTTTAACTATCTCTTTGCCGATAGCTAGCAAGTTAGGATCTTGCATCTGCTCTTCTTTTTGACAAGCCATTTGCATTAACAAACCAAGAGACGCATTTTCAGTTAATCCCACGAGAAGATGAGGCAGAGTAGTGCAAGTAATCTCCGCAATCGAATGAAGGCGTGTAGTTATAAGGATCTTGCTTCCTCTAGCACCTCCCACCAACAACTTTTTCAATTCTAGCCATGTGTCTCGTTCTAAATTCCATAAATCATCTAAAACTAATAAATATCTCTTTCCGTCAATTTCTTTCCTTAGTTCACTTTGCAATTGTTCCAACGCACCATCGTTTGGTTCTACCTTCTTTGCACAAGCTATGATATTTTTCACTACTTTTTTCATATCAAAGTCATTGGAGACACAAACCCACATTTTCAAATTAAATTGTTTACTCACCATCTCATTGTTGTACACACACTGAGCAAGAGTTGTTTTTCCAAGTCCACCAATACCAACTATTGGAAGTATGGAGACATCCTCTTTCACATCCAAATCCAGTAAGAAATTCATGACCTTCTTTTTATCATCATCTCTCCCACGAATGTCTTCCTCACGTATAAATGAATGCGTCTCTGCTCTCTTTTTCCACTCTCTCTCTGCTTGCTCATCCAAGTGGAATTTCTTCTCGGCCTGAATAGCTGCCATTCTCTCACTCACTGCTCTTACTTTTCTACTCATCTTCACTTCAAAAGCAAGCTGGTTTGAACATGAGAAAAATGTCCTCACCTCCTTGATCATTTCATTGTGGCCCCTCAATTCTCGTTGCATAGCTTCTATATTAAATTCTTCAAGCACATCTTGTGCGTAATAGAAAGCATCTTTCAGTTTCTCAACCCAATCTTTGATTTGGGGACTCTGGTAATATTGCTCTTCTGCATGATCCAGTACAGCACGAAGCGTGGAGACAGTGCCCCTGAGCACCTCGAGTTCATGCTTCACGGCCCCCAACTTTCCAACCTTTCCTAGTGCTTGAGTAATCAAATTAGCAAGGATGCTTCCAGCAATGCTGATGACAGCTTCCGCCATATTTGTTCTCTCTATCTCACTTTGTCTGTCCTTCTAGGGATGAGAAAACGGTAGTCCTGTCGTTCCAAGGCTAGAATCTTGTTAGATGAGATATAACAAGTTTGTCCTTGAGATGATATAAGTGTGCAATAATAGTAGACAACAGAAATTATTTCACTTACAAGCACTAATTCCAAAACATCCTATGTATATAAGATTCCATCCAATTTAATAAGTAAGGTGAGTTCATATTCATACATTATTCTAGAAACGTTATATTAGATTATGTGAGGTGATTAAGTTTTTTTCTACTTTATCGTTAAGTTATATGTCTAATATTAAGGGAAATGGGAGGTAGTTGATCAATGATGTGGTTCAACCATTAAGCTCCATTTTACCTTTCTTATCAGGTTGGTTTCACAAATGACACATAATTGGAAAGCAAAACAAGGTAATCATAATAAACAGAGGCTTAATAAAAAGCAATAATAACTTTTTGCTTTCCTGTTAAAATTCCAAATGTTATTCAAATATAAAAAATTATAATTTAAATTACGTATCAATATTTATGAGTTGTGAAAATTTCATATGTTTCAAGACAAAATAATGTAAATGTAGTCCGAGACACAATTGGAATAAAGAAAAATAAAACGTAAAACTCTATCAAGACAAGCCATTAGCTGTTTTGGTGATGTTGAAATCCGCTACAAGTGGAGGACCATATCATTGTTCTTTCTACGTGTAATCTTTTTCTTTCTTCCTAAGCCCAGGAACCATCTCATTGCAGCAGCATAGGGAAAGCCCCAATGGCTGCACAATCTCAAGTGTTCAGTTAAAAGTATCATCTCTTGCTCACTGCGAAAATGTCACACTTTGCAGGACCGTACGTGTCAAGGCACAAGATAAATGAAGATATGGAGTCGAAGGTCCACTGTCCTAGTCAATTTGTACAGCACTTGCCTGAACTCTTTACCGAGCCGCTTTTTTGGTCAGGGTTACTGTCACACCCCAAAACTATAAAGAATAGGGATGACACGGCCGTCCTTCCACACAAAGGACGCAGCCTCAAACACAACCAACAGCCTGATATCAACTTATATATATATCTCAAACCATATATATACATATCGATAGACCAACAGATTGGTTGCAACATCGAGTTTCTATAATCCACCAAAAGAAACATACAAATAGAACTCAGACAAACCAAACACTAGCAAGGAAAGTGCACCACTTCCTTAGGCCATACCCAAAATAGAACTCCCCAAAAAGTTTCCCACCGACGGCGCACTCGCTCTATTTGCCACTAACCGAGGAACCCGAAAAGATTAAAGGAGGAGTGGAATGAGCAACAACAGCTCGTGAGTAGTACATATCTTCTAAGCAGATCGAACAACCACTATGCATGTATATAAAGCAATACCAAACTTCATAATGCCAATTCAATATATAAAATACATATTGAATCATAAAAGACTTATTTGATATCATCAAGGCTTTATACCAATATAGAAAACTCATTTAAATCATCATCAAAAGTCAAGTATCAATGGTCAAGTCCATTGAATAATCTCTTCATCAAATATCACATATCAATGGTCCATCCATTGATTAATCTATTGCTCAATATTCCACCATGGTCACGACACAACGCCTTGTGACAAGGCGACCAAGCTTTTCCCCTTGGCAAGGTCTCCACCTACAAAGCCGATGGCTGGGCCCAGGAAGGATATCCTAAACCTGGTATGCATACCCCAAAACCCCTCATTGGGTTCACAGTCATATTGAGCATAATAACCATCATCCAAAACCAGAAATTCAATCCATAAATCAATATCGTAAATCAAGCAAATAACCTTTTGAAGCATAGCCCATCATCCATTTCATATCAATTCCTCAAATCATTATAAACATTTCCATAAATCAATCGCAAAGCAATTTCATATATATTTCTCCACAAACTTTATATAACACGCTTTTCAAATAGTCATAATCAACCAAAGGGTAGTAAATGCTCGATCCGACCTTTATGCAATAAAAATGCTCTTCTCGATTCAATATATATACATATATATATTTCAAGACATGATTTTATAAAACCAAAGAAGATATAGTACCACTCACCTCGACGTCTATGACCAAACGACGAACGATACTCGTATCGTCGAACTCAAGGCCCTATCAAATAACCGAGGAATAATGTTAAAATCTAAAAAAACTCTTATCTTAACTACAAAATTACTAACTTATGCCTTAACTCTAACAAAAGGACTTCTACGCACTAACAAAACACAACACGGAGTTAAACGCAAAACTTGATCACGCCCCTAACTTCCTCCTCCGAACCCCGATCCAAACGAATTTATAGTCCATAGAGAGCCCTTGACACATATTACAAGAATCCCAACTTCACCGTCTCAAAATCAAGCCGAAAGGTGACAAAATATAGGCCCGAAGCTGCTGGACGCTACTGTTCACTGCGCGCGGGAAACTTTGAAATTTTGTTCCGGACAAACCACAAGCTCAAATCACGATCCGTAAAATCCCATGGCTCCACAACACCCTAAATTATCATTCCTATGAAAAAGCGCGGCTCAAAGACTCCAAAATCGGACTTCGCCACTTGATTTTCCAACAATTTCGAATTTGAGCCCTAAACCCAAAAATAACTTCAATTGACGAACGAGGGGCTTAATCTCTTACCGGGTGCCGTGTTATAGAGTAGAGCCGGCTTGGCGAGGCATCCGTGGCGTGCACGTGCCAAAAACTCTTTCCTTTCTTCTCCTTTCTCTTCTTCTTCTTCTTCTTCTTCTTCTTCTTCTTCTCCTTTTCTTTTCTCTCTGCCCGAACGTGGGGCTTTCTTCCCTTTTTATCTTTTCCCCATTTTCTGTTTTCTTTTTCTTTCTTTATTTTCTTCCTCTCTCTCTCTCTCTCTCTCTTTTCCCTCTCTCTCTCTCCGGCTGCTTCTACCTTTTTCTTTCTTTGACTGGGTCAAACCCATCTTTTACATTCTCCCCTCCTTAAAAAAATTTCGTCCTCGAAATTTGCATGTACTTTAATCATGAAACAAGTGAGGGTATTTGTGTCTTGCCTCCTCCTCGAGTTCCCAAGTAGCCTCTCTCTCGGTGCGGTTTTGCCATTGTATTTTCACATAAGGAATAGTTCGTCGCCGCAACACCTGATCCTTCTTATCGACAATGCGAATAGGTTGTTCCTCATATGTCAAGTTCTCCCGTAATCTCAATGGAGTAAAGTCTAGCACATGTTCAGGATTTGGCACATATTTCCGCAACAAAGAAACATGGAACACATTATGGACACTGATAGCGCCGGTGGCAAAGCCAATTTATAAGCGACTTCACCAATTTTCTCTAAGATCAAGAATGGTCCCACGTATCTTGGACTTAACTTCCCACGTGTGTCGAATCTCATTACACCTTTCGTAGGAGAAACTTTTAAGAATACGTGATCCCCCACATTAAATTCTAACTTGCGTCTTTTCAGATCTACATAACTTTTTTCGACGACTTTGAGCCGTTCGAGACGTTCTCGAACCAGCCTAACTTTCTCTTCGACCGTTGAATGAACTCGGGGCCAGTTAGTCTTTTCTCACCAACGGTCCCAACAAATAGGACTTCTGCATTTTCGGCCATATAAAACTTCAAAGGGTGCCATCTTAATGCTGGAGTGATAACTGTTGTTGTACGAAAATTCTGCCAAATGTAGATGTTCATCCCAAGAACCGCCGAAGTCAATGATGCATGATCTCAACATATCCTCTAATGTCTGGATCGTTCTCCGACTCCGTCCATCTGTTTGTGGATGAAAAGCTGTACTCAAGTTGAGTTTAGTGCCCAATGCTCCTTGCAAACTCTTCCAAAAGTTAGATATGAACCTAGGATCCCTATCGAAACAATGCTTATTGGAACTCCATGAAGCTTCACTATTTCATTAACATATCGCTTTGCCATATCTTCCATTGAAAGGCCAAATCGATATGACAAAAAGTGAGCAGACTTAGTCAATCGATCAACAATCACCCATATAGCATTCTTACCACTTGGCGTCCTCGGTAGACCAACTACAAAGTCCATAGCAATATGCTCCCACTTCCATTTAGGTATCTCTAGAGGTTGCAACTGTCCACCTGGTTTCGATGCTCAATTTTCACTTGCCGGCAAACTAAACATTGATCGACAAATTTTGTAATATCCTTTTTCATGTTGATCCACCAAAAATTTTCTCTCAAGTCCTTATACATTTTAGTGCTTCCCGGATGAATTGAAAATCTAGTGCTGTGAGCTTCTTGTAGGATCTCCTTTTTCAACCTTGAGTCCTCGGGAACACACAGTCGCCCACGAAACCTCAAGGATCCATCTACATGTAAACTAAAATCCACTTGTCTTCCATCTTCTACACCTTCTCTAAATTTTTGTAACTGTGGATCTTCATTCTGTTTAGCCTTAATTCTGTCAATCAACATAGGTTGTACTTGAAGGTTAGCTAACTGAGCACCAAGCTGATGTACCAATACCTCCAAGTCTAACTTCCTCATATATTCAAGAATGGATTTCTGAGAAGTGAGCAAAGTTGCCATATTTCCAAATGATTTACGACTCAAAGCATCCGCTACCACATTAGCCTTACCCGGATGGTAATTAATGGACAAGTCATAATCCTTCAAAAGTTCTAGCCATCTTTTTGCCTCATGTTCAGTTCTTTCGAGTAAAGATATACTTTAGACTCTTGTGATCGGTAAAGACTTCACATTTTTCACCATACAAATAGTGCCGCCATATCTTCAAGGCAAATACAACCGCCGCTAACTCCAAATCATGAGTGGGGTAGTTCTTCTCATGTAATTTCAATTGTCTAGAAGCGTAGGCAATAACTTTGCTATTTTGCATAAGAACACAACCCAAACCTTCTTTGGATGCATCACAGTAGATTACGAAGCCGCCACTTCCAGAAGGTAGAGTTAGAATAGGAGCCGAAACTAGCCGTCTCTTCAACTCTTGAAAACTGCGTTCACATTGGTCTCGACCATTCAAATTTAACTTTCTTCCGAGTTAGTCGGGTAAGTGGACCAGCAATCTTTGAGAATCCCTCTACAAATCGCCTATAGTAGCCGGCTAGCCCAAGAAAACTTCTTACTTCGTAACATTAGTTGGGCGATTCCACTTAACAATTGCTTCAACCTTCTTTGGATCCACTAATATGCCATCCTTTGAGATCACATGACCCAAGAATTCTATATGATCAAGCCAGAAATCACACTTACTAAATTTGGCATACAACTTCTTTTCATGCAAAGTCTGCAAGACAAACCTCAAGTGTTGTTCGTGTTCTTCTACACTCTTCGAATACACTAGAATGTCATCAATGAACACCACAATAAATTTGTCTAGATATTCCCTGAACACTCTGTTCATCAAGTCCATGAAGGCAGCAGGCGCATTTGTTAATCCAAAAGGCATGACGAGAAATTCATAATGGCCATACCTTGTTCGAAAGCGGTTTTAGGCACATCATCTATCTTTATCTTCAAGCGATGATACCTTAACGAAGGTCAATCTTGGAAAATACTTGAGCTCCCTGAAGTTGATCAAATAAATCATCAATCCGGGGCAAAGGATATTTGTTTTTGACCGTTACCTTGTTCAGCTCTCGGTAATCTATGCAAAGCCGCATACTACCATCCTTCTTTTCACAAATAGAACAGGAGCTCCCCAAGGTGAAACACCGGGTCGATGAAACCCTTATCCAAAAGCTCTTGCAGCTGCGTTTTCAATTCTTTCAATTCAGTGGGTGCCATTCGATATGGTGCCTTAGAGATTGGTGCTGTACCGGGTATCAATTCAATACAAAACTCGATTTCTCTATCAAGAGGCAAGCCTGGTAGATCCTCAGGAAACACACTTGGATACTCTCTAACAACAGGAACATCTTCCAACTTCACTACAGCCTTACTTATGTCTTTTACACAAGCTAAATAACCACAACAACCATTTCTCAAAAGTTTCCTCGCTTGCAAGGCCGAGATCAACCTTGGAAAAGTGTTTTGACAACTTCCCGAAAAAGAGAATTCGGGTTGATTCGGAAGTCTAAATATCACTTTCTTTGAAAAACAATCAACAATAGCACGATAGGTAGATAACCAATCCATCCCTATAATAACATCGAAATCTCGAATATTTAACTCCACTAAATCCACAGGCATTTCAACATTATTAATCTGAATCACACATCTCTTGAACACATGATGAGCAACTAAGAAGTCGCCAGTAGGAGTATCAACACGCAATTCACATTCAAGAGGGTCAGACAACACATCAAGCTTCTTTGCAAATTCAGTTGAAATAAAGGAGTGCGTAGCACCAGGATCAAATAACGCATAAGCACATTGTGAGGCAATAAAAATATTACCCGCAACAACCGTGTTAGATGCTGCCGCATCCTCCTTCGACATCGCGAAAACTTTCCCATTTGTACCTTGCCTTTGTTGGTTCTCTTGGGGCCTACCAACCAAAGGGGTATTCCTCCGCATGGAACAATGGTGTGATAAGTGCCCTTGTCGCCCACATAGATAACATGATCTATTGTCAATAGGGGGATTCCTTTGTGTAGGACAATCTCGCCGCATGTGTCCCGCTTTCCCACATAAGAAGCATACTCCAGTTTTCCGATGACACTCACCACGATGATAACTTCCACATGTATTGCAGGGGCCCCGATTACTCGGATTTCGAACCGCCCCGGCCGACTGAAACCTCTTCGCTTTCCACTACCACTAGTATGGCTACCTTGTACATTTGTGGGCTTAAACCTTTTGGGCTGAGGCGCTTCTTGTGGGCCGTGCTTCAGAATGCTTTGTTCCACCTTGATTGCTCGCTCTAGCACATCCTTATAAGTTGTTAACATCAAAGGTGCAAGTGCAGAATTAATTTCAGGTCGGAGCCCTTCTAGGAAATGGTCAGCCTTATCTTCCTCATTTGCTACCAAGTGCTCCGCAAATCTACTCAACTGGTTAAAGCGAACTGAATACTCTAAAACTGTGTAGTCACCCTGAGATATATGTATAAAGTCACCCTTCATCTTTGCCTGAAATGACTTTGGGAAGAATTGAGCATTGAAAGCCTTTTTAAAGTCCTCCCAGGATATAATAACATCCCTACCTCCAAGACTTGGCTTCATCCCATCCCACCAAAACTCGCTTCACCTTCCGGGTATTGGGTGGCAAATTTAACTTTCCGCTCCTCGGGAACCTCTTCAGCTTCAAAGATCCCATCAATCTTTTTAATCCAACGCTCAGCCCGCGAGAGGATCAGCTTTCCCATCAAAAGTGGGTGGTTTCGCCTTTCTAAATTGAGCAAAAGTGCCGAGCGGTCGCTCCATCTCCAGTTAATTCTTTTGCTTGGCGATACCAATGGATCATTGCTTGCTCAAATTCAGTTGAACGGGTTGGCTCTTGATCATCTTCTCTGACTTCGCGCAAGTCAGGACTCCTATCAAAGCGGTCCTCAAGGCTCCTTCTCAACGACGCACCTCGAGAAGCTTGAGGCATGTCTCTAGCATCAGGGGTAGCGACTCGCTTGCCTTTGCTGCTCCTACGAAGCGAGGCAAGAGTCTCGGAGTCGGAACGCATGATCACCTAAAACCAAGAATAAAACTACACCTTAGAATCTAAAATACTAACGCAAAAATAAAATCTATCACACAACCTCACAACGTCCCATAACAACATCCAAAAAGATCAAAACTTAGGCTCTGATACCAAAAGATGTCACACCCCAAAACTATAAAGAATAGGGATGACACGGCCGTCCTTCCACACAAAGGACGCAGCCTCAAACACAACCAACAGCCTGATATCAACTTATATATATATCTCAAACCATATATATACATATCAGATAGACCAACAGATTGGTTGCAACATCAGAGTTTCTATAATCCACCAAAAAGAAACATACAAATAGAACTCAGACAAACCAAACACTAGCAAGGAAAGTGCACCACTTCCTTAGGCCATACCCAAAATAGAACTCCCCAAAAAGTTTCCCACCGACGGCGCACTCGCTCTATTTGCCACTAACCGAGGAACCTGAAAAGATTAAAGGAGGAGTGGAATGAGCAACAACAGCTCGTGAGTAGTACATATCTTCTAAGCAGATCGAACAACCACTATGCATGTATATAAAGCAATACCAAACTTCATAATGCCAATTCAATATATAAAATACATATTGAATCATAAAAGACTTATTTGATATCATCAAGGCTTTATACCAATATAGAAAACTCATTTAAATCATCATCAAAAGTCAAGTATCAATGGTCAAGTCCATTGAATAATCTCTTCATCAAATATCACATATCAATGGTCCATCCATTGATTAATCTATTGCTCAATATTCCACCATGGTCACGACACAACGCCTTGTGACAAGGCGACCAAGCTTTTCCCCTTGGCAAGGTCTCCACCTACAAAGCCGATGGCTGGGCCCGGAAGGATATCCTAAACCTGGTATGCATACCCCAAAAACCCCTCATTGGGTTCACAGTCATATTGAGCATAATAACCATCATCCAAAACCAGAAATTCAATCCATAAATCAATATCGTAAATCAAGCAAATAACCTTTTGAAGCATAGCCCATCATCCATTTCATATCAATTCCTCAAATCATTATAAACATTTCCATAAATCAATCGCAAAGCAATTTCATATATATTTCTCCACAAACTTTATATAACACGCTTTTCAAATAGTCATAATCAACCAAAGGGTAGTAAATGCTCGATCCGACCTTTATGCAATAAAAATGCTCTTCTCGATTCAATATATATACATATATATATTTCAAGACATGATTTTATAAAACCAAAGAAGATATAGTACCACTCACCTCGACGTCTATGACCAAACGACGAACGATACTCGTATCGTCGAACTCAAGGCCCTATCAAATAACCGAGGAATAATGTTAAAATCTAAAAAAACTCTTATCTTAACTACAAAATTACTAACTTATGCCTTAACTCTAACAAAAGGACTTCTACGCACTAACAAAACACAACACGGAGTTAAACGCAAAACTTGATCACGCCCTAACTTCCTCCTCCGAACCCCGATCCAAACGAATTTATAGTCCATAGAGAGCCCTTGACACATATTACAAGAATCCCAACTTCACCGTCTCAAAATCAAGCCGAAAGGTGACAAAATATAGGCCCGAAGCTGCTGGACGCTACTGTTCACTGCGCGCGGGAAACTTTGAAATTTTGTTCCGGACAAACCACAAGCTCAAATCACGATCCGTAAAATCCCATGGCTCCACAACACCCTAAATTATCATTCCTATGAAAAAGCGCGGCTCAAAGACTCCAAAATCGGACTTCGCCACTTGATTTTCCAACAATTTCGAATTTGAGCCCTAAACCCAAAAATAACTTCAATTGGACGAACGAGGGGCTTAATCTCTTACCGGGTGCCGTGTTATAGAGTAGAGCCGGCTTGGCGAGGCATCCGTGGCGTGCACGTGCCAAAAACTCTTTCCTTTCTTCTCCTTTCTCTTCTTCTTCTTCTTCTTCTTCTTCTTCTTCTTCTTCTCCTTTTCTTTTCTCTCTGCCCGAACGTGGGGCTTTCTTCCCTTTTTATCTTTTCCCCTTTTTCTGTTTTCTTTTTCTTTCTTTATTTTCTTCCTCTCTCTCTCTCTCTCTCTCTTTTCCCTCTCTCTCTCTCCGGCTGCTTCTACCTTTTTCTTTCTTTGACTGGGTCAAACCCATCTTTTACAGTTACACTCAAGTTCCGTATTGAATCACACCAAGCAAGTGAGATAGATGTACTCCAATGTATAACCTATTCCACACAAAGAACTGAGCTCTCAAAAGTATAGAAGGTGGCGATCATTAAAAATTAGGTCCCAATTTATGAGTAATAGCACAAGTTCTAACACGAGACTAAAGATTTCATGAAACATTTGGCAAGATGCTTGAGATCTTTAATAAGAATAGCAGGAGTTGCATGTTCTTATTCACGCCTAATCATGATTAGCTATTGGATTTCATTACTCCCTACTCCACGTTAGTTGCATGTTCATTTTTGCTATGGATACCATCTCAATATATGCCGTTCCATTTCTTTCTAACCCCCCTTGCTCTGCAAGGATTTTCAAAAGAAATCATGCGACCTGTTAGGTTGGACGTAGCTAGTAATTTTTCATGTGATCAATAACTTTTTTTACAAGAAATTGGACTTCCTATCAATAAGTAAGTACTCACCAGTTTACATTATTAGTAACGTTTCATAGAAAAGGTAGCCTTTCTATGATGATTCTTGCTATCTCATATATATATATAAGATTTACTGCAATGTATAGAATCTTAATACATAAAACTAAAAATTTACATGAGGTTTGTAACATATTCATGGGACGAGTAAGCCTTTGCCTTGAAAAAGTAATTACCGCCTACCCTGTTTTCTTTCTTTTATTTTTTATTTTATTTTTTAAGGTTAGGTATTGGCAAACAATTGTCAACCGTCCCATGTGGTCTAAAAAGTGAAAATTAAAGTTTCCTTTTCTCAGCAGATGCAAATAAAAATTTCTCCTGAAGGGGCTAAAGATGAAACGAGTATTCAGTCGAACGGGATTTGGATCTTGAGAAGATAGAAAATTGTTATAGCTGTTTAGGCAACTTCAGTATCGAACTTCACGAGGTTAAAAAAAATTAAGTTCATGAATCTCTGCTTTTGCCCGAATAAAAAACAGAAGAAAAAGATTATGAAATATAAATTGTGAATGAAGTCGTATGAAACCTTTCGTGTGCAAAAGAGAAATTTTATATTGCTACTGAGATACCAGCTTGCGGTGGGATGATAAAAGCAAGCTGATAAGGATGCTTTTCAACTTTAAAATTTCATATGTGAAAGGTAAAACAGCTCTTGAAGTTGGCTAATCTTCTCTTTTGAATTCTATTTAGAATTGGAAGCTGATGCATGTTATATGTTTTTATGTGCCCCATTAGAGAAGGCTAAATAACCTAAATTTGTAAATCTTGGGAGTCATGTTTACACCATGTAAGTCATATCTCTAAATAGAGGACGTTCATAGTTTCCTTAAGCATTCAATGTTTCGTCAGGTTATTCATTTTCAGAAAAGCTTTTTGATTAGTTGCTATAAGAAAGAACGAACCTGGCTAATAGTGGGCTGATCGACGGCTGACCAACAAAGGCGAGGCCACAACCAGCGAGATCAAGAGAGGAGGACAGGAGACGGCGTCAGCAAGACCGAGAGAGAGAGAGAGAGATTTGAGATGAGACGGAAGTGGGCAAGACTCCAGAACGAGAGGAGGGAGGGAGGGAGGGAGGGAGAGAGGCCACTGCTGGGCAAAGTCGAGAGACTTGAGTCCAAGAGAGAGGCTAGCTATGAGATTGAGAACTAAAGGAAAGTAGCAAGGGTCTTGAATATAAAAGATTTAGCATTGTTTTGAACTGTTCCAAACGAGTTCTTCCAAAGGCTGGTTCCCAGAATTTTTACATGAGAGCTGACCGGTTCTCGTGTGAACCAGTGTGGAATCAGGCAAGTTTGGTTTGGTTCCGGATTGAATCAACCCGGTTGCTTACTTCTAATAAAAATGTTACATTTGAGTTATAACAACAAACATTATAAGGATGTTCACTCCTATTATATAGTTTGACATTGTTACTATTATAAAAATGTTACATTTGACATTGTTACTATTATATTATTGAAACATTATAGTTTCATCAAGGATGTTCACTCCTATTGCTAATCTCTCCAAGTCATTTGCTTCATATGATCAAAGCTTCTGCATTTTTTTCTTCCTTTATTTTTTCCTATTCTCCATACAAATAAAAAACTGTGATAAAGATCTCTTCGGTACTACGCTTTTCCAAAATTTGCACATTAATGCAATGTAAAATTCTATAATTAGGCATTTAAAAGGGCCTAATACTCTAAAAAGCTCCAAACTTTATATTCAATCCCAATTATACCCTAATTTTTTTTCATCCCATAAAAAATCCCCACCCTTAGGTCTAGTCCCAATTCTACCATTTTTTTTGTCTTATGAAACACCCCCCCCCACTTTAGGTCTTGTCTCAAAATTACCTCCCGCTCCCAATTTTACCCTAAAATTTTTAGTCATAAAAAATTTCTAACATTTGCTTGAGTCTCAAATCACCTCGTTAATCCTTAGTATAAAATTTCTCGTTGACAAGCCAGAGATGGAAAACTCCCAAATACGAGCTGTTTGAGCATCCCAAGTGTGAGCTCTCCGATTGCAAAAAATGGAACACTTCCGAACACGAGAGATCAAAGACCAAGTGCAAAATTGAAGATCCCTGAATTGTTCTAGTCTTACCCAAATTTCATATCCGAAAAGTTTGGGCTGATATGGAAATTCATCTCCAAAGACGTCTTCTTGGATCTGAAATTTGGGGAAAAGTTAGAATAATAACGTGAAAATGCCACATAAGATCACTAAGGGAGATTTTGGATAGAGGGTTAATTGGGATAGATTTGTGACTCAAGTAAAAATTTGTGATTTTTTATGAGACAAAAAAAATTGAAGTAAAATTGGAATTGGACTTAAAGTTTGAATTATTCATGAAACAAAAAAAGTTTATGGTAGAATTGGGACTAGAGTTAAAAGTTGGCGTTTTTATAGGGTATTAGACCATTTTAAAAGAGTTCTCATGCAGGAGCAAAACAACGGACATACCCAACACTTCTTCAGGCATCTAGAGTCTGTGCATAATCTTTTACTATTTAAGTTTCCTATTGCAATATATCCATGAGTTGGAATCCTTTGATTAATTCAAATTGTGACTTCTCTTTAACAAGGGTTAATACCACAAAAAACCCAAAAATGGTACACTTGAGATAATTTTTTTATAACAAACCTTAAACTGATACCTTTGACAAATTTACCTCAAATTAGTATACTTGTGACAAATTTACCTTATGTTATTTTTCATTAAATTTTACTGTCAAATTATTGATTTGGTTATACTTAATAATTGACTGATATTTTAATTTGGGATTTTACTCTCCATTTTTCACAGTTGTACCAGTTTTGTGATTTTTTGAGGATTTTTGGGGGTAAATTTATCATAGATTTATCGATTTGGGCTTTTTATAGTCAAAAAATTAATTTAGGGTAAATTTATTGCAGGTTTACTAGTTTGAGATTTTTCATGGTATTAACTCATTTAACAATTACTAGGAGATGAGTCATCTCTCTTGCCTTTTAAGTCTGGCTCTTATTTCTAGCCCCTAATATATTCTTCTTATAATTTAGCTCCATTCAATACGCAGAATCAAATCTTTGCCGTATTGCCTATTTGATCATACCATCAGCTTGCCTCCATCGTCTAGTTTAAAGTTATTTTTACATTTTCTATTAATGACTAACAGACAAGCTTTTTTTCTTATTTTCTATGTAAGTTCAAATTCGTGACTTTACAGCAACTTCTATCATTCTTTTTACATTTTAAAAATACAACAATTATTTTTTATAATAATTTTTTCGTTTCCATACGAATTATGACTAGTCTTCTTCATAATACTTTATTATGCATGTTTCACATCTACTTTTGTTAAATCTGCAAGATGCTCATCGTCCCACCAAAATAGAAATTGTCTTAATGATGATTTTTTTTAATGCATTTTTCTCAATGCATAACATTCCTTTTCGCATATTTCAATGAATTTTCATGCAGGGTTTGTCCTTTCATTTTTAATAAATAGATTATTCCTTTTCTACTTTTTTGTACAGTTATATGTCTATTTAATGTTAAGAGAAATGGGAGGGAGACGAGCTTTGCAATGATGTGGCTCAATCAATTAGCTCCATTTCACCTTTCTTATTATTGATAGAGTGTATACATATGGGCTCCCAAATGACACTCAATAAAATAGAAAGAAAGAATGTGGTTCACAATGATTCGAGTTGGTTGAGTGTTTTCAGAACTTGTTTGTTTATGCTTTTCAAAAGGTGATACAAGAAAAATGTATATCAGGGATTAAGGCCAGAAATGTAATAATGTGTCCAGGATAAGAATAGGTAAAATTAAAGCAAAATGTAAAAGTATAATAAAATAAAGCCTTGGCTATTTGTTCAGGTTTATGAGAGCTAGAGGTTAAAATCCACTGCAGGTGGTGGACCACATATCATTGTCTTTCGGTTTAATGGGTCCTCTTCGTCCTTTTTCCTAAATTTTTCTTTTTCCAAAAAGCGACCAGAAAAATTGTAACATAACGTGTTGATAGGGCAAAATCACAATTTTTTCGACAATAAAAAAAAGAAGCAAAATCACAATTTTCCACTTGCCGACATGACCGTGCTTTCGCAAAAGGATCTTTCAAAATAAAACTTTTCGGGTGGCCGACAATTGGACATGGGCTCTTTTTGTCCATAAAAAGACATGGCTTTCAGATTGGACATGGACCTTTCTATTTCTAACTCTGGCCTAGTAAAATAGTATGTTTCTTTATTTCGAACACTAACTGCATTTAAACGAGGACAACCTTATTATTGAAATAGGTGTATATACTTCATTTGTAAGACCATATGTATCTAAGACTAAAAGACAAGTAAAGATATTCAATCAATGGTTCATTGTTCTTGTCAATTCCTAAACATTGCTCTGAACTCTTTGTCTTTTATCTAAGACTAAAAGACAAGTAAAGATATTCGATCAATGGTTCATTGTTCTTGTCAATTCCTAAACATTGCTCTGAACTCTTTGTCAAATTGCTTTTCTAATTAGCATTACACTCATGTTCCATTCTAAATCACACCAAGCAAGCAAGATAAATGTACTCCAGTATATAGCCTATCACGCATGAATAACTGAGCTCTCAAAAGTATACAAGGTAGCGACCATAATAAATTATGTCCTAATTCATCAGTAATAGCACGAGTCTCTCTTGTTCAACATGAGACTAAAGATTTCACAAAACATTGAGCGAGCTACCCAAGATACATAGTAAGAATAGCAAAAGTTGCACATTCTTATTCGCAGCTAATCACAATTAGCTATTGTATCTCATAACTTTCTCTTCCTCATTAATTGCATGTTCAACATTTTTATGGATGCCAATTAAATTATTTGTCATTCCATTTCTTTCTAAACCCTCCTTGCTCTACTAGGATTTCCAAAAGAAATTATGCTACTTATAACTGTGCATGTAACTAATGATTTGTCATCTAACAGGAACTTTTTATAAGAGATTGGATTTTCAATCTATGAAATATCTAACTTGTACAATAATATTAGAAAAATGGAGAATAAATTACTTTTTATATGAAATTTACTAATCATTAGTTACATGCGACAACTTTCAACATAACTAATGATAACATACGTGTACAATAATATTAGGAAAAAGTATTAAAATAACAAGAAGTAATTGCAAAACCTCCCATGTCAATAATGCTTAAGCCCCTACATATATTTATGTCGTATATATTACTTTATAATAGAGATGGCAAAAAACTTAATCATCTCATTTAATCTTTTAAATACTAGAACAACGTATCAACAACAACTTGCCTTATATTAAGTTGGATATGATCTTACATACTAGAACAATGTGTCAACATATTGCTTTACTTATCAAATTGGATGTAACCTTTTACGCACAAATCATTCTCCTCATACAATGTGACAACCAAGGCTCACATTAGATGTAGATGTCTTCCAAATCTTCTTGGCTGATAAAGCAATTTTTTTTTTTTAAATGTAACCTTTTACACATGAATGTAACCAAAATTTTAAGATGCGGACATCTTCCAAATCTTCTTTTTCAATAAAGCAAAATTTTTATATAAAGAAAATCTTCTTGCTTTAATTATCAAATTGGATCTAACCTTTTATGCGTTCTTTCTATACAATGTCACAACCAAGACCCACAATAGATGCGGATGTCTTCCAAATCTTCTTGATCAATAAAGCAAAATTTGTATATAATTTTGCCGGTTCACTTTATACTTGAAATTAAAAATAAATAAATAAAAGAAAGAGGCACTTTGGGGTTCTTTTGTCAAGATGCATGCGTACTATTAATAATTTGTCGACTTCAATTCGCCCTTATGATATTTGATTAAATATTTTACGCACAAACCATGCCCATTCAACAATGTCATAACCAAGGTCTACATCTGATGCGGATGTCGTACTACTCTTCTTGGTCATGGTGCAAGTTCTTTATATAATTTGGCCGGTTCACTTTGTGTCTGAAATTTTAAAAGAGGCATTATGGGGTTATTGTTACTAGTTTATGTCACCTTCATCCCAATTTAATTGTGGTCCTAACTTTTAGCTTAGCTCTAGCAAATGTTAAGGGAAGTGGGAGGGATGGATGTTTGTGATGATGTTAGTCCATCATTAAGCTCCTACTTTCCCATTATTGAGAGATGTATATGTATATACATAGGTTGGTTCTACAAATGACACATTATAAAATAGAATGAAAGAAGGAAATAATGATAATCAGAATTATATGAATTTTCTTAAGACTTGTTCGTTTGGGCTTTTGAAAAAGCAAAAATGATTGCAAAAATGATTTTTTGCTTTCCTTTCAAAACATAAAATGTTATTCAAATATAAAATGATCATGCAGAAATTATAAGTAAATTACATATAAATATTTACGTGTGAAATTATATTAGAGACCTTCCTATTTTGTTGAAGTTTATGAAAGCATTACAGCTTGAAATCCACTGCAAGTGGTGGACCATATCAGTGTGTATCACCCTTGGATCTCATATACATTGATTTCACTTGACTTGCTTGAATTTCAGGAATTATAAAATAAATTTTAGTCAAGCTAAATCATAAGAAACTGAACTGCACTCGGATCTATTTATCATCAAACTTTGTTTCTTTACAAATAGGGAGATGAGGTTAAGAGGGGGATTTCTAAAAAAAAAAAAAAAAAAAAAACACTAGGAACCACAAACACTAAACATCCCGCCTCCCGTCGAGTATGTACATGCTGTCAGTCAACCAAAAACAGAATTCTCCCACACGTCGAGCTCACCTCCTACTCTGAAGGAAAGACACAATAAACAAGTGTGAGTTTTTAAAATAAAAACTCAGCAAGTGAGCGGTTAGTCCTAACTTGGATTTGCCAATAACAAGACAAATAGGTAAACAGAATCATCAATTTGCTAAATCCACAAATCTAGCTGCAACAATCACCTAGGGGGAGATGACACTCCACCTGAACCCCTCGCACCCAACCTGGCATCACGAGGTCCACGATCACCCAGGGAGAGATGACACTCCACCCTGTCCCCCTCGCACCCAACCTGGCATCACGAGATCCCCTGAGAAGCTATTCAGCCCTTCTCAGACCTCTGGAAAGAATACCGCTACTCTTCATCACCCCTCTCCAGGCACCCCGACACCCAGGGTCTCACATTGGCTCTTAGCCAACTTCACACATTCACAATTCCCCTTGTTGTAGCATCAACAACTTCAGCATGTGAACAACCGCATATAGGTCTAAACACACATCATTAAATACTTCAAAGTATATAGGAACTCTCATTAATGGCGACACAGCAACTACTGCACATTCTCGGATCAAAGCAGTCTATAGACTGAAATGAGCAGTTTCAATCACAGACACAGAAAGCATATCTAACCTTATCAGAATGTTATGAAATTTCAGTATGTTATAGAAGAGGCATAGATTAACATTTTCCGTGAAGAAACCTAAGCCTAAATCTCAGTGTATTAAGAGCAGTAATTTGCTATCTTCTCCTCAGAATTCTGCAGCAACTCTCAAATTTAGTACTTACAGAAGAAATATCGTTTCACCACCTTAACCTTGACCATTTGCTCTCAAATTTTGATATGTCATTCCTAAGGATGTGTCCTACAACTTTCATTAAGAGTTTAATATCCAATTCTTTCTATAAAATTACAGAAAATTCGTGGAATCACCTAAGGTATTGCTGTTTTCTAAAGTACAGCTTACTAGTTCAAGGTAAATGCTCTTACCAACACATTTTCTCATTAACCTTGCTATAACTAGATGCCAAACTTGATCTAATGAATGTTCTCTCAAGTAAACTTGTTCTTTTCCTTATCTACATCATCAGAATTTAAGGCGACACCAAAACAAAAGGCTTTCCATCTATATTTTTCTAAAACAGAAGCATCTTATACTGTTTTCTTCTGTTTTTAGTTCAACCAAACTGCAAATTTCTCTACCAATCTCTTTTACAACACCTCAAGACTCTTCCACAGCATCTAAAATTAATCACAGTAGGTCTTTACC
Organism: Eucalyptus sp. ANBG9806169; assembly: GCA_014182395.1. Lineage (NCBI taxonomy): Eukaryota > Viridiplantae > Streptophyta > Magnoliopsida > Myrtales > Myrtaceae > Eucalyptus > Eucalyptus sp. ANBG9806169. Next base: position 17,551,602 of record CM024574.1, on the reverse strand, counting down.
CACAAGAAACATTCTACAACTCGGTACAAAGCAAATGTTCACAACACCCATGGTCTTCTACCAAGCAAAACAATATTTCTCAGCTTTCTTGCAGACTTTCTACTCCCATGATGGCCATTAACCAGACAGACAACTTGCAAACGGCACACCATAGGTGAGGCCGAACCACAACAGAACCGGAGGAGAGGAAAATCCTCTAGATAACATGCGATAGTACCTCATCCAGCAACCAATGTCTAGGGCAAAGGAATAGAACTTCGAGTCCCCCAAATTTTAGCTCCCAAACAGAGCTTTGGTTCCCAAATTTCTCGCACCCAACTTCAAAATCTACCCCGATTCTCACATGCACAACTAGAAACAGCCTTTTCGTGAAACCGAAACTCTAAACACAGCCCCACTTGCCTGGATCTTTCACCGGTGGGGAAGGGAGGAGGTGTCGGGCGAGCTAGGGTTCCACGGCCGGCAGCGGAGCTCCGAACAGAAGATTTCGCTGCTAGATGGAGGCACCAGTTGTGAGAGGCCGAGATGAGGTCGGGTTTTTGGTGGAACGAAGCAAGAACGGGGGAGAAAAGAAGTGGGTGTTTTGGTAGAGAGAAGAAGAGAAGACGCTGGTCTGTTGGGGAAAAGGTATCGAACGTTTCAAGGAAGGAGAATGATAAAAAAAAAAAAAAAAAAAAGATGTACAAGTGTTGCCTCCCCTTCCTTCTCAACTCCACTTGGCTGCAACGTGGGGAAAAGAAAAATTTCTTCTTAAAATAATCCCTCCCCCTTCCACTCTCTCATGTACGAAGTGAATCATCAATGGAATTTAATTTAATTTAACAATTATTTTTTTTTGAAATATTCTTAAATATGTTCAATCTAACTAACGAAATTTTTAGGCATCACACAGTATCCTTCAGTTTGAGGTGTCATCTTTTCCTTAATTTTCCTTTCTCCAAAAGGCAGCCAAAAGAAGTGTAAGATAATGTGTTGATTGAGCAAATCAATAATTTTCCACTCACCGATGTCACTATTGTTCTATAAGGATCATTTAGAAGAAACTTTGTACGTGGGCCGAGAAGTGAGAATCATCGTCAACTTACAAAGGCTACACTACATCCAGCACAATTAACTCTAACAACCATCTTATCACAGATTAGGCAAAGCGGCAGCACGGGAAATGCCCCGATGGCTAAACAATCTTTGGTGTTCAATGGATAAAATCAACTTATGCTTGAAGATAAAATGCATCATTTGAGTTCTAACAACAAAGATCATAAACTAATTACTCGATTAGCCAAAGGGGAAGGAGCGTCACGAAGCACATACTTTATTTCAATCTAAATAAAGCAAATAGCCTCATTCCAAGCAAAGCTCTAGTAGAGTTCTCGAAAAGGTATTGCAATCCTAGAGGTAAGTTTGACAGGAGGCTTAAGTATGTGGCTCAGATACAAAAGCTTCCACCATGTATAAGTAGAGTCACTCTTAGGTTCAACAGACCAAATTCTTTGGTTCTTTAACAAAAAGCTGCACCTAAGCATTCCAAATGAAGCTAGCTTTCATTGCCAATCTCCAGAGGCAATTCCACGCAAGTAATTGTCTCAATCACATTCTCCCTTTACATTTAAGAAGGCAGATATCTTTCAAAGTCGCTCTTGCTCCCTTAGCATCGTCAGGCTTGTCTCTTCAAATAATAGCGGTGCGCTTACTTGCCACCAACTTCAATAATTTCTTAGGCAGCACAAAAAGAAAAAAAAAAGGCTCCTTTAAGTAATAAAGCTACATATAACTAATTTAATAAGTTGTACTCTACTTGCAAAAGTCAAATGCTTGATATTCATCCATTATGCTTTCACTAGCAGTTTTCAATCTTTGTCACTAAGCTTTGCCAAATATTAAAGGAAGTTCAAGGTATTTAAGAGGCAATGCTCCTCTCAAAACACCACTTATTTGAAGCAAATTGTTGTCATATTTAACTAAAAACTCTATTTTTGGGGATTAAGTGTCAAACCATAAATTTGTTAAAACTATTGAGAAAAATTATTATTTAATTATAAGAAACCTTGTCACGTTGAAGAAGATCATGAGATCACAATGATGCTCAAATAAACTAATTTGATTTGGGTAACTAATTAGGCCCAATGTAAAGGCTAGGCCCCAAACTGTTCTACTCCATAGTTTACCCATAGCAACTGAAACTTCTCTAGCCCAATGCATGGATTAGCCACGATAGTTTTTTTTTTTTTTTTTTTTAAGTCGGTAGCCATGATAGTTAGCTAGGATTGATTATATTGATATAGGACTCTAATATAGTTCAGTATCTTTGGATATATATATATACACACAAATAACCTATAAGAATCCTAGGACCAGAAATTTGCATAATTGTAGAAAAAGTACTAACAAAAAAATATTTATGTACCTAAAACTCACTGAGTTTTATAATTGTAGAAATTTGTATAAGAACACTAGCTTACTGAGTTTATTTAGCCGCTACACATGGATGATATTTTTTCTAATTAGACTCACAAGATGCCTGCGCATTGCATGTCTTTAAAATAATATTTGGTGTCTAAATGTCGTTGTTGATGTGAATTTTGCAACAGAAATAATATTAAAAATTTATAATAAAATAATTATTCACATGAATTAAATTCCAATTGAGTTTGCATGGATTTTATCTAAAGTGGATCCGCATCATATAAATTTTTCCTCCGTTAAAAAAAAGGACTTAAAATAGTACTATTTATTGTATCATCGCATTTCTTGCAATTTTTCGAGCATATAAATATTATAAATCAATATAACAAAAAAGCATAAAGTAAGAATGTAAATTCTGCGCTCTTGATAGCTTTCCTCCATTTGTTGGAATGTTCATGGTTGTGCCATCAACTCGGTGTGTAACAGGGGAGTAAGCCATTCATGTAAAATTTTCTTGAGAGCAAAATGGTTTCTTTTCCCTTCACCATTTTCTTATATCTATTCATAGAGAGTTGGATGTGATTTTTTCAAGATTATTTTCCAATTTCATATATTTCAGTTTCCTTTTTAATGGAAAGTCTTTCTTGTATATTTGCTAATCATTTGACTTTTATCCTTCTTCTATTAGCAAGAGTTGATGGATATCTCATTATCCATCATAAAGTATCGACAATGTATGATAAAAAGAATTGTTGGATATCTTGTTAAAAAATGCAATATTCAATTTGTATTTTCAGAAATTCGCATTCCCCCCAAAGTGCATATTTAAAATGCCCTTGATTGATTTTAAGATAAGAAAATTCACATGATCCTTTCTTTTTTTATGAAAATTTCGTTGCTAATGGTTGGTTGTTAATATAGGTTGTACCTATCGATACTTCAAGTTAATTATTTTTCCTATTTTGTAAATTTTAATTTGGTTATATAATGATTTTTCATCAATATTTGTTATACTTACTTTATGATTATTAATATGTTATATAAACATCTATATCACAATAGTGAGATATCGGTAGCCCCATATTTTGATATCTCTATGAGAAAATTGATATTAAATTAAAAAGAGCATGAGATATTGGCTAGAAGTTACAATAAATTTATTAGATATATCTTAAATTGTGACGCAAATTATACTTTAAACCTGTTGCTGCTGTAAACATATGCTTTTGATAGTAATATTAGTTAAACAAAGGACAATTGAAACTATAAGAATATCACCAAAATGCCCATAGATGATCAAAAATATTTTTAGTGGGTTGACGAATGTTATTAAATAAGCTAAATGGTGATTTGTCTTATCTTGATCGCTTTACAAAGTCCATTGAAATAGCCTTATTTGTTTTCAATGATACCAAACACATGCCTATTCATTTGATATTTCTTAGGCACGACACCTTAAAGAAAAATAACAACATGAAGCGTTGGTTATCATGACCAAATTTAGCTAGGTTGATTAGATGCCAATCTAATATTTATGTACCTCATCTTTCTTGGTGAGCTGAATCTAGGTACATATTTTTTCTTTACAATTTTTTTATTATCATAATTAATTTTAAGATTGAATTTCTTCTGAATTTATTTCATTTTTCAATATTTATCTATATTTAACATATTGCTCACTAAAGTATACATTATGGGGAGTATTTATTCAAGACTTATCAAAATCTAAATAATAATGAAATTCCTTCAAAACCTCATGCATAACTTCTTGTGATACTGAAATCAAATTTGTGCTCACAAATTATGAAGTAATAGGAATTATCTTTGACAACTATAAAGTGATAGAAATTATCTTCGATGATTCTAGTTAATCATATATATGAATAATTTACAAAATTATAGCAACGGGCCCTTAATTTTTTAATGTCCTTGTTAACGGATAATTTTCAAATATGAATATCAAAATTTAAAGTTATCTATGACTATGCCTTTTATCAAACGATTCATCACTAATTATGCATATAGTCTTGTTTATTTGTAAAACGTATGAAATATGGGAAATTGTGTATATAATAAAAATCTTGATTGTGTTCTTCCCCTTCTTGTTGTTTTTGCCTCCTAGTGGCTGTTTGCCTCTTTTGTTTTATTGTGGTACCACGGCACCCCTACACTCTATTGACTCCTTTGTCCTTTGAGTGTTTGTTTTGTTGGTGCCGGGCTTCCTCTCTTTGTATATTCATTTGGTAAAATCTATATTATACTTACCTTTACCCAAAAAAAAAAAAAATTACCTTTTTTTTTTTTTTTTTTTTTTTATAAAAGTTATCTAATTATGGCTCTTTATATTGGCTAAGTTTTATTTTTATTGATTTTTAATATTCATATATTTGTACGAATGAGGCTTAATTTTTTAAATAATCCTCAAATATCAGCTAATAGTCTTAGATTCAGAGTACGTGCAATTATCTAATATAACTTTTACCATGGAACAAATTTTTAAGCATTTAATCTGGGGTGGCGCTTTTGCCACCCCTAATGTGACTAAATACATCCCATTTTCACTAAAATGACAAAATTACCTTTAATCATTCAATTATAATTTAATGCGGTAGCCTCATTCCTTCCTTTTTTTTGTTCTCTAACTATATTTATTATCTAGTTGTCATATTTAAGCATTGCACATGTTTGTTTTTGTTTTATTGTTGGTTCCCCATGTATATTGAAGGCACTATACTTTTTATTTCACTTTTAGACTTTGCTTCCATAGAAAAGTTTGTCAAAAAGAGAAATTTCCTAGAAAACAAATGTCAAGTCTCTTAATTTACTACTATGGCAGAATTTGTTATTTTTCCTGATTATTAGCAAGACATTTTTACACCAGGCATGTCTTAGGAATACACTAAAAACATGCGTGCAGTGTAATTCATAATGAGTCTTCTTGATATGGTTTCGTAAACACTTCATCGATGAAATTAATTTTTCTCAATACAAAGTGGTGAAATTTCATTGACATTTAAAAAAAAAAAATCATTTAACGTAATGTTTTGATTAAATCAAATTTCACCCTTTAAAGTTTGATGTTGCAGAATGTAACTATGATTTCATTTAGGATTTTTTTTTTTATTGGTGCCATTTCCAATCCATAAATAACTATATCCCCCCATTTAAACTAAAAAGACAACATTGTTCTCGATATTTCAATTGCAATTTATAATGATGGCCCATTTCCTTTTCATTTAAGATAATTACCATAATTAAACATTTCACATGTTTTATTTTTTAGCATATTAAAGAAAAGTGCATTATCAGATATTCCTATGATGTTTTATATACTTTGTATAAAATATCTCACTAATAGTAAAGACATTCTTTTTATACAGCATAAAACAAAAAAGTCTCTACTCCATCATTGATCATATAATAACTTATCTATTTTTCGTCCCTCTTATCTCAAAAGCTTACTTTCTTGGTGAACTTTTTATTAATTTCATTAGTCTAAAATATTTATCAAGTCTCTTTATTTACCATATCGAAGAATTTCTTTTTTCCTTATTATATTGGCGAGATACTTTTATAGAGAGCATGTAAGACTTAGAGGAATATCTAAGGATATAACAAAAATATTGTGCATAATGAGGTATCTTGATATTTTTTCATAATCAGTTCATAGATTATATTAATTTTTGTCAATCCAAAATAATGATATTTCACTAGCATTTTCAAATCAAATTTCTTACTTTATGCAATGTTTTGGTTTAACAAAATATTATTTACTTAACAATTTATACATAAATTTGATTGACTATGTAGAAAAATTAGATTTCTTGGAAATTTCTCTTTTCAACAAAACAAATCTTTATGAAAGTAATTTTTACATAGATACAGAAATACTTAAAAAAAAAAAGGAAATAAATTTGGCCACCAATTTAAATTACAATTGAATGATAGAGGGCAATTTTGCCTTTTTGGTGAAAAATGGGTGGATTACACACACACACACACCTGCGCATGCAAAATTCTTGTTTATGGTAAGTAGATTTTACATGGGTATAGAAATACTGAAAAAAAAAAAAGCAAATAAATTTGGCCACCAATTTAAATTGCAATTGAATGATAGAGGGCAATTTTGCCTTTTTGGTGAAAAATGGGTGGATTTAGTCATACAGGGGATGGAAATAGCACCGCCCCTTTTTTTTGTTTCATCCTTTTATTCATTATATGTATATGTATAAAAAAGACAATTAATATGAAAAATGTTTGATGACAAAATTGTGTGCTCGTTTCCTATTTTTAAAAAGTTTCGTGTTTCCTGCTTTAGAGGGCTAGTTTTAGATCAAGACGGTTTATGGATCTTTAAAATTGCAACTCTTTATTAATGTGCCGTGGGCTTTTTCAAACTAGCATGTCAAATTTCTTATTTAATTAGATGTTGGTTAATACATTCAAAGATGGTGTTTCACCAACCATACATGTAAACTTCAAAAAAGTTGACCCATTTAATGGTAGGGAAAAGTGTCAAAAAAGTCATAAACCAATAACATATGTGCCAATTTGTCCTAAACCTTTTGACCTGGTGCCAATTCGTCATTCCGGCTAATTTTTATCATATATTGTTGACATGAATGCCGGCCAACTTACGTGGTATTGCCGACACTAACATGGACAATTTTTAATAATATTTTAATAACTTTTCAATTTTTTTCTTTTTATTCTTTATTCTTTTTTTCTCCTTTCTTCTTCCTTTGGCTAGTGATCAACCACTAGCCACAGGCGATGGCCGAGTGGATTGGCCTCACTTGGCCATGGCAAGGTTGAGTCCCGGAGAGGGTCGACCTTGCCAGATCTGGCCTAGGCAAGGGCAACCTCACCCTCATGCAGGCAAAGCCTAGTGAGGCTTGGCCTTGCCAAGCTAGATCTAGCAAGGCCAACCCTCACCCAGGCCAAGGCGACCTTGTCGAACATCGCCTTTGCCTAGTGGCTAGTCATCGCCTGTGGCTAGTGGCCGATCACTAACAAAAGGAAGAAGAAAGGAGAGTAAAAAAAAAATCAAAAATCAAAAAATCAAAAATCAAAAAATTATTAAAATATTAAAATATTATAAAAAATTGTTCACTTGATTGCCAGTGATGCCACGTAAAACGATTAATGTCTATGTCAATAATATCAAGCTAAAATTAGCCGGAAAGATTGAATTGGTACCACCTCAAAAAATTTAGGATTAAATTGACACTCGGTTAAAAGGTTATGACTAAATTAGCACCATTAAAAGGTTTAGGACTAAATTGGTATCGATATAATAGGTTTTGGGCTATTCTATCACTTTCCTTTTAATGGGATGTTTGTAAATCTCTTATATGTTGGTAGTTAACTAACCACACTTGGAAAATGGGAAAGAATTAGCTTAATTACTAATTTATTGGGATGTTTGGTAAATTTGTTATAGGATTGGTCTTTTTCTAAACACAGGTAAAACTTCAAAGAAGTTGATAATTTTACTAATTTAATAAAATGTTTCTAATTTCTCGATAATTTGGATAGTTTACTACTCAATCTTGTAAAATTTCAGAAAAATTGGTAACTTTGTGATTTCATGAAGGGTTGGTAAGTTCTTCATAAGGTTGGTATTTTATGTAAATTTTAAAGAATTTGAAAAATTACTAATTCTGTGAGATGTTGGTAAATTCCTTATAGTGCTAATATTTTATTAGAAACAATTATGGAATTTAAAGAAGTTGGTAACTTACTAATTTATTGGAATTTTGACAAACTTCTTGTAGGATCAACGCTTTAATAAATACACTTGTAGGAGTTCAAGGAAGTAGACAAGTTTCTAACTTACCAAAATGTTGTTGAATTTATAATAGTGTTGGTAATTTATGAATGGGTTACCTGACATTCGAGTTACCACAGTCATACTTTTTTCCTTTAACCAATGTCATTGGAAATTTACCAGTAACTTCAGAAATCCACTAACGAAAATTTTCAGCTTTCCCTTAACAACTTGGAATCTTCTAAGAAGTCCAATCAGTGTCTTCTCATCCATAATTCTAGAGAAACACCAATCCTAACTCTCAAATTTTTCAATCTGCTAAGTTCAGCCCTCTAGATAAATTAGCATCAGTACCATTGCTAATTGTTTGTTCTAATGTTGAATAAAACGGTTGAATTAGTGTGCAGAGAACATGAAAGAAAAGGACCTGAGTAACTTTCAGGTCTAGAAGCAAAATGGTAGGTAATGGTTATTGCCAAACTTCTGTTTACATGTTTGTATTGCACTTTCCATTTAATGAGAACAATTCTTCGCGTCACAAAGAAGAAAGAATTGCCAAGTTGCACAGACAAACTTGTGCGACCCCAAGGATAGCAGTCTGTTTATACTTTCCAAAGTTCTCTTAATAAGACATTGGAAGGAGATGAAACTAACTCGTGCATGACTAAATCAGAAGTCAAACTGCCAAATTGCCTTTCATTCAAAAGATAGTCGGATATGTCAAATTATATGAGTTTAGCAAATGAGGACACTGAAAGTGTGAATGAATTGTGCTGCAAATATCTAAGTAACTGAAAATTCGAAGACAGGAAGATGTCCATGACAGTAAAGGGAAAAGCCCACGGCACATTAATTGTAGATGCATGATGAAACCAATCTAAAGGAGACCAGGTCTGAGGTTGGACACCTCATTTTCTCTCCCTCTGGGAAGCTTGATTTACATGAGGATCTTCTCTCAATGACCTATATCTGAAGGAAAATGGGTTCACAATCTCTCAGCTTATATGTCCTCACTGACTTTAATTAATGCATTTGGCATTTCTTAATCAGCAGCTCGAATTTTAGACCTTCAATGCTAGCTTCTGAGTAGCAAGAGCTTCAGCCTCAAGGGTGGGCTCCCATAAAATAAAAGTTTCAGCAAGTAACAAGGTCATGAGGTACAGGTCCATGTTTGACGCAGAATACCTGTCCTCCATGTAACCTGTTTTATCATTTTAAGCCATTAAGCAATTGAGCAAGGATGGCCAACTTTGTTTTACTGATATTCAAAAACAGTGAGATCTCCAACTGAGATGTCGAAGTCTTAACTACGATAATGTTCTGTATATGTTGGATGAGCAAGGACTGATATGAAGATTTACATTTGTTTAGGAAGCCAAAATGTGGGAGTGCTTTATGAATGTTAAAAGTTGAAAAATTTTGCATAGTAATATTTATGAACTGTGACCACAAGACAGTACCTTTTATATGTTATTTTCTTAGGGCAGCGTTTCTTGAATCCTCAATGAAATTTAAGCATCTCCAATTTGAAATTCAGACAGAGCACTAAAGGGTACTGGTATGATAATTGTTATAGTACCTTTTCCTTGCTTCTCAGTGTCACAGCCCTCACGGATTGAGTGACCACGATTGGCAACTCCCTGCATAACGGACTCGAGTAATTCAGACATACCAACAACATTTCACTTCAATTTAACGGGCAATCCACGAATTTGACTAGCAGCTGGTACGATTCTTCTGAGCATTACCCAAGAAAAAGTGTCGATGTTGGCTGTTTCATGCTTTCCTGTCAACCTTCTCTCATTTCCTTCTCGGTAGGTGCTAATGTGCTCCTTTTGGAGAAGTGAGAGATTCGGAATTGCCTTCTTTATCACTTCAAAGCCTCCCTATTCTATCATGCTTTTTGTACTGCAAAAAAGATGGTTAACACTCTTAATGAACGAAAATACTTTAAGTCCATGTTATTTCTATAATGTGAACCTGTAGTTAGTGTGGCATCATGTACCATTCCAATCACTTTGAGAAGGAACAGAATATTTTTATCAACTTGGGGGCAATATATTGCGCAAATGGTGATAGTGAAGTCAACTACCTCTATCGACTTTGGATCTAACATGAGGACACACTAGCTTGCTCAGTTATTCTCTATTATATAAGTAACATAAACAATAAAGAATTTGATTACTGTAGAACATGTCTGTATACACTTGTTATGTTTGCCGTTAACAGCAATCCATTATTTTCTTGAGCAAGTAATTGAAATCTCATGTCAAGAAGGTATCTTGAACACCACATATGATCTTCTGCTTCGATTCCAACGCTTGGTCCTGCTTGGTATTCTCACTGCACAGTAGAAGCCAGTGATGATCAATGGAATTCAGATACATCTCACCAAATGCCAACGCACATGGACCTCAGTCAAATAACACCAATCGTAGGCTCCCTTCTGTTGATCATCACCAACCATCATGGAATTAACATCATCCCTCAACGTTCATCCTGTGCAGAATCAAAGTATATTCCAGTGAGTATAAAGAATCAAGAAATATAAAAGGAAACAAATCTACTGAGAAAGGATAGTGGAACCGGATGTAACAACAACTTGATCGATTAATTCTACTCAAACGACTAAAACCATATGAATCTGTAAATCCATCCGAGCATGACTGACTAGCGAGGCTTCAACAAGTTGAATGCAAGTTAGATTATCATAATACAACTCTCTGTTAAAGGATTAAACTGAGGCTCCCAACAATTAATTTCACAATGAAGAACTACTGGACTTATTCTAAAAAAAATAAGATATCAAACTCAATCCAGTTTTATTGGCAAAGAAACATCAGTTGGGAATTTCATCAAACAGGTTGCGTGCACTACCGACGAGGAGCCTAGACACGTTGCCAATGCAATCTTTCATCCAGAACGACTCTCTCAACAACAACACCATCACAAATCATCAGAAAACAACTCGTATTCTCGTTTGTTTACGCAAAAGCAACGTCAACACAATTCAGCCTAGTGTTTCGCCCAAAACAGGACAGAAGGGAGAGGAGAGAGGAGACATTACCTGGTCGGAGACGGAGCTACGATCGGCAGCGATACCAGAAGGAGGACGTCTGACGAGCAACGGACGCCAAGAATCGGAGTTTGCGAAGAAGGATTGAACCCGAACCGAGCTGCTTCGAAGGTGATGAACTGAGAACAGAGGCGAACAGAGCTTCCGAGAGAGCGAACTCCTAAAACGCTCAAAAACCTCCCGAGTCCGTTCCATCAATGCCCTCCGTTCGAGCTCTCTCTCGGCACTAATGTTCGTTGATGGCCGGCGACAGAAGGCCGGTGGCGGTTACCGGCGGATATACAGGTGCCCAACAGACGATTCTGTTACAGGTTTGTCCAAAATCAGCCTTGTAGAACTTTATCGAGAAACTCCCTCGAACTGAGCTGCTTCGTTCGACTCTCTCACCGCGCATTCGTCTTTACTCCCGTCGTTCTTCTTCAAACGAGAGGGAGAACGAGAGAGAGAGAGAGGCAGGGAGGAAGATGTGCTGAGTACGAATAGAAAGAAATGGGTTACGACAAATTTGTGACAGCTGAGTTGCGCTAATGGGCTGACCCAATGGCCTTGTGGATCAAGTTGGGCTACATGAATTGGACTGACCTTATTATTATTATTATTATTATTATTATTATTATTATTATTTTATCGTGACCGAATTCTTTTTATACATTGATGCCTTTATTATTTGTCTATTTATATTTTTATCATTTTTGTTTATTTACTTATTTTTTTATTTGCTGTGTTTTTTTTTTTTTTTTTTTTTTGGGTACTTTCATAAGAACAAATGCTATGCTTAAATTGTTCACTAACATGCAAATGTAAATAGCAATCAAGAGGCGTTACATTGAAATACTTTCTTTTTTTCACAAACTTGGCAAAATTGCAATTTACTCTTACCAACCGCTTTGGTGAAAATATCCATATCGCCACTAGTTGAAGTAATAGAACAAGAAAAATTTGAAATAAGACCGGACACAAGAGAAATCAAGTCTACATGAAGTCCACTTCATAGACTTAAAATTGGTAATGATTGATTTAGTCATAAAAAGAAATGACAAAAAAAATGATTGCTTCGTTCATTCATTCCGCCTCGTATAAAGACTTCTTTTTTTTTTTTTTTTTTGGTAGACATTCTTGTCAGAGATGAAGAACATGTCAATTGTCAATCAAATAAAATGCATTGGACAACCTTATAGTGATCAAAATGGAGAAGTCACAGATTAGACTCCCAAGCTAGCTATCATGAGACCCCTTTTAATGAAACATTTACTTAATTGCTCAAGATGATGCTAAAAATTGGGAAAGTATTTACTTGAGAACCTCTATAGAATGACTAAAAAGCAAATCAAGAATGTCAATTATTGTCAAATGCTAACAATAAGATCACTTTCGCTATCCTCCCCCGAGCTTGACTAGTACTTGATCCATGATAATTCCACTTTGGAAGTCCAAACGAGTGCTCAATAGGTTCAAGGATCATTTGATTTTAGAAATCAATAGATCAGTAGCTTTTTGCACGTAAAAAAGCAAAATGCTACTTCTTTTATTGTCACCATCCATAACCTTGATTTGATGCGTAGATCATTGTCAGAATATCCAATTTCATGGGAACACATTGAGATAAATTTATGCTAAAGGCAAGTAGACTAGAGGCCATCTTCTAGAGAAACATTTCATCACTTCATTTATGTGAGTTTTCTAGAATGATTGGACGCAAGCATTTTACTCCTTGTGAAATCAGATAAGCAAATTGCACTCTATATCTATAGCATGTCCCCCAATCGAATCAAGTATCGATAGACAATTTGGAAATTCTGCATGTAAATTTTGGGAAACAAGGTCATCATAATATTTGTGCTTGTGAGTTATGTGCAGGATATGAGCAATCTTGTGGCAATCCTCGCTTGCATCTTTTTTGTGCCTCTCCTCCAAATTTGGGCAATATGCGATTCTTAGGTGATTTAGCGATGCCGGCCTTTGCATCCCTTTAGATAATGATGCCAAAGACCAGGATCAAGTGATTACAAGCCGTTGAAGTGATTGAAGGGCCTCAATTTGCTTTGGTAAAGCCTTCAAATTGAAGCAATAGATAATTCCCAGACGCTTGAGATTGCTTACCTATAGAAGCCATTGTGGGAGAGATGCTAGTTTGGGAAGGTGAAAGATTTCCACAGACCAAAGACTCTTAAGTCCTTGGAAATCCAAGATGTTGCTGCTTTTGCCTTTGGATAAATCAACCTCCTCACAATCCCAAAAAGAGAGATCCATGAGGTTCAAAAGATGTCGCATACCAAGTGAGAGGGAAGTTAATCGAAGACATTCACTGATGCTAAGAATTTCAAGTGAAGTGATATTTTTCAAACACTCCTCTAGCAAATATTCTAGAAACTTCATCTTTGAGATAATCAGACTTCTCAACTTATTAAGGCCAAATATCTTATTTATCCACATCGTGTAGTTGCCTGCATCTCTAATATCCAATTGTCCAGAGCTTTCGCCCCCGATCCAATCAAGTATGATCGCTCGTACTATCGATGAAGCAAAGAGCTATTGATATACAATTTGAAAGCAGATAGTAATGATACTGTTGGAATGAAAGGCACCAAGTACCATGAGAAAAAAACTGGAGAATTTCTGGTCATTAAAATAGTCTTCGCTCGTAATAAGTGAGCTCGTGAATGGTGTGGGACATGAGCAATCTTGTATAATCCTCTAGCACCATTTTTGCACCTCTCTTCCAAATTTGGGCAAGCTGCAAATTTTTGGTGACTAAATTAGCAACGAGAACCTTCCACCATAACTTAGCGGCGATCTTCCCGGCAATGCCGATGATTACAGCTTTTGCCATTTTTGTTCTCTCAATGTTTATCTTTCTCTGGCTCTCCGTGCGTCACCAGAAGATATAGTCTAGTTATTTCAAAGCTAGATGAAGACTAATACAAGATGAAAGCCTAAATCAACAATTCAATTCAATCAACGTCTTTATCTTCTAAGAGAAGACTTCAACTATTAAACGAGCTCGCAGTCACAAAGATATATATAATACATGCAAATATGTAAAAATATATATAATGGCTCCCTATTTGTGATAACACATTTTTTTTAACCTTTTTGATGGTTTTATTAATTATAGTGATGGTTCTAAGTTGGTCCGTTCGCCCATGTTGGGCCTAAAAGCCCGGCCCACAAGATTATGGCCCATGGATGAAGGAATATGATGAAGGGACACGTTTCTTTTTGGAGGGGACGTATATAAGGGGAAATAAAGAGGGAGGAACGCACCTTTTGGCATTACGAACGTTCCTCCTCCCTCTCTCCCTCAAAAACATTCCAAAAGAAAGAACAAGGCGCAAGAGGCGACACCCATCTTCCCTTCAAGGCAAATTGACGTCATCGGATCGAACGGGATCAGTTTCTCTTCCTCATATCGGCATTGGTGTTTAATCTGTGGCTAACAAGGTACGTTCAATTCTGTGATGTGCCTTAGGATCGGTGATGCATGTTGATTTTCCCGGGTTTGTCTTCCGCATAAGTTTAGGAGTTCGATTTAGTGTCGAATCCAGTTTTTTGGGAATCAGATATTCCCAACATTGGTATCAGAGCCCCGTTCATGTTTTTCCCGACCCCTTTCATGTTTATGGATGATTTCTTATCGTTTTTTTTTGTGAAATTAATCGGCCGACACCAATCGGGACTGAAAAATCCCGACACCCGAGCACTGTTCATCCATTTTTTCGAGTTTTTGTAAGTCGAAATCCAATTCTGAAGGCTCTGGATGGAAGGTCTCGTCGAGACGATCGCGACGAGTGGTGGAATGTCGCCAAAGGCCGCCGGACGCACCCCCACGTGCAGCCGGAACGAATCGGCGTCTTCGGCGCGTGCAACGCACGAGCCGATTCACATGGGGAGGCGCGTGCGTTGCACGCACGCGTTTGTGGTCGCTGGCGCGCGCAAGGCACGCGCCGGCGACGTCATCGTGACGTCAGCTGCACGCGTGCCGCGCACGTGCCGGTCGGACAAACTGACCGACCCGACCCGACCCGACCCGGTGACCGTTGACCGTTGACCATTGACTAAAAAAAAAAGAAAAATGAATGTGTTTCTTTTTCAATTATGTCTATGTGGATTATATGTAATCCATTTTTTGTTCTACATTTGTTGCAGGAATAATGCTTCCCCGTAAGCCGCGCGCATCTGTGCGCACAATGTCATATGAACAAAAGGAAAGGCTTTCAAGGTTGATAGTCGATTTAAATGGTTATCGATGGGAGAGTGACGACATAATTGATCATGTCATAGAGGTCAACAACAAAATTCAAGAAGTCATTTGGAACGGTTATCCCATGCCAGATATTCAGATGGTATGATTCTTTATGAACACTCTTCCACCAGAATGGCAAGAGTGTTGAATCGCCTATGGGAGGTCAAAGGAATTACTAGCTATAAGGAGCTAGTAATGGAATTTGTAGATGAATATCATCGGGTTGGAGCCACAAAGATTGCGATCCAAGTAATGACTTCGATTAGGCCAGGAATGAATGTGCGTAGGAGAAATCCTAAGGGATATCCGTTTGTTTTTCCGTGGCTGTCAAGAATGCCAGAAAATTTTACAAAGAAAAAGAAAAAGAAGTTGAACCAAGTAGCAGCTTTCCCTATTAGTAGTATGATGCCTTAGTTTTAGATGTTATGGCTGGTATTTATTTAGTGTTCTTTGTGGACATTTTATATTATGTTTTCTACCTGATTGTTGTTGATGTAGCAACTAATATGTTAGTTGTATTATGTGAAAGCATTATTATTATATCATTATTGAATGTTAGATATTATTTGCTTTCTGTTGTTGATAACTGCTGTGGGTAGTTCATAGAAGTTTTTTGTAACTTCATAGAATTTACTTTGCATGGACAATTATATTAATGATAGTTTTAAGATAGGATTTTTGGAAGATGATTGGAAACACAGTGACCTTTTGATACTAAAACCTTACTTAAAATTATTACTTAATATGATAGGTTTGTGCAAAATAGATGCATAAGTGATAGGCATTAATATTTCGTGCATATATGTCTGATATGTTCAGATCGATGGATTCAGCAACTAAGAATATAATTGCTGATTTGAACAAAGAAGACAAATTAAACGGCAAGAATAGTGAAATATTGAATATAAGAATTCAATATGTGCTGGAAAAGCAAAAAGCACTAAAAACTCTTAACCATGTTATGGAAGATTTTGAGGATGCTGTGCGCCACCTTGAGATAGCTGATCATCACCTCAAGGCATTTGAGCATGATACAGATATTTGTTGTGTTGCTTTAAGCTCAGAAGGGGCTTCAAGCTCTAAGTGCAAGCGGATTGATTCGTTCAATATGTGGGAAAGCAAGGGATCAAGTCCTTTTTGAAAGAAACCAAGAATTAACCAACAAAAGAGAGGAACACATCCTCGTCAGAAGAGAGGAAAACGTTATCATGTGAAGAATATCTCAAGGGTGATATGTTACAACTGTGACCAGAGGGGTCACTATGCCCGCGATTGTCGCGAGCCAAATAAGATACACACCCTTTGTACTATTGGAAACTTTGCATATGTGTCAAGTTCTGTATTCTTGACTGAATCTAATCCTCCGTAGACTGTAGATTTAGGAGCGACAGACCATGTAGCGAAGGATAGAGAATCCTTCGTGGAATTTCGACGAGTTCCGACTAGAACTAAGTGGATCTATGTGGGAAACAACTCCAGAGCTGAAGTAAAATGAATTGGCACCTGCCAACTGAACATGCGTGGTGGGTGCACTTTATTCCTACATGATGTGTTGTATGCTCTGGAGATTCGTCGAAATTTAGTATCTATTTTAGTGTTGGTTAAGTTTGGTTTTAATGTGAACTTCCATAATAGAAGTGTAGATTTGTATTTGAATACAAACTACTATGGTTGTGGCTATTTTCTGGATGGATTCATTGTATTAGATATTAACTATGTTAATGCAAATGTTTGTTATTCCCTTCTCATGTCTCCTAATTCATATGATAATGATGTGAATGTGTGGCATGCTAGACTTGGTCATATTAGCCAACAACGTATGAATAGATTAGCCAAAGAGGGCTTGTTAGGCAATATTGAAAGAGTCGATTTGCCCATATGTGAGCATTGCCTAGTAGGGAAAACGACAAGGAAACCATTTGGAAAAGGTAAAAGAGTTGAATTTCCTCTGCATTTAATCCATTCTGACATCTGTGGTCCAATAAATGTGAAAGGAAGGCATGGGGCTATTTATTTCATCACTTTTAGAGATGATTATACTCGATTCGGATATGTCTATTTGATTTCTCATAAATCTGAAGCATTAAGTTGTTTCAAAAGGTTTATAAACTTGGTAGAAAATCAATTAGACAAGAAAATAAAAGTATTAAGATCCAATCGAGGTCGTGACTATTTATCTGATGAGTTTAAAAAATTATGTGATGAAAAAGGAATAGAAAGACAATTGTCTATTCCATATACTCCTCAACAAAATGGTGTTGCGGAGAGAAGAAACAGAACCCTACTGGAAATGGTTAGGTCAATGATGGCGCATGCTAACTTACCTATCACCTTTTGGAGTGATGCGTTGTTAACTCTACCTATATACTTAACTGAGTGCCTGCCAAATCAGTTACTTCTACTCCATATGAGTTATGGACAGGTAGGAAACCGGACTTAAGTTTTCTTAAGCCATAGGGTTGTGCTGCCTATACTCATAAGTCCTCTCACAAGTTTGGGAAATTGGGTCCTAGAGGAAAGAAGAGTATTTTCATAAAATACTCCGAACACTCGAAAGGGTATGTGTTCATAGGTGAGCAGGAAAGTGGGAGTATAACTGAATTTGAATCACGGGATGTCACATTCTTAGAGAATGAATTTCCTAAGAAGGGCGAAATAGGTGAAGAATACTCCCTATTTGAAACCTTAGATCAAGATAATGATATTAATGGAGTTCGTCCAAGTGGGAGTAATATGAGAGTGATGAATTGAATTCGACTTATTCTCAATTACAACCACATGATGAGACGACAACATCATTATCTAATCCTAGTGGGAGCGTAATGGGGAATGATGTGCAAAGTGTACAATCTCCCATACGGCGAACAAGTCGCAAAAGTGTTCCTCGTTGACGTTTTGACATTGAATGGGAAACTTTTATCATTACCCCACAAGATGAGGATGAGCCAAGAAATATTAATGAGGCTCTAAATTGCCCTAGTAAGGAAAAATGGATTCATGCAATGGAAGAGGAGATTGAGTCAATGAAGTCAAACCAAGTTTGGGAACTGGTTGATCTTCCAAAGGAACTCAAAGCTATTGGGAACAAGTGGGTTCTCAAAATAAAGCGAAAAGCTGATGGCTCGATAGAAAGGCATAAGGCTCGCCTTGTGGCGAAGGGGTATAATCAACAGGAATGAATTGATTATGAAGAAACATTTTCTCCTGTAGTGAGATTTACCTCGATTCGCATTATTCTGGCAATAATGGCTAGCATGGATCTTGAGTTACATCAAATGGATGTAAAGACTGCTTTCCTCAATGGAAAATTAGAGGAAGAAATATATATGAAACAACGTGTTGGTTTCATAATGAAAGGCCAAGAAGAAAATGTGTGTCGACTTTTGAGATCGATATACGGCCTAAAGCAGTCATCGAGACAATGGTATATACGTTTTCATAATGCCATAATGGCATAGATTTTACAATGATTGATGATGATCATTGTGTATATATCAAAAGATCCAAAGATTAATTTGTGATCATATCATTATATGTTGATGATATACTAATTGCCGGAAGCAATATGGAATTTGTTAATACTGTCAAGAGTTGGTTGTCTTCCAACTTTGAGATGAAGGATATGGGTGAGGCTGCATACATTCTTGGAGTTAAAATTTCAAGAGATCGTTCGAAGAGATCGTTATCTCTTTCGCAAGAAACATATATAAATAAAGTTCTTGAACGATTTCGTATGCAAGATTGTAAACCCATTGATACTCCTATTACAAAAGGTGAAGGATTGAGCCATAGATTGTGTCCAATGACTCTACAAGAGAAGGAACAAATGAAATATGTTCCTTATGCTAGTGTTGTTGGGAGCTTGATGTACGCTATGATGTGTACAAGACCTGACATAAGTTTTGCAGTTGGAATGGTGAGTAGATACCAATCCAATCCAAGTAAAGCACATTGGAAAGCCGTTAAGAGTATACTGAGGTATCTGAAGGGAATTGCTGATTATACGATGAGTTATCGAGGAAAGGATTTGCGACTCGAAGACTATTCTGATGCTAATTAGGGAGGAGATTTAGATGAAAGGAAATCTACCTCTGGATTTGCTTTCTTACTGAATAATGGCGCCATATCATGGAGCAGTAAGAAGCAAACGTGTATAGCCTTGTCCACGATGGAAGCTGAGTTCGTGGCATTATCAGCAGTGGTACAAGAAAGAGTTTGGCTTAAGAGATTTTTGGATCATTTAGGTGTTATTGAGAAAGCTGCATATCCATTATTGGTTAACTGTGATAGCCAAGTAGCTATAGCGTACACCAAATATCCAAAATATCATGGCAAGACCAAACATATATATACCAAGTATAACTTTGTCAAAGATATGGTTGCACGAAAGGATGTGAACTTACAGTACATATCTACGCATAGAATAGTAGCAGATCCTATGACAAAGCCAATACCTAGAGATGTGTTTTGTGGTCATGTAAAATCTCTAGGATTGCGTAAAGTCTGATGTACTGGATATTGTAATTTCCCTGAGTTGTTCACATTTAATGAATTTGTGTTTTCATTATTAATGCCTATGAATCTTTATTTGATCATTATGCATCTTAATGCTCAGTGCATTACATTAAGTTAAGAAAGTATGTTGGACAGATATAAGATTAGCCCACTCACGCGGGTAATCGCCTCTATTTACTATGTGATAAATAGAGATGAGACGGTTTTTAAACTTATTATCTAGGTGATAATCGAGAGCTCAAACTTAAAATATATATGTCGCATTAACTAAGTGTTAAGATGATGGCATGATATTTACTATGTTCGAAAGTAAAATACCTCACATATTTTACTTTATTTGTCTAAGATGCCAAATGTGAGTTCTGATGAATTTTGTGAATGAGTAGGCACGTGAACTCAAGTTAGACATTGGGTATATCTGAACTATCATCTGTACGATATTGATGGTGTAGACATACGCTCAATGGGAAATGAGTTAATACCGTAATACGTATTTCATACTACGTATGCATGAGACGACCAATAAGAGTGGCAAAAGTTTGATCTCAACTTTTATGCCATATGAGACTCTTGAGGAAAAGAGTTCCTCAATTTAGTGCCCTCATGACTTTTACTTATTCTCAAGATTTCTATTTAGTGTTTGCTATCTTAGAATATTGCCAATGGTCATGAGATGATTCGATCTAATGGGACATTTCTAGAAAAGCAAGTTGAACTGAAATTGAGAGTTTGAAGGAAATAGGAAGATCGGATTTGGAGAATCACATTGTGGTTTTGTATTCATTGGTCGACCAATTATGATTGTCTTTGGGATAATCATAATTGTGAATACAATATATATATATATATATATATATATATATATATATATATATATATATATATATCATTGTTTAAAAGATATCAAGAGAGATATAAATGTGATCGATCGATCTAGGGTACTGCATACTAAATCTACTCGGAATGTGATGCCCATTATGAGCTGCTATATATTCCTAACAGATGTACAGCAACGAGCTTTCAAAGTATGCTGGTTGCACGGATTATTCACCGGTATGAATGTTGAAGAGAGGTAAAGAGGATCATGTTTGGCCCACCATGTGCGAGTGGGAGATGATGGTTTTATTAATTATGGTGATGGGCCTAAGTTGGTCCGTTCGCCCATGTTGGGCCTAAAAGCCTGGCCCACAAGATTAGGGCCCATGGATGAAGGAATATGATGAAGGGATACGTTTCTTTTTGGAGGGGTTGTATATAAGGAGAAATAAAGAGGGAGGAACGTACCTTTTGGCATTACAAACGTTCCTCCTCCCTCTCTCCCTCAAAAACATTCCAAAAGAAAGAACAGTGCGCAAGAGACGACGCCCATCTTCCCTTCAAGGCAAATTGACGTCATCGGATCGAATGGGATCAGTTTCTCTTCCTCATACCGGCATTGGTGTTTAATCTGTGGCTAACAAGGTACGTTCAATTCTGTGATGTGCCTTAGGATCGGTGAGGCATGTTGATTTTCCCGGGCTCATCTTCCGCATAAGTTTAGGGGTTCGATTTAGTGTCGAATCCAGTTTTTTGGGAATAAGATATTCCCAACACTTTTAAAGTTGCTTTCATAATCCAACCTCTCTTTTCTCTCTAGCCTCTCCTCTAGCACATAAGTGGTTTCAATTTGCAATGCTGATATATCATGTGGGCTCGTGATCTTCGAATAGGCCATCCGAGGGAATTTAGAGGCACATTTGCTAAATTAAATCAGTCAAATATGAGAATGAAGGAATTCTAGTCGGCGGAAGACGACTTACCTAATTCCAATGCACAAACAACAAACAGCCCTGGATCGAACGTTGAATTGCGAATCAATCACGAACAACTCTGATTCACGTTGGTCTGGATGCAATCACAAGGAAAACACCCGATTGCCACGGTGTAAATGCAAACCGTTCTTCAAGTTGATGATGGAATGTTCTCCTTCTTGAAGATGGAATTTTGAGAGAGAATTTGGTGCGAATGAATGAACAACATGTCCAACGGTTGTGTTAGGGAGATTTTATACGTCTCCCTTCGTACCCCTCCATCGGTGACCTTCCATCGTAACGCATCAAGGTGAACCAGTGCGTTCCGTTCGCACCCCATCATGGACGTACCAGCTGAAAGAACTACATCTCCCACTCGTACATGATGGACCTGATAGCGCTCTATCAAGAATATAAGGCAAGGCATTCAATCATTCATCAACTTTACAGAACAATTCATACTGGCAAGTAAGCCGTGCGACCAGTGAGTACACCTGCACTTGGGAGCTCAAATTATGCACCTGTTAGGGATGACATAATGGCTACAACCCGAAAAGAAAAATAAACAATCGATGTCTCAAAGTGCCCTGACATATCTTGTTACATCAATTCAAGTATACCTATCCCTTAAAGGCTATACTTGATTATCCTCTAAAACACCATGTATTTACAATTATATCCGCAACCACATAAGGCGATATAATTGGTCGACCAAGTAAATACATGTGACAGATGTAAAACAACAATAGTCTTCCTTCGTACTCATGTCTCTCTCAATTTTAGAACAACTGCTTTCCTAGACACGTCCCATAGGCCATATCTATTCATGACCGCCCGTAACATGCTAAAGTAGCAACATTGATCTTTCATTTCGAGAACATAGTCGAAGTAACATAGGGCACGAATTGAGGTAAATAATAAATTACCTCAAGGGCTCACACAATGAGTAAATAGGGATGATTTTACTCACCTTCCCTTGTTGGTCAAACAATGCACATGTAGTATGAATTACATGCTATAGTGGCTTTCTCTTTCTATAAGAGCGCATGTCATTTCTTAAATATATCCACTATACGGATCTTAGCCTAAACATAGTCACGTGCTTCTCATGTACTCATGTTTAACTCGAGTGATATATTAGCTCTCTTTCTATAGCGCCCAATTAAGTACTCGCATCCGGCATTTTACAAGCATACATGATTGTGGGACTATCATGTTCGGTCTTAAACAAATCACAGACCTCATCTTGACTCCAATCAAGGCGACATATTTTATGTACCAGACTTGCTCTTTAGCATTTATTTGTACATAACGTCTCATCTCAACGTGCTAACTATAGCACTTGAGGCGATTGCTCGTGTGAGTAAGCCAATCATTATCTGCTGACATACTTTCCAATTATATATGTGTGTTTGTGCTAGTCTCATAATGGATTTGTACTTTTTGATAAAACATCAAGTCATTAATAAACAAACAAGTACAATACATATGTCCATAAATACATAAAACAATGATCTTCTACAATAACACATATCACATTCTACGCAAACCTAGTGACATCCCTGTGGGTCAAAATATGTCTCTAGGAATTGCCTTCGTAAATGGATCAGCAACCATTCTATTGGTTGAAATGTATTGTAGAATCACTTCTTTCGCGCTATAATATCTCGATGAAGTTATTCTTTATGTCAATGTGCTTCGTCCTTCCATGATACTTGGGATCTTTCACATAGGCAATGGTTGCTTGACTATCGCAATAAACCGTCACCGGTCTTGGAATCTCAAAGTGACGGTGGCTAAATTTTCAAAGAAACGTTTTAGCCATACTTTTGCTTCTTGCACCGCTTGCGTAACACGCAATAAATTCAGCCTCCATAGTTGACAAGGCTGTGCATGTTTGTTTCTTGCTATTCCAAGAAATTGCACCTCCATTGAGCAAGAACGCATATCCGAAGTCGATTTACGCTCATCCAGGTCTCCACCCCAATCAACATCCGAATAACCTAATAGGCGTAAATCATTCCCTTGGTACAAAGTCGATAGTCCATAGTGCCCTTCAAGTATCTCGGGATCCTCTTTTTGCTTTCCGCAGTGCTGGACCGGGACTTGAATGAAATCGGCTCACCAATCCCACGGCATAACATATGTCAGGTCGAGTACACATCATAGCATACAGCAAACTTCCGATCGCACTAGCGTAAGGAACAGTTTCCATTATTTTAATTTCTTCTGGAGTCTTAGACACATCTCAGTACTTAGGCCTTCGCCTTGCATGACAGGGGTATCAATGGGATTACAATGCTACATATTGAAACGTTCAAGAATCTTCATAATATAAGATTCTTGTGATAAAGTAAGGAGTTTTCTTGATCGATCTCTTTCAATCTTAACTCCTAATATATAAGCAGCTTCTTCCATGTCCTTCATTTCAAAATTGAAGGACAACCATTTTTTTATGGTGATTACCATAACATTGTCATTTCCAGCCAACAGAATATCGTCCACATAAAGTTATAAAATCACAAATTTATCTTCAGATCGCTTGACATATACACAGTGATCCTCTTCGATCATCGTAAAACCATAAGTTGTTATGGCTCGATGAAAACGAAGATACCACTGTCTAGATGATTGCTTAAGGCCATCTATTGAGCGATGAAGTTTGCAAACTTTATGCTCTTGACCTTTAGCTATGAAACCTAATGGTTGTTTCATATAAATTTCTTCATCTAGTTCTCCATTGAGAAATGCCGTCTTTACATCCATTTGATATAATTCAAGGTCCAATGTGCAACGATGGCTAGAATAAGACGTATTGAGGCAAACCTTACAACTGGTGAAAAAGTTTCCTCGTAGTCTATACCCTCTTGTTGAGTATAACCTTTCGCCACAAGACGAGCCTTATACTTTTCAATGGATCCATCCGCCCTTTGCTTAATCTTAAAGACCCATTTGTTTCCAATGGCCTTACGATTGGGTTGTAGATCAACCAAGTCCCAGACATGATTTGTCCTCATTGACTCCATCTCGTCTTCCAAAGCTTTTCTCCATTCTTCCTTATCAGAAGATGAGAGAGCCTCTTGAACAGTCTTAGGCTCGGCATCATCTTTATGAGCAATCATAAATGCTTCCCCTTCAATCTCAAAACGACGACGAGGAATACTTTTACGATTACTTTTACGCAACTGAATTTCTCTTGAATTCAATTCGCGACGATGCTACACTCCCACTAGGTCTTTCATGTTGAGGTAAATCTTCATTCCCCTCCATAACATTAGTGGGTGTATTATTAGGATCTTCCATCTCATATAATTGGAAATCCTTATCAATCTCACATCTACTAGGAAAATCGTTCTCCAAGAACGTGACATCTCGTGACTCCTTTTCGGTCACACTTCCATCAGCTTGTTCACTTATGAACACATACCCTTTGGAGTGTTCGAATATCTTATAAAGATACATTTCTTCCCTCTAGGGCCTAATTTGCCATATTTATGGGAAGATTCATGAACATAAGCTGCACATCCCCATGGACGTAGACTACTTAAGTCTAGTTTTCTTCCAGTCCATAATTCATAAGGGGTGGAAGTGACCGATTTTGAGGGCACTCGGTTAAGTACATAGGCAAAGATCAATAATGCATCTCCCCAAAAGGAGATAGGTAAATTTGCTTGCGCCATCATAGACCTAACCATTTCCAATAGGGTTCTATTCCTTCTCTCAGCTACCCCATTTTGTTGTGGAGTATAAGGAATAGTCAATTGTCTTACAATTCCCTTTTCATCACAAAGAGCCTTGAATTGCTCCGATAGATACTCACGTCCGCGATCGGTTTTCAATGCCTTTATTGTTTTTGTTGACACCTAAATTTTGCCCAAAAATCATTTCCAAAAAAATTGGAACTTGTTTTTCCAAAAAAATATTTCAAGTTAAATTCTTGCATATAGATTATCTAGGCATTTAGTATAGTGTTTTAAATAGAATATGTTTTTCCTTAAAAAAAATTAAATTAAATATATATAAAAATTAAAAAAAAAATTTTAAAAAAAAGGGAAAAAGTTGGGGCCAATGATCTAAATGTGACTAGCCAAGCCCGGGAGGTCAGATTGGAATTAAAATGGCAAATTGGGGCCAAAATGCAATTTTCAAAAGTTGAGGGACCAATTCGCAAATTTTGCAAAATTTGCGCCCAAGCCCGTAAATCATCACCTTGGTCACCAATTAAGTTGAAATTGAATTTGGGCCAACTCGAATCAATCAAATCGGGCCAAAAAGACCAAGTTGGTATTGAATTGGATATTTTCGGATAAGAAATGGCCAATTTTGAGGGACTTTCTTGCAAATTTGGTTGGGCAAAATTGCGAAATCTGGTAGAGATCTTAAACTACTATGCATGAGCTTGCTAATTGATCAAAAATCGCAGCCAAATTGATGGATTAAAGCACCTAAACCAGCTGACAAACCTCAGTCCACAAGTTGGTCTATTTTCGAAGTTGCTGAGTAAGCAACTTGGTGGCCCCACCATATCCTCCTCAGCCGCCCATCTAGCCCGATCTTTGCACGTGATTGAAGAACATAATAAGTAGTGCCAGTGGACGGAAATTTGCCAGGGATAAGCTGCTGAAGGCACGGGAAAAGCGCACCAAATCCGGACACTCAACAGCTGCAGAAATTGGAAAAATTGGCTAAGTCAGAGAGTGGGTGAACTAGCTCAGTTGACAGGCTTGGTAGGTGGACAAAAGACCGACCAAAACTCCTCCAATTCAGTGGAGAAGATCACGGAAGCAAGCTCTTTCAGGGCAGGAGAGAGAGGAGACGAGGAGGAGAGGAGAGAGCTCGGGATCGTTCCCCAAAGACACCTTCAGAAGCAACTCCAGAAAGCAAAAACCCAGAAATTCCAGACCGACCTTGAGAGAGAAAAGTGCAATTTTCACAAACTTGCAGCCAAAATTAGCCAAAACCTTCAACTAGAGAGTGAAACTTCACTCAAAGATATTTCCAACCATAGGTTGCACGTCCCAAATGGAGATCGGGAAGGCCTCCTAAAGCCCCCCGAAAAACTACCCTCCTGGCGGGCCAAAGAAAGTCTGAATTTTTCTAAGTGTTGAGCCCGGTTGGTCACGAGTGAGAGAAAGCGAGTGTTTTTGAGAAAGTTGAGAGACAAATGAGGAAAACCATGAGTTCAAAACCAAAGTAGAATACATATAGCTTTGTTTGGTGTTTATTTTTCCAACAAAAAAAGTCACGGAGTCTAATTTTGGAGGTTAATGAAAACCTTCGTTATCAGTTCTTTCTTTGCAGATCTGGTTTTCCAGTTGAAGAAGCCAACTTCCATGTGCCTCCCGAGGATAATTTCTTGGTTTCCTTGGCCAAGAGTCACTTGAAAGGGAAACTAGGAAGCAAGGTAAGAATCCTAGATGTATTTTGGTTTAATTTTGAACATGTTTTGATCACGAAAATCAAGAGGAAAACTAGTCCGGAGGACTGATTTTCGAGGTGGAAATTTTTCTAAGTGTTGGAATCTCTTCAAGAGTTTTGCATGTGTGCTTCTTGGAGATGTCGTTTTGATGTCTTTCCGTGGGCCATTCTCTATGATTTTTGTTGCATTGGAAAGCTCATGTTACCTACTTTCACTCGGATTAAGTAGTGTTTCTCTTAGATCTTGCATGTGATAAATGTCGGGGCTTGAACATGGGCATGCAACCTGTTTGCTTGACTTGGGTTCAAACCCAGATTTGCAAAATCAGCTCAAACCCGT
The DNA here is from genome assembly GCA_014182395.1 of Eucalyptus sp. ANBG9806169. Taxonomy (NCBI): domain Eukaryota; kingdom Viridiplantae; phylum Streptophyta; class Magnoliopsida; order Myrtales; family Myrtaceae; genus Eucalyptus; species Eucalyptus sp. ANBG9806169. The sequence goes on along the minus strand of CM024574.1, from coordinate 17,524,047 downwards.
GTATTTGAGGACGATTTTAGCTGGGTTCTTGTGTGTTGTAGGCTATGATTTCTATCTAATATTTCTCATTGCATGTGGTAGTATAATCTTGATGTTTTAGTTCCACATAATATTGCTCATGGGTGAAGATTAAAGGCTGCAAACATGGCCCGCGAAGCTGTTTTGGGGTGATTTAATGCACGCCAAGTGTTCGATGAAATGCGCAAACCAAGTTTCGATCTTGAAACGGTCGATTTGAGCTTGGTTATTGTGATATTCATGTGCTGTGTTACTCCATGTTAGCATAGATCGGTTTAAGGAATTATTATTAATATTTTTAAAAATAATAATAAAAAAAAAAAGAAAAATATGAAAATTTCAAAAATATCAAAAAATGTTGGATGTTATCAAATTAAGCCAAAAATGACATCTATGAGATTTTCCTAATTTTATAAAGTCATTTTTCCTAATTAAATGATATTTTGGTATTTTATAACCATTTTTGTAAATAATCTATTTTGCTTAGATTAAAATTATTTAGAGTAATTTCATGCATCTAGGGTAATTTCATGCATATTTAAATTCTCATTTTGCTCACGGGGGTTCTATCCCGAGGCGTGATAACAAGGCCATGTAATATTATTTGCCCGACTTGTATCGGGTTTTCATTTTCCGCATTTATTTTCAAGTTATTTCAATTTCTTGGATGTTTACTTATGCACCACTTTTCATTAATTTGAGTGTAAATTTCTCTTCTAAATTATGTTAGGATTAGTCTAGACATTAAAAAAAAAAAAACTACAAAAGCATTTGCATGGACGCTTAGCGGTTTTGTAAGGATTATAATTGATAATCAAGATTGTGTGGCCATTTAGATTAAAACCTTCCAAGTTAGTGGTACCGCAAGGGCGCTAATAGAAACATTGGCGTAAACAAGTCCCCGTTCCTAGAAATCTCTGATTGCGTAGGAATTGAGACAACACTCTCGTGTCTTGATTGGTTTCTAGCCAACCCCAATAGGCTAGTGGCGACTCCTAGAAATACATAGGTTGTTAAGAATTAAAAAACAAAATCCAATATCGCGCGAGGTATGGGCTTGGGAGAGCCCGCGCCTAGTCTAGGGCCGTTGGTCCGCCTCTTTAGGCAAATACCCCCAAACCATTCTTTCTTTTCCCCCGAACGGAAAAAAAGAGATCGTGACAGTTTTGTTCAACTGATTCTCTACCATCGTTATATATCGTCTAAAACATTCTAATGCTTCGGACTTATGGGAGATCAAAAAGACATAACCGAAACGCGTGAAGTCATCTATGAAAGTAATGAAATATGAGGCTCCATGCATCGCCCTCACATTCAAAGGACCACAAATGTCAGAATGTATGAGTTGCAATGGAAATTCAGCTCTAGTCCCTTTACCGAATGGTTTTCTAATTGCTTTTCCCGCTAAACAATGTTCACATACGGGTAGATCAACATTAGTGAGTGACCCTAAAAGGCCTTCTCTAGCTAATCTTTGCATTCTTTGCAACCCAATGTGACCTAATCTAGCATGCCAAGTATTTGCATCAGTCCCAATGTTATCAGAAGACGCAATTAAAGAAAAACAACCATCAACATTAACATTGTACTGATCATAGTCAATGTTTAACACCATAAAACCATTCAATACATGACCTGAACCATAATAAACTGTTCCATACAAAATATCAACACAATCACCATGAAAATTCAATACATAACCTAAGCTAAGAAGAACAACTACAGAGACCAAGTTTCGTCGAATATCTGGAGCATAAAGGACATCATGCAGGAATAGGTTTCGACCACCACGCAAGATTAATTTGCATGTGCCGATACCCTTCACTTCAACTCTTGAGTTATTCCCAACATATATCCATCTTCTTCCAGGCGGTATCCGACGATACTCCACAAATGCTTCTTGGTCTCTAGCTACATGGTCCGTTGCTCCTAAGTCTACAGTCCACATTGGATGAGATTCAGCAAGCATTACAGTACTAGAAACAAAAGCATTACTCATAGTAATGGAGTAATAGGGTACCTTTTTTGGCTCAGTGCATTCACGAGCAAAATAACCCAGCTTGCCACAATTGTGGCACTCCATCTTGGCCTTGTCCTTCTTCCCACCACGCTTCTTGCGTCGGAAGGTCTTAGCCCTCTTGGGTCCCTGATCAGTCATCTTCCCTTTGTTGTTGAACTGAAGGTTCCTCTTGCGCTTGAAGCCTGAAACTTTGCGCGAACTCGTTTTAGCAACATAAGCATGCGTAGAGGATCTTGCAGCCTCTAGGCGCTCATCCTCTAATTCCAAATGACGCGCAATATCATCAAAAGTGACGATGTTCTCACTATGCGTCATATTGATCTTCATATGTTCCCAATTATCAAGAAGAGACCTAATAATAGCCTGAATTTGCTGTTCATCAGTAAGGGAGTAACCTGCCGACTTGAGCTCACGGATCATGTTTGACATCTCCCGAAGATGTTGCTTCATTGTTACATTTAGGCGCTTTCGGAAAGTGTCAAACTTGATGGTAAGTCTCCTCAGCTTAGTGGCAGATGTACCCACAAACTTATCCTTCAAGGCAACCCATATAGCTTGAGCTTTATCATAACTTTCAAACCCACACATGAGATCATCTTGCATACAGCTCAGCAACGTGATGCGAGCAATGCTATTCTTCTTTTTCCAAGCTTGATAAGCTTCTAGATCTCTCATGTGTTGAGCTGAAGTTCCATGCTCAGGTTCATCCATCGTGTGGTTGAGAGTTTCCAAAACCTCTTGTTCCTCAAGGATGTATTGAACCTTTCGGTGCCAAATATCATAATTGTCACCGTTCAGCTTCTCACCCTTATTGAGGTCAGCCACAATGGTCTTGGATGCCGATGCCATAATCAATTTCTATAACACATTAACATAATAGACGCAGAATCAATACTAGCACATTTTTCAGAGTAACACACATATTTAATTTTCAGCAAAAACAAAATAAAATAATAATAATTCAACAAAAGACACAGAAACAAAAGTTCACTATGTTCCCAATCAATTTCTATGTACAACTGTTCAATTATCATTAATTATTTTAATTTGCACAAATTTTGAGTTCTAGGTGAGGATTCCTTCGAATTCTACCAACCTACGAACTCCCACTAGGAAAAATAATTACATGACCTCATGTAATTTCTACATCTTTCCTTAACACAAAACCATAGCATGATAATAACCAACGTATAAACAACAATCATGCTTCAACTATAATTAAAAAAAAAAAAAAAAGGAATTCAACATGTAATGGATTTTCTACCATTGTTCTAATTTTCTAGCAACTAGAAAATTGCAAGTATATTAAAACTATATACATGGCATTATCCAACCAAGTTCTACAAAGCATATATGACATCATTTGCACACAAGCTAGCTACTGTATTTATTAAACATAAGGAAATACAAGCTACAAATGAATAAACTGTGCATTAAACCCTAACAAATACGCGTACATAGGGTTCCCTACACTTTTTCATACATTTATAAAATTCAAAAATGAAAAGTAAATATTCCACAGTGTAGAGGACATCCATACGAACCCAACGCCACCGACCACGCTCCAATCGGAGTCCGCACGCGTCTCCACGAGCCGCCTGAGTGCGCGGCGCGTGTGGCGCACGCGCCAGCGAGCCAAAAGGCTCCTGGCCGGTCCGACCGGTCAACGGTTCGACCGTTGACCGGTCCGGCCGCTGACCGGTCCGACCGTTGACCGGTCCGACCGTTGACCGGTCAATGGTCAACGGACCGGGTCAACGGGTCTTGGTCAACGGGTTGGGTCTCGGGTCGAGTCAACGGGTCGCTGGTCGGGTCTGGTCGGGTCACCGGCCGGTGACCAGCCGGCCAACAACCGCCGGCTGTGACGTCAGCGATGACGTCATCCCGACGGTTAATGACCGTTGGATGACGTCATCGGTGACGTCAGCTCGCGTCGGTTCGCCGACACGCACGTGACGTCACACGCCGGTTCGCTAGCGTGCCCTGCACGTGCAGCGCGTGGCGTTCACGCGCAGCGGCTTCTGGCTGCGCGTGTGGGCGCGTCCGGCGTCATCTGTCGGCGTTCGACCCGCCGTTGGACTCGTCTCGACGAGTACTTTCACCCTGTATATTCAAAAAATAATTTTGGCCCAAAAAATATATCGAAAAATGGTCAAAACCGTACGAGTGTATGCCACGCCGAGTTCGTTCTTCACTTCGGTTGAAATTTCGAGTTTTTCAGATGGTAATTCCGTCCATTAGACATCCAAACGGTGTAAAATTGATACTCTTGATCTCAATATCAAAAGTTAAACGAGAAAAAACAATGAAAAACAAGGTAGAAATCACGATCGGGCTCTGATACCAATTAAGGAATTCTAGTCGGCGGAAGACGACTTACTTGATTCCAATGCGCAAACAACAAACAGCCCCGGATCGAACGTTGAATTGTGAATCAATCACGAACAACTCTTATTCACGTTGGTCTGGATGCAATCACAAGGAAAACACCCGATTTCCACGGCGTAAATGCAAACCGTTCTTCAAGTTGATGATGGAATGTTCTCCTTCTTGAAGATGGAATTTTGAGAGAGAATTTGGTGCGAATGAATGAACAACATGTCCAACGGTTGTGTTAGGGAGATTTTATACGTCTCCCTTCGTACCCCTCCATTGGTGACCTTCCATCATAACGCATCAAGGTGAACCAGTGCGTTCCGTTCGCACCCCATCATGGACGTACCAGCTAAAAGAACTACAGAGAAAAAAAAAATCGTAATAATATCCACAGGAGAAGAGTATCGATAGATTTCAAACTGCTAAAAAGTATGGACAAGATTTTACTCGAAGGACATAAAAATTCTCATCGTTAAATTTTCCGTTCGCGCAAGTCTTCATGTTTGCCACCTGACAGGTTTATAGATCGATCGTGGACCATGTGGCAAGTCTTCATATTTGTGAGGTGTGCGAACTTAAATGCAACGTGACAAGCATGTCCACCAACAAAAAAAGAAAAAGAAAAAAAGAAGCTGGCAACCAACATTCTGTTTTTTGAATTATGATGTACTTTCGAATCTCTACAGACAGAGTCGCTTACGCTTTAATGTTCTCTCTCTGTTATATCCTGCCAGACAACTCAGCGATTCGTCGCTCGATGCCTGTTGCAGCGTCGACCTTGCGTCGTCTCGCGGCGGTAACATACCAAATCGTTACAGGATGCCACGAGCAATTTGACGGATACGAGTCAGTCTTTTCATTGTATTGCCTTACCGGATCATCACTGAGCCATTGCCGCAAGCGAGATTCACCGTTTCGTCGGTCCATAAGGTTGTGTTTTAAAAATTGGTTGGCGAATGATGTGTTTGTGTGCAATGCGGTCGTGTCAGAAGTGTGGATGGTGCCATTGTGTGAGACAATGCGCAGAAGGTGTTCGATGAAATGTCCGATAGAGGGATCTGTAATGTTGCTGTGCTGAATTCGATTAGGCTCTGGCAGGGATCGTAGGAATGTGCTTCTCTCGTTTAGAGAATTTCATCTCCAAGGAATTAGCTAAGTCAAGCATCTCTCAGTTCCATTGCTTGCTATTACACTTTCGGAGCTCATTATTCATGTATTCCAGTCTCTATCCATTTTATTTTTTTTATGTTTCTCGTCCAGATTAAGTTTGTCGCTGATCTCTTCAATTGCGGGGCTGGAATCTGGCCAGTCGTGTCGGTGATGGTTGGTGCCGTATGTTCAGGTACGATTTTTCTCAAGTTCTAAATTCAGATCTAAGCGTTAGTGTCATGCTAAACCCAAACGATATGTGTGCTTTATGCCTTATTGGTTCAGTGTGCTTTATGCCTTGACATGCTTCCCGAGAAATTGGAAAGTTCATTTTTTGAACAGATATGTTGGTATTGCCAAATTGCCGTTTCTATGTTTGTGCTGCACTTTCAATGTCAATGGGGCAAGTATTCGCCTCGCATATAAAAAGAACTTGCCAAGTTGCACAAACAAATTTGTGCAGAAGGATTGCGATCTGTTTATACTTCCCAAATTAATAAGACATTTGAAGAGATGTAACTAACTCGTGGATCTCATGTTTGCTAAAATCGGGAGTGAAACTGCCTTTTATTCAAAAGAAAGTCAGAAGTGCCATTGAATGAGGTCAGCATATGACACTGAAAATTTGGATGAATTACATTGAGATGTCGAAGTAACTGAAAAGACAAATACAGGAAGATGTCTATGACACTAGAGGGGCTTACGGTGAGCTCAAATGGCCAAAACGCCGAAACTACTTGCAAATGCAGGATGTAACCAATGTAAAAGAGACCAGGTGAGCTTGGACACCTAACTTCTGTCCCTCTAGGAAGCTCTATTTACATGAGGATCTTCATTCAACGACCTAAATCTCAAGGAAACAATGGTTCGTATTATCTCAGCTTGGAGTCTCCACTGATTTAATTAATGCTTTTAGCCTTTCTTAACCAGCAGCTCAAATTTTCGACCTTCAATGCTAGCTTCTGAGCAGCAAGAGCTTGAGCCTCAATGGGGCTCCCACAAAGTTGTAGTTTCAGCAAGTAACGAGGTCACGACGTATGGTCCATGTTTGAGGTAGGATGCCTGTCTTCCAAGTAACCTGTATATCATTTTTAAGCTGTTAACTAACTGAGCAAGGAATGTGAATTTCGTATGTTTTATTGATTTTAAGAAATAGCGAAGCATTCGAAAAAGTTTTTTGAGGCACTAAAAGTACTGAAATGTCCAAATCTCAACCTCTGTTTAGGAAGCAAAACGGTAGCCATGCTTTATTATTGCAAAAAGCAAAAATTCCTTGCATAGCAGTAATCATAGAATGATAGAATCAGCTGAGACCAAAAAGGAGAAAGCATACTTGTATATATTCTTTCCTTATGGTAGTGTTTCTGGAATCATCTATTAAAGTTGGTTGATATTCAAACTGAGCACAGAAGGGAACTGGTATGGTCATCAATATAGTACCTTTTCCTTGCTTCTAAGTATCATGGACGACACAGATGTAGCAACCACGATTGGCAACTCCTGCATAACAATTCAAGTAATCTAGGCATCACAACAAAATTTGAGTTCATTAAAAGGGCAATCTTTGAATTTGACTAGCATTGGTACGCTTCTTTTGAGCATTACCCAAGAAAATGTGTCGACGTCAGGTCGATGTCAGCTATTTTAAGCTTTCTTGTCAACCTTCTCCTATTTCCTTCTTCACAGACGCTAATTTGCTCCTCGTGGCAAAGTGAGATTCAGAATTGTATTCTTTATCACTTCAGAGCCTCCCTCTTCTCTCATGCTTTTTGCATTGCAAAAAAGTCTGAGAACACTCTTAAGTCTTCCATTGAGCAAAAATACTAAACCGAGTCCATGGTGTGAACCCATAGTTAGTGTGGCATCCTGACCATTCCAGTCATCCTGAGAAGGAAGAGAATGCCTTTTTAATCAACTTTGGGTAATATATTGTGTAAATGGTGACAGTGAAGTCAGCTACCTCTATCGGCTTTAAATCTAACCTAAGGACAACACCAACTTGCTCAATAATTCTCTATTATATGAGCAACAAAAACAATCAAGTACTAGAATACTGTAGAATATGTCTATGTGCACTTCTTATCTTTGCTGTTGATGGCATTCGATTATTTTCTTAAGGAAGTAATTGAAATTTCACCTCAAGAAGGCATGTCCAACACCACGTGCGATCTCCCGCTTCAACTCCCACTCTTGGTCCCGCTTAGTATTCTTACTGCACCCTAGAAGTCAGTGTTGATGGCAACAGTTCTGTGCTTTTTTTTTTTCCTTTTCAAAACAGGCAAGATGGAGGTCAAATATTACCTGGCCTGGCATCTCTCCATTGGTGCCACTAATGTCGATACTGGTATATAAGCAAGCCTTGGAGTGAGCATCGAATATGTCTTGGCCAAATAACTTATCAGCCCCAACAGCACGGCATCTAAATGAACATAAAACCTTGTATCACAATACAAACTTTCTCATCAACTTAGCCTATAATCCAGCAATACATAGGGAAATTCACTGCAAAAACAATTTTTCCATAGGGGCCTTGGATATCCTCCATCAGTCTAATCCAATGGCCATTGAACATTTGTGTGCAGTATGGTGTTTTCTTGCTCAATCCCATAACTAATGTGAACATTTAGCCAAAAGTCATGAACTTGTCCATTTCAAAACTTTCTAATTCATGATAGAAAACTCATGTTATTGGATCTACTACCATGGAACTTCATTTCTAACCATTGGGTTACAGAAAATTTCAGCAACCTTGGCATATTTGTTCGTTGGGATTGGCTCGCTAGCTGGTGTATACGAATCACAAATAACCTACACATGAACAATAATTTTCCATAAACTAATTGAAATGTCCTTTCTCGTTTGGTCAACCTATTCAAATGATCAGATGGATGAATATTTTTTGACGATATAATTCTTGTTTTGTGGATGATTACCAAGATATTGTTGTCACCTCAGAAAGGATACTTGAAAAGGGCTATTAAAAAGTCCAGAACTCGATGGAATGATACGAAGGTAAATATGGTAGGATGGTTTTAGGTTTATGTCATCTTACTTGGTCACTTCACCATCATCCCCTGGAGCTTGGCTAGCACTTGATCCATCGTAGTTCCACTTGGGAAGTGGAGAGGGGTGCTCAATAGGTCTAGGGATCGTGTGATTATTCAAGAATCAATAGATCATTAGCATATAGCACATAAAGAGTAAAAGGCTACATATTTTATCGTCACCATTCATACCCTTGATTTGCTTGGAGATCTATGTCAAAACCTCCAATACTGTCTCGTAGTTAGACTAACATCAAAATGTGAAATAAGATTTGCTAATGTAGAAATTCAAGGGGAAAAAAGAGAGAAAGGTGTCACTTGTTGAATGTGCATAAAACATATTATTACTTGTTCTGGTGATATCCAAGTTGAGAAGACTCTCGAGCTCATAGTAGTATTGTTCTCGGAATTTAAAGCATACACCATGAACTTAGAAAAGCTCTTGATGTTTCCACTCTTCTTTTATTTAGCAAGAGAGAACTCCATGGGTTTCATGTCATGGGACTGGCGGTCAGGGAGTCATCAGTGCCAAAATCTATGCCATTTTTGCTTGGTCTAAAAAATAAAGCTGTGTGAGTAATAGACATATCTCTTGAAACAAAAAACCTCAAACTTAATCTCATGGAGAATACTTCAAACGACGGGCTCTATTGGTATGACTTGGCCCTGGAGTATGCATGCGAGTTTAGTTTTGAAAGATAAAAGAATGGATTGGATACTTCGAATCAAGTGCCAGCACCGAAAAGTAGAAAACCTCTTTTCGAAGACTGGTATCAAGTAGGAAAAAACTTACATTTTTGAAGCATAAATAGTAGGTCTTATTGATTTCCCTAAGGACGCCACCGCAGCCTCCTTGAAAGATAAACTAAAAACAGCCGCATAACCATGCTTGTCCTTTTAAAACCATTTCAAGGTTATTCTCAGGCCTCATTCCCAAAGAGAGCCTGTGAACAAGCAAAAAACTAAGGGCAGTTACGTTGTTGAAGGAAGCAGACTGCAGAGTGCAACAGTTTAAAGAAATTCCACCTTTCTTAGGATCAATCGGCAAACGTGTTACTCTGATATTTCATTAGATCTAACGGTCGATCAACCAATGAATCTTGACAAAGCACCAAATCTTTCCTCTTGCAATCAAGAGGCAATGATAATGAAGTACTTTCGTTTTTCACAAACTTGGCAAACTGCAAATTACTCTTGTAAACTGCTTTGGCAAAAATATACATCGGATATCGCCAAGGCAGAGCAAGATACTGAACATAGCAATAATCAGTATGACCAATTGAAGTCATAGAACAAGAAAAATCTGAGACAAGAGCATATAAAAGAGAAATCGCTACATGAGGTCCACAACGTGGACGTAAAATTGGTGATGATTGATTTAGTCACCAAAAGAAACGACAACAAATAGTACTGCTTCATTCATTCATTCTGCCTTCCACCAAATGCAATTCTTTTGCAGACACTGTTGTCAAAAAGAGATGAAGAACATGTCAATTGTCAACCAAACAAAATGTGCAAGACAACCTTATAGTTATCAAAATGGAGAACTCATAGATTAGACTCCCAGTCCAATTGTCATAAGACCACTTTTAATGTCAAACGTTTACTCAATTGCTTAAGATGATGCTCAAAATTGGCAAAGGATTTACCTGAGAACTTCTGCAGAATGGCTGAACAGCAAACCAAGTATTGGAACAGCATATCCTAGATTTGCTGGGCAGATCTATGCTAGAACCTCCGATTCCATGAGAACGCATAGAGATAATAAATTTTAAGGGAAGCAAACCAGCAGCCATTCTCCAGAGAAGCATTTCATCAGTTCATCTATGAAGAGAGTTATCCAGAAGCATCGGATTGTGCAGGCATTTCGCTCCTTGTGAAATCAAATAAGCAGATTGCACATTATATCTATAGCATGAATCATGAGCCAGATTTAATGAGCTTGCAGTTGGAAGACGAGTATGAATTTTCATCATTTTTCTTGCACATTTGGGAATAAAGCGATGTTTCCACACCCCGCCGATATATTTAAACCTGTCCAAACCTTTCACCGATCTGTCCACTTACCCTGGTGGAGAATTTCTAGTCACAATCATCGAGCTCGTGAGTTAAGTTCGGGATATGAGCAATCTTGTACCAGTCCTCGCCTGCATCTCTTTTGCACCTCTCCTCCAATTCTGGGCAACGGAAGATTCTTAGGTGAGTTAGGGATGTAAGCTTTCGCATTCCTTCAGGTAATGATGTCAACGAGGGGCAATCGAAGATTTCAAGCTGTTGAAGTGATTGAAGGGCCTCGATCTGCTCTGATATAGCCTTCATATTTATGCATTCGGAAATTTTGAGATGCTCAAGATTGCCGAGCTGTAGAAGCTATTGTGGAACAGATGCTAATCTGGGAAGGTTAAAGATTGCCACAGACTGGAGACTCTGAAGTCCATGGAAATCCAATAAGTTGCCACTTTCATCTTTGGATAAATCAAGCTTCTCACAATCCCCAATAGAGAGATGCCTGAGGCTCGATAGATGTTGCATACCGAGTGAGAGGGAAGTTAACCAAGGACATCCACTAATGTGAAGAGACTCAAGTGAGGTGAGACTTTTCAAACACTTCTCAGGCAAACATTCAAGAAACTCCATACTCCATATGATTTATCAATGCTAGGTTTGACTCAGTTAGAACTAAATCCTCAAGATGTGGAGTTCGTGGTAGGGCTTTCAATTTTTCACAGTATTGAATACGTAATGTCAATAGACTAGGAAATGATGCTGTTAAAGTGAATGAATCATCTGACTTGATATATTCCAATTCAGTCAGATCATTAATCTTTAAAGTCTTGAGGTGACGTAGTTGGCCCAGTGGAGGGAGATATTTACATCTTCTGCAATGCTCCAAGCATAACTCGACTAAATTTGGCAAGGAAAACATAAGGTTATCCATCATCCACCTTGGAAAGATCTCACCTGTATAATTCGTGATCTTCAACTTCTGCAAATTTGAGTGCGGCTGCAATCCATCTAATAGAGCTTCATCTCTATCCCCAATCATTACATCATCAGTACGGAGATAACTCCAATGAAGCTCTAAAGATTCTAAAGAATGCTTACCTATAGGTTTGCAGCCCTGGATTCTTCTACTACATTTATTGTGCTTCCCAAATTTTCAATGCAAAGGCTTCCTTGAATATTATTAAGCCCATTTAGCTCCCCAAGTCCGCAATAATTCTTAGTAAGAGCTTTTTCTTGGGGCAAAATGAAGCGTGTTAGCCTATGTAGAGAGCTCAATTGCCCTAGTCCTCGTGGCACATAACTAAGTTCCCAACAATCACCTATGTCTAGATTTTGGAGGCTGACTAACTTCTTTATGCCCCTTGGCAATTCTTCAAGGTCATGACAACCGTAGAGATTAAGTGTTTGCAAATTCTGCAATCTCGTAATGGAGTTAGGAAGCCTTTTGAGTGCCCCGTTTCCAGACAGATCGAGATAAGTGAGATACTTCAACTTACATATGGAAGTTGGCACCTTCTTGACATATGTGTCATGCAAATCCAAGATGTGCAACCTTTTGAAACTTTGCATAAGTTGGCATAGATCTCCTTCACTTCTTTGTCGAGGCATGGCAGAAAGAAATGTTCTCAGGGATCTTACTTTCAAAAGTGAGATTGGAAGGTCACCCACAGATATATGACGAGTTCTTTCATGTATAGATTTTGTGTGATCCCATGCCACCCAACACTCATTCCCTGCAACCAAGCAGGCTAGATCATGCATCAAATCATGCATCTTACAAGTCTCCTCATTCGTGTATGGATCTTTTTTAAAATCTTGGAAGAAGTTACTCCAAAGTAGATCCATGAAATATCCATGAGCAATGTCTTCTAAATGCTGACTTCTATTTGGTGGCTGGATAAATCCTTCTGCCATCCAAAGATTAACCAAAGTCTGCTTCCTTATCTTATAACTTTTGGGAAACGGTGAACAAAATGCAAAACATTGTTTCAAATGTGAAGGGAGATGGTCATAACTTAGCCTAAGAACATATTTTATGTGCTCTTCCCTTTGAGACACATCTGGGAGCTCATAATCTTTGAAATGTAACCATTCGAATTTAGTTTTCTTAAAAAATAGTAAACTCCCAACAGTTCGAACAACCAATGGTACTCCAGAGCACTTTCTAGCTATCTCTTTGGCGATAGCTAGCATTTCAGGATCTTGTATTTCCTCTTCTTTACCACAAGCCATTTTCATTAATAAATCAACAGACGCTTTTTCGGATAAGCCCCCGAGAAAATGAGGCAAAGTAGTGCCAATAATCTCCGCAGCCAAAGGAAGGTGTGTGGTTATAAGGATCTTGCTTCCTCTAGCACCTCCCACCAATAAAGTTTTCAAGCTCAACCATTTTTCTTGATCTACATTCCACAAATCATCTAAAACTAAGAGATATCTTTTTCCATCAATTTCTCCCCTGAGTTCACTCTGCAAATGTTCCATAACAACCTCGGTTGGTTCTTTCTTCTTTGCACAAGCTATGATGTTTTTCACTATTTTTTTCACTTCAAAGTCATTAGAGACGCAAACCCACATTTTTAAGTCAAAATATTTAGTGACCATCTCGTCATTATATACGCATTGAGCAAGAGCCGTTTTCCAAGCCCACCAATACCAACTATTGAAAGGATGGAAACGTGCTCTTTCATGTTTGAATCCAATAAAAATTTCACGACTGTCTTCTTATCATCATCTCTCCCCATAATATCTCCCTCGCGTATAAACGAATGTGTCTCTTCTCTCTTCCCCCAATCTCTCTCTGCTTGTGAATCCACGGGACGCTCATCCAAGTGGAATCTCCTACCAGCGTTAATGGCTTCTATTTTCTCCCTCACTGCTCTTACTTTATAACTCATCTTCAGTTTAAAAGTAAGCTGGTTTGAACTTGAGAAAAATGTTCTCACCTCCTTGATCATTTCACTGTGGCCCCTTAGTTCTTGCCGTATAGCTTCTATATTGAATTCTTCGAGCACATCTTGGGCATCATAGAAAGCATCTTTCAGTTTCTCAAGCCAATCTTGGATTTCAAGATTACAGTATTGCTCTTCGGCATGTCTCAGTACAGCTCGAAGCGTGGAGACTGTGTCCTTGAGCTCCTCGAGTTCATGCTTGATGCCCCATAGCTTTCCAACATTTTCCAGTACTTCAGGAATCAGATAAGCAGTGATCTTTCCAGCAATACTAACGATGACAGCTTCTGCCATTTTTGTTCTTTCTCTGTGGATTAGAAGATATTAGTCCAGTCGGTCCAAGGATAGAGACTTCTCACACCATGTATAACAAGTTTGTCTTGATGCTGACCTCAGACTGGCAAATCAAAAGCCTAACATATCTAATTATCTACTTCTGTGACCGACTTGAGGTGTCGAAGATAAAAACTCCAACCATCTACGCAAGCCCAAATAAAAAATGCATATTGGACTACCGAGGTCGCGTCCAAGGTCCACGATTGGTTTGTCTAAGATATTTGGTGATTACTTTGTTTACTAGTCTAACGTGCTTGCAAAGGCAATGGAAATGCTGGTGTTGAAGTTATCGAAATACTTATTCAGCAGATTGATCTATCTAACAATTTGTCTAACAGTCCCGATACCCAGGAGCAGACGAGATTTGTGAAATGAAATTGCGTCTCCAAGGACAAACACTTTTATTTTTTCAAATGCTTCATTCTTTATTTATTTATTTATTTATTTTGAGAAGATGACCAATAATTTTTCTTGGGATTAATTTGAGGTTTGACAAAGTTGGTATCAAAGCTTACGTTATAAACCTAGAAAATTTTCGTTTGCTTTAATTTGGGCACTAGGAGATGTGAGGTGCGATTCATAGTTACTAATATATTGTGTACATAGGAGAGAGATACTTTCTGCAAAAATAGGAAGTTCTATATGTGTAGGTAACATAGTGGATTTGTTAATATTATGATGCCAAACGCTGCAACACTCAATTTAACTCCCTTCATTCACATGACATTATTGCTAGTATCTTACTAAAACATTACAGTTTAATTACAGAAGTTCGCTCTCCTTGCTAATCTCTCAAAATTATTTGCTTCCTATGAAAAAAATGCTTCTACATTGTTTCTTGCTTTCTTTACGTTTTCCCGTTCTCTCAATGATAATAAAAAACTTCCTTAAAGCTCTTCCCATACTAAACTTGCACATCTATCTAATGTAAAATCCCATATTTTTGGAATTTTAAAAGGATTCCCATGTGAGGGCAGAATGACATACATACTCTTCGCTTTTTCTGGCATATACAATTTGTACACAATTTTCATAATAATTTGGTGTGCATGCCATACATCTACTTTTATTAAATTGCAACATGCTCATCGTCCTGCCAGTCACAGAAATGGTCATAATTATTTTTTATGCATATTTCTCTATTAATGACAGTCCTTTTCGCATACTTCAATGAATTCTCATGTAGGGTTTGGTTCATATTTGATTAATATATCATTCCTTTATATAATTTCCTAAATTACTAACAAATGGCATTATTAGGTAATTGTCACAAGAAATTTTACGTGAGCATTGCTCCATGCAAGAATGACTTGATATAGGCGGCACGCTCCTGATTATTTTTATCTGTTTGTATATTTTGGAGAGTTTTTGTTTAATGAGTTCGCAATTGGGCTTACTGGAGTTGACTTGTGCCTATTCCCTACACCTTTCTAGTGGGTCTGGTGTCCTATGTCCTCCTGACATGTAGTAGTGTATAATTGGGTTGTGTCCTCCAAGAACATAGCAGTCCATCCATATGGCATAATCCTCAAAGCTATCCCTCTTATCCTCTCCCTATTAATAAGAAATCAATTACCAAAAAAGCTCTAGATTTGTTGTAATTATGACAATTCAATCATAAATCTTATTTTTGCCAAATTAGTCCTAAACATGTTCCATTTGTGTCAAGTTAGTCTATCCAATTGATTTTGATAAGAAATCATTGACATGGATGCCATCTATCCTATTCGGCGCAGCTAGCATCGGCATGGACATTTTTACTAATATAATAATAATAATTTATATTTTAGTAATTTTTTTTCTTTTTTATTTTCTCTGTCTTTTCTTTAATTTAATTTTATTTTTTCTAATTTTTGGGCCAAGGGCCGGTGACGCTGGCCCTCAGTCCCCCCATAATAAAATAGAATGAAATAAAATAATCAAGATGATAAGATTTAGCTAAGGTTTCTTATGACTTGTTTGTTTGTGCTTTTTAAAAAAGCAAAAGTAATTTCTTGCTTTCTTGCTAAAATTTAAAACATGATTCAAGTCTAAAAAATTATGAAAAGATTGACGTAGTTTAAAAATAAAATAAAAACAAACATCTAACAGTTTTGCCGATGCTTGTGAAAGCATAGAGCTTGAAATCCACCATAGGAGGTGAATAAAGTTAGAGTTGTTGAAGATAGGAATTCTCATCATCCACGCACATTACAAGATGAGGCCTAATCAATATGCAAATGGGACCAACCAAGGTCAGGTCCAAGGTCCGCAATTGGTTTGTCCAAGATTTTACGTGCTTCTATTATTTACTCGTCTAACATGCTTGCAAAGGCAATGAAAATGCTGGTGAAAACAGAGTGCTAATCTTATAGTTCACAAAACAATGAACCGACGCATGCTTGGTGGAAATTAGTGAGAGCGAAATTACCAGGAGCACGGGCAATGCCGAAGGACCGAATTTGACAGCGGCGAGCCTGAATGTAATGCAAGCAACGAGATAAGAAACGGTGAAGAAATGGTACTTGAGTGCTGCCTGCATTTATCCTCCTCGCCTGTATTTATCCTCTGTCGCGCATCAAATGGAGAAGGAAAAGAGGAACATTCGTTTCTGAGGTGGACCCAGCAACGAAACGCGGAACATGGCCCCGTTCTTGCTTTGTAGTTTCGGCAGGACACTGGACAGATAGGGAAAAGGCGTCGCATCCGACTCCATGATTTTTGGTAGTCTCAATAGTTATTGATGTATTAATATAAATACTTCTGTTTCTTTCTACATAAGACAGTAACCCGATGATTTCCACTAGAGACAATTTTCTACCTGAACTCTTCCAGATTGCAATTATTTTGATCTCTACAATTTTATAATAGTTCAATTTCAGTGATAATTAAGATCTAAAACAATTTTTCCAATCACAATTCTAAAATCTTTATAATTGTAAATAGCACATGGTATACTTCTTAATCTTATATTGTAGTTCATATATATGAATTTTATGATTTTAACATATAACTTTAATTGCTAAAGGAATAACTACTAATATCCATAACTAGATAACAGTTAATAATCATCATATAACAGTAAATTCCAATAACGAATCAATCAATGTAAGAAGGGTTACCTTAAGCTAACTGAAAAATAAAAGTCATAATTCATGCATTCAATTTTTAGTACGATGGAAGTTTGATTTCATCAAGTAGCCATGAATGATCATTTCGTGATACACATAACATTCACTAATAATGACAGTTGATCTCAGTCAGAACCATCTAATTTAAGTAATTATATCTTATCATTTAAAACTAAAATTACCACTGAAAAATTAATATTTGCTAATATATATTTATATAGATGTTGTTGATCGAACCTTACCACCAAACAGTAGGCTGGTGAGTGGAATTAGATGCCTCTTAGTGTCGACAAGAGTAGAATTAGATGCCATCTGTGAAGCGGCTCGTTCCCATCAATCTGACCCTAGCATATATACAACGCTAAGCACCTAAATGGGATTTAGATGCTACTTAGCTTTAATTTGTCCAGAACAAGATTCGCCCCATCTGTAAAGTGGCTTGTTCCCATCAATCTTGTGATTGGCTCGCAAGATTGATTGACTTTACGAAAAAAATTTGAAGAACATTTTTAGCTGATAGGGTAGTGAAAAAGTGTAAGAAAAGTTATGAATTTATTGTATAAGTGTCAATTTAGTCATAAAATTTTTAATGATGCCAATATAGTTTCAAACTTTCTGACCTTGAGCCAATTTAATCATTCCGGCTAATTTTGACCAAATATTACTTACATAGATATTGGCTTGTCTACGTGGTACAGTTGACAATGACATGGGTAATTTTAATGATATTTTAATATTTTTCAATTTTTTATTTTTATTTTTATTTTCCCCTTTCTTCTCTTTTTCATACTTTTTTTTTTGTCCTTCCCTTCCTTTTTCCTCTAGTCAGTGCCTAAGTGACTGGCCAAAGGTAGACTGGTGAAAGCAAGTCTCACCAATGGCTGGGCAAGGCATAACCGCGCCCATGGCTAGCGAGGTTTGACCCTTGTTGAGCCTCGCCAGCTTAACGCAGGGCCACCCTCATGGCATTAGCGAGAGCTTGAGCCTTGCTAGGGGTTGGGCAAGGCACCACGTCACTTAAATTGGCAAGATCGAGCCTCATTGTTGCTGGGTATTTCAATCTCACCGACTCTTGCCTCTAGTCGATCGTCGAGGTTTGGCAATCGGCAAGTGGAAGAAGGAAGGAAAGGGAAAAAAAAAAGAGAAATAGAAGAGAAATAAATAAATAATTCGAAAATTATTACTATATTATTAAAGGTTGTCCCTCTCAGCGTTGCCTTTGCCATGTAGGTCGGCAAGCATCACGTTAACAGTATTTTATAAAAATTAGCTAGAATGACTAAATTATATCAAAATGTTTATGATTAAATTGGCACCATTAAAATGTTTAAGATTGAATTGATATCCATGTAATTGGTTCAAGACTTTTCTAACATTTTCCTCGGGACAAGCGGTCGAATTCCATAAATATTCCAAACTTTAGGTTCAATCCTAATTCTGCCTCGAACTTTTTGTCTGAAAAGAATATTTTAATTTTCACTCTAGTTGTAGATCTGCCCACGAGTCTAAAAGTCACCGCTAGATTTTTTCAAAATTATCAACATCGGAGCCAATTAGAGGTCCATTATTAGATCTACATCTTCATTGACATTTTCACCTTTGTATAAAATAGCAGTAGCCCCCCTACTGTCGATAATTTTGAAGAAATAAATGGAGATTTTTGGATGTGTGGGCAGATTTGGGATAAGTGAATTGAGGATTTCTTTTTAGATGAAAAAAGTCCATATTGGAACTCAGATTAGAGCTAAAGTTGTGAGTTTTTAAAGGAAACTCTATTAATGAATTGGGATTGGATCTAAATTAGCCATAGCACAGAATGGGAATCATGAATCATTCTATCTACCCCTCCTACGGTGAATAGTCAAATTCACAACCCAAATATTAGCAAGCATTTGATCTTCCAAGAATTCTCGCGACGGTTAGGTTAGTTTAAACAAGGTGCCTCTTAAAATAGAGAAGGATACTTGCCGATATTTGGGTTGTGAATATGCTATTATGTCAAATTCATTCTTTTCTCATGATATTGTATTTGACTAACCAAAAGAGTTTCTGTCCAAGAATAGAAACAGTGAGGTTTCTCTTCTTCACAAAAGCGTTTGTCAAAGGGAACTTATTTTCAGTATATAAGTCTATCTAAATTCTTCCTCTTTTTTTTGTTTTTGTTTTTTTTATCACCTTATTATAAAGATTAGAATAACTATTGGAGTCTTGCTTATCTTTCTAGAAATGATTTTATTAGAATTTTAGTGGACTCTTGGTTGTTGATGTCGTGAATTTTGAGTATCATGGTTCTATATGGTACATGCACTTTTTTTTCCTCTCCTCTTGTAAATTGCATAACTACAATGTTATGTCTGAGATTTTACTCTGATTTTAGTTGATTATACATTACTCTTTAACGGAATTTACATTTGCATTAACCTATCTAGACATTAGATTAGTGAAACTCTTTCATTATACTTGTAAATTTATGTGCAATTTTTTTTTTTTTTTTGTAATGCACGTCCATCATCAAATGTATAGTTGATTACATCTTTATTATTCAGCGGTATCCTTAGGATAAACATAGAGCTTTTATTTATTGTCTCATCAATGGAAACGTAAAGACCATATAGACGGTAGAAACTTCTATTTGTAATGGCTTATGTATACACAATTAATTGCACATTGTTATTTGAGTATCTTAACAACTAAATTTCAAAGTTGAAAAATTATAATTTAATATAATCGGTCTTGACTTTGTGATTTTTTACCAGAATATGTTTCTATAGTTAAAAAAAAAAATCGCTTATTTGTGCTTTCCTTTGAGTTTTTTATACATTTTTATTTTTTTTGGCTGAAATGCAAAATGGAGGTTGAAACTCTAGTTACACCTTCTTCAATTTCAAACTCACGTCTCATTATTTTAAAGGAAACTTTGGTCATTCCTTAAAATTTTGGTCGACCCACTATGATATATGAATGTATGATCCATTGCGACCCTCAAGACAGGCATTAGATTGGGGACCAACGATCCCCACTTGGTGCGGATTCTCCCAAGTCATTACCTTGTGCAAAGTTATGATTTTAAATTTTGATCTAATTAATCCTATAAGAATTCAACGTGACATGGAGTTGCTACTAGCGTATTGAGGCTGACTAAGAGCCAAGTGAGATATGAGAATATATTTCACTTCCTACACAAACAAAGTTCTAAGGTCGAAAACTTGATTACAATAATTATTCAACTAATGTCTTTTCGGTACCTAAACTTGATCATTTGTCTTAAGATGTCCACACAATCTTTTTACCAAATTATGAGTCATGAAGTTTTGATATGCTAAAAGCCCACATGGTATATTTTCTATTTATTTTGATCATAAGATATAACCTAATCATTCAGTTAGAACAAGCAAATCAAAACACAAAAGTGATGCAAAAGAATCACAACAAATTCATCAAAAATAGTAATAAGAGAAAGAGATAGAGTGCGATACAAGTAACCCAAGATGAGTTGGTCATGATATAACATGACATTGTTATTAAGCCTCAAACAGCAAACTCATGAGGTAAATTCAAATTGCATCCAATTTCTTTAGATATGGTCTAAAGAAAAGTACGATTTAAAGTTCGACCATGCTTCAACAATCGTCTCATCAGTACAAAACATGATCCCTTTCTTGCTTTGTGGTCTAGGTAGGACACGGGACGGATAGGGAGAGATGCCTGTTGGAAGATATGATTTTGTAATCTGTATTGTTAGGAAATTAAATATACTTTAGAATAGAAAAGGATAGGCAAATATTGAACTTCCTTTATTATTTCTCTTTTTTGTAATTAAATACAGGATTCAATGTACAGAATCAATTCAATGAAAAGGAAGACAATTGCTTCTTCATTCTTGTTTTCCTTCTCGCGAATATCTTCATCTTCGTTTTCGACATGGTATCGAGCCATCCCGGTTCTGACCTTTTTGCTTTCGCTTTCGATTACCTTCTGCATCAACCTCGAGTTTCAGATTTTTGTTGCCAAAGGAATCAGAAACATTGATTACCTGAAGGAACTACATCTGCAAAAGAGAAGACAAAGGAATCAATTTCTTTCGACATGTCAACAGCACAAGATCTTACCTCTATTCCCGTCGATGAATCTACATCAGACGAAAATACACAAGCTCTGGAAAACCGAGATCCAGCCGCCATAATCCCTGCACCAGAACAACAACAACAAATTCCAGGCTTACCTGCGCACGTACCATGGCAACAACAGGCTCAGGCAATTGCAGGGCAACCTTTCGCAGGTCACCCTTATCAATGGATGCCATATCCATGGTATCCTGGGCCTATCCCCAATGCATCATTGCCCGGCTACCATGGCAGCGCGCGGACTAATGCAGGTTCGCCGACCAATAACAGGGCAAATCCTGGCATTAGCCCGGAGCAGACGGGCGAATCAAATATTCCAGGTCAGGGAGCTAATCCTTATTCGGGATTCCAAAGTGCGGATTACGGGCTGGGGGGTTCGAGTCAGGGAACGAATCCCTACCCGACTCCTACACCACCAGGTTTTTTCCCATATCAATTTCTCTCTGTCAGTAGCCGGCCGGAACCCGGCGACCCATTGTATACAACAAACAGCGACGGCCCAGAACTGAAGATTATAAGCCAGCAATTAACAGGTGCAGATAATTATTCCAGTTGGTCACGCGAATTCCGGTGGGCACTCGTAACAAAAAGCAAAGAAGTTTTCATCGACAGATCGTTTCCGATTCCAACCGACGAGAGAATGGCACGACTCTAGAGGCGATGCAGCCAACTGGTAAGAACCTAGGTTGGAAACTGCATCGCGCCCGAGGTCACGGCCGGGCTTCCCCCGACGGAGGATCCGAAGGAAATCTGGGAAAATATAAGAGAGATGTATGGAAAACTCGATCAAGTGAGAATTTTTTATCTAACACAGCAAATTTCAGATCTGAAACGGGGGAACATGAGCATCGCGACCATGTATAATAAACTTTCGAGTCTGTGGAATGAAATGGAGGCAGCCGAAGAAAGATTCGACTGGCCAGATCACATTCAACAACAATACAAACAGATGCGAGAAAGGGAGAAAACAACGAGATTTCTCCTCATCCTCAACGAGGCGTACCTCCCTTTTCGATCTCACATACTTACCATGGAGCCATTGCCAAGCCTCGGGCGGATCTATCAACTCGCCATACAGGAGGAGAGCCAACAAAGATCCGCAGACCATGGGAGAGGAGGAGACGGAATTGCTCTGGCCGCAAAGAGCCAGAGCCATTTCCGCTCATCACAGAGAGGCTCGAGGAGGAGAGAGGCAGATCTAGGGTTTGGTTTTGAAACCGAAAACCCTAGATCGCTTTTAAAGAGGGGCACAGATGGTGGAGATTATATCCACCAATCGGACGGCTCACATTCTCTCCAGGGAGCGACTGGATCGGATGGCTCACGCTCGCCCAGCAACAATGGGCTTGATGGCTCGCGCGGCCCATTCCTTGGAGGATCCGATGGTTCCTATGGGCCTATTTCGGCCCAAGCTTTTCAATCCAACAATAGGCCCAATTCAAATGCAAAAAATGGACCAAAAGGAAGAGGTAAGCTGTACTGTGATTATTGCAAGCGCCCACATCATACAATTGAAAGTTGCTGGAAATTGCATGGCAAGCCAGGAGAAAAAGAAAAGGGGAAATTTTCCTCAGTTTTTCAGGTATCAGGTCAGCAATTGGGAAACTCAATTACCTATGAAAAATATCATGAGCTGATGGAAACTTTGAAGAAATTAGACCCTTCAGATAAGGGAGGCAGTTTCACAGGTACATCCTATTGTTTCATGAACTATATTTCAAAGGATGCATGGATTATTGATTCAGGTGCTAGTGATCACATAGTATGTGATAGGAATTTACTTTCAGATATTACAAAATTATCTTTTCCTATATCAGTACAACTTCTAAACGGAAATACCACCAAAGTCACAATGACTGGGACCGTAAAGCTTAGTTCTCTTGTCACTATTGAAAACATGCTTTACGTACCCGATTTCCATTTCAATCTGATCTCAGTTGCTAGAGCCTGTGAAGAAAATTCATGTCACATTCTTTTCCATTCTGATAAATGTTTCTTTCAGGCCCTTTCGACTGGCAAACTGATGGGCTTGGGTAGAGTCAGCCATGGATTATATTTTTTGTTGGATTTTGCACATCTTCTTAAATTATCTCCTGTTGAATTCAATAAGTCTATATGTAATGCTACTGCCAATGGCATTAATTTTCTTAATCATCAACGTTTGGGCCATAGTGCGTTATTTCCTTACCCTAAATGTCCCATTTGTCCTATGGCTAAACAAACACGTGCTCCTTTCCGAATAGCACTTCTCGAACAGAAGATATTTTTCTCTTATTCATGCTGATGTTTGGGGGCCTTATCATACTTTAAATCATGATGGCTCTAGATTCTTTCTCACAATTGTGGATGACTACTCCCGTGCCACTTGGATTTTTCTCATGCAATCCAAAAATCAGGTCTTTTCTCATCTAAAGACATTTCTTTCCTTGTCAAAGACTCAATTTCCGAAACCAATTCGTAAGATACGTACTGATAATGGAAAATAATTTTTTAATGCTGACTGTATTTCCTTGTTCAACATCAATGGGATATTGCATGAAAGTTCTTGTGTTTACACGCTCCAACAAAATGGCGTTGTCGAAAGAAAACATCGCCATCTTCTAGAAGTGGCGCGCACACTTAAATTCCAAGCTTCAATTCCTGAAGAATTTTGGGGCGAATGCGTGATTACTGCAGCATATCTGATCAATCGCATGCCATCCCGCATTTTGAAAGGAAAGACACCTTTTGAGTTACTATATGGAAAAACACCGAGTTTATCTCATCTCAGAGTTTTTGGGTGTTTATGCTACGTCACTACAGTCGGCCATAGAGATAAGATGGCACCACGAGCTACTCAATGCATTTTCATGGGTTATCCGACTTTACAAAAGGGATACATGCTTTATGCACCATCTACAGGGACTTTCTTTATCAGCAGGGATGTTGTATTTCATGAAGATGTTTTTCCTTTTTCATTAACATCTTTGACTACAGCAGAGAAGACAAATCGCCAATTCTTATTGGAAGATGATTCATCACCTGGCGAAACATTTATTCTGCCTACTCTTCCTAGACAAGTTGATGTCTTGCCTATGACATCCTCTGTGAATCCTGCTGAAGATTCAATTGAGCAGCCATATATAGGAGGGTCGCCATATGAAACATAGTTGGAAGATACCTCAAAAACAACGGCTACTGAGGAATTATCCAACACACCTCAGGTATCACCGAGGCGTTCTCACCGAACCACTCGGCCACCAACTTGGACGAAGGATTACATATGCGGTTTCTCCAAATCATCAGGTGCTCGATATCCTATCTCATCTTATGTCTCCTTTGATAGATTATCCCTAGAACATCTATGTTGCATAAGCCGTATTTCTGAAGATCGAGAACCTTCTAGTTATAATGAAGCCAAAGATGATACTCGTTGGCAAAAGGCCATGGAATCTGAATTACATACGTTGATGGATAATCATACTTGGGATGTTGTATCAATGCACGATAACCGCAAACCCATTGGCTGTAAATGGGTCTATAAGATCAAATACAGGGGGCAGATGGCTCGTGGAGAGATATAAAGCCCGGTTGGTGGCAAAAGGCTTCACCCAGCGAGAAGGTTTCGACTATCACGAGACATTTTCTCCTGTAGCCAAGGATGTCACGGTTCGTACTTTTTTATTTGTTGTTGCTTTTCGTGACTGGCCATTACATCAAATGGATGTCCATAATGCATTCCTGCATGGTGATCTGGATGAAGAAATCTATATGGAGCTTCCACCAGGATTACGGAGACAGGGGGAGTCGAAGGTATGTCGTCTCCGCAAATCTCTTTATGGCTTGAAACAAGCATCTAGACAATGGTATGCTAAATTCACCAATGCACTCTTGGCTGCTGGATTCAAGCAATCCAAGTATGACTATGCCTTATTCACCTGTACAAAAGGTATGTCATCTATTTACTTGATGATATATGTTGATGATATTCTTATCATGGGGAATGATGATTCTGCTATAAAGAAATTTAAAGAGTATCTGCACTCGACTTTCCATATCAAAGACTTAGGATCACCTAAGTATTTTCTTGGAATTGAAATAGCTCGCTCAGACCAGGGCATCTCATTAAGTCAGCGGAAATTCATGATGGAAATAATATCAGAAGCAGGATTATCAGGTTGTAGACCATCAGTCATTCCTATTGAACAGAATTCTAAAGGCGACTTACGTCGGCTATGACGCTGGCGTATCATCTTCTTCTGATGATCCTCTGTTACAGGATCCCTCAGGATATCAGAGATTAGTAGGAAAATTGATATATCTCACTATGACTAGGCTAGATATTTGTTATGCAGTACAGACTCTTAGTCAGTTTATGCATAGTCCGAAGCAGTCTCACTTGAATGCAGCTCTGAAGGTTGTAAAATACTTAAAGACCTGTCCAGGTTTGGGAATACTTCTTTCCCGACAGTGCAACATGGAAATGACAGCCTATTGTGATGCAGATTATGCCACATGCCCTATGAGTAGAAGGTCTATTACTGGTTTCTGCATTAAATTTGGGAAATCACTACTTTCATGGAAGACAAAGAAAGAAAGTCTCATTGTATCTTTATCATCGGCCGAAGCTGAATATCGATCTATGGCCAAAAGCGTATGTGAGATAGTTTGGTTGAGGGGTCTACTACGGATCTTGGAGCTCCCGTAAAAGGGGCAACTTTACTCTTTGTGATAATGACTCAGCACTAAAACTTGCGGCAAATCCAATACTACACGAGAGAACAAAGCATATAGAGGTTGATTGTCATTTTACACGAGAAAAGATTCAAGAAGGAATTGTCAAGACAAGAGGAATTAGAACTTCATAACATGCATAACGGTGATATATTCACTAAACCTCTTTGTCAAAAACAACATACATATCTTCTACACAAGCTATGCGTCTTGGACATATACAGACCACCAGCTTGAGGGGGAGTGTTGGAAGATATGATTTTGTAATCTGTATTGTTAGGAAATTAAATATACTTTAGAATAGAAAAGGATAGGCAAATATTGAACTTCCTTTATTAGTTCTCTTTTTGTAATTAAATACAGGATTCAATGTACGAATCAATTCAATGAAAAGGAAGACAATTGCTTCTTCATTCTTGTTTTCCTTCTGCGAATATCTTCATCTTCGTTTTCTGACAATGCCACGTCCAACTCGACAACCCATATCTCATTCCCTCCCCCAGCTACTAATAAAGATGTTTATTAATAAAAATTTCCCGTTTGTAGACTAGTTCAATTTCAGTGATAATTAATGTGCAAAACAATTTTTCAATAATAATTCTAAAATCTCTATAGTTCTAAATAGCACATGATATACTTCTTAATCTTAAAATTGTAGTTCATATTTCTTCTATAATAACATGTAATTGTAATTGCTAAAGAGATAACTAATAATATCCATTACTAGATAATAGTATCATAATCGCCATATAACAATAAATTTAAATAACGAATCAGTGTAGGAAGGTGTTGCCTTAAGCTAATTGCAATTTAAAAATTACAATCCATTTCACCGAGCAGCCATGAACTGTTACTCAGTGATATTTATAACATTTGATGATAATAACAATTAATCTTAGGTAGACCAATATAGTAAAAGTGATTTTATCTTATCATTTAACACTAAAATTAGCACTAAAAAGTTAATATTTTCTAATTCTTGGATGTACCCTTCCACCAAAATCTCGATTGGGAAAATGCATTGAATGTGATAGTCTTCATACATTGATGAAAACTTGATTCTAAATCTAAATTAATCTCTGCTTGATCTCCTAGTAGTGGTGGCTGTCACTTACTGAGTCATAGTTTTCCTCACTCCCTTTTATTTTCATTTCAGGTATTGAACACGAGAATGTTTAATTAAATGCACGTGGAGGATGATTAGGGAGTGGCATTGGAATTGACTATAGGTTATTTGAAAAAGTTTTTCAAATTGGATTATATTTATCATTCAATGAAAGGTTTTGATTGGTCAATATATTTTTGTAAGATCACTATTTTCGGTTGAAGGCTTGGTCCTTCATTTTATTAGTATGGCCGGTCATTCCCTAAATTCTTGGTATAGATGCGTGGCATGATGGATATTAGGAAAACAAAAAGTGGGTCAATATTTTCGTAGAATGATGCGCTTTAGGGATTATTACTAGAATGGACTAAACTCATATTAAGGTTTCATTGTAGTTATTTATGTGTTCTTAGAACAGAGTAAAGGAGATTGAACTTGGAATTATGTCAAACGTTCTTTGAATTGAAAATCCTTTAGTTTAATGAACTACTATGTCTCATGTGATATAACCTACCATCATAAGATAAAATGCTAGTTGACCTTCGAAGCGATAGTCTCTTGACGGTCGCATTTGAAGAATCTGAGACAAGTGTAGCTCTAGAATTGCCTCAATTGCAATTCTAGGGCGTGCATGGTTGCGTTCTTTTTTTCTATTTATGAACAAAAATTCTGTTTTTTTGTTCCTGGGAACAAAAAAAAGAATAGAAACACGTTTGTTTGTGTTTTTATTCAAAATCTATTTTTTTTGCTCCCGGAACAAAATTAGAACAGAAATAAGAAATAAAAAAAATTATTTTTTTGTTCTAGAAACACTTTTGAAGAACAAATTTTCTCTCTCCTTTCTTTTCTTCTCTTTTTTTCTTCTTCTTTTCTTCTTCTTTTTTTTCTTTGGCCGGTTGCCGGCCTCGGCCATGGTTGGCGACTAGCCGTCGAGGGCCGGCAACGCCGTCGAGGGCCGGCAACCTCGCCGGATCTCCGGGCTAGCCCGAGCTCGCCAGCCAAGGCAAGCCGAGCCTCGCCGTGGCCGGGCGAGGCGTCGACCCCGTCGGCCGGTCGCCGGCCTCGGCATGGCCGGCGACCGGTCAAAAGAAGAAAAAAAAAAAAAAAAAAGGAAAAATAAAATAAAAATATTAAAAAATTAAAAGAAACAAAAAAAAAAATTACCAAACGTGTTTCTATTCATTTTTTATTTCCGGAACAAGTTTACCAAACACGTCTTTCTGGTAAAAAATTGTTCCCCGAAACAGAAATAGTTTTTTCTATTTTCGTTCTCCGTAATAAGTTTTGAACAGAAACACAAATAAACGCACCCCTAGCCAGCCATGTGAATCAATGTACTTACGTTTTTGCCCAAAAAAATCAGATAATTGGCAGACGACAAAAATTAATCATATAGTTGACCTTTGAAGTGATAGTCTCTCGACGGTCACATTTTAAGTGACTTTATTCTGATAGATTTTTACCATTTTGTTTTTACGGTAAGCTAGACCATTTCGACTTGAGTTCTGCTATGTGAAAATTGCAGATTTAACTCGTCGACTCACTATGCTCCCTGCTTGAAATCGGAGTACGCAGCGTTTTCCATGCATTCTATGGTGCAAAAATATGTTCCAAGTTTTAATCATGTCATTCCAAGCTACTGTAATTCAAGGTAAACACAACTTATGGCAAGCAATTAATTGGTGGTGTTGATTGAAGAGACAAGTGGTGACTCATCACTCCTTTGTGAAGATGCGATGACAAAATCGCATTGGAAGAGAAGAGACTTGGGACTTGAGAAGCATATGAAATGAAGTATTCTCACTAATTCAAAGGTTTAGGTCTAGCAAATTTCGACAATGAAATTCTGTCAAGTAGTAGATTTTTGTATTCTAAACCAAAAGGGAATTTCGTAATATTGATAAAAAGAAAAGAAGAAGAAGATGAAACATCTCGAACCCATACCACTGTGGGCGCGTTGGTTCGGGCATTTCCCCCATTCCGGTTGGGGGGAAGTTCAAGTTACCCCGTGCACAATTGCACGACTTAAGTGCAGCGCCGTGGGAGGTGGGTCCCTGCGCTAGCATCGCCCTGGATTTACGTCGCCGTCGCTGGGCATGTATGGTGGTTCCCGGGTCATCATAAAAAAAAAAAAAAAAAGAAAAATCTTGATTGTTTTGAGAAGGCAAGAAGCGATTTTGGGGGTATTTATAGAACTTGCCTTGCATAGCTTGGCTTGTTGCCTCTTCGTATATTCCTAGGATTGACATTTGCCATTATTGCCCAAGACTAAACAGAGAGGCAAGAGGGCAGAGGACAGCGACGCCGGAGGACAATGCTTGCCGGGGACTGTCCTTTATTGCTGGAAAACCACTCTAAATGGCGACATCCATGGCTTAAACTGATATTTTCCATTCACCTTGAACCCTTAGGATTTGGCGTAGTGATTTTGGCCTTTCGTTTGGAAATCACGCTCTTCCAATGTCGCGGTTGCAGGATGTTAAAGAAGTGTAACTTTTTTACATGAACACAATCTATTTCAATTACTTTCGGGATCGATCCTTGTTATAAAATTGTAGTATCACAGGAGCTATTTCCAACGAGATAAAAACTACTAGATCCGATTATCCTTAGAGTGAGAATTGAGTGCACGAAGCTGCCACCTCTTGCAATCTGGGTTTTCACAAGTGTAGTTCCTTTTGGCGGCTTACCTAGTCCGTCCAGAATTCTAATTGCAACATTGTTTTCTCTGTTAAACTCAGCACAGAGACTATTATGTTATGTGAAATTTTCATGATTTTTGAAAATATAGAAATTTCTGTTAGTATTCAGAAATTACGAAAGTTGTGAAATTTTTTTAGTTTATCTCGTTAGTTCGAATATAGATATTAGCTGTGGAATATTCTAATTCCTTTGAAAAGTTCGGTGCAATTATTGAAGAAAAAGAGTTTAGCACAGTCGACATTGGAAAGATCTAATTTCTTCGATTTTCTGAAAAATAAAATAAACTAATTTCTGAAAGTATGATTATTTTAGATGGTTCACAGAGTCAAATATTTCTTGGGTAATTGTAGTGTGTCGGGACCATGGGCTTGAAATCCGATGTGGGAGGGCATTTACGTAATTTTGGTCTGAACTGGCTTTTCAGCCCAATTGCATCTAGCAAAAACTGAGATTGAGTTGTGTGGCTTGAATTAGCGATTTATCGAGTTATGTAATCTCCACCGCTTCCATATTTTGAAAAAGTGCATGACATTATTTGCCCCCGAAAAAGCTATATTGTGAAGTGCTCTGTTTTTTTGAAGTATATAAATTTATATGGCATGATACTTTAGAAAACTCAATCAAGCATGGGATACTTTTGAGTATTTCTTATCCGAAAACATTATAAACCAAAATGATATATATATATATATATATATTGTGTGTGTGGGCACGCAAAACAAATATTTTTTTTAGACTTAATCGTGGCCAACTTGATTTACAGGGTTCAATCATAATTAATGTGATTTTTGGGGCTTAATCATAGCCTTTGATATTTTTTTAGCCTTGTCACGAGCGAAGTGTGACCATAGGATTTTTTGAAATTAAGTTTGATATATGCTGGTTATATTATGTCAATTATGGTATAGTGCATAATTTTTTTATTCATCGGAGTAAGCATTCCGATTGTTATATTGGAAAATGCAATGAATGTGATCGTCTTGATACATCGATGCAAATTCGTTTCTAATTGTATATTATTCTTTGCTTGATCCCATAGAAATGTCATGGTTTTCCTCACCCCATTTTTACTACCATGAGAAAGTTCAATCAAATGCACATGGAAAGTAATTCGGAAGCGGCATTGGAATTTATTAGTAGATTATTTGAATAAATTTTATCAAATTAGGTTTATGAATGTCTAATAATTGGTCAATTCAGGAATCACTGGACTTTGTTATAGTTATCATAGAATGAAATGTTTTGATTGGTCAATAATTTTTTTTTTAAATCACTAATTTTGGGTGAAGGCTTGGTCCTTCATTTCTTAACAAATATGGCCGGTCAATCCCTAAGTTTTCAATATGGATATGGATTATGACGACTGTCAGGAGAAATGAAAAAGATCGCGAGTATTCTCTAGACTGCACATGCAGCAGAATGATGCACTTTGGGGACTGCCACTAGAACGAACTGTACTCCTATTAAGGTTCCATTTATAGTTCCATTTATAGTTCCATGTGTGTTCTTAGAACGGCGAGATTGAACTTGGAGTTGTGCCTCTTTGAATCGTAAAAATCGCCCGGTTTGATTAATACCTATGTCCCCATGTGAGGTAACTTACCGAATCAAAATGCAAGTTGGCCTTCGAAGCGTTGGTCTCCAAAACGGCATGAGCGAGACCTGGTGTCGATCGTCTTCTTTCACGGAAGCCTTCGATTCTCCTCAGTGATCAATCAAAAACCAGAGCCCACCAAGTAAACTGGAAAATCCTCCGAGGGGAAAGCGGAGATGGTGGGAGGTGTGCAAGGAGCGAGCAAGAGGCGACCGGATGCCATCCGGACGCAGGCGTTGATCGTGAGCTCTCGCGAGAGAATTGGACGACGTCGTCTCGCAAATGGGGAGAGAGAGAGAGAGAGAGCCACGCGACCTCAAAACGCACACGAATCGGAGCAGAAAAAGCCGGTTGGATCCACCAGCTTCGATCGTCGCTGCCGACGCCGTCCGAGACTCCGTCTGGTTAGTTGAACAACCGATCGTGACCGATGATCGCTCCTCGCTGAGATAAAAGCTCTCTGTTCTGTTTTGAATGTCGCACGTGTGAAATAGAGACCGAGAGCTTTGTCGTTTGTTAGCAATGAAGATTGTTCACGTCCGAGATTATATTACTAACAACTGCGATTCAGTCTTGATGATCTCGTGCTGATTGGGTCGTGATTCTCGCTCTCTCGTTGCTGGACTGTGCCATTTAATCGAATGCACGTTAAGTGTCTGGTGAAATTCCTGAGCCGTATTTGTTGGAACCAAAAGGATTTTGTAGGGAGAGAGTACAAACACACAAAAAGAGAATATATTACTCAATATGCCTTGGAGAGGCTTAATGGAGTACACACACAAACTTTGCTAAGCTTAAAACTCTCTCTAGCTTTCTATATGCTTCTGAAGCTATCTCACTCTCTCTCTAACTCAGCTATTCTATTTTTCCCTTCTCGATCACGGAGGGATAACTTGTTCACACAGAGCTACTGAGGCTGCAGTGCCTCCTGAGGCTCACACCTTGGTTTCTCTCTGAAGAGACTCTCTCTCTCTCAATCTCTTCTTCTCTCAACTCGTGTGGCCCTTTTTGCACGTTTGCACTCCCAAGCTTATTTATAAGCATCTTCCACCGCCAGGACTTCACTGCCTCGCTCTACCGCCTTTGACTTCAACATGCAAGACAACTCATTTTCTTCTTCTCCAAGAGTACTTGCTGCCCACGTACTCTTGATCCTTCTTTCTTCATGGTTAAGCAGCCATTGTTGACTTTCATTCAAGATTTCCCATGCACAAATTTCGCATGCACGTAGACTTCTCTAGTTTGTTCTCCTTCAGCCGCTATTTTTGACTTTCTTCAAATTTCTCTTCTTCACTAAGTATTCTTCATGCTTTTGGCTTCTTATTATTTTAATGCGTGCCCCTTCATTCCTTCAGCTTGTAGTTTCTTCAAGATTATTCTTCTTTGGCGGTTTAAGTTTTGCGTTGCAGCACACTTCTCTTTGGCGGTTTATTATCATATTAGGTGTTGACTCCAACAGTATTAGTCTGAATACGGCTTTGAATCTGACTGACATTGTCTTTGTCTGCTTGAATGATTCACCGTACCAGTTGGATAGGTTAAGTAGATCTAAATTGATATCCACTTTTGAGTCCAATCCCGAATGTCTTGGTCTTGACCGGTACTCTAAGGCAGATAAACTTGACTCTCTGAAATTAGCTAAAAATGATGACATGCTGAATTGTAGATACTCTGTCGGTGGTTGCTGGTGTGCTCATGAAGCATAGGCTGATAATGTAGACTAACACATTGTAGTGCAGATCCCGTTTGCTGTACAGATCTTTTCTAATAGCGAATTCCAAATCATGTCTTCTCTGAGTGAACTTGAATATGTGTTCAGTGGATGTAAAAATGCAATGTGAATTTGTGTTTGCATTCATGCTGGATTGTGGTTGTTGCTTGCTGGTTATATGTTATCTAATGATGCTGAGGTTTTACTTGGAGCTCTTGCATAAATAACTGGGAAATTTCACCATGTACGTTTTATACCTTTATTCGTACAATGTGATGAAGATAATCACCCCAATTTTTTTTTTATTTTCAAAGATTTTGAAAAGAAAATGTTATTTTTATTATGAATTCATTTAACTAGTGTCGTAGGAATGTTGTCGATAATCACCCCATTTTCTTGTGATGATAAGTAACTTAATCCGCTGAGGACATCGGATTCATTTATGCTGTTGATGTACAGATGGGTTGTTGGAGGAGTCTTTTCTGGGCCCATGGCAGATCTAGGTTTTCCTGCAGTCAGTTTGGTGATGCCATGATTTTTTATACCTCCTAAAAGCAAAACAATTATGTGGTGCCATTTGCTACTTTTGTTGGTGTCAATCACCACAAACACCTGGTTGGGTGTGCTCTAGTTGCCGATGAATCAAAGGAGCCCTTCAAATGGTTGTTTGAGACATGGTTCAGGGCAATGTCTGGCTGCCATCCCAAGTTGATAATAGCTGATCATGATGATTCCATTCTGCTAGCGCCTGAACAGGTTTTTCCTTCGAGTCATCATCGATTCTCAATGTGGCAAATTAAGACAAAAGAACGTGAGTATTTGAGTCCAGGGTGTCGCCTGAAGGAGAAGAAATTCAGAGGGAACCACTGGGAGCTTGAGAGAGCCTCGTTGTCTGTGCAGGTCGTGTGCACCTGAAGAAGAGAGAGAGAAGATGGTGACTGCCATGGATGAAGAGGATGTCACTTCTGAAGAGATGAGCAAGAGAGATCCTGATAGCTTTTCTTTTTTTCCCCTTTATGACTTCTGGTTTTGCCTGAATGTCCGAAGCTCTCTCTTTGAAAAAAAAAAAAGGCTCATATATGCATAATTTCCAGGTAAAAGGAGCTGCGAACAGAGACATATATTGCAAATAGAGGTATATACACATGCAGACAGAGGCGCGTGCATACAGAGACTGTATATGTTCCTTGGCTTGAAGGTCACTGCTACTACAGAAAATAGACAATCTAAGCATCAAATGAT
Source organism: Eucalyptus sp. ANBG9806169 (assembly GCA_014182395.1). Taxonomy (NCBI): domain Eukaryota; kingdom Viridiplantae; phylum Streptophyta; class Magnoliopsida; order Myrtales; family Myrtaceae; genus Eucalyptus; species Eucalyptus sp. ANBG9806169. Next base: position 17,489,847 of record CM024574.1, on the reverse strand, counting down.
CGGTATCCTACTCGATTCAATGGAAATCAGATTGAGTTAGTTTTCTTACATCATCTAATCAATAGATCGCCAAAGGACAATGAAGGACAAAAATAAAACTGAACTTTCCTTGTCGAAATCAAAAATCAGCAAGCCGAAAGAGGAACTGATGCTGGAATGGCATCTGCGTTCAACCGAGAGGAAAAGGAAAGAAGAATCTCAATCTGTTACTTCTCTCAGGCGTTTCGTTAATCAACTTGTCAGCGCGGTGAAGGCACAAGGACAGAGCAACGTTTGGCATGGGAAAAAAGATCGTCATTTTATTGCCGCCATATATAACTATGTAAGTTGGTGTCATAGATTAAGAACGGATATGAGCTTTCTTGTCGGGATGCATAGCACAATCACTTGCTTCCTTATCAACGGTTATTAAAATTTTATGTGACATTAATTCAATTAAATTTACTGCATATCTTGCATATCTTGACATAGTAATTATCCACTGACGAATTGTGTCATTGCGAAAAGGAGGGAAACTTATATAGTTAAGTCCGGAGATTCTATTGTTGTCAAATTTAGTACGACTCCTATATTGGTTGTCCTACCGTCATGGGGCAATGCAATATGTAAAATTTCTCAATTGTTTTACTTCTACAATATAAGATGTATGATTTTACTTAGTTTCGTTAGAAGTCATTTATCATTATATATATCTCGAAATTCATTTTTATTCATATTTAAATCATATGACTTCACCCATTATATAACTTTGATCTTAATATATTTGTTGATATGCATTTGTGTTTGTTACTAATATTACTAAATTTATTTTTTTGGTCCCTTTTCATACCTGTTTGTATGTTCATGCGGAAATATTATTTTGAGGAATTTCCAACGTTGCATCACCTGTCTCTTAATCGAGATAACAAATGGCACTTTGACGTGCAAAGTTAGTGTTCTTGCCTATATTTTGCATTTTTTTAATAACTGTTAAAAGTGTATATTGGACTTTTACGCATTCTTATTCAAAGAATGTGATAATCGATTCTATCCTCTTGTGTGTATTCGAATTAATGTTATCATGTGTATGTGTATCGTGATGTAGTTAAATATTTTATGGTGTTGTGTGTAGCCGAATTAATTTTTCTATGTGACATAAATCATGGTATGGTTAGACATTTTGAAATATTTTGTCTCCATTTATTAACTATTGTACATATTCAATTTTATAGCATATATGAGAGTAATGTAATTGAGTATCATTATATCTATTAATATTTCAAAAGATTTTCCTTTAATTCTCACATTCTTGGCAAAGCTCTACAGATCCCATAGCTTTTAAATCACTTTAATTTTTATGAGGGTTAATAACACAAAAAATCCTAAATTATACTCATTGTAACACAAATATCTTGAGCTTTTTTTTTTCTTTAGTGTTAAAAAAATCCTTAAACTTGCCCATTGTGACACAAATAATCCAAATTTTTTTTCGTGTCCTAAAAACCTTCGAACTTATAACAGTGTGACAAATATATCCTGGATAGAACTAAAATAAATGGTATATATATCACACATGTATAAGTTTGGGTTTTTCTTGATATAAAAAAAAGGGCTTAGGTATTTGCATCATAGTGGACAAGTTTAAGGTTTTTGGTGACACAATACAAAGTTTGGGGTATTTGTGTTACAATAAGGATAGTTTGGGTTTTTTTTTTTTTTTGGTAATATTTTCCCTTCTTATAAATATTTATCATTCTATAGCTACAATTCTATGGCAAAGTTAGGTCATTCTTGCTACATGAAAATTCGAGATATAACTTATTCACTCAGCATATCACCTACTTGGAGCAGGAGTTCTCAACTTTTCCATGTGGTTAGTGGAATACCACATCCCAAATAAATTAGTAAGCTGCCAATTTCTTCAAATTTTACAAACTTGGTTCATAAACTACCAAAACTATAAGGAATTTATTGAAGATTTAATTAATTTCCAACTTCATCCAAATTTCACAATTAAAATTAGTAGATTACTCATATTGTAAGGAAACTACCAATGTACAAATAAATCAATAATTTAGTTATCTTTTTAAATTTTACAAGTGTGGTTCGTAAGTTACTAATAATGTAATTAATTTACCAATATCATATTAATTAGTAAGAATTTGTTTGGAGGAAGAACGCTCTCCTTTTTTTGGGTATTGAAAGGAAAAAGGGGGACTTGATGAACTTTGTGCATGGTTTGTTTAACCTGGTCAAAGTTAAGCTTGATGCTACGGGTTTGACCCTGTCTAGTTCCAAACCAACAGCCTGGTTCGGCTCCAACACTTCGAAGAGCCCCACATGTTTTCTTTTGCTCGCCTTCTTTGCCCCTAATGTTTGGTAACCAAGTCTATTCTTATCATAAATTAATCAAGGCATTGTGAGGTGATGTCATAACACGTAAGTTGCGGAGCAATATTCCATAACAAAATTCATGAAGGAAAATAATTAATTTCATGAAATGTTGGAAGTTCACTACTCAATTCTTGTAAAATTTTAAAGAAGTTGGAAAATAATTAATTTTGTGAAATGTTGGGAAATTCCTTATAAGGTTGGTATTTTTGTGCAAATTTTAAAGAAGTTGGTAATTTACTAATTTGTTAGGTGTTACTAAATTCCTTACAGTGCTAGTATATTACTAGCAACAATGGTAGAATTTTAAAAGAAGTTGGTTGCTTACTAATTTGTTGGGATATAAGTAAATTTCTTGTAGGATTGATATTTTACTAAATTCACTTGTAAGTTGTAACAGTTCAAAGAAGTTGATAGTATTGGTGATATCCAAATAATTAACCCGACATTTGTTAACACTTAAAATTTTGCCAAATGATCTTTAAATAGGAACTTGCTTCCATAAAAAAAAAAATAATAAAAAAAAATAAATAAATTATTGCGTAAAATTCTCTTAAAGTTTTCTAGCCACGTGCCAAGAACTAATGGTTTCCGCTTTGTTGATAGTATTGGCGATATTCTAATAAGTTCATATATCTGGTTAATTAAATATTGAGTTTTTGTGATTTAGATTACCAAGGCATTTTGTACATTTTCTAAAATAGGATTAGTTTTTGGGAATCTGCTTTCTCAAAAAAAAAAAAAAATTATAATAGCAGATAAGAGAGAGCGATGGGATTTCTCCTTCTCGGCCAGTCACCACACGTACAGCCACCGCCAACCACCGCCACCCACCGCCAGTCGCCATTCTTCCATCTCCGGCCGCCACAAACGCACTGGGTACAATGTACAGCTGGAGGCCAACTCGGTGACCTCTGCTGGAGGAAAGTACAGACCCCTCTCTCTCTCTCTCTCTCTCTCTCTCTCTCTCTCTCTCTCTCTCTCTCTCTATATCTGCTCGGATCCTCCATAGAGCATCGGATGAAAGATGGGTGCTAAACTCGGTGAATGCAAGGAGGAGAACCAGAGACAAACGACAGACTCCACAACCTGATCGCGATGATGCTCCAGCGAACGCGACTCTTCTCTCTCTCTCTCTCTAGCTGGAACCGGAACACTCCTCCCTCCTGATTCATTTGTGGCAGAACTTCAGCCGACGCACCAGAGGCTCTGTTTTCGGATCCTTTATTCGCCCTGGTTCAGGAGCTAGCGCTCCGCGTTCCAATCTGTGTCCGTCCGTTCCGGAAGCTCCAGACGTTCGTTCCGCACTTCGGCGATGATCATAGAAGCTCCAGTTTCACCTAAAACCAATGTCGCAGAGCGGAGGCCGAGTGTCCTTATTATTATTATATTATTTTTTATCTTCGTCGTCGTCGTTTCCTCATCTTCCGCCATCAAAACACTTCACGGTAGTACTTCGTCCTCGCGCAAACACACGCACATATAACGACACCCAATCGTCAAATCTGCCTTGGACAGCCCCACAGCATACTGCTCTGTTATGCTGTGTGTTCGTGATTGATATTGTTGTTCGCTTATTCGTCGCTAAACCTGAGCTGGAGTTGGACCAGAATCAGCTCGACCGAGTTTCAATTTACCAGGTCGTATCCTTCCCGATTAAACTCTAAATGTGATCCTGATTCATTCTAGATTTGCTTATCCTCGGTTTTCCCGTCTTTTCATCGTACTGCATTACCGGATAATCACTGAGCCATCGCAGCATACGAGATTCACCATTTCTTCTGTCCTTAAGGTTTTATGTACTAATTGGTTCTTGAGTGGTGCGTTTGTGTGCAATGCAGTGGTGTCGAAGTAGGATAGTGCCATTGCGTGAGACGATGCCCAGACGATGTTTGATGAAATGTCCGATAGAGGGATCTCTAATGTTGCCGCGTTGAATTCGATTAGTCTCTGGCGGGATCATAGGAATGTGCTTATCTCATTTAGAGGATTTCATCTCCAACGAATAAGCTAAGTCAAGCATCTCTCTGTTCAATTGCTTGCTATTACACTTTTAGCGGCTCATTTTCGTGTATTCCAGTTTCTATCCATTTATGACGTTTCTCGTGCAGATTAAGTTTGTTGCTGATCTCTTCAATTGCTGGCTGGAATCTTGCCATTGTGTCGGTGATGGTCGGTACCATATCTTCAGATACGATTTTTTTGGACTTCTAAACTAAGATCGAAGTGCAGATGATTATTCTCTGATTCTTGAAGTGGATGGTGCTAGAATTTCACGGTAAAGAGACAGAATAAGAAACTCTGGATGAGAAGTCGATATCAACTCATTGATCTTTAAGTTCTGAGCCAATTTAATGCCTTACTGGTTCGAGTGTGATTTATGCCTTGACATGCTTACCAAGAAATTGGAAGTTTATTTTTTAACAGCTATGTTGGTTATAATTGAAAAATTAACAACACTATTTCCTTGTGTAAGATTCTCTTAAGTTTTCATAGTCACATAACCCTTTCTCAAGTACTTGCGATTTCTGCTTTGTTTGCTCCTTAATTTCCAAGCAGTAACATCAAGTCCAAATCGTAATTCGTTGCTGCAATCTGAAATCTGCATTTGGATGGCCATCTCAGTCTATGATGCTTGGTTCATTTTCGCTCCATCTCATGCATCGACTCTGTTGGAACTTTTCTTGTATTGTATTCTCATTTTTGACTTAGTTGCACAATTATTTTTATTTCGGTTACATGTAGTAAAGCTGGCGTGTTTATTATAAGTCGACAATAGAAGAATCGATATACTAATGACTTGGTTCCTCGGTTTGTTAACACGCGACTTTCAATGGCCAAATGTCTTCTTCAAATGTGCTGAGTGCTATCCTCAAATGAATGTGGCTTTTGACTGGATGAGTCTCGAGATTGAATCTTTTTGTTTTGTATCTCTTTGGGTGGTTCTTCGTTTCACTAAAATCACTCTCCTTTTCAATATCTTTCGTTTATGTCTATCCATCCCTAGGTATGGGATCTATCTTCCACTAAATAAAAAGATAAAAAGATATAAAAAATGAGAAAGAAAGAAATTAAAAAAAAAAACTTGCGTGACCTACTTCCCAAAGTTCTCTTAAAAAGACATTGGAAGAGATGAAACTAACTCATGAATCTCATGTTTACTGAATGAGAAGTAAAACAGCCTTTTATTCAAAAGAAAGTTGGACATGCCAAATTGAATGACTTAAGCATATGAGGACACTCAAAATTTGGATGAATTACGCTGAAATGTCTAACTGAGAATACAAAGACAAGAAGTCGTCCGTGACACTAAAAGCAAATAGGTGAACTCAAATGCCATAACGGTGAAACTAATCGCAAATGCAGGATGAAACCAATGTGATGGAGACCAGGTCCGAGCTTGGACACCTAATTTTCTCTCCCTCTAGGAAGCCTTATTTACATGAGGATTGTCTATCAAAGACCTAAATCTGAAGAAAAAGGGGTTCATAGTATCTCAGCCTGGAGGTCTTCACTAATTTAATTAAGGCAGTTGGCCGTTCTTAGCCAGCAGTTTGAATTTTAAACCTTCAATGCTTGCTTCTCGGCAGCAACAGCTTCAACCTCGATGGTGGGCTTCCACAAAATTGTAGTTTCAACAAGTAACGAGGTCATCGTGGGTCCACGTTTGAGGCAGGACACTGTCTTCCAAGTAACCTGTATATCATTTTAAGCCGTTTAACTAACTGAGCAAGCAGGTGAACTTTGTTCGTTTTATTGATATTCAGAAATAGTGAAGCATTTCAGAAAGTGTTTGATGCACTAAAAGAACCAAGATATCCAAGTCTTTACTTTAGCTTAGGAAGCAAAATTGTGGGGATGCTTTATGATTGTTAAAAAGTCAAAATTCCTTGCATGGTTGCAATCATAGAATTGACTGAGACCAGAAAGGATAAAGAATACTTATAGGTATTATTTTTTTCATGGTAGTGTTTTTGGAATCATTTGATAAAGTTGAGCATCTCCAAATGATTTTCAGATAGAGCACAAAAGGGAACTGGTATGGTCATTGTTATGGTACCTTTTCTTTGCTTCTCATTGTCACGGCCCCCACAGATTGAACAACCACAATCGGCAACTCCCTGCATAACGATACATGTAATTCAGGCATCACAATAAAATTTGAGTCCATTAGCAGGGCAATCTTTCAATTTGCTAGTAGTTGGTATGCTTCTTCCAAGCATTACCGAAGACAATGTGTCGGTTGGCTGTTTCATGCTTTCCCATCAACATTCTCCATAGGTGCTAATGTGCTCCTCATGGTGAAGTGAGAGATTCCAAATCGCCTTCTTTTTCACTTCAAAGCCTCCCTCTTCTCTCATGCTTTTTCTATTGCAGAAAAGTCGAAGAACACACTCTCAAAGGTCCCTCACTGAACAAAAATTCTTGACCAAGTCCAAGTTATTTCTATGGTGTGAACCTATAGTTAGTATGGCATCCTACACCATTGCAGTCACCCTGAGAAGGAAGAGAATGTTTTTATCAACTTTTGGGTAAAATATTGTGTAAATGGTGATAATGAAGTCAGCTACCTCTATTGGCTTTGGATCTTACATGAGGACAACACCAGCTTGCTCGATTATTCTCTGTTGTATAAAAAACATAAACAATCAAGTATTTAAATACCTTAGAACATGTCTGTATGCACTTATTTTGTTTGCTGTTAATGGTATTTCGTTATTTTCTTGAGCAAGTAATTGAAATTTCACCTCAAGAAGGTATCTTTAACACCATAGATGATCTCCTATTTCAATTCCCATGCTTGGTCCCACTTGGTGTCTCACTGCAAGATAGAAGCCAATGTTGATGGCAACAGCTCTTTGCTTTTTTTCTTTTTTCCTTTTTGAAATAACAAGCAAGCTGGAGGTCAGGTATTACTTGGCCCAGCATCATCACTCCATTAGTGCCATTAATGTTGATACCAGCATATAAGCAAGCCTTGAAGTGAGCATCGGAGATATCTCGGTCGGATGACTTATCAGCCCCAACACCACAGTAATAAGGCCCCTAAATGAAAATAAAACCTATCATCACAATACAATTTTGTTGTCATCAACTTAAAGCCTATTATCCATCAATATACATGATAATTCATTGGGAAAAAAATTTCTCACCTGGGAACCTGGATATCCTCCAATAGGCCAACCGAATGGCCATTAAACATTTATCTACAATAGGGTGTTTTCTTGCTCAATCCAATACCTAATGTGAACATTTAGCCCAAAATCATGAACTTGTCCATTTCAAAACTTTCTAATTCACGATATATAACTCATGTTTTTGAATCTCCCACCATGAAACTTCATTGATAACCTCTGGGTTACTGAATTTCAGCAACCCTGACATGTTTGGTCACTGGGATCCGCTCACAGCTGGTGTGTATGAATTGTAAATAACCCGCAGACTAACAATAATACTCCGTAAACTAATTGAAACGCCCTTTCTTGTTTCATCAACCTGTTTAAATGATCTAACCGGCAGTTAGTGAGTTCTTTGTGATCGTCATTTGGCATTGTGTCCTCAGTGCCAAAATCCACACCATTTCTATTTAGCCTGAAAAATAAAACAATGTAAGTAATAGACATACCTACTGAAAAGAAAAAAAAAAAAAAAAAAAAAAAACTTATGAGCTTAATATCATGTAAGATAGTTCAAACAACAAGCTCTATTTGTATGAGTTAGCCTTCTGGTATGCATGAGAGTTTAGTTTTGAAAAGATAAAAAGAATGGACTGGGTACTTCAAAGAAAGGCGTCTCCTTAGCAAGTGCCATCGCCGAAAAGTTGAAAACCGCTTTTTGGAACCTAGTTTCAGGAAGGACAACTTACATTTTGAAGCATAAATAAGGAGTCTTATCGATTTCCCTAAGGACACTACCGCAAATTTCCTTAAATAATAAACTAAAAACAGTGGCATAACTATGCTTCCCATTTTGGAACCATTTCAAGGTTATTCTCAAGAACTGAGGGCAGTTACAAAGTTGAAGGAAGTAGACTGCAGAGTGCAACAACTTAAGAGATTAACCACCTTACCGAGGATCAATTAGCAAGAATGTTATTATGATATTACATTAGATATAATGGACAATCAACATGTGCATCTTGACAGTGCACCTAATTATTTCCTCTCTAAATCAAAGGCAATCACATTGAAGTACTTTCTTCTTCCACAAACTTGGCATAATTGCAAATTATTCTTGCCAACAACCTTGGCGAGAATGTCCATTAGATATCACCATGGCAGAGCAAGACCATCGAACACAACAATTATCAATATGACCATTTGAAGTCACAGAACAAGAAAAATCTGAGACGAGTGGTTACAAGAGAAATCGATTCCACACAAGGTCCACAACATAAGACTTAAAATTGGTAGTGATTGATTTAGTCATCAAAAGACACGACAACGATGACTACTGCTTCGTTCATTCATGCTGCCTCACACAGCACGCATTTCTTTTGCAGACATTGCTGTCACAAAGAGGTGAAGTCCATGTAAATCGTCAACCAAACAAAATGAACAGGACAACCTTGTAGTGATTGAAATGAAGAAGTCATAGATTAGATTCCCAGTCCGACTGTGATAAGACCTCTTTTAATGTCAAAAACTTACTCGTTGCTTAAGATATTGCTCACAATTGGCAAAGGATTTACCTGAGAACCTCTGCATAATGGCTGAGAAGCAAACCAAGAATGTCAATGGTTGTCAAATGCTAACTATAAGATCACTTCTCTATCCTCCCTTGGAGCTTGACCGGTACTTGAACCATAGTAATTTCACTTTGGAAGCTGAGACGGGTGCTTGATAGGTCTAGGGATCACCTGATTTAACGAATTAGTAGATCAACAGCATGTAGCACATAAAAAGGAAAAACACTACATATCTTATTGTCGCCAAATAATACCCTTGATTTGCTATGTAGATCTATGTCAGAACCTCTAATTCTATGGGAACACAATGAGATAAAGTTATTTTTAAGGGAAGCAAACCAGAAGCCGTTCTCTTGAGAAACATTTCATCACTTCATCTATGAAAGTTTTCCAAAACTGTGTACGCATTTTGCTCCTTGTGAAATCACATAAGCACATTGCACACTATATACAGGATGAGTCACAAAACAAATTTAACGAGCTCGGAGTTGGATGAAGAAAAGTATGAATTTTCCTCATTTTTCAACCATTTTCAAGAATAAGGTAATGTCCAAACCTTTCAGCGATCTGTCCATGTCCCCCAATCGAATCATGTAGCATTGATAAATACCTTTATCAACTTTATGTGCAGGATATGAGATATCTTGTACTAGTCCTTGCCTGCATCTTTTTGGCACCTGTCCTCCAATTATGGGTGACCTGCAATTCTTAGGTGAGTACAGAACAGTTCTAGTCTTGTTCATCTTTTTGTGCATCACACTTAGAGGTTTCAGTGGATGAAAACATACCAAAAGTATTCTGCAATTATCATATTGGCGTTGGGCGTGATGTCCAAGTTGAGAAGACTCTAGAGCATGTAGTAGTATTGTTCTCGGACTTCAAAGCATACACCCCGAACTTAGAAAAGCTCTAGGTGTTTCCATTATCCTCATGTTTTAGCAAGAGAGAAATCCATGTTTTTCTTGCCACGGGACCAGTGGTCAGTGAGGTCTTTGTGATCCTCAACTACCATTATGTCATCGGTGCCAAAATCTATGCCATTTCTATATAGCCTGAAAAATAAAGTAGCGTCAGCGACATATATATCTACTGAAACAAAGAACCTAGGAGCTTAATCTCATGGAAGATAGTTCAAATGACGAGCTCTATTTGTACGACATGGCCTTCTGGTATGCATGAGAGTTTAGTTTCGAAAAGATAAAAGAATGGACAGGGTACTTCAAAAGAAAGGGTCTCTCTAGCAAGTGCTAGCAATTTTTCCCTAAGCTTAATCTCATGAAACCACTTTTGAAGACTAGTTTCAAGTGGGAAAAACCTGCATTTTTGAAGCATAAAAAGCGAGGTTTAAACACAATTGTCATGATCAATTTTACACAAACAACTTAAAAGTACAGACCCCCACTCATCAAATACAGAGCATGATGATCCAAAACCAAAATGCCATTGAAAATTTGGAATAGCAGCCACCGACCACACATCATAATAGTTTTTAGAGCTGCAAGAGTCCAGTTCGAGAAACCAAATCAGCAAACCCGGCTCATCTTCACCAGATAAAGCAATAGATCAAAAGATACAAAAACAAATTCATATGACGCCAAACAGATGTACTCAACTTCGATCGAAAATTCTCTAGAAGCACCAACAATTCAAAGTTAAAAACCACATGTTAAACTCAGTGGGCATTGTCCTCTCTCTCCATATGTTCCCCAAAATCAAATCAAGTATTCGAAACACAGTTCGAAAAATTATTCATGTAAAAATTTGGGAAACAAGGTCCCACATACCTTCAGTGAAGAAAATTAGCGCACAATCCGCTGATTAAATCGTATGTTCGAGATATGAGCGATCTTGTCACAATCCTCACCCGCTTGTCTTTCGCACCTCTTCTCCAATTCTCGGCAATCGTAGATGTATAGGTGAGTAAGGGATGTAAGCCTTCGCATTGCTTCAGGGAATGATGTCAACGAGGAGCACCCCATGATGTTGAGATTTTGAAGTGATTGAATGGCCTCAATCTGCTCTGGTATATCCTTCAAATTGTGGCAACACTCAATTGTGAGACGCTTGAGATTGCGGGCCTGTAGAAGCCACTGTGGGAGAGATGTCAGTTTGGGAAGGTCACCGATGTGCACGGAGTAGAGACTCTGAAGGCCTCCATGAAAATCCAAGATGTTGCCACTTTCGTCTTTAGATATATCCAGCTCCTCACATTTCTCGATTTGCTCTGATAATTCCCTAAAATTGGGGCAATTCCAAATATCGAGACTCTCAAGATTGTAGAGCTGTAGAATCCACTGTGGGAGAGATTCTAGTTTGGGAAGATGATCGATTCGTAGAGACCGGAGACTCTGAAGTCCGTGGAAATCCAAGATGATGTTGCCGCTTTCATCTTTGGATAAATCGAGCTCCTCACAATCCCTAATAGAGAGATCCACGAGCTTCGATAGATGCCGCAAACCAAGTAGGAGGGAAGTTAACCGAGGAAGACAGTAGATCTTAAGAGTTTCAAGTGAGGTGAGACTTTCCAAACACTCCCCAGGCAAATATTCTAGACTCCCCATGCACTCCATGTAGAGATACTTCAACTTATTAAGGCCAAATTGGGGGAAATGTTTACACCTTGGGCAAAACAGCAAGAATAACATAACTAAATTGGGCAAATATGTCGTCCACCTCGGAAAACTCTCACCTTCAAATCCATAGATGCGTAACTTCTGCAGATTTTCATGCGGCCTCAATCCATTTAATAGCGCTTCATCTCTATTCCTAATTATTGCATCATCGGTATTGAAATGGTCCCATGAAAGACTCAAATATTCCAAAGAACGCTTCTCTATCAAGTTCGCGGCCTTGGATTCTTCTACTGCATCTGTCACGCTTTCCAAATGTTTAATGAAAAGCGTTCCCCGAATGTTATTAAGCCTATGTAGCTCCCCAAGTCCGCAATATTTCTTAGCAAGAGCTTTATCTTTAGGCAAAATGAAGCACGGTAGCTTATGCAAGGAACTCAACTGCCCCAGTCCACGTGGCATATAACTAAGAGCACAATTACGTATGTCTAGATATCGGAGGCTGACTAACTTCCTTATACCCCTTGGCAATTCTTCGAGGGAAAAACAACTGTAGAGATTAAGTGTTTGCAAATTATGCAATCTCGTGATGGAGTTAGGAAGCCTTTTGAGTGTTTTATTGTGAGAGAGATCGAGATATGTAAGATGCTTCAACATATAAATGGACCTTGGCACCTTCTTGATATTTGCGCCATGCAAATCCAAGATGCGCAATCTTTTGAAACTTTGGATGAGTCGGCGTATTTGCGCTTCAGTTGTTGGCTCCACTCCCTCATATCTAGCAAGGGACAAAAATGTTCTCAGCGCACTTGCTTTCAAGCATGACATTAGAAGTTTACCCATCATATTGGAAGTTAAATAATAAGATATATGACGAGTTCTTTCATGTATGGGTTTTGTATCATCCCATGTCGCCCAACACTTAGTCCCTGCAACCAAGCAGGCTAGATCATGCATTAAATCATGCATCTTGCAAGTCTCCACATCCTCTCGAAATTCTTGGAAGAAGTTCCTCCAATGTAGATCCATGAAATATTCATGAGCAATGTCTTCTAAATGTTGACCTCCATTTGATGGCCGGATAAATCCTTCTGCCATCCAAAGATTGACCAAAGTCTGCTTCTCTATCTTATAATCTTTGGGAAACAATGCACAAAATGCAAAACACTGTTTCAAATGGGAAGGAAGATGGTCATAACTTAGCTGCAGAACCCGTTTTATGCATTCTTCGCTTTGAGACACTTTTGGGAGGTCATAATCTTTGAAATGTAACCACTCGGATTTAGTTTTCTTAAAGAATAGTAAGCTGCCAACAGTTCGAACAACTAATGGAACACCAGAGCACTTTTTGGCGATCTCTTTGCCAATATCTAACATATCAGGATCTTGTATATCCGCTTCTTTTGGAAAAGCCAGTTGCTTTAATAAATCAAGAGATGCACTTTCAGATAATTCCCCAAGAGGATGAGGTGGAGTAGTGCAGGTGAGCTCGGCAACTGAATGCAGTCGTGTAGTTATAAGGATCTTGCTTCCTCTAGCACCTCCCACCAACAAATCTATCAAGTTTCGCCATTTTTCTTGTTCTATATTCCACAAGTCATCTAAAACTAAGAGAAATCTCTTTCCATCAATTTCTGCCCTTAGCTCACGTTGCAACTGTTCCATTGGAACCTCGCCGGGTGCTCTTTGCTTTGCACAAGCTAGGATATTTGTGACTATTTTCTTCATGTCAAAGTCATCAGAGACACAAACCCACATTTTCAAGTGAAAGTGCTTACTAACAATCTCATCATTGTATACAAATTGAGCAAGAGCCGTTTTTCCAAGACCACCAATACCAACTATTGGAAGGATGGAAACGTCCTCTTTCACGTTTGGGCCTAGCAAAAAGTCCATGACCGTATTCTTATCATTATCTCTCCCTGTAATAACTCCCTGGCATATAAACGAATGTGTCTCTTCTCTCTTCCTCTGCTCTCTCTCTACTCGTGAATCCACAAGGCACTCGACCGAGTGGAATCTCCTACGATTGTTAGTGTCTTCTATTTTTTTCCTCACTGCTCTTACTTTGGAACTCATCTTCAAATTAAAAGCAAGCTGGTTTGAACTTGAGAAAAATGTCCTTACCTCCTTTATCACTCCATTGTGGCCCCTTAGCTCTCGTCGCATAGCTTCTATATTGAATTCTTCAAGCACGTCCTGCGCATCGTATAAAGCGTCTTTCATATCGTCAAGCCAAACTTGGATTTGGTCATTCTGGTAGCATTGTTTTTCTGCATCGTTGAGTACAGCTCGAAGCATGGAGACAATTTTTTTCAGCTCGTCGAGTTCATGCTTGACACCCCACAACTTCCCAATCTTTTCCCATGTTTGAGGAACCTGGTTAGCAATGATGTCTCCAGTAATGGCTATGACGACAGCTTCCGCCATTTTGTTCTCTCTCTCTTTGTGGAACAGAAGATATTAGTCTAGTCGTTCCAAGGCTAGATATATAAGAAGTTCATGTTAATGCTTACCGAAGACCGGCAAATCAAATCCTGACTAATCTAATTTTCAATTTCTTTGAATGACTTGAGTAGTCGAAGATAAGGATTTTCATCATCCACACAAAGTCTAAATCAATAATGCATATTGGACCCACCGAGGTTGGGTCTAAGGTCCAAGATTTATATCTTTGCATTGTTCTTTGAAGCCTGACTTTTTGTCTTCAAATATTTAACACTTCTTAGTCACACAATTTTTGTAATATATGTATTTTGGCACGTACTTTTGTATACGATATTTTTTGTAATTTTGAGTATGCTGCTGCTGAACACGTGCCCTTACTTTATACCAGAGCATCTAAATAAAAGAAAGACCGGTTTGTATAAATCTAACTATTCAAATTAATATAAAAATCCAATAAGTATACACAATAATTGCCTATTATTAGGGTCCACGTGTATGAAGCCATACTGCCAAATTGCCATGTGACCAGCGTGGCCAAAATGTAACTTAACTCGACCATGGTTTACCATTAACCATCACTTTTTTCTTTTTCTTTTTCCTTAGGTTTCGTGCCATGTCTATCTTCTTCATTCTCCTTCGCGTTTTTTAGACAGAGAGACCGTGCGCTTTTGGAACTCTCCATATTAAAAGCCAAATATTAATGTCAACTGTCACTCATTAATGGCCAATTACCTCATTTATTACATAAAACCTAATATACACGCTACATCAACTATTGTGTAAAAACCCGCCTATAGATTTAATATATATATATATATATATATATATATAGAACGAAAGAAGGTAAACATGATGATCAACGTTAACTGATTTCTTTAGAACCGTTTGTTAATGCTTTTCAATCGAAAGGATATTTCATATAAATTATTTTTCTGTTATTAAATTTCTTTGGGAAAAGTATCAAAAAAATCCTGAACCCATTACATTAGTACCAATTTAATTCTAAACATTTCAATTTGATCAAATTAGCCTTAAACATTTTTACATTTGTACCAATTTAGTCCATTTGACCAAATTTAGCTGGTCGGTGCTAATGTGGACGCCGACCGATGGCCAGACGCTGACGTGGCAATTTATAAATACATTTTTCAAATTTTTTATTTTTTTCTTTTCTTTTTCCTTTTCTTTTCCTTCTTCTTCCTCCTTGGAAAGGCTCACCGTGGGAAAAAATAATAAAAAATTTTGGAAAAAAATAAAAATTTATTTAAAAATTGCCACGTTAGCACCAGTCGACCAAAATTGACCAAATAGATCGAATTTGCATTTAATGTGAAAAGATCTAAGATTAAATTGATTCAATTAAAATGTTTATAACCGAATAGGTACGTCAACGCAATAAATTTATGACTTTTTTTAATGATTTTCTCAAATTTCTTTATTCAATAATAATATCCTTCAAATCTTTTTTTTGGCTAGGGAATAATATTTATTATTTTAAATATTACAATTGAAAACTTTTGAGTCTACTTATAAATCTATTTGCTATTCACCTTAAATCTTTTGTTCACGGGTGTTCCATTTTTCATCTTTAACACTTGTGGCTGACATTGCACCATCAGTTTTTTGAAATGACAGCACTGTTCTCTACTCATTTCCCTATATATAAACAAAGCCCTTAAATATTTTGCCAAAATGAGGGTCCACGTGTGTGAAGCCGTACTGCATCTACAACATGAGGTTGATAGAAGACAAAGCAATAATTGTCTTGTGACTGACATGTCCAAAAAATAACTTAACTCGATCATGGTTAATTATTAACTGTCACTTTGCTTTTTGGTTTTTTGCCGCATCTGTTTCCTTCCTCCTCTACGTTTGAGAGAGAGAGAGACCATGCGCTTTTGAAACGCTAGAAATTAATAATCAAGTGTTAGACTTATTAAGTGTCCTCATTAATGGCCAATCACCTCATTCATTGTATAGAATTTTTTTTTTTCCATTTAGACTTTTATCATGCCTATTTACAAGCGTCAAAGTCCTCACTCCATACTTAGAACTAAACGTCATCACCTCTAACCCCTTTTGAGAAGATGATGAATCAAACTCCCCACCTCCTCCTTTTCATGTGAGAAGGGAGACTATTCTCCCAGTGATTCATTGCATACAACTTAAAGATTATATAACTGCATGATAGAAAGTATTTAAATGACAAATACCAATAACGAAACATCCCACTTCATCAATGCTCAAGAAAGATTACGTCCACTTAATATGAAAGTCAAGTAAATGTTCATATTGCCTCCGTGGCCACCATTCCCATATAAGAAGGGGGAAATTAGGGTTTGAATCATTACTTTCTCGGGAGGGTTGGAGTAGAGATGGTTTAGTTTCAAGTGTGAATTTTGACTCATATGCCCTGCAATGAAGCAAGACAAAAGTTTGACAGCAAAAATTAAAGTAGGAGTAGAATTGAATTGACTAAAAGAAAACATTGATGTTCATATATTGTTCTAGAAATATTATATTAGAATAGGAAAAAAAATTGCAAAAAATTCCAAACTATGTCTATTGTGACACATTTATCCTAAATATTTTTATGACATAAAAAACTCCAAACTATGCCTAGTATAAAACATTTACTCCTAACTTTTTTCTTTATAAACCTTAAACTTGTACTTGTATGATACATTTACTTTCTATCAAGATTTTCGTCAAATGAATTTTCAACCAAAACGATATCATTTTTATTTCACTCAAGCCGCGTTGGCTCTATGTCAACACCGTTTACCTTCCATCATCCATGTAAGTAGATTTTTAACAGTACTCATTTATGGAATCTTGATGAAAGGTAAATATATCATATAGATATAAGTTTAGGATTTTAAATTTCATAAAAAATAATAGAATAAATGCATCACAGTGAATATAATTTGAGGTTTTTGATAACTTTTTTCCTAGATTAAATGAATGGTGAGAAAGACCGGAGTTTTGTGATAAAATGACTACCATTTAACTGCACTCTACCTGACTATCCCATTGCCGATAGATATGTATATATACATAGTTTTGGCTTCACAATGAAACATAATAGCCGAATTTTCTTAAAACCCGTTTGTTTTGTCTTTTCCAAAACACAAAGACAATTGTTTACTTTTTTGTTAAAATTTAAAATATTATTCAAATATAAAAATTCTAAAAATATATAAATTATGGAGTGCATTCGTTTCGCGGAAAATATCATATTTCCGAAAAACATTTTCCTGAAATCATTTTCCAAGGAAAATAACTCTATTTTCCGATCGCCGAAACTTAAACTTTGAGTGGAAAATATTTTCCACCGTTCGTTAGCTAATTTAATTGTTTGGGAAAAATTATCAAAATTGAATTTTAATATTTTTAATTGACCAAAAATTATTTTTATTCTTTTATAAAAATGAATTTTTAATTATTTGTATTTTTAAAAAATCAAAATTTTTATTATTTTTCTTAAATTTTTCTTAAATTTTGTTCTTTTCCTTCCCCCTTCCTCCTCCTTCTTACGCCGCCGCACGCCTAATGATGGCCGGCTGCCCGACGGCTGACCAAGACTCGGTTGCCAGATCCGGTGAGCTCGAGGCTCGACTAATCTCGCCTGAGCTCGCTAGAGTTTCGTTGAGCTCTAGCGAACCTCTGGTGAGGCTCAAGCCCCAACTAGCTCGCCGGATCTGGCTAGGCCAAGCTCCGCCCCAGGTCGGCGAGGCTGGAGCTGGCTCGCGGCCACGGCCGGTCGTCGACCGCCATCGTGGCCAGCGACCAGAAGAAAGATGAGAAGGAAAGAAAGAAAAAAAAAAGCATAAAAATAAAACAAAAATGTGTTGATGAAAAGAAGAAGAAATAGTGGAAAATATTTTCCTCATCTTTGAAGGTTGTTTTTCCCAATGATGGAAAACATTTTCCTTGAGTAGTTTATTTTTCGTGAAACGAACACCGGAAAATTCGGAAAACGTTTTTCTGGAAGTCATTTTCCGTGAAACAAACGAATCCTATGTTTGTGAAAATTTTACATGTTTCAAGCTGAAAAATTGTTAAAGTGATTTCGAAATAAGATTAATTTAATTGAACAAATAAGGTTTTGTTGATATTTGTGGGAGCGTAAAGTTTGAAATCCACCTAAAAAGTGTCAGAAGATGTGTCGGTGAAGCAAAACCACAACTTTTCCTTCCTGTTGGCAGACCAATCAGAATCAACTTTTCTTTGTGAGAGCGTAAAGTTTGAAATCCACCACAGGAGGACATTTCATTCTCCCCCGATTTGATATGCCATCTTTTTCCCTTTTCCTTTTTATCTTACTTTTCCTTTTTCCAAAAGACGACTTGAAAAAGTGTGAGAAGATGTGTCGGTGAAGCAAAACCACAACTTTTCTTTCCTGTTGACCAATCACCAATCACCGTTCACTTGGGACATTTTTGGTAACACCTCGAAAATAACTTATTTTATTTTTTTATTCTAGAAATAGAAAAACAAAATAATAAATTTTTTAATAAATTTTTTGTTTCAGAAAATAAAAATCCATCTTTTTTTTCTAAAATAAATTTGAAATAAAATTAAGAAGTAAAAAATAGTTAATTCTTATTCCCGATAATAATTTATAAAATTAAGTCTAATTTTTTCTTTCCTCCTCTTTTCTTCTCTTCTTCTCTTTTTCCTTTTGTGCCACGTTTGCCTTCTTCCGCCACCTCTACGTTTTCTTTTGGGAGAGAGACCATGCTCTTTTGAAACTATAGAAATTAAGGGCATGTTTCATAATACTTCTATTTTTGTACCTTCCCATTTTCTTTTTTTTTGATGACCCAGGGAAGCCTCGTACACTGTAGGCAGCTGGAGTAAACCCTGGGGCTCCACGGGAGGACCCACCACCCCCGTGGAATGGGTAAGACGCCAAGTGTCTCCGCAGCGAGTCGAACCGTCGCCCTCCGAGAAGGGGTCAGTGGGTCCCCCCACGATGGGGAAGACTTACCAGCGAAGCCACCGTGGCTGGTGGTTGTAACTTCCCATTCTTTTGCTCTCTAGAACCAAATATATATATATATATATTATTTGTGTAGATTAGTTAATTTTTCTATTTCTCTATATAGATTAATAGCCAAGATAAATTTAGAACAAAAAAAAATAGTAAAAATATTTACCTTTTTGTTCCTGATAACGAAAAAATGTATAATGTCATTTTAGAGAAACAAGCTTATCATAATCTAATAATCTTTACACAATCAATATAAGATCCGGGTGAGACCCACATCTAGGCTAGGTTTCCTAACTCGATCAAAGTCACCATTTTTTAATTTAGGAAAAAAATTTAGAAATTATATTTTGAGTATTTCTACTAGATTTTAGAATTAATTCTAGTTTAGAATTAGTATGGCATAAAAAAAAATGTAAAAATCTTATGATGAAAATTGGATTCACAATTGAATGAGTTCTCAGGGCTTTACCATATTAATTTTTTTAATGCCATTTTCTTTTAAAGACAATACTAAGTCACAATACCTTGACAACTTGATCGAGAGAAGACAGTCTTCTTCCCTTAAGATGCTATTGGAGACATCCTTTAAAATCATTTGCCATTTTGTTCTTAGAAAATTAAATGACTTTAAACAAGTATTTTGTATTACCATTTGTATTGTGTTCATAACAGTCGAATAAGCATGTGCTAGATGAATTTTTATGTCATTTGGTTGAAGATTTGTCTATTATGAGTTATTTTGTCCCTGCCCATACCACCAAGCAATGTTTGTTCTTTTTCTTGCGATTAAAAAAGCTCAAAAGTTTATGTGCTTGTTTATTACAACGCCTAGAGATTTACTATTAACCTTCTCATATTGTGAGTTATAAACTACTAGGACTCTTTATTGTCATTTTCAACCATCCATCTTGGATTAATTGCTACATTGGATTTTCTAAGCCATTTTACAATATCTTGATTACTTAAATTCTTATAAAAATATAATTTTATCCAAACATGAATTGTTAAGTCTCCATTGACAATTTTTAAATTAAATGAAAAAAATTAGAATTAGGAATTTTTGAATTATACCAAATACATTTTTATTCTTTTTTATTTTGAAAATATAAATTTTATATAGTTATTAAGCGCGTTTTTTTTTAAATTGAAAAAAAAATTCTAAATAGAATTCATTACGGATTGTGATAAGGCAAAGCTAGAGAATTCACTATAGGTGATATCATTGTCCTACGATTTGATGTGTCCTCATTTTCCCTTGTCCTCTGTTTTTCTTACTTTCTCCTTTTTTTCCTAAGGCAACCGTAAAGTGGGTAAGAAGACTACGGGTGCGTTTGGGAAGACTTTTGGGGAAAGTCTTTAGGAAAATGCAAAAATCTTTTTTCAAAATGCAAACTGTGTTTGGTAAATTGTAATTTAGAAGCCCTTTGTGAAGTACCTTTGAGCAAAATGATGTTTGGGAGACAAAGGGCTTTTGTGAAAAAAAAAATTATCAAAAGAAAAATAAAAAAATGAAAACCGGTAAGGGCAGTAGCAGTCGGCGGCCGGCGGCGACCCCCGACGACCTCCGGTGATCCCAGATCTGGGGCAGCGAGGTCGCACGCGTTGTGCGACGCCATCGCGACCTCCGGTGACCCCAGATCTGGGCCGGCAAGGTCGCATGCATTGCGCGACGCCATCGCGACCTTCGGCGACCCTGGATCTGGGGCGGCGAGGTCGCACGCGTCGCATGACGCCGTCTCGACCTCCGAGAACCCCGATTGGCCATCGCGAGGCTACGCAACCCTCGCCTGAGGTCGGGGGACCTCGGCGAGGGCCGCGCCTGGGTCGCGCGACCTCACCGGCGGTCACGCGACCCAAGCAGTTGCCGCCGGGGCCACCCTCAACGGAGAAGGTGAACACTGACTTGAGCGGGCATGCTGGAAAAGCCGAAAGCCCAAGGCAGGTCGGCCTTCACAAGGCTGGCCTTCTCCAAAGGGGCTCCAAATGTTTTTGTCAAACACCCCTACTTTAGCCCAAAGATTTTTAGGGGCTCAAAGATACTTGGCAAAGTGGTTGCCAAACGGAG
This sequence comes from Eucalyptus sp. ANBG9806169, assembly GCA_014182395.1. NCBI lineage: Eukaryota > Viridiplantae > Streptophyta > Magnoliopsida > Myrtales > Myrtaceae > Eucalyptus > Eucalyptus sp. ANBG9806169. Next base: position 17,468,710 of record CM024574.1, on the reverse strand, counting down.
CCTACGTGCTTGGAGAAGCAAAGCAAAACAAAAGGTAAGAGTAAAAAGCATCTTTCAGATGGGGCCACAACCGCGCTTCGGGTGGAGTAACTGTTGGTACGTGGGGAAGCTGGATAGGACAACGTGTACAAAGACAAGTAGGACGAGTATGATAGAGTTGGATCCACATCTCTGAATTCGTACCGCCATCAGATTGACAGAAAACATGGCCAAAAAGAACTTAACTCACCATGGTTAACTATTAACCATCACTGTATCCTACTGTTGTGTTTTAGTTAACCATTCGCCATCATCGCCCTCTTCTTCCGTGAGATCATGCACTTTTGAAACTCTAGAAATTAAATATCAAATGTTGACTTATTAGTTCTCCTCATTAATGGCCAAACACTTCATTCGTTGCACAATAAATGTTATGTTAGGTGGGAAGGAATTGAGTTTTGTAATGACGACACTTAACTATTATCTTTTAATTATCTTTCCTGCATCATAGTTATAATTTTTAGATATATTATTGTTGATTAAATTTCGGCATGTATTTTAAACTCTAAGTTGTAGCTTTTAAATTTTCGTCGTCGATTAAATTCTGATTCTGTCTCTTTATGTCACCATGCTTTGTCGTCAATTATATCTTATCAAAGTTTCATGTACTTCAAAAACGTTGATTAAATTCCATTCAAGCATATTTATTGGTTTCTTTGTGCTACCATGAAACATCTTGTTCAGAATCACTACAAAACTTATCTCCTCTTATAAAAAAATCAAATAATAACTCTCAATAAAATGTATTTCATTGCCGATTCCATTTACGGTAAAACAATCAGTTACTAAAATATATGTGCGTGTATATCCGTAGATAGCAATACACATTGGGATAGAGATTCTTTCCCTGAAAATAAAAACTTGTATATGTGTAGGCAACATAATGATTTTTAACATTCTAATTCGGACATTGCAACTCAGTTCAAAAACTCTCCTTCGCATTGTCATGTGGCATTGTTGCTTTTACTTTACCAACACACTACAGTTTGATTAAGGAAGTTCACTTTATCTTTTTCTATTCTCTAAATAAATAAATAAATTGTCTTAAAGATCTCCGCCCATAATACGCAACACAAAAAGTTGCACATTATGCAACTGAAAATCCAATATTTAGGCATTTTATGCGTCACTCCTTTTTCATAAATTTCAAAAGGATTCCCATGCAGGGGCAAAACCGTGGACATACCCCATGGTTTTTCCAGCATATACAATTTGCACAAAAACATTTACTATATCAGTTTCCTATTGCGACCATATCCATTACTTTGTAATAGCCTTTAGTTCAACTTTATCACTTTCCTTTATCAATTACTATAAGGCAAGTTAGCTCTCTCATCTTTTAAGTCCAGCTCTTATTTCTATCCCCTAACATATTATTCTTCTAAGTTAGCTCTATTCAATACACAAACAAATCTTTCACGAATTTCCTTGTAGATGTTTTCTAACGGTACTTGCAAGACCCCTTGCATTTCCTAGTTAGGCACTTTGTGTCTAGTCATGGACACCGAGCCAAGGAGACCTCGTCACTACTAAGAATGCATTTCAAAGGTCTAATGGCTGATACAGGCGGCAATTCTTGAGACATGGCTAGAGTGTGCAAAGCATTATTCAACATCCTTGAAATATCAGGAGTCTTAGGAAACCAGTCATGTTATCTTGTGTGAATACTTTAATATCTGCCTAGAATACTCGAAGTACCCACTAACAATTTTTTGGAGTATCTTTTGTTGTGTAAACACATTTATCCATATTCCTATGCATACTGTGTATGAAAGACTTGTAGTCATTATATTTCATAGAGGATGGTGATAGGAGAAGTAACTCTTCTCGACAACTCTTCTAGAAAGATGTGATTCTTGTTATCCCTTACCAACTACATGTTTCACGACCATTACTTTAATTATGGTGGTGTTGCTGTTCATCTAACTCTGGTGTCCCTCTTTTGATGCATTTCTTCTTTTCATATCTTTGGACTCTTGTGTCGTCGTTTTGCATTACGGAAACAAAGGAGTCCCGAGGAGGTTCAGTGAAAAGTCCTGAGCAACCAGTCAGGTAGCAGGTGGCAAAGGCGATTCGCTAGTTCCCACAAAATCAATCGGCTGCTGAAATTGCCACCCAAAACCAACTTCACCTAATCTAAAGATGTTATTGGCTGGTGGGTGAGTGTCCTTTTCTCAGGACACGCCATCAAATGTATATCTTTGCACTATTACTTAAGAGCATGATTTGTTGTCTGCAGGTGTTCGGTGCTTTTTAGTCGCATAATTTTTAATAATATGTATAGGTACATACTTTCATATATAATTTTTTTGTAACTTGTGTTATGGTAGAAAAGTAAAAAGTTGTATATTTCTGCTAAACACATTGCTTCACTTTTCACATATTATTATCGCGTAGCATCTAAGTAAAAGAAAAAAACATGTATATATCTACTATTCAAATAATAAATAGAAAAAACCAAAAAATTGCACAATACGAGCATTACAGAAAGTCCTTCGCAAAAATATCTTTTAGGTGGGGCCGAGGCCCGACATCACAGTTTGGGGTGAAGATTTTGTCGGTGTGAGGTGAATCTGGAGTGGACAATTGCGTACAAAAACAGACAGGACGAGTACGGAGTGGGGCCCACGTGGGGCCCACGTTTACGAAGTCTACTGGTACGTGATCGACATGGCCAGAAAGCAACTTAACTCTCCACCATGGTGACCTATTAACATCACTTTATCATTCTTTTTTTTTAAAATAAAACTTCTTTTTGGGTTTTGCGCCACTTTTGTCTCCTTCTTCCTCATTTGTATTTTAAAGATAGAGACATGAGGCATTCTTGGAACTCTAGATATTAAAAGCCAAATATTCATACGTCTATTATCACTCATTGATGGCCACCAGCTCATTTATCACATAAAACTTTATACAAGCACCCACCTCATTTATTGTAAAATAACTCCTTAAAGATAATATAATTACACAATAATAATAGATAATAAATAATATTTGAATGACAAATATCAATTACAAAACCTATGTCTATATGTATATCTTGAAAAAAATTGTCAAGCAATATGTCTAATTAATGTTAAGGAAAGTGGGAATGAATGGAGTTTTGTAATATAATAGCTCAACCATTAAGCTCTATTCTATCTTTACTTTCTCATTATATATATTAGCTTAGCAATGATCTCTTCAGCAATGATCCCAATGACAGATTCTGCCATTTTTGTTCTCTCTCTGGATTAGAAGATAATTAGGCTAGTGGTTTCAAGTCCATATACTTCTCAGGACATGCATAGCAAGTTCATGTTGAAAGTAGCATTTCCCATCTGTGTCACGCATGATAGAAGACGAAGCTTAACTCAATAATGCATTTGGGACCCACTGACATTGATACTTATTTCGCAGATTAATGTTATCTAACAGTTTCCGACACCCGAAAGCAAAGGCCAATAGGACCAAGTTGTGAAAGCAAATCGCATCTCCAAGGACAAATAACTTCATTTTTTTCCCAGGCTTCATTGTGTATATTTTTTTTTAAATGAAGGAGGTCATTGTCTAATTTCTTGGGATGGATTTTGAGATATGATAAAATTGGTAACAAAAAAACCTAGGGCATATTAGTTTACTTTCGTTTGGTTTCTGAAAAGGTGAGATGCGATTAACTAGTAACTTATGTATTTATGGATATATTGATATATATGTAATACATGTTAGGATAGAAATTATTTCCATTAAAATAGAAAGTTTTATATGCATAGATAACAATAGATTTGTTAACATTCCATTGCCAGCACTAAACCTCTCAATTTAAAACTCTCCTTCATATCTTCACTTGACATTATTGATATTATTTTACTGGAACCTTATGTTTGATCGAGGAAGTTCTCTCTCCTTGCTAATCCCTCAAATTATTTGCTTCCTATGCAGAAAATGCTTCTACATTGTTTCTTTCTTCCTTTAATTTTTTCATATTCTCTAAATAAATAAATAAAGCTACTTTAAAGATATCTCTCCAATGCAATACAAAAACTTGCACATTTCTGTAACGTAAAATTTCAATATTTTGGCATTTTATGCAAGTCACTCCTTTTTCATAAATATCAAAAGAGTTCCTATATAGGCGCAATGATGGCATACCCTAGTTTTTTCTAGCATATATAATTTGTACAAAATCCCTTACTATTTTTGCTGCCTATTGCAATCATATCAATTAGTTTGGAATATCTTTAGTTCAATTTTATAGCTTTTTTTAACAATTACTATAAGACAAGTCATTTGTCTTTATCTTTTGAGTCGGACTCTTATTTCAATCCTCCAACAAATTATTATTCTAATTTAGCTCTATTCAACGTACACAATCATATCTTTGTCGGATTTCCTTATAGTGTTTTTTTATGGTACTGGCAAGACAGTAGAAATTCCTAATTGGGCACTCCTGACTAGTCAGTGACACCAGCCAAGCAGAGCTCGTCACTACTAATGATGCATTTCAAAGGTCTAATAGCAAACAGTGATATGGATTCTCGAGGCATGGCTAGAATACTCGAAGCATCTTCTAACATCCTCGAAAAGTTGAGTCTTAAAAAATCCATCTCGTTTTCTTGCGTGAATACTCTAAAACCTGCCTATTCTACGCGAGATACCCTTTAACATACTTTTGGGGCATCTTTCGTAGAGTAGACACGTTAGTCTGTGTGCTTTCACCCGGGCTATGTGTGAAAGACTAGAAGCCATTGTCATTCATAGAGGATGCAATAGTAGGAGTAACTCTTCATAACTTTGTTCGACAATATAATTTGTAACTCTTCCAAAAAGAATGAAATTCTTGTCGTCCCTTTCCAACGATTAGTTCCCGACAATCGCTTCGACTATGGTGATGTTGCTATTCATCTACCTCTAGTGTCTCTCTAATGCATATATTTTTTCTCTCATTATAGAAACAAAAGAGTTACATGAAGGTTTGGCGAGAAGTCCCGAGCACCCGGTTTGCCAGCAGGCGATGAAGGTTGTTCGCTAGACTGCCACTAAAACTAATCAGTTGCTGAAATTGCACCCCAAAACAAACCTTCTCTCTAAAAATATATGAACCTCCATTGCCAAGACAAACCGGAAGATGTATATCCTTGCGTTCTTTGAAGCTTGGGCTTCCTAGTCATACGATTTTCATTAAATATGTTTTGTTGCATGCTTTCGCATATGATCTTTTTATAATTTAATGTGCGATTTTGTTGACCACGTGCCCTTACTTTCCACGTGTCATTATATCATAAAGCATCTAACTAAAAAGAAGCACGGTTTGTATAAATCAATTATTCAAATTAATAAAATAAAATAAAAACTAGAAAGGTTTCATATTACAGAGAGAGAGATAAGACTAGTACGGTGGAGTTGGGTCCCACGGCTATTTAATTAGGCCTAGTACTAGGGTTAACGTGTATAAAGAGTGAAGACATACTACTATCTGCATCATGGACGTACTGCTATCTGCACCATGAAGTTGACAAGACATGAAGCGTAATAATTGCGAAGTGACCGACAAGTCTAAAAGTAACTTAACTTGACTATGGTTAATTATTAACCATCGCTTTGGGTTCCGAGCCACGACTGTCTTCTTTCTCCTTCCTTGCGTATTTTTGATAGAAAGACCTGTAAGAGTTTTCATAATGTGGACTACATTAATTGATATTGTAATTTACCGTTTAACGTTTACCGTTTTACGGGGATTGGTCTAAGGTGAGATAGAATGTTTCTTAATTAGTCTAATATGGGGTTTTGTTAGTGTGTGGTAGAGTTGAGAAACTGGCAGTAATGAGGGCTGTTTGGAGGCTACATAAATAGTCTTCCAGTCTCTCCTCTAACCCAGATTCTCACGTATCCTCACAGGGGCGTTTCACCAACGCTAAGCGTGAGGGGCGCCTCGTTAGTAGGTGATATGGAGGCGATAGAGAGAAGAACGTGCGTGGATCCTTGATATGTGGGAAATCCCTTTCCAACTTCCGCTTTATCTTGATGGATCAAAACAGGTGCGTTAATCTTTCTACTCGATTATGCATGTTCTTGTTCAGTTATGAAGATCTTGGGATTGCACAATTTGCATCCAACACGTGGTATCAGAGCCTCCATAACCCTAGAACTTGAACGCATAAGTTTTTTTGCCATAATTTGTAATTTTCGAGATTTTTTGTTTAATAAAAAATAAAATCACAAATTCGGATGATCCTGAAACCATGGTATTTTTGTTTTACATGTCGAGATCTTTCCAACCATATATAATTTGTATAATTTTGTTGAGAATTGAGTGAGAATTTTAAATTTGAAATTCTATGGTTTATACATAGAAAAAGTTCAGAATTTTAAGTTACATTACAGCGTTATCTTCGTTTTTCTTCTCCACTCTTTGCATCATGTCGTGTCGTTTGAATTATGAACTGTCGATCATCGCGCACTCTTTTGCTCGTCCGTCTCTGATTTCGGAATTGACTTTCTCCTCTTGGCGGTTTTGTTCTATTACCGTGGTAAGTTTGCCCGCAGTTCTTAGTGATGTCAAATTCGTTCGCGACGAGGATGATGCGGTTTGTGAAGATTTGTATTTGTATATATATATTTTTCGCGCGTGGTCGGTAGTGTTGGACTCGTATCTTCATCCTCTACATCGTGGTGTATTTATATTACATGTTTGATAATTTTATGGATGTGAAAATACATATGGAACCCTAAATACGTGTATTTGTAGTGTATTTTTGCGTATTTTCTTATATTTTCTGTGATTTTGGAAATATAAGTGTTGGGTTACAGGTATGTTATCACATAAATATTATAATGGTGTGATTCATTAATAAAAAATTAAACTTTATTGTGAACTGAAGTTGGCTTAATGAGATATAACCATTATGGGATAGTAATTGAGCTATGTATTGATTATAAAATTTTTGTTGTTTAAGCATACTCCTTTACATACTGGTAATCTTTGAATGATGGACGTCTTAAGAACTCGTGACCAAACTGATCGTACTGATTAACACATTTGTTGAATGTGGGTAATGCATGTCAATTAAGTTACTGCATATTGTACATGAACTCATCTGGTCACTTGTTAATGTCTATCAAGTTGAATATTTTTATGGATAAGGAGTATGACAACATTTACGCAGAGCAATAGTATCCACTGTTAAATTTTAGATATTTGGTTCTCTGGTTTGACTCAATTAATAGGCCACTAGTTGATTACAATGATAATTGTTACTTAAAAATTGGCTAATAAATTAGCTGTTGGCCTTGGAGTCATGTTTTGCCTTATGAACTTATGAGTGATAATGGATCAGCTGTCAAGCTTGTCGATTTGGGGTATTCTGTATTGCTATTGATGTTAACTTGTGATAAATCCTCTGAATCAACTATCTTCTTTATGTTGTTATAGTAATATGTTATCTGGGTGCACAAGAGACGTTTTCTTCTATGTTATGAGAATTTTCTTGTGTTGCTGTGAACGGTGATCTCATTGGAATCTGTTTTTCAGATTCGCTATATATATCTGTATTATAAAGATTTTATTAATGAACAAAGCAATGTAATTAGCATAATATGTGATTTTGGTGATATGTTGCCCCTATCACTAAAGCTAAAATCACATGTATATGGTGTATGTGAGGAGTAAAATTTATATCCCTGGTATGAGAGAGTTTCAAGGATTCAATTGAGTAGTGACCGCCAAAGTGGCACGCTTGATTGGGTTTGAGAAATTTCGGTCTCGTATATTAATTGGGATGTCTCCTGGTCTAATGTGTAGTCATACTCCCAAATGAGGTGATTGTGTATTAGTTCATGGAGGGATACATGATGGTATGGTGGAGGAGTGACTGATTCTAGTGATTCATATGCCCAAAGGTGATGAATTCACGAAGGTGGAATATATTCTCATAACCGCTATCATGTGGGGAGTGTCTGTTAACCGTATGTGTATTCCGCCCAAAGGTGATTATATGATTATGCATGTAACTCTCTACGGATGTGTACTTGTATGTCAAGTTACACAGTGCTCACATGATGCTAATTATATACATTGCTTGTTTTTCAGTCACATTTTCTGTAATTAATAATTCCATTATTATTGAGGTTTTTACTGCTTCAAATTTTAAGAGTTGGACATATGATTTGTTGCTTGAGAATGTAATAAAATTTGCTTACTGTCCATGAAGCGTTCCATTCTGGAACACTAGAAAAGATGTTTGTCTGCGGACTGCACTGCTATAATATGATGGAAGCCTTAGTTGCTTGAAATTATGTCTTGTTTGATATTGAAATTAGGACATATCTGCAAAGATTGTGTTTAAGTCCTAATGATATATACATCTCATATAAGGATGAAAAGTTGTTTCCAAAATTTTTCTATTTACTCTTAACGGTTATCTAAAGACTTCTATAGATTATTGTGGAAGTAAAATTGACCGAGATAAAAAATAAATTGGTTAGAATTAGTCTTAAAGGTTGTCAGATTTAATAGTGACAGTGAGTATTTTGGCAAGTATGACAATGCGGAATAGCTTAAAGGGTCATTTGTCAAATACTTGATAAATTCTAAGGTGGTAATTTAATTACTATGCTTGAAAATCCTGACAAGAAGATTTGGCTAAAAGGCATGAATCATCATAATGAACATAGTGATGAGTATGATGAGTAAAACTAATTTATCCAGTCTTATGTGGGTTAATATTATGAAAGCAATTTTTTCACATACAAAAAGTGTCTTTATCAAAGTTGTTTTATAAACTTCTTTTGAGTTATAGATTGGGCATAGATTACGTGAATCATATTAAATTTAGAGATATCATGCAGAAGTGGGGTTATCTAATCCAATATTAAGTATGTTGGAATTTAGATCCACTCGTTATTATTTTGCATCTTATCTAGATTGTTAAAATGGATATTAATTTAATGACCCTAAAGAAGGTAAAGAATTATGGAATCACATACTCTAAAGTTTCTTAAGATCGACGTAATTGTAGATGATAGCTGCTCTCAGACTATTAAAGATAATAGTATGATGGGGGTTACTGTGTTTTTGTCTTTACCTATACAGATAATTATGGAATCTCCTATACCATAGACTAAACTTGTTGAGGTTTAAGGTACTATTCTTGATATAGTTTATAATGAAATTTCTTAAACCTCTCAAGTGCAGAATGAAGTGGTTGCGGCTTTATTAAGGAGATTTGTTAGGGAAAGACAATTAGTTATACCATCAAACTATATAGTCTATTTGTGAGAGCATGATTACAATATCCATTACATGGTTGTTTTAGCAACTTATATAAATGTCGTTTCTTGCTCTTAATTAAGTATGTGATTAAACGCCATAAAAAAAAAGGATAATAATATTTTTACTCTGAAAGAGGGGTGGATAGTTAGTGAAGAAATAAATAATTATTTCTTTACTACTAATTCTTTCAGAGTGAATGTGGCATTGATAATTTATTTTTTATATGGAGTTACGTCAAAGAGATACAAAATCTATATAAGTGCAATTGGAGAATTTTGCAGCAGATTTAAGTAAACTTGTGTGTAGACTGAAAAGTCTTAATTCATGGTCTTAAGCAAGTTTCCAGACAATATTATTAAAGTTTCATAGTGTTGTTATTTTGTTCAATTGGGAACAAAGTAATTCAATATACTGCAAGGTCAGTGGGAGGAAATTTATTTTTCTCATACTCTATGTACATGATATTTTGCTTACAAGTTGTGACCTTGAGACATCTTATATCTTTTGTACTAAGGTTTGTAAGAATTGTTTTTTGCCATATTATATTAGATTTTCTCGGAGGACATTTGCTGATTGTATATTGGAAATATTCAATATACATTATTGCAAGCCAGGATTTGCTCATGTTGTTAAGGGTGATGGATTGAATCTATCATATTGTCCTTATTTAGATATTGAGAAAATCTAATTAAAGGGTGTACCTTGTGTCAGTGCACTTAAAAGTATAATGTATGCTCGAATTTGCACTAGACTAAATATCGTCTTTGTGACGGGACTTCTAGGCAGACATTAATCAAATTCAGGACGCGATCATTGCGTTGCTGCCAAGAAGGTTTTAAGGTACTTAAAGAGGATAAGAGATTATATCTTAATATGTGGATATGTTCAATTCTTACAGCTAGTAGGGTATTTAGATGTAAACTTTGCTAGCTGTTATGATGACATGAGATCAATAACGAAATACATATTTATGTTGGCAAGAAGTGCAGTAAATAAAGTTCTATGTCATCTTTTATTATAAAAGCAGTGTTAGTAACATTCTTTAAGGCTGTTACTTGGGCTATTAGGCTCCGGAACCTCATGAAAGAGTTAATCGTTTTAACTTTATGGATAGATCTATACGGTTGTATTGAGATAACAAATTTGTAGTATTATTTATTTACTACAAGGGTCTCAAGGGGTCTAAATATATGGTGGTCAAAACTTTTGACCAAAAGGAGACGGTACAGAAAGGTGACGTTTTAATATAACATATTTCCATATATGATATGGTTGTAGATCCACTAACTAAAGGTCTACGCCCATGTGTATTTTAAGCGACATGTCATTAGCATGGGCCTAGGAGCATCATGAGATGTTGTTGTTTAGTGGGAGCTATTTTGGCTTTACTCTGATAAAGGTTTCATCTGTGTTCGTTACATTTTGTAACGGTTTGATATGTATCAACTTTTGCATTCAATAAAATATTTTTGAATGTGTTGTTATTACGTTGAATACATATTGATAAAGTCTCAAGGTATTGTATAAACCTTGAGTGAAGGCTAGGGGCATCCGGTTATTAGCCTTGTCCATATGTCTTGTTATACATAAAGAATGGTTAACCGTAAGTACAAGACATATGTGGGTTCATGGAACCATAAATGCATTCTCTAGTGGCACAAGTTTTTTGTAACGCTTAAGGTAAGAAAATAGACATTCTCTAGTGGCACAAGTTTTTGTGACGCTTAAGGTAAGAGAATGGTGACTGACAAATGAGATCTCTCTATGAGAGATATTATCCATTTGACACACTACCATATTGGATCCATATCAATAGAGTTGAGAACACTTGTGACCATGGAAGGCTCTATGTGTATACATGTAGTTACCGCCATGATTCGGTGTTTGAGACTTTATGGGATAGGATTGACTATTAAGAATTATCTCTAGACCAATGTGCGCACATACAGTACGATTTCAATTAATATAGTCCAAGTTGGAGAATGTAAGAGTTTTCCTAATGTGGACTACATTAATTGATATTGTAATTTACTGTTTAACGTTTACCGTTTTACGGGGATTGGTCTAAGGTGAGATAGAATGTTTCTTAATTAGTCTAATATGGGGGCTAGTGTGGGCCGAGTTGAGCTGGCTCGTAATGAGGCCAATGGAAACTCTATAAATAGTGCTCAAGTCTCTCCTCTAACCCGAATTCTCACATGTATCATCACCTAATGGGCGTTTACCTAACGCTAAACGTGAGGGGGCCGCCTCATTGGCCGGTGATACGGAGGGCAATAGAGGAGAATGACTTGTGCGTGGATCCCCCTGATATGTGGGAAATCCCTTTTTCGCTTCCGCTTTATGCTTGATGGATCCCAAAACAGGTGCGTTAATCTTTCTACTCAATTATGCATGTTCTTGTTCTGGTTATGAAGATCTTGGGATTGCGCAATTTGCATCCAACAAGACCATCTGCTTTCCGAGCTCTAGAAATTAATAATCTAATGTTGACTTATTAATTATCGTCATTAATGACCAATAGCCTTGTTCGTTGCATAAAACTTAAAGACAACATAAGCGCATGATAATAATAAATATTAGAAAGTTTTTAAATGATAAATACTAATAGCAAAACATCTCATTTCATCGTTGCTCCCCGTGTGTGTACACAAGAAAGATTTAAGGCTCATTCATATATGTACGGCAAGTTCATGTTCGTATATTATTCTAGAAATATTATATTAGATTAAAACCTTATTTATTTCACGAAAAATAAATAGTTTGTAATATTTTTCAATAAATAATCTTTTATATTTATTGAAATAATTAGTCAATGAAAAATATTTCAATCATTGATAACAATACATTGATAATATTTTTGTTCTTTTATTTTCATAAATGATACAAGTAATCATTTTTATCTCAAATTCTTTTTATGACATAAAAAACTCCAAATTATATTCACCATGAGACATTTGCCATCAAAACTCTTAATTTTATATCCATATGGTGCATTTACTCTCTGTCAACATTTTGTCGAATGATTTTCCAACCAAACCATCATTTTTATTTCATTCAAGCCACGTTCGTGCTACGTCATTCTTGTTCGTCTATGATGCTAGATTTTTAACTATGCTCATTATAAGAACTTTATGGAGGATAAATATATCACATGGGCAAAAATTGAAAATTTTTGATGTCACAGAAATGTTTAAGATAAAAATCATAGTGGATCAAATTTTGGGTTTTTAATGGCTTTTTCCCCTTAGATTGAGTTTTATTCCACTTCATTGTAAAGTAATATATCTAATTAGTTAAAGAAATATGAAAGAACGGAGTATTCTGAGGGTGAGATTCAACCATTTAACTGCACTCTGCCTAACTTTCCTATCATTGATAGATATAAACATAAATATATAGTTTTGATTTCACAGATGACACATAATAGCTGAATTTTCTTAGCACTCATTTGTTTGTGTTTCTTAAAACTCAAAAATAATTGTTTACTTTTCTGTAAAATTCAAAATATTATTCAAATACAAAATATATGCATAATTTGGTTTCACAAATAATACACAATAAAATAGAACGTAAGAAGGTAATTATGATGTTCAGAGTTAACTAAATTTTCTTAAGACTTGATTGTTTATGCCTTTTAACATGCAAAAAATCAAAATTTAAAATGTTATTTAAATATTAAAAGATTTTGAAAAAAGTTAAGTCTAAATTAAGTATCAAGGTTTAACGGTTGTGAAAATTTGACAGGTTTTGAGCACAAAAAAGGGTAAAAACTTGGTCAAGCCAAGATTATATATATCGCCCGGAGGTTCGTGAGAGCACAAAATTCGAAATTCACGGTATCATTGTCCTCCGATTTGACGTGTCCACTTTTCCCTTGTCCTTCTGTTTTTTTTCCTTACTTTCTCTTTTTCCAAAGGGAATCATAAAAAGGCCAGATAGCTTGTCGGTGATTCTGTTGCGGACAACGTGTAAGAAAAGAGATAGGACGAGTAGGGTGGAGTTGGGTCCCACAAGCATTCACTAAGGCCTAGCTACTGGGGTTTACGTCTGTGAAGCCGTGCTGTCGTAAGTTTGACAGAGGAGGCAGGATAGTAATTACCACGTGACCGACGTGGCCGGAAAGCAACTTAACTCAATCATGGTTAATATTAATCATCAATGTGTTCTTTTGTCTTTGATATTTTTTTTTGGGCCACGTCTTTCCTCCTCCTCTGCGGTCATCTTTCTTTCTCATCCTCTGCGTTTTTTAGCTGGAGAGACCAAGCGCTTTTGAAACTCTAGAAGTTAATAATCGTCGACTCGCTAATTGTCCTCATTAATAGTTTTGCTTTCTTTTAATCGATTCCGGTACGACCATACAAAAGTTGTAAATCTCCATAGATGGGCTTCATGAACCGAAGAAAATAAGATCCTCGAATATTTTTTTGGGTACTCCAAGACAAAATCATAACAATTAGTTTCAAATTTTATTTTGATCTTATCCCTCTTATCATATAGCGTAATTGTCACACTCCGATTTCCGCACAAGAAATATTATAGGAATGACACGACCGCATCTTTCAAGAGAAGAACTAGGTCTCAAACCAATCTTGCCACATGCCTATATGGACCAAAAGCTAATACCAATAGATTATAGCTTTAATTATCCGCACGTCGAAGCTTTTAAGTTACTTTATTCTTATGGATACCCATCATTTTATTTTTACGATTCTTTACAGAGTTAGTTCATCACTTGCTTGAAGCAAAGAGTACGTGGCATTTTACATGCATTTATGGTGCGAAAATATGTTTCAGGTTCTAATCAGACCACTTTAAGTTGCTATAATTCAAGGTAAACATAACTTACGATGAGCAGTTGGTGATGTTGATTGAAGAGATTAGTGGTGATGCGTCTTATCACTCCTTTGTGACTGTGCAATGACAAAATCACATTGGAAGAGAAGTGAGTTAAGACTTGAGTAAAGATATGAAACGTATTATCCACACTCATTCAAAGTAAGGACATCCATGGCTTGAGTTGAAATAGCATTTGACCTCGAACCCTTTGGATTTGGCATTGCATGATTTCAACGTTTTATTTAGAGATTACACCCTTCCAAAGTAGCGGTTGCAAGAAAAAGGAGTAACTTTCGTACATAAAAACGATCTATCCGGATTACTTTTAGAGTCAATCCTTGTTAAGAAATTGTAGTATCACGAGGTCTTTTCGACGCATAAAACCCACTATATTCGATTATCGGTAGAGTGAGAATTGAGTGCACGAAGCCGACACCTCTTGTAATTTGGGTTTTTACAAGCACAGTTCCTTTTGGTAACTTGCCAAATCCATCCAAAACTCTTATTGCAATATCGTTTTCTCCGTTAAACTTAATGTAGAGACTGTGAAATTTTCATGATTTTGAAAATATGAAAAATTTTGTTAATACTCAGAAACTATGAAATTTGTGAAAATCACGGAACATGATTTTCGAGATATCCAAAATTTCTTTAGTTGATCTAGTTTTTTTTTTTTTTTGAACTATTTAGTTGATCTAGTTAGAATGAATGCACTATAGTGTGCATAATTGGGGTTTTTTTTTTTTTTTTGACAAATGCATAATTGGGGGTTTCTAATGACTTTTTTTCTAGATCAAATGAGATGATTGAGTTTTATTCTAGTTTATTGTAAAGTAATATGTTTAATTAATTTAAGAAAGGTGAAAGAATGGAGTTTTGTGATAATGTGACTCAGCCATTTGACTGTACTCTACCTTTCCTTATCATAAAAAGATATGTATATACATACATAGTTTTGGTTTCACAAATGACACATAATAGCTGAATTTTCTTAGCACTCGTTTATTTGTGTTTCTTAAAACTCAAAAACAATCGTTTAATTTTCTATTTAAATTCAAAATATTATTCAAGTACAAAATATACAACATAATTTGGTTTAAAAAATAATACACAATAAAATAAAACAAAAGAAGGTAATCATAACGATCAGAGTTACCTGCGTTTTCTTAGGACATATTTGCTTATGCTATTTAAAAAAAACTAAATTTTAGAATGTTGCTGTTCATCCATCTCTGGTGTCTCTGATGCATTTCTTTTCATTACAGAAACAAGAGAGTTACAGGGAGGGTTTAGCGAAAAAGTCTGGAGCAACCGGTCAGCCAGCAAATGGTGAAGGTGATTCACCGGTCTCCACAAAACCAACCGCTGGCTGAACTTGCAGCCCAAAACAAACCTCGTCACTCTAAAAATATAAATTTCCTTTGTACAAGCCACACCTATCGATGAATATCTTTGCGCTATTCTTTGAAGACTGACTGTTTGTCTGCAGGTGTTTGGCGCTTTTTAATCACACGATTTTCATAATATATAAATTTTGGCACGTACTTCGTTTTACGATTTTTTATAATTATAGTTATCCTTTTGCTGAACACATACCCTTACTTTTCACGTGTCATTATCGTACAAGTAAAAGAAAGAACGATTCGCATAATTCAACTATTCAAATTAATTACAATACACAGACAGAGAGGATGAGCATGGTGAGGAGCCACGGCTAATCAGTGAGGCCTAATATCAAGATCCACGTGTCTGAAGTCGTACCGCCATCTACAGCATGAGGTTGACAGGAGACCAAGCATAAAAGTTGGCACGTGACTGATATGGCCAAAAAGTAACTTAACTCGACTCGACCATGGTTATCTATTAACCATTACTTTTTCGTTTTTTTTTTTTAGGTTGTGCACCACGCCTGTCTTCTTCTTCCTCCACTGCATTTTTCAGAAGGAGAGGCCGGGGGCTTTTGGAACACTCGGTATTAATGCCAAATATTAAACTGTTAATTATCACTCCTTAATGGCCGACCATTTATTATACAAAAAACCCTCTTAATGATAGTATAAGTGCCCAATAATAATAGATAGTTAAAAATATTTAAATGACAAATACCAATTGCAAAACCTATATATATATGAAAGATTACATCCAATTTAATAAACAAGGTAAGTCGATGTTGATGTATAGTTTAAAAAACATCATCTTAGATTCAATGCGATGATTAAGTGTTTTCTGCTTTATTTTAAAGCAATAAGCCTAATTAATGTTAATAAAAGTGGGAAGGATTGGAGTTTTGAAATGATATATCTCAACCATTAGGCCCAACCACTGGGGGTTCGCCCTAGTGGCCACCCTTCCATCTTGGAAGGGGGAGGTTGGGGGTTCAAATCCCCACCTTCTCAAAGGGGATTGGGGTGGGGAAGATTTCATTTCAGGAGTGGGTTTCGACTCCCACGCCCTGCAAGGAGTAGTAAGCAAAGTCGAGAGTGAGTGTTAAAATAGGATTAGAGTAGGACTGAAAAAAAAAAAAAAAAAAAAAAAACCATTAGGCCCCATTCTTACTTTCTTATATATGTAGTCTGGTGGGAATGAATGGAGTTTTGAAATGATATAGTTCAAACATTAGGCCCATTCTATCTTACTTTAGGCCCATTCTATCTTACTTTCTTATGTATATATGTATAGTATGGTTTCCCAAATGACACACGATACAATAGCACAGAAGAAGGTAATCATACTCATCAGAGTTTGCTGAGTTTTATTAGAACGTTTATTTATGCTTTTGAAAATGCAAAAAACTAAATTTTATATTGTTATTCAAATGCTAAAGAATTCTAAAAAATTATGTACAAATTAAGCATTAATAAGTGTTGTGAAAATTTCAAATGTTTTAAGCCAAATACATTTAAAATTTCGTTCAATATAATATTAGATTAAATATATATTTATTATATAATATATATCAACACAGCCCTTCATATTTTGTTGAGGTTTGTGACAAGGCAGAACTCGAAATTCATTATAGCTAGTATCATTGTCCTGTGATTTGATGTGTCTTTTTTTTTTTTTTTTTTTTTTTTTTACTTTTTTCCTCGTCTTTTTCCAAGTGCAACCATAAAAAGGATAAAGATAAGAATGAATATCACAAAAAACATATATTTACGATAAATTTATGCTAAACAAAAAATTTCAAATAATAAATTTACTCACAGAAAAAGTACAAATTTATATGGTAAAACTCCACACATATGTCTGTCAACTATCACGTATTTAATTTGATAATAAAGTTTAATAAAAATTAATGGAAGATAAATTTATCGTACATCAAATTAATTTAGAATAAATTTATTATATATATATATATATATCAATTTATATTTTTTTTGAATATTTACTCTAAAGAGAACATGTTTGGTAAAAGCAAAGCAAAACAAAAAATAGTGAGAAAGAGCATCTTTTCAATGGGGCTGTGATCAAACTTTGGGGTCAAAAGATTCTGCTGGTACCTGGCAAACCTGGATCGGACAACGCGTTCTGTTGACAGAAGACTTGGCCAAAAAAACAACTTAACTCTACCATGGTTCATTCGCAACCATCACTTTGCTCTTTTGTTTTTTTTTTTTTTTTTATCTTTTTACTTTTTGTGCCACGTTTGTCTTCGCCGCCCCCCCGGGGGAACGTTTTCTCAGAGAGAGGGAGACCATGTTTTTTGAAACCGTGGAAATTAAGGGCATATTTGATAATACTTCTAATTGTTTATCTTCCTATATTTTTTCTTTCTAAAATAGGAAAAAAAAAACTGAAATTTATTTATGTATATTAGTTTTTTTTTTGGAATAAATTAGTAGCCAAGATAAATTTAGAATAAAAGTAAAAATATTTACTTTTTACTCCCGATAACAAAAAGAGGTATAATGTCATTTTGGAGAAACAAGCTAACTATAATGTAATATTTGTCTTTACACAATTGATACAAGATCTAGGTGATTCCCACATTTAGGCTAGGTCTCTTAACCCAATCAGAGTCGCCATTTTTCAATTTAGAAAAAAAAATTAGAAATTAAATTTTGAGTAGTTCTACTAAATTTTAGTATTAATTACAATTTAGAATTAGTTTGGCATAAAAAAATGTAAAAATATTTTGATGAAAATTGGATTCATAATTAAACAGGCTCTTGGGACTTTACCATATTAATTTTTTATTGCCGTTTTCTTTAGAAACAATGCTAAGTTGCAATAGCTTGACAACTTGGCTGAGAGAAGACGGTCTTCTTCCCTTAAGATGTTATTGGAGACATATTTTAAAATCATCTGTAATTTTGTTCTTAGAAAATTAAATGGCTTTAAATGACTCTTTCGTGTTACAATTTGTATTATGTTCATAGCAGTCGAACAAGCTTGTGCTACATGAATTTTTGATGTCATTTGCTTGAAGATTTGTCTACTATGAGTTATTTTGTCATTGCCCACGCCACCAAGCAATATTTAAGTTCGAAAGGTTTGTGCACTTGTTTATTGTAACTTCTAAAGATTTACTATCAACCTCCTATCGTGGGTTATAAACTACTAGTACTCTTTGCTATCAATTCCAGCTAACTAATTATTACGTTGGATCTTCTAAGTCATTTTAGAATATTTTGATTAGTTGAATCTTTATAAAAATTCAATTTTATGCAAACATGAATTATGAAATCTCTGTTGACATTTTTTTAATTAAATGAAAAAATTAGAAATAATTTTTTTGAATTGTATCAAATGTATTTTTATTTTTTATTTCGATAATAAAAATTTATGTAGTTATTTAACGTGTTATTCTATTAAAAATGAAAAAAAAAAATTTGATAGGAATTGTTTTCGGCTTGTGATAGCGCGAAGCTAGAGAATTCACTAGAGGTGGTATCATTGTCCTACGATTTGATGTGTTCTCAGTTTCCCCTGTCCTCTGTTTTTCTCACTCTCTCCTTTTTTTTCCAAAGGCAACCATAAAGTGAAGACTAAACGTGCTTGGAGAAGCAGAGCAAAACAAAAGGCAAAGTAAGAAACATCTTTCAGGTGGGGCCACGACCGCACTTAAGGGTGGAATGACTGTCAGTACGTGGGGAAGCTAAATTGGACGAGTACGATGGAGGTGGGTCCACATCTCTGAATTCGTACCGTCATCAGGTTGACAAATGACATGGCCAAAAAGGAACTTAACTCACGGTGGTTAACTATTAACCATTAACCATCACTCTATTCTATTGTTTTGTTTTGTTTTTTTCTTTTTTGTGTGCCACGTATGTCTTCCCCCTCTTCCTCTGTGAGATCATGCACTTTTGAAACTCTATAAACTAAATATCAAATGTTGATTTATTAGTTGTCCTCATCAATGGCCAGCCACTTCATTCGTTGCATAAAACTTGAAGATAAAATAAGTGCGAGATAATATTAGATAATAGAAAGTATTTAAATGATAATTAATATTACGAAAATTTTTAAATTAATACATAATAAATTTATCTTAAATTAATATTTTGATCACTAAAACTTCTAAATTAGGATACTCGAGACAAATGGACTTTAAACTAATTTTTTTATTTTAAAAAATTTTAAACTAATATATTTGTGATAAATTTATGCTTTAATTTTGATTAATACTATAAAAATCCACACATTGGTTCACTTGAGACAAAAAAAGTGTAAAACCCCAAATCGGTACATCCGTCAATTGTTATGCGTTATCTAACTCAGTAATTTGACAATAAAATTTAATAGAAACTAATAGAGAATAAATTTATTAAAGATAGTTTGAATTTTTTTGCTATCAAAAAATTAGTTTGAAGTAAATTTATTTTATACGTACGGATTTAAGAATTTTTCATGTTGTTAACCCTTAAAATGATAGGTACTAATAGCTAAACATTCCACTTCATCGGTGCTCCCCGTGCATGTAAATAAGAAAGATGACAAAACCACTAAAAAATCTAAATTATATTCATTATGATACATTTATTCAAAACTTTTATGTGATATAAAAAATTATAAAGTATACCTATTATGACACATTGCTCTAAACTTTCTTTTGTGATATCAAAATCCTAACTTTATATTAATGTGATACCCACTATGATTGCGTTAGATTATTTTCTAACCAAAATAACATCATTTTTTATTTCACTCAAGCTAGGTTGACAATAACGTTTGCCTTCCATCATCCATGTGGGTAGATTTAGAACCTAGATGGGGTCAATGAGTCACATAAGTATAAGTTTAAGATTTTTAATGTCACAAAATTCTTTTATGATAAATGTGTCCAGACAAGCATAATATAGAGATTGTAATACTTTTTTTTCCCCTAGATTGAGTTTTATTCTATTTTATTTTAACGTAATATCTCTAATTAATTTAAGAGAGGTGAGAAAGAATATAGTTTTGTGATAATGCGACTCAATCATTAAACTGCACTCTACCGGCTTTCCTATCATTGAGAGATATGGATGATGTATGTGTGTATGTTTGTATGTATTTAGAGTTTCGGCTTCACAAATAACATAGGATGGCTGAATTTTCTTAACACTCATTTGTTTGTGTTTTTTAAAATGCAAAAAAAATTGTTAAATTTTCTGTTAAAATTTTAAATGTTATTTAAATACAAAAATGGTGAAAAAATACATATAAATTACGTTTGTGAAAATTTTACATGTTTCAGGCCTAAAAATTATAAAAGTGATTTCATATTAAAATTAATTAAATTAAACAGATAAGGTTTTGTTGACGTTTGTGAAAGTGGAGAGCTTAAAATCCACCACAGTGGATCATATAATTGTCCTTCGATTTGATGTGTCGTCTTTTCCCTTTTACTTTTTATCTTACCTGCCTTTTTCCAAAAGCCGACCAGAAAAAGTGTGAGATGATGCGTTGGTGAAGCAAAACCACAGCTTTTCAATCTAGTCGGTCGGTAAATTGGAATCACCGTCCACTTACAAAGGTTACACTCCACCCAGCACAATCACTCAAGCTAGCCAATCATCTTGTTGGCTGACTTCCAGCAGCAGCACAGGAAATGTACAATCTCTCGTACTCAGTGGATAATATCAGCTTATGCTTAATCATAAAATGTTAAATTTGAGTTTTAACAGCGACTACAATAAAACTAATCACTCAATTAGTAGAGAGGAAGGACCATATAAAACTAATCACTCGATTAATTGAAGGGGAAGGACCGTCATGAAAATTATAATTTTTGAAAAAGTTCCAAGAGAGTTTTCGAAAAAGTTTTCTTTTGAGGCATTGCAAAGCCCATCGAAATTCAATGCCCCCACGTTCATTAGCTCCGTTAGCATCACAAAGAAAGGCCACGTCTTGAAACTATCTCGTTTTTTGGAAAGAGTAGTCAAACAAAATGTGTACAGCTAGATTTAAAATTATGCATCACCGAAATAAGTAGTGTAGCCTGTATGACAGCATTGGCTGTCTATCAATACTAATCAGCTTGTTCAGAATATTAATCCAAACTTAGGAACATTAAAGATTAAACCAAATAAGTCTGCCATAGCAACTTGGACCTCCTATTTCTATTCCCAAGCATCAGGAAATGGCATTAGATGAATCATTCTTCTTATATAGAGTCACATTCAAGGCCCACATTAGACGTGGTTGTCTTCCAAATCTTCTTGGTCAATAAAGCAAAAACTTTTTAATCTTAAGATGTGGATATCTTCCAAATCTTCTTGGTCAATAAAGCAAGATTTTTATATAAAGCAAATCTTCTTGCATTACATATCAATGATTCTCCTTATATGATGTCACAGCTGGGGCCCACATTAGATGCAGATGTCTATCTTCTTGATCAATAAAGCAAATTTTTTATATCATTTAGCCGGTTCACTCTATGATTGAAATTAAACAAAAAAAGGAGGAGAGAAAGAAGGAAACACTTTGAGGTTCTTTTGTCAAGATGCATCTGCACCATCAATGATATATCAACGTCAACTCGCCTAACTTTTGTCTGGGTAAATCTTTTACGCATGAGTCACGCTCCTTAAACATCGCCATAACCACATCTGATGCAGATGTCTTACTAATTTGCTGTTCTTTTTGTCAAGATGCATTAATACCATTTACATGCTCGACTTATTGTTATTAGTTTCCGTCACTTTCGTCCCATTTTAATTGTAGTCCTAAATCCTAACAATCCACAAGATATGTAAAAGATTACATACAATTTAATACCAAGGCAAATTGACGTTGATGTATAGACCAAAAACGATTTTTTTGCTTTCCTCTTAAAACATATAACGTTATTCAAATATAAACATTATTATGAAGAAATTATATGTAAATTACATATCAATATTTACATGTTGTGCAAATTTCTTATGTTACACGTAAAAAAAATATGTAAAAATGTGTCCGAGACAAAGATTAAATCAAACGACACAAAGTGCAAACGCATGACAAGCCCTTCCTATTTTGTTGACGTTTATGAAAGCATTACAGCTTGAAATCCACTACAAATGGTGGACCATATGAGTGTCCTTCGATTTGAGGTGCTGTCTTTTCCTTGGATCCTCTTTTCCTTAATTTACCTTTTTTCAAAAGGTGACCAGAAAAAAAATATAAGATAACGTGTTGATTGAGAAAAAACGATAACTTTCCGCTCGCCCACGTCGCTACTATCGCAAAAGGATCATTTAAAAGAATTTGTCCGCGGGCTGAAGGCTACACTACATCTAGCACAATCAACTGAAGCCCAACAACCGTCTCATTCAATATTAGACAGCAGCAACGCTGGAATGCCCCCAATGGCTGCACAATCTCAGGTATTCAATGGACAATATGAGCTTATGCTTGAAGATAAAATGCTTCATTTGAGTTATAACAATAAACATCATAAAATTAGTCACTCAATTAGCAGAAGGGAAATGACCATCATGAAGCACAAAGTTCCTTTCGGCGTAAATAAAGTAGATAGCCCCATTTTAAGCAAAGCTTTAGTAGAGTTCTCAAAAATGTTTTGCACTTTCCAGTGATCTATTTGATACGAGGCTTAAACACGCTGCTCACATTCAAAAGCTTCCACCAAATGCGAGTCAATTTGAATGTGAGCTTCGACCAAAAAAAAAAAAAAAAAAAAAAAATTGAATGTGAGCGGCATACTTCAACAGACCAAATTCTTTGGTCCTTTAATAAATAAACCTGCACACAAGCATGAAGCTAGCTCTCATAACCAATCTCCAGAGGCAATTCCACGCAAGTGATTGTCTCAACCCCCTTTACATTTAAGAAGGCACACATCTTTCCAAGCAACTCTTGCTCCGTTAGCATCGTCAGGCTTGCCTCTCCAAAGAATAGTGATGCGTTTACTTTCCACTAGTTTCAATATTTTCTTTGGCGGCACAAAAATTTGGCTCCCATAAATAATAAAGCTACATGTAATCGATTTAATGAGTTGTAGTTTGCCAACAAAAGTCAAATGCACCTTCCAGTTATCCTTTCGACAAGTGGTTTGCAATCTTTGTCACATAGCTTTGCCAGATATCAAAGGAATTTCAAGTTATTTAAAAGGCAATGCTCCTCTCAAAATGCCACTTATATGTAGCAAACCATCACAATAAGCTCTATCATATGTGACCAGAAACTCTATTTTTGAGGATTAAGCTTCAATCTAGAAACTTGCAATCGCTGCAAAAGATTTTATATTTAAAGATAAGAAACTTTGTCGTCTCGAAGAAAATCATAGGATCAAAATCATAGGATCGTAATAACGTTAAATAAACTAACTTGGGTTGGGTGACAAATCAGGCTCTAGGTAAGGGCTAGGCCCGAAACTATTCTACCCTACAACTTGCCCATAGCTAGTTAAACTACCTTGGCTCAATGCGTGGAGCAACCGCGATATTTAGTTAGGATTGACGATATTAGAATTGGATTTCAATATAGTTTAGTCTCCTTGGATATAAAAAAGAAAAAGAAAAATTATTTGCCAAATAACTTATAAGGACCCTAAGACCAAAATTTTGCATAATTGCAGAAAAAAGTATTAACCAAAATAGACACAAGTTTGTAATTGAGTTCATTTAGCTACTACATTTTGTTTAATTACACTTGCAAGATGCCCGTGCATTGCAGGGGCTTAAAATCATAATTAGTATAGTATTAATGTCATTGGTGATATGAATTTTCGCAATAAAAATAAGATGCAAAAAGTTTTAACAAAATTCATATGAATTAAATTCTCCACTAGACTTAAAGTGGAGTTTTACTCTGGAGTTTCAAATAAAGTGGATCCACCATCATGTGAATTTATCCTCCGATTAAAAGAAACAAGATTCTCAATTGAATCATAATATAATTTCCTACAATGTTTCAAGCATGTAAAATGTTATAAATCGATGTAATAAGAAAGGCGGGTAAGAACACTAGAGTGCCAAAATATTTGTACGGCGTTTACTTGAGTGTAACTTTTTTTTTTCACTAACTTGAGTGCCACAACGGAGCAAAATTAATCACTTGAGTGCCAATTCTGACAAATTATTTAAAGTGGAATTTTTTTTTTTGAATTTTTTGTTTTTATTGTTATTTTGTTTTTTTTTTTCTTTTGGCTTTTTTCTTTAGGGCCGATGAGGGTCATTAGCAACCCTCGTTAGCCGTGAAACCCTTGCCCTCAGTTGCAAAGGCTGTGGGCAAGGCTGTTAGGACCTCATTGGCCGTTGGCGAGGCCACGAGGGGCCCCCATCTCTAGGTGGCCGTGGGTGACGCATCACAGAGTGGGCGAGGGCCTTCGCAGCCTTGCCCTTAGCCAACAAGGTTGCGATGCCCTCACTAGCTCTAGGTGTCGTCGCCTACAGTCGGCGAGGCCGCGACTCCCTTGGTTAGGGCCTTTGTCGCAAGGGCAAGGCGGCCCTGGCCCAGATCTAGCCATGAAGGCCCTAGGCGAGGGCATCACGACCTTGCTGGTCTTGGGTGAGGTGGCGTTGGTTGCGGTTGCCTAGAGTTGGCGAAGGCCCTTGAGAACTCGCCAACGACTAGTGAAGCCCTAACGATCTTGCCCGGGGCCTTTGTGGCAAAGGATGAGGCGGCCCTTGTCTAATTTGCGTGAGGGTTTTGCAGCTGGCGAGGGTCGTCGGTGACCCTCGCCAACCCGAAAAGAGAAAAAGCAAAAAAAAGAAAAAAGAAAAGAAAAGAATATAAAAAAATGTCCACGTCACATCGGCAAAGCCACATCGGATTTTCTAATGAGGCAAATTGGAATTTGTACTCAAGTGATCTATTTTTCAAATTTGTGGCACTCAAGTGAGTGAAAAAAAGTTTTGGCACTCAAGTGAGCGTCGTACGAAAGTTTCGACACTCCTAATGTTCTTACCCTAAGAAAGCATAAAGTATTTCGTTTGACGAAAAATAACTTTTGGGAAAATGTCTTTTGAATTTTCTAGTGTTCCTCTCACGGAAAATGAACTATTTAAGGAAAATGTTTTCTGCTATTAGAAAAAATGCATTCAAAATTAGGAAAAACTTCTTCCACTTTACATTCTTTCATCAAACACATTTTCCTTTTATTTTTATGTTTTTTCTTTTTCTTTTTCTTTTTCTTCCCTTTCCTTTTTCTTCTTCCTTGGCTTGTCGTCGGCCATAGCAGTGGTCAGCGATCGGCCACAAGCCAACTCCAGTCTTGTCCAAGGCCAGATCCGACAAGGGCGAGGCTTGAGGTCACCGAATTTGGCGAGTCGAGAGCTCGCCGACCTTAGTAAAGGTCAAGCTTGCCTAGATCATGTCGGTGAGCTTGCGGCTCACCCAATCTAGGCTCGCCCGACCTCCACCGACGTCGCCGAGCTCGTGACTCACCTGGATCGGCTGAGCCTCGAGCTTGAGCTCGCTGGATCTAGTGATCCACATCTTGGTCGATTGTCGGGTAGCCGGCCATTGTCAAGGCATGTGACGATGGAGGAAGGAGGAGGAAGGAAAAGAAAAAGAGAAAAATTTGATTTACAAAAATTAAAATTTTAAATATTCTATTTTTTTAAAAAATATATAAAAATTAAAACTAAATAACGAACATTGAAAAATACTTTACACTCCATTTTCAGGTTTCAACTGAACGTCGTAAAATATAGTCATTTTCTTTTAAAATGGTTTCTTGGAAAACATTTTCTAGAAAATGTGATATTTTCCGCGAAATGGATGGATCCTAAGAACATAAATTTCCCTCTCTTCATAGATTTCCTTCATTTGTTGGAATGTTCAAGTTTGTGCCATCAGCCTGGTGTGTAAAAGGCGAGCAAACCATTCATGTAAAATCCTCTTGACAGCAAAATGGTTTCTTTTCTCTTCTCCATTTGCTTATGTCTACTCATCGAGAGTTGGATGTGAATTTTTACAAGATTATTTTCCAATTTCATGTATTTCCGTTTCCTTTTTAATGGAAAGTCTCCTTGCATTTTTTGCTAGTCATTTGACATTAATCTTTTTTATTTTGGCAAGAGTTGATGGATATCTCATTATCCATCGCAAAGTATTGACAATGTATCACAAAAAAAAAAAAATTGTTGGATATTTTGCCAAAAAATTCAATATTCAAACTGTATTTTTAAAGAATTTCGCTATTTTCCCCCCAAAGTGCACATATAAAATTCCCTTGATTTATTTTAAGATAAAAAAATTCACACGTTTCTATCTTTTTTTATGAAAATTTTGTTGCCAACGGTTGGTTGTTGATATATGTTGTACCTATCGATATTTCAAGTTAATTATTTTTTCCTATTTTGTAAATTTTAATTTGATTGTATCATGATTTTTCGTCAATATTTGTTTTACTTACTTTATGATATCTTATATGTTATATAAACATTTATGTCACAATAGTGAAATATCGGCAGCCTTGTATTTTGACATCTTTATGAGAAAATTGATATTAAATTAAAAGGAGCATGAGATGTTGATTAGACATTACAATAAAATTATTAGATATATCTTAAATTGTGACACAGACTATACTTTGAACTTGCTGATGCTGTAAAAATATGATTTTGATAGTAATAGTAGTTAAACAAAAGACAATTGAAACTATAAGAATATCACCAAGATGTCTATAGATTATTAAAAATATTTTTAGTTTGTTGACGAACGTTATTAGATACGCTAAATGGTGATTGGTCTTATCTTAATCGCTTTACAAAGTCCATGGAAATAGCCTTATATTTCTTACAATGAGACTAAACACATGCCTATTTATTTGATATTCTTAGGGACAACACCTAAAAGTAAAATAAAATTATGAATTGTTGGTTATCTTGACCAAATCTAGCTAGATTGAGTAGATGCCAATCAAATATTATCTATGTCATCTTTCTTGGTGAGCAGAACCGAGGTACATATATTTCCTTTACAAATTTTTTATAATCATAGGTAATTTTTTGATTGATTTTCTACTGATTTTTTCATTTTTCAATATTTATCTATTATTAACATATTGCTTAATAAAGTATACTTTATTGGGAGTATTTCTTCAACACTTATCAAAATCTACATGTTGACACATAAATTTTGACAATCCAGTTGTTTATTCATTGCATAAAAACTAGGGATTAATTTTACCCCTAAAAAAAAAAAAGAATTATAGCATATAGCTTTAGGAGCATCCATTTTATATCATTCCATTTTCGCATTGGACCGACGGCGAGCATTGATTTTTTTTTTTACGACAGGGGATTTTTCACATATTCAGGCAATATACACCGAAAGATATATTTTTGGTGGAAAGGAAAGTTTCAAGTGGAATATTACAAAAAGATAAAGAGAATATTGCACGTGGGGGCATATATTGAGTAATATATTCTTTGATTCAAAATAAGAAATATTACATAATAAAAGGGAATCGTGCATAATTCAGTAAAGGAAAATGGAAGTTTAATTCTTGTCTTGGAGCTCAATCTTCTCATGAATATAAAAGAAAGACAATGAGACGTCTTGCAGGAGGCCACACAATAGAAACACACGGCCTTGAGAGAGCGTTTTGCAACGTGAGAGAGAGAAGAGGGGTCCTTCGGCCAAGCCTTGGTTGAAACACCACCGCTCGTGCTATCCCTTCGCCAAGGAGCCCGACGACATTGAACACCTAATGCCGCGAGTTCCAACCTCAACGACTAAGCTATTGTCCCGACGTGCCCCCGAGCTTTACCCTCAACGTTAAATTCCAGCAACTCCAGGAGAGGTTCTTTTGCCGAAAGTATTCCTGTTGAATATTATCCAGTCAAAGAAGACAATTTCGCTTGCTGCATGAAGAAGATCCATGCACTGTGACTTGCAAAAATTGTCAGAGCCAACGTGGTCATCCAAAAAAGATTGAAAGGAAAAGGCATGAGATTGGGGAAGAGCTCCAAGCATCCCCTCGGCGGTGTTGTTGCTGGGTGCCACATCATCATTGTGCATCCTCTCACGTTTCTTCTCCGATTGTGCCCAGTTCTTCAACGACGCCTCAAGGAGCCAGCCGAGCGACCTTGAAGATTTGCCATCCAGACGGTACTAGCAGCGATCCCGGGGAATCTCCAATAATTTTAAGCGATTTCCTGCAGATTCCCGGCGAGCCCGGCTTCTCTAGCGACACTTACGAATTTGCGGAAGTGATCTTAAAAAAAACGTCATCTCTCCACCATTGAGGCCACCATCCGTGCATTACCGCAGTGACTGAGAGCAGCCACCGTTCCTAGCCGCGCCGAGCCCCATTGCTGGTCCACTCTACTGATTGAATTTTTGAAAAATTCAAATTTAGGTAGAGATCTATATTAATTTTTTTAGGTAGATTTTCTTTATTATTATTTATTCAGTTATTGTTTTTTTTTTTAATTATTTTCCTTCACATCTTGTTTTTTAGTGAATTTATTCATTGATATATGATTGATATTCCGATATGAAAGTGCCCCTCAAATTAAGGGTTGTTAGTCCGATTTTCGTGCCCGAAATCCGACTCGCAATCCCTTACAAAAATCGACAATTCGATCTCATGCTCGAGATTCGATTCGCGATTTAATTTTAAAATTGGACAACCCGATCTCATGCACAAGATATGGTTCGCCATTTTTCGGATATCAATTTTATCTTATTTGATTTGATGTCGTGGTGTTTGAGTCAGTTTTATTTTCGTAAAAGGAAAAAAAATTCAAAAAAGTTTGAATTAGGATTAGGTTTGTTTTTTATTTATCTTGCATGTTTAAGAAGGGATTTTATTTGGAGTCATGAAAAAGAAAAGGAAAAAGTGCATTCATTTAGGATGTTAGTTTTTTTTTTTATTATCTGAATTGCATGTTTAATTTTAATTTCGAATTAGAAGTAGGGCATTATTTGCACGTCATTGCATATTAGATAAAATTGCATGTTTAATTTTAGGTCTAGACAGATATTTAGATGAATTGCATGATAGGTTAGTTTTTTTAAATGCATGTTTGGAAGGCATTTAGAATAGATAGCATTTTACTTTAGTTTTCACTTTAGTTATACTTTTATTTTCTTTAGTGATTTTAATTATGAATTTTCTTTTAAATAAAAAATAAAAAATCATCATGTGCACGTCATGCAGAATTAGGGTCATGTAGAATGCACGTCATTTAGTTATTATTAGAGTCATTTAATTAAAAAAATCATTTGCCCATCATTAGAATTAGGTCATCTTGGTTAATTTAGATTGCATATTTAATTATTGCATGTTCATTAAGAAATCATTAAATCTTTTCCTCATTCATATAGTTTAAGACATTTTGCCATGCCATATTATTTCATATTAGGTTAGAAGCATTGCATTACATTGCATATTGACTATATTCTCGTTAAAAAGTGAAAGCAAAATTGATTGATTGCTTGTTAATTAGAAATCATATTTAAGATTGCTGATGTGAATTTTGATCTAACACTGCAGATGCTTTCGTTGCTTTGAGGTAAGTTTGTGATTTATTTATTATTTATCTGGGTGTTAAATTGGTGGATTGCGTACCCGCATGATCACCTCACATGTTAGGGAAATAGATTTAAAATCAATTCAAATTGTTTGCCAAACATTTTTTTAAATAAAAGAATGGTACCGAAAGGGCATTAGAGAAATTTAGTGTAACCAAGTTCCCATACCCATAGTCTCTGGTTCGTAGGAGTAAAGTAATTACTTTACTTGGGTTTCTAATTGACCCACCAAAAATAGATTAGTGGCGACTCCTAATTGAAATCATTTGCATGTTAAGAACTTAAACTTAAGTCGCGAATTGATACGGGCTTGGGAGAGCCCGAGTTAAGTCGAGATTTAACAATCCATTAGCCAAACCTTAGGTGGTTTACACCCGAAAAAATTGGTCGCAACACTACATAATAATGAAACTTCTTCGAAAGCTTATTCATAAACTTATTGTAATCCCTAAATTAATGTTTGTGCTCACCAATAATAAAGTAATGGGAATTATCTTTGACAACTATAAAGTGATAAAAATTATCTTCGATGATTCATTTGTAATGGGCCTGAATTTTTTTTAACGTACTTGTTAACATGAAATTTTCAAATATAAATATTAAAATTTAGCTCATTTAAAGTTATTTACAACTATGCCTTTTATCATTAGATTCATTGCTAATTATGCATAGTCTTATTTATTTATGAAACATATGAAATATGAAGATTCGTGTATATAATAAAAATACTTTTTCTTCTGTAAAAGTTATGTAATTATGGCTTTTACATTTGCTAACTATTGTTGTTGTCGTTGTTGTTGTTAGTATTATTCATATATTTGTACAAATGAGGCGTGATTTTTCAAATAATCCTCAAATATCAGCTTATAGTCTTAGATTCAGAGTATGTGCAATTATGCAATATAAGTTTTACCATGGAATAAATTTTTAAGCATTTAATCCTGGTGACGCTATTTCCACCCCAAATGTGATTAAATCAACCTCATTTTCACTAAAAAGACAAAGTTACCCTTAACCATTCAATTACAATTTAATAAGGTAGCCCCAACACTTACTTTTATTATTTATTTAATTTATATTTATAATCTAGTTGTCATAATTAAGCATTTTGCATGTTTTGTTTTTCGTTTATTGTGGGTAGCCCATGTATATTGAAGGCACTATGGTTTATTTTTTTACTTGTGGGATTTACTTCCATAGAAATAAGGTTTGTCAAAAGGAGACATTTTCAAGAAAATATATATATTTTAGATATCTAAATTTTGACGACCCAATCATTTATTTATTGCATAGAAAATTATGGATTAATTCTTAACCCCTAAAAAAAATTAGAACCAAATAGCATTGCATATAATTTTAGAAACATTCATTGTTTAGTTTAATTGTATTGGACCGACGACCGGCGGAAAATGGTTATGAGCTCAATGAAGTCTTCAAGATGAAGAATTGGATTGAGCTCGCGAAAGCATGAAATTCTAGCCCAATGAATATCCCACGTGGCCAAAAATTGCATGTACCGCGCGTGGGATATTTAAAATTGGAAAATTTCCGAAACTTGGAAAGTAATTTGGCCATAAAAGGAAGAAAATATATATTTGTATATTCTTGGTGAAGGCAAGCATAGGAAGGAGATATTGCGCGCTTATCTCTACAAGATTTGGAATTTGGGAAATCTGAGCGTCTATCTTCAGCATAATATTCATCCAATTTGCAAATTGGTATTTGGTTTAAAAATAAAATCAACGGAGAATATTCAACCTGCATGAAGATAGAAAATAATAGACTTTCTAGATCTTCCAAGAGAAAATAAAAGATAACAGCGTGCAGGCGAAGATTTGGCTACAAGAGACACCATCTTGAGCACACTAGCACATGAAATTAAGTAAATATCCTCAAAATCTTTAGACAATTCTCTCGGACATAATGCAAGGAGGAGCAGCAGATTTTGTATCAATAAAAAAAGGAAATTGGGGTTTAATCTTCACATATCCATTGGCATAGGCAGAAAGAAAAGCCACAGGAATAGCAAAGAACTAAAATATAACATGCTGATTTATTCTCCTTCATTGGAAGCCTGGGTCATCCTTACCTAGGGAGCTCTCTTCTTGATCTGACATCCACGGCTATAACAGGGAGATACGAGAGAGAGAGAGAGAGAGAGAGGAACGTGAGTTTTCCTGGCCAAGCCTTGGCCGGGGCCCACGTCGCCGCCCCTGCTGCAGTGCTCTCACCGGCCGCGACGCCTCATCGCGCCGAGCTGCTACCATCTTGAGCTACTGCCGACGCCATGATCTGTCGTGCCCGGGTCTGCCAAGCTTCCGGACGCGCTGCTTGCTGATCCTTGCTGAGCCTCCGTCTTCGCCTGGCCCGAGCTACACGCTGCTGCTCCCTCCCCGCAACTGGACCAGTGATGACGAGCCGTGCCGAGCACCCCCGGCCGCGAGCCCCGCTGTCCCGAGTTTGCTGACTCGACACCGACCTACTGCTGGTCCTCCTGCCACAGCCTGACGCCAACGACCCACCGCTACTCTCCAGTCCACGTCGCCGCGTCCAGCCTTGTCGTGCCTACTAGCTTTACTTTCTTGCAGGTTTCTTCGGGGCCCAGTCTTCCAGTAGCAAGCCAATGCCTCCGCCGTGAGTCCCTTTCAACGGGATTTTGTTGAAAAGGAGAAAATAAAGGTAAAGTGTGTTGGAAGATATGCAATTTGACAGAATATTCATTGATTCTGATCTGATTTGTAAATATCAATTAGGATTAGATTTCTATTCTAGATTGATTCATAGGATAATTAATTTCCTCGTTTATTCATTCATTTGTATTATATTTACAGGAGATGTACATCTTTTTCATTAAGAGAATACAATACAGAAAACCCTTCTCTACATTCTCGTATATCTCTTCTTCTTTTCATCCTCTGACATGGTATCAGAGCGGTAGAGGATTCTGTCTTGCTTCTGCTATCTTCACCTCATCGCTTCTGTAGAATTCTTTTCCAGCTTCTTTTTCATCTTCATCGAGATTGTCAAGCCCTACACAAAATTGACATCTCAGTATCTTTTTCAACATGTCAACAAACGTACCTTCAATTTCTGGTGAACATCCGCAGCATGAAAATCCCGCGCACATCATAGAAAATTGGGATACTATCTCCACTGCCGAAGTCACCAGGTCTCTCGAACCACCTGTTCGAACTCAAGAAACTCATAATCATCCGGCTCGTTAAATTCTGGGCAAACTTCAAAACAGGGCAACCTTACTCGGTTCGGCCCATTTAGGGCCAACCCATAGCAGTCATCCTTACCGGTGGCCATATTTTCGAGATGCAGCCCAACCCGTGGTTGTTTGGGCTTAGCCCGAACACATCATCGCCTGTGGGAAATCAAGGGCCCGACGGCCCACCAACCATAAACGGGGCAAGCATGACCGACGGGTCGAATGGAGCGAATACGGGACAAACCAATGGATCCAACGGTGCGGGTTATGGAGCCGGTTTAAATCCGGGTATGGGAGCGAATCCCTACCGGGTTACTCGCCCGGATTTTTGCCTTTTCCAGATCGATTTTCACGGGACGGCTAGAATCCGGCGACCCCCTGTTTGTTTCCACCGCCGACGGTCCCGAATCGAAGTTAATCGGTATACAACTTACCGGGCACGAAAATTACCAGGTGGTCACAAGGATTCCGGCGCGCACTCGTGACGAAGGATAAAGATGGATTCCTTGATGGAACCATCATTGTACCCACAAATGAGCGTCTGGCACGACACTGGAGGAAATGCAATCAACTTATCCGAACCTGGATCGGTAATTGCATCTCTCCAGAAGTCACGGCCGGACTTCCGCCCACAGAAGACACTCAAAGGATGTGGGAGAACATCAGAGAAATGTACGGCAAACTTGACCGTGCAAATTTTTTTTCACTCATGCAGGAATTAAGCAATCTAAAACAGGGGAACATGACGGTCACGGCTTGTTTTAACAAGCTATCGTCACCGTGGAACGAGGCGGAGGCCGTCGAGGAAAAGCTCGAAGGACCGAGTCCACATTAAAGCAATATCGTGCCATCAAAGATAGGGAAAAACGACACGTTTTTCCGATTCGAATGAAACTTACGGGACTTTTCGATCACGATTCTCGGCAATGGAGCCCGTTCCTTCGATCGGACGAATCTACCAGTTGGTTGTGCAGGAGGAAAGCCAACGTCTCGCGTCACCGGAGCTTGCAAGGAACGGCGACAGCATCGCCCTCGCAGCCCGCGGGGAACGAAGAGACGGAGCAACCCTAACCCTAAATCGAGAGAGAAGAGGCGGATTAGGGTTCGTAGGTTTAGGAGAAATGGCCCGACCCTTTAAAAGGGATGGCATCAACGGCCGAGATTATATCCGCGAATCTGACGGATCAGATCGTTGGCGCGGAACAGACGGTCCAGATCGTGGGCGCGGATCGGACGGCTTGGATCGTGGAAGCGGATTGGACGGCTCAGATCGTGGACGCGGATCGGACGGTCTCCTTCCTTTTGAGCACACGGATGGATTCAACGGTGGTTATGAACTCGTGCCCAAAGGAGTGGATGGCCAGATTTTTGCCACATCGTCGAACAAATTTCGACCTAATTTTAAGGGCAAGGGTAAAGTGTTTTGCGATTATTGCAAACGTTCTAACCATTTGATTGACAGCTGTTGGAAACTACATGGAAAACCAGGAGAAAATGAGAAAAAAAAATATCTACTGCATATCAAGTGTCCGGACCTACCGGTCAAAGTGTCGACCAACCCATATCTTATGGTCAATATCAACAATTGATGCATGCTCTACAGAAAATGGAAACCTCCAACAAAGGAGGAAGTTTCTCAGGTATTTCACATTGCCTCATTAATTCAATTTCAAGGAAGGCATGGATTATTAACTCAGGTGCAAGTGATCACATTATTTGTGATAAAGGATTTTTACAAGTATAAATGAGGAATTAACTCTTCTGTTACGGTACAATTGCCCAACGGAAATATCACACATGTAAATGTGACAGAAAAGTGCAGCTTAGTCCTCAAATTACACTTGAGAATGTTCTTTATGTCCCGAATTCAAATTTAACCTCATTTTCGTATCAAGAGTATGCAAGGAAAATTCATGCCGGGTGTTCTTTGATATTGACACATGCTTCTTTCAGGCCCTTTCGGCGCGGTGATGGGCTTGGGTAGCCTTTCCGAAGGCCTCTATTTCTGGACACATTTTCCAAGTAATTTCAGTTTTTCTAGCACATCTTTCAATAAGACATCATTGTGTAATTCGACTACCAATGAAAATAATTTCATTATGCATTTAAGGATGGGACATAGCAATTTCTTTCCTTATGCACAATGTCCCATATGCCCTCTTGCCAAATAGTCACGTAATCCATTTCCCTTAGGGCAGACTCGTGAAAATGAAATTCTATCTTTAATTCATGTGGATATCTGGGGGCCTTACCACATAACAAATCATGATGGCTATCGTTATTTTCTCACTATAGTAGATGATTGTTCCCGTGCGACATGGATTTTTTTAATGCAGTCCAAAGGTCAAGCATATTCTCATTTAAGGGCGTTTATTGCTCTTTCAAAAAATCAATTCGGAAAGTCTATTCAGAGAATCCGAACTGATAACGGAAGGGAATTTTTCAGCCACGAATGCATTTCATTATTCTCTTCTCATGGAATTCAACATGAAAGTTCTTGTATATACACCCCCACAACAAAATGGGGTAGTTGAGCGCAAACATAGACATCTTCTAGAAGTTGCTAGAGCCCTTAAATTTCAAGCAACCATTCCAGATGAGTATTGGGGAGAATGTGTTCTTACAGCAGCTTATCTTATTAATCGAATGCCCACTCGGGTACTAGATGGGAAAACACCTTTTGAGGTATTATTTGGCAAAGCTCCGGAGTAGACACATCTCAAAGTCTTCAGTTGTCTATGTTATGCAGCTGTAATGGGCCCCCGAGACAAATTGGATCCTCGTGCACGTCGATGCGTCTTTATGGGATATCCTAATCTACAGAAGGGATATAGAGTTCTGGAGCTATCAACAAAGGAATTCTTCGTAAGTAGAGATGTTTTATTCCATGAAAATATCTTCCCTTTCAAAACATCCTCACATGAAGAATCGACTATGGTCAACATTCCTTATCGGCCTGAGACAGATGATACAACATATCAGGTTCCTGCTTATGTACCCTTAGCAATACCTACTCATGATCATCATGTGTCAACAAATCCTCCAGCAGCAGGACCTATTTCTAATGCAGATCAAATTCTGATGAATGCCTCGGGAGCAGATTCTTCCACTAGTGAGATATTAGAAGAAATTCTTCCTACATCAGCAGCAGAGACAACATCTCCATCTCCAAACATCGATCCTCCACGACGATCTGGTTGAGCTACACGACCTCCTACATGGACCAAAGATTATGTATGTGCTGCTCTTGATTCACCAGGTATTAAATATCCAGTTTCATCCTATGTTTCTTTTCAAAGTTTATCATCAGAACATAGGTGCTGTATTACTAAATTATCGGAGGATAAGGAACCTGCCACTTATAATGAGGCATCTGCTGATCCTAGATGGCAGAAGGCAATGGAAGCAGAATTACATGCATTGACTGACAATAAGACCTGGGATCTCGTCACATTACCACCCAATTACAAACCAATTGGCTGTAAATGGGTGTATAAGATCAAATATCGAGCTGATGGCTCCGTGGAACGATTTAAAGCACGTTTGGTTGCTAAAGGCTTCACTCAACGGGAAGGATTCGATTATCACGAAACATTCTCACCTGTTGCCAAGGACGTCACAGTACATTCTTTCTTAACGATTGCTTGGCTGTTCGTGACTGGTCCCTACACCAGATGGACGTTCATAATGCCTTTCTTAACGGAGATTTAGATGAAGAAATATATATGGATGTTCCTCAGGGATTACGGAGACAGGGGGAGAAGAAAGTATGTCGCCTCCGAAATCCCTTTATGGGTTAAAACAAGCATCCAGACAATGGTATGCTAAATTTACAAGTGCTCTCACAAAGGCAGGCTTCCAACAGTCCCGACATGATTATGCCTTGTTCACACGGACTAAAGGTATGTCATCTATTTATTTGATGATATATGTTGATGACATTCTTATTACCGGGAATGATGGAGCTGCCATAAAAGATTTTAAGAAGTATCTGCATGCAATTTTCCACATTAAAGATTTAGGAGCACCTAAGTACTTTCTTGGGATTGAAATTGCTCGTTTTGAACAAGGGATTTCGCTTAGTCAGCGAAAATTCGTGTTGGAGATTATTTCAGAAACAGGTTTGTCAGGTTGCAAGCCAGCCATGATTCCCATTGAACAGAACACAAAATTGACCACCACAGATTATGATAAGGGAATTTTTCAAGAAGATGATCTTATTTTGGAAGATCCCTCCAGTTATCAAAGACTTGTTGGGAAACTCATATACCTGACAATGACAAGACCTGACATTACTTATGCAGTGCAAACTCTTAGTCAATTCATGCACAGTCCGAAGCAATCATATCTGAATGCTGCATTTAAAGTTGTGAAGTATTTGAAGAAATGCCCAGATCTTGGGATACTCTTATCCATAAGATGCAACATGGAAATGACAGCATATTGTGATGCAGATTATGCAACTTGTCCAATGAGTCGAAGATCTGTAACTGGATTTTGCATCAAGTTGGGAGATTCTTTACTATCTTGGAAGACTAAAAAACAGCCCACTGTTTCTCTGTCTTCAGCTGAAGCAGAGTATCGAGCCATGGCCAAAACCACTTGTCAGATAGTATGGATTCGGGGTCTTCTTAAAGATTTTGGAATACAGATAAAAGGGGCAACCAAGCTATTCTGTGACAATGATGCGGCTTTGAAACTTGCAGCAAACCCTATAGTGCATGAAAGAACCAAGCACATAGAGGTAGACTGCCACTTTACTCGAGACAAGATCTTAGAGGGAGTCATCGAAGCAAGAGGGATTGGGACAATGAACAGCCTGCAGACATATTCACCAAACCTCTATGCCAAAGACAACACACATATCTTCTTCGCAAGCTGGGTGTCTTAGACATATACAAGCCACCAGCTTGAGGGGGAGTGTTGGAAGATATGCAATTTGACAGAATATTCATTGATTCTGATCTGATTTGTAAATATCAATTAGGATTAGATTTCTATTCTAGATTGATTTATAGGATAATTAATTTCCTCGTTTTTTCATTCCTTTGTATTATATTTACAGGAGATGTACATCTTTTTCATTAAGAGAATACAATACAGAAAACCCTTCTCTACATTCTCGTATATCTCTTCTTCTTTTCATCCTCTGACAAAGTGGCGGTCAAAGTGGAGAAAAGAAGAATTGAAACAGAGGATTTATTCCATTACTTGCAAACAAGATCAACGCCTCCACTTTCCAAAATACACGGTAGAGAGGAGACAAGGAAAAGGAGAAATTCTGGAAATTCGCTCCTTGGGTGCTCGTTGTTCATGTTTTCCCAAGAGTCACCACCGAGCCATATTACCGTAAGCCCGCCCTTGCCAAGACCGCCGCCACCCCCGCCGTGCACTATCACCACCGTCCATGTTTGAGGCAGGACGCCTGTCTTCCAAGTAAACCTGTTTATCATTTTAAGCCATTAAGTGATTGAGCAAGAAAGGTCAACTTTGTTTTATCGATGTTCAAAAACAGCGAGATGTCCGACTGAGATGTCGAAGTCTTTACTTCGATAATGTTCTGCATATGTTGGAGAGTAAGGACTGATATGAAAACCTACATTTGTTTAGGAAGCAAAACTGTGGGAGTGCTTTATGAGTGTTAAAAGTCAGAAAAGTTTTGCATAGTAAAATTTGTGAACCGTGACCAAAATACAGTAATATTTGTGAAATGTGACCAAAAGACAGTACTTTTTATATGTTATTTACTTAGGGTAGCGTTTCTTGAATCCTTTATGAAAATAAGCATCTCCGATTTGATATTCAGACAGAGCACAAAAGGGAACTGGTATGGCAATTATTATAGTACCTTTTCCTTGCTGCTCAGTGTCACGGCCCACACGGATTGAGTAACCACAATTGGCAACTCCCTCCATAACGGAATTCAAGTAATTCAGGCATCACAACAAAACTTGACTTCAATTTGATGGGCAATCTTCGAATTTGACTAGCAGTTGGTATGATTCTTCTGCGCATAACCCAAGAAAATGTGTCGATGTTGGCTGTTTCATGCTTTCCCATCAACCCTCTCTCATTTCCTTCTCCATAGGCGCTAGTGTACTCCTTATGGTGAAGTGAGATTCAGAATTGCCTTTTTTATCATTTCAAAGCCTCCCTCTCTCTCATGCTTTTTGTCCCGCAGAAAAGATGGTTAACACTCTTAAAGTCCTTCAATGAACAAAAATACTGAATAAAGTCCATGTTATTTCTATGGTGTGAACCTGTAGTTAGTGTGGATCCTGCAACATTCCAGTCACCCTGAGAAGGAAGAGAATGTTTTTATCAACGTGGGGGTAAATGGCGACAGTGAAGTCAACTACCTCTATGGGCTTCAGATCTAACATAAGGACACACTAGCTTGCTCAGTTATTCTCTATCATATAAGCAACATAAACAATAAAGAATTTGAATACCGTAGAACATGTCTGTATACACTTATTATGTTTGCTGTTAACGGAAATCCATTATTTTCTTGAGCAAGTAATTGAAATCTCACGTCAAGAAGGTATCTTGAACACCATATATGATCTCCTGCTTTGATTCCGATGCTTGGTCCTGCTTGGTATTCTCACTGCACGGTACACGCCAGTGTTGATCAATGGAATTCAGATACATCTCACCAAATGCCAACGCACATGGACCTCAGTCAAATAACACCAATCGTAGGCTCCTTTCTGTTGATCATCACCAACTATCAAGGATTAACATCATCCCTCGTCGTTCATCTCATGCAGAATCAAAGTATGTTCCAGTGAGTACAAAGAATCAAGAAATATAAAAGGAAACAAATCTACTGAAAAAGGATGGTGGAACTGGATGTACGAACGACAACTTGATCGATTAATTCTACTCAAACAACAAAAACCATATGAATCTGCAAATCCATCCGAGCATGACTGATTAGCAAGGCTTCAACAACTTGACTGCAAATCAGATTATCCTAATACAACTCTCTGTTACGGGATTAAACTGAGGCTTCCAACAATTAATTTCACAATGAAGAGCTACTGGACTTATTCTAAAAAAATGAGATATCAAACTCAATCCAGTTTTATTTGGTAAAGAAACATGAGTTGGGAATTTCATCAAACAGGTTGCGTGCACTACGAACAAGGAACCTAGACACGTTGTCGATGCAATCTTTAATCCAGAACGACTCCCTCAACAACAACATCATCACAAATCATGAGGAAACAACTCGCATTCTCGTTTGTTTACGCAAAAGCAACGTTAACACAACTCTGCCTTGTCTTTCGCCCAAAACAGGACAGAAGGGAGAGGAGAGAGGAGACATTACCTGGTCGGAGACGGAGCTACGATCGGCGGTGATACCAGAAGGAGGACGTCCGACGAGCAACGGACGCCAAGAATCGGAGCTTGCGAAGGAGGATTGAACCCAAACCGAGCTGCTTCGAAGGTGATGAACTGAGAACAGAGGCGGACAGAGCTAGAGTGAACTCCTAAACGCCCAAAAACCTTCCGAGTCCGTTCCATCAATGCCCTCCGTTCGAGCTCTCTCTCGGCACGTACGTTCGTTGATGGCCGGGGACGGAAGGCCGGTGGCGGTTACCGGCGGATATACGGGTGCCCAACAGACGATTCTGTTACAAGCTTGTCCAAAATCAGCCTTCTAGAAATTTATCAAGAAACTCCCTCGAACTGAGCTGCTTCGTTCGACTCTCTCACCGCGCATTTGTCCTTACTCCCGTCGTTCTTCTTTAAACGAGAGGGAGAAGGAAAGAGAGAGAGAGAGAGAGATGCGCTGAGCACAAATAGAAAGAAATGGGTTAGGACAAATTTGTGACAGCTAAGTTGCGCTAATGGGCTAACACAATGGCCTTGTGGATCAGGTTGGGCTACATGAATTGGACCGACCTTTTCTTTTTTTATTTGCTTTGGTAAAGCCTTCAAATTGAAGCAATAGATAATTCCTAGACGCTCGAGATTGCTTACCTATAGAAGCCATTGTGGGAGAGATGTTAGTTTGGGAAGATGAAAGATTTCCACAAACCAAAGACTCTTAAGTCCTTGAAATCCAAGATGTTGCTACTTTCACCTTTGGATAAATCAACCTCCTCACAATCCCAAAAAGAGAGATCCATGAGGTTCAAAAGATGTCGCATACCAAGTGAGAGGGAAGTTAACCAAAGACATTCATTGATGCTAAAAATTTCAAGTGAAGTGAGACTTTTCAAACACTCCTTTGGCAAATATTCTAGAAACTTCATGTTTGAGATAACCAGACTTCTAAACTTATTAAGGCCAAATGTCTGATTTATCCACACCGTGTAGTTGCCTGCATCTCTAATATCCAATTGTCCAAAGCTTTCGCCCCGATCCAATCAAGTATGATCGCTCGTACTATCGATGAAGCAAAAATCTATTGATATACAATTTGAAAGCATATACTAATGATACTATTGGAACGAAAGGCACCACATACTATGAGAGGGAAAACTGGAGAATTTATGGTCATTAAAATAGTCTTCGCTCGTGAATGGTGTGGGACATGAGCAATCTTGTATAATCCTCTGTAGCATCATTTTTGCACCTCTCTTCCAAATTTGGGCAAGCTGCAAATTTTTGGTGACTAAATTAGCAACGAGAAGCTTCCACCATAACATAGCGGCTCTTCCTGGCAATGCTGACGATTACAGCTGCTGCCATTTTTGTTCTCCCTATGTTTATCTTTCTCTGTCTCTCCGTGCATCGCCAAAAAGATATAGTCCAGTCATTTCAAAGCTAGATGAAGACTAATACAAGATGAAAGCCTAAATCAACAATTCAATTCAATCAATGTCTTTATCTTCTAAGAGAAGACTTCAACTATTAAACGAGCTCACAGTGACATATATATATATATATAATGGCTCCTATTTGTAATAACACATTTTTTTTTTAACCTTTTAAAGTTGCTTTCATAATCCAACCTCTCTTTTTCTCTCTAGCCTCTTCTCAAGCACAGAAGTGGACTCAATTTGCAATGCTGATATATCATGTGGGCTCGTGATCTTCGAATAGGCTATCCGAGGGAATTTAGAGGCACATTTGCTAAATTAAATCAGTCAAATCTGAGAAAAAAAAATCGTAATTATACCCCCAGGAGAAGAATATCGATAGATTTCAGACTGCTAAAAAATATGGACAAGATTTTACTGGAAGGGCAAAAAAATTCTCATCGTTAAATTTTCCGTTCGCGCAAGTCTTCATGTTTGCCACCTGACAGGTTTATAGGTCGATCGTGGACCATGTGGCAAGTCTTCATATTTGTGAGGTGTGCGAACTTAAATGCAACGTGACGAGCATGTCCACCAACCAAAAAAATAAAAAATACAAGCAGGCAACCAACATTCTGTTTTTTGAATTTTGATGTACTTTCGAATCTCTACAGAAGGAGTCGCTTACACTTTAAGGTTCTCTCTCTGTTATATCCTGCCAGACAACTCGGCGATTCGTCGCTCGATGCCCGTTGCAGCGTCGACCCTGCGTCGTCTCGCGGCAGTAACATACCAAATCGTTACAGGATGCCACGAGCAATTTGACGGATACGAGTCAGTCTTTTCATTGTATTGCCTTACCGGATCATCACTGAGCCATTGCCGCAAAAGAGATTCACCGTTTCGTCGGTCCATAAGGTTGTGTTTTAAAAATTGGTTGGCGAGTGATGTGTTTGTGTGCAATGCGGTGGTGTCAAAAGTGTGGATGATGCTATTGTGTGAGAAGATGCGCAGGAAGTGTTCGATGAAATGTCCACTAGAGGGATCTGTA
Source organism: Eucalyptus sp. ANBG9806169 (assembly GCA_014182395.1). Lineage (NCBI taxonomy): Eukaryota > Viridiplantae > Streptophyta > Magnoliopsida > Myrtales > Myrtaceae > Eucalyptus > Eucalyptus sp. ANBG9806169. The sequence continues at coordinate 17,425,643 of CM024574.1, read as the reverse complement.
ATGTTGCTGTGCTGAATTCGATTAGGCTCTGGCAGGGATCGTAGGAATGTGCTTCTCTCGTTTAAAGAATTTCATCTCCAAGGAATTAGCTAAGTCAAGCATCTCTCAGTTCAATTGCTTGCTATTACACTTTCGGGGCTCATTTTTCATGTATTCCAGTTTCTATCCATTTTTTTTACGTTTCTCGTCCAGATTAAGTTTGTCGCAGATCTCTTCAATTGCTGGGCTGGAATCTGGCCAGTCGTGTCGGTGATGGTTGGTGCCGTATGTTCAGGTACGATTTTTCTCAAGTTCTAAATTCAGATCTAAGCGTTAGTGTCATGCTAAACCCAAACGTTATGTGTGCTTTATGCCTTATTGGTTCAGTGTGCTTTATGCCTTGACATGCTTCCCGAGAAATTGGAAGTTCATTTTTTGAACAGATATGTTGGTATTGCCAAATTGCCGTTTCTATGTTTGTACTGCACTTTCAATGTCAATGGGGCAAGTCTTCGCCTCGCATATGAAAAGAACTTGCCAAGTTGCACGAACAAATTTGTGCAGAAGGATTGCGATCTGTTTAGACTTCCCAAATTAATAAGACATTTGAAGAGATGAAACTAACTCGTGGATCTCATGTTTGCTAAAATCGGGAGTGAAACTGCCTTTTATTCAAAAGAAAGTCAGAAGTGCCAAATTGAATGAGGTCAGCATATGACACTGAAAATTTGGATGAATTACATTGAGATGTCGAAGTAACTGAAAAGACAAATTCAGGAAGATGTCTATGACACTAGAGGGGCTTACGGTGAGCTCAAATGGCCAAAATGCCGAAACTACTTGCAAATGCAGGATGTAACCAATGTAAAAGAGACCAGGTGAGCTTGGACACCTAACTTCTGTCCCTCTAGGAAGCTCTATTTACATGAGGATCTTCATTCAATAACCTAAATCTCAAGGAAACAAGGGTTCGTATTATCTCAGCTCGGAGGTCTCCACTGATTTAATTAATGCTTTTAGCCTTTCTTAACCAGCAGCTCAAATTTTCGACCTTCAATGCTAGCTTCTGAGCAGCAAGAGCTTGAGCCTCAATGGGGTCCCAAAAAGTTGTAGTTTCAGCAAGTAACGAGGTCACAACGTATGGGTCCATGTTTGAGGCAAGACGCTTGTCTTCCAAGTAACCTGTATATCATTTTAAGCTGTTAACTAACTGAGCAAGGAAGGTGAACTTCGTATGTTTTATTGATTTTAAGAAATAGTGAAGCATTCGAAAAAGTTTTTTGAGGCACTAAAAGTACTGAAATGTCCAAGTCTCAACCTCTGTTTAGGAAGCAAAACGGTAGCCATGCTTTATTATTGCAAAAAGCAAAAATTCATTGCGTAGCAGTAATCATAGAATGATAGAATCAATTCAGACCAAAAAGGAGAAAGCATACTTGTATATATTCTTTCCTTATGGTAGTGTTTCTAGAATAATCTATTAAAGTTGGTTGATATTCAAACAGAGCACAAAAGGGAACTGGTATGGTCATCGATATAGTACCTTTTCCTTGCTTCTAAGTGTCATGGACGACATAGATGTAGCAACCACAATTGGCAACTCCCTGCGTAACAATTCAAGTAATCCGGGCATCACAACAAAATTTGAGTTCATTAAAAGGGCAATCTTTGAATTTGACTAGCATTGGTACGCTTCTTTTGAGCATTACCCAAGAAAATGTGTCGATGTTAGGTCGATGTCAGCTATTTTAGGCTTTCTTGTCAACCTTCTCCCATTTCCTTCTCCACAGGCGCTAATGTGCTCCTCGTGGCAAAGTGAGATTCAGAATTGTCTTCTTTATCACTTCAGAGCCTCCCTCTTCTCTCATGCTTTTTGCATTGCAAAAAAGTCTGGGAACACTCTTAAGTCTTCCATTGAGCAAAAATACTAAACCAAGTCCATGGTGTGAACCCATAGTTAGTGTGGCATCCTGACCATTCCAGTCATCCTGAGAAGGAAGAGAATGCCTTTTTAATCAACTTTGGGGTAATATATTGCGTAAATGGTGACAGTGAAGTCAGCTACCTCTATCGGCTTTAAATCTAACCTGAGGACAACACCAACTTGCTCAATAATTCTCTATTTTATGAGCAACAAAAACAATCAAGACTTGAATACTGTAGAATATGTCTATGTGCACTTCTTATCTTTGTTGTTAATGGCAATCGATTATTTTCTTAAGGAAGTAATTGAAATTTCACCTCAAGAAGGCATGTCGAACACCATGTGCGATCTCCCGCTTCAATTCCCACTCTTGGTCCTACTTAGTATTCTTACTGCTCCCTAGAAGTCAGTGTTGATGGCAACAGTTCTGTGCTTTTTTTTTTCCTTTTCAAAACAGGCAAGATGGAGGTCAAATATTACCTGGCCTGGCATCACCTCTCCATTGGTGCCACTAATGTCGATACTGGCATATAAGCAAGCCTTGGAGTGAGCATCGAATATGTCTCGGCCAAATAACTTATCAGCCCCAACACCACGGCATCTAAATGAACATAAAACCTTGTATCACAATACAAACTTTCTCATCAACTTAGCCTATAATCCAGCAATACATAGGGAAATTCACTGCAAAAACAATTTTTTCCATAGGGGCCTTGGATATCCTCCATCAGTCTAATCCAATGGCCATTGAACATTTGTGTGCAGTATGGTGTTTCTTGCTCAATCCCATAACTAATGTGAACATTTAGCCAAAAGTCATGAACTTGTCCATTTCAAAACTTTCTAATTCATGATAGAAAACTCATGTTATTGGATCTCCTACCATGGAACTTCATTTCTAACCATTGGGTTACAGAAAATTTCAGCAACCTTGGCATATTTGTTCGTTGGGATTGGCTCGCTAGCTGGTGTATACGAATCACAAATAACCTACACATGAACAATAATTTTCCGTAAACTAATTGAAATGTCCTTTCTCGTTTGGTCAACCTATTCAAATGATCAGATGGATGAATATTTTTTGACGATATAATTCTTGTTTTGTGGATGATTACCAAGATATTGTTGTCACCTCCGAAAGGATACTTGAAAAGGGCTATTAAAAAGTCCAGAACACGATGGAATGATATGAAGGTAAATATGGTAAGATGGTTTTAGGTTTATGTCATCTTACTTGGTCACTTCACCATCATCCCCTGGAGCTTGGCTAGAACTTGATCAATCGTAGTTCCACTTGGGAAGTGGAGAGGGGTGCTCAATAGGTCTAGGGATCGTGTGATTATTCAGGAATCAATAGATCAGTAGCATATAGCACATAAAGAGTAAAAGGCTACATATTTTATCGTCACCATTCATACTCTTGATTTGCTTGGAGATCTATGTCAAAACCTCCAATATTGTCTCGTAGTTAGACTAACATCAAAATGCGAAATAAGATTTGCTAATGTAGAAATTCAAGGGGAAAAAAGAGAGAAAGGTGTCACTTGTTGAATGTGCATAAAACATATTATTACTTGTTCTGATGGTCCATTGAAGAAAGATGCAAACTTATTATTTTAATACAGAATAGTTCAAGTATTTTTCACCTTTTTGTGCACCGCATTTAAAGGTTTCAGGCATTAAAACATACCAATTATAATATGCAATTATCATACCGGTGTATGGCATGATATCCAAGTTGAGAAGACTCGAGCTCATAGTAGTATTGTTCTCGGACTTTAAAGCATACACCCTGAACTTAGAAAAGCTCTTGATGTTTCCACTCTTCTTCTATTTAGCAAGAGAGAAATCCATGGGTTTCATGTCATGGGACTAGCGGTCAGGGAGTCATCAGTGCCAAAATCTATGCCATTTTTGCTTGGTCTAAAAAATAAAGCTGCGTGAGTAATAGACATATCTCTCGAAACAAAAAACCTCAAACTTAATCTCATGGAGGATACTTCAAATGACGGGCTCTATTGGTATGACTTGACCCTAGAGTATGCATGCGAGTTTAGTTTTGAAAGATAAAAGAATGGATTGGATACTTCGAATCAAGTGCCAGCACCGAAAAGTAGAAAACCTCTTTTCGAAGACTGGTATCAAGTAGGAAAAAACTTACATTTTTGAAGCATAAATAGTAGGTCTTATTGATTTCTCTAAGGACGCCACCGCAGCCTCCTTGAAAGATAAACTAAAAACAGCCGCATAACCATGCTTGTCCTTTTAAAACCATTTCAAGGTTATTCTCAGGCCTCATTCCCAAGAGAGCCTGTGAACAAGCAAAAAACTAAGGGCAGTTACGTTGTTGAAGGAAGCAGACTGCAGAGTGCAACAGTTTAAAAAATTATGAAATTCCACCTTTCTTAGGATCAATCAGCAAATGTGTTACTCTGATATTTCATTAGATCTAACGGTCGATCAACCGATGAATCTTGACAATGCACCAAATCTTTCCTCTGCAATCAAGAGGCAATGATAATGAAGTACTTTCGTTTTTCACAAACTTGAAAAACTGCAAATTACTCTTGTAAACTGCTTTGGCAAAAATATCCATCAGATATCGCCAAGGCAGAGCAAGATACTGAACATAGCAATAATCAGTATGACCAATTGAAGTCATAGAACAAGAAAAATCTGAGACAAGAGCATAAACAAGAGAAATCGCTACATGAGGTCCACAACGTGGACGTAAAATTGGTGATGGTTGATTTAGTCACCAAAAGAAACGACAACAAATAGTACTGCTTCATTCATTCATTCTGCCTTCCACCAAATGCAATTCTTTTGCAGACACTGTTGTCAAAAAGAGATGAAGAACATGTCAATTGTCAACCAAACAAAATGTGCAAGACAACCTTATAGTTATCAAAATGGAGAACTCATAGATTAGACTCCCAGTCCAATTGTCATAAGACCACTTTTAATGTCAAACGTTTACTCAATTGCTTAAGATGATGCTCAAAATTGGCAAAGGATTTACCTGAGAACTTCTGCAGAATGGCTGAACAGCAAACCAAGTATTGGAACAGCATATCCTAGATTTGCTGGGCAGATCTATGCTAGAACCTCCGATTCCATGAGAACGCATAGAGATAATAAATTTTCAGGGAAGCAAACCAGCAGCCATTCTCCAGAGAAGCATTTCATCAGTTCATCTATGAAGAGAGTTATCCAGAAGCATCGGATTGTGCAGGCATTTCGCTCCTTGTGAAATCAAATAAGCAGATTGCACATTATATCTATAGCATGAGTCATGAGCCAGATTTAATGAGCTTGCAGTTGGAAGACGAGTATGAATTTTCATCATTTTTCTTGCACATTTGGGAATAAAGCGATGTTTCCACAACCCCGCCAATATATTCTAACCTGTCCAAACCTTTCACCGATCTGTCCACTTACCTTGGTGGAGAATTTCTAGTCACAATCATCGAGCTCATGAGTTAAGTTTGGGCTATGAGCAATCTTGTACCAGTCCTCGCCTGCATCTCTTTTGCACCTCTCCTCCAATTCTGGGCAACGGAAGATTCTTAGGTGAGTTAGGGATGTAAGCTTTCGCATTCCTTCAGGTAATGATGTCAACGAGGGCAATCGAAGATTTCAAGCTGTTGAAGTGATTGAAGGGCCTCGATCTGCTCTGATATAGCCTTCATATTTATGCATTCGGAAATTTTGAGATGCTCAAGATTGCCGAGCTGTAGAAGTCACTGTGGAACAGATGCTAATATGGGAAGGTTAAAGATTGCCACAAACTGGAGACTCTGAAGTCCATGGAAATCCAATAAGTTGCCACTTTCATCTTTGGATAAATCAAGCTTTTCACAATCCCCAATAGAGAGATGCCTGAGGCTCGATAGATGTTGCATACCGAGTGAGAGGGAAGTTAACCAAGGACATCCACTAATGTGAAGAGACTCAAGTGAGGTGAGACTTTTCAAACACTTCTCAGGCAAACATTCAAGAAACTCCGTACTCCAGATGCCTAGCCTCTTCAACTTGTTAAGGCCGAGCATATGATTTATCAATGCTAGGTTTGACTCAGTTAGAACTAAATCCTCAAGATGTGGAGTTCGTGGTAGGGCTTTCAATTTTTCACAGTATTCAATACATAATGTCAATAGACTAGGAAATGATGCTGTTAAAGTGAATGAATCATCTGACTTGATATATTCCAATTCAGTCAGATCATTAATCTTTAAAGTCTTGAGGTGACGTAGTTGGCCCAGTGGAGGGAGATGTTTACATCTTCTGCAATGCTCCAAGCATAACTCGACTAAATTTGGCAAGGAAAACATAAGGTTATCCATCATCCACCTTGGAAAGATCTCACCTGTATAATTCGTGATCTTCAACTTCTGCAAATTTGAGTGCGGCTGCAATCCATCTAAAAGAGCTTCATCTCTATCCCCAATCATTACATCATCAGTACAGAGATAACTCCAATGAAGCTCTAAAGATTCTAAAGAATGCTTACCTATCAGGTTTGCAGCCCTGGATTCTTCTACTACATTTATTGTGCTTCGCAAATTTTCAATGCAAAGGCTTCCCCGAATATTATTAAGCCCATTTAGCTCCCCAAGTCCGCAATAATTCTTAGTAAGAGCTTTTTCTTGGGGCAAAATGAAGCGTGTTAGCCTATGTAGAGAGCTCAATTGCCCTAGTCCTCGTGGCACATAACTAAGTTCCCAACAATCACCTATGTCTAGATTTCGAAGGCTGACTAACTTCTTTATGCCCCTTGGCAATTCTTCAAGGTAATGACAACCGTAGAGATTAAGTGTTTGCAAATTCTGCAATCTCGTAATGGAGTTAGGAAGCCTTTTGAGTGCCCCGTTTCCAGACAGATCGAGATAAGTGAGATACTTCAACTTACATATGGAAGTTGGCACCTTCTTGACATATGTATCATGCAAATCCAAGATGTGCAACCTTTTGAAACTTTGCATAAGTTGGCATAGATCTCCTTCACTTCTTTGTTGAGGCATAGCAAAAAGAAATGTTCTTAGGGATCTTACTTTCAAGCGTGAGATTGGAAGGTCACCCACAGATATATGATGAGTTCTTTCATGTATAGATTTTGTGTCATCCCATGCCACCCAACACTCATTCCCTGCAACCAAGCAGGCTAGATCATGCATCAAATCATGCATCTTACAAGTCTCCTCATTCGTGTATGGATCTTTTTTAAAATCTTGGAAGAAGTTACTCCAAAGTAGATCCATGAAATATCCATGAGCAATGTCTTCTAAATGCTGACTTCTATTTGGTGGCTGGATAAATCCTTCTGCCATCCAAAGATTAACCAAAGTCTGCTTCCTTATCTTATAACTTTTGGGAAACAGTGAACAAAATGCAAAACATTGTTTCAAATGTGAAGGGAGATGGTCATAACTTAGCCTAAGAACATATTTTATGTGCTCTTCCTTTTGAGACACATCTAGGAGCTCATAATCTTTGAAATGTAACCATTCGAATTTAGTTTTCTTAAAAAATAGTAAACTCCCAACAGTTCGAACAACCAATGGTACTCCAGAGCACTTTCTAGCTATCTCTTTGGCGATAGCTAGCATTTCAGGATCTTGTATTTCCTCTTCTTTACCACAAGCCATTTTCATTAATAAATCAACAGACGCTTTTCGGATAAGCCCCGAGAAAATGAGGCAAAGCAGTGCCAATAATCTCCGCAACCAAAGGAAGGCGTGTGGTTATAAGGATCTTGCTTCCTCTAGCACCTCCCACCAATAAAGTTATCAAGCTCAACCATTTTTCTTGATCTACATTCCACAAATCATCTAAAACTAAGAGATATCTTTTTCCATCAATTTCTCCCCGAGTTCACTCTGCAAATGTTCCATAACAACCTCGGTTGGTTCTTTCTTCTTTGCACAAGCTATGATATTTTTCACTATTTTTTTCACATCAAAGTCATTAGAGACGCAAACCCACATTTTTAAGTCAAAATATTTACTGACTATCTCTGTCACGCCCTGAACCTCGAGCACGCGAACATCCCACTCTGGTCGATAGAAATTATGCGACTTCCTAGGACACGTCGCCGACCCATTCATTTTTATTGCACATGGAAAATTGTATAAGTGGCTCGAGCACTTATTAAGCCCTATTAATTATGCTTTTTAAATGTAAACTTACGTTTTGAAGTAAGTGACTTTATTAAAATGCGTGAACTTTTCATTTTCCAATAGTTTAGAAAAATGATATTCCGTTGAATCTTCAAAATGCTAGTTGGCCATGTCAGCTAACCTACTATAATTATTACCAAAATAACATCCGATTGTTGGAGCTACAATTGATATATAATGAAGATAGCCCCGATTACAATCTCTTCTTATCTTATGTCTTCACATTTATTATTGAGAGAGAGGGGGAGGGAGGGAGGGAGGGAGGGAGGGCCCTTCGTAACATTTTTCTATATGAAAAGCAATCTTATAATTTTTAATAATCAAGAAAAATTAAAATAAAGAAAGAAACAAAACTAATATAAGAAAAGAATGGAGGCCATGAAGAGAGAGGATGGCTGGTTGAGCTGTCACCATCCTCCGACACGGTGTTGAATGTTAAAATTGTTCTTGATTAGTGTGCTTAACTAGAACCTAAAAGGGTTTCAAGATTCTCGATCAGTTTGTGAAAACGGTTGTCTGTAGCATTTATACTCGTGTTTGCGATACAATATGATATGCTTGGTTGGCATTTGATGAATGGTGCAATTTGTGTTGTGAATCTGTTTTTGATTTGCTTAAAAAAAAAATTCACCCACCAAACCGAAAGGGTGCGAAGGAGCGATCAAGGAACCGGCATCTTCATACCCGCTAGGAATGTCTGCTTTCCGTCAAACCTATTCTTCATGGAGTTCTCGGGGGACGGGCCTAAGGGGACTACCCAACTGCTAGGGGATTGGCCGGGGCCCCGTGGATAAAATTTCCCATATTGGTTCGAACCCGAAACCTCTTGCAAAATCTTGTCATGGAGACATCCGACCATTGGGCTACTGTGCCTGCGGCGGCTTTGCTTAGAATTTATTCCGTTGGATTTGCTTTCGACTTCTATTCAAAATAGAAGAACAAGTCACTATTCTCGTCTGTTCTATTTTCGGATCTGTTGGCTTTAGTGTAGAATATGGGACGGAGCAACGATGGCTATTGATAATCCTGATGCTGCTTTCTGTTGGACCTGGTGGTTGAACTAACTCAGGAGATGGTCGGCGGTAGATTCAAATGTCTAAGTTGAGTGTTTTGGCTGTATAAGAATAATGCAAGTGGATGCACTGGTTTGTAACAGGAGATTCGTGTGCTGAAAAGAAGGTTTACAGATTTATTCAATGACAGGATGCCCTGTAATCATAAGGTTGAAAGAAATCTGATTCTGGCAAGTGGGTCCTTGAGCAATTTGCAAAAGATCATAATCATGATCTCAACGCCTGTGAGGAGAATCATCCTGCCAATTCCCGATGCAAAAGTTCAGCAACAACCGCTAAAGTAGTTGATTTGTGCTGTAAATCATTGATGTTGTTGATTATGGATGTTCATATTCTTTAAGTATTGTCAATGCCAAACGCATTAAACTGGGGGCAAATAAAGGACGAGTAATAGTCGAGCCCTTTGTGGGTCTAAAGTTTGATTCGGCTAACGAAGCATACCAGTATTATGATACATATGCTGGGAACATAGGATATAGAGTTCGTATTGGTCAGTTGTTTCGATCAAAGAGTGATGGTTCGATTACTTCTAGAGATTTGTCTGCTTGAAGGAAGTATTTCAGCATCCTTCTAGGGTTGGGTGTGGTGCATTTATGAGGATTAAGAGGCATGACAATGGAAGGTGGATTGTTGATCGTTATCAACTAGAGCGTAACCATGAGCTTGAGATGCAAACGAAAGCCGACAGAGGTTCAGCTTCTGGGAAATTTTTAGATGAGATTAATGAAACGTCAGAAAAACTAGACATTGCTAAAAAGCACAATGCGAGCCTCATAAAGAAACATCGTGCAAGCAACATAGGAAGTGACTGGTATACCGTGCTTCATAATTACTTTCAGAACCGACAAGCTGAGGACGTTGGGTTGCTGTAGGAGTCTTTTCTGGGCTGACGCCATCATTTTTTATACCTCCTATAAGCAAAACAATTATGTGGTGTCATATGCTACTTAGGTTGGTGTTAATTACCTCAAGCGGGCGGTTCTTCTTAAGATGTGCTCTAGTTGCTAATGAATCGAAGGAGTCCTTCATATGGTTGTTTGAATCATGGCTCAGGGCAATGTCTGGGTGCCATCCCCAGTCAATAATAGCTGATCATGATGATTCCATTCTGCAAGCGATTGCACAGGTTTTTCCTTTGAGTCATTATCGATTCTCAGTGTGGCAAATTAAGACAAAAGAACAAGAGCATTTGAGTCCACTGAGTAGTGATTGTAAATGTGAATATGAGAAATTTGTTTATCAAAGTCATACGGTTGGTGAACTTGATGCTGCATGGCAATGTATCATAAAGAAGGTGTTGGATATCTTGCCAAAAAATGCAATATTCAATTTGTATTTTCAAAGAAACTCACAATTTTTTCCCCAAAGTTCATATTTAATATTCCCTTGATTGATTTTTGTCGTGACCCTCCAACATGAGGAAGATGGGTTTCCGAGGTAGTGTTAAGTTGAGGATCAGTACGGACTCTCCCAAACCCTCACCTCACGTGATATTGAGATTCTCATTGGTCAATTAGTTAGCATGATGGTTAATTGTACTCTAAAACAGGGGGAAAAAATATCATTGGCTTATAAGAATTCTAGGTAAGGAGGAGTCGTCGCTAATTCATTCGGGTCCATTAAAAATCAAGTGAGGAATAAGATGATGCATCACTTCTTATGCAAATAGAGATCTAGAATTGGGCACTTGATTACACTAATGTCATTTTGATACCCTAAAGTTGCGTTAATCCAGATTTAAGTCCTAAAAGATTAATCAATTGGGTGTCACATGTGATCTTTTTAGCCAATTATGAGTCTTAAAAGTCTTGTCCACTAAGTGTCCATACAATATTTTTGTGTTTATTAAGATCCTAAATATAACCTAAACATTCAACTAAAACAAGTAAGTCATGACATAAAAGCAAAATAAAAGAATTACAACCCAGTCATCAAAGATAGTAATGAAAGAACAATTAAAAAAGTAAAGTAAAGTAACATGACCTTGTTACGAAGTCTTGGGACAACAATCCCCCTAAGCTAAATTCAAATCGAATTCAATTTTTCTAAGGAGACTATTCAACCTAAAACTAAAGTAGTGAAAATCATCAATTTTCCTAAATATCTAAATGAAGGTAAACGAATTCTAATTCTAAGATCTAACCAACATAACAGGAATCAAGGCCTATCGTTCTAATCAATTTTACAATTTTTTAAATCTTTTTTATTCTTATAAGAGGGGACTCGGGCTAGGTCCTTGGGCCCGGGCTCGGCCCGAATGTGTATCAAATTCATATCCCAAAGGTTCGGGTCACTAAAGTGCATGGGTTCATTATAACAAACCCACCTTATACTGAGAATATCATCACGCTATCTTAATCTGCTTCCTGACTTTTATCCGTCGGCCACCAACTCAAACGACATCCACTCAAAACTCCCGTACACGGCAACAGCACAACCGAAGCAAAGAGATAGCGCGAGACGCAATAAAGAAACTGCTGCAAACAAGTGCAGAGGTGTTAACACTCAAGCCATAGATTTATCGCCATCATCTCAAACGTCTTTCTGCAGGCGATCTCCATTGACAGTCATGGGAACACGGCGAAACACAGAGTGAAAAAGGCGACAGAAAGATGAGTTTAGATTCAATTATGATAATAATGAAATGTGAATGCAATCAAAGCTGTGTGTTACAAAAATGATTAATCTACACCAAAACGCCCTCAAATTGCGCAAAAAACATAAGCTATTTCGTAACAGCGTCTTAGAGGTACTTTAACAAATAGTTTGTGCGCATCGAGAACATTGAATCTGGTCACGAATTTCCAAGTAATTTTTCATCTAAAACTGACACTGGCACAACAATGTCATCACATATCATCAGGAAACACTTTAGATTCTCAGTGATTTATGCATAAGTGATATGAACACAACTCGGTCTTGTATCTCGCAAGAACGATGTAGAACAAGGGATGATGAAGTTACCAGGTTAACAGGACGAGATAAAACAAATATGATGTTGTGAATCGAAATCAAATCCAGTAAAAGTAACTCAAGTGAGATCCGAGCACTTCGGTCTTCCCGGTAGGGAAACAAAGCAAAACAGAGAGGCCACTCTGCTTAAAGTTTAAGGCAGCGAACAGCAATGGCGGCAATAGATATTAGTCGCCTGAATTTGATGAATAAAGTCTGCAAAGTGAAATAAACCAGTGAAATCGTTTTCTCCATACTCCCCGCAGCTTCAAAAAATAAAAATAAAAAAACGATTCTCTGTTTTCCGATCCTATCATGGCCCACCTCAAAGCAGTCGGAGATGGAGGTGTGACAGTCAACGGCGACGATCTGCAGTGGTAAACATCATCCAGAGGATGATGGTGAATGAAATCAATGAAGGAGCCTATGAAAATTCAGGAAGAGACCGAGAAACCAGTGTTACTGACTGTACTAAAATCAGGAACCAAAGGAAGGTAGAGGGAACTTAGCTTCTGCGGCGATCGAACAATGAAGAACCGAGTTCCGATCATCTGAGCAGAACTGAGGAATGTCGGATTCAGGATTGGATATCGTTGAAGATTGGATTGACTTGGAATAGCCAGAATTCGCTGTTTTTGTAGGAGCTATGGAGTTCTAGAGAGCTAGCTATCCGTGAACTCAGTGTTACTGACTGTACTGAAATTAGGAACGCAAGGAAGTCTATTTGATTCGATTATTTTTAGAGTGAGAACCGAATGCATGCACGTGGGTTTTCACGCACACCGTTCCTTCGGGCGACTCGTGCATTTCATCTAGAATTCAGATCGCAACACCGTTTTCTCTGTTAAACCCGAAAAGGAGATTACTTCGGTCTGTGAAATTTTCCTGATTTTTGAAAATATTAGATTTTTCTGTTTTTTTTTAGAGATTAGGGAAATTGTGGAAATTATGGATGATGGTTTTCTCGACATCCAAAAATTTTCTAGTCAACGTGGTGTGTTCCAATATATGTATTTTATTATGGAAAATTCTAATTCATAGCCTTCGAACAAAAAATTGTGAAAAGTAGGTGCAATTATTGAAGATAGAAGTTAGCACGCACAATATTTGCAAAAAATATATATAATTACCACTTTTCTAAAAAATATATAAATTATATTGTGCAAAGACTTATTTATTTTCGGATTGTTCACACAGTTTAAGTAATTTTCGGGTCGATGGGGGTGCATCTCGGGGCCATGAACTCGAAATTGAGGATAGGAGGGCATTCGAGTAACTTTCCATCGGAACAGGAGTTTTTAGTCCAAGTGCATTCAGCCATTGTTTAGAATGACTAATTTCTATTAATGGTATTGAATTGTGTTTAAGGACCAAGGAAATCTAAGATTGAGTTGTGCGGCTTGAATTAGTGATTTAATTGAGGCGAGTAATTTCTACAACTATTATATTTTGTAAAATATTGCATGACATGATTTGCCAAGAAAAAGCTATATTGTGACATGGCATGTATTTTTTAAGCATATTAATAAATATTACTTTATGGCATACTCTTTTTAGATCAAGCATTGGATACTTTTGAGTCTATGATATGGAAATATTTTAAGTTGAAATGCTATTTATGTATATAATGTGTGCGTGAGTGCACAAATCAATATTGTTTCCGGGCTTAATCTAGACTGATGTGATTTATAATGTTTATTCATACCTGATGTGATTTTCGGGGCCTAACTAACAATATTTTTGGGTTTTATCATGTGGAGAAGTGTGACTATAGGGTTTTTTGACATTGAGTTTGATATATGCCCATTATAGTATGTGGATTTATGATATAGTGCGAATTTATGATTTATTGAAGTAAGCATTCTACTTTTTACATGGGAAAATGCAATTAATGTGATCGTCTTGATATATCAATGCAAACTTGTTTCTAGAGGTACATTATTCTTTGCTTTATCACATAGGAGCAGTGTCTGTCACTTACTGAGCCATGGTTTTCCTTACCCATTTTTACTACCATTTCAAGTTTCACAAATGAGAAAGTTTAGTAGAATGCACATGAAGAGGGATTCGAGAGTGGAATTAGAATTTACAATAGACTATCTAAATAAACTTCATCAAATTTGATTTTTGAATTTCTGGTAATTGGTTAGTTCTTAATTTACTAGACTCTATTATAGTTATCATCCAATGAAAGGTTTTACTTAGTCTATATATATATATATATATATATGGGGCAAAAGGCTTGATTCTTCATTTTTCTTTTTTTAAGTTGGATGGCCATTCCCTAAGTTCTAGATTGCATATGTAGATCGATGCGCTAAGGGACTATTACTTGAACAAACTTGACACATCTATAGTTTTCAATGCGCTCTTTGTAAAGGAGATTGAACTTGGGAGTTATGTGAAAAGTTCTTTGAATTGAACATCTTCCAATTTAATGGAGGAAATAATAAGATAAAATGCAAATTGGCTTTTGAAGTGATAAGCTCTGGACGATAGGGGATCTAGATAAATAAAAATTGCCTTACAGATCTCTTTGAACACTAGGCCATACAATGTTTTCCATATGGTTAGTGGAATATTACATCCCAAATAAATTAGTAAACTACCAATTTCTTCAAATTTTACAAACTTGGTTCATAGGAATTTATCGGTGATTTAATGAATTACCAACTTCATCAAAATTTCATAATTAAAATTACTAGACTACTCATTTTATAAGGAAATTACCAATGTACAAATAAGTTACTAATTTACTTATCTTTTTAAATCTTACAAGTGTGGTTCGTAAGTTACTAATAATGTAATTAATTTATCAATATCATATTAATTAGTAAAAATTTGTTTGGAGGAAGAATGCTCTTCTTTTTTCAGGTACTGAAAAGGAAAAAGGGGGACTTGATGAACTTTGTGCACGGTTTGTTTAACCTGGTCAAAGTCAAGCTTGAGGATGCTACAGGTTTGACCCTGTCTAGTTCCAAACCAACTACCTGGTTCGGCTCCAACACTTCGAAGAGCCCCAAATGTCTTCTTTGTTTGCCTTCTTTGCCCCTAATATTCGGTAACCAAGTCTATTCTTATCGTAAATCAATCAAGGCATTGTGAGGTGATGTCATAACACGTAAGTTGCGGAGCAATATTCCATAACCATATTCATGAAGGAAAATAATTAATTTCATGAAATGTTGGAAGTTTACTACTCAGTTCTTGTAAAATTTTAAAGAAGTTGGCAAATAATTAGTTTTGTGAAATGTCAGGGAAATTCCTTAAAAGGTTGCTATTTTTGTGTAAATTTTAAAGAAGTTGCTAATCTGCTAATTTTTTAGGTGTTAGTAAATTTCTTATAGTGCTAGTATATTACTAACAACAATGGTAGAATGGTTGCTTACTAATTTGTTGGGATATAAGTAAATTTCTCGTAGGATTGATATTTACTAAATTCACTTGTAACAATTCAAAGAAGTTGATAGTATTGGTGATATCCTAATAAGTAACTCGACATTTGTTAACACTTAAATTTTTGCCAAATGATCTTTAAATAGGAACTTGCTTCCATACCAAAAAAAAAAAAAAGGTTGATTTTCTCGCGTAAAATTCTCTTTAAAGTTTTCTAGTCGCGTGACAAGTACCAATGGTTTCCGCTCTGTTGATAGCATTGGCGATATTCTAATAAGTTCATATATCTGGTTAATTAAATATTGTTTTTTTGCGATTTAGATTACCAAGGCATTTTGAACATTTTCTAAAATAGGATTACTTTTTGGGAATCTGCTTTCTCAAAAAATAAAATATAAAAAATATAATAGCAGATAAGAGAGAACGATGGGATTTCTCCTTCTCGGCCAGTCACCACACGTAGAGCCACCGCCAACCACCGCCAATCGCCATTCTTCCATCTCCGGCCGCCACAAACGCACTCGGCACAATGTACAGCTGGAGGCCAACTCGGTGACCTCTGCCGGAGGAAAGTACAGACTCCCCCTCTCTCTCTCTCTCTCTCTCTCTCTCTCTCTCTCTCTCTCTCTCTCTCTATATATATATATATATCTGCTCGGATCCTCCATAGAGCATTGGATGAAAGATGGGTGCTAAACTCGGTGAGTGCAAGGAGGAGAACCAGAGACAAACGACGAAGGATGCAATCGACAGACTCCACAACCTGATCGCGAAAATGCTCCAGCGAACGCGACTCTTCTCTCTCTCTAGCTGGAACCGGAACATTCCTCCCTCCTGATTCAATTTTGGCAGAGCTTCAGCCGACGCACCAGAGGCTCTGTTTTCGGATCCTTTATTCCCGCTGGTTCAGGAGCTATTTCTCCGCGTTCCAATCTATGTCCATCCGTTGCTGAAGCTCCAGACGTTCGTTCTGTACTTCCGCGACCATCGTAGAAGCTCCAGTTTCGCCTAAAACCAATGTCGCAGAAGGGAGGCCGAGTGTCCCCATTTTTCCTCTTCGTCGTTCTCGTCTGCTCATCTTTCGCCATCGAAACACTTCACAGTAGTGCTTCGTCCTCGCATACTTGTCCCTGGCAACACACGCATATACGATGACACCCCTCGGAATCATCAAATCTGCCTTGGACAACCCCACTGCATACTGCTCTGTTTGGCTGTGTGTTCGTGATTGATATTGTCGTTCGCTTCTTAGTCGCTAAGCCTGAACTGGAGTTGAACTGGAATCAGCTCGGCGGAGTTTCAATTTACTAGGTCGTATCTTCCGTGATTAAACTCTAGATGTGATCCCAATTTATTCTAGAGTTGCCTCTTGACCTCTGCTCTGTTTTGCCGTCTTTTCATTGTACTGCCTTTCCGGATCATCGCTGAGCCACTGCCACAAACGAGATTCACCGTTTCTTCGGTCCATAATTAAAGATTGGTTCGAGAGTGATATGTTCGTGCACGGTGCGGTGGTGTCAAAGTATGGATGGTGCCATACTTTGAAAACATTCGAGTTACGGGTCATACGTTTTATTATCAACACTATCAGAAATTTATCAGCAATTTCATAATCTACTAATTGCAAAAAAATTTGCAAATTTTCGCTTAACCGGACCCTGGAACCGTCGAAGAAGTCCAACTGGCATGTCTTCTCATTCATATGTCAAGAGAAACTCCTATCTTACTTCTTGAATTTTTTCATCTCCTCCCACCAATTGAACCGTCTTATTCAACAATAGAACAAATAAACAATGATACCGATGCTAACTTATCAATCATATTGGATCTAGCAAATAGCAAAAGTTATGATCTGCACTTCACAGGTTAATGAGAACACAGCAACAGCACAACCGAAGCAAACAGATAGTGCGAGACGCAGTAAAGAAATTGCTGCAAACGAGTGCAGAGGTGTTAACACTCAAGCCATAGATTTATCGCCATCATCTCGGATGTTTTTCTGCAGGCGATCTCCATTGACAGTCACGGGAACACGGGGAAACACAGAGTAAAAAAAGCAACAGAAAGATGCATTCAGATTCAATCGTGATAGCAATGAAATGTAAATGCAATCAAAGCTGTGCGTTACTAAAATGATTAATCTACATCAAAACGCCCTCAGATTGCACAAAAAACATAAGCTATTTCGTAACAGTGTCTTAGAGGTATTTTAACAAATAGTTTGTGTGCATCGAGAACATTGAATCTGGTCACGAAATTCCAAGTAATTTTTCATCTAAAACTGACACTGGCACGACAATGTCGTCACATATCATCAAGAAACACTTTAGATTCTCAGTGATTTATGCATGAGTGATATGAACGCAACTCGGTCTTGTATCCCGCAAGAATGACGCAGAACTGGGGATGATGAAGTTACCGGTTAACAGGACGAGGTAAAACAAATATGATGTTGTGAATCGAAATCAAATCCAGTAGAAGTAACTCAAGCGAGATCCGAGCACTTCGGTCTTCCCGGTAGGGAAACAAAGCAAAACAGAGAGGCCAATGCTTAAAGTTTAAGGCAGCGAACAGCAATGGCGGCAATAGATATTAGTCACCTGAATTCGATGAATAAAGTCTGCAAAGTGAAATAAACCAGTGAGATCGTTTGCTCCATACTCCCCGCAGCTTCAAAAAATTAAAAATTAAAAATTAAAAAAAGATTCTCTGTTTTCCGATCCTATCATGGCCCACCTCAAAGCAGTTGGAGATGGAGGGGCGACAGTCAACGGCGACGATCGGCAGTGGCAAACAGCGTCCAGAGGGTGATGGTGAATGAAATCGATGAAGGCCTCTGAAAATTCAGGAAGAGACCGAGAAACCGGTGTTACTGACTGTACTGAAATCAGGAACGGAAGGAAGTCTAATTGATTCGATTATTTTTAGAGTGAGAACCGAATGCATGAACGTGGGTTTTCACGCACACCGTTCCTTCGGGCGACTCGTGCATTTCATCTAAAATTCAGATCGCAATACCATTTTCTCTGTTAAACCCAAAAAGGAGAAAACCACCAATTCTTAATTGTGGAAAATTCTAATTCACAGCTTTGAAGAAAAAATTGTGAAAAGTAGGTGAATTATTGAAGAAAAAAGTTAGCACGTGCATTATTTGCAAAAATATATATAACCACCAATTTTCTAAAAAATATATAATTATATTGTGCAAAGAATTTTTTTTTTTTTTTGGATTGTTCACAGAGTTCAAGTAATTTTCACGTCGTTGGGGGTGCATATCGGGGCCACGGACTCGGAATTGAGCATGGGAGGGCATTCAAGTAATTTTCCGTCAGAGCAGGAGTTTTTGTCCCAAGTGCATTCGGCCACTGTTTAGAATAACTAATTTCTATAAACGGTATTGAATTGTGTTTAAGGACCGAGGAAATCTGAGATTAAGTTGTGCAACTTGAATTAGCAATTTAATTGAGGTTAATAATTTCTATCACTTTTATATTTTGTAAAATATTGCATGACATGATTTGCGGAGAAAAAGCTATATTGTGACATGGCATGTATTTTTGAAGTATATTAATAAATATTATTTTATGGCATACTCATTTAAGATCAAGCATTAGATACTTTGAGTCTATGATCTAGAAATATTTTAAGCTGAAATGCTATTTGTGTATATAACAATTGTTGCCGGGCTTAATCTAGACCGATGTGATTTACAATGTTTATTCATACCTCATGTGATTTTCGGGGCTTAACCAACAATATTTTTGGATTTTCTCAAGTGGCGAAGTGTGATTGTAGGGTTTTTTGACATTGAGTTCGATATATGCCAATTATAGTACATGGGTTTATGATATAGTGCGAATTTATGATTTATTGATATATCAATGCAAACTTGCTTCTAGAGGTACATTATTCTTTGCTTTATCCCAAAGGAGTAGTGTATATCACTTATTATTGAGCCGTGGTTTTCCTCACCTATTTTTACTACCATTAAGGTTTTGAAAAGGAGAAAGTTTAATAGAATGCACATGAAGAGGGATTCGAGAGTGGAATTGGAACTTACGATAGACTATCTGAATAAATTTTTGATTTATGAATTTCTGGTAATTGGTTAGCTCATGATTCACTCGCGCGCTATATATGTATTAAAATCACTATTTTGGGCTAAAGGGTCGATCCTTCCCTTTTTCTTTCTTTCTTTTTTTTTTTTTTTTAAGTTGGATGGCCATTCCGTAAGTTCTAGATTGCATATGCAGATCAATGCGCTAAGGGACTATTACTTGAACAAACTCGACACATTTATAGTTTTCGATGCGTTCTTTGTAAAGGAGATCGAACTTGGGAGTTATGTGAAAAGTTCTTTGAATTGAACATCCTCCAATTAAATGGAGGAACTAATAAGATAAAATGCAAATTGGCCTTTGAAGCGATAAGCTCTCGACAATAGGGGATCTAGATAAATAAAAATTGCCCTAAACATCGCTTCGCACACTAAGCCATACCACAAGTTATACATTTATGCAATGTACAATCCTACATTAAGGCATTTTATGTAGGTCACTCTATTTTCATAAATATCAAAAGGATTCCATGCGAGGGCAAAATGACAGACATACACCTCAATTTTTTGGCATATAGAATTTGGACAAAATATTTTACCATTTATTTTTCCTATTTCCATGATGTCGATTAGTTTGGAATATCCTTTAATTCAAAATCATAAATTTTCTTTATCAATTTCCAAAAGATAACTTATTTCTATTATCAAGTCTGATTATCATTTTTATCCCCTAACATATTCCTTTTCTAATTCGGCTCTATTCAGTACACACAATCAAACCTTTCTTGAATTTCCTATTTGATCATACTATTAGCTGCCTTTATCTCTTAATTTAATTTTTTTTAACATTCTCTATCCACTTTCTATTGTATCGAGTAGCTTCTTCTATCAAACTTTTACATTCCCTACTTGCCACCCCCAATTATCATCAATCATGCACTTCACACGTCTACTTTTGTTAAATTGCAACATGCTCACTGTCTTTTGACACCTGAATTTTTTACACACTAATCGGACATGCATTTTTTTAACAAAAAAAATTAATAAATATAGAATAGAGAATAAAAAAACAATAAAAACAATAAACGATCAATGAAGGATCCCATCTATGGAGTCCGGCCCACATTCATTCCATTTGGGCTCAAGGCAATCCAGACCATCACCCCAAATTCACATACTCCCAACGCTCAAAAATTGGTGAAATCCAATCCCGTCGAGAAGAGCTCATGATCATCTTCTTCCATGGAAGCCTTCAATTCCCTCAGAGATCATCACGACCAGCGCCGGATCGGAAATGGCGGGAGTCGCGCGAGAAGCGAGCAAGAGGCGACCGGATGCCGTCGGACGCATTGATCGTAAACTCTCGTGAGAACGGAGATAGCCACTCGGCAGGAGAAGGAGAACTCACGCACCTCAAACGCACGGGAATTGGAGCAGCAAAAAAGCCTGTCTCTCTCGATCCTCTTACGTGTTCCAGAAACTTCTCCGCCGCTGATCGGCGCCGGAACCCCACCGCTTACCTCGCCACGTCCGCGCTCTTCAAATCGCGATGTTCTCGCGCTTGAGCTTCGAATCCGCGTGCTCCATCAATGAATTCGAGTTTGTTGAACCAAGGAGAATTTCTTCAACCTTCGACAACTAGGAGCCTTCGAGCTCTCAATTTTCATTGAGCGTGGAAGTTCAATACATCACTCGATCGCTACAAAAGGATTAGAAAAGCTAAGTTTGGAGGGCGCCTGTAATTTCTTTTCCGGCAGGCCTGACTTTTGTAACTACATAGGGGCCATCGAGTTGTTTTATGGGGATCCGAAATTAAGGGGATGCGAAATTTTGCATTCTGCTACTACTTGTTGCTGGTTTTTTCTGTTTATCTCATCTCAGAAGACCGGGGTAAGGGAGAAGAAACATTGAGGAGAGAGAATGAAGTGCTTAAAGTTTCCTTGGTTGTACATTCTGAGTCTCTGAGAAGCTGACCTGATACTAAAGAAACTCTAGGCCTTTGCTTGAGTAATTTACTCCAAGTGATCCAGTCTCTTGTGCGTGCGCGTGTGTGTGTGTGAGTGTGATGTAACATTGGCAAATGGAATGGGAGACATGGGTGACTCTTGGTTTTGGTGCAAAAGTTAGGCAAGACGGCTGCTGGTCTGGCCTTTTAATGAGCTAATCATAGTGAAGTAAGTGATATTCGTCAGTCACGGTGATTCGCGTTTCAATTTTTCGTCACCCTGAATAATCTAACATGAACATAAAAGGAAAAGTGAAGTTCATCTAACAGAAACACCTGATTCAATATTCAATCACCCACACTACAGCACCTTTGTTGCAGTTGCAGAAAGTTACTTGGCGGATGTGATTTTCTATTTGGTAATGATTTTTCCAGCAATATGTGGAAATGCCATTTGACATATGCGACTGATCTCTTGTATCATTTTTTGTATTTCATCTTATTTCTTGACCATACATTTTCTTTCCCTATGCGGCTTTTATGGGACATATCATAGCCGACAGCCTTCTGTTTTTCGACGATGTTGATTGAACTGTGCTGAGTAACTCTTGTAGTATCAAGTACGAAGAGCAATACTGATGAAGACAATGCAAAATGAAACATTAGTAGAAACTCAGTCATTTGCTCATGAATTGTTCTTTAAGATGAATGGGTGGCTCTTAAATGGATATCTGTCCATTACCACTTAAATACATGGGAAAACTACGGCAATCACAACTGTGCTGGCATAAGATTTGTCCTTATGGAAACAGAATGAGCTTCTTCTTGTTGTAGCAATCTTGGCTACTGTCCAAGAGAAACCACAAGAGAATATTTGGCCAAGGGACCGAGTGGCATATATGGCTGGCTTAGAGTAGAACTTGCTTGTGGGCAGTTAAGTAGCTCAGGACTGCCGTTGATATGTAGCTTAGACTACTGAGGCTGAAGCTGATGTACAACACCTGCAACATGACAAGATTCAGAAATGTATGAATTGAGATTTGCCTGATCGTGTGCTTCATAGAGTCCATGTTCATCTCATGTATTACAACCTAGAAAAATTTTAGGAACACTTCGGTAATTGGTTTGGTATGTTGACATTGTCTCCTGATGCCTCGACTTGAAACCTTGAGCTTGAATATTATTTGAGATCTGTACATGCCTAATGCTTTGTAAAAATCATAGATCAAGAATAAAT
The DNA here is from genome assembly GCA_014182395.1 of Eucalyptus sp. ANBG9806169. Taxonomy (NCBI): domain Eukaryota; kingdom Viridiplantae; phylum Streptophyta; class Magnoliopsida; order Myrtales; family Myrtaceae; genus Eucalyptus; species Eucalyptus sp. ANBG9806169. The sequence goes on along the minus strand of CM024574.1, from coordinate 17,402,901 downwards.
CAGGTTCTCCCCTAGTTATATCCAGGTCACATTTTCTTTTTCAGTTATATACTCTTAAGTAGGCTTGATAGACTTCAACTGAAACTTGCTGAAATTATACAAAGAGAACAGAATTCTGATTATTTTCATGGATTTTTCTTTTAAGCTAGAGTCTATTTTGATTGTTGTGTCACTGTCCATGCATCTCTTTAAAAGCATCCTTGTAAAGCAGGGGACCAATGCCACCATGAGAAGAAAACTAAGTCCTTGAGCCACCCTGCTCATGAGAGCGTATAGGGTATGGTTATCAGTCCAAAATCCTGAATGATGACAAAAACATGAAAAAGATAACAGAACAACCATAGCTAGAGTTTTATGTGGTTGTGAAGTCACAAACTAAGTAAAAGTTTTGAGCAGAAAGAATAAGAACTCGAAAGGGCATTGAAGCATGTTTTGGTGAAGCTTTTTCCTAAAGTTGCCTCTGCAGCTTGCATAGGGTATCTCTGAGAAGGTATTACCTGCTTGTCCAAATTTTTTCTGGGCTAGGATAGTCTAGAGCGATCTATCTATACTTCATTTTCTCTTCGTTTTTCTTCACCTTTTTAAAACGTGAGTAGCAACATAAATTGTTTCTAAGTTCAGTTGTTCTAATTTTAGTTTATAATTTATAGGAATTTGTACGAGTTATCGGCCATGGCCTTCTTAGAGTAATTGAATAGGCAAGTCATGATCCAGGGTTGTCAAGATGATTACAATAACTACTTTTCCGAAGGAAATGGCCCGAGTCCCACTGAATGCCTCTCTTTGGGATCATCCCTAGTGACCTCTTACCATGGAAATTGTTTGGTTGTGCTCAATGGGGAGACTCTCATGAGCCTGTTGGGTTAGTCGGGTGTATAGAATGCCTAACACCAAATTACGAACAGTACAGAGAATCGGCAAGAAACGTATTTCTCAATTTTTCAACTCTACAATCCTATGAAGCATGTTATTCATCTCAAGCATCATTACTAATGTCGGCCAATAGCATTACTAATTTTTCTCGGTTTGGCCGCTGTAATCTTGGGTTGTCTCAAAGTGAGAGTTTTCTGCTTTATAGGATTTGGCTTAAATTTTGATGATATAATCATGTTTGAGATGGTCAAGTTCGATATTTACAGGCACCCTTTCACCTGAGTGATTAGGTCCTACGAAAACACGGTGGATAGTTAATGAACATGGTAAAGCATCGACGCATTATAGAGTTAAAATTATGGTGCTTTGTTGGCTGGCTGTAGGTACGAGACCTGGTGCCAAACTCTGGGAGTAGCAAAAGAGAAAAAGGTGAAGTTTCTATTTGTACACGACAATACTGTAGAGTGAAGGAGCTCTTGAAAGAGTTGGTCACGCTTGTTGACAGGGAACTTATTAATGAAGTTAGCAGGCTTATTAATTTTAGTACCTGAAGGAGGAATTACACGCTCTCATGCATCAGGGACGTTTTTACAGTCCTTTCTCAATTCATGCTGTTCTGCCAATCGAATACTGCATCATTTATATCTTTGAATTCTACGATGACTTACCGCACTATTGTCATCTTCTGCTGCATAATTGATTATAAAAATAACTTGTATCCAAAGAAAAACATGTACTCTCTCCCTCCCTCCCTCCCTCCTAATATGCGCAACTTTGCTGTTATTATGTGATACGATACTAAATTTTTGCGACCATTATGAAGAAAATATTGCACACAAATTAGGAAAATAAGCAAGAAGTTTCTTTTTCCCTGGGCCCATAACTTCGATACAAGGTCTGATACCTACAAATGTAAATAGACTTGCGCAAGGATGAATTTATTCCCCTGCTGCTAAAACTGCAATCTGAAAAATCGCATCACCAATTCACCATTGCTCTGAGGCGGATTCTACTACACATGACAGCTTCCTTTTCATCAATGCCAGCATGATAATACAAAATGATACAGATCAATAGATGGGCTTCAGCAACTGCAGAAAATATGATCTCTGTAGAAAATTTTGGGTACTACAAGACTAATCATGACCAGCAGTCTCACTCTTCGTGTTGGTCCTTCCACCTTATCACACGGTGTAATTGTCACGCTAATTTTTGCACAAGAAAAGGGGAGTTACATGGGTGTATTTCAACAAAAGGACGAAGCCAGTCTCACCAGACACCAACTACACCAGAAACGTACATATCTTGGCTGAAAGCTGTTATCAAAAGAATATAGCCCAATAATCCATGCGAAGAAAGCTGCTACTCCTATGCGTCATGAGGTAGGGACCTGAAAGGTTAGAGAAAAGAAGTGAGGGAACTACAACTCAGTGAGTGATGATTATCTATGGGATTGGGCACCAGCTATGCACATTTTACAAGCATCGCCTTTGCTAAAAACATTTAACCACACTTATACGGCCAAAGCAACATGCTTGTAGTAATAGATCTAGATATTCACTCACAGAGCAATTCAGCATAAAACAAAACTAGACAAGGTATCAATTGTCAATCGATCAATCTGTCGCCCAATGTCATACACTTAGGCCATGTGTATTCTCTTGGCCCTCAACCAAGTTTCCCCCCTTGTTATAGGTCACATTCTATTATTAGCCGGTGGCTGAGCCCACATAGGATGTCCTGAAAAACAGTGAGCATACCCAAAAATGACTACCCCAACTAGGGGTTCCATGTAGTAACAAGGACACAAGAATCTGACAATATCTCTTTCATTCAACTATAGAACAATTCTACAATTCGCTTCGTTGGCAAATTCACAAACTCCATCATATGGCACTTTCCCAAAACATCTCACTGTTACAAACTATTCAGAAATCATTTCTCACTAACTTTTTGTGGAAGTCCACCAAATGATAAGCAACTCCAAGTGATGAGAAGGGTGTCAATGTCCGATCAGGTTTTATTAAGCAAATGCTCCAAACACTTTCACTTTCTTTTCTAACACCATGTTGTGGCTCTATGTTTTCCTTATACCATACATATGCTAAGTTCATGGTTTTTCAAGATATTAAGTATCTGAATGCCGTAAGAACATGTCTGTATGCACTTATTCTGTTTGCCGTAAATGGTATCCCGTTATTTTCCTGAGTAAGCAAATGTAACTTCACCTCAAGAAGGTATCTTGAACACCATATATGATCTTCCGCTTCAATCCCCATGCGTGGTCCTACTTGGTATTCCCATTGCACGATAGAAGCCAGCGTTGATGGCAACGATTCTGTGTTTCTTTTTCATAAAAACAGACAAGATGGAGCCGAGAGATTACCTGGCCTGGTTTCACCTCTCCATTGGTACCACTGATGTTGATACTGGCATATAGCAAGCCTTGTAGTGAGTAGTCTGGATCGAATGACTTATCAGCCCCTTAAATGAACATAAAATCTCATATCAAACTATAGATTTGCTCACCAACTTAAGCGTGTAATCCAACTATACATGGGGAAATTCATTGTGAAACAATTCCTCACCTGGGGACCTGGATATCCTCCGACAAGCCAACCCAATGGCCATAGAACATTTGTCTGCAGTAAAGTTTTTTCTTGCTCAATCCCATACCTAATGTGAACATTTAGCCAAAAGTCATGAACTTTACCTCAAAACTTTCTAGTTCCCGATAGAAAAATCATGTTTTTGGATCTCCTATCATAAAACTGCATTTATAACCTTTGGGTTACTGTAAATTTCAGCAGCCTTGGCCCATTTGTTTGTTGAGATCGGCTTCCCAGCTGGTGTGTTTGAATTGCAAATAACCTGCAGACAAACCATAATTCTCCATAAACTATTTGATTTGTCCTTTCTCATTTCATTGGCCTCTTCAGATGATCTGATGGATGAACAATTTTTGACAACATAATACTTGTTCCGCAGATGACTACCAAGATATTGTTGCCACCTCGGAAAGGATCCTTGAAAATTGCTTGAGGGCTGTTACAAAAATCAAGAACTTAATGGAATGATGTGAAGGCAAATATAGTAAGACAGTTTGGATATATGTCATCTTACTATAAGATCACTTCACTATCCTCCCCTGGAGCTTGACCAGTACTTGATCCATTGAAGTTCCACTAGGGAAGTTTAGACAGGTACCCAACAGGTCTTGGGATCGTCTGATTATTCAAAAATCAATAGATCGGTAGCATGTAGCATATATAAAGAAAAAAGCTAAATATTTTATTGTCACCATTCATACCCTCGATTTGCTGCATAGATCTATGCCAAAACCTCGGTCCTATCTCATAGTTAGACTAACATCAAAATGTGGAACAAGATTTGCTAATGTAGAAACTGAAAAAAAAGTGTCACTTGTTGAATGTGCATAAAACATATGACATACTTATTCAGATGGTAGATTGATGAATATTGCAAACTTATAATCTCAGTACATAATAGTTCTAGTATTGTTCATCTTTTTGTGCACCGCACAAGGTTTTTGGCATTAAAGCATACCAAATGTAGTGCAGGGCGTGACTTCCACATTAAGAAGACCCTCGAACCTGTAATAGTTTTGTTCTCAGGCTTCAAAGCATACACCCTGAACTTTGAAAAGCTTTTGTTGTCTCCACTCTTCTGTTTTAGCAAGAGAGAAACCAATGTGTCTGTTGTCATTGGATTGGTGGTTAGTGAGTTCTTTGGGATCCTCATCTGGCATTGTTGCGCCATTGCCAAAATCAGCACCATTTCTGCCTAGTCTGAAAAATAAAGCAGTGTGAATAATAGACATATCTACTGAAACGTAAAACCTAGGAACTTAATTTTTGTATGACTTGGCCTTCTGGTATGCATTGAGAATTTAGTTTTGAAAGATAAAAGATTGGACTGGGTACTTCAAAGAAAGAGTCTCTTTAGCAAGTTGCAGCACCGAAAAGTAGAAAACCGCTTTTTGAAGACTAGTTTCAAGTAGGAAAAACTTACATCATATATAGCTATTATCGATTTGCCTACGGACGCTACCATATTCTCCTTGAAAAATAAACTAGAAAAATAAACTAAAAACAGTGGCATAACTAAACTTCTCCTTTTAGAGCCATTTCAAGTTTATTCTCAGGCCTCATCCCCAAAAGAGAGCTTGTGAACAAGTATTAAAACTGAGGACAGTTACATTGCTGAAGGAAGACTGCAGACTGCAACAGTTTAAAAAATTAATGAAATTCCACCTTCCCTAGGATCAATCAGCAAACATGTTATGTTGACATGTCATTAAATCTTCAACCTTGACAGTGCACCTAATTCTTTCCTCTCGCAATCAAAGGCAATCACATTGAAGTACTTTCAACAAATTGGCATAGTTGCAAATTACTCTCTTGCCAACCGCTTTGGCGAAAATATTAATCAGATATCACCATGGCAGAGCAAGACCACCGAACACAGCAACTATCAACATGACCAAATGAAGTCACAGAACAAGAAAAATCTGAGATGGATATGAGAGAAATCAATCCCACATGAGGTCCACAACATAGAATTGACATTGGTAATGATTGATTTAGTCATCTAAAGAAAAGACAACAAAGACTGCTGCTTCATTCATTAATCCTGCCTCACACAAACGCATTCCTTTTGCAGACATTGTTGTCACAGAGAGATGAAGAACATGTCATTGTCAACCAAACAAAATCAGCAGGACAATCTTGCAGGGATCAAAATGGAGAAGTCATAGATTAGACTTCCAGTCCAACTATCATAAGACATCTTTTGATGTCAAACATTTACTCAATCGCTTAAGATGGTGCTCAAAATTGGCAAAGGATTTACCTGAGAACCTCTGCAGAATGGCTGAACAGCAAACCAAGAGTGTGCATTTCCCTTCTCTCTCTCCCTCTCTCCCCAACATTGCACTTCCCTTCAAAATCTTCATAGAGACTTTAGAAATCTCTACTATAATACAAAACCATCTGCAGCTTTTAGTTTACACAATGTTGCTGTCATATGCTAACAATAAGATCACTAGTCTGCTCCCTTGGAGCTTGACCAATACTTTGATACATGGTAATTCCACTTTGATATTGTCATTCGCTTGTTCGTCACTAAACCTGAACTGGAGTTGAACTGGAATCAGCTCGGCGGAGTTACAATTTACTAGGTCATATCTTCTGCAATTAAACTCTAAATGTGATCCCAATTTATCCTAGAGTTGCCTCTTGACCTATGCCCTATTTTGCCGTCGTTTCATTGTACTGCCTTTCCGGATCATCACTGAGACACTGCCATAAACGAGATTCACCATTTCTTTGGTCCATAAGGTTGTATTTTAAAGCTTCGTTCGAGAGTGACGTGTTTGTGCACGATGAGGCGACATCATACTTTGACAACATTCGAGTTACAGGTCATATATTTTATCATCAGAATTATCAGAAATTTATCAGCAATTTCATAATCTATTAATTGCAAAAAAATTTGCAAATTTTCCCTTCCCTGGAATCATCGAAGAAGTCCAACTAGCATGTCTTCTCATTCATATGTCAAGAGAAACTCCTATCTTGCTTCTTGAATTTTGCTACTTGCTAGATCCAATATGATTGATAAGTTAGCAACAGTATCATTGTTTATTTGTTCTATCATTGAATAAGACGGTAGAATTGATGGGAACAGATGGAAAAAAGAGGGAAAAAAGAAAAGAAAAAGTAACTGTCAGTTCTGTAGAAACAAAATGGTAGGTACTGCCAAATTGCTATGTTTTTACTGCACTTTGCATGTTAATGAGAACACTGTTTTGCTGCAAATAAAAAGAACTTGCTAAGTTGCATGGACAAACTCATGCGGCGCAATATGGCTATACTTCCCAAAGTTCTCTTAATAAGGCATTGGAATAGATGAAACTAACTCATGCATCTCATGTTTACTGAATCATTAGTCGAACTCCCTTATATTCAAAAGAAAGTCGGACATGCCAAGTTGAAAGAGTTCAGCATATGAGGACTTTGAAATTTTGGATGAATTACGCTGAAATGTCTAGGTAACTGAAAATACATACACAGGAAGATGTCCATGACACTAAAGGCAAATGGTGAACTCAAATGCTCAAAATAGTGAAACTACTTGCAAATGCAGGATGAAACCAATGTAAAGGAGACTAGACTAAGTCTAATCTTGGACACCTAATTTTCTCTCTCTAGGAAGCTTCATTTACATGAGGATCCTTGTCAATGACCTAAATCTGAAGGAAAACGGGTTCATAGTATCTCAGCTTGGGGGTCTCCAATGATTTAATTAATGCATTTGGCCTTTCTTAACCAACATCTCGAATTTTAGACCTTCACTGCTAGCTTCTGAACAGCAAGAGATTCAGCCTCGATGGGGGGCTTCCATATAATTGTAGTTTCAGCAAGTAACGAGGTCACAACAAATAGGTCCTTATTTGAGGCAAGACGCCTATCTTCCAAGTTACCCTGTATATCATTTTAACTAACTGAGCAAAGGAAGGTGAACTTTGTATGTTCTATTGATATTCAGAAATAGTGAAGCATTCCAGAAAGTTTTTTGAGACACTAAAAGAATTGGGATGTCCAAGTCTTAACTTCAGCTTAGGAAGCAAAATTGCAGGAATGCTTTCTGATTGCAAAAAGTCAAAATCCCTTGTATAGTAGAAATCATAGAATTGACCGAGGCCAAAAAGGATAAAGAATACTCATATAGTATCAAAGGGAACTGGTATGGTCATTGTCATAGCACTTTTCGTTGCTTCTCAGTGTCACGGCCCACACGGATTGAGCAACCATGATTGGCAACTCGCTGCATAACAATTCAAGTAATTCAGGTATCACAACAAAATTTGAGTTCATTAACAGGGCAATCTTGGAATTTGACTAGCAGTTGGGATGCTTCTTACCCAAGAAAATGCGTTGATGTTGGCCGTTTCATGCTTTCCCATCAACCTTCTCTCATCTCCTCCATAGGCGCTCTTGTGCTCCTCATGGCGAGGTAAGCAATTCAGAACTGCCCTCATTGTCACTTCAAAGCCTCTCTTTTCTCAAGCTCTTTGTATTGCAGAAAAGACGGGGGAACACATTCTTAAAGTCCCTCAATGGAAAAAGGTACTTAATCAAGTCTAGGTTATTTCTATGGTTTTAACATATAGTTAGTGTGGCATCTTGCACCATTCAAGTCACCCTGGGAAGGAAGAGAATATTTTTATCAACTTTGGGGTTATATGTTGCGTAAATGTTGATAGTGAAAGTTAGCTACCTCCATTGGCTTCAGAGCTAACGTGAGGACAACCCAGGCTTGCTCAATTATTCTCTGTTATATAAGCAACATAAACAATTAAGTATTTGAATACTGGAGAACATGTCTATATGCATTTATCCTGTTTGCCATTCATGGCATTCCATTATTTTTCTTGAGCAAGCAATTGAAATTTCACCTCAAGAAGGTAACTTGAACACCATTTATGATCTCCTACTTCAATTCCCACGTCTGGTCCCACTTGTTATTCCCATTGCATTATAGAAGTTAGTGTCGATGGCAACAGTTCTGTGCTTTTTTCCTTTTGTAAAAGCAGGCAAGATGGAGGTCGGATATTACCTGGCCCGGCATGACCTCTCCATTGGCACCACTAATGTTTATATAGATATAAGCAAGCCCCATAGTGAGCATCGGATATGTCTCAGCCAAATGACTTATCAGCCCCAACACCACAGTAATAAGGCCCCTACATGGACATAAAACCTTGTACCTCAATACAAATTTTCTCATCAACTTAAGCCTATAATCCAACTATATGTTAGGGAAATTCATTGTGAAACAAATTCTTACCTAGGACTAGGATATCCTCCAGCAGGCCAACCCAATGGCCATTAAACAGTTGTCTGCAGCAGGGTGTACTCTTGCTCAATCCCATGTCTCGTGTGAACATTCACCTAAGTCATGAAGTCCATTTCAAAACTTTCTAAGTCACGATAGAAGACTCATGTTTTGGATCTTCTACTATGAAACTTCATTGATAACCTTTGGCTTACTGAAAATCTCAGCAACCCTGCCATGTTTGTTCGTTGGGATGCCGGCTGGTTTGTATGAATTGCAAACGACCTGCAGGCGAACAATAATTCTCTGTAAACTAATTGAAATGTTCCTTCTTGCTTGAGTAACTTGTGCATGTATGAACAATTTTTGACAACATAATGTTTGTTTCGTATATGATTTATTAAGATATTGTTGCCACCTTTGAAAAGATCATTGGAAATTGCTTGTGGGCTGTTAACATATAGAGAACTTGATGGAATGATGTGAAGGTAAATATAGGAAGACAGTTTTGGGATTATGTCATCCTACTATGAGATCACTTCACTATCCTCCCCTAGAGCTTGACCAGTAGTTGATCCATCTTAGTTCCAATTGTCTCTTGTTGAATGTGCATAAAACATATGACATACTTATTCTGATGGTAGATTGAAGAAAAATGCAGACCTATAATCTTAGTACATGATAGTTTTGGTATTGTTCATCTTTTTATGCACTGCACTTAAAGGTTTTAGGAATTAAAACATACCAAATATATTCTGCAATTATCTCATCAGTGTAGGGAGTGACATCCAAGTTGAAAAGACTCTCAAGCCTGTAATAGTATAGTCCTCATACTTCAGAGCATACACCCTGAACTTAGAAAAGCTATTGTGTTTCCACTCTTCTTCTGTTTTAGCAAGATAAATCTCCATTTTTTGGCTATCACAAGATTGGTGGTCAGTGAGTCTTTGTGATCCTCATCTGGCATTATGTCATCTACGCCAAAATCTGTGCCATGTCTTGCTAGCCTGAAAAATAAAGTATCGTGAGCAACAGACACATCTACTGAAACAAAAAACATGGGAGCTTAATCTCATCAAAGATACTACAAACAACAAGCTCTATTTATATGACATGGCCTTCTGGTATGCATGAGAGTTTAGTTTCGAAAGAATAAAAGAAAGGACTGGGTACTTCAAAAGAAAGGGTCTCTTTAGCAAGTGCTAGCACCTTTGCCCTAAGCTTAATCTCACGAAACCGCATTTTGAAGACTAGTTTTAAGTGGGAAAACTCTTGCATTTTCGAAGCATAAATAGTGAGGTTTACACACAATTGCCATGAACAATTTTTCACAGAGACATAAATAGTGAGGTTTAAACACAATTGCCATGTACAATTTTACACAAACAAGTCTCGATAGAGGTATAAATATTACTTAATTTGCACAGAATATTTCTAGAAAACAAACTCGGTAAAAATCATGAAGATGGAAGGGTTTTAAAGCAACTTAAAAGTACGAACCCCCACTCATCAAATACAGAGCATGATGATCCAAAACCAAAATGCCATTGAAAATTTGAAATAGCAGCCACCGACCACACATCATTATAGTTTTTCGAGCTGCAAGAGTCCAGTTCGAGGAGCCAAACCAGCAAACCCAGCTCATATTCACCAGATCAAGCAATGAATCAAAATATGCAAAAACAAATTTGGATGGCACCAAGCAGATGTATTCAACTTCGCTCAGAAGCCGGAACAGAGTGAGAAATTCTCTGAAAGCACCAACCATTCAAAGTCAAAAATCGCATGCTGAACTCCATGGCATCGTCCTCTCTCCATAAACAAATCACGTCGCAAACCTTCTCTCTCTCCCCCTCCCCCAGCGATATGTCCATGTCCCCCCCAATCAAATCAAAGTATCGAAACACAATTCGAAAAATTATTCATGTAAAATCTGGGAAACAAGGTCGCACGTACCTTCAGAATGAGAATTAGGGCCTCATATACGTATGTCAGGGATATGAGCGATCTTGTACCAGTCCTCGCCTACATCTCTTTCACACCTCTTCTCCAATTCTGGGCAATTGTACATTGTTAGGCAAGTTAGGAATGTGAGCCTTCGCATTCCTTCAGGTAATGATGTCAACGAGGAGCACCTGCGGATGTTGAGATTTTGAAGTGATTGAAGGGAGTCGATCTGCTCTGATAATGCCTTCAAATTGTCGCAGCCATAAATTTGGAGATGCTCAAAACTGCGGAGCTGTAGAATCCACTGTGGGAGAGATTCCAGTTTGGGAAGAGACTCGATATGTAGAGACCGGAGACTCTGAAGTCCATGGAAATCCAAGATGATGTCGCCGCTTTCATCTTTGGATAAATCGAGCTCCTTGCAATCATAAATAGAGAGATCCTCGAGCTTCGATAGATGCCGCAAACCAAGTGCGAGGGAAGTTAACCGAGGAAGACGCGAGATCGTAAGAGATTCAAGTGAGGTGAGACTTGGCAGACACTCCCCAGGCAAATATTCTAGAAACTCCATCTCGTCGATGAAGAGACGCTTCAACTTACTAAAGCCAAATTGGGGGAAACGTTTACATTTTGCGAACCCGCACAATCTTAACGCAACTAAATTGGGCAACTCGGTCATCCAGCACGGGAAACTCTCACCATTATAATCAGTGATAGTCAACTCCTGCAGATTTTTAGGCGGCCTCAATCCATCTAATAGTACTTCATCTCTATTCCTAATTATTGCTTCATCAGTAATATTGAAACTGTCCCATGAAAGATTCAAAATTTCCAGATAACGCTTCTCTATCAAGTTTGCGGCCTTGGATTCTTCTACTGCATCTGTCACGCTTCCCAAATTTTCAATGGAAAGCTTTCCCCGAATGTTATTAAGCCCATTTAGCTCCCCAAGTCCGCAATATTTCTTGGCAAGAGCTTTATCTTTAGGCAAAATGAAGCACGTTAGCCTCTGTAAGGAACTCAATTGCGCTAGTCCACGTGGCATATAACTAAGTTCATCACAATAACCTATGTCTAGATTTCGAAGGCTAACTAACTTCCTTATACCCCTTGGCAATTCTTCGAGGGCCCAACAATTGTTGAGATTAAGTGTTTGCAAATTATGCAATCTTGTGATGGAGTTAGGAAGCCTTTTGAGTGTTGTATTGTAAGAGAGATCAAGATATGTAAGATGCTTCAACTTACAAATGAACCTTGGCACCTTCTCGACTTGTGCCCCTTGCAGATCTAAGATGCGCAACCTCTTGAAATTTTGGATGAGTCGGTGTAGATTTGCTTCACTTGGTTTTTCCCATTCCCAAGGTCCAACAACGGACAAAAATGTTCTAAGTGCACTTGCTTTCAAGCATGATCTCAGAGGTTGACCCATCAAATTGGAAATTGAATCATGAGATATATGACGAGTTTTTTCATGTATGGGTTTTGTGCCATCCCATGCCACCCAACACTCGGTCCCTACAACCGAGCAGGCTAGATCATGCATCAAATCATGCATCTTGCAAGTTCCCTTATCCTCTTGAAATTCTTGGAAGAAGTTGCTCCAAAGTAGATACATGAAATATTCATGAGCCATGTCTTCTAAATGCGGACTTCCACTTGATGGTTGGATAAATCCTTCTGCCATCCAAAGATCGACCAAAGTCTGCTTTTCTATCTCATAATCTTTGGGAAACAATGAACAAAACACGAAACATCGTTTCAAATGGGAAGGAAGATGGTCATAACTTAGCTTCAGAATCGATTTTATGCGGTCTTCCCTTTGAGACACTTCCGGGAGCTCATGATCTTTGAAATGTAACCATTCGCGTTTAGTTTTCTTAAAGAATAGTAAACTCCCAACAGTTCGAATAACTAATGGAACACCAGAGCACTTTCTAACTATATCTTCACCAATAACTCGCATGTCAGGATCTTGTATATCCTCTTCTTTTCGAAAAGCCAGTTGCATTAATAAATCAAAAGACGCATTTTCAGATAATTCCCCAAGAGTATGAGGCGGAGCAGTGCGGGTGAGCTCGGCAACCGAATGCAGTCGTGTGGTTATAAGGATCTTGCTTCCTCTAGCACCTCCCACCAACAAATTTTTCAAGCTTAGCCATTCTTCCTGTTCTTCATTCCACAAGTCATCTAAAACCAAGAGATATCTCTTTCCATCAATTTCTGTCCTTAGATCACGTTGCAACTGTTCCACTGCAGCCTCACTAGGTCCTCCTTGCTTTATACAAGCTAGGATATTTGTGACTATTTTTTTCACGTCAAAGTCATTCGAGACACAGACCCACATTTTCAAGTGAAAGTATTTACTTACCATCTCATCATTATATATGCATTGAGCAAGAGCCGTTTTTCCAAAACCACCAATAGCAACTATTGGAAGGATGGAAACGTCCTCTGTCACGTTTGGGTCTAGCAAAAATTCCATGACCGTCTTCTTATCATTATCTCTCCCTATAATAACTCCCTTTGGTATAAACGAATGCATCTCTTCTCTCTTCTTCTGCTCTCTCTCTACTCGTGAATCCACAGGGCGCTCATCCAAGTGGAATTTCCTACGAGTGTTAATGTCTTCTATTTTTTTCCTCACTGCTCTTACTTTGGAACTCATCTTCAAATTAAAAGCAAGCTGGTTTGAACTTGAGAAAAATGTCCTTACCTCCTTTATCACTTCATTGCGGCCCCTTAGCTCTCGTTGCATAGCTTCTATATTGAATTCTTCAAGCACATCTTGTGCGTCATATAAAGCATCTTTCATGTCGTCGAGCCAAACTTGGATTTGATCATTCTGGTAGCATTTTTTTTCTGCATCGTTGAGTACAGCTCGAAGCGTGGAGACAATCTTTCCCAGCTCCTCGAGTTCATGCTTGACACCCCATAATTTCCCAATCTTTTCCAATGCTTGAGGAACCTGGTTAGCAATGATCTCTCCAGCAATGGCTACGAGGACAGCTTCCGCCATTTTGTTCTCTCTTACTCTGTCTCTCTATCTTTGTGGAAGAGAAGATGTAAGTTCAGTTGTTCCAAGGCTAGATATATAGGAAGATCATGTTGACGCTCATCAAAGACTGGCAAACCAAATCCTGACAAATTTAATTTTCAATTTCTTTGAACAACTTGAGTAGTCAAAGATAAAAATTCCCATCGTCCACGCAAAGTCAAAATCAATAATGCATACTGGACCCACCAAGGTTGGGTCCTAGGTCCGAGATTTATATCTTTGCATTGTCCTTTGAAGTCCGACTTTTTGTCTGCAAATATTCAGCACTTAGTCGCACAATTTTCATAATATTTGTATTTTGGCACATACTTTTGTATATAATATTTTTTTGTAATTTTAAATATGCTTTTGTTGACAATCGCCCTTACTTTTCACATGGCATTATCATATAGAGCATCTCGGTAAAAGAAAGAACGGTTTGTATAAATCTAACAATTCAAATTAATATAAAAAACTAATAAGTATACACAATAATTGCCTGTTATTAGGGCCACGTGTATGAAGCCATACTGCCAAATTGCCACGTGACCAGCATGACCAAAATGTAACTTAACTCGACCATCGACCATAGTTTACCATTAACCATCGCTTTTTTTTTTTCCTTTTCCTTAGGTTTCGCGCCACGTCTGTCTTCTTCATTCTCCTCTGCGCTTTTTAGACACAGAGGCCATGCGTTTTTGGAACTCTCCGTATTAAAAGCCAAACATTAATGTCGATTGTCACTCATTAATGGCCAATTACATCATTTATTACACAAAACTTAATATACACCCTAGTCCCTACCTCAATTATTGTGTAAAAGCCCTCTTATAGATATTTAAAAAAAAAATTAGATGACAAACACACACACATATATAAGATAGGACGAAAGATGGTAAACATGATGATCAAATTTAGCTGAGTTTTCTTAGAACTTGTTTGTCAATGCTTTTTAAAATGCAAAATCTAAATTTTAAAATGTTATTTAAATATTAAAAATATTTTGAAAAAATTATGCATAAATTATGTGTCAATATTTGACGGTTGTGGAAATTTCACATGTTTCAAGCCAAAAAAAAAAAATGTAAAAATTTAGACAAGATTAGATTTATAAACGTATATTGAGCCCAGCCAGCCTAAGGTGGGGCTTTTGTGACGGTAGGAACAGGCAAATTTCAGCCACGCATTTCCATGGAGGAAATTGGAAGATGGGTTCCACCGGTTTCAGTTTTTTTTTTTTTTTGACTCCCCATTGCTTCCTATTTTCTTGGCTTAATTTAGAATTAGATTAGAGGATTTAAAAAGGTCCAAAAAGCACTAATTTGAAAGGGAAACTATCACAAATCTCATTAACTGGAATTTCTTGAATATAAAGGATGAAAAAACAAATTAAATTCTGAAATATAGATAACCACAAATCACAAGCAGAAAAATATAATCACTAATTAAAAAAGAAATCATTAATAATAAATTAGTAGACAAAAAAATTGCCTGTTGATTCAAATCTTATAGATGAAAATTCGCAATGACCTAAGACATTACAAGATCAAATTTAGGATCATATGAGTCAAAGCTAAAATTAAAAATAAAAAAAAAGTATTTTCAATCGAAAGGATATTTCATATAAATTCTTTTTGTGTTATTAAATTTCTTTTATTCGGCAACAATATCCCTCATCTTTTCTTTGACTAGAAAATAATATTTACTATTTTTAAATGTTGCAATTGAAAATTTTTTGAGTCTACTTAAATATCCATTTGTTATTCACCTTAAATCTTTTATTCACCGGCGAGCCTTCCATTTTTTTTATCTTTTAACAGTTATGGCCAACATTGCACCATCCGTTTTTCGAAATATCAGGACAGTTCTCTACTGATTTCCTTATATAAAGAAAGCCCTTAGATATTTTGCCAAAATGTGGGTCCAGGTGTATGAAGCCGTACTGCATCTACAGCATGAAGTTGACGAAGCATAATAATTGTCACGTGCCCGACATGGCCAAAAATGTCACTTAACTCGACCACGGTTTTTAGACAGAGAGGCCCTGCGCTTTTGGGACTCTCCATATTATAAGCCAAATATTAACGTCGATTGTCACTCATTAATATCAAAAGAGTTCCTATATAGGCGCAAAATGACTGGCATACCCTAGTTTTTTCTAGCATATATAATTTGTACAAAATCCCTTACTATTTTTGCTACCTATTGCAATCATATCAATTAGTTTGGAATATCTTTAGTTCAACTTTACAGCTTTTTTTAACAATTACTATAAGACAAGTCATTTGTCTTTATCTTTTGAGTCGGATTCTTATTTCAATCCTCCAACAAATTATTATTCTAATTTAACTCTATTCAACATACACAATCATATCTTTGCCGAATTTCCTTATAGATGTTTTTTGATGGTACTGGCAAGGCAGTAGAAATTACTAATTGGGCACTCCTAACTAGTCAGTGACACCAGCCAAGCAGACCTCGTCACTACTAATGATGCATTTCGAAGTTCTAATAGCAGACGGTGATATGGATTCTTGAAGCATGGCTAGAATACTCTAAGCATCTTTTAACATCCTCGAAAAGTGTTGTTTGTTTTTAAAATCCATCTTGTTTTCTTGCGGGAATACTCTAAAACCTGCCTACTCTACGCGAGATACCCTTTAACATATTTTGGGGGCATCTTTTGTAGAATAGACACGTTAGTCTGTGTGCTTTCACCCGGGCTATGTGTGAAAGACTAGAAGCCATTATCATTCATGGAGGATATGATAGTAGGAGTAACTCTTCATAACTTCGTTTGGCAATATAATTCGTAACTCTTCCAAAAAGAACGAAATTCTTGTCGTCCCTTTCCAACGATTAGTTCCCGACAATCGCTTTGACTATGGTGATGTTGCTGTTCATCTGCCTCTAGTGTCTCTCTAATGAATATCTTTTTTTCTTTCATTATAGAAACAAAAGAGTTACATGAAGGTTTGGCGAGAAGTCCCGAGCACCCGGTCTGCCAGCAGGCGATGAAGGTTGTACGCCAGAGGGCCACTAAAACTAATCGGTTGCTGAAATTGCACCCCCAAAACAAACCTTCTCTCTAAAAATATATGAACCTCCTTTGTCAAGACAAACCGGTAGATGTATATCCTTGCGTTCTTTGAAGCTTGGGCTTCCTAGTCATACGATTTTCATAAAATATGTTTTGCCATGTGCTTTCGCATATGATCTTTCTATAATTTAATGTACGATTTTGTTGACCACGTGCCCTTACTTTCCACATGTCATTATATCATAAAGCATCTAACTAAAAGGAAGAACGATTTGTATAAATCAATTATTCAAATTAATAAAATAAAATAAAACCAAAAAGGTTACGTATTACAGAGAGAGATAAGACTAGTACGATGGAGTTGGGTCCCACGGCTATTTAATTAGGCCTAGTACTAGGGTTCACGTGTGTAAAAAGTGAAGACGTACTACTATCTGCATCATGGCCGTACTGCCATATGCACCATGAAGTTGACAAGAGATGAAGCGTAATAATTGCCAAGTGACCGGCATGGTCTAAAAGTAACTTAACTCGACTATGGTTAACTATTAACCATCGCTTTGGGTTCCAAGCCACGACTGTCTTCTTTCTCCTCCTTCGCGTATTTTTGATAGAAAGACCATCTGCTTTCTGAGTTCTAGAAATTAGTAATCCAATCTTGACTTATTAATTATCCTCATTAATGACCGATCGCCTTGTTCATTGCATAAAACTTAAAGACAACAAAAGTGCATGACAATAATAAATAATAGAAAGTTTTTAAGTGATAAATACTAATAGCGAAACATCCCATTTCATCATTAGATATAAACATAAATATATAGTTCTGATTTCACAGATGACACATAATAGCTGAATTTTCTTAGCACTCATTTGTTTGTGTTTCTTAAAATTCAAAAATAATTGTTTACTTTTCTGTAAAATTCAAAATATCATTCAAATACAAAATATATGCATAATTTGGTTTCACAAATAATACACAATAAAATAGAACGTAAGAAGATAATTATGATGTTCAGAGTTAACTAAATTTTCTTAAGACTTGATTGTTTATGCCTTTTAAAATGCAAAAACTCAAAATTTAAAATGTTATTTATGTATTAAAAGATTTTGAAAAAATTATGTCTAAATTAAGTATCAAGGTTTAACGGTTGTGAAAATTTGACAGGTTTCGAGCAAAAAAAGGTGTAAAAACTTGGTCAAGCCAAGATTATATTGTGCGGAGGCTCGTGAGAGCACAAAATTCGAAATTCATGGTATCATTGTCCTCCGATTTGACGTGTCCACTTTTCCCTTGTCCTTTTGTTTTTTTCCTTACTTTCTCTTTTTCCAAAGGCAATCATAAAAAGGCCAGATAGCTTGTCGGTGATTCCGTTGGTACTTGGCGATTCTGATCGGACAACGCGTAAGAAAAGAGATAGGACGAGTAGGGTGGAGTTGGGTCCCACGAGCATTCACTAAAGCCTAGCTACTGGGGTTCACGTCTGTGAAGCGTGCCCTCGCTGTCGTAAGTTTGACAGAGGAGGCAGCGTAGTAATTACCACGTGACCGATGTGACCGGAAAGCAACTTAACTCAATCATGGTTAATATTAACCGTCAATGTGTTCTTTTGTCTTTGATATTTTTTTTTGGGCCACGTCTTTCCTCCTCCTCTGCGGTCATCTTTCTTTCTCCTCCTCTGCGTTTTTTAGATGGAGAGACCATGCCCTTTTGAAACTCTAGAAGTTAATAATCGTTGACTTACTAATTGTCCTCACTAATAGTTTTGCTTTCTTTTAATCGATTCCGGTACGACCATACAAAAGTTGTAAATCTCCATAGACGGGCTTCATGAACCGAAGAAAATAAGATCCACGTATATTTTTTTTGGTACTCCAAGACAAAATCATAACAATTAGTTTCATTTTTAATTTTGATCTTATCCATTCTATCATATAGCGTAATTGTCACACTCCAATTTCCGCAAAAGAAAATAGGAGTGACATGACCGTCTTTCAAGGGAAGAACTAGGTCTCAAACCAATCTTGCCACATTGCCTATATGGACCAGAAGCTAATACCAATAGATTATTGCTCAATTATCCGCACGTTGAAGCTTTGAAGTTACTTTATTCTTATGGATACCCATCATTTTATTTCTATGATTCTTTACAGAGTTAGTTCATCACTTGCTTGAAAGCAAGAGTACGTGGCATTTTACATGCATTTATGGTGCGAAAATATGTTTCATGTTCTAATTAGATCTCTTTATGTTGCTATAATTCAAGGTAAACATAACTTACAATGAGCAGTTGGTGATGTTGATTGAAGAGATTAGTGGTGATGCATTTTATCACTCCTTTGTAATTGTGCACTGACAAAATCACATTGGAAGACAAGTGAGTCGATACTTGAGTCAAGATATGAAACGTATTATCCCCGCTCATTCAAAGTAATGACATCCATGGCTTGAGTTGAAATAGCCTTTGACCTCGAACCCTTGGGATTTGGCATTGCATGATTTCAACGTTTTATTTAGAGATTACACCCTTCCAAAGTAGCGGTTGCAAGAAAAATGAATAACTTTGGTACATAAAAACGATCTATCCGGATTACTTTTAGAGTCAATCCTTGTTAAGAAATTGTAGTATCATGAGGTCTTTTCAACGCATAAAACCCACTATATTCGATTATCCGTAGAGTGAGATATGAGTGCACGAAGCCGACACCTCTTGTAATTTGGGTTTTTACAAGCACAGTTCCTTTCCTTTTGGCAACTTGCCAAATCCATCCAAAACTCCTATTGTAATATCGTTTTCTCCGTTAAACTCAAAGCAGAGACTGAAATTTTCATGATTTTGAAAATGTGAAAAATTTTGTTAATACTCAGAAACTATGAAATTTGTGAAAATCACGGAACATGATTTTCGAGATATCCAAAATTTCTTTAGTTGATCTAGTTAGAATGAATGCGTTATAGTGTGCATAATTGGGGGGTTTTAATGACTTTTTTTCTAGATCAAATGAGATGATTGAGTTTTATTCTAGTTTATTGTAAAGTAATATGTTTAATTAATTTAAAGGTGGGAAGGATTGGAGTTTTGAAATGATATATCTCAACCATTAGGCCCCATTCTTACTTTCTTATAAATGTAGTCTGGTGGGAAGGAATGGAGTTTTGAAATGATATAGTTCAACCATTAGGCCCATTCTATCGTACTTTCTTATGTATATATGTATAGTATGGTTTCTCAAATAACTCACGATATAATAATAGCCCAGAAGAAGGTAATCATAATCATCAGAGTTTGTTGAGTTTACGTTTATTTATGCTTTTGAAAATGCAAAAAACTAAATTTTATATTGTTATTCAAATACTAGAGAATTTTCAAAAATTATGTACAAATTAAGCATTAATAAGTGTTGTGAAAATTTCAAATGTTTTAAGCCAAGTACATTTAAAATTTCGTTCAATATAATATTAGATTAAATATATATTTATTATATAATATATATCAACACAGCCCTTCATATTTTGTTGAGGTTTGTGAGAAGGCAGAACTCGAAATTCATTACAGCTGGTATCATTGTCCTGTGATTTGACGTGTCTTCTTTTTCTTTTTTACTTTTTTCCTCGTCTTTTTACAAGTGCAACCATAAAAAGGATAAGGGTTAATACCCTAAAAAACCCTAAACTGGTACACTTGTGACAAATTTACCCCAAACTATTTTTTTAACCACAAAAAACCCCAAACTGGTACATATGTGACAGATCTACCCTCCGTTAGCTTCCGTTCGATTTTTCCGTTAATTTTTTGACGTGGTTCTGACGATGCAAGCCATGTGGAAATTCATAAGTTTAATACCATTAAAAACCCCAAACTGGTATATTTATGACAAATTTACCCCAAACTGGTATATTTATGACAAATTTACCCCAAACTGGTATATTTACAACAAATTTACCCTAAATTAATTTTTTCGATCGTAAAAAACATAAATTGGTACACGTGCGGCACATTTACCATCTTTCAATTTTCCCAAATTTGATTGAGTTGTGATGTCCAATCAATTTTATTTTCCGGATTACTCTATCATTGCCTCCATATCATTAATACTTGATTTTTTTTCTTTTTATTGGAATCATTATTAGAAAATATTCAAAGACTACCAAATGTGCACTTCATTCTTGTGCCGAGAGGATGCCCATTAACTAAAAGATGGACAGATCGCTTGCGCACATATACAAAAGAAGTGCACATATTGTGGTTGCTTCACTCGTGTTAGTCTATGTCCTTATTAGCGTTACGTAGTCTTTCCTACCTTGAATCGTAAGTGTGTCAAAATTTTAACATGG
Source organism: Eucalyptus sp. ANBG9806169 (assembly GCA_014182395.1). Lineage (NCBI taxonomy): Eukaryota > Viridiplantae > Streptophyta > Magnoliopsida > Myrtales > Myrtaceae > Eucalyptus > Eucalyptus sp. ANBG9806169. The sequence goes on along the minus strand of CM024574.1, from coordinate 17,381,811 downwards.
AACTTGCATGTGAATGGTATGAGTGACTCGTACATCACATGCTCGTTGAAATGCCGGAACCAAAATCACTTATGTTTGTCGCTAATTTTAGGTGTGCTTTGAGTGTGATTCTTTTGTATATGTGCGCAAAGCGATCCGTCCATCTTTTAGTTAATGGGCATCTTCTCGGCACAAGAATGAAGTGCGCGTTTGGTAGCGCTTTGAATAGTTTTCTAATAATGATTCCAATAAAAAAAAAAAAATCAAGTATTAATGATATGGAGGCAATGTTAGAGTAATCCATAAAATAAAATTGATTGGACATCACAACTCGGTCAAATTTGGGAAAATTGAAAGAGGGTAAATGTGCCGCACGTGTACCAATTTAGGTTTTTTATGATCGAAAAAATTAATTTAGGGTAAATTTGTCGTAAATATACCCAGTTTGGGGTAAATTTGTCATAAATATACCGGGTTTGGGGTAAATTTGTCATAAATATACCAGTTTGGGGTTTTTAATGGTATTAAACTTATGAATTTCCACATGGCTTGCCACGTCAGAACCACGTCAGCAAAATTAACGGAAAAATCGAACTAAGCTAACTGGAGGGTAGATGATTCACATATGTTTGGGTTTTTGGTGGTCCAAAAAAATAGTTTGGGGTAAATTTGTCACAAGTGTACTCAGTTTGGGCTTTTTAGCAGTATTAACCCAAAGGATAAAGATAAGAATGAATATCACAAAAAACATATATTTACGATAAATTCATGCTAAACAAAAAATTTCAAATAATAAATTTACTCACAAAAAAGTATAAATTTATATGGTAAAACTCCACACATATGTCTCTCAACTATCACGTATTTAATTTGATAATAAAATTTAATAAAAATTAATGAAAGATAGATTTATCGTATATCAAATTAATTTAGAATAAATTTATTATATATATATATATCAATTTAGATTTTTTTGAATATTTACTCTAAAGAGAACGTGTTTGGTAAAAGCAAAGCAAAACAAAAAATAGTGAGCAAGAGCATCTTTCACATGGGGCTGCGATCACACTTTGGGGTCAAAAGATTCTGCTGGTACCTGACAAAGCTGGATCGGACAACGTGTTCAAAGACAGATAGGACGAGCATGATGAGTTGGGTCCTATGGCTATCACTAAGGCCTAAGCTAGGGTCCACATCAATGAAGCCATACTGCGATGTACAACGTGACGTTGACAGAAGACTTGGCCAAGAAAATGACTTAACTCTACCATGGTTCATTAGCAACCATCACTTTGCTCTTTTGTTTTTGTTTTTTCTTTTGTTTTTACTTTTTGTCCCACGTTTGTCTTCTTCCCCCCACCTCCGCGTTTTTTCAGAGAGAGAGAGACCACGTTTTTTGAAACCGTAGAAATTAAGGGCATATTTGATAATACTTCTAATTTTTTTATCTTCCTATACTTTTGCTTTCTAAAACAGGAAAAAAAAATTGAAAATTATTTATGTATATCAGTTTTTTTTTTTTTTTTTTTTTTTGGAATAAATTAGGAGCCAAGATAAATTTAAAATAAAAATAAATAGTAAAAATATTTACTTTTCTGTTCCCAATAACAAAAAGAGGTATAATGTCATTTTAGAGAAACAAGCTCACTATAATCTAATATCTGTCTTTACACAATTGATACAAGATCTAGGTGAGACCCACATTTAGCTAGGTCTCCTAACCCAATCAGAGTCGCCATTTTTCAATTTAGGAAAAAAATTAGAAATTAAATTTTGAGTAGTTCTACTATATTTTAGTATTAATTACAATTTAAAATTAGTTTGGCATAAAAAAAATGTAAAAATATTTTGATGAAAATTGGATTCACAATTAAACAGGCTCTTGGGACTTTACCATATTAATTTTTTTTATTGCCGTTTTCTTTTAGAAACAATGCTAAGTTGCAATAGCTTGACAACTTGCTGAGAGAAGACAGTCTTCTTCCCTTAAGATGTTCCTGGAGACATCTTTTAAAATCATATGTAATTTTGTTCTTAGAAAATTAAATGGCTTTAAATGAGTCTTTCGTGTTACAATTTGTATTGTGTTCATAGCAGTCGAACAAGCTTGTGCTACATGAATTTTTGATGTCATTTGCTTGAAGATTTGTCTATTATGAGTTATTTTGTCATTGCCCACACCAGCAAGCAATGTTTGTTCTTTTTCTTGCGGTTAAAAAAGTTCAAAAGATAAGTGCACTTGTTTATTGTAACTCGTAAAGACTTACTGTCAACCTCCTCATATTCTATCAAATGCATTTTTTTTTTCGAAGATAAAAATTTAATGTATTACTTAACGTGTTATTCTATTAAAAAAGAAAAAAATAATTTTGTTAATAGAAATCGTTTCGGATTGTGATAACTCGTAAAGACTTACTGTCAACCTCCTCATATTCTATCAAATGCATTTTTATTTTTATTTTATTTTCGAAGATAAAAATTTCATGTAATTACTTAACGTGTTATTCTATTAAAAAAGAAAAAAATAATTTTGTTAATAGAAATCGTTTCGGATTGTGATAACGCGAAGCCAAAGAATTCACTATAGGTGATATCATTGTCCTCCGATTTGATGTGTTCTCAGATTCCCTTGTCCTCTGTTTTTCTTACTCTCCTTTTTTTTCCAAAGGCAACCATAAAGTGAAGACTACGTGCTTTGAGAAGCAGAGCATAACAAAAGGCAACGTAAAAAACATCTTTAAGGTGGGGCCACGACCGCACTTAAGGGTGGAATGACTGTCGGTACGTGGGGAAGCTAAATTGGACGAGTACGATAGAGGCGGGTCCACATCTCTGAATTCGTACAGTCATCAGGTTGACAAAAGACATGACCAAAAAAGAACTTAACTCACGGTGGTTAACTATTAACCATTAACCATCACTGTATTCTATTGTTTTGTTTTGTTTTGTTTTGTTTTTTTCTTTTTTGTGTGCCACGTATGTCTTCCCCCTCTTCTTCTGTGAGATAATGCACTTTTGAAACTCTATAAACTAAATATCAAATGTTGATTTATTAGTTGTCCTCATTAATGGCCAGCCACTTCATTCGTTGCATAAAACTTGAAGATAAAATAAGTGCGAGATAATATTAGATAATAGAAAGTATTTAAATGATAATTAATATTACGAAAAATTTTAAATTAATACATTTATAATATATTTATCATAATTTAATTTTTTGATCACTAAAAATTCTAAATAATATTTTAAATTTTAACAGAAAAGTTAAAAAAAATTTGCATTTTAAAAAACACAAACAAATGAGTGTTGAGAAAATTCAGCTATCCTGTGTTATTTGTGAAGCCAAAACTCTAAATACATACAAACATACACACACACACACATCATCCATATCTCTCAATGATAGGAAAGTCGATCGAGTGCAATTTAATGATTGAGTCGCATTATCACGAAATTATATTCTTTCTCAACTCTCTTAAATTAATTAGAGATATTATGTTAAAATAAAATAGAATAAAACTTAATCTAGGGACAAAGCCATCACAAACTCTAAATCATGCCTATCGGGGCACATTTATCATAAATTTTTGTTGTGAAATCAAAAATCTTAAACTTATACTTATGTGACTCATTGAACCCCATATAGGTTCTAAATCTACCTACATGGATGATGGAAGGCAAATGATGTTGTCAACCTGGCTTGACTAAAATAAAAAATGACGTTATTTTGGTTAGAAAATCATCTAACGCAATCATAGTGGGTATCACATTGATATAAAGTTAGGATTTTGATATCACAAAAGAAAGTTTAGAGCAATGCATCATAATAGGTATAGTTTATAATTTTTTTATATCACATAAGAGTTCTGAATAAATGTATCATAATGAATATAATTTAGAATTTCTAGTGGTTTTCTCATCTTTCTTGTTTACACACACAGGGAGCACCGACAAAGTGGAATGTTTTGCTATTAGTATCTATTGTTTTAAGGGTTAAGAACATGAAAAATTCTTAAATTTGTACATATAAAATAAATTTACTTCAAACTAATTTTTTGATAGCAAAAAAGTTCAAACTACCTATGATAAATTTATTCTCTATTAGTTTCCATTAAATTTTATTGTCAAATTACCTAATTAGATGATACATTACAGTTGACGGATCTACCGATTTGGGGTTTTACAATTTGTTTGTCACAAGTGAACCAATGTGTGGATTTTTATAGTATTATTCAAATTTAAAGCATAAATTTATCACGGATATACTAATTTAAAATTAAAAAAAAATTAAAGTAAATTTGACATGAGTCTTAAGTATGCTACTCTCATTGAAAAGCTTCCACCATATATGAGTTACTCTTAGGTTCAACAGACCAAATTCTTTGGTTTTTTAACTATTAAAGTTGTACCCAAGCATTCCAAATGAATCTAGCTCTCACTACCAATCTCCGGAGGCAATTCTAGACAAGTAATTGTCTTAATCCTATTCCCCCTTTACATTTAAGAAGGCAAATATCTTTTCAAGTCACGCTTGCTCCCTTAGCATCGTCGGGTTTGCCTCTCCGAAGAATGGCAATGCGCTTACTTTCCATTAGCTTCAATATTTTCTTTGGCAGCATACAAATTTGGCTCCTATAAGTAATAAAGCTAAATGAGTTGTACTCTGCCTACACAAGTCAAATGCTTGACATTCTTCTAGTTATCCTTTCAATGGTGGTTTGCAATTTTTGTCACTAAGCTTTGTTAGGTATTGAAGGAAGTTGAAGGCATTTAAGAGGCAATGCTCCTCTCAAAATACCACTTATTTGTAGCAAATCACCGCAATAAACTATGTCATATGCAACCAGAAACTCTATTTTTGAGGATTAAACTCCATCCACAAATTTGTTGAAACCGCTGAAAAGGATTATTAATTTTGTCATGTTGAAAGAGATCATGAGATCACAATAGCTCTCAAATAAACTAATTCGATATGGGTAAATAGTTAGGCCCAATGTAAAGGGTGGGCTTGCAACTATTCTACTCTCTAGCGTACCCATAGGGCCATAGCTAATGAAACTCCTCTGGTCCAATGCACAGATTAGCCACGATAGTTAGTTCGGATTAATGATATTAAAATAAAAAAATGATATAGTTTAGTCTCCTTGGAGACCAAAAAAAAAAACAAAAGATATTTTGCCAAATAACCTGTATGAACCCTAGGACCAAAATATTTGCATAACTGTAGAAAAAATACTAACCGAAATAAACACAAGCTTTTTTTTTTCTTTTGGTCGGTCCTATGCTAATTCTACTCTAACACTCACTCTCAGACTTTTGCTCTGTCTCCTTGCAGGGCGTGAGAGTCGAAACCCACTCCTGAAATGAACACAAGCTTCTAACTGAGTATTTTTAGCCACTAGACATGAATGATTTTCTTTTAATTATACTTGAAAAAATACTAACCGAAATAAACACAAGCTTCTAACTAAGTATATTTAGCCTTGCATTGCATGTGTTTAAAATTATATTTGGTGTCCAAATGTCATTGTAGATGTAAGAAATAAACTTTTAAAATTATTATAAAATAAATATTCACATAAATTAAGTTCTCCACTAAAGTTTACATGGAGTTTTCTTAAAGCGGACCCACGTCATGTAAATATATCCTCCAGAAAAAAGAAGCGAGACATAAAATTGGACCATTTGTTGAATCGTTATATAATTTATTGCAATGTTTTGAGCATTAAAATATTATAAATCAATATAACAAAAAACATTAGGTAAGAACATAAATTTCGCATTCTTGATAGCTTTCCTCCATTTATTGGAATCTTCAAGGTTGTACCATCAACTTGGCGTGTAAAAGGCGATCATGCCACTCATGTAAAATCTTCTTCAGCAAAATGGTTTCTTTTCTCTCCTCTATTTGCTATTAATAGAGAGTTGGATGCTATATTTTTATTTTTATTTTTATTATTATCTTCCAATTTCATATATTTAAGTTTCCTTTTTAATGAAAAGTCTCCCTTGTATTTTTGCTAATCATTTGATGTTTATCTTTTCTTTTGGCAAGAGGTAATGGATATCTCATCATGTATCACAAAGTATTGGCAATGTGTCATAAAAGAATTGTTGGATATCTTGCCAAAAAAGTGTAATATTCAATTTGTATTTTCAAAGAAACTCGCAATTATTTCCCCGAAGTGCATATTTAATATTTCCTTGATTGATTTCTGCCACGACCTTTCGATATGAGGAAGACAGGTTTTAGAGGTAATGTTGAGTTGGGGATCAGTACGGGCTCTCCCAAACCCTCACCTCACACGATATTGAGACTTTCATTAATCAATTAGTTAACATGTTAGTTAACCATATTCTGAAACATTGAAAAAAAAATTATTAGCTTATAAGAATTCTAGGTAAGGAGGAGTCATCACAGCTCATTGGGGTCGGCTATAAAATCGAGTGAGGCACGAGATGATACATCACTTTTTAAGCAACCAAAGATATAGGATTGGGGACTCGATAACACTAATACCATCTTGATACCCTAAAGCTGCGTTTGGTAACCCCGATTTGAGTCATAAGAGGTGTCCCATGTGTTCTTTTTATCCAATCATGTGTCCTAAAAGTCTTGCCCTGTAAGTGTCCATGCAATATTTTTGTGTTTATTATAATCCTAAAATGTAACCTAACCATTCAACTAAAACAAGCAAGTGCCAACATAAAAGCAATATAAAATAATCACAACCAGTTCATCAAAGATGGCAATGAAAGAACAATTAAAAAATTTAAGTGAAGTAACATGGCCTTGTTATGAAGTCCTAAGATAGTAATCCCCATGAGCTAAATTCAAATCGAATTCAATTTTTTTAAAGAGACTATTCAACATAAAACTAAACTAAACGAATTCCAATACTAAGATCTAACCGACCTAATCAAAGGCCTTATTTATAACGATTTTCCAAATTTATTATTTTTTAATTCTGATAAGAGGGGGACTTGGGCTAGGCCCTTCGGCCCGGGCCCGAATGTCTATCAAATTCACATCCTAAAGATCTGGGTCAGTAAAGTGAATGGGCTCATTTTCCATTTCAAACTTCTGAAGCCCCACCTTCAAATACAACCAAGCTAGACCCGGTTATTGTTGCGGCCATATCAGGTCCATTCGCTTTCTATTTATTTTCTTATTGTTATTATCTTTTATTTATTTATTAGTCCATCTTCCCTTTGTCCTCTTTCCAGAGCCTCACGAATCCTTCGTCATTTCTCTTACTTACGCCATCCTTCGTCCCCTTCCTGACTTCTATCCGTCAGCCACCATGTCGAACGTTTTCTGCAGGCGATCACCGTTGATGATCACGGGCACCCGCCGAAACATAAAGTACAAAAAGCAACAAAAAGATGTGTTCAGAGGTAATGTTGATAACAATGAAATTGTAATTGATCCTTATTGCAAAATCTTAGTTTTTAAGGGTTAATATCTTAAAATACCCCAAACTGGTACATTTGTAACAAATTTACTCTAAATTATTTTTTTGATCTCAAAAAACCCCAAACTGGTACTCTTATGACAAATTTACCATATGTTAGTTTTTGTTAAATTTTACAGTCAATTTATTAAGTTAGCGGAGGGTATATTTGTTACAAATTTACTAGTTTGAGATTTTTTGAGGTCAAATAAATTAGTTTGTGAGTAAATTTGTCATAAATGTATTAGTTTATGGTTTTTTATGGTTAGTCGGGATAAATTTGTCACGAGATATATTAATTTGAGATTTTTCATGATCAAAAAATAATTTATAATAAATTTGTCACATATATATTAATTTGGGATTTTTTAAGTATTAACCTGTGGGTGTTCACGAGTACAATTTCTTCCGACAATATATCTTCACATCGAGTACCTCACACAAAATAAATGCAAGCGTGAGCGAGCAAGCTACGGCGCTCTAAAACCGAAAGACTCCGACGAAATCGATTCCGCCCGATCGTTCGAACAGGGAAATTCACATCAGAAACAGAACACGCGCGTGCACGTGCGCACCAAAAGACAATGAGCTCCGTCGCCGTTCCGGAGGATGGTCAGCTCCGGCTAGGAATCGGAGAAAAGAACTACGAATACGCAGGCGATCGGATTGAGGAAAATGCCGATTTCGCCGGAAAAGCAGGACTCGAGATGGATGGCGACGGTGGTGGTGAAGATGGAAACGATGATGAAGATGATGAGTGATAGAAGTGACAAGGTCATCGCGCAAACGGAGAGAGAGCCACTCGGCAGGAGAAAGGAGGACTGAAACGCGCGTCAAACGCTTAGGAATTGGAGCAGCAACAAGCCTCTCTCTCTCTCAATCCTCTACGCGTTCCAGAAGCCTTGTCCACCGCTGGTCGGCGCCAGAAACCACCGCCTCCCATGCCACAACCGTGCTCTTCAAATCGCGATGTTCTCACGCTTGAGCTTCGAATCTGGGTTCTCCATCAAGGAATTCGAGTTTCTTGAATCAAGGAGAATTTCTTTCGACTTTCGATAACTTGGGGCCTTCGAGCTTTCTGATTTTCATCGACTGTGGAAGTTGAGAACGTCATTCCATTTATGCGTGTAAAATAGAAACGAGATTGCTTTGCTCCAGCTAACATGAAGATTTCCCGCGTCCGAAATTTATATTAATAATCTGCAGCGCAGTCTTGATGATCTCGTGCTGATTGAGTCGTGATTCTCACTGTCTCATTGCTGCATTGTGCCGTTTAATTGAATGCACATAAAATGTTTGGTGATGTGCCTGAGTGGTATTCATACTAATGCGGCTTTTCTAACGGTGAATTTTGAGCTATATTAGTATGAACACAACTTCAAATTGGATTGAGATCATCTTTGTCGGCTTGAATGATTCACCGTACCAGGTGTATAGGTTAAGTACATCTAACTGACATTCACTTTTGGGTCCATTCCCGAAGGCTTTAGTCTAAGGCCGGTAAATCCAACTATGTGAAATTAGCTAAAAATGTTGATGTGCTAATTTGTGAATACTAGTCATGGTCGCCAGTGCGTTCATTGAAGCATAGGCTGATCAGGTGGACTAATAGATTGGAGCGTGGATCCGATTTGCTGTACATAGCTTTTTTAATTGTGAATTCTTCTTGATCATGTCTTCTCCACGAGTGAATTCCAAATCTTGACTTGGTGAGTGATGGCATTGTGATTCATTTCTGTGCAATTTATAGGCAAATGAAATTGCTTTGTCGCTAGCGTTGATAACTAAAGAATGCATGCTTCAGCAGACAAAAGCCCCAAAACAACTTGGAGGAAAAAAAAAAAGGAAGTTTGAAAGGGGGTGATCGCTTTGTTGCTACACCATTGGAAAAGGTTTAAGCCACGCACAAAAAGTAATGATGATTAAGATTTGATACTGAAGAAGAGATCGAGTGTTGCTGGTGTTAAAGGATATAAGCCAAAGCCGAAGCTAAATGCTGCTAATCAAGAGTGCAGTTCTGGTGAAAACAAGAGAAGTGAAGTGAAGAAGTTCAAGTTGAAGCCGAAGCTGAATGTTGATGTTCGAAAGATCAGTTCTGGTGAAAACAGGGGAAGTGAAGTAAGGCAGTCTGCTGATTTGGGAAATGAAGTAACACTTGATATTACTGATGATTCAATCAAGACTGGAAGCAACGAGCTTAACTCTACATTTGTGGATAGAGATAAGCTGAACGGAGATAACATGACTTACATCAACAACACGTGCTCATTAAAGAATAGATATTCAGTTTTGAGTTGTAACTGAATACTTCCTTTTCTATTATTTTTGCTTCGGTTAGTTCAGTTAACAAGTTTGTTGTTTTCTCGTCGTGAGTTGAACAAGATAAATACTGAATTGTAAAGAGGATTGGGTGTGGTGCTCTTTGTGAAAACTCTCTCTCAAATTGATTGAATACAGAAGCTTAATACTTCATTTCCGATTCTTCATTTCTGTCATCTTCTTCTTCTCTGTTTCTGTTCTCGTCTCCTTCACATGGTATCAGAGCTCATCTGAAGAGCATCACAAACAATGTGGTAATCTGAATCCATCCTTCACTGGATTTGTATGTTGTTGCTATTGTTTCGTTTTCATCAGCCTTCGAAAATGCAAGTTACATATGTGGAAGAAAGTCTTCAATGTCGAAAGCCACAACAGATTGAAGATTCGCTCAAGTTGATAGTAAGAACAAGACTTGAAAGTGTGAGATGGCTGCAAGAACTCAAAAGTATCCATTTCCGATTCATGTCAACATCTCTAACTTTGCTACCATTAAGCTAGCTGAAAATAATTTTCTCCTTTGGCAAACGCAATTTCATAGGTTTCTGCACAGTCAGGAGCTATTTGGATTCATCAATGGAGAAATACCTTCACCTGCAAAACTATTACAAGTTGAAGTTGAAGGAAATGTTGCAGAGGTGGTGAATCCTGATTACAGTGACTGGATCAAAATTGATCAGCTTGTATCGTCGTGGATTAGTGGAGCTGTTTCAGAAAACATACTAAGTTTGATAATCGGCTTGGACACTGCATATGAGGTATGACAGACTTTACTCAATCGATTTATGCAAAAGTCTGTAGCTAGAGAATTCGAGTTGAGAGGAAAACTGCAAGCTTGCCAAAAGAGAGATCGAGCATTGTCAGTTTACCTCAGAGAATACAAATCAATTTGTGATCAACTCAGTGCAATAGGAAAGCCTTTAGATGAGATAACAAAGCTATTTGGGATTCTTGAGGGACTAGGACCTGAATATGAGAATCTGAAAACCACTATATACTGCTTGAAACCTCAGCCGGAGTATGATGAAGTAATTTCACAGCTAGAAAGGTTTGAATCACGACTACAAAATTACTCATCAAGCCAATACAGCCCTAATCTAGCTTACTATGGTCAAAGAAAAACTGAATTTCAGCAAAATGAAGAAATTGATAGAGAAACTATTCAGCAAAACTCTGGTTTTGGAGGTTCGAGAGTCACTAATTGTGGAGGACGCAGCTATGGAAGAGGACGATCTTTCAATAACAGAGGTCGTGGTTATAGATATCTTGGAAGGGATTTGAGTTACAGATCAATTAATGGCAACTATGAAGGTCCAAGATCTAGACAATTCAGTAATATCTCTGGTCCTGGTTCCAATCAAGGATTTCGCCCTTATGCTGGTTCTTCACAATGATATCAAGAGACTAGATCATATCCTTCTTCAAATCTAACATTTTCCAAAGATCTGCATGTTGAGAAATCAACTGACAATGTTAGATTGGAGTGTCAAATCTGTAAACGTCCAAGCCATGATGCACTTCACTGCTAGTATCGCTTTGACAATTCATACCAAGCAGAGGAAATTCCAACAGCATTAGCAGCAATGCACATTGAAGATTCAAAAGGAAATGAATGGTATCCAGACACTGGTGCGACGGCTCACATTACTGCAAACTCTGGTATTCTTCATAATCTTTCTAGATACAATGGAACTGATACAGTCATGATTGGAAATGGATCATGTCTACCTATCACCTATACTGGTGATACATTGTTACATACTAAAGTGGATTCATTACCTTTGAATGATGTGTTAATTGTTCCTGATATAAAGAAGAATCTTCTATCAATATCGAAACTAACAAATGACTATCCATGTTCTTTTGTTTTTGATAAAACTGGTGTATATGTTAAGGACAATTACACCAACACAACTCTGCTGCTCGGGAGGAAAGTTAAAGGGTTGTAGCGAGTCGATCCTCACACCACAGAGGCATTCCTAACTCAGAGACACAGAGCAATAGGAGAGGATATATGGCATCAGCGTTTAGCGCACACCAATCTGAAAACACTGCAGTACCTGCAAAATCAACAACTCATTCACTGCAATACCAGAGTACAAAATGTGTGTCGAAGCTGTCAAATTGCAAAACATATTGCTCTACCCTTTCCATTGTCAGAATCTGTAACATCTAGACCTTTAGAAAAGGTTCACTATGATATCTGGGGTCCTTCACCAGTCACTTCATTTCAAAACTTCAAGTATTATGTCATCTTTGTAGACAATTTTTCTCGGTTCTAATCCAATTTCCTAGGTAGCCAAGAAACAGCCTATTGTTAGTCGATTTTCTACCGAAGCAGAATATTGTGCACTTGCCTCTGCTATTGCTGAACTTACATGGATCAATTTTGTTCTTCGTGATATTGGTCTATCACTTTCTTCCCCAACTTGTCTGTTCTGTGATAATCAGTCTGCCATTTCTTTTATTGCTAATCCTATTTTACATGCTCGCACCAAACATATTGAAGTTGATTTTCATTTTGTACGTGAGAAAGTTTCCTTCAGCTCTCTCAATGTGTGCTATGTTCCCAGCAATTGTCAGCTCGCTAATATTTTTACAAAAGCTCTCTCACGGTTAGCTCATTTTAATATTCGTATCAAATTGGGCATGGGCTCTTTACCCCTTCCCAATTTGCGGGGGGATGTTAACGGATATAAGCCAAAGCCGAAGCTAAATGCTACTAATCAAGAGTGCAGTTCTGGTGAAAACAAGAGAAGTGAAGTGAAGAAGTTCAAGCTGAAGCCGAAGCTGAATGTTGATGTTCGAAAGATCAGTTTTGGTGAAAACAGGGGAAGTGAAGTAAGGCAGTTTGCTGATTTGGGAAATGAAGTAACACTTGATGTTACTGATGATTCAATCAAGACTGGAAGCAACGAGCTTAACTCTACATTTGTGGATAGAGATAAGCTGAACGAAGATAACATGACTTACATCAACAACACGTGCTCATTAAAGAATAGATATTCAGTTTTGAGTTGTAACTGAATACTTCCTTTTCTGTTATTTTTGCTTCGGTTAGTTCAGTAAACAAGTTTGTTGTTTTCTCGTCGTGAGTTGAACGTGATAAATACTGAATTGTAAAGAGGATTGGGTGTGGGGCTCTTTGTGAAAACTCTCTCTCAAATTGATTGAATACAGAAGCTCAATACTTCATTTCCGATTCTTCATTTCTGTCATCTTCTTCTCCTCTGTTTCTGTTCTTGTCTCCTTCACAGCCGGGACATTGAAAAAGTCAATCGATCTGTCCTCCGTCTCCGAAATTTCAGACAGATGATTGTGTCGTGGTACCTCTGCCTAGGGGAAACATTTTCTGTTAACGTGATGTGTTTGCAAATTGAAATTGTGTCGTCGTGCTATTAATTCTGCTGTTAGATTTATGATTTTGTTTCTACGGTTTCATGGAAGAGAAGGAAAGCAATCTGGGTTCGCAAAGACTTGCTTGAACGTGAATTTTCTTAGAGCAGCATCCACATTTAAAAATCTATGCTCATTCCCCTCATGAAACGCTTGATATTATAACGCCAATGTGCGTGATTGCTCGAAGAATGCAAAAGCAGAAGGTGATACTTTGATCGCTACCGATTCTTGAGGATTTCAATCGCGTGCTTCAGAACTGATTAATAGATTTAAGATGTAATCGTTAGTTTGTATCATCCGAGAATTGCATCGTGCTGGCTCGTGAATTGGTTTTAAGTTGGCTACGCTTGAAACACGTTCCTTAGTGGTGGATTCGCCGTAGTTCCTCGTTCTCACTTCTCGTATTTGGGAATGCTTATAATTTGTTCCGAGCATTCAGTTGCTTCCACTAGCTTTCATCTACTATTCTTCGCCATCATCTACTATTCTTCGCCACACGATACTAGATGATCCGAAGATTGCCCGACACTATTTCACCACTTTTATGCCACCCTGTTCGCAAATCATCATGCAAGCATTGGACCTTTCACCCTCTGTGGGTTCAGTTTCACCTGATCTCAGCTTCTCATCTGAGATCACAGGTGAAGATGGGAGTTTGCTGTTGGGAACCCGTGATTCTAGTGAGCCAGGTAATTCCGAGATTGGTTTTCTCGAAGCAAAACTTTCGGCAAATCTTCTCACAGTAGCTCGATCACAGGTCTTAAAGCTGCTCAACATGAACCGGCAGCCGGTGAAGCTTTTAGAAAGAGCAATTACGGTGAAGCTCGTAATCCACCTGGAAAGAGAACTTACTTTGGCGAAGTCGCTTCCTTGGATATTCATCTTTTCTTTCTTAGCCTTCTGCTATGGATACTTTGCAATGTCAGTGTTTTTCTTCTTCAGGGCTGAGTCTCAAAGCATGTCCTTTGGCCCTTTACAGACTTGATGGGTAAGTTTCGGTGCGCATCGTGTGCTATGTCGGTGAATTCTGTCGGGTCAATCCCTCTTTTCTCTCTTCCACAAAGATGATCCCATCCTCGAACTCCTGGAACTGACCGATCTCGGACAACTAGGACGCGACCCGTACCGACTTGGCCTTGCCCCTCGCGACTTTGCGAGTTGAAGCTGTGGTTGAAGGCGGTAGACTGAGGCTCGTCATATGAAGCCTCTAGTAGGAAGGTACCCAAGCTTCGATTTCGAGTCCTTAGACTCCGACATGAGCTCGACCACCGCCACCAGCGAGGAAGGCGAGGTGGCCACGATCTCATCCTGGAAGCTCCACATGAGAGAGGTCAGATCCGGAGCCCTCGGCGAGGACAACATCTAGGTCACGATCTCGTATGACCAGGCGTCTCTAACTCGCGTCCATTGAATAATAACATGAACTGGTTTTGAGAAGCTTCTATAGCGGAGACCAAAAGGAGAGAATGTAACGCTAAGGCTCGTGAAATGCGAATGCTTAGGTCGTCATGGATGTCTTGCCATCTTTTTTTTTAGCTCCTTTATTATTTTTTTTAGAAAGAAACGATTTTAAAAATATATATATTTTTTTAAAAAAACTGATTACTTATATCATTTGATAGAGTTAGTCAATGGATAGTATTTTTATTATCGATAACAATTTATATTTAAATTTTTTTGTGAACGAATATTTTTCGTTTATTCATTTTTATAAGAGATACAAATGAACATTTTGAGGAAATTTTTTTTCAAACATTCACTTTCTTCAAAATAAATTGAGTCTTAACTTTGTGTTTCTTGCATTGGGAATGATCTTGCTGAAGCTTGCAGGGAAAATAGAATTACATGCTATTTATTGAGATCTCACTAGTGTTTTTATTCCTAGTAATGCTCTCTAACTCCACTAGATAGAGATTTTGAGAACAATTATTATGTAGTTAAAACAAGGAATTGAGAGCTTTATAACATAAGTAGGAGAATTAAATCCCCTAACCATAGAGATCTCTATGTCAGAATACAATAGTCGAACCAATGTTTATGCTCACATCGTATTCTTGTTTGAAGATGTGATTAACATTCTCATTATTCCATCAACTAAACCTTAATTAGGTTAATGCTCGAAGTCGTCCTCCGGCATTGATGTTTAGGATGATATTCCCCTTCTGGAGGATAGTTTGTGTTGATATCGTCAAATGGCTTTTAAACACGATTAGTTTTCCTACATAAAAGTTTGCAAAATGTTAATTACTTTCCTCTCGAAAGATACATTTTCATATTCTTTATTAGCCGCCGTCAATAATCATCAATCATGCACGTCATGCGTCTACTTCTGTGAAATTGCATCATGCTCACTGTCGTTGGACACCTGAATTCTTTACATTCGAATATGTATTTGTAAAAAATAAATAAAATATATATATTAATAAATGTACAATAGAGAATACAAAAACAGAAATAATAATAATTATATTTAAAAAAGAAGAAGAAGAAGAAGAAGATCAATGAAAGATCCATCTATGGAGTCCAGCCTCATTCAATCCGTTTGTGGGCTCCAAGGCAATCCAGCCCATCACCCCCAAATTCACAACTCCAATACAGCACCCAATTTGGTGGAAATCCACTTCCGTCAAGAAGAACTGATGATCATGATCATCTTCTTCCATTGGAAGCCTTCGATTCCCTCAGAGATCAATCAAAACCAGAGCGGAGATGGTGGGAGTCGTGCGAGAAGCGAGCAAGAGGCGACCGGATGCTGTCCGGACGCCGGCAGTGATCGTGAGCTCTCGTGAGAATTAACGACGTCGGCAGGAGAAAGGAGGAGTGAAACGCCTCTCAAAGGCTCAAACGCACAGGAATTGGAGCCGCAAAAAGCCTCTCTCTCTCTCTCTCTCTCTCTCGATCCTCTACGCGTTCCAGAAGTCTTCTCCGCTGCTGATCGGTGCGGGAATCTGCCGCTTACCTCGCCACATCCGCGCTCTTCGAATCGCGATGTTCTCAAGTGCTTGAGCTTCGAATCGCCACATCCGTGCTCTATCAATGGACTCGAGTTTAGTGAACCAAGGAATTCCTTCAAACCGCGAGCTTTGTTGTTGCTAGCATGAACATTGTTCCCGCCTGATATTATAGTAGTAACTTTCGATTCAGTCTTGATGATCTTGGCTGATAGGGTCGCGATTGTTTTATTTAATCGAATGCACATCACCTGTTTGGTGAAATGACTGAGTCGTATTAGTATGAATACGACTTCGAATCTGACTGGGATCATCTTTGTCTGCTCGAATGATTAACCTATCCCAGTTGGATAGGTTAAGTAGATCTAAATTGATATCCACTTTTGAGTCCATTCCTGAATGTCTCAATCTTGATAGGCTTCCGGTGCTCTAAGGTGGATAAACTTGAGTCTCTGAAGTTAGCTTGATGTGCTGCATTGTAAATACTCTGTCAATGGTCGCCGGTGCATTCACAAAGCATAGATTGATCATGTGGACTAATACATTGGAGTGTGGATCCCATTTGCTGTGCATATCTTTTTGAGTGAATGCCAATATGTGTTTACATGATGTAAAAATGCAATGCAAATTCATGTTTGTGTTGATGCTGAATTGTGGTTGTTGATTGCTGGTTATATGCTATCTAATGATGCTGAGGTATTACTTGGAGCTCTTTGCATAAATATCTGGGAAATTTCGCCATGTATGGTTTATACCTTTATTCGTACAATATGATGAAGATAATCACCCCATTTTCTTGTTGTAATGAGTAACATAACCAGAACACGTGAAAATTTTAATTTCAAAGAGTTTGAAAAAATATTATTTCTACTTTTAATTAATTTAACCAGTGTTGTAGGGGCACATGCTGACAAGGTTCGTTTCAATTTTTAGAATGCTAGTTGGCCATATCAGCTAAATGACGACTGTTACCAGAATCACATCTAACTGATGGAGCTACAATTGATATGAAAAAAAGATAGTCACGATTACAATATCTTATTATCTTATGTCTTCACCTTATTATTGAGAGAGAGATATATGAAAAACAATCTTGCAATTTTTAATAATTTAAGAGAAATTAAAATAAAAAAGAAAGTATAAAAGAACAGAGGCCGTGAAGAGAGAGGGTGGCTGGTTGAGCTGCCACCCCTCAGTCAGTTTGCAATTTTTAGTAATTTGAGGCGTTTTTAAATGTTGGAACTGTTCTTGATTGGCGTGCTTCACTAGAGCTTAAAGGGTTTCAAGATCCTCAGTCAGTTTGTGAGGATGATTGTCTGCAGTATATGCGAGCACGTTCATGATACAATGTGATGTGCTTATTTGACATTTGACCACGTGCTTAGCCTGTGGTCACTTTGCTTAGAATTGATTCATTGGATTTGGTTTTGACTCTTATTTGGAGTAGAACAACAAATTAATATTCTGTCTGTTCTATTGTCCTTATGGATTTTTTGGTATTAGTGTAGAATATTTGACATTGCAACAAGGACTACTGGCATTCCTGCTACTGCTTTCTTTTGGGCCTGGTGGCTGAACGATATCAGGCGATGGTCAGTGATAGGGTAGAATGTCTAAATTGAGTTTTTGGCTGTATAAGAATAATGCTTGGTGTTCAGACACAGTTTGCAGAAATTGGTATACATATGGCAGACTCCTCTTGAGTGTTGACCATGATCCATTTATTTAAAGGACCACTTGCAGTTGGCTGATTCACTTTGTAATCGAATTTTGTAGACTAGTTTAAGTAAATCTAGCATGACTCTTTCTAAATTGATAATGCTGTTATTTTTTTAAGTAATATTGCTTATGTCTTGAGTCCTTGATTCTCCTGATATTTAGCTATATTTACAATGAGCTGATTTATTGAGGTTTCTATGTTATCTTGCTTACTTGATTTTCTTATATCAGGTGCAACTTTAAAGACTGAGGAATGCTTGGTGCTGTTTGTGAGAGGGATTTCAGTGAGGGCAGTGGAAGAAGACTTTGAACAGGAGCCATAAGTGGGGTTGGAATTTGATACTGCAGTTGATGCTCGTATATTCTATGGCATTTATGCATCATGAGTGGATTTCAGAATACGTTCTGGTCAATTGTATCAATCGATAGTGGATGGATCGGTTTGTAATAGGAGATTTGTGTGCTGGAAAGGAGGGTTTCAGATTAAATGGACAGGATGACCTGCATTAATAAGGGTGAAAAAAAATCTGATTCTGGCAAGTGGTTCCTTGACCAATTTGCGAAAGATCATAATCATGATCTCAACGCTTGTCAGGAGAATCATCCTGCCAATTCCCAGTACAAAAGTTCTGCAACAACTGCTAAAGTAGTTGACTTGTGCTGTAAGCCATGGATAAAACTGCTTGATGTTGTTGATAAAGGATGCTTATCTTCTTCGGGTATTGTCAGTGCCAAATGCATTAATCCAGGGGGCAAATGAAGGACAAGTGAAACTTGAGTCCTCTGTCGGTCTAAAGTTTGATTCAGCTAATGAAGCATACCAGTATTATGATACATATGCGGGGAATGTGGGATTTAGAGTTCATATAGGTCAGTTGTTTCAATCAAAAAATGATGGTTCAATTACTTCTCGGAGATGTGTCTGCTGGAAAGAAGGATTTCAGCATTCTTCTAAGGTTGGGTGTGGTGCATTTATGATGATTAAGAGGCATGATAATGGAAGGTTGATTGTTGATTGTTATCATCTAGAGCATAACCATGAGCTTGAGATGCAAATGAAAGCCAACAGAGGTGCAGCTTCTAGGAAATTTTTAGATGAGATTAATGAAACATTGGGAAAGCTAGGCATTACTAAAAAGCACAATGGGAGCCTCATAAAGAAACATCATGCAAACAACATAGGAAGGGATTGGTATACCTTGCTTCATAATTACTTTCAGAACCGACAAGCTGAGGACGTCAGATTCTTCGATGCTGTCGATATACAGATGGGTTGCTGTAGGAGTCTTTTCTGGGCTGATGGTTGATCTAGGTTTTCCTGCAGTCAATTTGGTGATGCCATCATTTTTTATGCCTCCTATAAGCAAAACAATTATGTGGTGTCATTTGCTACTTTTGTTGGTGTTAGTCACCACAAGCAGCCAGTTCTTCTTGGATGTACTTTAGTTGCTGATGATCGAAGGAGTCCTTCATATGGTTGTTTGAGACATGGCTCAGGGCAATGTCTGGGTGCCATCCCAAGTCGATAATAGCTGATCATGATGATTCCATTCTGCAAGCGATTGCACAGGTTTTTCCTTCGAGCCATCATCAATTCTCAATGTGGCAAATTAAGACAAAAGAACGTGAGCATTTGAGTCCATTGAGTAGTGATTGTAAATATGAATATGAGAAGTGTGTTTATCAAAGTCATCCAGTTGGTGAATTTGATGCTGCATGGGATGCTCTCCTCAGCAAATATGGCCTGAGGGAAAATGCTTGGCTGAAGGAAAAGTATGAAAAGCGTGCAAACTGGGTTCCACTGTACTTGCGTGGAATATTTTTTGCTGGAATTCCCATTAATGGAAGTCCAGATGCCTTCTTTGATCCATATTTAAGTTCTCAAATGTCACTTGAAGAATTTGTTGTGCGATACGAGCAAGGTTTGGAGCAACATCGTGGCAATGAAAGGAAAGAAGATTATAATTCACTTAACTTGCAGGCATTTTTGCAGATGAATGAACCGATGGAAGAACAACGTAGGAGGTTTTATACCTTTCTGTTTTCAGAGTTTTCCAGAGGGAATCAGAGCCACAGATATCTGGGTGCTAAGATTCAGGAACTAGGGGCCATCAGGCCATCAGCAGATATTTGATCCATAAATGTGGCAATGGGAATGACAAACATATCGTTACCTTTTCTTCATCCGATCTCAATGTGATTTGTGGCTGTCAAATGTTTGAATCAGACGGTGTATTGTATAGACATGCTTTGAGATTGTTCCAGACTCTAGATATTGGGGAGCTTCCATCTCGCTACATCTTACATAGGTGGACGAGGAGTGCTGAGTATGGTACTGTACATGATTTTGAATCAGGAGGTAGCTTGCATGAAATTAAGGCTAAGATGGTCTGGAGTCTTCATGAAATTGCTGTGTGTTTAGTGCCACATCTTTTGAGAAATACAAACTTGCTTATGAAATTATACCTGATGGGGGGAGGAAACTTTGCTGGCAGAGGTAAGTATAGGACAATTTTGTAGTTTGGCTAGCAGCCTGACTTTTGTAACTAGAGAGCATCAATTTGTTTTATACAGTATAAAAGCTTTTTCAATTAGAAGTGAAATTATGTGGATATGAAATTATGCATTCTACTAGTTCTTTTTGTTGGTTTCTTCTGTTTATCTCACCTCAGAGGCTAGGGGTAAGGGAGGGTATAAGTTGAGAAGAGTGAATGAAGATCTATGCTTAAAAATTGTACCTTCAGTAGTTTCAAAAAGCAAATTTCCAACAAATGTGTGTCTCTGAGAAGTTGACCTGATATTTGATGAACCTGTAGACCTTTGCTCCTTCAAGTTATCCAATCTCTCTCTCTCTCTCTCTCTCTTGTACCTTTGGCGAAAGGAATGGGAGATATGGATGAATCTTAGGTTCGATCCTGAAGTTAGCAAGAGACACCTGCTGGTCTGACCTTTTAATGAGCTAATCATAGTGAAGTTCATGAAATTTGTGAGTTGTGGTGATTTGCATTTCAATCCTCACTCTGAATAATCTGACATGATCATAAAAAGGAAAAGTGAAGTTCATCTAATAGAAATATCTGAGTCAATAATCAATCACACTCGAGCACCTCAGTTGCAGTTGTAGAAAGTTACTCAGTGGATGTGATCTTCTACGTGGTAATGATTTTTCCAGCAATATTTGGAAATGCCATATGACATTCCATGATATGGCTAATCCCTTTTATCGTTTTTTGTATTTCATCTCATTTCTTGGCCATACATTTGCGATAGGACATATCATAGCTGACAAACTTCTGTTATTCAACGATAACGATGTTGAAATGTTCCACTGTATTGGAGTGTGCTGAATAACTCTCACAGTACAGATTTGAGTATGAAGAGCAATAATGATGCAGACACTGCAAAATGAAACATCTCACAGAAGTATAGTAGAAAGTCTCAGTCATATGTGTGATACTGGCTCATGAAGCAGCAAATTTGCTCTTTAAGATGCTCACGTAGCTCTTTAATAGATATCTGTTCATTAGCACTTAAATATATGAGAAAACTAGGGCAGTCACAATTGTGCTGGCAGATAGATTTGTCCTTATGGCAACAGAAATGAGTTTCTTCTTGTTATAGCAAGTTGGGCTCGTCTTGCCAGGGCAAACCATGAGAGAATATTTGGCCAAGGGACCAAGTTGGCATATATAGCTAGCTTAAAGTTAAACCATTGATATGTAGCTTAGACTTCTGAGGCTAAAGCTGATATACAACACCAGTAATTAGACAAGATTCAGTACTGCATGAATTGAGATTTGTCTGATTGAGTTCTTCATAGAGTCCATGTTCATATCATAAATGACGACCTAAGAAAACTTTAGGAACACTTTGGTATGGTATGATATGTTAACATTGTCTCCAGATGCCTCGACTTGAGACCTTGAGCTTGAATATTATTTGAGATCTGAACATGCCTGGTGCTTTGTAAAAATCATAGAACTTGAATAAATCAGGATCACCCCTAGTTAAATTCAAGTTACATTTTCTTTTTCAGTTGTATCCTCTTAACTAGGCTTCATACACTTCAACTGAAACTCGCTGAAATCATACAAAGAGAACAGAATTCTCATTATTTTCGTGAATGTGAGTGTGTTTTGATTGTTGGGTCATTGTCCATGCATCTCTTTAAGAGCCTCCTAGTAAAGCACGTGACTAATACCATTTTGAGGCTCAAGTTTTATGTCGTTGTAACTGAGAAAGAGTTTTGAGCGGAAAGAATAAGAACTTGAAAGGACATTGTAGCATGTTTTGGTGAAGCTTTTTTCCTGGAGTTGGCTCTACAGCTTGCATTGGCCTTGTCTAAGAAAAGTATTGCCTGCTTGTCCAAATTTGTTATGGGTTAGAATAGTTTAAGACTTTGTGAGTGATCTATCTATGCTTCATTTTCACTTTGTTTTTCTTTACCTTTAGCAGCATGAAATGCTTCTGAGTTTATTTGTTCTAATTTTAGTTTATACTTCTAAAGAAATTTGTAGGAGTTAGCAGCCGTGGCCTTCTTAGAGTAATAGAATAGGCAAGACATGATCTTAGGGTTGTCAAGATGATTACAATAACTACTGTCGGAAAGAAATGGCCCCAGTCCTGCTGAATGCCACTCTTTGGGGTCATCTCTAGTCACCTCTTCCCATGGAAATTGTTTGGTTGTGCTCAATGGGGAGACTATCATGAGCCTGTCAGATAAGTCGGATGCACTGGAATGCCAAACACCAAATTACAGAACACTAACAGAGAATCAGCAAGAAACATGTTGCAATTTTTTTAACTGTAAAATCCTATGAAGCATGTAATTCATCTCAAGCATCATTACTAATGTTGGCCTAGGATTCGGTATAAATTTCACCAATACAAGACTGATTGAGATGGAGTCCAATGAGAAAATATGGCGGACAGTGAACGAACATGGTAAAGCTTCGACACATTGTAGAGTTAAGAAATTAATGCTTTGTGGGGGTTGGTCGTAGCCTCGTAGGGATGAGACCTGGTCTCAATTTCGGGGAGTAGAAAAAGAGAAAAAGGTGAAGTTTCTATTTGGACATGACAATATTGTAGAGTGAATGAGCTTTTAAAAGAGTTGGTCAAGCTTGTGGGGAGTATATGACGAGAACTTTATTAATGAACATTGCAGGTTTGACTTTAGTACCTGGACAAGGATTTAGACGCTCTCATGCATCAGGTATGATTGTACATTCCTTTCTGAATTCATACTGGGATGCCAATCGAGAGTACTGCATTATTTTCATCTTTATATTCTAAGACGGTCTACTGCATTATTTTATCTTCCACTGCATAATTGATGACAAAAATAATTTGTATCTAAAGAAAAACATGTAGTCTCTCTCCCCCCCAACCAATATGTGCAATTTTGCTGTTATTTTGTGGTATCATACTAGATTTTTGCGACCAGTCACGATTCATTACATTGAGAACTTTTTAGTTAAGACTCATGCCCATTCTGTTTTCTGGATGGAGGATTGAAGTAGGTTTTTAAGAAAAATTGCCTGAAAAGTTAGGAAAATAAGCAAGAAGTTTCTTTTTCCGTGGGCTCATAATTTCGACACGAGATATAATACCTACAGATGTAAATGGACTTGCTGCTAAAACAACGACCTAAAAAATCATCCAACATAACTGGGTTTACAACCTTTTTACGATTCATGCCTCCAAGATCTATCATGACTTTCATTTATTGTGTTATAACAGAAAAAAAAAATGAAGTGTGTTTCAAATTAATTGTATTAGATCAATTTGAAAGACAAATTAAATTCAAGAGGACAAATAAATTGATTGGCGAAAATTTAATGGGCATTCTCCATAATATACAAAATCCCACTATTCTTGTTGGGACTTATTCAAGGTCCTGTGGATAGGTGCTATAAAGTGTCGTAAGATTTTCCTCAATGTCTCATAGCCAAATCTATTCTCATTGTAAGTTATTCACGGCATTGTGTAAGGGTTGTTTGTCACACAATGTTTCGCCAGTAATGTCAGAATTTACTAGTTGAGTTACTCATCTTTTTTAATGAAGTATGGATAAACTGACTGACATATGTATCTATCAATTGAGAAAATGAGCATGCTACTACTAAAGAATCCTTAGTTACAAAATATTATCACAGAGATTACGACCTGTTATCGATACTCGTGTGAATTTATTTTTTCTATCTAAATAGATAATTGGACATAATAATGAGTTACATACAATGGACTCATGTAACAACATAATCACGTGTTAATATGTCCAAACAAAATTTGATGAACAATCCATATATAACCAAGGAAAATAAAGCTATTGTTGGTCCGACATTCCATCACCTATCTAGTTATGTTTTATGCAAACTTGCTTTGTTGAGAATAATATCTTGATCTATTAATACAAGTATTTTGCTTTGGCTGTATAAGTTTGGTTAATTGATATTAGCAAAGGTGATACTTACGAAATGTGCATAGTTAGTGCCCGATCACATGGGGAGATAATTATTACTCATTGAGTTGCGATTTATTCCCTCCCTTTCTTTAACCTTTCAAGGGAAAGGAGCAACTTCAACGTGCGAATTATTGGGCTAAATTCTATTGGTATTAGCTTTTGGCACATATATGTATGTTTTTTTTTTTTTGTATAGTTGGTATGTGGAGAGATTGGTTTGGAGCTTCTTCCTTCTCCTGAAAGACAGCAGTGTCGCTCCCATTTTCTTGTGCGGAAATTAGAGAGTGACGTTTATGCAATGCGATAAAGGGGAAGGACAAACACGATGAATGAGATTGATGTCATAATTTGGTCTCGGGATACCCAAAACTTTTTACCAAGATGATATTTTCTTCGGCTGCTGAAGACCATCTATTGATCTCTACAATTTTTGCATCATCATACTGTTCAATTCTATCCTATGAGCATGTTACAATCTGTCTGCTCATTTGCATTTTCTTTTTTGGTCAATCGATCACTATCAGGTTTGAGATGATCGCCATCGAGATGAGAAAAGTGGATGAAACAAATTATAGGCATCGGAAAATTGACTATGTACATCATAGAAAGTTATAAACCTTTTAGCTTGTTTTGAAACTCAGTTTTATTGGGTCAGGTTTAAGACCCATTACATGAGCAATAAGTTGAAATCTGTAAGTTACGATCGAAATCGCGCTGATTACGATGCATTCCCTCTAAGCTTACGACCTATTACAAGCATAATACTTCAAAAATGACGAGGTAGCGATGGAAATGGCCGTTGGCCACAAACATTTCCTTCCAGCTTATGACTTATTACAAGTGACGTTATTGAAAATCAGCAAGTTATGACAAAAGAGGCCTTCCTCGCGAAATGTTTGCTCTAAGTTGACGACTTTTTACAGTACACCTATTTACAGTCTTTGGTGTTGGGGACATGTGGAAACATCATTTCGAATTTTGACAATCATAAGAAATTGTAATTTCAATTATGTATTTTTGTAATATTAAAATAAATGTGCCATAACAACAAATTATTTATATGGTAACAAGTTGTCAATCCTATTAGCTTGCTTTGTATCTAAGACCAATTTGTCGGTGGGTGCAAGAAAATTAAGAATATTAAGTATAAAATTAATTTTTCACTGAGGCACGAGTGAAATTATTTTTAAATTAAAATATGAAATTTCTGGCGAAATTGCTAGAAACACAAAAAAAATATTAATCATTAAAACATGGCGAAATAAAATATCGGTCAGTACCGATAGTTCTCAAATAGCGAAATATTGCATTTATTTCCTATTTTTAATAAAGCTTTACATGTTCTAATTTAGAGGGATAGTTTTAGATTAAGTGTTTAATGGATCCTTAACTTTGCATCTCTTTATTAATGTGTAACAGGCTTTTCTAAACTAGCAGTAAGACTCCTTATATAATGAGACTTTATTAAATTCCTTATAGGGATTGTATTTTACCAAGCATCCATTCAAACTTCCAAAGAAGTTGGACTAATTTAATGGGATGTAAGTAAGACCCATAGATATTGGTAGTTTTACTAACCCCACACTCGTAAAGTGTGTTAGAACTTGCTAACTTACTAACTTATTGAGATGTTTGGTAACTTTGTTATAGCATTGGTATTTTACGAATCACATTTGTAAAATTTAATTGAAGTTGATAATTTTACTAATTTATTAAAATTTCGATAAATTCATTATGGTGTTGATAGTTTACTACTCAATCTCGTAAAATTTTAAAGAAATTGGTAAATAATGGAATGTTGGCAAATTACTATAGGGTTAGTATTTTGTGTAAATTTTAAAGAATGTGGTGATTTACTAAATTATTAGGTGTTAGTAAATTCCTTATAGTGCAAGTATTTTACTAGCAACAATGGCAGAATTTTAAAAAAGTTGGTAGCTTACTCATTTGTTGGAATATTGGTAACTTTCTTGCGGGGATTGATACTTTAGTAAATTCACTCGTAACGGTTCAAAAAATGTTGATAAATTACTAACTTATTGCAATGTTGGTAAATTTATTATAATATTTACTTGTGATGTTGGTAAAATTTAAGAAGAGTTTGTAATTTATTAAGTCATTTGAAAGTTGGTAAATTCCTAATAGTATTATTAGTGATTTCCTAACCGGTCACTTGACCTTTCAGTTACCGGTCATACTTTTTTTTTTCTTTTTTTTTTTTTATCAATAACATTATAAATCTACCAGCAATTTCATAAATCTATTGATAGCAGAAAATTTTGCAGTTCTTTCCCTTAACCGGACCCAATCATCGTCTAAGAAGTCCAATTTGTGTATCTTCTCATCCCTATTTCAAGAGAAACACCTATCCTCCTTCTCAAATTTTTCAGTCTGCTAGACACGGCAAGATAAGTAAGTTAGCTCTGTTAATTATTTGTTCTATTGTTGAATAAGACAGTTGAATAGGTTTGAGGAAAAGAGAAAGTACCTGAGTAACATTCAATCCTGTAGAAGCAAAATGGTACGTATTGCCAAATTGCTGTTTTTATATTTGTACTGCACTTTACATGGGGAAGAGAACATTTCTTTGCCTCACAAAGGAAAAAGAATTGCCGAGTTGCATAGACAAACTCGAGCACAACGCCAAGGATTGCGGTCTGTTTATACTTCCCTCGAACTTCTCTTGATAAGATACTGGAAGAGATGAAACAAACTAGCGCATCTCACATTTACTGAATCAGAAGCCAATCTGCCTTTCATTCAAAAGAAAGTAAAAACTGTTGGATAAATTCTCTTCAGGTATTTTGAAGTTGACAAAACATTTTCTTCAGTCTAGTCTGATGACTTACAGATTCTACTGACAAAGTCTGAAGATCAAAGTCTGAAAACTTATAGACTCTACTGGCAAAGTCTGACGATAGCAAGACTCAAGTTTTCAAAGTCTATCCTCATGGACAGTTTCTAGACCGATAAGATCAAAACTTCTATTCCGATCTTATATGATTCCAACGGCTATGGAATATATTTCTATTGGATTCAACACTAGAAGATCTTATTTTCTTATTCAAATAGATATAGATTCTCTAAAGATTCGCAACTTATATTTGGAAGGATTTACTTATGGAAACCTAGATCCTGATTGTATGGGCGAACATGATTGATGGGCTATCAACACTTACCTTAAAGAGCTCCAGATCTCTCTAATTGATTTTGTCCAACGGGTTGATTAGAAGAACTTCTTTGGAAGGTGCCAACGGTAATGAAGGCATAAAGAAGTATATAAGAGAGACGCTCAAGTTGTTGAAGGGTGCCAGATAGAAGAATTCCAAAGTCTGAATCTCCGATTATATTTTGTGATCTTATTCTTCGAGTGTTATATGTAATCAAAAGAGAGATCATACTGTGGTGAGACCTTGAGGAAGTGTAGTGGAGTTTCTACACTGTGGACTCAAGAGCGTGAGACTGTAATCACTCATTTGATTCATAGTAAAATCCAGCTAGAAGGGCTGTCCGTGCGGGAGAGTGGACGCAGGCTTGGATTAAGCCGAACCACTATAAATCTGGAGTTTTGATTCTCTATCCCTAATCCTTTTATCTTTCATTGCTTTCATTTGCTGTGATTGTTGATTTTTATTCATTAATCTCTCATTCGGATTAAATAGTTTGAAATTGCCTTAATCACCTATTCACCCCCCTCTAGGTGCTAATTCTAGTCCTAACAATTGGTATCAGAGCTTGTGTACTCATTCTTAAGAAGTGCCTTTACTTATGAGTAAAAGATCTATGGCTAGTATGTTGCCTACAGGGTTGGTTGAAGGTCAAAGCAATACCAGACCTCCATACTTTGATGGAAAAGACTACAGCATATGGAAAAACAAGATGAAAGCATTCCTAAGATCGAAAGATCCTTTGGAATGGGAAGTGGTTGATAAAGGAATCATTCATGCCGCCGCATCGAATCGAGAGAGGAAAAGAAGTTGCCGATCCCACTCTACCGACTCAAGAAGAAATCACCAAGAGAGACTCTTGACGCCAAAGCTATTTACTCCTTATATTGTGCTTTATCCCCTACTGAGTATAACAGAATATCTTCTTGTGATACAGCAAAAGAAGTCTGGGATAGGCTTCACATTACTTATGAAGGGACTGATCGTGTGAAAGAAACGAGGATCAATATTCTCTTGGGACAATATGAAGTCTTTAAGATGAGATCAGGAGAATCAATAACTGACATGTTTAGCTGCTTTACTGAAATTGTGAATGGTCTTGAATATCGGGGACACCCAATCTCAGGACATATGAAGGTCAACAAACTCCTACGAGGACTCTCTAAAGACTGGAATCACATAAAAACCTCAATAAGAGAGACACAGAGGATTGCTCCACTCTCTGTAGATGAACTGGTTGGAACTCTTCAATCTTATGAAGTGGAACAGACCAACGAAGAGGAAAATTCAAAAGGTAAGAAATCTATTGCCTTAAAGTCTAACGACTATTCTGATGCTACAGACTCTGAAGAAGATCTAGATGATGAAGAACTGACACTCATGATAAAGAGATTCAAAAAGTTGAACAGAAAAGGGAGGAAATTCAATTGGAAGAAACAAAGTTCACAAAGGTTTCAGAACAAATTAACAGAGGAAGATGATTCTAACAAAGAAGTGACTTGCTTTGAATGCAAGAAAAATGGACACATCAGACCCAACTGTCCTCTGTTAAAGAAGAGAAAAGGAAAGACAGAGAAATACAGAAAATCACTCAAAGCAGAGACTTGGAGTGATACTGAATGTGAAGAAAGTGATGATGATTATGATAATATTTGTTTAATGGCAAAATCAGACTCAGACTCAGATCTTGATTTAGACAGTGAACTCGAGCTTCTGCATATGAACTTGTTTGGACCTACTAGAACGCAAAGCATTGGTGGAAAAATGTCCTGTCTAGTAATAGTGGATGATTATTCACGATTTACTTGGGTCTACTTTCTTTCAAGTAAGTCTGAGACTTTCTCTCTCTTTTCAAAGTTTGCTAAGAAAGTGCAGAATGAGAAATGTCACACTATCTCAAGCATTCGAAAGACCATGGAGGTGAGTTTGAAAATCAAAACTTTGCTAAATTTTGTGATGAATTTGGTTTTCAGCATAAATTCTCCTCTCCATATACACCAGAACAAAATGGAGTTGTGGAAAGGAAGAACAGATCTTTACAAGAAATGGCAAGAACTCTGTTAATTGGAAATAATATTTCTTCAAGGTTTTGGGCTGAAGCTGTTTCAACTGCTTGCTATATTATAGACCGAGTGTTTTTAAGGCCAATTCTTGAGAAAACCCCTTATGAAATTTTTAAAGGAAAGAACCAATAGTTTCTTATTTTCAAGTATTTGGTTGTAAATGCTTTATTTTAAAGAATGCTAATGATCGTGTTGGTAAGTTTCAAGAGAAATCGGATGAATGATTCTTTCTTGGTTACTCAACTGCAAGTAAAGCCTACAGAGTTTTCAACAAGAAGACTCAGACTGTGGAAGAATCAGTGAATGTCAAATTTCAAGAATCTCCACAAATTCAGCAAATTCAGAATGAAGATTCAGAATCTGTTCCAGACTCTGCTAGAACTATCTCCATTGAAGCTGTTAAAAATTCAGAATCAGAACAACAAGCTACTGATGAAAAATCTTCTCAAGAAAGAGGTCAACAATCTATCAGACTGTCTAGTAATTGGAAGCACAAGTCTAGTCATCCTGAAGAACTCATTATTGGAAACATTAATGAGGGAATTCGAACAAGATCCAAAAGGCGAGAAGAGTCTAGTGCCGTTGCTCTTATTTCTGAGATAGAACCCAAAAATATTGAAGAAGCTTTAGCTGATGAAAGCTGGATTGAAGTAATGCAAGAAGAGCTCAGACAATTCAGTATTAACAATGTATGGGAACTGACTCCTAAACCAAAAGGCAAATAAGTTGTTGGAGCTAAATGGGTATTCATGAACAAAGTTGATGAAAAAGGCAAAGTAACGAGAAACAAAGCAAGACTCGTGGCTAAAGGATACACGCAAGAAGAAGGCATAAACTATGATGAGACCTATGCTCCAGTAGCAAGGTTAGAAACAATCAAATTACTACTTGCTTTTGCTTGTTATAAGAATTTCAGGTTATTTCAAATGGATGTCAAAAGCGCATTCCTGAATGGATTTATTAAAGAAGAAGTCTACGTGGAACAACCTCCTGGTTTTGAAGACTCCAAGAAACCAGACTTAGTGTTCAGGTTGAAGAAATCTTTATATGGTTTGAAACAAGCTCATCGAGCTTGGTATGAAAGGCTAAGTAATTTCTTAATTCAAAATGGCTTTTCCAAAGGAAAGGTAGACACTACTTTATTTATTAAAAAGGAAGGTGAAAGCTTTCTACTTGTTCAGATTTATGTTGATGACATTATATTCGGATCAACTAATGAGTCTTTGTGCAAGAAATTTTCTAAGACTATGTAGGATGAATTCGAGATGAGCATGATGGGTGAACTGTCCTTTTTCCTTGGTCTACAAGTGAAACAACTAAAGGAATGGATATTTATTCATCAAGAGAAATATGCAAAAGAACTTGTTAAAAAGTTCGGTCCGGAAAACCGCAAAAAGATCGACATACCAATGTCAAGTTCCTTGAAGATAGACAAAGACGAAGCAGGGAAGAAAGTCGACCAAAAATTATACAGGAGTATCATTGAATCACTTCTTTATCTTACTGCATCCAGACCTGACATATTATTTAGTGTTTGCATATGTGCTAGATTTCAATCTGATCCTAAAGAATCTCATTTAAGTGCTGCTAAACGTATCATTAAATATGTTGCTACTACTGCTAAGATTGGTCTTTGGTATCCCAAAGAATGAGACTTTACCCTTCTTGGCTATTCAGACGCAAATCTTGTAGGTTGTAGAGTTGAAAGAAAAAGCACTTTAGGTACTTGTCAATTGCTTGGAAACAATGTAGTATCTTGGTTTTCAAGAAAACAAAGTACTGTGGCTCTCTCAACAGCAGAAGCAGAATACGTAGCCCTTGGAAGTTGATGTTCGCAAATACTATGGATAAAACAACAACTACAAGACTTTGGCATTGAAGACTCTTGCACAGAGATCATATGTGACAATACTAGTGCAATTAATCTTACAAAGAATCCTATCCTACATTCAAGAGCAAAGCATATTGAGATTCGACATCATTTTATAAGAGATCGTGTTCAGAACAAAGAAGTCTTGATACAATTCATAGACTCAAAGAATCAACGCGGAGACATCTTCACAAAGCCACTTGAGAAAAGCTTATTTGAGTCTATTCGCTCAAGACTCAATATTTTATCTCTTGAAGAATGTTGAAGCTCAGACTCACAATCTTAAAGTCTGACAAAGTATCA
The DNA here is from genome assembly GCA_014182395.1 of Eucalyptus sp. ANBG9806169. Taxonomy (NCBI): domain Eukaryota; kingdom Viridiplantae; phylum Streptophyta; class Magnoliopsida; order Myrtales; family Myrtaceae; genus Eucalyptus; species Eucalyptus sp. ANBG9806169. The sequence goes on along the minus strand of CM024574.1, from coordinate 17,350,124 downwards.
GACTCAAAAGAGTGTAGACTGAGAATACCAATCGACACGTCTGTAAGTTCACTTATTTACTTAAATCAATTATTTCGAAAATGTAAGATTGTCTGTTTATCTCTAATTGAGTTTATTAAGGCAGTTAAATTCAAAAAGGGGTGTTTATCGATTTATTAAGGCATTTAAAAAAAAAAGAGGAAATTCTTAATATTTCTTATTTGTGACGCTTGATTTACCCCGATTCAGTTATCTCTTATATTCACCTTCTCCTTCGTTTTCACTTTACTCAGAAACCCTAGTTCAAAAGCTTTTTACTCCTCTGAATTTTTCTCTCTCAAATTTCTTCTTCTCAAGCTTTTAACTTTCTTGCGACACAAGTGCGAAAGTTTCTCCAAGAAAGCGACAATGTCCTACCAAAGAAAATCTTCAAGGATTGCAAACAGGGGACCACAAGGCTCTGGAGAGGGACCTACGCACTTCGATCTTACAGAAGAAAGCGACTTTCCAACAGAACAGTCTCCTCAACGATCTCAGCAGCGCTCCTCCTCAACTAGACCTCATGATCGTCGCCCTCAACATGCAGAAGAAGTTCTCGAAAATATTGAACCAGTAAGATCACTCAAGCCTGCTTTTGTTTATAGGCTTTACTCTGCATTGAAGGAAGGTGGTTCTGCAATGACCTTCATTGATGAATTTCTGAAAGAAAAAGGTTATAAAAATGAGACGCACTTTCTCACCGTGATGGAAAGATCAAGCGTTGTTCCTGCTGGAATAGCAGCAAAAGTTTTTGCAAACTTTCCCAGTGACCCTAGGTTTGGTGGTTTCAATCAACCAGAGGGAAATGATGATGATGAGAAAATGTTCTTACAATTTAAACCTTGGATGGGTATGGCTGCAAACTTTCGAGGAAAAAAGGATGAACTGTTTCGATCTGATGGACACAGGAAGATGTATGAGAAACTGCTGAAGCGTGGGGTGATGAATCCACAGACGGCGGACTTTGATTTTTTGGATTTACTAAGCATTAATCTCAGAGAAAAGTTTGAGAAGCTTCAATTGCACAAGTTTTGCACTGAATGTGATATGGCTTATTCTGAATTAACCGCATATTTTTACTCCAATCTCAGTTTTCTTGATGCGAACAGCTTTTCATTTAGCGTGCGAGATAGGGAATATGTTGTTGATATGGACACTCTGGCATATGTAATTGGTGTGGAAAGAGGTACTTTCCAATCAATTTCCGTGTCCGTAAGTCATGCCACTCTTGAACTTGCAAGAGACCGAATTGCTGAAGGTCGTCTCTCCTACTCCAGAATGAATGCAACAAATATTTTGCTTCACAAGGTTGTGATCAACTGTCTTAGACCAAAGTCAACATCAAAGACAGATGTATCCATTTCAGAGGCAAAGTTGATGTATGCAATCAAGATTGGTCTTAACTTCTCCTTGCCACACACTATCATGTTTCACATGTACAGGACCATGGCAAAGGACAAGGGAAAACTCCCTTATGCTGCTCTCATCACTCGTCTTTTCAGACACTTGAACATTTAGTCTCCTCATATTCTCTCTGTGAAGACTATTGATCAAATGGTCATTGGATTGAGGATGATAACCAAGATGCGTCTGAAAGAACTCAGCAAAAAGTTAGAGCAGTTCAAGGAGAAGACTCCTGTCAAGACCAGACCAGACTCTGCTGCGACAAAGAGGAAAGGAAAGGAACCGATGATTGGTCCTATGAAGAAGAGAAGGGCAATCATCTTGGAGGATGAAGATGATGAGGATGCTTTGCCTATCTCTGCTCTTGTCTCTCAGATTTCTACACATGTTCCAGCTGTTCCAGAACAACATTTTGCAGAAGACACATAAAAAGGACTTCAGGGAAAAGGATCCTTACAAGAAGAAGCAGAAGAGACAGAAGAGAAAGAGAAAGAGAAAGAGGAAGAGAAAGAGAAAGAGGAAGAGAAAGATGAAGAGAATGAAGAACAAGAGGAAGAACCAGCAAAGACAGATTCACCAGCAGGAAAGGTGGATCAAAGACACCCTGTCATTGAGGAAACTCCTCAGAAAGAAGAGTATTTCTCTCCTCCAGAAGACATTGAAACATGGGGAGATGACCAAAGAGAATGTACTCCTATTTTACTAACCTTTACAAGTGCAAGTGTTAGTCGATCGCCTCCTGATGCAGAAGATGTTCATGCTGCTCAGTTTCCTGAGGGAGAGGCATCATCTCCACATATTGATCTCCCTTCTGATATTCACACTGGTTTGACTCCATCGCCGACGAGTTGACGCAAGCACACAGACTGAAAATTCAGATTTTGGCAGACTGCTTGACATCATTTTGGAGCTTAAAGGCCAAATCTATGCTATGGGGTATGGATTTCAGACTCTGCAGAATGAGAATCATGCCATGTTTATCACCATGCATGATCAGATTAAAGATGTTCAGCGTCAGATTTAGGCCACTGCCAAAGGCACTGTTCTTGCTCAACTACAGGAAGATTTGAGGAAGGTCGAAGGAACTGTCAAGTCGATGGAGGACTTTCAACTTGTTCGCATTCCTCGTGCTTCTTGATTTCTTTTTAATGTTGACAAAAAGGGGGAGAAGACTTTGCAGATTTCAAGACTTTCACTTTCAAGACTTCACTCTATCCTCTATCCTCACTCCAAACCAAATCTTTATTTTTAAACATTTTTTTTGGTTTGTTATGATTGTGATTGATACTTTGACTTGATCTTGAGTTTTTTGAATGTGTGCTCACTATTGCATCACTTAAGCTATTAAATTAGATAAAGATAGTAATGTCTGTATATGACTAATGAGGTTTCTATGGATGCAAATCTGTGTACAGGGTACGTCTGTGTACAGGACATCTGTGTACAGGATAATTTCTACTATTTTTATTCTAATCTTTTGTGAGATATCAATGTTTGCTTAAGAGTTGCATTGCAAGGCAATAATATTCAAATCTGCAGGAAAGTTTTGTCACCATCAAAAGGGGGGAGATTATTGGATAAATTCTCTTCAAGTATTTTGAAGTTGACAAAACATTTTTTTCAGTCTAGTCTGATGACTTACAGATTCTACTGACAAAGTCCGAAGATCAAAGTCTGAAGACTTATAGACTCTACTGGCAAAGTCTGACGATAGCAAGACTCAAGTTTTCAAAGTCTATCCTCATGGACAGTTTCTAGACCGATAAGATCAAAACTTCTATTCCGATCTTATATGATTCCAACGGCTATGGAATATATTTCTACTGGATTCAACACTAGAAGATCTTCTTTTCTTATTCGAATAGATATAGATTCTCTAAAGATTCACAACTTATATTTGGAAGGATTTACTTATGGAAACCTAGATCCTGATTGTATGGGCGAACATGATTGATGGGCTATCAACACTTACCTTAAAGAGCTCGAGATCTCTAATTGATTCTGTCCAACGGGTTGATTGGAAGAACTTCTTTGGAAGGTGCCAACGGTAATGAAAGCATAAAGAAGTATATAAGAGAGACGCTCCAGTTGTTGAAGGGTGTCGGATAGAAGAATTCCAAAGTCTGAATCTCCGTTTATATTTTGTGATCTTATTCTTCGAGTGTTATATGTAATCAAAAGAGAGATCATACTGTGGTGAGACCTTGAGGAAGTGTAGTAGAGTTTCTACACTATGGACTCAAGAGCGTGAGACTGTAATCACTCATTTGATTCATAGTGAAATCCAGCTAGAAGGGCTGTCCGTGCGGGAGAGTGGACGCAGGCTTGGATTAAGCCGAACCACTATAAATCTGGAGTTTTGATTCTCTATCCCTAATTCTTTTATCTTTCATTGCTTTCATTTGCTGTGATTGTTGATTTTTATTCATTAATCTCTCATTCGGATTAAATAGTTTGAAATTGCCTTAATCACCTATTCACCCCCCTCTAGGTGCTAATTCTAGTCCTAACAAAAACATGCCAAATGGAATGAGTTCGGCATATGACAACACTGAAAATTTGGATGAATTTCACTGAAATATCAAAGCGAACAATAATTCAAACACAGGAAGATGTCCATGACGCTAAAGGGTAATCGTGAACTCAAATGCCCGAAGCATTGAGACTACTTGCAAATGCAGGACGAAACCAATGTAAAGGAGAACAGGTCTGAGCTTGGACGCCTAATTTTATCTCCCTGGGAAGCTTTGTTTACATGCGGATCTTATCTCTCCCTTTTTTTTTTTTTTTTTTACTTTGGTCAGTACATGCAGATCTTCTCTCAATGACCTAAATCTGGAGGAAAAGGGGTTTAGAGTCTCTCAGCTTGTAGGTCCTCCCTGATTTGATGAATGCATCTGGCCTTTCTTAACCAGCAACTTCAATGCTAACTTCTGAGCAGCAAGGGCCTCAGCCTCATTGGTGGGCTCTCATAAAATTGCAGTTTCAGCCAGTAATGAGGTCACTTTGAGGCAGGATGCCTGTCTTCCAAGTAACCTGTATCATTTTAAGCCATTAATTGACTGAGCAAGGAAGGTGAACTTTCTATGTTTTATCAATAAGATTCAGAAATAATGGAGCATTCCAGAAAGTTTTCTGAGGCACTAAAAGAAGCGAGATGTCCAAGTCTTAACTTCAATAAAGTCCTGTATGTTGGATAAATTCTCTTCAGACATTTTGAAGTCGACAAAACATTTCTATCAGTCTAGTATGAAGACTTGCAGACTCTACTGGCAAAGTCTGAAGACCAAAGTCTGACGATATCAAGACTCAAGTTTCAAAGTTTACTCTCATTGATAGTTTCCAGACTGTCAAGTTAAAACTTCTATTCTGATTTTATCTAATATGGTTTTGACTCTAACGGCTAAGGAATATTTCTCGACTAGAATCAGCACTACAAGATCTTATATTCATATTCGAATAAATCTAAATTCTCTAAGATTCACAACTTATATTTAGAAGGTTCTACTTATGGAAACCAAGATCATGATTGTATGGGCGAACATGATTGATGGGCTATCAACACTTACCTTAAAGAGCTCGAGATCTCTCTAAATTGATTATGTCCAACAGGTTGATTGGAAGAACTTCTTTGGAATGTGCCAACGCTAATGAAGGCATGAAGAAGTATTTAAGAGAGACGCTCAAGTTGTTGAAGGGTGCCGGATAGAAGAATTCCAAAGTCTGAATCTCCTTCTTATTTTGTGATCTTATTCTTTAAGCAATACATGTAATCAAAAGAGAGACTGAAGTGTGTTGAGACTTTGAGGAAGTGTAGTAGAATCTCTACACTGTGGAATCAAGGGCGTGAGATTGTAAACACTTTTTTTGATTCTTAGTGAAATCCAGCTAGAAGGGCTGTCCGTGCGGGAAAGTGGACGTAGGCTTGGTCTAAGCCGAACCACTATAAATCTGGAGTCTTGATTCTCTATCTCTAATCTTTTTACCTTTCATTACTTTCATTTGCAGCGATTATTGTTTTTAATTCCTTAATCTCTCTTCAGAGAAATTGCTTATACATTCGGTTAAATTTATAAAATCACCTTAGTCACCTATTCACCCCCCTCTAGGTGCTAATTCTAGTACTAACAATTGGTATAAGAGCTTGTGTACTCGTTTATAAGAAGTAGTGTCTTTACTTCTGAGTAAAATATCTATAGCTAGTATGTTGCCTACAGGGTTGGTTGAAGGTCAAAGCAACACCAGACCTCCATACTTTGATGGAAAAGACTACAACATATGGAAAAACAAGATGAAAGCATTCCTAAGATCGAAAGATCCTTTGGAATGGGAAGTAGTAGACAAATGAATCATTCCCGCTGCTACATCGAATCGAGAGAGGAGAAGAAGTTGTTGTTCCTACCGAGATGACTCAAGAAGAAATAACCAAGAGACAGACTCTTGTCGCTAAAGCCATTTATTCCTTATATTGTGCTTTATCCCCTACTGAGTATAACATAATATCTTCTTGTGATACAGCGAAAGAAGTCTGGGATAGGCTTCACATTACCTATGAAGGAACTGATCGAGTGAAAGAGAAAAAAGGTGGACTTGGTGAACTTTGTAAATGGTTTCTTTAACCAGATAAAAGTTAAGCTTGAGGTTACGGGTTTGACCCTACCTAGTTCCAAACGAACACTTCGGTTCAGATCCAACACTTCAAAGAGCCCCACAAGTTTTCTATTGTTCGCCTTCTTTGCTAGATTTTGATGGCTCCAATGTTTGGTAACCAAGTCTATTCTTGTCGTAAATTATTCAAGGCATTGTAAGAGGTCGTCATAACATGTAAGTTGCTGAGCAGAATCCCATAACCAAATTCATGAAGGCAAATAATTAATTTCATGAAATGTTGGAAGTTTACTACTCGTTCTTGTAAAATTTTAAACAAGTTGGCAAATAATTAATTTCGTGAAATGTTGGGAAATTCCTTATAAGGTTGGTATTTTGTGTAAATTTTATAGAAGTTGGTAACTTATTAGTTTTTAGGTGTTAGTAAATTCCTTATAGTGCTAGTATATTACTAGCAACAATGGTAGAATTTTAAAAGAAGTTGGTTGCTTACTAATTTGTTGGAATATTAGTAAATTTCTTGTAGGATTGATATTTTACTAAATTCACTTGTACAAGTTCAAAGAAGTTGATAGTGTTGGTGATATCCTAATAAGTAACCCAACATTTGTTAACACTTAAATTTTTGCCAAATCATCGTTAAATAAGAACTTGCTTTCATAGCCAAAAAAAAAAAATGTTGATTTTCTTGCGTAAAATTCTCTTAAAGTTTCCTTGTCACGTACCAAGTACTAGCGGTTTCTGCTTTGTTGATGGTATTGTCCATATTCTAATAAGTTGATATTATCTGGTTAATTAAATGCTGAGTTTTTGCGATTTAGATTACTTAGGCATTCTATACATTTATAAAACATGATTAGTCTTTTCGGAATCTTCTTTCTCAAAAAATAAAAAATAGTAAATATAATAGCAAGCAAGAGAGAACGGTGGGACTTCTCGGCCATTCATCCCATAGACGCGCACGAGACACCGCCAACCACCGCCGCAGCTTGAGTCTTCCATCTCCGGCCGCCACAAACGCTCTCGACACAATGTACAGCTGGAGGCCAACTCGGTGACCTTAGCAGGAGGGAAGTACATATCTCTTCCTCTTTGCTCGGATCCTCCACAGAGTATCGGATGAAAGTTGGGAGCCGAACCCCATGGATGCAAGAAGGAGAAATAGAGACGGACGACGGAGGATGCAATCAATAGACTCCACAACTTGATCGCGACGATGCTCCAGCGAACGCGACTCTCCTCTCTCTCTAGCTGGAACCGTTACACTCCTCCCTCCTGATTCAATTTGTGGCGAGCTTCAGCCGATGCACCGAGAGGCTCTTTTTGGATCCTTTATTCGCCCTGGTTCAGAAGCTAGCTCTCCGCGTTCCAATCTTTGTCCGTCCGTTTCGGAAGCTCCAGACGTTCGTTCCGCACTTTGGTGACGATCATAGAAGCTCCATGATGGTTTTTATTTATTAATTAATGTGATGGGCCTAAGTTAGCCCGTCCGCCCATGTTGGCCTAAAAGCCTGGCCCACAAGTTTAGGACCCATGGATGGAGGGATACGTTGAAGAGTTGTAACTTTTGGGGAACGTCTTTTACCAAAAGGACACGTCCTTTGAGAAGACGTATTTAAGAGAAAAAGAGAGGGAGGAATGCACCTTTTGATATTATGTACGTTCCTCCTCCCTCTCTCCCTCCAAAAGAAAAACAGTAACAAAGAGACGACACTCTCTTCCCTTCAAGGCCAATTGACGTCATCGGATCGAATGGGATCAGTTTTTTCCTCCTCATATCAGCGTCGGTGTTTAATTTGTGGCTAACAAGATACGTTCGATTCTGTGATGTGCTTTAGGATCGGTGATACATGTGATTTTCCCAGGCTCGTCTTCCGCACTCTTTTTAGGGGTTCGATTTAGCGTCAAATCCGGTTTTAGAGAATCAGTAAATCCCAACACTCCAGTTTCACCTAAAAGTTAAAACCAATGTCGCAGAGCAGAAGCCGAGTGTACTTCGTCGTCGTCGTCGTCTCCTCATCTTCCACCATAAAAACACTTCACAGTAGTACTTCGTCCTCGCGCACCCGTCCCTGGCAACACACGCACATATAACGACACCCCTTGGAATCGTCAAATCTGCCTTGGACAGCCCCAAAGCATACTGCTCTGTTATGCTGTGTGTTCGTGATTGATTGTTGTTCGCTTATTCGTCGCTAAACCTGAGCTGGAGTTGGACCAGAATCAGCTCGACCGAGTTTCAATTTACCAGGTCGTATCTTTCCCGATTAAACTCTAAATGTGATCCTGATTCATTCTAGATTTGCTTATTCTCGGTTTTCCCGTCTTTTCATCGTACTGCGTTAACGGATTGCAGCATACGAGATTCACCATTTCTTCTGTCCGTAAGGTTTTATGTACTAATTGGTTCTTGAGTGGTGCGTTTGTGTGCAATGCAGTGGTGTCGAAGTAGGATGGTGCCATTGCATGAGACGATGCCCAGCCGATGTTTGATGAAATGTCCAATAGAGGGATCTGTAATGTTGCCTCGCTAAATTCGATTAGTCTCTGGCGGGATAATAGGAATGTGCTTATCTCATTTAGAGGATTTCATCTCCAACGGATAAACTAAGTCAAGCATTGCTCTGTTCAATTGCTTGCTATTACACTTTTACCGGCTCATTTTCGTGTATTCCAGTTTCTATCCATTTATGATGTTTCTCGTCCAGATTAAGTTTGTTGCTGATCTCTTCAATTGCTGGCTGGAATCTTGCCATTGTGTCGGTGATGGTCGGTACCATATCTTCAGATACGATTTTTTTGGACTTCTAAACTAAGATCGAAGTGCAGATGATTATTCTCTGATTCTTGAAGTGGATGGTGCTAGAATTTCACGTTAAAAGAGAGAATAAGAAACTCTGGATGAGAAGTCGATATCAACTCATTGATCTTTAAGTTTTGAGCCAATTTAATGCCTTACTGGTTCGAGTGTGATTTATGCCTTGACATGCTTACCAAGAAATTGGAAGTTCATTTTTTAACAGCTATGTTGGTTATGATTGAAAAATTAACAACACTATTTCTTTGTGTAAGATTCTCTTAAGTTTTCATAGTCACATAACCCTTTCTCAAGTACTTGCGATTTCTGCTTTGTTTGCTCCTTAATTTCCAAGCAGTAACATCAAGTCCAAATCATAATTCGTTGTTGCAATCTGAAATCTGTATTTGGATGGCCATCTCAGTCTATGATGCTTGGTTCGTTTTCACTCCATCTCATGCGTCAACTCTGTTGGAACTTTTCCTGTATTGTATTCTCATTTTTGACTTAATTGCACAATTATTTTTATCTCGGATACATGTACTAAAGCTGGCGTGTTTATTATAAGTCGACAATAGAAGAATCGGTATACTTATGACTTGGTTCCTCGGTTTGTTAACACGCGACTTTCAATGGCCAAATGTCTTATTCAAATGTGCTGGGTGCTATCCTCAAATGAATGTGGCTTTTGACTGGATGAGTCTCGAGATTGAATCTTTTGTTTTGTATCTCTTTGGGTGGTTCTTCGTTTCACTAAATCACTCTCCTTTTCAATTTTTTGTTTATGTATATCCATCTCTAGGTATGTGATCTATTTTTCCACTAAATAAAAAGAAAAAAAAGATATAAAAAATGAGAGAAAGAAATTAAAAAAAAAAACAACTCATAATTGCATTTATGGATGGATCCCTTCGATATAAGTCTTTGTTTCAAGTATTGTTTAATTGGTATCTTTTAGTAGAGAATTCTCTTTTCTATCAGAATTAGCCTTAAATTTAATTCTAGCTCGTGGAGGCTTATATCCCGAGACTCACTAATAAGGCCATGTATAATCTTTACTTGACTTGTATCGGGTTTATTTTCGGCACATTGTTCTTACTTATCTTTGTCATTTTTTCATGCTCTGTGTTGATCCCTTTATATCGCTTTCATGTTTATCAACATTATTAAAATTTATTGGCAATTTGATAAATTTATTAATTACAGAAGTTTAAAGATTTTCCCTTAGCTGGACCTGGAATTGTTGAAGTCCAACCATGGCTTCTCATCCATCTGTCTATAGAAACACCTATCCTACTTCTTGAATTTTGTTATCTAGATACGATGTGATTCATAAATTAGCATCAATATCATTTTTAATTATTTGTTCTATTGTTGAATAAGACGTTTGGATCAGTGTGAGGAGATGAAAAGAAAAAGGCCCTGAGTAACTTTCAGTTTCGTAGAAGCAAAATGGTAGGTACCGCCAAATTGCATCTCAATGTTTGTACTGCACTTTCCATGTAAATGAGAAACATTTCTTTGCCTTGCAAATAAAATGAAGTTGCCAAGTTGCACGGACAAACTTGTGTGACCTACTTCCCAAAGTTCTCTTAAAACTAACTCATGAATCTCATGTTTACTGAATGAGAAGTCAAACAATCTTTTATTCAAAAGAAAGTTGGACATGCCAAATTGAATGACTTAAGCGTATGAGGACACTCAAAATTTGGATGATTTATGCTGAAATGTCTAACTGGGAATATAAAGACAAGAAGTCGTCTGTGACACTAAAGGCAAATATGTGAACTCAAATGCCATAACGATGAAACTACTCACAAATGTAGGATGAAACCAATGTGATGGAGACCAGGTCTGAGCTTGGACACCTAATTTTCTCTCCCTCTAGGAAGCCTAATGTACATGAGGATCATCTGTCAATGACCTAAATCGAAGAAAAAGGGGTTCATAGTATCTCAGCCTAGAGGTCTTCACTAATTTAATTAAGGTAGTTGGCCATTCTTAGCTAGCAGTTTGAATTTTAAACCTTCAATGCTTGCTTCTCGGCAGCAACAGCTTCAACTTCGATGGTGGGCTTCCACAAAATTGTAGTTTCAGCAAGTAACGAGGTCATCGTGGGTCCATGTTTGAGGCAGGACTCCTGTCTTCCAAGTAACCTGTATATCATTTTAAGCCTTTTAACTAACTAAGCAAGGCAGGTGAACTTTGTATGTTTTATTGATATATTCAGAAATAGTGAAGCATTTTAGAAAGTGTTTGATGCACCAAAAGAACCAAGATATCCAAGTCTTTACTTCAGCTTAGGAAGCAAAACTGTGGGGATGCTTTATGATTGTTAAAAAGTCAAAATTCCTTGCATGGTTGCAATCATAGAATTGACTAAGACCGAAAGGATAAAGAATACTTATAGGTATTTTTTTTTTCATTGTAGTGTTTTGGAATCATTTGATTAAGTTGAGCATCTCAAATGATTTTCAGATAGAGCACAAAGGGAGCTGGTATGGTCATTGTTATGGTACCTTTTCTTTGCTTCTCATTGTCACGGCCCCCACAGTTGAACAACCACAATCGGTAGCTCCTGCATAACGATACATGTAATTCAGGCATCACAATAAAATTGAGTCCATTAGCAGGGCAATCTTCAAAATTTGACTAGTAATCAGTATGCTTCTTCTGAGCATTACCGAAGACAACGTGTCGGTTGGCTGTTTCACGCTTTCCCGTCAACCTTCTCCATAGGCGCTAATGTGCTCCTCGTGGTGAAGTGAGAGATTCTGAATCACCTTCTTTATCACTTCAAAGCCTCCCTCTTCTCTCATGCTTTTTGTATTGCAAAAAAGTCAAAGAACACACTCTCAAAGGTCCCTCACTGAACAAAACTTCTTGACCAAGTCCATGTTATTTCTATGGTGCGAACCTGTAGTTAGTATGGCATCCTGCATCATTGCAGTCACCCTGAGAAGGAAGAGAATGTTTTTACCAACTTTGGGGTAAAATATTGCGTAAATGGTGATAGTGAAGTCAGCTACCTCTATTGGCTTTGGATCTTACATGAGGACAACACCAGCTTGCTCGGTTATTCTTTGTTGTATAAAAACATAAACAATCAAGTAATTAAATACCTTAGAACATGTCTGTATGCACTTATTTTGTTTGCTGTTAATGGTATTTCATTAATTTCTTGAGCAAGTAAATGAAATTTCACCTCAAGAAGGTATCTTTAACACCATAGATGATCTCCTGCTTCAATTCCCATGCTTGGTCCAACTTGGTGTTCTCTTTGCAAGATAGAAGCCAATGTTGATGGCAATAGCTTTGTGCCTTTTTCCTTTTTTCCTTCTCGAAATAACAAGCAAGCTGGAGGTCAGGTATTACCTGGCCCAGCATCATCACTCCATTGGTGCCATTAATGTTGATACCAGCATATAAGCAAGCGTTGAAGTGAGCATCATATATATCTCGGTCGGATGGCTTATCAGCCCCAGCACTACAGTAATAAGGCCCCTAAATGAAAATAAAACCTCACATCACAATACAATTTTTTTGTCATCAACTTAAAGCCTATTATCCATCAATATACAGGGAAATTCATTAGGAAAAAAAATTTCTCACTGGGAACTGGATATCCTCAATTGGCCAGGCGAATGGCCATTGAACATTTATCTGCAATAGGGTCTTTTCTTGCTCAATCCAATACCTAATGTGAACACTTAGCCCAAAATCATGAACTTGTCCATTTCAAAACTTTCTAATTCATGATATATAAATCATGTTTTTGAATCTCCCAGCATGAAACTTCATTGATAACCTTTGGGTTGCGAGTTTCAACAACCACGACATGTTTGGTCAGGGATCCGCTCCCCACGGTTGGTGTGTATGAATTGCAAATAACTCGCAAATGAACAATAATACTCCGTAAACTAATTGAAACGCCCTTTCTCGTTTCATCACACATTGAGATGATCTAGCGGCGGTCGTGAGTTCTTTCTAATCCTCATTTGGCATTGTGTCCTCAGTGCCAAAATTCACACCATTTCTGCCTAGCTTGAAAAATAAAGCAGTGTAAGTAATAGACATACCCACTAAAACAAAAACCCTACGAGCTTAATATCATGGAAGATAGTTCAAATGACTAGCTCTATTTGTATGACTTGGCCTTCTAGTATGCATGAGAGTCCAGTTTTGGAAAGATAAAAGAATGGACTAAGTACTTCAAAGAAAGGCGTCTCCTTAGCAAGTGACATCGCCAAAAAGTTGAAAACCGCTTTTTGGAGACTGGTTTCATGAAGGACAACTTACATTTTGAAGCATAAATAGTGAGTCTTATCAATTTCCCTAAGGACACTACCACAAATTTCCTTTAATAATAAACTAAAAATAGTGGCATAACTATGCCTACCATTTTGGAACCATTTCAAGGTTATTCTCAAGCCTCATTCCCAAAAGCGAGCTTGCAAACAAGCAAAAAAGGCGAGGGCGATTACAAAGTTGAAGGAAGTAGACTGTAGAGTGCAACAACTTAAGAGATTAACCACCTACCGAGGATCAATTAGCAAGCATGTTATTATGATATTACAATAGATATAATGGATGATCAACTTGTGCATCTTGACGGTGCACCTAATTCTTTCCTCTCTAAATCAACGAGGCAATCACATTAAAGTACTTTCTTAAATCTTTTAATTCGAAAAAAACAATTGATTTGCAATTGACGTGACATATTTGAGATCTGACTTCTATTTTAAATAATGGGGTATTTTTATTTGATATCGGGAGGTTATTTTTGCTGGTATCGGAAATAATCAATCAAGTACTTGGACCTTACGTGGCTTGACCATAATAGATACGAATAAGCCATTGCATTTATTCATGAATAAACCAGGTATAGGTTTTTTTTTGGTAACCGAGACTCTACCCGTGCCCGAGCGGTTCGTGAGGCGAGTCCATATACCTCGGAGGAGACCAGTCAGCAACCCACGCCAAGACCCCCACTTAAATCGCTAGCAACTGCAGGTTTGAACTCTCAACTTCTGCGATGATGGAGGGACTTTCAACCAACACAGCTACCCACGAATGGATAACCGGGTATAGGTTTAATCTCTCAACTATTGATTGATCGAGGAAGTATTTAGGTTGAAACGGAGCGCTATCATTGTGATACTTAATGCTTGACACTAAACTAGGATCTATGGATGGGAAATTCTCATGCCAAATGAAGATGCATCGAATAAAGTTGTGTGGATAACACAATGCGATTTTTCATTAATATATACGTAATCAAGTTTCAAATGGACATAATTATGGGCTTGAGGGCCCATGGGCCCGGCTGAGCCATGTTGGCACCATGATATGAACTTTATGATGAGGAGGCTTGGA